>CM076407.1:16285705-17541081 GCA_038363315.1 Mugilogobius chulae
TAAAAAAGAAAACAGATAGGGGGCGAAAGTTAAAGATAATGAAGAAGCCGCTCAAAAGAGGAAGAGAGAGCGGAGAGAAGAGGAGAGATTGGAATGAGATTAGATTGATGCAGGTAGAAACGCGAATAGAGCGAGGAGAGAGGGGGGGGGAAAGAGAATTAGAAAGAAAGGAGCAGAGGTTTTGGGCAAAGATGGAGATTAAATGGAGTGCTGGTAGGTGTAGGAGTGATTCTATATTGGTTACATTTATATCATGGGAAGGATCTGCGGCAGGCAGTGTTGTGTTAGGGTTAAAAGGGCCGAAAGTTTGAATATGCGGAAATGTAGCGTCTGACGGCAGATATACACGGATAAGAGGAACGGGAAGGAAGATAAGTTGAGAGAGTTGACAAAGTGAGTGGCAGTGGGTCTGGTGCTAATGGAATAGAGACTGTTTTCCTGTGATTGTGGGCGAGATGAAGGATGGAGATAAGAAGGAGCGAGAAACCACGGAGACATGTTTAAGGTTGTAGGGTCCAGCTCGGTCAAGAGGGCACTGACAGAAGATAGAGAAGTGAAATGTTAAAGGATAGATGTGATGCTAGTTGGTAGTTTAGCCTGATGTGCATGAGGGCGGCTATATGGTGTGATTGGACGTGTCAGTATTCATGAGATATTTCATGTTTCAGGAGCAGCAGAAGTTGATGGAGCGCAAGTGTGAGAGAAGTGTAAAGGAGGACCTAGAGACATGTTCAAACGCATAAGCGGAGAGTGGAAGGCATAGCTCAGATAGAGTCAGGAGTTGGCCAATGTATAATAATCAAGAAAGAGTGGTGATAGACGTGAGATCTGAGTGATCGTTCGAGTAGTAGTTCAGGCGTGCAGAAGAGCGGCAAGTTATTGGGAGGGAGGCGAAGGAGACGAGAAGAGAGACTGGAGGAGCTGCAGAGGTGAAAAGAGAAAAAAAATTATAGATTGATGAAATGTAAAAGCCAAACGTGAGCTGCTCGGTTGTGGTGATATAGAGTCGGTTCTTTCGAAGGGTTGTCCATCCTGTCATGGGTAGGTCGGTAGTAAAATGAGCCCGTCTGGATAACGTGTGGGAGAAGTATGATGATCCAAAATTGCACCTAATGGATGTAGACTACAATTTAAGGATTTATTGATTGACGATATTGAATACTGAGGTTGTTTACAGAGGGGATGTTCTCATTCTTGCTATTTTTTGTATAAAATCAATTGCTGAAGATTTATGCAACAGAGTACTATAGGTCGAAGGCTGGAGTGTGATGATAAACGTGCAACGTATAACATGTTGGAGATATTCGCAAATGTAAAGAAGCAGATTGTCCATAAACAAACAGGCCGATATGGTATATATTGTTTCCGGCAGATGAATGTCTCCTGCTTACGTTGAAGGCGGCGACTATCTAGTACGAGGGGCAGGAAACAAGAAAAAAAAAGGGCACTGGGAGAAGAGCTACAAAAGCGCGTTGAGAGGGAGAACGCACAGTGATTAGGAGAGATACAATCCTATCATTTAAGTGAAGGGACATAGAGGAGGTTATAGAGGATTGGTGTGACAAGGACTAAATGAAGAACGAGCACCAGAGAGGAGTCACTGCATATCCAGGGTCGCACAACTGCCGGGTGCAGTGCATGTGCGGAGGCTAAGATCCTCAAACAAGAAAGAGAGCGTGGAAAAAGACAAGCAGTGTTAAAACGAGACGACAGTAAGCGCAGACAATAGTAAAGCTGGTAGATGGATTACGGCAGGGTTCTACGGTGTTTTTTTGGGCTGTTTTGCGGTAAGATGTAAGAGAACTAGCAGTCCTGCAGTCAGACCAGATAGGTCGGATATAGCATCAAGTTGTTTGTTTTAAGAACGTGTTACTTCTTTATGAATATTAACGGGCAAATGGTAGATTCTAAATCTTAGAAAACGTGCCCCACAGCCCCCAGACTAAACTTGCACATATCGTTAAGTAAGCGTTCGAAGCTTAAACTTTTGACGAGGGGCTGTCGTTTTCGGAAACTTCCTTGTGTAAAAACAGAGACAACTCCTTTTATATGAACGTGGTAGCTCAGTTTGGACTTGGAGAAGATCCCCTCAAGATAGTGATCATCTCCCTACGTCAGTGGGGATATTGCACTCAACATTAGCTGCGGAGGAATGACAGTAAAAGCAGACAGCCACAGGTAATGCAGACTCGACCAAACTACGCTGATGAACCTAACCGGAGCCACCAAAACTACAGGAAGGGATGTCACTATCTACAAAGGAACACATTGACGCTGAGTTTTGGACTCTGATTGAACTGTGGAGTTTCACTTTTCTGTATTTAATTGTGTCAGATCCTGCACATGGACTCACAAGACGGGCAGGTTTCATTTAGGGGCACTCGGAGACACTGAAACTGGACTGACGTTTACATGGGATTTAAGCCTCGAATGCTGAGCAGGATCAATTCTCTGACTTTCCTTTAAGTTTAGTAATGCTCTCCAGCTGGCACGTCATCCGTGCCAGAGTGCTGACTGCTCGTGGGTTACCGTACGCCTATATCCCAGTTGGTTTGCGAGATAATCAAGACGTTTAATACAGACCGGCACGAGAACAGCCATGTCATCTGCTCACCCTTTCGGCGTGCGTCAAGAGACGATGTGCGTCCAGCTCGGGGTGAACACTGGGTGGATCCAAGTTCCTGATTCTTTGGTCCCGGAATGTCGGGAATCAGCTTTTTTGGATCACTCGTTGCCCTTCCGACTATGGTTGCGATCTCCCAACTTTTTTTGTTGTATCTATTGGTTTTGTGTCACCGGGTGGACACCCAATTATAGCTCTCGGAAAGCTAAATAGCTCTCCTGTCCAATACATTTCTGTCTATCTGAGCATACACGACTGCTACTTAAAGGAGGGGTCGGTGTTTTTTCACATCAAAACAGATTCACTCATTTCCTCTGCATAAATTCAAAGTAGTTTAAGGTAATCACTTCATCTCATCGTTTGGGTTCTTAAGATCACCTAGCGTACAACGCTTGGTCTAATTATTTTACAAACAATAAAGTGAAACTGGCACGCAGTGACCGGGACACGAAGCCCAGGCAATCAGAGAGCCAGCATTCCAGGACCAGTACACATGTTTCTAGATTGCTTTGTATTATTCCAGGTTTGTATTTTTTGCATACCAGCCATTTACAATCATTGTATTTTTATAGGAAAAGCACCAAACCTAACTAAGTCAGCCAAATGAAAAACGTTACATTAAACTTTAAGATTGTGCTCCTTTGTCATGTTTTTGGGTTAAGTTACTTGGTTCGAACTATAATGCTTAAAATTGCAATGAAATGAAGTCCATAGGGTTACAGAAATGAAGACAACACTATAATAGCCTTAGAAAATTACATTTAAAATATTGTTCTTCATTTTTTGCAGTCGCAGTTGGATCTGTTTGGCGTTCGGCCTGAACTTCTCTAATGTCCCGTACTCGTGTGTGCTCTCTTGTTTTGTATTTGTTGGTAGAGTTAGGGGCTGTGAGAGATACCACTGTCACGTATGAGAGTTTGGTGTACTGGAACAGATAGGTAGAATTGAGTATTGGTGAGTCAGTCTTTAACAGCCTAATGGCCCGATAGAGTCGTCTCCGAGCGCACGCACACAGCTACATGGACGCTCCGTTCTGTCTTTTGAAAAAGAGTTTGCTATAAGAATTAAAATCAAATATAAAAAGGCTCTTTTAGATAGGGCAGTGGCTTCTCTGTGCTGTTTAACGTGCAGTGTGGTTTTTCACATAAGTCGATATGATGTAGGACGCTGTGTTATGAAATAGATGGAAATCGATCTTTAACTACAAGAGCCCTTAGCAAAGATGTAATAGTGATAGCGAAGGCTTTAGTAATCGGTCTAGTTGCGTTGTTTGTTTCTGAGGGTGATTTATAAACTAGCATAATATGGAAAGGCTTACTAAGTAAAGTTAAAGAAAAAATTGACAATGTTTGTAAGCGGTTGAAAACTACAATTGGGGATAGAAAGCCTCAAAAACTGAAAGTTCAATGGGCTAGATATTATTAACTCAAGCTCAGAAGGTACAACAATTATTTCCATTGATTTTAAATTTAATTTTATTGGACTCCTTGTATATATTACCCTCTTAGGAAGTTCTCCTAGTAGTATAATCATTCTTTATACGCGGGACCTCGGTCAGAGACACACAGTAAAATAAAAAAACATCAATATAAACACAATAGAATACCCAGGATAAAATAAACATTTAAGACCATTATGCGAAAGTAATGCAAAGTCCCCATCTCCTGCTCGGCACAAATGTGAACGCGGTGAACTGTTTTGAACATTTTCTTTATTTATGACCAAAAAATGAATCGTATTATATACACTGAAACTTTGTGTGGAAAGCATACTACTTCAAGAAGTTTACCATCAAATGGTGAAGTGTGGGAATAGGTACCGTCCTATAATTAATGATCTAGTTTTTTTTTTTAACAAATTAAAACTGAAAAGTTAGTGTGGCGTGAGGACGAAAACCTCTCATCCAACCTCCTTCTTTTTCGCTGGATGACACCTATTACTGTTATAAAAGAGGCTTTAGAAGGTTCCCATATATGTTGAACCTATCCCAATATAATAAGGAGCCGACCTGTGTGGTCAATTAAAGCTCTCAGTATTAAAGTAGCTGTTCTGGGAAAACATCGAGAGGTATAGATTTTGATAGAAGTATTCGGGCTGAGCGGGTATCACTTGCACAACAGATGAAGTTTCTAATGAAATAATCACCACAGAGATAACAGCGGAAAAGTCGGTGAGAGTAGTTACAGGAGACCCACGCCAGGGTTAAAGGCTATATTAAAATAAAAGATTGCCATAAAGATGGCCCATCAGGGTAAAGTGGCCATGGACTTCGCAGATAGGCTTGACCAATAGTCTCACAGAGTCCACCTGCCTGATCTCTTTACCCATTGGATAGGAGTAGGTTGGCTACAGACTGCATCACGTAGAGGCGTAACAGGCTCTACTTTTATAACATCGTTTGATAGGGAGAGATATTCTTGGTCCAGACGATTGGTAGCCAAGAGGTCCCACAGAGTAGACTATCTCTGGTAGTTTAATAGGAACTGCAAAGATCTAGGCAGTTTCAGGTTGGGGAATCTGTCAAAGTAACATACTTTTGTAGATTCTCGTCACGCGTCAACACAACAATATAATGGCCAGTTAATATTGTAGAAGAAAACGCCAGTGCAATTGATAGTATACGCCAATAAGTCATGATGTTTTCACGGTAATTGCCGTAGAATCCAGATAACATGTGAGGACGCCAATCATGTAACCAATGTGAGGAAGATGCTCTGGTCAGACTAAGAACACAATAATGGATACTAGGTTTTTGGTGAGAAAAATAGAACACGCAAGATATGTGTGGATAACTCAAGAACCCTGTGAATTTCAATTGACTGCTCATGACTGGTCTGATAAATGCACCATCCACAGCATGTATTGATTACTATGTTAGTAGACGTGAGAAGAGGCTTTAAGAAATCAAAATAAGAATATTATGTTACGCCAGCTTTCATTATTTCATGGTCATCTCATCGCTTTTCCTTTTTCAGACAGATTGGTGACGGGGATATATGGTCTTTAGGTTACTGATGTGATGTTATAAAGATGGAATGGAGTGCACACAAATACATGGAGTCAATAATTGGGTAAGATACAGACTATTGGAGTCCTTGAAAATCCCTGTGGGATGGTAGCGCGGGTTAGGGTTATTATTAATCTCTTCTTCAAATTCAGTGACAAACGTACACTCTATTCCATAGACGGCCATGCCAAGCGCTAAATTTGTAGTGGATATTTACACACCAACATATATATTATCTGTCTTTAGATAGGGCACCCATGTACTCAAGCTCTCCCTGAGAGATCCAGATCGATGAAGAGTTTGGCTCGCTGATCTGTGGCAAGATCTGGAAACATTGCTGTTCACAAAGCCACGTCCATCTATCTGACTGAGCTGGACTAGCTAAATATCTTGCAAAGAAGAATTGGGCAAATATTGTGTTCTCAGTCTCAAGAATGTGGAATGCCTAAGGTAAGATACAAATCGATACAATCAAGACGAGACTTGTGAGCTTTAGCTATTGCAGGTTACAAAGGGCGGTTCAGACTAAAAGATACATGGGGACTGCAGGAGGAGATTGGAAATTAAATTGTGGTCTATGCCTATTTTCAAGCCTCTTTAATTGGTAGAAAAATAGGACCATCAGTAATGAACTGTCTTCCACGTCCATTTGTGGTGCAACTTAGTGTTGGTCTTTCACCACATAAGGTTTCATAAATATCGTTGTGAGTTCTCGGGATCATTATTATATCTTAATATATCAAATAAATAACATAGTCATCACAATACAGGTAACTAAATATATATGTATATTGGAAATATACTATAAAAACACCGTTGATAGTGAATAGTTATTATTAAGAGCAATCATTTATATGATATAATCTTTAAAAACTGATGAAAAAGTCCGATCTATTATAACTAGAATAGTGACATAAGTAGATAGTGATGGATATAGTAAACTCGATCAACGATAATGCATGCGAAGTTATGAATATAGATCTTACTAAGTATGTCCTAAATATGCGCAGCTCAAGATGACAATGCATCAGTGAAGTTACTATTTAGAGACAACTCTAAAGTAAATCAGTGGAATCACATTCAGGATAGTGGTCGTTGGTTCTAAGTCACTGGTGCGGGATGTCTGCGAGTACGAAATGCATGTTTTCTATATCCTCAGTTAGATGTTTAGTTATGCCTATTGGTTACACTTTAAAGCAGAAGTCCACTTACGTGAAGCTAACGCGAAGTTATCAAATGTGCTATGTCTGGCTTTCGGACAGTCAGGGACCTCCGTCCAAGGGTTAGTTGAGATGGGGGTCATGAGTCTTTACACCATTAGGCTTACTGTTATAGGTTTATAAAAAAGCGGAGCCTCGATCGCCATGCTTTTTGCTTTAGTTTTTAGGCAGTTGTGGTAGTAGATTGGCATGTATCCTTTCTGCATAAATAGAGGTTGGCAAATTTCAGTCACAATTTTCATGAGCACAGTTGTTTGCCTGCAGCAGTTAGTAGTTTTATTTATTAAAGTATTATACCCTCGTTATTGCTTAAACAAATCGAGATGTTATTACCACCTAAAGTGCTGACAAGATAGTAATCTTTTTGTCAGATCATATCATTCCGGGTGCCTTGTGTTGCATGGTATATAAGTAGTGGGATTTTTTGGCTGGTCATGATTTATTTTATCTCTAGTGTATGGGCATCGGCAGGTTCCTAACCCAGATTATTTTATTTCCGAACTAACCAAATAACATGCATGTTAGGTAATTCCTCCAGCTACGTAGTCCTGACCAGCCCTAGATCTGGACATGTGTCCCCGAGACACGCTGCACTGGTGGTGATCACCTATGTACCTGAGTGTTAGATGAAAGATGGCATTGGAATGGATCCGGGTTCCGACAAAATTGTGAAGGACATTTCTCGCTAACCCGCGCAGTACTGTTATAAGTACCTTGTAAGCATTAACATTGAAAGAGATCACGCTGCATCAGTAGATACACTCACGGGATGGCGGCAAAGTGTTGGATATGCGGTATTATATCGTCTACTGCAAGAAAGGTTGTGAAGGTTCCATAGGTTCTGTTCCTCAGCTTGAGACTTATATATCAAGAGCTGGATTAAGGACGCTATCTCTATCACTCGGAGAAAACAAAAGTTATGCCTGGCCTCTGTATATCATCCCTGTGACGGGATATCGATATTAGTTGGGGGTCTCGAGCATAATGAACTCGTGGAGACTGCTAGCGATTGGGGACCTCATAAGTCAGAACAATACTTCCCGTACGAAGAAACTTGGTGTGATCACTTATGAGACTTCACCTGCATCTTTTCTTGCCGTTCAAACTGCTTGCTCTGCTGCTGCCGGTTCCCGACGGCATTGGCCTGCACATTATTTTCTCTAGCTTCTTCATCTCAATAGCTAGGTTCTCATATTTGGGACTGGCATTGTACGTCTATTACTTTTGTTCTCTTGATAGTGATCTTAGTTTACGACCATGATAGGAATTTTTCTTATCTCGGCAGCTTCTCATTCATGTTTTTTCAATGTCGCTGCATTCTGTTAACACATTCTGTCAGTCCAGGAGCGAGACACATCAGCTCTAGTCTTCAGCCAGATCGCTTGATATGATGTTTAATCTTCACGTCCCCTCCAGAATTTTCGAGATTCATACACGTATACACGCTCGGGAGAGAGGGAACTGCACAAGCTGACTCAAAGTAACCTTCGAGAGGACGCCGGCCATTCTGCTTTACGAGCCTCATCTTCCAGTCTCTAAATTTCCCATGACTTTGCTTTTTTATATATAGTGCTTGTGGTAGTCTTTATTATTGGTCACTCTTGGATTCATTGCTAACACAGAGCGCCCTGTCGACTCTAGCTCTTACTCGTGGCATCCCGTCGGCAGTTAGCCTAGCAACGCTCGCATGTCCGCCATAAAGTTGCTTCTCGCCTTTCACGTACACGGCACGGATATGCAGCTAGTCAGGAGAGACGAGCAGAGACGAGGCACACGAGCATGTGTTATGAAACCAATGTGCATAATCACTGTTCACAGGTTATCTGACGCTTTGGATGGAGTGGCAGGGCTAGAAGAGGAAAGGGTTTGAAGGCGACCACGCTGAGATATTGCATATGTTTTTTACATTTCTGTGTGAAGCGGATGTGGTTTGAATTTAGCATAGCCGAAACCGGTGCTTGACTTTGTTGAGTTATGGTTGATTCTTAGGCTCTAAAATCATCTCTGCCTTTCTGATAGATGCTGTAACACATCGTTCTTTTCTGGAGCTCCACATTAGCAGCGTGCTTTGCAGTAAGGTAAAGGATACAATAGATTTAACATCATGTGATCGAATCTGAATATTGTCTCATGTGGAAGTCCAACATTAACAATAAGCTTAAGTTCGCTAAGCTAAATGCTATATGTGTGATTTGCTGCAGTATTATTCACAAACGCGAAAATCAATTCTTTTTATATCTTTTTCTGATGATCCTTATAACACAATCATCAATTCTAACAAGATTTGTGCATCTCACTAAATATTGTCTAGATTTATATAATCAGATGGGTTTTCATTTAGTGAATATAGAGATTCACGGTAGAGATGGGGTGGTTCTATATGGATACCAAATCTATTTGTGGATTTATCCATTACGTATCCGCTTTAACTTTGGCACACTGGGCAAATAAAACCTTTTTTAATTTCTCGCTATGCTTAATACATTGGAAACATAATTGGCTTTTTATTTTTATTTGTGTTTTAACGTTTAGTTCGTAATGTTTTTAGTAGTAGGTGTTCATTATGTCATTGGTCCGCTGTCAGGGAAAATTTGCTTCTGTATTCGCGGTGAGGGAGCTAGGATCACAGTTGTTAGTTAAAATGAGAAGGCCTCAAACAAATAATAAAGCACAACAGTACGATGATAAATTTTATCGTAACCACAATATTTTCAGTTGTCTCGGTTGATCTAAAAATTAACATAGAACACTGCCTGAATCTCACCTGTCCTTCGAGAGTCCAACGCTTGGATTCCACAGCTCCCCGAAGAATACGATTTTCAACTAAGTGCAGATGTCAATGAAAACAACCAGAAGATCTGGTTTGATACTTATCTCCTCGGTCTTGGGTATTTATACTCTCCATCCACACGAAGTGTCGACGTCTTTCACAAAACAAGGTCGCGCGGGCTCAAAACGCCAGAGCCTGCCGCATACACAAAAGGACCAACTGTCTAAATCCTCCGGTGTGCCGCCTCAATCACAGGTGAAAGTGCTCGATGGGAGGAGGGAAAAGACCAGGAGGTACTTGATGGGAGTGACATTACTCTGCGTCGATACCAGGCTTCAAGAGACCAAGCTTCACATTGTATTCAGCGACACTGTGTACTTCGGCTTAAACAAACGGGTCTATTTCATCTTGTTTTGTTCTTCGTTTATGTAAATAAGAATTTCTTGTTAAGACAAAACTGACTCGCGCGACAGGAATAACTGACACAGACAACTTTTTACAATTATAAATTAAACCTGTTTAGTCTGCAGTTTATGTTCTGAATCTTGTCTTTTGATGCTTCTGTTTCCTCGAATAATTGTGCATTTACAATCAATGTTTTGATCTTGGTTTTTGTCCGATGTTAGGCTCTGCCTCGTTCTCTGTTTATGCTTCTCAAAAGAGATGATAGACTCTCTTCTTTCACCTTCTCACCTCCCAAACCCTTTCTCCCTCACTGGCTCTGGTTTCTAAGTCTCTCTTCAGGTCCTCTGTATGGTAGTCAGATCACTTAGTGTTGGTTAGATCCGTTAATATTCTTCGGGATTTCTAATAGGAATTCGTCTCTTCTCTTACCTCCTCCTATCTGTCCTCTCTTATTTATCTTCCCTCATCATCCAATCAAACAACTTTTACAGATCTTGTTAGCATTCTTTGAAAGCTCGGCAACTCGTCCACTACCTTTAATTTCTCTGAACTCTATCCTCCCCAGTCATACACTTAATGTGTAACATGTGCTCCTAAGTTACGTAATTTGATGTACTCACATCTCTCGTTTGGTCATACTTCTTATTTCTTCACCTCACCTTGTTTACGCTTCACTCTCCCTCTACGTGAACTCCATCCAAGAGCTCCACTGGATAAAAGCAGCAATGCTTTAGTTCGGATGTTTCGCATGTATGCCGTTGTCGTTTGTCTTCCTCTTCTTCTTCCTCTCCAGAAAATCTAAGCCTCAGATGTTCCTGCGTCTTCTTGCCGCTTCTTTCTCTCTCTTTCCTTTTCGTTCTTCGCTCGTCTAATGGTATACCTTTCCTCTCTCGTATCCCTCCTTTCTCTCGTCTTTGTTGTCTCGTTCTTTCCTGTTTCCCGCGCGTGCGTCTGGGATTCCTCAACATCTTTCTCCTCCCCATTGTCTTACTCTCTTTATTTCTTTTTGGTGCTTTCTTCCTCTCTTTCTCTCTGTTAGCTTCCTCTCCCTCTTGTCTCGTCCTCCTTTTGCTTTATCTCTTCTGTTCTAATGTCTTCTTTTGCCGGTCCGGTCTCCCTATTTTTTTTTTCTTAATTTTGGTTTTTTCTCCTCTCTATCTATTATTGCTTCTCGTCCCCAGTTCGATCTGTCTTTGCTATTTACCACTTTCTTCTCCATTCTGAGTATTCCTTCTCCCTTGTCTCTCACTAGTCGCTCCTGCTCCATCTCTCCTCTCCTGTCTTCTCTATCTTCTTTCCTGTCTCTTGTTAATATATCGTCAAGAGAACCTCTGGGTTTCTGTGGGTTCACACTTGCTTTAGAGGTTCTTATCTCACTGATTTTTATCAGAGCCGTTCAAGAACAACTCTCTAACCTTCAACAAATAAAGCAGGTTCGGGCTTTTAATTCAAACCACATCCTTACAAAATGTAAAAACATGAAGTCAGCGTGTTTTATTCCTCTTCTGTTTGCTTATGTATTATTGATTAGCACATTGGTATACACCGTCCTTCCTCGGTCCTCTCTCTCTCTCTCTGCTGCATTATCCTGTACAGCACTTTATGAATGGGGGTTGCTAGGTAACTGGGGGTGCAGTAAAGCGTGTCGACAGGGCGCTCTGTGTTTAGCATGATCAAGGATTAAGACAAGCATTTAAAGCAGCCGAGCAGATCCTCTCAAGGACGGCAGCGGGCGGTCCTTCTGCCGCTGTTACTGTACCGAACGAACGCTGAAGACAGAGCTGATGTGTCTCGCCTGGACTGTGACAGAATGTGTTCAGAGTCAGGCTTAAACATGAGAGAGTGGAGATAAGACCTATTGGTATAGAGACACCTCAGAGGACAAAGTAAGATGTAAAAGTCCCAAATGGGACTGCATGAGCTGAGAAAAGAAAATGTAGAGGAGAGCGGGGTTAGTTGTCACACAGGTTGGTTGTCACAATCGTAGGGTCGAATTTCATTCACAAATGTTGATTTAGCAGCATAACTTTTGTTTTCTCACAGTGATAAACTTGTAGTTAGCTGACAACAGAGCTTTTTTGACTTGTTTCCACCGTTTGTGTCTATGTGCGGCGGCTCTTTCTACAGGACGGGTGCCCTACGTCAAAATTAGAAAAATGTTATAATCTGTCATATGGGCTTTAAATATGAGCCAAAATCCACATAAATGACACTAATGATATGATCTGACAAAAGATACTATCTTGTAGCACTTTAAGTGGTAAATCATTGTTTAAAATAATATAATATCTATATATAATAATATAATCTGGGCAACAATCTTCAAAATGTGAAATGCCATCTTTATGCAGATGATACAGTCATCTACTCCACTGCCTCAACAGCAACAGCATTGGCTTATTTTTATATATAAGTAAAGCCTTAATGGGTAAACTGCCATCATACCTGTGCCAGCTCCTGACTTCAGCAGACAGTGGATATAACTTGCGTTCTTCACAGTGGCTTCTGTTTAAGTTACCAAGGATTAACTAACACCAAACTGGGTAGAACTGCGTTCTCGTACGCAGCTCCCTGAACTTGGAACAACATTCCTGAATTGATTCCACTGATTTCTTTTAAGTGTCTTCTTAAAAATGTCTTCACTGAAAGTTGTAAATGTCATTCTTGAGCTGGATATTTTACTTTATATATATATATATATATATATATATATATTATATATATATATATATATATATATATATATATATATATATATATATATATATATATATATATATATATATATATATATATATGACCACAAAATCAAACATATTTCACTGAAACTTTGTGTGAAAGACCAACACTAAGTTGCACACAATTGAAGTGGAAGGACAGTCATACATGTCTATTTTTTTTTTACAAATTAAAAGCTGAAAAGTAGGCGTGCAAAATTATCCAACCCCTCTGAGTCAATATTTTCTGGAACCGCCTTTTGCTGCAATTACAGCTCCAAGTCTCTTTGGGTATGTTTCTACCAGCTTTTCCACATCTTGAGACTGACATTTTTGCCCATTCTTCTTTGCAAATAGTCCAGCTCAGTCAGATTAGATGGAGTGTGTTTGTGAACAGCAGTTTTCAGATCTTGCCACAGATTCTCGATTGGATTTAGGTCTGGGCTTTGTCTGGGCCATTCTAAGACATGAATATGTTTTGTTTTAAACCATTCCAATGTAGCCTTGGCTTTATGTTTGGGGTCGTTGTCCTGTTGAAAGATAAACCTCCGCCCAGTCTCAAGTGTTTTCAGACTCCAATAAGTTTTCTTCCAATATTTGCCCTGTATTTGGCTCCATCCATCTTTCCATCAACTCTGACCATATTCCCTGTCCCTGCTGAAGAAAAGCATGTGCAGAAAATAATGCTGGCACTTGTATTTTTGTTGTGTGGATGGTGCATTCAGAGTCATGAGCAGTGTTGGGTTTCTGCCACACATAGCGTTTTGCATTTTGGCCAAAAAGTTCAATTTTGGTCTCATCTGACCAGAGCATCTTCCTCCACATGGTTACTGTGTCCCCCACATGGCTTTTTGGCAAAGGTGAAAACATGATTTCTTATTGGCTTTCTTTCAGCAATGGCTTTCTTCCATAAAGGCCATATTTGTGTAGTGCAGAACTAAAAGTTGTACCTTTGACAGATTCCCAACCTGAGCTGTAGATCTTTGCAGTTCCTCCAGAGTCACCGGGGACCTCTTGGCTACATCTCTGACCAGTTCTCTCCTTGTTCAAACTGTAAGTTTAAGTGTACGGCCTGGTTGCAGTTGTGCCATACTCCTTCCATTTATGGGATGATGGTGTAAACAGTGCTCTGTGAGATGTTTAGAGCCTTGGAAATCTTTTTATAACCTAATCCTGCTTTTACTTCTCCACAGCTTTATCCCTGACCTGTGTGGTGTGTTCTTTGGACTTCATGGTGCTGACCGCTCCCAATACTCTCAAACAAACCTCTGAGGTTTTTACAGAACAGCTACATTAATACTGAGAGTAGATTAACACAGGTGGACTCTATTTATTTGTTAGGTCAACATTGGAACCTTCTAAAGCCTCTAAAAGTAATGTGTTGCACTCAGAAAAGAAGGGGGTTGGATAATTTTGCACGCCTACTTTTCAGGTTTTAATTTGTAAAAAAAAAATAGATCATGTATGACTGTCCTTCCACTTCACAATTGTGTGAAACTTAGTGTTGGTCTTTCACACAAAGTTTCAGTGAAATATGTTTGATTTTTTGTGGTCATAATAAGAGAAAATGTAAAAAAGTTCAAGGGGGTTGGATACTTTCGCAAGGTTTTAAATGTTTTTTTATTTTCATGGTTTTAAATGTTTTTTTATTGTACTGTGGTGCCTCTTGACCAGGTCTCCCTCAAAAAAGAGATTTATCTCAAGGACTTCCTGGTAAAATAAAGGTTGAAAAAAAATAAATAAATCAAGGAAACTGTGTCAGTTGTGTGTAAAATATTTTTGGCATATTGGTGCTTTTTAATGTCATATATTCCTGTAGTTTTCACCTTAACTTGTCAATGTTTTCATAATTTACAATAACCTGTCATATATGCTTAATCAGTGTTATCTAATAGAAAAACACTAACTAGCCGATTACTAAAGCTCTATGTATACATTTTGAAGGGTGTAAAGATGTTTTTCATTCATAACACGCTCACATAAATCACTTTGTAAAAACACACTGGTCAGAGAAAAGGTCTATATTTGTTTTTATGAAGCTTTTTGAAAAGACAAGCGAGCGTCCCATTAGCTGTGTCTGCAGCTCGGAGACGACACGGCCATTAGGTGTTAAAGACCAAAATACGATTGTTTCAGACACAAACAGACCGGTATCTCTTTCACAGCCCTAAACTCACACAAATACAAAGACAAGGAGGGACATTAGAGAAGGCAGGCCGAACGCAAACAGATCCAAGCGCTGTCAAAAATGAAGAAGATATTTTAATGTTTTGTTCTAAGGCTATTATAGTGTTGTCTCATTTTCTTAACCCTAATGGACTTCATTTCATTGTTCAGATTTTAAGCATTTAGTTGAACCAAGTAACTTAACCAAAAACAGTGACAGAAGGAGGCACAATCTTAAAGTTAAGGTAACGTTTTTCATTGTGACTTAGTTAGGTTTGTGTTTTCCTATAAAAAACATATTGTAAATGCAGCAAAAAATAAATAAATACAAAATTAGACCACTGTGTACTGTCTGAATGCTGCTCTCTGATTGGCTGAGCTTGGGTGGTCCTCTCCAGTTTCACTTTATTGTTTGTAAAAAATAAGTTTGTACGCTGAAATTACAACCAAATCGAATACATGTTGATATTAACTATTTTGATATTTATGAGAGGAAATAGTGAATCATGTTTTGAGTGTGAAAAACACCGACCCCTCCTTTAAGTAGCAGGTCTGTGTATGTTCAGATCAGACAGAATTGTATTGAAGCATTAGATTTTCATGATTTTGTGTCCAGCCCGGTGGACACAAAATCATCAAAATTGTCCACCATTCAGGGACAAGATCCAAAATTGTCCACCATTCAGGGACAAGATCCAAAATTGTCCACCATTCAGGGACAAGTCTCTTGAGGTAGTGGCATGCTCTCTCTGGTTCTGTAAACTCTATATCTGCAAATGCATATGCGTTACCCCGGGCTCACACTCCGGTGCAGCCACTGGAGCCTTTACTTAACTTGAAAAGTCAGAGAGTGACTCACACGGTGTACAGTCCAGTTCAGTGTCTCCAGTACGGCCTAATAAACCTCCCGTCTTATCCATTGTGCGCGAATAATTAAACAGAAAATGAACTGACGTGAAATCAGTCCAAAACTCAGCGCATGTGTTCTTTGTAGATAGTGAATCTCCGTGAGTTTGGGGTCTCGCGAGGTCGGCTGCAGAGCCTGTGGCTGCTGCTGGACTGCATTCCTCCGGAGCTAATGTGAGTCACCCACCGTAGCAAATGACACGAGATTTTACAGCGTTGAAAAAGGAGTTTCTGACGTTTTCTTCAGGTGAAACGGGTAAGTTTAAGCTTCAAGTTACTAAAATGGGTAAGTTTAGGTCTGGGGCTTGGGGCAGGTTAAGATTAGAATCAGGATTTGGTTAATATTCATAAAGAAGAACACGTCTTAACAAACACCATTGAAATGAATGGGGACTGCGACGCTACCATAATTACGCAAAACAGCCGTGAACTCGTGCTAATCATACCTTTACATGTTGCGTTATGTCGTGTTAAATGTACGCTTTCTTGTGAGATCGAGCTCGATGACTGCACCGGAGTTGGACTGGATGCAGTGAGTCCGGGATTAGTCTTGGTCACACCTATACCCTGTCCATTCATGATAGTGTATCTCTCCTTCACTGTGGTTCTCCTCAAGGTTTAGCTTTTCCCCAGTGTTTTTTTTTTCTTGTTTCCTTGCTGAAGAGGGTCAAAGGAAGAGGGGAATCTCTGGGACAATTATCCATTCGGCTGTTTGTTGTTGGACAATCTGCTTCTACATTTGCGAATATCTAATTGTAAGGTTGATTTAATAAAGTGTTAAGACTAAGTATGTGCAAATCTTCAGTCAATTGATTTTATACAAAAATAAGCAAGATATGAGAAATCCCCTCTGTAAACACCTTAGTATCTCATATGTCAATAATAAATCAATAATAAATTTAGTCTACTCCATTAGGTGCAATTTTGGTCATTTTTTCCACATATAACGGCTATTTTTATAAGAAACCATGACAGGATGACAAATTCGAAAGAAAGAGTAACAAGAGCAGAATTTTTACATTAATAATCATAATTTTTTTTCTCTTCACCTGCAGCGTCTCGCCTTAATAATGCTTTCTGCAGCTGAAACTATCGAATACGAGTTGTACCACAGTAACATGGCTCCTGGAGAGAGCTGTATGTTTGAAATGGAGGTCTTTTTTACACTTCTCTCACACTTGCGTCAGCACTTCTCTGCTCCTGATGAATATATGAATGAGATTACCGCTCTGCACAGCCTCCATAAACATTTCATTATTTCAGTTTGAGAGCTGGAAATAACATGGCTCCGGCTCACCTTTTCCACCCCATCTCCCAAATCACAGGAAACAGTCAGATTAGCACCAGAGCGCCATCACTTTTTCATGCTCTGTAATGGAGACGCTTTGAATATTCAATTTGGGACTTTTCCCAACACAACCTGCCTGCAGTCCTTGTATAATGTGGTATTATTTATTGTTTTATTTATTGTCCATGATTAAGGCTTAAAAACTTAAAACTTGTTTAAAGGGGACATGTTTGGAGTCAGTTTATTGAGTGGTTAACGTTTTAATGGTACAAAAATAGTTGTTGTTGTTGTTGTGTCCTAGGGCAAGACACTAAAATCACTTTACCTTGGTGTCTGCGTACACTGGATGAGTGGATCCTTGCTTGTAAAGCACATTGAGTGCCTTGTAAGGTGGAAAAGCACTGTACAGAGTAGGGACTGGACGATTCACCCAAGTAACGATTCGATTCGATTTTCGATTTTGCTGTCACGATTTTCGATTTTGTTAGTAGATATCTCAAACTATCTGTGTTATTTAGTTATTTAAAACAATATTATGTGTTACTGAAGTGTTTTGGGCTTGGCAGTGTTAAACATGTACTTAAAGCCTGCGCGTTCAACAGCGCGAACAAGCAGCAAACGGCTGCATGTCATTAGCGATAAACTTCACAATAGATAGTTTTCTTACCGCTAGCATCATCCTTGGCACTAAATCCAAAGTGTTCCCAAACACCGGAGCGATATGAAGTTAAGGTTGAATCTTATGTGCACTCTTGAGCGGCGCCAGCGTCTCCCTCCACTTCTTTTCCCCAGACACAACACCGCTCTGCTGCCGCTACACGTGCGCATGCGCAAAATCGTTCGAACTATGCAACAATCGAATCGAAGGGCCAGGATCGAACGATTCGACTCTTTTTGCAGAATCGTTCCATCCCTAGTATAGAGGATTTTTTTTTTAAACACGGGCGATGTGACCGCACCCTGCCTCCAGAAAGAGCCGCCGCTCATAGACACAAACAGTGGAAACAAGTTGAAAAAGCTCCGTTGTCAGCTAACTACAAGAGTTTATCACTGTGAGAAAACAAAAATTTGTGAATGAAATTTGACCCAAGGACCTTTAAAAGGTACATTCAAGTAAATGAAAAAACAGCAAGAAAAACACTGTCTTAAGCTTCAGGAGACAGACGTCTATCAGACCGGTTCAGTCCTGGTCCAAACAGCTGCTCTCGTCCCGTTTTGTTGTTTTATTTAAAGAAGTTTCCCAATCTAACCAGATGGAGAGCGGCTCTTTCTACATAACGCATGACCAGTAGAGAGGAAAGTGTTAAATCGACCGAAAATCCCTCTATAACGACCATTTACAATACTCATTCTAATGAAGAACAGAATTCTCATTCATGGTTCAACAATCTGAACATAAAATTTTTATTGAGATGAAAAAAAAAGCAAAGATTCAACAGTCCACTTTTTAAAGAATATTTAACCTACAATGCTGACAGCAACAGCAAGTTAATTAAAAACGTAAACGTGATGCTAGCGCCGCCTTCAGTGTTTTTGAATCTACAAAACAATTGTTTACTTTACTGAGATAACACCACATCAACAACATCCATCAAGACTTGACTTGGACTAGTTCTGCTGAAAATACTCCTAATTCGCCAGAAAATGTTTCAAATTTTAAAATGATGATGATGGTTTATGTAGCAAAAGCAAGTCGCATAAACACCTGACGCCTCAACCTCTGACCACCATCAAGTGTTCCCTAACCTGGGGAAACTCACTCAGACACAACTCCACACCGAAAGGCCCAGACTGTGAGCCCCAACCCCTGTGCCACTGCCAATGAAATAATCCCAAGCAAGTTGGAATATGTATGTAAATTCTCACAATGAAATGTCACTTTTTAGAGTCGAGTGTTACCAATTTTTTAAACTAGAACCTGATTCTGTTACCGAGCTGTTTTAAATTAAACTGTATTGTAATTGTCATTTGGGCGACACGGTGGCACAGCGGGTTAGTGCTCTGGCCTCATAGCAAGAAGGTCCTGGTTTGGCCGCCTGGGGCTTTTCTATGTGGAGTTTGAATATTCTCTCCGTGTCTGCGTAGATTTCCTCCGGGTACTCCGGTTTCCTCCTACAACTAAAAACATGTCCATTAATGCCTCCCCTGACCCTTCCCTCAGGGCTCCCCTGCTTCTGAATCTCAGTGGGACTTGCTTGGTTAAATAAAGGTCAATTAATTAATTAATTAACAATTAACAAAATCTAAAATGACGATTGTGGCCATACCTGCTTGTGAAACCCTGATCCCGTCAGATCTCAGAAGCTAAGCAAGAAAGGGCCTGGTTAGTACTTGGATGAGAGACCGTTAGAAAACCAGGTGCCACAGTGGGACGACAAGAGTAGATTGTCGTTGTGTCCTTGGCAAGACACTAAAATCACTTTACCTTGGTGTCTGCGTACACTGGGTGAGTGGATACTGACTGTAAAGCGCTTTGAGTGCCTGGAAAAGTGCTTTATAAATAGACCATTTACCATTTTGTTCCATCATCATGATGGTGCACACATTTTAGGTTTTGACAGATAAATTGATTTTGTTTTTCTTTTTTACTACAGTATATTCAAAATCAAATTTGTAATTTTCTGAGAGAATTTTAGATGCAAAACTCTATGCTCTATTTTGCCCTCAGCGCTGGTGCTGGGATTAGTTTTTCTTTTGTTGGACGTAGGTAGAAAATGGCTTTGTAATCAAAAAGAAATACTTAAGCCCAGTGGTCCTTGATCTTTTTTCTTTTAAGGACCGGTGAAGTTATAATTTTCTTTTCCAGGAATCGGTCAAGTTTGTGTAGCTCCAATAACAACAATGTAAAAAGCATCTATCCAATTACTGTTTATATTTTTAGCTTCTTGAGTTTTCTGTTTATTGTGAGTTAAGTGGCTCTGTGGTTGGGGACCCCTGCTTTAGACTGAAACAAAACACAAAAAAGCTTTACATTTGATATTGTGGCGTTCATAATCAGAAGTTAAAGTCTTCATGTGTTCTGTTTAAGCCCGACACAAAATGCAAACAGCTCAATTGTAACCGCGCTGTGTTTTTAAGCTCCAGTTGTTCACATTGTGCCAGTCTCCAGAGGTATAACTTCCTCTCCTCCTTCCTTCTCTTCTCTCTTTTTTCCCTCTTCGCCGGGTTTTCGTGGGCTCCCTGTTGCCATAGCGATGGTATCTGTCGTCACGGAGGATGGAGAGATACCTGAAGGATGAGTGCAGGATAATGAAGACACATGGAGGCCCGGGTGAGATAATGTTTACTCCAGACAAATCATGACAAATGTGACTGGAGAGCAAAGGAATGAGGCTCTTGTGGATCAGAATCAAATGTTATAAATGTTCTTTTTAAATCTGTGTCCTTGTCTTGTCTAATCTCATTATTAAAACAGCTGCTAACTGTTTGACTGCTCGACTGATAAATATAATAAACAGACTTAATACATAATTTTCAATGTCATTCTAAAAGCCAGAGCAAAGAGTTGTGTCTTAAGAGCAGATTTAAAAGTTTCCAGTGATGGAGCAGCTCAGATGTGCAGAGGTAAACTGTTCCATAGTTTTTAGGCTTTCTAACGTCATACTTCGGGATGGGACATAGCAAGATAACAGCCCAGACAGGTATTCAAGATCCAAGGCATTTGAAAAACAAACATCAGAATTTCAAAATTAATCCTGAAAGGAACAGGAAGCCACTGAGAGAGGCAAGTCCAGGGAGCAATGTGCTCGCGCTTTGTAGTCCTGGTTAATAAACGAGCAGCAGCATTTGGTCCTGTTGTAAGCGCCGTAAAGAGGATTGGTCCAGCCCAAGCGCAAAGGGCACTACAGAGATGTGAGTGACTAAATGATTTACATCAAGAGTGGCACAAATCGAGTGACTGTTCAGTGTCAATGCGGCGCGGCTTGTGGAGTTGCAGAGAAGACTTGACCACATCGAGGGACAAACTATTGATCTGTCCCGTACAGTCACTGGTCTGACCATGAAACTTTGCATTTCAGGTTCGGGAGAGCGAGTGGTGGCGTGCACAAAAGCGCAGCGGCCCAGAGGCTCACTCCAAATGTAACTTCATACTCTGTGACAATGACAGTAAATCTTTCTGTTCTGTTCATTTGCCTATCCTCCTATTGCATTGCTCTAGTTAGTTTCAATGCATTAGTTTTTCTTTTACATAAGCATTAATTTCAACTTGATACTTACTCCTGGTTGGATAAGGTTTGGGCTTGCGTGAGTCCTAAACCAATGCACCCTGTTACATGAATCTCTGAACAGTGTGAGCGCAAAGAGCGGTTAAGAATCCACAAAAAGTCTATTTTTTCCTCGAGACCACAGCAGTTTGATGACTTTCAGGTCATTAAAAGAGCGTTCTTGTGGAAGTCCAAGAGAATCTGCGTGGCTTTGGACAAATATGGAGCGCAGCTGACTGGCAGTGTTAATTAAATATTAACACTGCCAGTATAGTATCCAATATAGGTGGATCTTGGATTTGAAAAGTTTGAAAGCCTCTAAGGCTAACTAAGGTTTTGTATTGTTAAGTTTATAGTCTTTGTAATTTTGTACAATTAGAAAATGGTTGAGTGAGATTGTGTTACTGTGTCAGTAAAGAAGCTTCATTTTCATCAATTATCCCAATTTTTTTTATTACAGCAATGCATCACACTTTAAAAAGTGTTATTGTGACAGGCCTATAGATAATCCATATGTAATTTAAAATACAATTAGTTAACATTAATCACCATCTAAACGCACTGAACCGCAGAATTCTCTTCAGTGGGTAATCTACACACGACCTCTGCACACAACCAGGGCTGCACGATTTGGAAAAAATATCTATCTTTCTTGTGATTTTAGTGTCTGATTCTTTTCACATTTCAAACATTTTATTTTATTTTTTTATAGAATCAACTTGTCCAGGAGAATTAGGAAGAAAGACTAAAATAAGCATAGTTTCACTTTGATATCTTAGGATTGCTTGAGCGTGACTTTACAACCAAATTTGTATTTTTATTCTTACAACCACCGACTATAGAGATGTAGATGACATCAAAATGTTCTAATATTTAAACAAAAATTACCAACTTATTTTTGAAGGAGTATTTTATGTTTTGAGTGGATTTTTATAGGTTTGATTGCTAAAGAAACAAGCATAAAGTCTTGTTTTACGTGAAATAAGAAAAATACACACATGAAATTATATATACAATATATTAGAAAAAAAAATCTGTTCTTGAAATAAGGGCTACATTTTTTGTTCTAGTGTCAAATTTTTATTTAAGAAAGTCAAAACATGCAAAAATCACGATGAACATTAGGTCAGTCAACCAGTTTTAAGCTCATTGGAATATTTAAGCTTGTCGTTTTTATAATGTCACAAATTTGAACCAACAAAATATCATTTGAATATCGTTTTTCCCCCAAAAAATTTGCATCTGAGCTAGTCCGGAGCGTTTTCCTGTTTGTTTTCCTATAGCCGTTAGTCTTCAAAAAACACAAGTTATGAAAGATCCAGAGACGGTGTCACCTTGTACAAACCTACCGACCACAAACCTACCGATAACATTGTAAACTGACTTCAAGAAAAATTATGATTTTCTGCAACCTTCCTTAACCCTACACTCAGCATGAAACATCAGTTTTACTGTTGAATATGAAATTGCTAAGCTTTAGCCATAGCATAGAACCCTAACAAATAATAAACATACAAATGTGGACTGGTGAAGTTAGCAGAGGTCAGAGCCTTGTTACAAGTCATTGTGGAGTTTACAAAGCTTTTAGTATTTCATTGTAGATAAAATGTGTGTACAAAACTGCTAACGGCTAGCGAACTTCAACAAAAGATTTCTGATCTTGTGCATCATTTAAGACTAGTGATCACCAAACGTCCGCTTTTACAGAAGAGCAGACAAATTACATAAACAACATCAAACACAGTTATACCTTCATTTATCTGTGGAAACGCGTCTGTCGCATCAGCAAGTGATGGAGCTTGTACAGCGTTTGCAGCCTACGGATATAGTAGTTTAGAGCTGGGCGATATTGACAAAAATAAACATCTCGATAATTTTTTGGCGTACCTCAATAACGATATTCGGGTGATTTTTTTGTTAGTCTAACATAAAATCTGTCTTCAACTTTGTGACATTATAAAAACGATAATCTTAAATATTCCAATGAGCTTAAAACTGACTGACTTTAGTGTTTATCATAATTTTGTCATGATTTGACTTTCTTAAAAAAAAAATTGACAACAGAACAAATAATGTAGCCCTTGATTCAAAAACAAGTTATTCAAGTTAGTGTGTATTTTTCTTATTTCATGTAAAGTTGTTTTGCTTGTTCATTTATCTTAGTTCAAACCAATAAAAATCTACTCAAATACTCCTCATTACAGGCACATTATCGTTTGTTTTCTAAATTAGGTTGGTCATTTTTTGCCAGTTTGTTTATATCAAACAAAGATTTGTCAAATTAGTTACAAGTGCAGGAATCTACCATTATATCATAATTTTGCTGTTTTGTGAAGCACTATGTATTACTTAATGTACACATAGAAAGTTGATAGCATAATTCATTTAACTTTTATTGTAAATTTGCCCTTTTGTAGCATGTTTTTACTGCACGATATACTTGATATTCAATTTTTGCATATCTTAAAAACAACATTCATGATAATATCTAAAATACGATATATTGCACAGCTCTATAGTAGTTGGAGAAAAATAATATTACATTGCCAGTGTTGTTTAAAAAAGCTTCATAAGACACAAATCAGTCCGTTTTGTTCATGGTTTTGCTGAAATCAACTTCTGCCATTGTGTTCAATTGATTTGTGTCATCACATCTACCAGAGGAATATGGCATTGTGCTGTTCATGTTTCAGAAACAGAGCAGAGCTGCTGATTGCACATCTATGTACTAATTAAATGTCTATAGATACAGTCGGCATCAAAGGCCACGCCCACTAACGGACCTCCGAGAGTGAATCAGAACAACAGTTTTATCAGTCACTGCTCAAAAACTACAACAGCAAATGTGGACTTTAGGAGATATATTGTGTCAAATACAGACATGAAGACATGAGGATTAATAAAGTGATTCAATCTTCCAAGTATGGAAATATATCTAACAATGCTAACGGTAGCTGCGAGCTAAATGCTAATGTGATGCTAGCGCCGCCTGGCGTCTTTTAGCTTCTTTTTAACTTTTTGTTTACTTTTCTGACATAACGCCACATCAGTAACCTCCGTTTAAACCTGGTTGTAACTCGACTTGAATTGCTAAAAATACATTTAATTCGCCAGAAAACGTCTTAAAAGAGGTTAACAGTTTAGCTTCCCATTCTGAGGCAGGAGATGACAACAGTGACATGTTGCCGACTGTATCTATGGTCTGCATTGCCATGACAACCGCAAAGTTGTTTTTAAAAATCTCTGCTAAACAGTCAGAATATTGAGAAGCATTTTTCACACAAAATAATGTCTGCTCATAACCTGTATTTCCTCTTTTGTCAAACTGATGTCTTTCTAAATAGCTCTCATTGTTTTCCCAGTCTAACCCCACATATGTCCTGCAGCAGATAACCACATCCTCATCTCACTGTGTTATAGATTCGGGACTTTGCTGTGACTCTGTGAATAGCCTCGGTGAGATGAGGGAGGATTTTCTGCGGCGGATTTCCCCTGCAGTGACTCATCCAGCACTGCGCCGCCTTGTTAAAAGTCCCATTCACAAACCAGCAGCACCAACTCATTCAACGTCAGCCAATTAGTGCGCACTTCCTGCTTCCTCTCCGCGATGTTTGGGCGCCCGCCTCCGTAAAACTTAGAGCCGACGAGGAATTATTCAAGACAGGCAGATACAAGGACAAAGAGGAGGCATTGTTTGTGCTGTTAATGGCCATAGAAATGCTGCAGAGGGGTTTGTTTAGTAATTTTGACTTTGATGTGATAGTCATGGTGGTAAATGTTTTATATCCGTTAACACTCAAATCGTCAGCTCATGTCTGTGACAATCTGCTTTTTTTGATGAAATCGTCTTATTGTGATTAATCTTTTCTCAATTTAATGCTGTGGTCAATTTAATTAAAGATTATTTTTTTTGAATCAACAATGGTTACATGGGGAAAAAAATGACAAATCCCCATGTTTCTTGTCAAATTATCCAAAAAACAAGTACTTTTATCTATCACTTGGTCAGAGTATGTTTTAATCAATGCTATTTTTGTATTTTTAGCCATTTAAAATTACTATTGGTTTAATATTAGACCAAATGAACACTCTACTGTTGTGTGGTGTCACCTTTCCAAGCCTTATTTGGACAGTTGAACTTACTTGGAGACACTATACAACTTTATTTTTTTTACAGTAAAATAAGTTAAAATCAACTTCCCTCCAGCACAAATATCTTGCTAAAGTATCTATTCTGGTAAAAATTAGTCCGCAATGTCCTTTCTACGTCTAATAATGTCCCGGTTGTTCACCAAACTCTATTAAAGGTAGGGTATCTGATTTTCACACTGCAAACACAATTTAGGTCTCAAATCTGACAGTTTCCTCTTATAAATCCTGTGACACATGGTTAATATTGACATTTATTTATTTTGGTTGAATGTACGGCTTAAAAACTTCTAGAGAGGTCCAACTAAGCACAGCCAATCAGAGCACAGTATTCAGATCCTGATTGGAACTAAGAATCTTTATTCAATTCAGAGGTCTCATTTTTTCACAAAGTACTGCATTTGGCACATAATTTTTAATAGAAAATACAAAGTTTACTAACTTACACCTACAAAAGTTAGCTACACCAGCTTTAAGTTTGTCTGTTCCTGTTAGCATTAAGGCTTCCTGCCGTTAGAAAACTGATAAAGCTTAAAACACATCCTGATGAACAATTTTGAGGCTAATACAAAGACAGTTTACACACAACTGACTGAGTTTCCTGGGAGTGTAAAAAATCAGTGAACAAAATGGTTTTTAAGCTTTTCACACCAGTTGCACCTAAAAAGAATTTCGTACCACCAAGTTGGGCTATATTGGGCCTGAGTTTTTAAGAGCTTTAAATCATTTCTGGTAAATCATTTCTAGTTCTATTTAAAAAGTTAACAAGGGAGTGCACGGTAGCAGAGTGGTTAGAGCTCTGGCTTCCTAATAAGGAGGTCGTGGGTTCAACTCTAGGGTTTAGACCATATCAACATCTCATGATCTCTCTGGGTGGAGTTTGCATGTTCTCCCCGTGTCACAGTGAGTTTTCTCCGGTTTCCTCCCACCTCCAAAAACATGCATGTTTAGGTTAATTGGCCATCACTGTAAACTTCCCCTTTGTGAGTGAATGAGAGAGTGAATGGTTGTCTGTTTTTAACCCTGTGACGAGTTGGCCACTGTCCAGGGTGTTTCCCCGCCTAAGGCCCAAAGTTACTGGGGTAGGCTCCAGTCACCCGCGACCGTTAACAGGAACAAGCGGTAGAAAATTTGTGAAAGAATGAATGTATGAATAAAAAGTTAACCATGGATAAGTCAGTTCCAAAAAGTGATTAACTACAAATAAAGACATCACTACATTTGCCTTTAAACTAAAGAAATTGCAAAGGGCCCCAGTATCACCAGAAGCAGCCTGTGTACCAAAGGTGGTAGAAGGTGTTTATTTTCAAATGGTCAGACTTTAGCGCGCCGCTCTCTGGACAAGGAGACGTGCTAAAGTAGAGCGCAAGAAAACCCCATGCACGTAGACTAGGCTCCTCATCTCTGCAATCAAAATTATATGCCAAAACTACCTTCATTTTCTTGAATTTAAGAGCCAATCAAATGTGTGGGAGCTGAGGGTAGGTTGTATCTTAAGCCTCCATTCCTGTTAAGTGATGGATTTTCTTTTTCACAAAGATGTCTTCTTTTACACTTCCTTCAAACCATCCCTTCTCCCTGCTTAGAATTTTAACCTCACTGTCTTTAAATCTTAAACCCTTCAAGCCAAAATTTTAGCATTTTTCTTGGGGAGGGCCCCCCAAATCCCCAGACTTCAGTGACAATTTATGCTCAAACTTTGTATTAATGCTTTACAATACTACTCATAGTTTACTATTTATATTAGAAAAGAATTAAACTAACTGAGCCAGAATAGCTATATTTTGTATTTTTTATGGGAAAAAAAAACAAATCTGTAACATTTTGAAATTTGTGCTACACATTATGTATTGGGCTGGGACTGACTAGCGTCCAGGGCTGTTTTTATCAACTGTCACAGAGCCAATTGGCACAAGAGTATTTATTTTCAAAAATGTTAACATCTTGCCGGCAGGTTCATTTCCTGTTTGGTTCATTTCAATGAGGTTTTCACTGCCTCAGCCTAAAATGAAAAATTACTAAAAATCAGGCAGTGAACAGTAAGCAGTTGGTGATTTTTCTGAAAACATGTTAAATACCTTACAAAAGAAGAGAATATTTCAAAAAAGGACCAAAGTGTGTTTATAAAAAGATGTGTTTGTCTGTCAGTGCTAACGCTAAAGACTGACAAATTAAAAACAAACAGCTTCTGCACAGGGTCAATTATAAATCAACAAACAAATTGGGTGAAGACAAGCAAAAAGTTTGGCACAATCTTAAACATAACCATATTTTTATCAATTCTGCAAGTCTGACAAAGTTAAAACCAAACTTTACAACACACCCAGAAGTTCCATAGTGTGCCTTTAATACTGTTTCCACACTTTGTTTTAAATCATTTCCTCTCATGTTCAGGATCCGTCTGTGTCTTTACGTGAACAGCGCCCTCTTGGCCCCGACTGGCGGCGCTGCAGAGCTGTTTCCAGGGCAACGGCACACAGAGATAGAGACTGGGAGAATATAATGAAGCGTTTGACTTGACTACGGCTCCCACACAGTCTCCCACACAGAGAAGCCCACCTGCGCTACTACACGACCGGCAGCGCACGCAACTACAGACTCAACATTCCTTTATTTGGTTTATAACTATGTGTCGTCGTGCAAAAAGTTCAGTGTAACAGCAGCCACATTTAAGACTGTCCACTCGCTCTGATAAAGGTATGTTCTGCTGTAAGTTGTACTAAAGCAGGAAGATAGAAAAAGATTTAACAGTATTTAAGATCTGCAAACTTGTGTGTGTCGTCTAAGAAGGAAAAGCCTCTGCTTATTTTTCAGATAATTGACAAAATACTAGAGAAAAATTGAGAGGGCCTTACAAATTATTGCCCAGAGTCAAAACCAGATCTGATAAAGGACTATACCAGGGATTCCCAAATTTTTCAGACCAGGATCCCCAAAACAACATTGCAACCCCTACTTCAAAATCACATAAGGCTGTCAAGCGATTAAAAATTTTATTTTTAGCTTTCATTCCTGTTTATTCTGTCTTTAATTGTAGAATCTGTTACTCTCTTGAAATGTAAAAAAATAACGTTTAAGGCTTTCCCAAAACATTAGGCCAAATCAATCTGGCAACACAAATGTTCGGCACAGATATTCAATCCCAGTATCGGATTGGTGCATCACAGGTATAAACAGCTTTTACTGTATATGTCCTAATTTATCCAAGTTGTCCAGAGAATGAGATAACATTTGGGTGCACAGTACATAAAAAAAAAATTACAGACAGCGATTTAATGAAGCACCAATGTGTACTTGCTGACAAAATATTACGTTTTCAGAAGGTCAAATTACAACAAAGCACAGTTTCAACTCTCGTAACAGGAAATAAACTTGGGAGCCCTGATTACAAGGTTGTTAGCGCTAATGCTACATGTTGTAAGTGGTTTTCAGTTGCCAAAAAGTCCTAGTTTTTCATAGTTACATCAAAAGCAGAGTTAACATGCACTACAGTGTAATAGTTTGTTTTAGTCATTACCAGGTTTCATTGCAATCTAAAGCTACGGTCACAATGACCCGTACGAATAAATGGTCGTACGAATCTTACAGGTCGTACGAAATCGGAGTTCGTACGTGGCTCGTGGAGTGGAAACTGTTTTCCTACAGTCTTCTTACGGCAGACTTTCAGCTCTCACTAACAACTCACGACATTCTTGGGGAAATGAAGCCGTACGGCATCCTTGCGTGTGCCCTAAAGCTTGTTTAATGCGTCTTTACGGTAATCCTACATCTATTTTGTATCGCACGGGAGCTGCGCGATGTCCCTGCGTCCAACTCAAGCCTTTATCAAGGTGTTTTAGCTATTAAACCTTTCGTAAACGTACCGGAATAGCAATAACCTAATTGCACACCAGCAAAACACAAATATGCTTATGAATAGCTATATTCTGTAGGCTTTGTCTGAAATCTGTTCTCTCGTTTGTCTCTCACACTCGAAACAAAACAAACTCACAAAGTCAAACCTCCGTAAAAACATCAAAACCGCTTTGTTTCTTACCTGAGTATTGCAGAGGAGACGCCAAAACTCCCAAAGCGAAGACGGATGCTGAAGACTAATCCACTGACATCATTGTGTTCATATAAAAAAGTTTGAAGCACTTCCCAAATCGCCAGCGAGCAGGAGTTGTCCAAATGTCTACGTCTGTTACAGCTGTTCTCCCCGTGGTTGTGTCCATCTCCAGGCGATTTGCGTTTTCCCCGCGCGCTCCTGGTCCGGTCCGGCCGTGTTTCAAGCGATATTCCTGCACGCCCCGGGTCCGTTCCTCTCCGTGCGCTCCTGTCCGGTCCGGCCGTGTTTCAAGCGATCTCATCCCTTCACGCTCCGGGTCTGGTCCTCGCGCTCTGGGTCCGGGCCCCTGCGCGCTCCGTCCTTTCTCCGTGCCGCGCCTTGTCCGGTCCCCTCCGTGCGTCCTTGTCCTGTCCATCCCGTGCGCTCCTGTCCGTTCCTTTCCGTGTTTAAACTAGCTGCGTTTCTGTCGCGTACGCCAGGCCCGTGGGCTTTCATACAGATCCCTGTACAGGCTAAACTGCGCCTCAGAGATGCGCAGTCTCCAGAGCGCGTCTCTCTCCACTTTGACTCTTCCGCTCAGGCATATTACACAGGCTTAGTCTCTCCGTTCGTAGACTGGTCGTAGAAAATCTTTAACACGACCATAGACCTGTCTACGAACTTACGAACGGGTTGCGAGCGCTGTTTTTTCGTAACAACGCCTCAAGAATGACGTAGGAAATGAGACAAAAATCGTTCGCAGAGAGGTCGTAGCAGGTCGTACGTGTCATTGTGACCGTAGCTTAACTTTAAAAAAACTAGTAAAATACACTTCTTTTATCATGTAAAAAGAGATGTATTTAAGCAAGACACCAAAAAACAAACTGCGACTCATAATTAACAGACCACTTTTCAAAAATAAAAGCCATATTTGCTATAAAGAAACACAACCGGCAACTTGACAGAAAAAGGGGCGTGTCCTACCTGTTCTGTTGACCAATAGGATTACTGCTGACTCTTTGGGGGCGTGTCCAGATTAGTGTCACCCTGGAGATCAGTGGTGGGAGGAGGAGCCTATATCCCCAGGTGACGGTCTGTGATTGGTCAAGTTCATCTCCGCCTCAGTGTGACTCCGCCCACTGGGCCCTGCAAGGCCTTATGGGAACCAGACTCTGACGGACATCCTTCACTTCGAATCGGAGGCAAGAGAAGTTTGTCTGCAAGTAGTTCATCTGTGGAGGACAAAAAAAGTCAAATGTTATTTTAGAAGTTCATTGTGGCCATACTAGGGTAACTATGGTGATGTGTGCGGTAGATACAGTCGGCCTCGTGCCATATTTGGAGCCTGGTCTGCTGTGGGGGAAAGTTCTATGTTAAGGCAATGGGAAGCTACATTTTTAACTTATTTTTTCTGGCGAATAAAGTCGAATCATCCTGTTAGCGTTTAGCTCGCTGCCACCATTAGCAATGTTGGATATATTTATTTGGACTGCTGGATCACTCTATTTACTTCCATGTTATCATATCTATCTTTGACACAGTATACACATCTCCTTATGTCCACGTTTGCTGTTGTTGTTGTTGAGCAGTGAGTGATAAAGCTGTTGTTCTAATGCACTGTTCATGTTATGTTTCCCCCACAGAGGTTCATTAGTGGGCGTGGCCTCTGATGCAGACTGTATCTATGTCAATGCTAGACTTAAGAGCCTTCAGTCACAAAACACAGTTTACCATAGAGCATGGTGTTTTGTGCAAGGTTGTGAACTATACACGATAGCTTAGTGGCCCTTACTGAGTGCTCCAATGTTCATCATTAGACATTTCTCATCTAAAGGAACATTTTACGGATTTGCATCATATTTATGTGCTCTTGTGAAGAGAACTGAGGGCCATTAAATCCCTGTCTGTCACAGAATATGGACTGATAGAAGAACGTGAGCCAGTTTTCCTCAGTCTGAACATGAGGCTGAATGAGTTGGTGTCACTTAAGAGTTTTCCATCATGAAAAAGCAAGAGTCTTTTGAAATTTGTAAGTGCTTTTACATGTAGTTTCTCTTTGCTTTTTACATGTTCTTACATGGTCATTGCCCAATCCAGTGACTAGGGCTGGGTCCCAAATTTGGGCCGAGAGCACCTCCTTAAGGGCCGCACAATCAAAAATACAATACATTTAATATGAGATTGGGCCTCAGGTTACTTCAAACTTGAGATCAAAAAGGTTTAGAACCCCTGGCCTAGTCTATAAGTACATTTTTGTTGTTGTTGTGTATTGTCTTTGTCATTGTGACCCATGAGCCTTGCAAAAGCCTTGTTAAAGAAAGGCTAAATAACAATATCAGTCTGTCAATCTGGTCAGATCTCAGAAGCTGAGCTAGTCGGACCTGGGCAATACTTGGATTGAAAACTGCTGGAAACCAAGGTGCCACAGTGGGACAACTGTTTTGTTTGGACAAGGCATTTCACCCACATTACCTAGATTGGAAGGTTGGTCTATGCTTAGTATAGGTTCTCAAATCAGCTTTTCAAACTAGCTTTTCCTTCGTAATACAGTATGGAATTTATCTGGAATTCATTGAGACTTAAAAATGTTTTGCTCCCTTCAAATTCAACTAAACCCAGCCCAGACCAAACTGAGCATGTCTGATAAAGTGAAGCTAAGCTGTCTATTTGCTGTCTGTCTCGTCTGTGTTGAATCTCTGTCCGTGGTCATTTCTCTCTCTCTCTCTCCCTCTCTCTCTCTTTCTCTCTCTCCCTCTTTGTTCTGATCCGGAGCAAACGGGCCGAGCGTGGGTGAATTAATAAAAGGAGAGAGAAAGTGGAGCAAGAGTCCCTGAGGTCTGCTGTTTCTGGGACGTGGCTCCACACACAGCACCGTCACGAGGAGAGACCAGAAGTCCTGATCGCAAAATGTGCTGCCATCATTGTCATACATACACCCAATAATGATGTGTTTTGACTTTGATATATGTATTGTAAATGTCTTATTGTCTATTTAGAAGCATTAGCATTGCTTTGTTATGAGGTTTTAGATTGTGTTTAATGATTTGTTAACCATTCACTGCACTTCTGATTTTACTGGAGATGAACTGCAGAAAAGATGGCAGAGATAAACTATTGGATGATTATTGTAGGACCATTAGAGGGATTTTCGATCGACATCACTTTCTGCTCTACTGCGCATGCGTTATGTAGAAAGAGCCGCTCTCCATCTGGTTAGCTGGAGAATCTTCTTTGAATAAAGTAATAATAATTAGTAGGGCTGTACGTATCGGCATCCTTAAACTCATATAATTTACACTTCTGAACCTAGACTGCAGCTTTAAGGCTGAAACTGTTGAGCTGAACAATGACTTATTTGTAGAACACTTGTATCAAACATAAAGAGCAGTTGTTCTATCTACATAATCAAATTAAAAAATATTTTACATTGATTTTAGAGACGATTATACTCCAAAACATGTTTTTACAGCTAAGATACAATACTTATAGTTTTTTTTTTCAACATTGTGGATAAAAAATAATTATCAATGTACTGTATTTTTTTCTGCATTTTTAAAAATACCTACTTAACCAATTTTTATGTTTTTTTCCTAAAGTATATCTTGATACGTGACATATTGAGGAAATTATATCTGCATATATGTGCATTGTTATACATATTGTATCGGAAGGCTCTTGGCAATACCCAGCCCTAATAATTAGCTTGTCTGTGGCTTGTTTATCATAATTTTTTGCAAAAAAGCAAGCACCTACAGTTTACTGCACACTACAAGCTCTCAATAACTATATTCAGGGTGCGATTTGTCAAAAAACAGAAGGGGGATAGAAAATTTTAAGTCATTCTACACGCGCACCACGTGCACGCGCATATTGTGCACGCGCGCTACACGCATGCGCACCACTTACACGCGCAGCACTACAATCGCGTCTCTCCTTCCCGTGTTCATTTCGTTTCTTTTCCACTCTCAACTAACAGGCTTCTGACGCGCACTGGCACGTTTCCTCCCAAAATGAACAGACTCCATTCAGTATATAAAGCTCCGCGAGCCCCGGGTTGGTCCTGCCTCTCAGCGCAGCTCTAGCGGCACCAGGTTGTACAAACAGGAGCAGTGCAGTTCAGTCACTTACGAGTCTTGTCCCGCTTTGAATCGCATCGCACGTCAACATTTTCGTGTCTTTGTTCCTGACTTGATCTTCCCGCTCTGCTTTGCACACAGTCGTGGACTAAACCATGATCACAGGGCAGGTAGAGCAGCAGCACAGCGGCTCTGAGTGACCAAACCCGAGTCTGACAGCGCTGAGAGAGATAGATCTGTCCATTTAAACTTTGCTTGTGCACGCAGAAAAAGTTAGAGGAATAGCCAATCAGAACAGGACTGTGTGTGAAAGTGTAACGTTATTGGCTGTTATGAAAGCTACCTGTTGAGCGGAGGAGCAGCACCGGGAGAAGGGGAAAAACCTCAATGAGACTACGCTGGGAATGACAGAACACTTTGTTATTGTTTATCCCCCCTTACATATAATACAAGATAAAAGCAGAAGGAGGGATGGGGAAATTATAAGCAGAGAGAGGGACAGGCAAACCAGAGGTAGGGATAATCCCTCCCATCCCCCCCAGCAAATCGCACCCTGACTATATTAAGTATATAAAACAAAATGTTGCACTACATATGATATAAAGTTGTCTTGTGAAGTGTCTGTGAGGAGGGATGCATTTTTCGGCACAACACCAGTTAGCCACAAAGCTAACAACATCAGACACACTGAGTGGAGCTTGGTAAAGAAACAGGACACTATTAGACGTAGTCAGGACATTGTGAGCTAATCTCCACCTGAATAGACACATTAACAAGATATCTGTGCTGGGGGAAATAGATTTTAAGTTATTTTATTGTAAAGCGTAGCAAGTTCTACCTTACAAAAGATGAAACAGGTGGAAAATGAGATTAGTTTTGAAACTCTCTTTTGGAACTTCCTCTGAACATTTTGTTAAATTCTTATGGGATCTTCTCTGTGTGAGTGCTGGAGCTCCTGCTGTGCTGTGAGTCTCATATTCATTTACTGTGGGTTTGCTCTGCTCTTTCTATTAGGCTTTAGTATCGAGTTTTCAGTTTGTTTAAAGAGGCTGTCCACAGTGTTTTTCTATGTATTTAAACTGTTTATTTTACCTCCAGCACAGACGTGATGCAAAAGCAGAGGTCGAAATGACACCATGTGAGTTCTGCTTTTAACTATAGTGTCTACTACAAACAGAAAGTGCACTGTTAGCATGCTAGTTGTTGCCACTGTGTAAACATGTCCAAACGCTCAGTGGAAGCAGAAACTTGTTCAAATGAAACTGGACCTTTGTTGTTTGTTTTGGTCCTAAGGGTGACCTGAGGTAAGGCTGGTCCTGAATCTGTGTGTCTGCTTTTTTTGTAAAATCTTCACATCACGATTCACCTTTACTCAGTTTAATCATGCTGTCTGTTCAATTAGAGCAGGTGGAAGATTAGTTTTCACCGAGGGCCGTATTTGAATCCAGATAAGAGGCGGAGGGCCGGACCAAAGTCATTGGTGTAACACAATCTCATTTTTACAAGCACATTCTCATAAAATATAGACTTTTTATGTCTCTGACAGTTCTTTTATTGTGATTTAATAAAGGAGACCTATTGTGTAAAACTTTGTTTTGTAAGTTTTCAACCTTGTCATAACTGCCTTCTCTCATCATCAGTTTACGCAGTTTTATTAAGAATGATTCCTGCATGTTTGAGTAATCTTGTATTGTCCTGCAGCTGATGATTGAGTGCTCAGAAAAGCCCTGTCCTCACTTACCACCTATTCCCGCCACTTGTCTGTATTTCTATCTATATACCAGGCTGTGTCCCATGTACATGGGGTAGCCTAGACAGGGCACCCTTCTCTTTCCCCCTTCCTCCCTCTGGTCCCATGATCTGAGTGTATGAGTGGTGTGTGACTTGTGTGTTTTGTGTATGTTTGTGTTGTACAGCCTTTTTTTATGTCATTGTTCCAGAATCCTGTTTAGTCTTTGTTTATTATTTGCCACTCGGCTAAGGAGACCACACTCGCCCCGGCATCCATCCACCCGCCCGCCCATGAGCAAGAGAACTCAAAAGGCAGCGAGAGAACCCAAACGAAAGCCACCAGGACACGTCTGAGGAGCCACAAGGACGACCTTGTCTGTATTTAATTGTGATTATTCACAAGATATAGTAAAGCATATTTGGTTCAAAACGGTCACAAAGTCACTTTACAAGTATAAAACTTACACATTTAAAAACTGCTGCTAGTTAAATTAAAATCTTACAATGAAGAGGCGGAGCTTATCAGCTCTGCAGTTTTGCACAGAAAGTAAATGGACCTATTTCTAAACTGTTTTACATCAATTTGTGTTTTACAAAAAAATAATGTAAATTACTGATCTACATATTATAGTTTATTCCTAAATTTATAGAAAAAATGCAATAGGTCCTCTTTACAAACACAAGCACAGACACATTTTTAAAAATACCCGAAAGAACAAGCTAATGAGTTACACTTATTCTTAAAGGCGTCCCGTGGGCCTGATCACAACTGGTGGAGGGCCGCATCTGGCCCCTGGGCCGCAGTTGGCCCAGGTCTGAATTAGACAATTTTTTCAAAACAGTTGTACAACTGGCTGAACTTTGTTATGCTGAATGTAACTAATCACAATAAAATGAGAACTTTTTGAAGAAGCAGATTTGGAGATGTTCAATATGCCAAAACAATTTGTGTCACAACTTTCTCAAAACCATATACTTATGTTGATTTTATAATCTTGACAAAATATGTTTTAGTCTGTTTTTGAACAAGGAGCTGCATTATGTAGCTTTTCACTTATAGCTACGTATAGGATCATAATTCAGTTTTTATTGCTCTATTGAAAAGTCCTAGAAGCAAATGAGTTCTAACTCAAAATACGTAAATATATCTGTGAATCAAAATAACATTGAAATCATGATCTAGTTTCATATCACCCTAACCTGGGAGTGACCTGGGGAGTCTTGAGTCCTGACAAGAAACTTTGTTTATGCTTTTTTTTATTTTTTTAATTATCACAACTGATTTCTTTTTGCTTCTAATTTGATTAAGAATTTGAAAAATGACATACCATCCAACCATGTAAGAATTTGAGTTTTTTGATTGAAGAATAGGAGTAATAATATTCTAAACCTGCAGATTTAGTTCTTACAAGTGCTCCAAACTGTTCCTCAGGCTTGTTCTTCCAGAAAAAACAAAACAAAAAAACACATCAATATAAGAAAGAACAATTTTCATTTTAACTGCAGTATGAAAATATGCATTGAACAGGCACATATTCCCTAGAATCAAAACAGACCATGCTTGTTCTTATAGTGGACTACGGTCACACAACATAACATGACATAACTCTGTGTCTGTGTCTTTTGTGTGGCGCCTCAGTCGGGTCGTGAGGAGCTGAGATGGTGCTGGACGTGTTCGATGGAGGATTTGCCCCGGGACACGAGCAGAGGGACACAGAGGAAGAGGAGGAGGAGGAATAGGACACGTGAGGAGCAGACTAAAGCGCTACAGGCACAACACTCACTATGTACTGGTTCTAATGGTTCTTTACAATGTCAACATAAAGAACTGGCTCCAGTGAAAGAAGAGTTACACTATTTATGGAAAAAACTCATAATGGTATGTTCACATTCACGTGTTTTCGAATTCTGACTTTGTTTGGAGTGAAAGCTGCTCAGGAATATTTACATCATAGTTCTGCATCTGTCAGTTTGGAAAAAAATGTCAAGTAATCACAATAATAATAATAAAAGTTGAGCATAAGAACTACAAATTATTTAAAAATCTGTTTTTGAAACTTTATAAATGTTTTTTAAAGAGCTTTGCTGAGTTTTATGCAATAATTTTAGAATTGGAAACAAAAACATTATGGATGTAAATGAGCAAAAACGCTGCATGTGAGATGCTATTTTTCTAAACCTCTATGGCTGGAACACTTGACAATCTAAAGGCGGGCAGACACTGTGCGATTTTTGACCCATTTTGGGACGAATTTTCAATCGTGCGACAATTTTGGAGATTGGCTTGAGATTCAGGTCAGTCGTGTGTCGTGTAGTGTACACGATCAACAATCGTAAGATCGCAAGAAAATCAAACTTGTTTGAAATCCTGGTCGCTCCTCGTGGGAACATCGCACTGTAGAAGCAGAGCCACATATCTCTCACTCTGCCCATGAGCAAACAATGTTTGTTGTTAAACACAGGGCCACTTACGGATTACGTATCCTCCACCTTTTATATTGTGCTTTTAAGAGTGTGAGCACTCAGATCGCATAATACTATCCGGCCGTGTAGTATGAGGACATGAATGGTGAGCTGCTAACTTTTGACCCTAGAGATTCAATCGAACAGTCTGAGCAGGCGCTGCAAATCCACGACAAAAAACATGCACAGTGTCTGCCCGCCTTTAGTGAGAGAATATTGTCAAGTCCCACTTTATACCTTTTAGCGCAACCACGCATGTGCAGACCAAAATTACATCTTTTAAAATCATTTTTAGCAAATGTACAGTTAATATTGTTCATTTATTTTAATGAATTTATAATATATAATTTATGAATATCTCACAAAGTTTTCCAACAGAAACCCCAGAACGCCACACTTATCTATCCCCATTTTAAACCAACAGTTAGCAGCCGGAACTAGCTTAATCAGGCATTTTTGAAATAGCAATAATCTCACTTGATGATTATTTGTTTGGTTGAAATCTGTGAGGAGACGTTGTTTAGTTTTTTCTGCGTTTGATAAAAATTTAAAAACAAAGAAAACAATGTAATACAAGCAAAGCTAAAGGTACAAAGTGGGCACTGACAGGATTGTGGAGCTCCATAAAGTGGTAAATATTTGTGTTAATGTTAAAGGCACAGTTGCAGCGCTGCCCTCTACTGTCCTGGCTGTATTGGCATATTTTGGTCCAATATGGGCATTAAACAGTTTATATATTCACTCAAAACTGTGTGCTGATCACAAACACCAATCACGCTGCTGTTCTCCATCCTCAGACCCGCCTTTCACCTTTTCTTGTGTTTGCTGTGATACTGGTATGAGTTTCAATACTAGCACAAAATAATGGCGTAACTATAACGATGTTCACTGTGTTTTAGTAAAATCTGTGTCTGTCAAGTGCAACGATTGAGTCTGAGAGGAGAAAGAGAAGCAGAGAGAGAGGAGAACCCGGGTCCTGAGGGAGAGATCCAGGCCGCAGCACTTTAATTATTTACTCCTGTGTTTGTTTGTGTCGCTCATTAATAAACTACACACTTCTCCATTCAAGTCCGGTGTCAGCGGCAAGTCCAAACACAGGACACAGGCTGCAGGAGTAATCAGAGCGGGATCAGAGCTGCTACTACTGAAATCATGACATTAGAGGTTTGCAATTTATCGGATAATATCGCGATTGTTGTCTTGAAGCTTTGCAAAAATGGAATATCGAGTATATCATTTGTAGGCTGTTAGATTATACATTGTAAATATTCAAATAAGGTTAGACAGAGATATTTTAATCAACTGGATCACTCATTGGTTCTTAAGTCCTATTCGCACAGCCTAATATTTACTAGCGACCTCATGTAAAATGTAATAATTACGGACGTCGTCTGAGTTTCTCGAATCGTCCATAAAAAGGTCTGTAAAGTTTCCCCAGAATTTTACCTCCTGTAATTCTCCAAACTCAGACGTCTTCATGTGATTCTAATGACATGTGAAAGCGTATGTCTGTGTTTTCAATTGACCTTTCGCCGAGCCCCGCCCCCCTTAGTTACTGTTGCTACGCCCGTCAAATATGACAGCGTGCCATAGACTTCAATGACAGAAAGAAGTACACCTGTACACCTGTGACTTTTTAAAAGCAATTTTTTCGCGATATCCTCTAGATCGAGGCAAAAGGGGTTCACTATGCAGCGGAGGGATTTATTCAAAACATTAAAATACGTAACGGAGGGACATAACTGCAGAGGCTAATGCAACTGGTCTCATGCTAAATCTGACAAACCCGTGATCTTTAACGTTACCTCAACTACAACAAGCACAGCCTTGTCCTGCTCTGGCCTGCCGGGTAAGTTCACTTTCACATGTTAAGGTCTATTTTTCTCTATTGCAAGAATATTGTTCATTTACGAGGGTATGTTAGCGAGCTAAACCTGCTAGTGCTCGCTAAACTTAGCAGCTTAGAGCGTAACTTCTGCAGTTATATCCTCGTCGTGGTATAACTAGATCTAACAACACAGTAAGTCCATAGCTATAGTTAAACATTAGTTTTACCTTTGTGCAGACATTTGTTCGATATATTTAGCTGGTAGAGGAGCTGCCCGAGCCGCCCGCACTGTTTAATCCATTGTAGGCACCGCTCCAGTTGTTTTCAGCTTTGGAAATGGAAAGAACACAACTCCTCTGGTCAATATTTCGGGGTATCGGCTCGGCGAAAAGGTCAATTCTTGAACCATTATAAATGACTTAATAATGATTGTGCGGCTTATTTTGCCTTTAAATTTGAACACAATTATTATTACTATTCTTTAGGGATCATTCTCCAATGAAAAGGTTTGTTTCTATGATTAAAATGCTAGCGATTAATCAAACTCCAATTAAAAGTCCATGAACCGGAAGTACAACAACCACGTTTCGGAGCAATGGAAGGTCGAGAAGATGGATGTTTGAGGAAAAGTTTGGACAAACAGAACGCTGCAAGTTTGGATGTTTGGATTTTATCAGCGTAAATGGATTAAAAGAGAGAGTGTATGGCTGTTTCGTAAGAAATCTCATGTTGTGGATTTGATTTTGATAAATGGACTCAACAATGTGACGAGGAGCTGCATTTACACTGTCGCAGCTCAGGTAAACTTAATCATATTAAAACAAACCGAAAACACAAGAACGCTCATTCATAAATAAAATCAAAGGTCATTGCCATAAATCATATTGCCATTTCCGGAAATTCAGTAAAACAAGAAAATTACAGACATTGAATATGTCTGTGCGAATGCCTGTAAAAAAAACTCAGACGTTGTGGGGTAATTAAAGTTTACAGACGTCCCTAGGTAAATATTATGCCGTATAAATAGTACATAAATTGACCAAAATTTGTATAAGTTAAAGCGCATTGCAGACTTATTTTGAATTTTTACATGAAAATCTCATTTACCTGTTTATATGTGTTGTTGTTCTTTATGAACAATTAATTAGCATTAACTAAGTTCAAAATGCATAATCCTGCCATATGATCTGATTTATCCCTAACCTTGATATTAGTTAAACTGCTGATATTTATTGAGCTATAAAAGCCCATATCTGGTGGAAGAAAGCATTAAGTTGCTCAGTTTGATCAAGTTCAGTTACAGAAGATCAGCACCATGGACAGCTCCATTTGTTTCTTTTGGTGTTTTCTGTTTTATTTGGACAAAACGTGACCAGTTTTCATTATCACTGAACTAGAACGGCGCATGTATGTGAGTGTTGTCCTTTCTATTTGATTTATTGCAACAGAAGTACGAAACAGTCTCTGTCGTGTGCTGCCAGGTCAAAAGCTCAAGACATGATCTGTACATTTACCCCATCGAGGTAAAGCTAGCAAATAAAGGTGTTTTTAATTCAGCACTTATGACTCATTTCCTGGCTCAGTTCCGGATAAAAAGCTCTCACAGTTTCCAAAGAAATAGATGAATATGAATTCCTTTAAAGCAGATCATTTCAGGTGGCACAATGTCCAAATTGTGAAAAGCACTTTAAACACGTCGACATGAAGAATGTGAGACTCAGACTGCATTAGGTAAGTGAGAAAAACACGTGAAGTACTGTAAAAAGTTTAATGTTAAATAGTTGCGTTTGTTTAAGATTTATACCTGAAAATACAAACACAAATGTGCTCTTATTTGTATATATGAATCAAGAACAAGTTTTGCGAAGAGAACTAACAAAACTCACGTTAAAAAAGTCTGCTACATTAGACATTGCTTGACAACAATTATGAACAGGAAAGACATTTTTAATCTTAAACAATGGCTAAGATAAAATTAGTAAAAATCTTTAGTCAAATCTCACAAATATCGACCTTAACTTTATTTAGTGAAATTAGTTGTTAACAGGCACAAGCACTTTGATGTTTCTGAAAGAGGAGACTCAATTATGGTCTTTTATAAGTAAATATACTGAACTATTCCTAAGGCTTTTAAAAGTGCTGTTTTTATTTAGTGTTAAGGTAAAAATGTGCACTGATTTTAGATAATAAAACATCTTTCCTGGATATGATGCTACATTGAGCTGCTGCTGCGCCTGTGTGAGTGGATACAGAGAAAGGAAAGAGAGAAGCTGTGTTAACGTTGGCTCTGACTCCACACTGTGGCCAAACCAGAAAAATACTGCAGCTGCAAAAGCAAAGCAGAGATCCATCAATCCGTGGTGTCTTAGTAAAAAAAATAAAAATAAAAAAGGCAGATTATTAACTTTATTTAGATTAATAAAAATTAAAGGGGAAAAAAAGCAAAAGTAAGGGGTTAATTCACTGAGTACTTGGGAACTTTTCAAACAATTTCAAATACTGGGATCGGATATCAGTGCCGATTCAGGAAACTTTGCTGAAGAGGGTATTGGCTCCATGATATCGGTTCAGTCGATACGATTGTTGTGTCTTTAATTTAGATTGAAAATAATTCAACTCAAAACATTGCATAGAGCATACCTGACTCCAGCCAAACTCAAGAAAATAGACCCCTGCTCTTCAGATCTTTGTTGGGGAGGTTGTGGACAGCGAGGAACATTATTTCACATGTTTTGGCAATGTCCAGATGTTAAGGCATTCTGGGTTAAAATTGTTCATGTGGTTGCTAAGCTGCTCCGAATTCAGTTTTCTCCTTGCCCAAGTATCTGTCTGTTAGGTTGTAGAGCTGTGCAGTTGTCCACAAAATTGCACTACAAAATCGCTAATCTTGCATTCATAGTTGCTAAAAGAATAATTTTGATTAACTGGAAACATCGTAAACCAAACTGTTTCTCAATAGAGAACTGGTTACAAGATTTTTATGATACTTTAGCTATGGAAGAAATTATTAATGAAAAGGGGACGAAATTCAATATTGGAATGGAGCAGCTTTGGAACCTTATATTTAATGAACAGATTGATCAACCGGATGTATTATTGGAATGAGGTGTGTAATATGTCATTAAGATGCATCCAATTTGATTAGTAGCTTGGGAAGTTTATTTTGGGCCGATACTAGGGTCCAGAATATTAAGAGAATTAAGGTGCTCCTGTCAAATTTTTCCTGTTGCTTAGAAAAAGTTAGAATCACTAAAAAGTGTTGCTCAACACAGGATTCTCAAACTACGCAAAAACAAACGTAACCTGAAAAATGTTTCTTTATAATCAAGTAAAAGTAAAAATAAATAAATAAATAAATAAATAAATAAATAAATAAATAAATAAATAAATAAAATAAATAAATTAAAAAAAAAAAAAAAATAGTAATAATAATGTCAAAAAGAAATAACATGAATAAAAATATATATAAGATATAATAATAAATATAATTATAATCTTCTTTCTAAAGAAAAGCTTTATAGTCTATAAACTACACCAAAAAACGTGGATAATAAACACAAATTTTGTAAAACTAAAACTCCAAATCTAAAATCTGCGAGAAGTTTGAGAATATACTGTAACCCCCGCCCCCACCCCCATCTTTATTTATTTATTTTTGTATTATTTTTTGTTTATATGTGTGTGTAACTTGTATGTGCGTCTGTATTTTTTGTTGTTGTTGTTGTTTTTTGTTTTTTTGTCTGTTTGTTTTGTTTGTTTTGTATGTCATTTATATTTATTCACATAAAATATTATAAAAAAAAAAAACAACAACGATTGTTGTGTCTTTAATTGGAAATAATTAGACTAATTTACTGGCTAATGTTGATCCAGAGGATCTTATAATGTTTAACATTTTCTTCAGATAAAGTTGTGACTTGCACTATAAACAACAGTTGCATAACACTGTATGACCAAATGTCAACTAATAATTTACCAAACTAATAGTTAGTTGCAGCTCTATTAGGGCTATAGTTCTACATTTTTGTTGTGTATGACCAGAATTGCTTTTTATAATGACAGGTAAGTGCATAATACTGTAGGCAGAGATAGTGGGCATTTTCTGAGCAAAACAAGATTAAAACATGCAAGGAGTCAATCAGAAATGCATCATTATAACATGGCTAAGAGATCATAAGAGTATTATGTCCTTTGTCTAGGCTTAATTATTTAAAACAAAGTATTACAGTATATATATCACTGTTTTGAGAAATAGAGTGATGAAAAGAACAAAGCAAACTTGGAGAAGTCTGCAGCATGGCCAGAGGGTGTCCTGCCTTCCCACAATGCACTGCTCCAACCTACTTTTGTTTCAGCCTTTAACTGTGCTGCAGCTCTGAGAAGACACACACACACACACACACCCACTCACACAGAAATGACAATGCAGAGGCACGACACCATGTTTACGAGGTCAACTTCGGGATACGGTGTTTAAAGACACTGATCATCTGGATTATTTATGATCAGAAAATTAGCATTGTTAGTGTTGTCTGTTCAGCCATTTTAAATAGTCTTTCTGGTATGTTGGTGATGAGAATATAAAACTATGCATGCTTTAGTTCTGAGTTTCTTTCTCTTCAGGATTAATATTTCTATCAAAATGGCTAATTATAGAACACAAATACAGAAAAGAAAATGCTAAAGCTAAATACCCATTAAAAAATCAATCAAACCTGATTGCTAAAGCTAAATTAGAAATTAATCAAATGTGAATTAAACAAACCACCAAACATGCTAATGATGAGTTACCAGTTACAATCAATCAATTGTTAAGCTAAACTAAGATTCAAATCAATCAAACGTGAATTCTAAACAGCCCACCAAATGAATGCTAATGATGAATCACCAGTTAAAATCAATCGTGAAAGCTAAAGCTAAACTAAGCTACAGCAACCAATTAGCTTATATCAAAAACATTCAAATGTAATGCTAAGGCTAAACTACAATTTAAATGTACTCAAAAGGGGTGAATTTACAGCTAAAGTCCTTTTCCAAACCAATCAAACGTGAATGCTAAATCTAAGCTAACATTAAAATTAAACAATGTGAAGCTAATGCTAAATTAGCATTTAAAAATAAACCAAACATGAATGCTAAAGCTAGACTTCCATCTAAATCTTTCAAATGATAAAGCTAAAGCTAAAGTTAAGTTCAAATCAAACATGAATGCTAAAGTTAAATTACATAAAAAACATGCAGAGGAAGCTAATGTTCAACCATAGTATAAAATAAATGAATCTAAAGCTAACATAATGAATGGCATAATAAAGTTACCTAAAACTTATAAAACTTAATAAATAAGACAAAACTAAATTTGTTTTTATTAAATATGTTAAGAAATAATGGTGATTTTTTGCTTATGGTTTTTTGCCTTTTTAACATGAACAACAAAGAACATTAATACAACAGAAATGGTTGAAATAGGCGCGCACTCAAAACAAGAAATTTATAAAAAAGAAAGTAGTATTTTTCAATTATTATAAACGACAGTACTAGATTTAACCATATTTATCTTTTAGTGGATCCCTAATATTCAAAACATGAAGCTAAGTAAATATCATTAAAATCAATAACATGAATGAGAGATAAACTACAGTTCAAAACCATACAAACTTGAATATGCTAAAGCTAAATACCATTATAATCAAATATGTAAGCAAATTAGACTACTTTTTTAAAATTAATCAACATGAATGCTAAAGCTAATTGCCATTAATAATCAAATAATACGAAGGCTAATGATAAACTATAATTGAAAAATCACTCAACATCAATGTTAAAGGTAAACTTCCAATCAAATTATAATGCTAAAGCTAAACTATGCTTCAAAGCTAATCAAACATGAAAACAAATGTTAAATCAGTCTACTATTAAAAATCAATCAAATATGAAAGCTAATGCTAAACTATCATTAAAAAATCAACCAAACATGAATGCTAGATCAACTGTGAAAGCTAATTCATTCAAAATAGTCAAATTTTAATGCTAAAGCTAACCTCTGCTTCAAAGTCAATCAAACATAAATGCTAAAGCTAAATTACCAATAAAATCGATCAAGCGTGAATGCTAAGCTAAAATACCAAGGTGTAGCTTTAGCATTTATGTTTGATAAATTTTATTGCCAACATGAATGCTAATGATCAAATGTGAAAGCTAATTCATTCAATATTATTCAAACTTTAACGCCAAAGCTAAACTACAATACAAAACCAATCAAGCGTGAATGCTAAACAATCAAACATGGATGCTAAAGCTAAATTACCATTAATAATCAAACAATATGGAAGCTAATGCTAAATGTTAAAATTTACAAATCATTTAAACATGAATGTTAAAGTTAAACTTCCAATCAAAATCATTCAAATTTCAATGCTAAAACTAAACTATGTTTTAAAACTTGAATGCTAAAACTAAACTCCATTTCACAGTCAATCAAACCTGAATGCTAAAGCTAAACTATCCTTAAAAACAATCAATGCTAAAGCTAAACCAATATTCAATATCAACCAAATGTGAATGCTAAACACACAATCAAATATGAAAGCTAAAGTTAAATTAGCCTACTATTAAAAATCAAACAAAAATGGCACCTAATGTTAACTATCATTCCAAAAATCAATCAAAAACATGTTAATTATTATTAATGATCAATTGTGAAAGCTTATTCATTCAAAATCATTCAAATTTTAACTCTAAAGCTAAACTACAATTTCAAAATCACTTAAATGTGAATGCTAAAGCTAAACTATCATGACAATCAACTACACACGAAGAACAAAGCTAAAACACTGTTCAAAATGAGAAAAGTTAACATTTTTCGCCAACCTTTCGACAGCACAACGACTTCACATTCCTCCTAAAAGTCGTGTTTACTCTCCTGAAATGCTGTTTACTTTACACACGGAGCAAAGTGTCTCAGTTTTTTTTTTTGCAACGGTGTCAGTTCTATCCAAATGCCATCTCGGTTTGTGAAGCAGTGATACAGCGACGTGTAAGTGAATAACTGTGAGCGAGTGGCAGCGTGACGGCCGGCCCGCAACACTCCGTTACCATGACGACCACAGCCAGCCAGCCAGCAGCAGCAGAGGCCCCCCGACGACGACGACGCAGCGCCTGATCCGTGTCCATCCGTCCATGCAGCTCGGAGATTGTAAATTAAGAACAGAGCGTAGTGATAAAGTGTTAAGTTACATAACACACGATGGAGTCAGTCAATATAAAAGACTTTAAGATGATGTACAGGAGTTTAGCTTTTAAAAATGTGGAAAAAAAAAGATACTAAAGAACTACTCACTAACCTAATGCATCATGAGCCTGCTAAGTATTCACTACAATGAAAAAAAGCACTTTTACAAGAGATAGACCGATATATCAGTTGGACAATGTTTTATCTATTGGCCTCAATTTTAGCCAATATCTGATGAGGCAGTTGTTTGGGTTTTTTCTCTGGGAAAGCTGCACTCACAATGATCAGCTGAGTCTTATGGGGTGTTTCTACTAGCCCTGTTAGTACCTACTTGGCTCTACTCTACACGGTTAGAAAAACTACAAATGTTAAAATAACAACAAAAAAGAAAATTACATTCTAAGGGACAGATTGATCAAGCGTTTGCTCATGTGCAAAACAGGTTAAGGGGAGCAAAAACTTGGCGTAGCTGACATTTTTCTTTCACACAGACACTAAAGATGCAGAATTTGAGGTGGTGCATAATCTGTTTTGTGTAATAAATAAATGTACATCTTCTAATATTAAAGCTTGCATAAATTGCTCGCAAATAACATGATTTTTTTTTTTCAGCTTGCACCCGCAATTTAGCACGTGACTTCATATATCAGGCCCTAAATGTTCAATAAGTTAGACTGTGATATTTTTGTCAAATGATCGCTCATTAGTCTCTTAGTTGACCAAGATTTGTATTAGTTAGAAAGCACATTGCAAACTGTTTTTACAAGAAAATCTCATTTAGCTGTTTTTATTTTTGTTTGGGTCAGATTGAGACACTTGCTAGTTTTGCTTGTACTTGCTTGCTTGTAGTTTTATTTGAAAAGCAAACAGTATAATATTTTGTGTCCATACTTAGAGCTCCACCCAGCAGTTGTCAACGCAACATAATAATGCACATTCAGTCAGGTCTCCGCACAAGTTCACACTTTTTTTCTTCAAACATCGTGGCTACTATTCTTTTTATTAGCATTGTACAACTATAGTGTGTGTAGGTCAGTGGCTGCTCGTGTATTTTAACACATGAGCAAAACTGATGACCCAGACTTTCTGGCAATTCGATCGCTGCATACTTCAAACAATTTTCAAAGTTTTCCAAACTCTTTTCCGTCCCGATCTGATACATACTCACTGACAATTTAAAGAGTGACTGCTCCTCTCCATTCAATCGATAAAAAAAGTCACTCATCAACAGGTTCAAATGGCTCCCAACTTCTTTAAAAGGAGGAGTGAGAGACAGAGCACTCAACTTTTGCGCATGTCACTTGCATAGTTTCACATTGGGCCAGAGACAAAGTGCAACGTGACGCTGCTGAATCCAACATGTGTCACAGTGTGCGTTGCAACACTGGAATTTTTTAATGTCCTAATGTGCATGGTTGGGTTGGTGAAAGAAACTATAGGAAATCCACATTCTACACAAAAAAATCACTACAAAAGTGGGTGAAACCTGACATGCATTGACTTAAAAACAGACAAAATCAAAGTAAATATTATCCTCTGTTAGACCACATTGATCAGTAAAGGATAGAGAACATGATTATATTTAAGATTTCACGAAACATTTTGCTTGTTTTCACTCAGTTTGGCTGTTTTGATGAAGTTATAATTGTCCTTTGTCCAGCAAAACTATATGTAGAGGTAATCCCACAACTGTTACCTAGCAACCACATTGTAATGGGCCAAAATCCACCTAAATGACACAAAAGCTGATTTGACAAATGATAAAACCTGATAACCATTTAATTATGCAAAATGTTTGTTAAATCTCCCACTTTTTGACGAAACATGTGGAGGGAACTCAAATTACTTCCTGTAGTTTTCAACTTTAATTTGTCAATATCATGAACCTTGCCTGGTATTAAACAATGACAAATACTGTATTTACCACAAGGACAATCACACAAAACTATGTCGGAAAACGATGTTGAAAACAGAAAAATCAAATATTTGTCATATGAGCTATAATGTTTAACAGTTAGCTATAGTTTTAAGACCTATTATTGTAAGAGTTTCTACTCCCGTGCGAATCGTCCATGTCTGTAAAAATGTAAAGTTTCCCCCGAATTTTACCTCCTGTAATTCGCTAAACTCAGACGTCCTCATGTAATTCTACAGGCAGTGTGAATGTGTATGTGTATGATTATTACTATTCACCACAGTTCATTCTCAAATACAATTATCGTTTTTCTACGATTAAAAAGCTAAAGATTAATCAAACTACGATTAAAAATTGTGACCCAGAAGTACAACAACCTTGTTTATCGTAGCAACGAAAGGTCAAAGATGTTTGAGGAAAAGTTTGGACAGAACGCGGCAGTGTTTGGATGTTTGAACTTTATCTCTGTAAATGGATTAAAAGAGAGAGTCTTTGGTTTGTTTCATAAGAGATCTATTGGTGTGGATGTGATTTTGATCGACAATCACAACAACGTGAAGGGGAGCCATATTTACGCTGACGCAACTCAGGTCAGCAAACATTAATTTACGGTAAAACAAACCGAAAAAATACGCATTTCATGAATTAAGTAAATGGTTGGTGTCATAAATCATCTGTCGCATTTTCCAGAAAGTCTGTGAAAACAAGAAAAATACAGACATCAAATATCTCCATGCGAATGCCTGTAAAAAAAAACTCATGCCATGCGAATAGTACTTTAGTTTATGTCTAAAATTATCATCTTTATCATAGCAGTGCACTGTATAACTGCAGAGGTCTGAGTGTAATGTGAAAGTAACAACTTCAACAGTTTAGAGGAAAGAGCCCTTCAGCTGTTTTTAGAATCAAATCTAAATCTCAACAAAGCACACAGGACACAATAAGCATAAGAACTACAGGTCTAACTGCAGTCAACAGTGATTAAATAATATGTTGCATAACACAAATTATTTATCTTTTCTCCAAATTGTCAAATGCAGTTAGTCTCCTCTGCACCTGCCCACATCTGTGTTCTGTTTAATATGAAATACACCGCTCCCACTCTGTAAATATTATACAACTTTAATGTAAAATACAAAATGACTTAGGGCTGAACAATATACTGTATTTAAAATACATGTGCAATACATATTTTTAAAACAGCTGCCTGCATTTCACACACCACGGACACTTCAGTTTTTATTTTGTCTTAACAAAATCCATATTTTAAAACAGAACTAAGTAACATCTTGTTAAAAAGTTTTTGCGAGTCTCAAGAATCAGAATCAGAATAGATTTTATTGCCATTGTCAGTGAATAACAAAATTCCCAAACTAGGAACTTGCTTCGATGCTAATGTCCAACATATAACATTAATAAAATAATAGTATAAAAAGAAAAAATATTAGCTATGATAAAAAGACTTTAAAAATATATACTATAAAGTATAATGTCATGCAAATGGAATAAGTATACCAAGTAATAAAACAAGACAATAAAAATATATACAGCAATCAGAACAACAGTGCAATCTGTCAGTGCAAGTATAGATAAGATAATACAAGCATGAGAAACAGAGTGACAAGTGTAAAGTGACCATGTGATGTTTTTTAAAGTGTTCATGAGTCCAACGGCAGAGGAAAGAAACTGTTCTTGTGGCGTGAGGTTCTGCTGTCCGGATGGAACGAGCCTCATGTAATATTCTGTGTCCTTGTGATATTTTGTCTCGCAACAGAGACGACTGTCGTTAAATCAATTGAATTGAAAATCCACCAAGCAACACGGCTGACAACAACAACACACAAATAATTGTCTTCAGAAACTAGGACTGGGTGATTTGGTGAACAAAACAATCAAATTCCTTCTTTCAAAGTCTGGTTTCTGCTCCAAACCACATTTTTCCTGACTAGACCCAGCCTTTTCTGTTCTGATACCGATTCTGATACTTTGGCTTTGGCATCTGCCGATACCCGATATTAACCGATACTAGTTTAAGGACTGAAATACCTTATTTTTCTTATCAAAACACGGACATTTGGTCATATAGTGTTATTTAACTAATATTTATAGTGCAAGTCACAATTAACAGCTTAATCTGAATAAAATGTCAAACATTATGAGATCAACATCAGCAAGTAAATTAGTCTCATTATGTCCATTTAAAGGCACAACAACCAATATCATGGAGGCACCGATATCCGATCCTAGTATCGGATCAGTGCATCCCTATTCCTGACAGAACTTTATCTGTGGAGCTTCTGATACAAAAAGTTCATCTAAATAATTAACAACTTAAGGTGACTGGATTTCGATTTTTGTTTTGTTTTGTTCTTTTTTGAAATTGTTGCATGTTCAAACCAACATTCACAGTAATAGTTCAGTTCCTTTCTATGGCTCAGCTCCAGTCCTGCTTCATAAACCTGATTTAGAGGCACATGAAGGAGGTGCTGTGGTGTTGTGTTGGGCAGAGCGGAGCCGGCGGCTGATGGTCCACACTTTAATGACTTAAACACTGGGAGGCGTTCACTGACTCATCCTGCTTCTGTAAAACGCACTACTTCCACTGAACGCTCTGTTTACTGTGAGCCCCGGGGCAACAGCGCATGTCATGTTCCCAAAAATATCCCGCTGCTGCTTACCCTTTCAGAACCAGGTAAAAACAACATTCTGCTTATGTATGTTTAGTTTGTTTGTAATTTCTCTTTAATCCAGAAGAAAAGAATTAATCTACTGTGTCAGAAAACTCTTTAAAATGAAATGAAAAGGTCTATTCTTGCATCAGTGCACTTTCCTCGTCTCAACAATCTAAATGAAAAATGTATCATCAGTAGTAAGTGGAAATGGATCAGAGGACTTTTTAAATTGTAAATTGCTTTGGCAAACATCCTAATTTTCATAATTCTAAAAAAAAGTATATCAGCAACAAAACAGCTGTATTTTATCTTCACAAAATGGCTTTTATCAAATATTGCTCCATATTGCACTTTAGTAATTTAGTCAGTTAATCAGTTGTTTCTTAATTTAAGGACCTACTGTGTTTTTTCCAACTCTTTAGTAATAAACTAGAACGTAGATCAGCAATGTACATTGCGTTCACTGTGAAACCATAAAATTGATCGAAACGGCATCAAAATAGAAACTGTTCCAGTGACTTCCTGTTTAAAACTGCAGAACTACTAAGCCCCACTTCTAAAATGTATTTGTAACAAGCAACGGATTTTAAATAACTAACTTTTCTTGTTGGAAAGTTACTATGGGGCAGTTTTGAACTATAAATGCTTTTTTTGAGTATTCATTTTGGAATTATAACTAAAAGGTAAATACAGACAAGTGAAGAACAGACAGTTTTCTGAAACTCGAGCAAGATCTTTAGAAGAATACAAGATTATTCAAACATACATGAATCAATTCAAATACAACTTTTTACCCTAGTAAAAAAATCCTTTTGGATCTTACTCTAACCAATAAGAATCTAACAAGACAAAGAAAATCTGATAAGATTTCTTTCAGAATCTTATTGGACAATGTGAAAATACTACTATAGTAGAGGGATTTTGGATCGACGTCACTTTCCGCCCTACTGCGCCTACGTTATGCAGAAAGAGTGCTCTCTGCTTAGCTGAGAAAACTTCTTTGACTAAAACAATGAAACACGAGCAGCTGTTTGGATCAGGTCTGAACCGGTCTGACAGACGTCTGTCTCCTGAAGCTTGAATCAGTGTTTTCCTCGCTGTTTTTTCACTCACGTGAATGTAACTTTTAAGGGTTGCTGGATCGAATTTCATTCACAAATGTTGATTTAGCAGCATAAGTTTTACGCACTGTGATAAACTCTTGTAGTTAGCTGACAAAGTTGCTTTTTTCCACTGTTTGTGTCTTTCTACAGCAGGGTGCGCGCGCACGCTTGTGTTGAAACAAAACATTTCTCTATTGATCAATGTCAAAATCCTAATTGGACGATGTAAAAAAAAATCCTACAGGACAAAAATTAAAACATTGTCTGACACAATCACAATCTCTAGAATATAAAACAAGGTTAAAATTATTGAATAATTGATTTAGGCCCCCTTTATAAGTAGAAATGCAATGATTCTGATAATATTGTATCGTCACGATACAAAATGGTCACAATACCGTTGTTGTCCTTTGACAATTTTAAACAACATGACTTGAAACAATTCTAAATCCAGCACAATCCCTGGTTCGTTGCCTCATCTTTGATCGACTCAAAAGCCTGGTCTTTACTCGACTTCAGCCTCGTTGTTTCTCTGGGCCGTTGGACTTGGAGCGACTCACTAAAGCCTGGTTCAGAGGAAGAGCTGTGTGGGCCGACTCTGCCGCCGCCACCGTCACCATGGAAACCAGCGGCAGCCATTCAGGAGTTTCACTACAGCCTCTCACAATCGACACAAATGTACAATGTAGCCTATATGTTATTATTTAGGTTATTAAGTTATGCAATATGATAAAAAGTGTATCTTAAAAGACTATTGTCAAAACGCCTGATCAAATTCAACACAATGTAAAGACTGTTCGACTTTAATTGTAAATTACTGTGCTCGCTGTTCATATATATATATATATATATATATATATATATATATATATATATAGCATTGAAATACTGTACAATCAGCTCCCTTTCCAAACACATAAAATGATTGTGAAGTCATTTGCAAATGTTTCTGTTGACCCACAGACTAGGGTGACCAGATTTTCAAAATTAAAAACTGGGACACATTTGTTTGTGAAAATAACGAATAATTCTTATCCATTTATGGGGCTCATTCACACTCATATAAATTCTCTAAAACCTTTGTCAATGCAAATTAATGCACTTTTTGTTGTGTTTTAGTTATTTTCAAGCATTGTTTCTATCAGGATCAGGACAACTGGGGCATGTCTTGTTTCTTGTGTAAAACTGGGACAAATCAATGGTTTTGAATACATTTGCTGGGACATGGGACACAGGGCTCAAAATAGGGACTGTCCCAGGTAAATGGAGACGTCTGGTCACCCTACCACAGACCAACTGAGGTCCCTCCAAATGATCAGATCAGATCAGAGCCAATTGAACTATTTCTTAGCTTAGAAAACAATATATGTACAGTATAGATGATGAGATTGTGAGCCTGTCCACACAAAGCCAGTCTCATGCGTTTCAGCAAAACTCTTTTATATAAAACCACACATCATCCACTTAAAGCAGGTGTATCGGGAGACTAAAAACAAACACTTCTGAAACAAAGTCTCTGAGTGCAAAGATTTCAAAATGCTGCTTTAGCGTCCAGCAGTTACACCGAATCTGCAACTTTTTAGAAAAAAAAAAAAAGTCATTCCTGCTCCAGTGTTACGACTTATGTACAAAAAGTACTGACCTTTATTGCATGATGTAAACAGGAAAATCTTCACTCTTCCCTTCACACAGAAAATATAAGAATGATTAGTCCACTTCAGTTTGTCTCCATTAAGTCTGTTTTGAAGCCTTTTCATAATATTCCAGTCACAACTGAAGCATAAATTCACTTTCTCTGTCTCTCCTGTAGGTTTCAGATCCATGTTGTTCATTCAGAATGTTTGCTAACACCTTTCTGCCCCTGCTCATGTCTTGTTCTTTTTTGTGACTTTCTCTGTCAGTGTCACAGCGCCACACTCTGGTCAGTTACATACATTGCAGTGATTCTGACCCATTACTTTGCTTCATGAGAACAATAACAAACACTGAACCAGAAGAAAAGGCCTAAGTGAGAGGAATATGTACACCAGCCGTTCCCAAACTTTTCAGAGCTGCGGCCCCCCTATTAAAACTAAGACTGAATATTTTCACTAGTGTTTTTTTTTTCTCAGATTAAAATAGTCATACCTGTGGACTTAAAATATTAAATTAATCAAATTAAGGGTATAAAGTTAGTTTCAAACTTAATTTTCTGTCATGCTTGTGGAAGCCGCCCTCGGGGTTGCCCAATCTGCTTCTTTATAGCGACTTTTGGCTTATTTATTTATATAAGTCGACTATGAATTTTGATGGTCGTAGGTTGCAGTTTTTTAGGCTTGTTCCTGAGCGGCACATCGACATCATAAACAACGTGGGATTTTTTTTTGCGTTTTTTCAGGTTTGATTCACGAAAATATACCCACTAACTACAGCTTCTTGTTTAGGGATTTTTCTGTAAAGGCTCGGTCGCTTGTTTCTTCTGAAAATCCGGCAACACTGGTCAACTTTCCACAGCTGGATTTATCCTTTGAAGCAAACTTTCTGAAAAGCAGATCATTGTATTTACCTCAAAGGCAAGACGAACATAGACAGTCTAAGAACCGTAAAAAAATCGAAATTGTGATCTGTCTCCAAGAAAATTGTGATGTTACTTTTTTGTGACTGTCCTCCAAACGTGTCCCTCAGGAAAGTGGAGCGTTAACAGCCCTGGTTCACTGCCTCACATCTGCCGTAACAAATCACTTCTTCAAAGAACCAAAGTAAATAAATGTATATAGAGAGAGTATTTACAAAAAACACGAGTCATGCCTGCACCTTTCTCCCCGATGCAGCTGCTTTAGATGTGATCGTCTAATGAAGTGATAAACCCCGGGGTCCTTTACCTGCGTCACTTTAAATTAACATTCAGCTTATCGAGTCAGTGAAGGCAGCACGAGGTCAGAGGGGGGCACAAACACTACAACAAGCACTTTTACTCTTTTCAAAGGATCTAGTGGTATATAACAATTATTTATCGTGAATTTAACTCTTTCCCTGCCAATGACAACTCCCTCTATGGACTTTTATTATATGAGGCGATGTCGGGCTCTCTGATGAACGTGCTGACTTTGTCTACAGTCAAATACATGATGCAGTTTTATGGATTCACCAGCAGAGGGGGTATAGTGTGAGCACAAAGACCGGGAAATACATATGCTCTTTTGTTGACATTAGGCAGAGCAGTCGGCTGTGTTTACGTGATCAGTTGCTTCTAAAGGGTCGGCTTTCTTTTCAAACAGATTACAGGCAAAACATCTTGGACTAAAAACATTGTTGAATAAGTTTAGAGCAGATATTTGATCTTTAAAATGAAAAAAAGACAATCTGACTGGACTAGGACTAAAACGGCACATGCAGCGAGTCTAGAAGAGAAAAGCAAAAATTCTTCTTCCGTGAGCGATCCAAAAGTGGTCAGAGTAAGTCAAACTACTGTATTTTTTCATGTTTGAAGGGTTAAATATAATCTGTGCCCCATAAAAGAGGCTGAATCTATAGAATCTGCATTAGAAAGTAGAAAAAGTACTGTGCTTCCTCCTCACCTGTAACGCAGCTTTTGTTGGTTTAAAAACAAAACACTTGTCCTTATTGTTTTATCATCTACACCTCATATTTTTTTTATCCATTATTTAGTTGTAGTAGCTCATTTTCTTTCACCAAAAGTAGAACAGACAAAATAACACTGACATGAAGTTTGATTTAGAAAAAGTACAATATCTCAAAAATGTGTCATCAATCGCTAAAAACTAATAAAAACAAGGAATTTCAAATGCCTATGAAAAATTAACGAACTAATGTAGAATAACAATTATTATTTTAAATGAAAGTAGACATGTGTAGGTCTCATTTGATGTAAAACATGTCATGATTCCAGTTTTTTTTGTAGAGCTGTGACTATTGTTTAAAATTTACAAAAGGCCTGGCAGGGAAGGAGGGTCAAAGTGAGAACAGGGCTGGAAGTGAAAGAGTTAATATGGCAAGATACAGTTTTACTAAAATATATGTTAAACTAATCCATTTAAACAACCATTTAACCAGGAAAGTGAGATTGGAATGTCTTTTTAATGATTCCGGACATCTTTTTAGTGGTAGAGAAAACCTACACAGTCACAGGGAGAACATGCAAACTCCACATGAACATAAAAGGTTGTTATTTAGTGAAGTACTGCAGACGTGACGTGTGAGGCGTCCTGGATGTGAGAGACTTGAGTAGGACCAGCTGCTGAGAAAATGGACCCAATTTTGGACAAAGTGGAGCTGTAAATTTTCGTGCAGCGAGTTTCTCCAAAAACAAGGCTGAAAGTGTCAGAAGCAGAGACTTTCAGCTCAACAACAGTGTTTCTGAAAATGGACTGAGTCTAAAGACAGGAGCCGCTCAGGAACAGTGCAGCAGGTTTTATCAGTTTCACCAGAGTTCAACCTCAGCTCTGATGATCAATGACAGTCATGTCCTTCATGATCCACTCTTACCTGTCTGAATGAGGTGAGTGAGTTTGATTGAAAGCCTCATTTTCAACAGTCTGCCCCGGGGCAGCTGGAACAGAGGAGGCGACCATCAGGTGTGGAAAATGACAATTATGCCATTTAACTCTTTCAGTGCCAGCCCTATTTAAAGAGAAACTAAACTCAGAATCAACTTTTTTTCACTGTCAGACTGTGTATATGGGGTAAAAATTGAATTATCTACTGTTTCCAGGCCTTTTTGGACATTTTTGTGCAAACTCGCTCATTTTGCAGTTATGTGTGCAAAAACCGCGGCTGTACTGCCACGATGGACAAACGCTGTCAGTGCATTTTCAGTACCCTCTGACGTCACAGTGAGTTGACGCGACAGACAAGCCGCCCAGATGGTTTATCTAAACTCCTCCCTCTGACACCGCTGCTGCGGAGAGTTGGAATACGATCACCCGCTGCATAATGACATCAGCCGTCATTTGGCTCAGTTTATCAGCGAGTGGCGCGATATGCGACCACTTGTGCAACAGTGCGCTGGTTTGAAACTCGTGTATATGGCAAGTTTATCGTTGTCGTTTTTTATTTTAATTTTTAGAAAATACTCGCGTCATAAACACATGTGCTTATGTAGACTAAAGAAAGATTTAATACATATGTTTTGTAAAGTAAATATAAAAAGAAATCTTGACGTGCAAGTAAGCAAAGACTTGGTGCTATACAGCTTCCTCAGCTGCAAATCTCACATCAGGACCCAGACCGCTCCGACACAAAACTCACATCATTCACAAGCTCGCTGTTCATATTTGGTGCTGTCAATCATTGTCTGTTCACACCCACTGGGCGTCTCTTAAGGCCTCCTGGCATCTTTCACTTTTGCGATTCTGTTTGAGGTTCAGTTGTGGGCGGAGTTAGTCTCTGAACGCGTGTTTAGCCTCATTTTAATCTTTAAACAAACAAAAGCTGTGTTACAGACGAAGGGGCAACACAGCAGTTTTCTACTTTCTGATGCAGATTATTTAGATTCAGCCTCTTTGATTGGGCATAGAGCCGCCTCAACCTCCGACCACCACCAAGTGTTCCCTAACCTGCCTGTTATTGGTTGGTGGAGAAATCGGAGTGCCCAAAGGAAACCACCCAGACACGGGGAGAAGCAGCTCAATTTTGATGCAGAAATCAACCCACTTTCATCAGTTTGACTCTTTATCATTCCACAAACACTTTATAAACATTTTTACTATTAATATCCCATTGACAGCAGGTGCCACAAGGAAAGAATTAACCAAGCTCATTCAAATACTGATACAATCCAATCACACATGTATTATAAATGTATTTTCTTCTTCTTATGACCCACTTCTCCTCTCCAACCATTATACCCACAAGAAAACTAGTTGCATCAAACCGTGCCTCTCTTTCTCACCCTCCTCCCACTTGTTAACTCTTCAGTGCCCATTTTCCAACGCAACACATTCCTTCACACAAGATTACCAACAAAACACAATTAAAAAAGCACACAGTATTTGCCACTATAGCGTCTGTTTTCCACAGTTTTGGGACATTTTCACGCACTGTCTCGCGCACTTAAAAGCTGGAGAGAGATGTTATAGATGGAGCGTTATGTAATTTTACCTCCTCCTCCAATGCAGATATGAAGCTCGCAAACGCCAGTATCAAGTATAGACACATAAAAAGCTACGATATGTGGTCGTTTTGATTAATTGTACGTTCACAGGAAAGCGTGAGAAAACCTAATCAAACGCAGCGCATGACAGCACGTTTTTCCACTAATTTTGTGAGAAAAAGCGGTATTTACGCGCAGAATTGAGTAAAAGTACAGTTACATCGCCACTCACCCAAATTGTCCAGTTCCTTGTGGAGGAATCCGGTCTTATGACGCTCTCCCGTGTCTTGCAGAGCTCCGTTGCTTCATGTTGTGTCCTGGACGGTGCAGAAAAAAGCTCAGGTCGTGCGCGGTTAAGTCTTGAGTGTCGCTAACAGCGTCATGGTTGCGCCAGGTTAGGTCTGGAGAGCCGCAGGAGTCCGTTTGCACAGCGCTTTTCTCCTCCCGGAGCTAAAACGAGGGGGAAGCATCAGCCGCCGCCGCCGCCGCAGGAGCCTCAACGTCAATCATCGGAGGTTGCCCCGGCGACGACAGAGCCCGCCCCCCGAGTGATGCGATTGGAGGATTCACGCGTAAAAGCAAGGTAAAGTTTGTTAAGTTTGATTTGGTCCTGGAAAAGCTTCAGCAGTGTTTTCAAAATTAAAAACTGGTCGCATCTGTGTTGTTGTGGAGGATAAGGTAATGTAGTTGTGTAAATAAGTGTTGGGCCTATTCGCATTAGACATTTCAGGGCTCATATTCATATCTAACGTAGCCTAAATACTGTAAGAAACCTTTCAGTCCGAGTACATTCTTTCTGTTTTGGTAAATTTCACGCACTAGCCTATATCTAGAGAATATACCTAAACAAAAGAAATTGCACAACCTAATTAGGCATCAAAGCGTTTAAAAACCTGGACAAATTATGACATGTCATTGGTTTTGGATAGATTACATCTGCTGCTTTGCCGTAAAACTGACAAATAGCTTGTCAGACCTATTCAAGTTAAAATATGCAGCTCAAAAGTACTCAAGTACTTGGAAGTAGTTTTTAAAGGGGAAATTGCTGGGTTTCAGATGACATCACAACATTCTGCAGTCCAGTGTTATTTCAATCAGACTGGGGCAGGTAAAATTAAGTTTGTTTAAATGCAGTTTGTTTTTGCAATGCAAAAGTTTATTGGGTCTAGTTACCCCAAAAATCATCACTTTTTAAATTTATTAAATCATTTTTGAAATATTTCATGGCAAAGTCCAATGTTATCAATAGGAAAAACTGGCTCTTGCCCCCAACCTGGCTTTTCACTGACAAGAATTTTAGAATGTGAAACCCAGCAATTTACAAAATTACAGTTTTACTCGGGGGTACAGTGGCAGAAGGTCGTGAATCGACTCCCACTCAGCCCAGGTCTTTCTGTGTGGAGTTTGCATGTTCCTCCCCGTGTCCGGGTGGTTTCCTCCGAGCACTCCGGTTTCCCCATCAACAATAATATGCAGGTAAGGGGACACATGGTGGTGGTCAGAGGTTGAGGCGTCAGGTGTTTAGGCGAATCGCCTCTGCTGAGCTGCTCCAGGGCTGCAAACTATCACTGAGAGGGGACTGGGGTTCATCTCACTGTAAAGCACTTTGTGGCTCTGTTGACTTACTAAGAATACTTCTATTTGAAAATTGCTTCCAACACAGCTGAAGTTTTGTCTGTGAGACACATGGATGTATAATGGTGAGACATTGTTTGTTTCCCTCAAACATTGTCCCTGATCTGTGATGTCATTGCAGTAAAAACATTTGATATTTTTGTGGTAATTTCAAGTGAACAAAAGAGAACCAACAACTTAATCTTAGTTCAGTATTTTGTACTGTTAATGTTAAAACTGACATAATAATGACATCACAAGGTGGACTGAAGCGTTTTGAGATTTGCAGATGGCGACAGCAGTATTACTCAAATATTTGTAAATAAAAGAAAAAACAACTTTTGGGTGTGCTTTTGAGGAGCTGATGACTTTCTAATGAGTAACAGCTCACATGAGTCAAATTAGTATAAGAACCTTTAAAAAGCTTACATCGCACAAAGCAAGGTGGCCAAATGGGCAACACAAAAAAATATATAATCTAAAAATCCACTTGTCAATCATGTCAATCATCTCTGACTTACCCTGTCCCTTACACTGTTCCCTTTAGTTGTAGGGACAGTCCTGAGTCTGCAGCGGTGCATCAGTGTGCACGGCATCATTTATTAATTACTGACCTTTATTTAACCAGGAAAGTCCCGCTAAGAATCTCTCTCCCGGGGAAACCTGGAGAGGAACCCGCTGTGCCTGTTTTTAATGTTAAAAGAAACCTGAGGAACAGAAGAGACACATTCATCAATAACAGCTTAATCTAAACCAGAGGAAACCTACAGAACAGACCTGGAGACACAGAGAGAACATGCAAACTCCACACAAGAGCCAAACGTGTGGATATTGTTTATTTTGTGCAGCAGTATTATCTTCTTCTTTCCTTTGAAACTTGAACGCACACTTGCTGCTGTGTAGAAATGCTGGCATAGAAGCTTAAGCCTGCACAAAAGACCTGAAAATTAATTTATTACCGTCCAAATATTAATAGGTCTCGGCAATATCGTGATAAAAATAAAAATCGAATCGTGAGCTCATCCCTGTAACAATCTGCTTTTGTGATAAAATCGTCATATAATGATTTCCCATTTCTGTATTTAATCCATCTGTTCAAATACAGACTTTTTTTTTCAACCTACTTTTCTTAGCCTTAGAGTTGCCAAGTTTTCTTCTTTATTGATCTTATTCTGGCCCGCCCACTTTTTCTGGCAGTGCACTTCCTGTTTAGATACTATCAGCCCCTTGTTAATCTAGGCTTTTTTTTTTTTTTTTTGTAGTTATATCTATTTGTGATCCCCTCTAAGACGGACAAGCTAACATGTTGGAGTTTAACAGAGCTTAACAGGAAGTACGCCGGCAAGAAAAGTGGGCGGGGCAAAATAAGGTGAACAGCAACATTAGGCTGTTTCTTTTTTCAAAGTCTCTTATGAATTTTGAAGGTTGTGTTTTTTGGGTCTGCTCATAAAACTCATAAAAGAGGTGGGTTGTAGCTATTTTCAAGTCTGGTTTTAAAATATAATGGACTTTTTTGCATATTTTCATGTCTAAAAGTCGTTCTTAATGTTAAAAATTGCTAGAAACGTGTTATGTGGAGATACACAATGTTCTAACTAAATGATCATTTTCATATTTTTTATAGAAAGGTTGAGGCTGGATTTAGACACTGACGGTGAAGAAGGAACTTTCTAAAAAGCAGATGATTGTATTTTCCTCAAAAGCAATTAGAAAATAGACAAGAATCGTGATCTGGCTCCAAGAAAATTGTGATTTTTTTTTCCATAAATAGTCAAAATTTTTCAAAATAAAATTAAAATGTGACGTTTTACAATGTCAAAGTTTATGAGAAAAACACAATCTTAAGAGAAAAAAGTGAAGGTAAGCTTTAGTAAAGTCTTTATCACCTTAGTAAACAGAATAATACTAGTTAATAATAAATATGATACAATTTATTTTTTATGATTTCATTCTTGCTAATTTATCATTTTTTTCTCATACAATGGGCTGTGTGCACGGAATTTCAGTTGGGTTGTTTTTGTTCAAAATAGCTAATTTCTGTACATACGACTACTTCCTGTTAGCATTAGCATTTAGACACAATCATTCCTCTGATATGTAAAGTCTTTAACATGTTTTCTGTAACATTCACCACAACTGTCTGAACTAAAGAGTATTTATTCATTTTAAACTGATGTAGTCAAAACCTCATAGAAAAATATTGAACAGGAAATGATTGTATGTACAGGATGTACTATTTTGAACGAAAACAAATTAACTGCACAGAGCCAAGTACAAAGATTTAAAACTTCCACTTTATTCTCATAAAATCATTAGTTTAATCTCAGTGTTGCAAGTTTATTTTTAGAGCTTAAGATTTTTTCTTTGCACTAGTCTCTTATACTTCTTCATACATTTCTGTTTCTCTTGCTCAAAAGAGGTCAAGGGCCATTGTTTTCCCACGTCTGTTATATAGTATATTATTATTTCTGTCTGTTACGTGGATTTAAACGGATATAAAGTGCTAAATAAACCAATTGCAGTAGTAATATTCTTGTTTGCTATTGAAGTTGTGCGTGTTCACTTTCCTCGTTGTCAATCACAGCCGTAACCTTGGCGACCGCCTCCTCTGCCCCGTCATACATACACATAAATATATATATAATTCTTCTTTTGAGGAAGCACAGATGGAGGCTCAGAGCTGGGATCATGTGCAAACACAGACAAACTGTAGCTAAACTCTGATTCCTCTCTCTCTCTCTCTGTGTTTCTGCTTCACTGTAGCCTCGTGTGTGTGTGTGTGTGTGTGTGTGTGAGAGCGCGGTGTTCCAGTCGCCTAGCAACCGTGTGTGTGTGTGTGTGAGCGAGTGTGTGCGAGTGTTGCCGAGCAGAGCCGTGGGAGAGTGAGAAGTGTTCATATCAGAGCGGACCACAGCATCACTGACACATTTACAAAGGCCCAGACTGACTTTCACTCTCTGGTTTTCTCTGGATTTGTTTAGTCCTGCAAGTTTAGTTTAGAAAAAGTCAAATAAGGCTGGACAAAAAAAATATTGCAGATTTTGCCTTTGAGGTAAATAATTATATGCCTTTCCTTTCCTAAGTTACAGTGATTGGTTACGTCCAGCTCTCACTCACTCAGAGAAGGACAAAGGTTGACCAGTGTTGTCAGATTTTCAGAGAGTAACAAGCAACCAAACCTTCACAAAACAAGTTTCTAAAAAAGTCAACCCTAATAACTTATGTAAAAAGAAGCCCAAAGTTGCTACAAAGAAGTGGACTTGCAACGCTGAGGCTAAGAAAAATAAAGAAATGAGAAATCTTGAAATAATTAGCCTACATATATAACTAGTACTATCAAGATCAAAATTGTGTTTACTAGTAAGACTGACTTATTTAAAGGAGACCTATTGTGATTTTTCTGTACGTTTAAGAAGAAACTATGGCATGTGCAGATCAATAATTCACATTTTGTTCATTGCAAAACACAAAAATTATCTAAAACAACTTAGAACTAGAAACAGGTCCATTCACTTTCTGCTCAAAACTGCAGAACTGATAAGCCCCGCCTCCTCATTGTAAAATTTTATTTTAAAAAGCCACAGATTTTAAAAAGTAAAATTGTTGTTGTTGGAAATTGTCTACAAAAACATTTTGAACTCTACAAGTTTTGCACACCATCCTAATTTTTGAGTAATTGATAGTAAATACAATCCAAATACAACTTTGGGGAAATTAATGATGAGAGAACTGTGTTTAACAAGTTTAAAACTCAGCAGAGTAGATTTTACATAATAGGTCTGTTTTAATTGTGTTTTTGTGGTAAAAGGAGTAAATTTACACATTTTCTATGTCATCATGTTGGAGTTATAAAACTTATTTTTTTCATGCATGTATGTTTGGGAACGTATATCAGCCAGCTAACGATTATTCGATTATTAAATTAGTTGATGATTAATTCAATAGTCGATTAGTTGTGATTAATCAATTAACTTGCAGTCCTGGTTTTTATTATTTCAAGCACAGATCGGGTCAGATGATCAATATGGGCTTTTGCCAGGACCTCTTTTTAGTCGACTAATTGGTCAATAGGAATGTCATTAATCGACTAAGAATTTATTTTGTCCATCACATCCTTATTAATCACAAAAATACAGAAATATTCCATTTACACCCTAAGTTGAAAGTATCCAACATCATTATTTATTGATTATTTTATTCTCCTTGTGCATTTTTTTAATCTATAAATTATTTTCTATTATTATTGACAATATTATTTGAAATCCTGCATTTTTCCCACCTCTAACCACCACTAATATATATCTCTTTTATTTCCTGTTCCCCTGCAGAGCCTCTCCTTAAATATGCTAAACCCAGCTCATGAATGAAACTTGTTTGTCCGTGGCAGAGGCGTGTCCGGAGGCAGGTGTCGGTTACTCATTACACCGCTCTGTTGTACTCACTCCAAAGGTCACACTCCAAAAACAAAGATGGCGTCTGAGAGCAGCAGCAGAGAGGCTTCGCTGTGGACCTGAGCGATACCGGGGTCCTGAGGGTCAAAGGTCAAAGCACAGAGGCGACAGGAGAGGAGCAGGTAGAGCTGGGCAAGAGAAGAGGTAAGTGTGAGATTGTTTTTGTTGTAGTATTTGTGTAGGACTTTGGAATTTGTAAAGGAATTTGCACAGAACAGAATTGTTTTTAACCTTTGTCTTTAACATGTATGTATATTTTTTTTAGCTAATTCTTCTGGTTAAATATACATATTTATCAGTGTATAATAGTAGACATAAAGAAACGTAATCTTTTCTTAATTTTAAAGTTGTAACAGTGTATAATTTTTCAGGATGAGAATCGGCTTTGGGAATGTTAAAGTTGCATTGACTAATTTTCTTATAAAGTAGTAATCTTTGTGTTTTCTTCTAAAAAGTCTATGATAGATAAAGTCAAATGCAGCTCTCTGATTGGCTGTGCTTGAGGGGTCCACTATAGTTTCACTTTGCTTTTTGTAAGAAGTGTTTTTAAAGTTATTTTTGCAACCAAAAATGAATACATGTTAATATTAACCATGTCTCGAAAGATTTAGCAGAGGAAGTTGTCAGATTTAAGACCTAAATCGTGTTTGCAGAGTAAAAATCAAATACCCCAAAGACCCATATTACAATGTTTTTACTCATGTTACAACGACATTCCCTCACCAAAAACACACATTAAGTAGTGTTTTTTTTTTTTCATTCTCACTTGTTTAACACAAAACCCTGCATGTTTAAGCAGCATTTGTCAATTGAATTGAAAACACTCTGTTCCACCTTAACTATGTGGTAATACAATACATAATTCACTGTACTTTTATATCCCAATCGGCTTTGTGCACGGAACTTCAGTTCGCAATTGTTAACTTCTGAAAATAAAAGCATTTCCTGTTAGCGTTACCTTTTAGATACAAACGCAGCACTTTTAAACACACAAGTGTCCTCTGGTGCAATATTCTTCTGATTTGTGAAGTTTTAACGTATTTTCTGTAACATTCACCACAAACTCACTGTCACTGTCTGATCTTCTGAGTATTTATCGTTTTAATTCAACTTCTGTACATACGACCACTTCCTGTTAGCGTTAGCATTTAGACACAATAATTTTTAAACACACAAGTGTCTCTGGTGAAATATTCCTCTAATATGTAAAGTCTTTAAAGTGAACCCTGACTATGACGACAAATATGGCTAAAATACAAGTACATCTCATGTTTGCTCAAATAAACTACAAACTAATACATAACTGTTTACCATTTTTAAAAAATCTGCATTGTTTTGAGCTACTGGATGCCGCCATATTGTCCAGACGCAATGCATTCTGGGTTGATGACATCAAATGGTTGCTTTTGGTTGTTGCCATGGTTACTCCTGTGGTTCGATCAGTGAACAGTTGAAACAAAAACACCTCTGACAGTGTCCAGTTCTTGTCTCTTCCTCTTGATTATCTTCAGTTTTACTAGATTCCACATAATTGTTTTGTATTTGGCCAAACTCCAGCTCAAACTGAAAGGTTTTAACTGTTGAATTCATGTTGCTTAGTTACCTGTTACCTTGACAACCACCAGAGGGCAGACAGACAACCATTTGACGTCACAGCCAGGACAAAATGGCAGCCATGTGATTTCTTTAAAACATGATTTTTATAAAACTACAAATACTTTCAAGGTTTTTGTTCTGAATGTATATAAGTGATGATATTAGAAGTGTTTTAGGGTAAACATGTGATTATAGCCAGGGTTCGCTTTAACATGTTTTCTGTAACATTCATCACAACTGTCTGATCTAAAGAGGATTTATGAGTTTTAAACTGATGTAATGAAAACCTCATAGAAAAGAACTGAACAGGAAATGGTTATATATACAGGATGTAGTATTTTAAACTAGGGCCCGACCGATATATCGGTTGGCTGATATTTTGGCCATTATGAGTACTTACATGCCCATTGGTTATCGGCCAAAATATCACCGATATTTAGGACATGTTGTACCTCATTTTAAAGCTTAAATCTTTGATCTAAGTCTTAGATTTAGTTTGGTGTGATAGTGTTTGTGGTAAATGTTAATTACAGTTTTAAAGAACCAAAAGGCGCTAAAAGAAAGCTAAGTTGTCATTTATGTAGATTTGGGACGGTTGCTAGGTAACAGTTTGAAAGTACCTAATCAAAATGGTCAAACTGGGTGAAAACAAGTAAAATGTTCAGTGAAATATTAAAAATAATAATTTTCATTTGCACTTTAAAAAGAAAGTATTTAAGCATAGTAGGAGTAATCAGTAATCTACTTCAGAGTAACTTGCCCAACACTATTTGTACTTTTTATGACCTAGATAGACTAGTCTGCTAAATGACCTACTAACCTAATATTGTGTCTACAAGTCTGAAGTCCAGTTTCTCTGCAATCATTTTAAATTTGTAGTTTTTGCAGTCTAGGCATTACATTTTTTTTTTTTTGACAATTCTTACTTCCAGGATGATGGGCAGAAACATGTCCTTCAGTGGATTCTGTCGCCTGGAGCTGCGTTCTTTCTGCTCACTGGCCTCCTCCGCTCCTCCCGCCGCCAAACTGCACGGACTACATTACCCATCAGGCAGCGGGGGCAGGAAGTACCGCACACAGCAGCCGGCCGGACAAGTGGGACCTGCACAAGTCAACCAGATACTAAAGGTGAAACAAAAACAGACTTCATGTTAACTGTTTGATATTCAGAAGTTTAAGTTTTACAACATAAAATTAAAAAAACGAATAAGCTATAATAGGGCGTTGTTTTGTTAGACCCACAACTAAGGCCACTACATCCTGTAAAACCAGTTCAACTTGTCTGACTTTATTCAGTAGTTTCATTTTGTGATTATATGATGTGTGCGGAGTGAACAAGGCCAGCTCTACCTCTTCAGCTCTGTGGGCATTAGTCTCACCATTAAAGGTCCTGAATAAAAAGTGTGAACATTTGGGCGAGAACTCCTTATTAAATTTGATCAACAAATCATTTATTTTTTTTTCATTTATACATTATGATTGTTGACTGCTTTTTTCAAAATTCATATTGGAGTATTATTAATTAGTCTCATAACAAGACATTGTTACCCTGTTGTACTGCTGATTATGTTTTAGTCTCTGAGAAGCCACAACCCTCAACGACCTTCTTGAGTTCTCAGTGACTACTCACCCTTTAGTTTGGAAGTAGGGATAAACTATCCGATACTGGGAACGAATATCAGCCTAGATCCATGAAATATTGCTGGATCAAGTATCAGTCCCATGATAGTGGATCAGCCAATATCCTGTGCGTTTAATTGGACGTAAGACTATTTACAGGTTGATCATTCAGAACATCTCTGATCATTGAACTTTTATTTTATTTTAATCACATAAAGGTGTTGTCACCTGTACAATAAATGACATAGCACCATATGACCAAATTTCTTGTGTTTTGAGAAGAAAAACAAAGCAATTTTAGTATTGGTTAATATCAGGAATCAGTTGACACTTTGAACGAAATGATCAAAATCAGTATTGGACCTGAAAAAGTTGGATCGGTGCATCCCTAGAGGGACTATTTGTTTATCAACACGAGCGATCTGCAGCTCATTGACACAAGCCATGGAAACAAGTTGAGCCAGTTATCAGCGTTCAGAGTTTATCACTGTGTGAAAACAAATGTTCTGCTGCTAAATAAACATTTGTGAATGAAATTTGACCCTACGACCTATAAACGTTACATTCAGGTGAATGAAAAAACAGCGAGAAAAACACTGTTTCAAGCTTCAGGAGTCAGACGTCTGTCAGACCCGTTCAGACCGCTAGCTCTTGTCCGTTTTGTTGTTTTAATCAAAGAAGTTTCACTATTGATTTTATATAAAATGTTCTAGTTAGATCCTTACAGAAATGTCAGTTCTCTCTCAGTGACTCACACATAATCATTTCTTTATGTCCTCTGCAGGCGTATGAATACAGCCACTCGTTCCCCAAAGGCTCAGCATCACATGGCGTCCTGGGTTTCCATAGCAACCTACTGCCCTCCAACCAGCCCAGCGAGGACCGCCGCAGCAGCGCCACCTTCCTGCCGGGCCGAGGCGGAGTCATGTTTGGGGTTTTGACGGACACGCCGGGGCTGCCTGCGCTCAGGCCGTCAGCCACAGACTCTTCTACTACATGGCCGTGGCGATGCTGCCCCTGAGGATTCTGGGAGAGATGGAGAGCTCTGTGGAGGAGGACCGACCAGCCCCCCCGCTCCTGGAGTGGCACAGGCACCCGCGGGACCCCTGTGAGCTGGACTATGGGACCAACACTGTGGACAGCCTCAGGCACTACTGGCAGGACAGACTGCAGCAGGAGGAGGACGAAGAGGAGGAAGAGGTGGGAGTGGTGGAGTTTAAGAAAATATCAATTCAACTATATATTTCAACATCAAAACTCCCAATTCAGATATCAATACTCTGATCCGTCTATTCACCCAAGTAGAGGGCAGCACTGTGTCTTTAAGAAGGCTATCTAATGTTCAACAACCCTGGCCCACAAATAATCACTTTATGAAACTATAAAAAGAGACAAGTGACTTATTATTTTTAGCAACTTCATTGGCTTTGTGTTGCCATTAACAATACTGTCAGAGAGAATTGTGGAGTATCAATACTATCATTCATTTAATATAAGTATGTGACTCAAAACAAAGAAAAATAACTTTCACGTTGCAAACGACCAAAGCTAAAGAGACAAATTGTGTCAGCATCATACTGAACAGCCCTAATCTTTTCCCCTTTTTAGAAAAAGAAGGCAACCTCAACTTTAAACACAACTACTTCTAGCTTAAACTTTAGTTGAATTTTATTATACATACAATCAAAATGAACTCTCAACCTATTGTGAATCTATATTATAAAACAATCTATATTGAGCTAGCCTTACTTAAAATACTGGATAAGATTTATTTGCTTACGTAATGTAGAATATATTACCGGTTTCAAGGCATTTCTGACCTGCTTTGGATTGAGTAGGAAAATAAATTTGCTTCAGTCTTCAATCTACTGTCTGTCAATCAATTCCACTGACAAAAACTTAACTCCTCTCTATATTTCCTCAAAATATAGACCATCTGAAAACAGTCCTAATAATAATAAGAAAGCAGGCAAAAAGTTGAACTGGAATACAAAAACATGGATGAATTATGCAGAATAAAATGACCTTTATGTCCTGTTTTATGTCTCTGATTAGGTCACATTTTGAAGTGAACTTTAATCTGCAAAGACAACACGAGTCTCTGAACACTGTTGTGATTAGTTTAGTTTTTTTGTATTACCACGTGTTTTAAGTGATGAACAAAGCTGTCAATCTGCGACAATAATATGTTTCCCGCTTCTGCCTGTTACATCATCTCAGCCTGTTTACAAAATTAGACAAATCAGTAATCAGTGTTGCTTTTATTTATGGAGTGATGAACAGACTTCGACACGTGCAACGTTCAGGGAGAGAGGTTTGGTCTAAAATACAACACTGTAATTACACCTAAAGGCCAAGGGTACAAAATATACTGTCTAATAATAATACATTTTGACATCTTCAGGACGAGGAGTTGGTAAGCGCTGGACTGGTCAGTGCTTTCAAACGACTGGACTTTGATCTGTCTGTGGAGGCTCAAAGTTCACCTCTCCAGGTCAGTAGTTTCACACTGTGATACTATAACGCCGATGCAAGAATTTAGGGAGAATGTGGTTCATTTTGTTTTAAAGAAAAGTCAATTTGGCAATCATCGACGCAGCACATTTTCCTTTAAAACTGAAACAAATTAAAGTGTAATGTAGGTGGTAAAGAGTTGAGGGTCCTAGAACAGATCCTTGAGGGACTCCCTTATTATGTCCATGTCTGAAACTGTCATTATTCGTTAACCCCACTCTTGACGCCACCAAAACAACACCAATCCTGGCCTAAATCATCACTAGGCTCATTATGAACATTTTTGTCGTGAAATTGTAGGTATGCTAGCATCTGTTTATCTCACTTATGAAAAAAATAAAAAATAAAATTATATTCCAAGTTAATTTTTGACACAAGGTCAAAGAAGGAGAATATATATATTTGGTTCTGGCCAACACACAACAACACTGTACTTCCTGCTTTTAAGGGAACCGGCTGCAGTTATGTGATACCTGACCTAGTAGCTGAATTGAAATGAAATACACTACAAAACTATAAATCTAGACTTGCTTAAAATGACTTGGAATGAGAATTTTAATCCAGATTTAGTTGTTTAATTACTTTTGTCATGTAGAATGTTTCACTGGTTTCAAAACATTTTAACTGGTCATAAGAGAATTTGCCTTAAAACAAGAACAAAATTTTGCCAATGGGGTAAGAACAGTTTTTTTTGGCTCAAAATTGAAAGCTATGTCTTGAAATCAGTTCTAAACCGTTTGAAACAAGGAAAATAACTTATGTCTTTAGGTTAAATGAGTAAAAATGCTTGAAATTAGATTCAAATCCTAGACTCAAGCAACTTTAGCTTGTCTTGAAATATTTTTTTTTGTAGTGTATAGTGGAGAAACTAGGTGGTGCCAGACTGGCTAACACATTTTTTTCAAAAACTGTGTTCTTGATTAATGTAAAACTAACATACTATTATACTACATCTATCAAATGAAGTTAAAATGTGCAATGTATGCTTGTATATGTTTGACACTGCTGACTCCCTCCTCCTGGGTGTTGCAGGGGGGCAGTGGCAGCAGTTCGGCCCCTCTACAGGTGGCCTTCTCCGGGTGTACGGCCTGCGTGGTGCTGGTCTCTAACGGACGCTCCATGTGGCTAACCTGGGGGACAGTCGGGCCGTGCTGGGGGTGCAGGAGGTCGACGGCAGCTGGTCCGCTCTGAATCTCACCAACGACCACAACGCACAGAACCCAGACGAGCTGCAGAGGATCATGGGAGAGCACCCCCGGTCTGAGAGACGCACAGTGGTCAGACACGACAGGCTGCTGGGACTGCTGCTGCCCTTCAGGTACAAACAACACTCATCAAGGCTCTCACTATTGGGTCTTTTGCATATTCTTAATAATCTCACACCTTTTCATTTGTGACACATGAATGATACAGAACAGAATAACATAAATATTCAATCTCTCTGAATGTTCTGTCTTTTTAGGTTTTACAGTGTATTATTGAAATTTGTAAGGAATAAACATTGCAAATCTCTCTTTTTTTTCACTCCCTCCTCCATTCTCTTTTTCTTTTTTCCTTTCTTTCTCCTCCCTCCTCTTTTTCCTTTTCTCTTTCTCTTGCCTCGCCCCTCTCTCTCTTTTTCCTCTTATCCCTTTTTCTCCTCTTTTCCCTCTCTTTTCTCCCCCTCTCTTTTTCTGCTCGTCTTTCTTTTTCTATCCCTTTTTCTTCCCCCTCCCTTTCTCTCTTTTCTCTCTCCTCTCCACCCCTTCTCTTTCCCTACTCCTTTTCTCTCCCCTTTCTTCTCTCTCTCCCTCTCTCCCTCACCCCTCTTCTCGCTCTCCCCTCTTTCTCCTTTCCTTTCCCTTCTTTCTCTCCCTTCTCTCCCTCTCTTTCTCTTTCTCTCTCTTCATCTCTCCCCTCTATACTCGCTTCTCTCTCCTTCATCTCCCCTCTCTTTTCTCCTCCCTCCCCCTCTTTTTTCTCTCCCCTTTCTCACCATCTTTCTCTCAATCACTCTCTTCCCTTCCTCTTTCTTTCCCTCTAAATTTTTCCACCTCTCTTCTTTTTCTACCCCTTTCTTTCTTTTCTTTCTTTCCCCATCTCCCTTTCTCTTTTTTTCCTGTCCCGCTCGCTTTCTTTTTTCTCTCATTTTTTTTTCCCCGCTCTCTTTTTCTTCCCCCTCTTTTCTTTCTCTCTTTACTCTGCCCCCCCCCCCCTCTCCCTCTCTCTCTCCCTCTCTCTCTCTTCTCTTCCCAGAGGCTTTGGAAACATGCGGTTCAAGTGGAGTCCTGAGATGCTGAGTCTTGTGTCTGAGAAGCGTCAGGACATGATGTTACCTCCTCACTACCTCACACCTCCGTACCTCAGCGCCGAGCCGGAGGTCACGCTGCACCGGATTTCCTCTCGGGACAAGTTCCTGGTCCTGGCCACGGACGGACTGTGGGAGCTCATGCACCGGCAAACTGTGGTGCAGCTGGTGGCACAGCAGCTCACAGGTCAGAGATTTAACCTGGAGACAAAACATAGACAAAACAGTCAAGTCAAGAGGAGTTTAGGCAATAGATACTGTACATGCTTCATAAACAAATTAAACCTTTTTATAATGCTAACCTATGATCTCAATCCAGAATGTCTGATTGTTTACATGGAAGATGTTTGTGTTTTACAATTAACAAAATGTAGATTACAGGTCTGTCCATACAGGTGAGAAAAATATATAGAATTTAAAGAATTTTGTGACTGCTGCTTTGAAGATATACAAAAAGTATTTTAACTATATTTGTTACAAGTAAAAACTGCTTCAGAAAGAACTGATTACAAATGAAAAAAAAATCAATTTTTTTATTTTTATAACTTCCAAATAAGGGTAGAAAGGTGATCATTTCATTACTTTAGTGTTATCAACTAAATTAAGGATTCGGTTTAGGATTTGTCAGAATATTAAGCTTCAACTGACTTGTTTATGGATGTTTGAATATTTTCCTGTTGGATAGACAATATAGATTAATATTGTTACTATAATCTGCCAAAAATGTATTGAGATATACATTTTTGTTGGCATCGCCCAGCCCTAGTTATTAACTCAATAGCCTACTTCACTATAGCTCTCTACTATTTTGAATGCAATACCTGAATACAATTTTAAACTCATTTAGCAGTACTTTTGCTGCATAGACATGGAAAAATCTTCTTAACCTTTAAAATGAACTGCCTGTCATCTGTCTATCTGCGCAAAGATTGCCATTGACAGTGTTTTTGAAAAGGAAATTGTTAAAGAATAGAATAGTTTTCTGTCAGAGTATACATTCATCTTTTGCTCACCGCAAAACAAAAAACAAAATAATATACACAGAAACAACATCAAAACTAACTAAATATATAAATGACTTTTCATTTCGTGGCTCAAGATTTCCACCTCCAGCAGCATTTATTAAGTACTAGTAAAAAAGTCACCAGTGGGACCTTGTGGGACCTCAAATAGAGAATGGTTAAAAGCTCTTAAAAGTGTTATGTTGATTTTAACTTAGCAGAGTACTATGGTCACTATGGTCTGTTTTTTGTGTCCAGGGCTGCAGTACCAGCGCCCTCTAGTGCCGGGGGCGGGCATGACTCTGGGGGGACTGCAGAAGCTGTTGGTGGAGCGACGAGGCCGAGTGCAGGCCGTGCTGGAGGACCACAACGCCGCCACACATTTACTCAGACACGCCTTAGGAGACGACGGCTACGGGGCAGTGGCACCAAACCGACTGGTCAAGATGCTCAGCCTGCCTCCGGACCTCGCCCGGCGTTACCGTGACGACATCACCATCACTGTCATACTGCTCAACGAGCCCGATGTGTGAATGGAACAGAAGTCTGGGATGTGAACATGTTTGTGAAAGGACTGATCACTAAACATGCACAACACCAGCTTGTAGTCTCCACAAGACCCTGATATGAGTTACAACCTGGTTTATGTAAAACTGGGGTCTCTGGGTTCATCAGGTGGACTCCTTTTGACACTTAACTTGACTCAAACTTGTGCAGGCATCTGTGGCCCGGCGACATTTTTGTGATGCGCATATCATATGGGCATCGTTCTGAATGGACTCACAAGATTGTTTGACAGTCACCAATACAGTGGGAAGTGGTAGAGCCAGATTACATGACATTTCTCTGCTGCCACTGACAAGGACTTGGTGTTGTGTTTATGTGTCATTCATGAACTTTATAGAGGTTATGCAGAGAGAAAATACATTGCTATTGATTAATCATGGACAACACTTTGATTTTAGTAATGTGCATGTGCTCACTGCAGTGGCCAATTAGGCTCGGGAAGCATCTGGGGTTACCATGGAAATAATGGAAATCCGCCATGTTTGTTGTTGGACTTTCATTGGAATGTATTAGACAAAATGATAAAAGTAAACAAAACAGCCGTGGAACAGCCCAATAAACTGCTGGGTCAGTACTGGTAAATTTATCTATCACCCTGTAGTGTCAGATTATTATTTAATTAACGCTATTTTCTGTATTTAGCTATTTAAAAAAAATCTCAAATGGTTTAACATTAGACCAACTGAAACTCTAATGATGTATGGTGTCACGTTACCGAGCCTAATAACATGACATCATTCGGAATAGTTTACATCCAAGTGTGTTTGAAAACGAACACCTGCTGCAGATATTTGCTCTGACCAATCACACTGCTCCTTATACCATCAGACTCCACCCCTTTCTTTCAGCTCTGTTTAAATGTGTTTGTAGGCAGATATAGTTTAGTATGTGTATTGTAAGTATATTGTCAATTAAACAAAAACTATATGGACAAATAAACTAAAAATAATATTAGTCAGATTTATCAAGCATTTGCTCATGTGCAAAATAAGTTAGGTGGGGCAAAGACTTGACAGAGCTGACTTTTTTCTCTCACTGATGCACTGATGTTATCTATGCTCTATGTTACGTTCTAATAGTAAAGTGAGTGGAAAATGCTCACAAATAACGCCTTTCTTACAGTTTGCTCCTGCAATTTAGCACCTGGCTTGTTAAATTAGACCCAATGTGTTTTAAAATGTAGTTATCAATTAAAATTGTAGTTTGAGCTCACAAATTAGATCAGTTTCTATAGATAGATACAGTAGATCGATAGATTACACAGACTTGTTGCTATGAATTGATTGACAGCTTTTTGTCAATAACAGCAATCTACCGAGATCAATAATATCAGTTCACAATTGTTGACTGTTGAGATGCATTATTAGACTTGAATAATTTACACATTCTGCATTTCCCCCGGCTCCGTTTTCTTGTCGGAGCTGGATACAAGGAGTGCCTTTGGAGAAGCTCTATTCTGGTGAAAACAGTCTGTTATGAATATTCAGAGCAGCATATGGCCCTGTGATTGTAAATGGAGTGGAAAGAGGGTTTTTGTGTTCATGTCACAAATGGGAGCAATGCTTTCAGCCACACAAAACACGCCAATGATTCAGAGCAGTAGACACAGCAGCAGATGCATAACGCTATATTTATATCACACACAAACAACTTGAAATGGATGCTTTTTAAACATTATTATTATTATTGAACTACAAATGAAGTTCTGCCAATTTTAAACAATACAATAATAAACTAATATGGAAAGGTTTCAGTAGTTTCGTCATTAAATACATTTGAGTACATGTTTTTTTTTTTTTTTTTTTTTTTTTGTATGTTTGGAGCTCTGTTAATAAGATATTGTTCTGCAAAACTACAAAAGTAAAATGAAAAAATAGGTTTATAGTCCTTTAAAGGGAACCCTGGTTATGAAGACAAATCTGGCTAAAACACTAGTACTGGTCGTGCTTATTAAAATAAATTACAAACAAACATATAACCGCTTACTATTTTTATAAAATTGTCATTGTTTATGTTGTTTTCAAGCCACTGGGAGCCGCCATTTTGGTTGATGACATAAAATAGTGTTTCCATGGTTACTCCCACAATTTCATCTGTGAACAGTTGCAACAAAAACACCACTGACAGTGTCCAGTTCTTGCCTCTTCCTCTTGATTATCTTCAGTTTTACTAGATTCCACATAATTGTTCTGTATTTGGCCAAACTCCGGCTCAAACTGAAAAGGTTTAACCCAGGAATTCATGTTGCTTAGTTACCTGCTACTGCCTGACAACACTATTTTATGTCATAAGCGCAGCAAAATGGCAGCCTCCATGTAATTTCTTCATAACACTATTTTAATAAAACTACAAATACTTCCAACGTATTTGTCCTGTATTTATATAAGTGATGATATTATAAGTGTTTTAGGGTAAACATGTGATTATATCCAGGGTTCGCTTCAACAAGTGCTAAACCCAACCCTAAGATGATATTGAAATGAGGAAGAATAGAATATAAGAATCTCGTTGTTGGCTTTTGTTATTATAGTTCTATATTACAAATCGTATTCATTAATTACATTTAAAGGGAGACCTATTATGTAAAACTGACTTTAACCTTGTTACAACAGTGCTGTCTCATTATTTGTGTACCCAAAGTTGTATTTGCATTGATTCGTGCATGTTTGATTAATCTTGCATTGTGCAGGAGTTGATGCTTGAATGCTCAGAAAATCTCTGTCTTCACCTCCACCTATCTACGCCCACTTATCTGTAGTTACTCGCAATACTCTTAAATTCAGATTCTGAGTAAACCTGGCTTATAGGGTTCAAAACTGTCAAGTACCAGTAGTCACTTTCCAACAACAGTAAATGGTCACGTTTCAAATTCCTATATCAGACCAGTGGTTGTTTATTTGTCATACCAACCACTGGTCTGATATAGGAATTTGAAACGTAATCTAAAAGAAGACCAAATGAACCTTTTTGGAACAGTAAATGGTCATTTAAAATTTGTGTCCAAATAAAGTTAAATTTTACAGTGAAGAGGCTTATCAGTTCTGACGTTTTGAACAAGAAGTCAAAAGATCTGCTTCTATTTCTAAACCCTTGTAGATCACTTTTGTGTTTTACAATGAATAAAAGGGGATTTATTGATCTGCATATGGCATTCCAAAATATACAGAAAAAACACAACAGGTCTCCTTTAAAGCAAATGCAGGAGTCAGTTCTCTTGTACCAGCACAAGATGGCAGCATTACATCTAAAAAAAAAAAAGTGCAAATGAGGCCAAATATTACACATAAGACCAGAGACTGGTCTAGAAGCTTTCAGATAAACTCGAACAGTTGGACTCAGAAAATAATTGTGAAGCTCTTTCAGGTTTCTTAAAATGACTCTCACGTCACTTCTGCAAACAGAGAATTAGCATAAGACTTTATTTCACTTAAACAGTTTTGCTACTGCAGATTTAGGTATTCTGCTCAGTATAATACAACTACCTCATGATGCTTTACTATTAGATAATTATGTAAGTGAATCTATAAAAGCAAAATATAACAGCAGAAATAAAGCCTGATAACTCTTCAATAAACCATCTGACATAAATAAAAAAGTGGGGCGTTCTCTAAATAAGTGACGAGAGACAAAAGCAAGTTAGCTTTAGAAGAGTTTGACCAAGCCTGCAAGAATTAATTTATGGCTAATGATAATAATAATTTAAAAAATGGACTAGATTTTGGATGTGTCAGCAACAGCAGTGCACTCATGATTAATGTGTTCTCTTTGTGTGTTCATGTATTTCTCTTTTCTGTATTTGTATGTTTGTTAAAAGCCCTTCTAGGGACAAGTGCTGCGAATTAGCTTCGGCTATAAGCACTATGATGCGTGTATTGCAGTTAGTCAATGTTTATGTATCTGTCCCTATTCAAATGAACCAATAAAAAATAAATAAATAAATAATTGCTTTGTGTAATCATAATCTTACAGACCCTAAAACACGTCAAAAGACCGCTATATATTTGCAACTATATTTCTACCTCTAATTTGATTTAAAGTTGGGGTAACTAACTTTTTAGTTGTAAATGAGTAAACTTTGTGTTTTCCTCTTGAAAGTCTATGACAAATGCAGCACTTTGTGAAAAAATGAGACCAATGAGTACTGTCCGAATTGAATAATAAAGAATTTTAGTTATGTTTACGAGTCGAATACAGCGCTCTGATTGGCTGTGCTTGGGTGGTCTTCTCCAGTTTCACTTTTTAAAGTTTTTAAGCTGTAATTGCAACAAAAATGAGTACATTTTAATCATGTTTTGAAGGATTTATGAGAGAAAGTTGTCAAGATTTAAAACCTAAATTGTGTCTGTTGTGTGAAAATCAGCTACCACAGCTTTAAAATGTAGGCTATGTACAAATATTCATAATTGTTTGAAAAATGAACTGCTGCAATAACGGTGTTTGGGTTTGGCGTCCTCTTGTGGATCTGTATTTCAGTGCACTTTGTTGATGAATGAAAAATTACAACTTTGAATAAAATCTGAGCTTAAACACAGTAAAATCATGTGTTGTATATGTGGTTTATTCCTTGCAGATTGTTGTATTTCGATAATCTTTTCGCCTATCCTACATAATCTGGCGCATGTAAACACTTCTGTCCTCAAATGTCGCTGTTTTGGATTAAGGTCGGCGCGCAAAACCGGATTGGGGGCAAACATTTGGTGCGTAAAAGCCATTTCGCTCATCGTCACACCTCCTTTTATTATTTACCAACACAAACACTGAGCAAACATCGCTGCTTTTGCCCGCGTCACGTGTGAGCGCTGCTGGAGGTTCTTGTTTTCGTTTTTTTCCTCCTTCTCCTCTCGCTGCAGCTGACGCGGAGACGAGCAGCTGGCGGCGCGAGGCGATGCTCTGATGGTGCTGTGGTGGTGCGCGCGCGGACTGGACAGGACAGGACAGGGGGGACACGAGGAGCGGTATTAATAGGACAGCTTGAGTCGTGTCTCGTTCGCTTTTGGTGGAGAGACACGGAGCAGGCAGCGAGGACTGGGCTGGCAGGCTGTCTGGGGGGGCTGCACGCGGATTAAAACATATTAAATAGACGCTACGGTAATAACAACGCCGCGAGGACACTGTTTTGGAGATTTGGTTGAACGGACGTCATGGAAGTGTTGGCAGCGCTGAATTTGGGCGAAATCGCTCAGACCTTCTCCAAAATGGGGATGTTTCCAGTGTTTGATGTCGCCTATTACATCGTGTCGATCCTGTATCTCAAGTACGAGCCAGGTATGTCATGTGTTTAGTGCGTAAACATCGAAAATCAACGATGTATCGCGATCAAGCTAGCTAAAGTTGATCGTGGGGTGCTGTGTTGAAATATTACTCTTGAGTATTTTATTTATTTTATGTAAAATGTGACAATGATTCCGTTTTTTATTTATTTGTACTGTATTTATTTTGCGAACTTGAATAAGGAGGATAAAAAAGCTAAAAAATGTACATGATCACTGTTTTAATTGATAAAATTGGTTCTTTTTCACAATAACTTTATGCGGTATCGGTCTGTAAAATGTGTGTGGTTCTTAAAAGTTTTTGTGCGTGTACGTGTGTGTGCAATATATCGATTATCGAGTTGCTGTCACTGTGCAGAGCTACCGTTAGCTTGTTTGCTAACGGCAGTTGGAAATGTAATGTATTAGCCTAATTCTTAGTAGGCTCTAGGTTTCAAAATACTATTTTTATTTAACAACATTGCTTTTCTCATGTTACTACTGTTTACATGAATTTCTTTATTTACACATCAATTACTAGTGGGAAATATCCCAGTTTCCTGGAATGCATCATAAAAATACCATAATATTTTTCTAATTTTGGTAAGAAGATGGGCTGGATTTAAAGTTGGATTTAAAGTTGGGGTAGCTAACTTTTTTGTTGTAAATTAGTAATCTTTGTTTCCTCCACTAAAAAGTATCTAATAAACACTGCACTTTGTGAAAAAATTAGATCACAGAGTACTATCTAAATTGAATAATACAGAATTTTAGTTCTAATCAGGAGCCGAAAGCAGCTCTCTGATTGGCTGTGCTTGGGTGGTTCTCTCCGGTTTCACTTTAATGTTTGTAAAAAGATATTTATTGATCATAATTGCAACCATAATTGAATACATATCAATATTAACCATGCGCCGATGGATTTGGGAAAATTTAAAACCTAAATTGTGTTGGAAGTGTAAAAATCAGCTACCCCACCTTTAATTGGTTGGATGGCGTTATGTTGAATAGCTTTGCCATAGAAGAAAAATACAAATGCAGTGTATGTACTATCATATGTAAATATAGCCTGTACAGACATTAAAACACAAGTCAAAAGAAATCTGCAAACAAACAAACAAAAAAAACTATTATAGACTGACCTGTATGTGTTACTATTAAATAGATGCTCTTGTTTAGATACTTGTGCAGGTGCATCATGACTGACCCTTTATTTACTGAAATTTACCTTTTTACACAGCCTTTTTGGGGCCTTCTATCCATATCTAAAATAAAATCAAAATGTATGTGTGTGCCTTTATGAATTATGAGTAGATTTGTCCAGGCACATGAAGGATAGCCTTAGACGGGTTGTTTTTGTTATCAGTGATGCCCTTATAAAGACTTGCCGTTACATAAGACAGAAGCTGCATGACCTCATCTGCTGTCGGGGAAACTCTGGGACGTTTTAAGCCTTTTTATGTGCACGATTTCTCTCTGATGGAGGAGTCCTGAGCTGCTCGTAGTGCAGAAGGACGAAACACAAGACAGAGGAGGTGCATTCCATAGAGCGGGGAATAAATAGCACGACCTGAAATAGAGGCAGTGAAGAAGAAGACCCGTGGGTTCAGCGTTGTTTGAATGGAAAAGACTAGAAAAGTGGTTATGAAGTGGTTTTATAGGATCAAATGAAGAAACATCAATATGTAAAGTTGTGCGCTATTGATAGTGATGAATAGCTCAATATTTTTTGCCGTATTTCACCAATGATGATTAGATATTAATTTAAAAGAAAGGTGTTAAAATATGTCTGTGTGCATTAGTTTAGGTTTTATTATTAGACAAATGTGAAATAAATCATAAGTACAGAAATATCACTTTTTTACTCTTTACTTTTTACTTATTTTTTTATTAGAAAGCATACAACAGAAAATCATTTATTTTATATTATTAATCCTTTATGTGTCAGAATTGTTCATTGGGAAAAGCCTGGAATCCAGTAGGGATGTGCTATTAAATGAATTTCAGTTTTAATCATGACTATTGGTGAGAAAAATGGTGTTATCGTAAATATTATTTGTAATTTGTGTGTGTGTTCATAAGCGCTCATATATTTGGGAAAGCAGATAACTACAAATGTAGAATACATTGTAGAAAACATTCTACATCTGAATACATTTACAACAACTTTACGTCTGTTAGTTGTAAATGTATGCCACCTTCTTTCTTCACTCTCTACATTTAAGTGGCGCTATGGCTGAGGACTTTCTCTAGGCAAATAATCATTTGATTAATCATAATTTCATGACTTAAAACTTAAAACTAGCAGGGACAATCCAAACTGATTTCTCCATGTAATATTTTATATAACCGCTGTCTTCAATTACTTTATCTAAACTTTAACTTAAGAGAAAACCCTTTACAATATATTAAGTAGGAGAAGGTTTCTAAAAATGTATTTATGCTTAATTAATGACCTGCTGGATGCACAGTAGCAGAGTGTTTAGAATAGTAGAGAGGTTAAAATCCAGGACTGGACCATCTCATGATCTTTCTGAATGGAGTTTACAGTTACAGTAGGTTCTCTCTGGGTACTCCGGCTTCCTTCCACCTCCGAAACACGTATTGTAACAAACCAAAGTAGTTTCAAAATTATATTCGATAATGTTTTTACACTATCAACATGATGCAGTTTAGCGGTAAAGTACTCTATCTATTTGGAATACAATACTGTGTCTTGTCTAGGTAACAGAATATACAAACACATTTTATTCAGTATTGTGTTACACTGAATACCTGGTGACACTGGTGATATACAGTTCAATGCTAACACAACAAAAACATGTGACAATTAATACAAAACGATATTCTGTCCCAGTCCTACAAGTAGTCAGCCATGCTCTTTCTGATTTCGACTACAACATGACCGCGCAGCTGCCTCTTCCTGCTTGTGTTCACACCACATTTGCCAGTCAAACTAACTTCAGCCGTCTCCATTACACTTTGTACAGGAGCTTTATGTCCACACGTCCCTTTGGCTCACGACTGTACGAGTGAGAGAGTCCGAGGCGTCAGGGGTCAGAGGTCGGGGGTTGCGGCGGTGGAGGAGGGTCTGGTATATGACAGCACAGCGCGTATTTATAGTGAGGCATGTGTCTGGATCAGGTTACTCCACGCTAAGCTCTGGATCACTGCTCCACCTGTTGTTGAGATTTGTGCTGCGCTGAAGACTCCATTACTGCAGCACAATACACTTTCACTGGCACACGGCACGTTGATTTAGAGCAGGAAATTATCCAGGTCTGTTATTTAAATGGGCTTTATCGAGTTTAGCTCTTAACTGCGGTTATATTTGACAGTGCGATAATACTTTTACTTGAGTCAAAGTCTTGGTTAATCTTCCTACTGTTCTTTAGTTTATGTTTTGTGCTTTTGTCAATTAATATTAGAATAGACAGCCAGTCAGAGAAACATTGTAATTGGTGAAAAAATATTTATGTGAATCTGCATATTTATTCTATTTTTTAATATAATAACAACATCCTTGTTATAAAATACATTCTAGCATGTATTTTGGATTAGTTATAGTCCAGTTATTGATGATTACATACTACGTTTTTTATATATACTGTATATATATATATATATATATATTATTATAGTCCTACAATTACATCATGTTTAAAGACTTAGAGTATTAGATTCCCCAAATGCTTAATGTTCTGAATCTATATTTACTTTCATTTACAACGCAATACTTATCTTAGATAAGTATTTTGTTATCTTACTTGACTACATATTTTAGCTTAGTATTTAAATTTTCGCTACTCTCTACAACTGTTATTCAGAGGTGTGGACTTGAGTCAGACTTGAATCACTATTTTGATTACTTGGGGACTTGACTTGATAAAATGGACTAAGACTTTGGACTCGACTTGGACTGACGTGGACTTGTCTCTCTTTGACTTGGGACTTGACTTGGACTTGTCTCTCTTTGACTTGGGACTCGACTTGGACTTTAGGCGAAAGACTTGAGACCCACTTGAGACTTACAAAACACTGACTTGGTCCCACCTCCGCTGTTATTATTTGGAAGATGTTTACAATATTTATAATGGAGCCACAATGATGCAGTCGTAGAATGTTTTCTCACAATTTCCCATCATTTATCATTAAATGGTGTCGTGTCATCGTCAAACATGGAGTCACTGTGCGCCAGGGCAGCTGTGACAGTGACTGACTATTCTCAATACTTTGATATATTCTCAATATATCAAAGTATAAAAAAGTAAACAACATTTCCAAAAGATTCATGCAGTTTTAGTGATTATGGTAACAGCTCACTTTTCTCTTGAGGTTATAAGATGAACGGATATTTGATCAAATCAGCAATTGTTCACTTGTAACAAATGATCATGGTTTGGCCTTCAAAAATAACTTCAACATTTATGATTTCAGATGATATTTATACTTAAAACTTGAGCAGGGTTTTATTATTTAGTGTATTTTGTGTTACACAGACAGTGAACGTCAGAATGTATTGTCTAATTAGAGTCTTAATACTTTGAAAACGCAAATTTTAGAAAATATATTTGATGCAAAAACACAACATAAGATTATAACAGCTTTTGTGTCACCAGTTATCTTTACTAATAAGATGGTCTTTTAAAGAAAATTAGAGAAATGTGCATAACTATCAGAAGTGTTTATTTATGTTTGCACTATTGCACCTGAATATAAGAAGAATAAAAGTAGCTGCTTATAGTCCAGATATACATTTATAAAACCATTTATTAAAACCCTCAAAGCATTTTTCATTTACTTCACATTTGTTAGTGTTAAGCCAATGTAGCCACAGCTGCCCTGAGTGAAACTGACAAATGTGGCTGTTATTTTGCACCATCGGCACTGTTCTTTGACTAATGTTGTTGTCATCTGTCGCACATAAAGCCAGTATTGTCTGCAGCCTGGGCCATGTGTTGCCTCCGCCGCTGTAGTTTTCATTCATAGACAGTTTTTTACACCTGTCACACAAGCAACAGTTGAACACACAACTCTGAGGATCACATGACTCAATCAGACCAATCAGAAGCTTGCATTTGTGTCTGTGTTACTGCATAGTCACAAATGTGCTTTGAGTTTCTTAGAAAGTGGGAAAAGAGCTAAATAATGAGAGACTATTAATCTTGATTCTTGATTTAACCTCGTTCTCTCTTATTAAAAACACAGACAGCTGCTTAAACTTCAGGTAACTAGAATAAAGTGTCTGGGTTGCAAAATTGTCTTGTCACAGAGAAATCCGCTTTTAAACTTTGGAAAGCTTTTATGTACAATGTTTAGTATTAGTAATTACTCGAATTTCAGTTTCAATTATGATTATTGCTCTAATCGTTGACAGAATGTTTCTAATTGTGATTATTATTAACTTATCAGGGTGCACAGTAGCAGAGTGGTTAGAGCTCTGGTTAACAATAACAAGATCGTGGGTTCAACTTCCAGATATCTCATGATCTCGCTGGGTGGAGTTTGCATGAGAACAAGCGGTAGAAAATGAATGAATGAATGATTGAACTTATTATTAATGAACAAATGTGTTTGTTGAGTGGAAAATAGCTTGATAGTGATAGTGCTTTCCTACTTGTAGAGCACATTTACTACCATCTTATTGAAATAAAATGAGTAGTAATTCATTTGGTCTTGCACTAAAATTTACAACTTAAAGTTGAGGTAGCTAACTTTTTTAGTTGTAGTTAAGTAAACTTTGTGATTTCCACTAAAAAGTCTATGGAAATAGCAGCACTTTGTGAAAAAATTAGCACTTTCTGAGCTGAATAATACAGAATTTTAGTTCTAATCAAGAGCCAAATGCTGCACTCTGATTGGCTGAGCTTGGGTGGTCCTCTCCAGTTTCACTTTGTTGTTTGTAAATAGATCTCTTTAAGCCAAAATTGCAAACAAAAATGAATACTTATTGATATTAACCATGTGTCGAAGGATTTATGAGAAGAAGTAGTAAGATTTAAAACCTTAATTGTGTGTGCAGTGTGAAAATAAGCTACCTCACCTTTAAACATCATTATTTGTGTATGTAAGGATGTCATATGTATGTCAGCGCTAATGGTCTGCCTTCTTTCTAAACAAGTAATTGTTAGCATAATAAGATGTAATATGGTATATCGTAATTATTATTTTACTTTTTTTTTGATAATTGATCAGCCCAATGCACTGTTCTCAGTAGACACATTTATAATTTACTGCCACATGATTGGCTGTTGATTAAAATGTGCAAGTCAATTAACTGAGATTGAGCAAAGTTATGATCGCAATTTGGCAATCTTTCGATTTCTTGCACGGCCCTGCATTTAGAATCAGAAATGCCTCTAGCAGACCTGTGTAAAGCTGCGGTCTCGGGGGTAGATGCAGCCCTCTGCCTGTTGTAACCAATACAACGAATATGTCTTTTTAGTGACTTTACTAGAGAGTGTAAATAGCCTAAAATTTTACAGAAATGTGCTTGTAGTAATGAGAATTTGTTATACTACGAAAGAGAAATATTGGCCCACCCTTGGCCTATTGTCATATTTTAAGATGTGCATTTTGTGAGTAAACATGTTCATTTTCTGCAAAGTTCTAACAATTTTCAGGCAAATATTAAAAGCTAAGTCAAATAACCGCTTTGCTGTTTAAGACCACATGAATAGCAGTTTGAGTTGTGATTATTCTTGCAGCCTGAGTGTGCACTTGAACTCAGCCATAGATGTGTTATCAGGGAGTTCTGCTGCTGCTGCTGTTTCTGTTTGAGATGTGGGCGTGGGACAGATTAACAGTGACACAAGGGCAGCTCTGATATCACTGTGTGTCCACTGCTTTAACTGATCCTCCTGCAAATGTAGTGTGTCTTATGTCTTAAGAGTGGGCCATACTTTCATCGTTTTTGATTCATTTTATGTTTAACTGCATGATATTGATATTATATTTTATGAAGCAAGCAACTAAGTCTAATAGTAATTAAGTGATACATAAGTAAATATTGCCGTTTAAAACCATTGTGGAGCACTTCTTGCATTATCTCTTATTCTTACCTACTGTATTAGGCTTTTTAACAGAGAAGCATTGAGTAAGCCAATAAAAAGAAGGTTGTAAGGAGTTATGTACACTATTTTTCTTATTGAAATCTAGTTGGTGCGGCTCATATTCAGGTGTGATCATTACAGTATTGGAATATGCCCAAGTGTCAAATTGCAGAAGACTACATTATTAACTTATTAATATGATGTGGTATTTATAAGTTATTTAGTTTTATCAAAAGTAAAGCCTTTTTTTTTTTTTAATGCGCCAACTTGGAAAGGATATATCACGCTTTCATTAGCTCAAGAATAGATTTAACACACTTTATGTCGGTGTCTGCTCTCAGTCAGCTCCAGCTCGAGTAAAATGCAGCAGCAGCTTATTAAACAACATAAACAGACGTCAGCCCATCACTAGTCCTTGCTCTTCATTGGCTTCAAGTTTCTTTAAGAATTGATTTTAAATTGGTTTATCAATGGCTTTTTTTTGTTTGTTTGTTTGTATCTTTCTATTTGACAAAGCTTCTAAAAGTCGAAACCCAAGTCGAATTTTAAAGACACTCAAGACTCAATATTTTACAATTACTTAAAATCCATTTTCACTCCCAGCACAGATCTTTGGTTATTAATTATAATGTCCTGTTTGTTCACCAAAATCTAAAATAAGTTCATCTGTTGTTAGCATTGTGCCTAATAGCATACATACAGACATGCTTCGCTCATAACAGCTGTGAAAAAAGTTTAAAACACATTGTAGTGAACGATTCAGAGGCTCAGAATGCATTAGGCAAGAGAGCAACACATATAGACTCAAGTAGGAAGATAAAATTAATTATTTCTGTTTGTTTACATTTTTAAAGGAAGCAAAAATTGAGTATAGCACCTTTAAGGCGACTAGAGGAAGGCTTAAACACTGAGATGATGGAGCTATATCAGTGGCAGGTCCCAAAATGTGGAACAAACTGCTCCAGGATGTTCACGGATGTTGGCCTTTTTAAATCTAGGCTCAAAACACAATTATTCAGCTAACACTCACACAGGATCACTTTGTAGTTTCAAGGGTGGTACAGATTTTACCTTCAAAATTCCCATGACCTTTCCATGACTTATCCAAAGCATTTTCCTACATTTCCATGACCTTGTTTAACTTACTTTTCAATTTCGATTAAGATCAAAACACAAAGATTACAGGGATTTCTAAATATAAACATTTTTTTTTAATTTTAATTAATTCATCTCTAATGCTAAAAATTGTGAATTTTATTACAGTTATCAAAGTTGTTTTTGAATTCAATATTTTTGTATTTTTCCCAAACTTCATAACATTTTCACAACGTTTTCAGGTTTTCATGACTGTACAAAACCTGTAGTTTGCTTTACTGTTGACATTGTTGAAATTATTATAGTTTTTTTTTTTGTGTATTTGTTTTTTATGTGTTGTTTTATTCAAAAGCACCTTGGTCATCTTTGGTAAACTAAATAAATAAATATTGATTAATTAATATAGATGATTCCTGTTAAGATCATGAGTGTGTGATTGTTATTTTGTGTTGTTGCAGGTTCGGTGGAGGTGTCTCGCAGGAGTCCCGTGGCCTCGTGGCTCTGTGCGATGCTTTACTGTTTTGGGAGTTACATCCTGGCAGATGTGATGCTCGGACACAGCCCAGTCGACTATTTCCAACACAACAGCCACATCCTGCTGGCCTCTGCTGTCTGGTGAGGAGAACGCCACACTCACAAGCATTTTTAACAAACCACAACATATCAATGCATCACACGGTACTTCATAAAGGGGAAATTAATGGCACATATGAATCTAAATTTATATTTTTTGTTTTAACTGTGTCAAAGCTAAATTTGAGTTTACTTTCTTAAATGCAGGTTTGAGTAACTTTGATCAAATTAACAGAACTTAACATGTTCTGATGATCAAAAAGAGGTTGCATTTTCTTAAAAATTAGCAATTGGCTTTTAATACATTGTTATTACATTTGATTTTAATTTTTCTCTCAAGTTCTTGGAATATTTGACTTTTTTATAATTGCAATTTAACACTCACTTTATGCCCCGTTCAACCATTACTAATATTGTTATACATGTCTTTATGTTTTAAGACATATTATGACCAAGTTTCATTCCAGCTACTGTACTAGGTCAAGTACTGTATCTAATTAAAAAAAAAAAACGATGAGACTAGATGAGACTAGATACAACTGGACTTAGGTCAAGTATCACAAAACTTGCCTGGAAAATCCAAACGATATATACAGTAAAAAAAAATATTGTCTGGCCACAGTGTCCTTCTTTCGAATTTCAGTGGCCGTGATTGACAAATTAATTAGCCAATTAGGGACGCACAACTTTTCCTGTATGAAAACCAACATGGCTGCTTACAACAACAAAAAATATGGAAAAAATATCACGTGGAACTGAAAAACATTGTGGATTTCTGCAGAATTATTGAGTGAAACTGATTCTTAGATTCTGTTCTAAACGTCAGACGACCAATCCACTCACAAACAAACTCACACAAATAAACTAATCTGATTGTGGGGTTGATTTGAAACACAGGCAGGTGACCAGACTCACTCTTCAAAATTTGCTGAAGCGTTTGCTCTGGATCCCAGGCAATCACAAACCTGCAGATGGTTCCGAAAAATCAAGAAGTACAATTGGCCTTGTGTCGGATACTAATCTATTTGATTTGTACTTTTCATTTGTAGCATTACCTCTCAGAAACAGCGAGGATTGCTGACAAACAAATTTATGCTCTACTTTCTGGATTACACTGAGTTGTTTGGTTGCGGCAATTGGTTAATGCAAAAAAGTCTCACAAGCTAACAAACTTCAATGGTGTGACAGTTTCTATGAAGTGAAATGAAACCGGCTGATGCATCAGGCAACATAAAAACACCATCATGTGTCAATTCAAATCCTTAAATCAATAACTTTCTTTGACATTACTTCATACTTTTTTACTGTTCTAACGTGTATGTGTTTTTCGTGCAGGTACCTGATCTTCTACTGTCCTCTGAACCTGTTCTACAAGTGCGTGGCCTTCCTGCCGGTGAAGCTGGTGCTGGTGGCGCTGAAGGAGGTGGTGCGCACCCGAAAGATCGCAGCCGGAGTCCACCACGCCCACCACGCCTACCACCATGGATTCTTCATCATGGTCATCGTCGGATACGTCAAAGGTGAGTCTGGAGCACGCGGAAAGAGACGAGAGGCAAGTTGAAGAGGATCTGTTATGTGAAATCTACTTTTTTGAGTTTTTCATAATGTTGTAGGAGTATTATCGCATCAGTAGTTTACTCAAAGTTGTATTGATTCATGCATGTTTGAGAAATCTTGTTTTCAACTACCACTTAACCTCAAAAAGCAGATTTTGAATAAAACATGTAAGGGCGTATTCAGACCTACAACATTTGGTCCGATTTAAACGGTCCAGAATTCGTTTCCCCCTAAAGTCCGGACTTTCTTTCAGGTCTGAATAAAGACAAGCGAACTCTGATCCGAATCAAACAAACGGACCGAGACCACCTCTTCAGGTCGGTCTCGGGCCGATTGCAAACGGATTCTGGAGCGGATCGCTACTGGTCTGAATACAAACGGCCTCGATCCGAAACAAACACGAAAAACATGCGCTTTTTGGACTTGACGAGCCACCGTCACAACGCACAGACGGGAGAAGGGCTGTCCTACAGCCAGTGACAGAGCCGCTCATGTGGTTTTGTCTTTGTGAATGTTGCATCTGCCAAATTATCACACTACTGAAGATGTGTATTCTAAGCATATTTGCCACCTACGCTGTTTATTCTGTTGTCTACATTTGTCTGAAAACATAAAGATATTTTCTCGGGTTTGTATCTAATAAAGCACTTTCATTATTTCATTCATAACCCTGCGTGTTTGCACAATAACAGCAAAACAGTAACGCTTCTTACCGTGATGGAGCAGAGACGCAGATCCTTCCAAACCAGACTACCAAAGCGCCTCCGGGTCCTGACTCGCTTAGTCCATTTAAATCCAAATGTGCAGAAAAATAAGAAAGCACAGACAGGCTACTATTCCATGGTGAGCACTGCTGCGCCCGGCCCCGCTGGTACAGCGAGTAGTCCGCTGCATTTGCGCCAAATCGTCCCGCAATACATCCTCCCCGCTAGCGCCAGGTCCGTGTTCTGCCGCACACAAACCCAGGCTCCTGCCGCCTCACCTCGGGCTCCGCACAGAGTTAAAATCCACTGAAGTCCGCTGGGCTGGAGTCTGGGTTTGGACTCGTGTCTCGTCCTGCTTCATTTTCGCTTTTCCACAGTGACACAGACCAATTCTATGGCAGTTATTATAAGGCCGTTATGATAATGAACGAAAAACGGGTTGCTACTTTACTATCAAGCCTAACTTTTATCCATACGCTTCTTCTGCTTGGCCCCGCCCCCACGTCAGATCTGTCCAATGAGAGCGCTGGTTCTCACATATGTGCGTCTGTTTACGTTGTAAGTCCACTTGACAGGGGCGCAGTGAGAATACGAAGCGAACCAACTGAAAAAAATTAAGTCCGGATCGGATTCGGATCAAACAAGCGGACTTTTGCACTTTTCAGGTCTGAATACACCCTAAGGTTCAGAATTCTCATGTTGCCAAGGGTTAGGTGTTAAAGGTCCTGTATTTTGCAAAAAATTACTTTGTAAGTGATTTAGTCATGTTACAATGCTGTTCCTTTGCAAAAAAAACATCCCCAAAGTTTGTTTTGTTTCAGTCACACATTTTCAGGATATCCTGCTTTCTATTAAGTTCAAATTTCTAAAGATGTAATGCCCTGTTCAACTTTGTGATATCATTCAGTGGCATTTTGAAATTTATAGCTATAGTTTAACCTTGAATAACCTTAAGTTATCTTGTATAGTTGTGGATATTTTAGTTTTAGCGTTTGTTCGGTTGAGCTAATCACAGAAATTCCATATTTTTTCATGCACTGAGAAGTAAATCAGCTTAAATTAGGCTTAAACAGTAGCTGCAGATTCAAGTCAGACAAAAACGAGACTGGAAATGTTGGAATGGTTGTTGTGAGTTTGTGTTGATCATAAAAAACATAGCAGGACACTTTCTGTTTTGCCACACACCGACTAAAAATGCAGTTTTTTTGTGCCGATCCTGTATGAATGAAGCAAAACACAACTGCATCTATGTTTTTGATGAGTGATTAATTGTAACAAGTATCAGAAATGTGGTAATATAGCACTTTAAGTTTTACAGTGAAGAGGCGGGGCTTATCAGATTTAAAGTTTCTAAACAGGAAGTCGATGTCGGTGTTACATAATTAAAAGACTCTTTAGATGAGATTTTAACTTTCTATTTTTGATCATTCTTATTTCCTCTGCTGCTTGGCTGTGTGCCTGTTATGAAAATAGTTCCCCTCAGAGATTAATGTTCATGTCACTAATCTAAAAAGAGCACAGAAAGTTTGTAGAACATTGTCAAAGTGGATATAATCAGACAGATAAAACCTTAAGACCGTGTGGGGCTTTTGCAGTTGGGGGAAGTAGGAAATGACTGAGAGAATAATTATAACTGAAATCAGGATTATTAGGACAAATGTTAGTTCATAAAGAAGGTGAAGCATCGGTGCGAACTAGGGCTGCTACTAGTTAATGGATTGAATCAATAATTGAATTAATTGTTACCTAATTTAGTAATTGAATAATCGTTAACTGGTCTATAAAGCTTCCTAAACATGCATAAAGTTTAATGACTGATTGGGTAGCAATATATAGTTACTGCTTTTACTAGCAAAAAAAAAAAAAGGTCATTGTTTAAAAAAAAAATGATCTGGATTGGAGGAAATGCTAACTAAAGTCAAATATTTCTGACAATTCTAAATGTAAAATTTGCCATTTGAACTAGGTGATTTGTGCAGTGGGATCTTTTGCTATTTTTTAATTTGTCCTTGTCTATCTTTTGCAAAACAATTCATTTTTATGCACTACAAAAATTACCTTTCAAAAAATAAGAAAATTTAGCTTATTTTGATGTAAAAATGCCCTTTTGAAATAATCTGCCAGTGCAGAAAGAAAATTTGACTAACCCAGTTGTTTTGAGCAGAAAATGCTAGTTTCGAGTTTTCTTGACAAGATTTTAATTAAATCTTTTCTTGATTCAAGTGATTATGGCTTAAAACAGATACACGTTTGCTTAAAATAAGTTTTTATGTCTACATAATGTAAATCAGGAGAGAATATCATAAGTCAAAAAATCTTCGTAAAACTTGGTCTTATTAAAATTAGTCTTTTAAGATTAATATGCTTAATTAAAGTTATTTTATCTAAGTTAGATTTTCCTTTTTTGCAGTGTAATTGTTCAACTGCCAAATGTGACTTTTGCAACTAATCGATTAATTGAAAGAATAATCGCTCAACCAATCGATTACAACAATGATTGTTAGTTGCAGCCCTAGTGTGACTTATTTGAAATAATCCTTTTACCCGATTACATCTTTTTTTCTGTAATTGATTAAGGTGATAATCATAATTGAAATTGAATTTAGATTAATTGCACAATCCTATTTCCAAGAATCAGTCCTGTCACTTCTTCCTGTTAGGAAACCGTGCTGCTTTCCATTTAGTTAAAACTTATCCATCTCTAAAGCAACGTGCAAATTCTAATCAGGTTCTTCAACTAGAGCACGAGAAACTGTGTCTTGTCCCAAGGCCCTGAAAATTAGGAGGAAAATACGACACTTGCAAAAAATATATTCTTCTTCTTTCAGCTCTTAAACACTAATCCTTCATCAGACCCAAAAAGTACTAGAGTAAACTGGATTTAGATTACAATTCTGTTAACTATGAACAAAAATAACTCAAATCTTATAGTGGTTGAAGTGTTGCAGCCTTTACACAGATCCTGCTTCACAAGTGAGTAATTACAGTCGTGTCTTTTTCATTTTAGAGCCATAAAGTGTTACACAATCCCTCCTCTTGGTTCCAGTGTTTACTGTAAGACGAAGGTTGAAGTCGGAGCAGCGGTGATGGTGATGTGCTGCTAAATCTTTTCTATTTTTGCGCAGGATCCGGAGTGGCTCTCATGTCGAACTTTGAGCAGCTGCTGCGCGGAGTGTGGAGACCCGAGACCAATGAGATCCTCAGTATGTCATTGTGAGTACGAACCGAACCGTCTGAGTGTTTTAACCATTAGAGCAGAGACATTATTAGACCTTTACTTTTTACATAATCCCTGTGTTTACATGAGAGCTTTAACTCACAATAAAGATAATTTAATTCTGAATAAAACTGAATTGTGCTTTAAAAAGACCATGTAAACACTTGATTACTAATGAATTAAGAACTTGACCAGTGAATAGTAAACACATGCCATGCTTACTCTGCTCATCCTTTTGTCAATAATGAGCTGATGATAGTTTGTGCAGTTAAACTGAGTCTGTGTTCACAGTGAACAGGAAACTATCGTAAGAGAGAAAACCACAGGAGACAGGAAACTCTGCACATGACGTCACATGGTTAAACAAAAAACTGTGACTGTGTAATTTCAACATTTTAATTTAAAATTCTGATTGAATAATTCTTTTTATTATTATTACACATACATGAACCTACTTTGTGTTACTCAACTGTTAGACTTTAGTGTCACCTGGTGGCCACATAAGGAATTTTATTTTATGCTTATTTGGTTAGGTTTTTTTAATTGGAATAGACAGAGGTTATGCATGGACATTTAGAATGAGTGTCAAAACTACAATGTAATTCTTTGTTGTCGTGGCAACATCTTGTTAAAGCCCATTTGACAGATTATCACATCTTTTTCTAATTTTGACTTAGCTTGGCGTGATGGGCTTCTTGGTAAATGTTTATTATAATTTTACATCAGCTAAGTTGCAAATTATGAAGAAACTGACAAATAATTAACACAGCGGACAGTTTCCAGGACTTCAAATAATCATTTAAGACACTTTAAGTGTTATACGTTATAATAATTTGTCACATCACTCCTGTGTTATTAATGTTAATTTTGGCCTAAATTTACAATGTGGTTGCTAGGTAACATTTGTGGATTCCCCTCCACATGTGTCATATTTACTGGACAAAAGACGAAAACACCAAAACAACCAAATTAAGTAAAAACAAGCTAAATATTTATCTATCTAAACCCAGTATAAGCAGATTGTTGTGGGTTGACTTTGTTATCAGACGGTAGTGTCTTTTTTGAACGTGTTTTGACTTTCTTAAAGCTTCCCCAATAGAACAAGTAATATTAGTTTTTATTTCAAGAACAAAAGCTTTTTCGTTGTTTCTTCTCATAATGTCAAGTTAGTGTGTATTTTTCTTATTTTAAGTTAAACAAGATACTATATTCTTATTCCATTGGCAATCTTAGTTTAAACCAAACAAAATGTTCTCAAAAATTCTCTTATTTTCTAATTTAAGATGGTCATTTTTTCCCAGTGTGTTACTTTGTGTTCAATTCATGTACACCCACATAAACTTGCCTTGTCTATTAGAAAGTATACAGCGTCACTTTTTTTTTTTATTGATTCTACTGCACGATATACTCGATATTCAATTTTTGCTAATCTCCAAAACAGCATTCACAATATTATCTAAAAGTTGATATATTGCACACCTTTATGTCGGGTACAAGGAGAAATTGTCTCCTTTGACTCACAGCTGACACTATGACGTAACCTCTAAACAGCAGTACCTGAAAAAGCTTCATGTGTTTCCTGTCAGTTCAATTTGGTCTTTGTTACTCACCTCTCGTATTCTTCTGTCCCACTCTTCCAGCCCGACTAAGGCCAGTCTGTACGGAGCGATCCTGTTCACCCTGCAGGAGGCGCACATCCTCCCTGTGGCCAAGAGCACCCTCATCCTGGGCTTCACCCTCTTCATGGCCACCTCCAAGGTACGAGCTCAGCGACCAATAACCTGTGGAAAAACTAGCCCTGTCATGATCATTACCAATAGTTCAAGAAATGTATCAATATTTTTAGACGCTCAATTAGGGCAGCAATAATGTGTTGAACAATTGTGACTAGTCCACTAAAACAATAATCCTATATTGTTGTCTGGAGTGTAAAGAATGTTAATCTATTTACAGTATGTATGAACAAGTTTTATTCTGCTTTTGACTGGCTGAACAAACCTTTTGGCATTATAGTATTGCAGTATAGAGGGATTTTGAGTCGACGTCACTTCCCGCTCTACTGCGCATGTGTTATGCAGAAAAAGCCGCTCTATGTCTGGTTACATGTGGAAACTCTTTGAAGAAAACCTCGAAACAGGACGAGAGCAAGCTGTTTAGATCAGGTCTGAACCGGTCTGACAGACGTCTGTCTCCTGAAGCTTAAGGCAGTGTTTTTCTCACAGTTATTTCACTCACCTGAATGTAACATTTAAGGGTTGTAGGGTCAAATTTCATTCACAAATGTTGAATTAGCAGCATTACATCTGTTTTGGCAGAGTGATAAACTCTTGTAGTTAGCTGACAACTGAGATTTTGGACTTGTTTCCACTGTTTGTGTCAATGAGGGCGGCTCTTTCTGCAGGTCGGGAGAGCACGCATCGCCCGTGTTGATAAACAAAAAATCCCTCTATTGCTGTTGTCACCTGCCTGAACCTGAATATTTTTGAGTCATGAAAATTGTTCTTCAAAAGCTGAAACTATTTTTTATTACAATTTTGTTTTAGGGACCTGTAATATGGTAAAATGTTTAAATAGATCCCTTGGCTAAGTCCTATTACATTTTAATTTGTAAGTTTGGAGTACAAAGTGATTCTGATTAATCCTAAAAAGGCTGATTTGGTTTCCAGCTTGATAGTTTTTTATCAGATGATGGATAATTCTGCCTCATACATTAGGTACAAATTATGGAAACAGGGCATAATCCAGCCCTGTCTCTGTAAATCTCAACCTACCCCAAGCTCCAGTCCTAAACTTACCCATTTTAGTAGCTTGAAGCCTAAACTTACCTGTTAAATCTAAAGAAAATGTTGCCACGTGGCTTCAACCAAACTTTGAGGTTACTTTACGTTTTGCCTTTTTATAACATATTGAGGAAAAGAAGGTGTGGAAACGTGCTTATGTACGTTTTTGACATTTCATTGTATTTCTACGTTTTCTTCGGAGATGTTGGCATAACCATAGTGGTCAAAATGAAACAACAGAGGGCAGTATTGAATTAAAGACTATTGCCAAGCTTGCTCTTCATTTCACTTTGACTATATTATTATTCTTTATTACTTATAGTGCATGCTTTTCTAGGTATTCAAGTGTGAACGAATGTACTACTCAAACATGCAGGTGTCAATCAATCAAAAGCTTATGTGACTGATAATACAAAATCCAAAAATAAAATACACAAATCAAATGTAATCAAAACTCACTCTTATTCCTCTTCCTCTGCAGGTGGTGATGACGGCCCGCCACTCCCACGGCTCCCCCTTCGCCCTGGTGGAGTCCTGGGTGTGCCACCTGCTGTTCGGCTCTCCTCTGGGGGGCGCCGAGGAGGACCACCACCACGCCCCTGCCCCGGCCTCACCTCTCAAATCCAAGGAGGAGCTGAGCGAAGGAGCCCGCAAGAGGAAGACCAAGAAAGCGGAGTAGGACAGAGTCAACACAAACGCTGTGGTCACATGACAGGACTTCCCATTCCGTGTTTTGGGAAAAGGCAGGTTCATGTTTTTGCCAAATGAGATCCGTCCTATTGGAGTAAAATGGTGCTTCCTGTGTTTTTGCGTTTCACAGCACAAGGACTCGAACCCTGGACATTCAAGACCTATTTTTGAACATGTTTGTAGCAGGTTTTCCCAACGTTCCCGTTTTTCCAACCATATGTCATTTTGCAAAGAAATTAAAAATACAAAAATTGTTAACTTAAAAATGTCAAATGTGAACAAAACCTTATGTGAAAAACCTTGATGCTTTTTACATAAAGACAGTTTGAATAAAATCAGAGAAACATTGTGTATTTGTGGTTTCAAACTTTCATTCACTCGAAAATTATCATCAGTTAAAGATGCACTGCATAAGTAAAAATGATCAAAGCGATATATCAAATTACAGTCTGTTTGCACTTGCCTGGATGTGCACCATAACAATTTGTAAATTCTCTGAGGTTGCCTCAATAAGCACAGGCAGCCTCATAGATGTGAGTGGCTTGAGTCGAGCGGAAGTGACTTTATTAATGTAATTATATTTCTGTCTGTTTTGCTGTTACACCTCAGACAAATATTGTACATTGAGTATTTAAATAAACAGGTAAAAAACACCACACATAGAAGAACATAACATAACAAGTGCTGCAACAAGGGCAAAGCGTAAGGCAGAGAAATGGAGGAATTTCTGAACTGCGCTGGAGATCGATGGGATGTTCATCTGTAATTATTTTGATCAGAAGATAAAACTGACTCTCAATTATAAATACAAAGTCTCCTATCTAACTTCCTTGTCTAACTTTTGGAGTTTGCAAACTAGTCAGTCAGTGAAAAATAACAAAATAATCAGCATCTACATTTCATACTAATAACTTTGTTTTCACACCTCAGAGAACTTTATGCAGAAAATAACGTGTCAACAAGAGACTTTTAAGCCGCAAGATTTGTCTTCAGTTGATTAATAAAGACTTGTGCAGTGCCACTAGTTGCCAAAGATGGCGACCTTGCTCTTAATGTTGCCACTCGCCCAACTCACCTTTAACTAGAAAACTGGAAGTTGGAACCAATGGCCAGTGGTAGAAAGTAGCTAAGTAAAAATACTGCACTTCACCACATTTAAAAAAAAATAAAAGTAAACAATACTTCTAGTACAGTATTTAGGGCAATAGATATTTAGTCCTTAAGTCGATTAATAGGTCGATGGAGTCTTAGTCGACTAAAATGCATTAGTTGACTAATTCTGTTATCTTAATAACATTTGTATGAAACAGCAGAAACATTTAAGTGGGTTAGTTTGGGAGAAAACCATTGGGTTACATTGTCTTTACATATACCTAAACGGTTACCTATGCACTATGTGCTTCTGTACTTATGAGTATTTCCTGTTAGCGTTAGCATTTACACACAAACATGTCTCTTTATAAAAAAAAACATGCAAAGTGATGGCAATCTGGCATTACTGGATTGGAGGAAAAAAGTCTAGAAATGCTCACACAAGCTTGCTTTTTTGAACATAAACAAGCTAACTGACCTACTACGTACTTGATCCTACTACATTAGAAAAATCTTTTTCTATTATAAAATAAACTGATTTGCTCTTAAACATACACTATTCTGCAGTTTTTACATAAGAGGACCACGCTGCCTCAAACACAGTTACGTAACACTGTAGAGTACGAGGTGAACGGCGAGGTCAGAGGTCAAAATGATGTCATGGCCTAACAAAAGCCCCAAATGTGTGAGCAGTAAAGCATGTCTGAGTGCGCTAAATGAAGTTAGCAGGACATGCGACCTCTGACCTTTTTCAATCCTCACAGGAAACAGACTCCTGCTGCTGCGGCTGAAGACACATCGTACGGCCCCGGAGATGTTTCTGCAACGTTTGGAACAATAAAGTTAAAACACTGTATTTGTCAGTCACTGGAGAAGCACACTTTTAGTCTAGAGCAGTTGTCCTGTTAGTATAGTTAATGGATGAGACTATGGTGGACCCAAATAGTCTAATTTTTGCCCCAGAGACTAAAAACAAGCTGAACAAATAATAAAGGTGGTAATAAACATTTGTAAATTTGATCTGTAACTACGTTTTTGATCTTTAGAGGTGTTGGCTTGTGATTATTTGTGCAGGAATCAACCACGGGACACCGCCGAATGTTTGGAAGCACTATATTTAATCTTTTCCCACCACAGCCATTTAGCGAAAAGAAAAGGTAAGAGGAAGTTACAACACTGCTGAAAAACAATAACAATTTTGTGTATTTGCAATAGTAGACAAATGAACCGGTTACACTTGTATCACTAAAGTCTCTGTTTAAACCTCTTGTTAAATCCCATATGACAGATTATTGCATTTTTCTAACTTTGTGGTAAATATTTACCATAGTTTTACAGCAGTTAAGTTGCAAATTATGAAGAAATGAACACAAAATCAGTTAGGGCTGAGCGATATTGACAAAATGGATATCTCAATCATTCTTTGGCGTATGTCGATTACAATATTCAGACAATATTATTTCAAACCACCCAGAAAATGTTCAAACACACATTTAAGTGTACTAGTTGAAGCTTAAATATTAGAAAAATGAGGCTGTAGTTTGACCTAAGAGTTTTTGGTCGACTTAAGACATGTGCTACCAATCAGTTAGTCGACTAAAAGGTCCCTACTTCTCAAAACTAGTGAGTAGGTCTTTGTCACTGTAGGAACTTTTTTCAGGGTAGTCAGGGTAGTTCCTTCGACTAAACAGGGACTGGATGCCTAGTGTCTCAATATTCTGACCAAATATTTGAGTCAAACTGCCCCAACAAAATCACAAACTCAGAGGTTTGCATGCAAAAATACTATTCATAAAGAAAAAATGCACAATGAATAAAACTGCAATGTGTTTTCTAACTACTAGTAAATTTGGCAACTAAGACACCAACTAAGACAAATGATCACTTTTCACTGATTAATTAACTGTGAAAAGTGATCATTTGCAATGTTGTAACTTTCTTCATTTGTATTTAAATTTATTTTACATCTTTTTTGACGCAGGGAAAACAGTTACAAGGTTACAAGGTAACGTTCTAGTGTGATATAGTCGCTTATGAAGTCATAAAAAATGGGTAAACGAAAAAAAATAAATAAAATGTTTAGTAAGATCATATAGATACAGTATAATGAGCTTAACTTTTTTTTTGTGAAAATTATTGGTTCAGCTTGTTATAGGAACTTTAATATTAAAAGAGTAGCTTAAAGTAAAGGCTAAATCTCTTTTTGTAGCCTATGTCTTTTATAAAGTTGGCTGTTTTGGATTCATTTTGTTTATTTTGTGAGTTACTTTTGTGGAAAACAATCATGGCTCCACCACCTCCACTTACTGAAATATGTGATGCATGATTCTGAGGAGACGATGGTTGTTTCTGAGTCATGAGATTAGAGCAGGAGCAGGGGAGATGGAGGAGATGAGGGAGATTTTGGGGGACCTGGAGGGTTGGAGGTGGGGGGGTAGATCTAAACCAAAAAGCCCAGAGTGAGGAATGCAGCCCACATCTGCTCCTGCGATTACTGCCACAAACGCTGTTCTGATCTACTCTCCATTTGTTGTGCACAGATTTGGATTCTTGTGCATCGACAACAAAAGCATCAACATCTAACTCACTGCATCACGTCACATCTCTGGATTTCAGCTTCATGATAACAGAAGTCATTTTGAAGACTTTGCGCCACTGAAAAATATGTTGTACATTTTGTTAGTTCTGACACAGTCCTAATTTTTGTGTTGCTCGAATATGATAAAAATAATAATGACGATTATTTAAACCAGTGTTTCCCAACCTTTTTTGAGCCGTGGTAACACTTTTTTGTTTTATTTTGACGCCAAATGACGAACTATTTGGGAAAACAAAATGGACGTGGAGAGCCTGTCTACGTTTTTGTGTATTTGTTCTTGTAATGTCCCTCAATCTAAACTTACTATATGGACAGAGAAAAGCACGAGACACAACAAAACCAAGAGGCAACCTTGCTCACAATAAGATTGCATTTTTCAAAGCTGTTTTGAAAACATTTCCCTGTAACCTAATAAATACATACTAAATGTGTGTAATATTTTACTTTGGGCATTCCAAAAATAATTAGCTCTTCATACTGACTAAGTCTCTTGTTTAAAAAGTTACATAATGCACCTTTAAAATATTCTTTTGATTAGTAAATAGCAAATGTTTATTTTCATTATGACTGAAAAAGTTGTTTCAAACCCTCCAAAATGTTGTAAATGATTCAATTAAATCTTAATTTATTTAATTGATTGATTGGATTTTGAAAATTGATTCATTTTTGCAAGGCACACTTGACAGTATCACTGATTTATTCGGGCTATTTTTTTTTTTGCTTAAAGAGAATGCAGAGCGTTAGCACCCTCAAATGCAGAGAATAAAAAGATAAGACGAAATGGATGACAGATCTCACAGAAATACTGTTGTAAATGTATTATTGGGACTCTCTGGGACCTACTTTTCCAACACAACAAAATACTGTATATGAGCATACACTTAAGTTACGGTTAATATTCATGATTTCTAGATTACATAATTTTTGCAAATGATTACAGTAATAATAGTAATTGAAACTTATTTTGAGTAATTGCATAGCACTATTTTTCATCACTTTAAATTAAATGTCAAACTCTTCAAACTTGTTATTGAGAGCCATGTGAGTCACTACATGTTTTTTTTTGGCTAACCACCTGAGTTTATAAGTAGAGCATGTATATGTAGTGTTCGGCTCTCCTCTGGGGGGCGCCGAGGAGGACCACCACCACGCCCCTGCCCCGGCCTCACAAACATTTATTGTAAATAATAGTCTTTTAATTATTGTATCTTTATATATATTTTAAGTCTATTTTATTTCTATTATCTTATTTGATTGCATGTTTCTATTTTCCCTGCTGTTCTTAAAATGTGCGTTGCAACACTGGAATTTCCCCATTGTGGGACAAATAAAGGATATCTTATCTTATCTTATCTTATGTATATGTGTAATCGCTACAAAATTCATAAGAGAGATGGAGGTGGAGGTGGAGGTGGAGGTGGAGGGGGAGGAGGAGAGTGAAAGTGGTATAAAGTGTGAGTGGAGGCAGAGACACAGTTTGGAGGAGGCTGCTGTTTTGGACTGAACATGTTTCACGTTCTGCTGCTGCTCTGGGCTCTGAGCGTCCCGCAACGTGTGGTCCTGGGACAGAGAGGTGAGACAATCTACATTTTACAACATCTGAAGACAGGCTCTGGGAGAGATGGCACTGACTTTTCAAACTTAAGAGTGTTTAAGTGCAAAGAAGACGAAAAAGAGAGCAAACAGAACTGACAATAGCAGTGTCCTTTATTCATTAAATACCACTTGTATGATGACATATATGTATATTTTTTTCCAGGTATTTGCATTAGTGTATTACATTGGAAAAAAACAGAAACTTGCTTATTTTGGTCACGTTTGAGCCGGTTTACACATTAGATTTAGATGTTAGATTCAGATTCTTTTCATGCAGAAGCTATTCATTTGCTGAAGTCACTACTTTGTTGGATTCCACAGTATTATTTGCTTATTTGTTTATTATTCAGTGCTTTAAAGGTGCACAGTGTAACTTTCTGGAGGTGAAGAGTCATCTACACAATTGAGTAAAAGTTAAAACCATAGTTCGTGACACTCTGAACGGGTCTAAATACATTTTATGCCATAATATTAAAAAATGCAGCCTAAGAAACTGCTTCTATGGAAACAAACATGAGTGGGGCCTACTCCAGGTCAAATAATTGTGCATTTTGTGTTCATGCAAGCCTGTCCAAAGTAGAAACACAGATTTGTATTAATTATTGCACACCAAGACATCTAAATGACCAAAAATGCTTTTAGTCAAGCTTATTTCTGGACAAAAGTTACAGTGCACCTTTACAGTAAATAATGGAACTGAAAACCTCAGTAGAGTTTAGCCAGTGGGCTAATGGGACACTTTTATTAGCGTGCAACAGTTTTGCCTTGTTCCAATCAAAATGTTGACTTTGTAATTACAGATTATTGACTATTGAAAGATCTTTTTACTTACTCCATTTTGGTGTGGCGTTCAGGAATCTTGGAGTTTCTTTCACTGTAAAATGAGACAACAGAAGTAGTCACGGCTGTGCAATTACATGCTATTAAATCATTGTTAACTTGTTCATGTCTATGAGAAACTAAGGGAGCAGTGTTTGCAAATGAAACTAACCCTGAAGCAGTATTTTATCATTGGATAAATGGACACAATTAACTGTAACAAGTCTGACAAATAATCAAACAATGAAATAATAACTGTCAGCTTGAAGCCACTAACAAAACAAGTCACAATTCTTCTGAATATTCAGTGCAGTGAAAGGAGAACAAATTCCTGGCTGTAGAACGTAAGAAGATGTGATTTATGTGTGTGTCTTGTCGTGTGCTTTTGAGGCCGAGCGGTAAACAGCAGCATAATGACAGAAACACATTTCCTGAGTCTGAGGATCAGAGAGAGACAAGGAGAGACATCGAGGAGAGAGAGAGAGAGAGAGAGAGAGAGAGAGAGAGAGAGAGAGAGAGAGAGAGAGAGAGAGAGAGAGGAGAGAGAGAGAGAGAGAGAGAGACAGAGAGAGAGAGAGAGAGAGAGAGAGAGACAGAGAGAGAGAGAGAGAGAGAGAGACAGAGTGAAGACAGAGAAGAGAGAGAGAGAAAGAGAGAGAGAGATGGGGGGTTACTCCTGGTAGGAACAGTTATACTTGGATACACTTGGACGCAGAAGTAGTTCTTGATGGAGACATATTATGCAATTCAACTAGCAGAGTTTTTAGCTTACTGTGGTGTTTCCTCATGTTTCCTTTCCCATCCATCATTTACAGCAGTGTTAACAGAGAAAAGATTACAGCAGAAATTTGTAATTTATCAACAGTGCTCTCTTGTATACACTTTGCTTAGTAGAAGTATAATATTATATAACAGACATTAGTAAGGTTAGGAACATACAAAACAGTTCTGTTGACCAAATATGAAAAAGGCAAAACTCTTTTGTTTTTTCATTTTCAAGTGGAAACAACACAATTGTCAAACACGCTTAAAAAAAACTACCAGTACTTCATCCAGAGTTCAGTGTGACATTGCAACTTTAAAAGCCATTTTCTCAAAACGCATTTTTTTCCTACACACACAAAACTTTACAAAGTCGGACTGAACACTTTTATATTTTTTTACAGATTTGCTAGTATCTAATTGTAAGCCTGAATTGTTTAGGTTTCAAGCCAAAAAAAATGTTGACAAATCAAGCTTAGTCACAAACTAAATAAGATTTCAAAAATACCTTTTGTGAAAACCTTTATATTCATGTCAATCAAAGTAATCAACTAGGCAGGAAAGTTGCGAATGACTGGACTCACACTCTCCAGTCAGTTTGAGATGATCCATCAGGAAGAAGATATTGACCCTATTTTGTCCCGCCCACTTGGCTTGGAAATGCACTTCCTGTTTAGCTCTGTTAAGGTAGCTAACGTGTTTGTTTGTCTGTCTTGTGGGGCAATTTTAATTAAATATAATGATAGCTAAAATAAACCCATCGATTGAAATCTACAGACTAAATGCAGCTGTCCTAGAAAAGTAGGCGGGACAAAATAGGGTCGAGTTCCAAATTGCAAATTAAACAGATTTAAGAATTCTTTTGTACTATTGGCTATTAACTAGATTAATTCAAAGTGTGCAGTCAAAAATAAGATGAATTGAAGGCATTTAGAGTTAATTGCACTTGGGTTTGTGCAATAAAAAAACGCACAACACAGGCCTAGGGAATGTGCAATTAAGGTAAAAGTTGATTTAAATGCCTAAGAACACTGTAGCCACTTGTGTCTTTTTGTTCTTTGGTCTTTTTTATGTTCACTTGTGGTGAGGTTCGTGTAAATTATGCGTTAAAGCATGTGTTCCCCGTCCCCAAGACAAAGCATGTGTTCCCCTGTCCCCAGCCTTTTGTCTAAACAAAGCCTTTATTTTCTCCTACAGGAAACAATAAAGACAATAAAGGCTTATCTTATTTTTATCTTATCAATATTTCTGTCTATTTTCGTGTTATTGCTGCCTAAATGATGTGCAATTTTTACACATAAATGTCCCTATTTTTATAGTAAGACATGACATGATGAAATGAAATATTTGTATTGCATTTTTCTTACATTCAAGTGAATAAACTACAGCAGAAGTTTCACATTGATAGCTATGATTTTACTTTTTTCCTTCCTAACCTGCTAGGTCTGGGCAATATTGTGATAAAATCGAATCGTAAGCTCAGCTCTGTAACAATCTACTTTTTTGGTGCATCTGTCTGTTTAAATATAGACTATTTTTTTCAACCTTTTATTCTTCGTCTCAGAGTTGCCAAATCCAAGTCTTCATAGCGACTTTGGGGTTCTGTTTTGAAGTATCTTTTGGACTGCGTTTTTAGTTAGTAAAAGGAACGTAATTTTTCAGAGTTGATTTATAGAATTGTATCAATTTGTAGGACTGAAATCTGGATTTTTAGCATGTTTTCAATTCTAAAAGTTGCTAATAATGTAAGAAAACCCCATACACTTGTTTTGCAGCAACACACAATGTTCGATTCTTTTATTAACTTGGTTGAAGGGCTGAGTTTGCTTGTTTCTCTTAGAAAATCTGGCAACACTGGTCCGTTTTTGACAGCTGGATTTAGCTGTTGTTAGTGAATTGTATTTATCTCAAAGACAATAGGAAAATAAACGGTCTGCAGAAAAATCGTGATAAAATCGAAATCGTAAACTGGCTCCAAGAAAATCGTGATGTAAATTTTTTGCCATTTTTTGCTGTATAGCCCAGCCGTACTGCTGTGTAATTTATTTATTTTTTTACAAAGTGCTCTTCTTATGCTACAGTTCATAACTAAAGAACCTGTTCTGTTTAAAATCTCAGTTGATTTGACAGAACACAGCCCCCTTTACAGCTTAGGCCCCTGGCAGAATAGTTACTTAGTGCTCCTTTAACCTGATCTCTTGTACAGTATTCCTGTCATGTATAGATGTATTCTGCAGTCGTGTGTGTACAGTGCGTGGGCGAGTGGTGGTCGAAGCCTGTCAGAGCTGAGCGATCACCTCCACAACACAGATCATTTTCAATAAACGGACTCCCACACTTTACACTCGGAGGCCCCTGAGGACGAGGGCCGAGCCAGCAGGGGCCCGTGTGAAGACAGACGAAACGCAAGTGTGTCCAAACCACAATTTATAGAAAGCGGCTCCTTCACACAGCTCTGAGATTTGACCCGAAACTACAAATGTGACTTCTGCTGTGTGAATGTACAGTGGGAAAAGATTGTGTGGGAGAGCATGTTTGATTTTGAGATTAAGAGTAGGTCTAGACAAGTCCCAAGTCAAAGAGAGACAAGTCCGAGTCAAGACCCAAGTCAAAAGAGACAAGTCCGAGCCAAGTTCCAAGTCAAAGAGAGACAAGTCCGAGTCAAGACCCAAGTCAAAGAGAGACAAGTCCGAGTCAAGACCCAAGTCAAAGAGAGACAAGTCCGAGTCAAGACCCAAGTCAAAGAGAGACAAGTCCAAGTCAAAGAGAGACAAGTCCGAGTCAAGTCCCAAGTCAAAGAGAGACGAGTCTGAGTCAAGTCCCAAGTCAAAGAGAGACGAGTCTGAGTCAAGTCCCAAGTCAAAGAGAGACAAGTCAGCTTGTATTGTTGCAATTTCATTAATTTTTATAGATTCTGATTCTGTTCTGTCCCCCGGACATGTTCCAGTTTGCTCATGTAAAATTACTTTTTTTTGCCGAGTCCCAAATGTTAGTCCATCTTACTCCTCAAAAAAAAAAGTTTCAAGTCTGACTCAAGTCTTAGTGATCACTTGCAAGTCCAGACCTCAGCAAATCCTAATTACAAACCCATGAGAGGAACCTGTCATATGCAGTCAAACTATGATGTTTTGTTTTTTCAGATGGAGAAATTATAAACCAGATTAAAATGACAAACTTGGCACTGACTGAGATCAAAGAGCTGCTTAAAGAACAGGTAAGTTATAATAATGTTTAGTTGCAATTCTAGCACTAGTTTTCTTTATGAAGACATATATTGTATAACTGCATCTTTGCTTTCAGATAAAAGAAATAGTTTTCTTGAAAAACACTGTGATGGAGTGTGAAGCCTGTGGTGAGCTTGGCTGTTTTACATTTACACTGACCTTAAAGAGGCATATCTTATTTTACTACTGTCAGAATCATAGTATCTTTGGTTCTTCCCAAAGTCACCTAAATAAATAACTGGTAACTGGTGTAACTCCCCAACATAAGCAATAGTTTCATACATATGTCATAAGAAATTATTACACTGTATTGCTGATTGTTAATAGACTAATAAACTACGTATCTCTCTTGGGTAAGGAATGGGAGGTCACCAGCCGCGGCCGTCCTGTGACCCAAACCCATGTCACCCTGGGGTGAAGTGTGTGGAGACAGTGGATGGAATCAAGTGTGGCCCCTGTCCTGACGGCATGGAGGGCAACGGCACTCACTGCACTGATATCGACGAGGTATTCTGATTTATATTTGGAACTATCAATCAATCAATCTTTGGTATTAAATGATTTTCATGTTTGTTTGTTTTTTATTATTATGATTTCTTTAATTGTTGGGTAGGGTGACCAGATTTTCAAAATTAAAAACTGGGACACACTCGAATGTTTGTGAAAATAACGAGTAAACAAGTTTATTCTTGTGCATTTAGTCCATTCGGGGCTCATTTACTCTCACATATTTTCTCTAAAACCTTTTTCGGTGTAAAATAATGCATTTTTTGTTGTGTTTTGGTATTTTCGAGCACAGTTTTGTCTAGTTTGACTAGCAAAATAGCAATATAATTCTCCCTTCACTGTTGAGAAGTGTCAACGTAGTCACAAATCAGGACAACTGGGACATGTCTTGTGTCAAATTAGGACAAATCAATGGTTTTGAATACATCTGCTGGAACATGGGACACAGGGCTTAAAATAGGGACTGTCCCTGGTAAATACGGACGTCTGGTCACCCTATTGTTGGGTAATACTTGTGTTCATTTTGTGCAGTTTTTGCTGTTAAAGTTCAACAAAGATTTTTTATAACTTAATTATAATTATCAAAATTATTCTAAGTGAAGATGTGTGCAGCTTAAACACAGTGGAGCACTTTTTGACACTTAATGACATCACAAAGGATTTCCAAAATTAGAAATATACAAAGAAATATTTTGGGCTATAAAAATACATTGAATTGAATATATGGACGTGTGTTAGTATTAACCTTATTTCTCTTGTCGTGGTCTCAGTGCTCCGTGATGCCGTGTCACATGGGAGTCCGCTGCATCAACACCGCTCCCGGTTCCGCTGTGGCTCGTGTCCCGCTGGATTCACCGGTCCACAAGTGCAGGGCGTCGGACTGGCCTACGCACGGGCCAACAAACAGGTCAGTCGCTGCTGTTACACACATAATCAGAAGAATGCATAAGATAACGTTAACGTTACTCCAGAAAAAACTAATTAAACTAAAAAAATATGCACAAATAAATGCTAGTTGCTAATTTGCTAACTACCTGTTCATTAGCGTCTTTGCTAGCTCGGGATCAAAATTACCTAACGTTACCGCAAATGTTAAACAAATTAGATTTTACAGTGCAGAAAATGTAGTTAAAAGAAATACTACAGAATAAAAAACACATTAACAGTGGTGATTCAGCCAGTTTATCGGTCCGTGACTGCGCAGCTAGCAAAACCTGCCGCGGAAATGGCGGATTTCGCTTCATTTCCATGGCAACCATTGTTGTTTTTTGTGTTGTTTTTTACGTTACAAACTCCAAATCAGGAGATTTCACCAAAAGATACGCCTGTGTTGAATAAATAAATCAAAAAACTGAAATAATCTCATAACATTTTAAGTAAATATTAGCATTAGCTTTGAAACCACTAGCTAACTAGCAAGTATTGTGCGCAGAGACCGATACAAATGTTTTTGTGTGTGTTTTGTGTCCAAGGTCTGCTCCGACATCAACGAGTGTGAAGCTCCAAACAATGGCGGCTGTGTGGAGAACTCTGTCTGCCTCAACACACCTGTGAGTGTTTTTGTCATAATGTGGCGTAAAGGGAGATGACTCTCGAAAACTGGAACAAATGTAGTTTATTATTTCACATCGTCACCATACAGGAGAAATGTCAAGAATCTGATAATATTACTAGCTAAGTTGATAAAATGACTAATGGTCAGTGTTGCTAAGAACAAACCTTAAACAACCAGAAGAGCATAAGTTTATAAAGAAACAGAAAACAAGACAGAGGCTACAAAAAAAAAAAAAAAAAAAACTTGAGTGTCGAATCAGAAGGAGGGGACATGTTGAATCCAACAAGAAAAAAAATCATCCTGTGGGCTGTCTTGAGGAATAGACTGCATGCTGGAAGTGTCAAAACAGTTACTAACGCAGCTAGTTGAAAAGGCATGGCTCAAGTCCCGAGAGGCATGGTCACCGTGTGTCGGAGTTAGTGAGGGTGCGTGTCAAATTAAACATAAATGAAGGGCTATTTTTTGTTCTTCTTTTTAAACACATAATACTATCGTCATCCACAAGCCCTATATTCATTACCCACAGCCGTATTTGCCTTTTAGCAGTTTATCTAGTGTAATACAAGAGTTTAATCTTTCCGTTCAACCTTTGAACGCATCATCACACGTGACCTTATGTGACTCAAAAAGAATTTAATTTTTGGCGATTTCTTAAACAATACTTTTCGTTATTTGTTCATAAACAGTTAAATAATTCACAAATAAAGACTGTTTAGATTAAAAACAAGCTTTTTACATTATTATTTTCAATGTGTGCATGTTCTAATCACACTTCCGGACAGATCGGGTCTGCCGGTACGAAAGGGCCACGACAGTGCAACTAGTCAGGGTGGAGAGCAGGTGCAGGGGTCAGTTAACAAGGATATTGTGTGGACATGGGAACAGGAGAACTCCATGAAAAACCACCAGAAGTGTTGTATCTCTCAAATGGAGAAGCTACATAAAATTGGCGCAGGTTGGAGGCTCTTTACTGGCCAAGACTGACATTTTTTAAGTGTAAACAACTGAATATAATGTTTGTTGTGTCAAACCCGTAAATTAGTTGACGTCTACAAATGCTCTGAAAAATATTCTTGTTAAGTTCAATGGTTCATTTTACAGTTTTCACTTGTAGTTAATAAGTGCAAAAAGTGAACTTCGAGTCGGCCTACAGGTTGTAAACATGAAGCCTGTCTGATAGTTTTGTTGTGTGTGTGTCAGGGCTCGTACAGGTGCGGCCCCTGTATAACCGGATACATCGGTGACCAGAGAAAAGGCTGTAAACCGGAGCGAGCCTGTGGAAACGGCCAACCAAACCCGTGTCACGCCAGTGCAGAGTGCATCGTCCACCGAGAAGGAACCATCGAATGCCAAGTCAGTCGAGTTGAGAACCTGGAATATGCTAACAAATAGGAAAATGTTTGGTCTATTATTATCACGTAGCATGTTTTCCAGTTTAACACATCTACAATCTCAAGTGACCCGTTTTAATACAGTAACATCAGATGAGTACGAGCTATTTAGAGTGACAGTTCCAAGCCTGAAGCAGCTCCTCTAATTTCTCATTGATATATTTACCTTTCCAGACTCGTGTCGGGCCGTTTGAGTGTCTGTTTTTGCACTTATCTGTGAGAGTTACAGAACACAAGAAGTCTGCTCAGTCTATAAAATTGTGTCCACGCTCTGCTCACAGTGTGGAGTCGGCTGGGCTGGGAACGGTTACCTCTGCGGCCCCGACGTCGACATCGATGGATTCCCCGACGAGAAGCTGGCCTGTCCCGAAAAGAACTGCAACAAGGTCAGTTTCAGTACAAAAATTTAATGTTTTAATAAGCTCTAGTTATGTGTTTTTAGGCACAGGGGTTTACTAGCAGTGGATTAAAAATGTAAATAAGCCGGACCATTAAAGGTGCTATACAAATTTTTTTTCTTCTTAAAAATGTAAGCAAACAGAAATAATTAGTTTTAACCTTCCTACATCAGACTAATGTTTTGGTCACTTACCTAATGCATTCTGAGCCTTTGAATAGTTTACTACAAGTGTTTTAAGCTTTTTTTTTCACAGCTGTTAGGAGCGAGACGTGCCAGTATGTTAGCAACAGTTAGCCACAATGCTAATAACAAAACAACAAACTTTGTGGATTCTGGTGAACAATGGGCCATTATTAGAAGAGACAGGACATTGTGGATATTTTCACCTAAAAAGATACATTAACCAGAGATTTGTGTTGGAGAAAAAATTTTTAAGTAATTTAATTGACAAAATCATGCATAGCGCTTTAATTAACGTGTGATTAATTACCTTAGTTAATGATTTGGTTTCAGTTTTGATTATTTATTTTTTTCGATTTGACTTGAAGGACAATTGTCTGACTGTCCCGAACTCTGGACAAGAGGACGCAGACAGAGACGGGATCGGCGACGCCTGTGATGAAGATGCAGACGGAGACGGGATCCTCAACACTCAGGTACAAACACATTTTCAAAATAAACATTCTAACTAAAATGCAGGTTAGGGGGGTTAGATTATTTGCTCGTAACAAACACATTTTTTGAGTAAACAAAAGTATAACAACTTTCAGGTGTTATCAGGTATTGTTTGTCAATAATACTCTTGATCTGTGCACAGAAGTCAGTTGGCTTATTATTTCAAAAATGCTAACATCTTACCGACATATTCATTTCCTGTTTACTTAATTTCTATAAGGTTTTCACTGCCTCAGTCTAAAATGAAAAATTACTTAAGATCAGGCAGTGAACAGTGAGTTGTTGGTGGTTTTCTCTGAAAACATGTTAAATCCTTTACAAGTGAAGTGAATATTTCACCAAATGACCCAAGTGTGTTTATAAAACGATGTGTTTATCTGTCAATGCTAACGCTAAAGTCGGACCATTTGAAAATAAACAGGTTCAATGCACAGGGTTAATAGGGGTTATGCATTAACCTTTTTCCGGTCTCAGATTGACATAGGCCGCTACATCCGGTGGCGTGGTTGCCATAGTGACAAAGTTGTTTACTCCAAAGGCGATGGACATCAGACAGTCCTGAAATCCTCTTAGAAAAAAGTTCTTTTGTCATCTGTTGTAGACGCAGTGACGGCTGTAACAACAGGAAAGGTGCCGCTTCTGAACAATTTTTTCATAATGAAAAGTTGTAAAAGTGAGCAAACTACGCAAACAGAAGCTCCGCGCACCTGCCGAGATTCACTGTGCTAATGAGCCCGGCAGAGGCGCCGTGGGCCGGAGCTGCTGGCACACCGAGCGCTGTGTGCTCATTCTTCACAGCCCAAGCACTCTGCCCGGGCTCATGAGCAGCGAGTCTCGGTCTGTGCACGTAGTTCGCTCACTTTTATAATTTTTTCATGTGAAAACCTCCGTATGAGGAGCTCACCTAGTTCGCTCACTTTTATAACTTTTTCTTATGAAAACCTGGTTCAGAAGCGGCACTTTTCTGCTGTTACAGTCGTCGCTGCGTCTACAACAGATGACAAAAGAAAACATGTTTTTTCTAAGAAGATTGCTTCAGGACCTCGTGTGATGTCCATCGCCTTTGGAGTAAACAACTTTGTCACTATGGCAACTACGCCACCGGATGTAGCTGCACAATCTGAGACCGGAAAAAGGTTAGTGCATAACCCCTATTATACAACTTTCTCTCCTGCTTACAATTGTTTGGTTGCTAAGTTACAGTTGTGGAATTATAATAATAGATAATTTAATGCCCATGTCCAACCAGGAAGTAGTATAGTACAAATAGTCAAAATAGCCAAACTAGGAAAAATTTGTCCAAATCATTTAATCATGATTTGCTGAAAAGTGTGTTGTAACTTGTCATATGCACTTCAAGGCGTCAATAGAATCAAAAGCAAGAAGGTTTATGTTTCTAATCCCAGGCAACTTGTGTAGTTTCCATGTTCATGTAAATTTCCCCTAACAATAAAAACATGTCCATTTGTCTGAATGCAGGACAACTGTGTGCTGGTGCCAAACCCGGACCAGAGGAACATCGATGAGGACGACTTTGGAGACGCCTGTGATAACTGTCGTGCCATCAAAACAACGACCAAAAGGACACAGATATTGACAAATATGGAGACGAGTGCGATGAGGACATAGACGGAGACGGTCTGGACATTTCTGTTGTATCAAATTGTATATGCCAAGGTTGTAATAATGTTTTTGTTTTTTTTTATATATTAGGAATCCCAAATCACCTGGATAACTGTAAGAGAGTCCCGAATAAGGATCAAAAGGATCGAGATGGAGACAAAGTGGGAGACGCCTGTGACAGTTGTCCTTATGTCCCAAATCCTGAGCAGGTCAGAAATTATACGACAGTTCAATGTGTAGTTCTGAAAATCCAGCTTTGCACATAATCAGTCTACTTCAATTAGTTTTCCATCAAAAATCATAAATTCTGCACTGAGATCAACTCTACTGACCAGTGTGAGAAAACCTTTAAGTGAACACTGAGTGACTACTGTGGTTCTACGTTTTAGATGCAGTACCAGTGATCCGCAATGTGGGGTCTGTTTACAGTTCTTATAATATACTGTACAATCCTATACATGGAATGTTTTTAAAGAACAACTAAACCAATAAAAGTTACAAAAATAAATTCAAACCCTGTACAATAATATAGAGGGATTTTCGGTCGACGTCACTTTCCGTCTACTGTGCATGCTTCATGCCAAAAGAGCCACTCTTTGTCTGGTTAGCTGGGGAAACTTCTTTGAATAAAACAACGAAACATGACGGAGCAGCTGTTTTCATCATGAATCGGTCTGACAGACGTCTGTCTCCTGTTTTTTCTCTCACTGAATGTAACTTTTAGGGTCGTAGGGTTGAATTTCATTCACAAATGTTGATTTAGCCGCATAACTTTGTTTTCGCACAGTGATAAACTCTTGTAGTTAGCTGACAAAGCCTTAGCTTGATTTGTTTCTCCAGCTTGGTCAATGAGAGGCTGCTCTTTCTGCAGTCGGGTGCGCGCATCGCCAGTGTTGATAAATAAAAAATACCTCTTTATGTTATGTTATTTTTATATCTAAATCACCATTATTTGACTAGTTTCAGATTAAAAATGGTAATACAAGCAATCTACAAATGCCAATAATTTTAGTAACAATAAATTCAATCGTTTACTAAGGAACCTTATTTTTAAGCTGTATTTATGGTTAAATCAGAATACTGTATCTTCTGAATACTTGGAAGTCTTTTACACTCAGTGCTTTTATAATGTAGTGTAAAAAATGCAAACAGTTTGAGACTAGAGTTTTTAGCCTATTTTTGCATGCCCTATATTTGATTCTATATATTTTAAATATTTTTATTATATTAGATATTTTTTACTTCTTAGATTCTTTATCTTATTTGTGTTTTCTGTTTATATGTTGCACATTAGCACCGTAGCAAGTTCCTAGTCTGTGAATTCTGTTTGTTCACTGACAATAAAATTCTTTCTTCTGATTCTGAAACCTCAATTTCATGATGAAATATTGTGGCATATTCATCCAATATAATTAATATAGTGACTGAGTTTGAAGAGAACAGAATAACTTTGTTGTTGAACTGGTGAAAGCTGAAGATTAGGCATTTTGTGTTTTCTGCAAACACATCATCAGTAAGAAGACACATTTTAGACCATATATTCAGATACTTTCTAACACTGCTCATGTGTAAATAGAACTGGGTTAGCGTGAGATGTGATGATAAAACACTGATCTCTTTCTCTTTAGACTGACGCTGACAACGACTTGATCGGAGACCCCTGCGACACAAACAAAGACAGGTACAAGAGGAAATTACCTTCAGCTTCTGTGTATCTTCCACTCACTGAACCTGTGTGTCCTGTTTGTCCTGTGCAGCGACGGAGACGGACACCAGGACTCCAACGACAACTGTCCCGCCGTCATAAACAGCTCACAGTTGGACACGGACAAAGACGGGAAAGGAGACGAGTGCGATGACGATGATGATAACGACGGCATCCCTGACCTTCTGCCTCCGGGACCGGACAACTGCAGACTGGTGCCCAACCCTCTGCAGGAGGACAGAGACGGTCAGAAACAGAGACAACTGTTACATGTGGGATTAAAATTAGGGCTGGTTTATATGGTGATATTCAGTGGAAAAATTAAAGTTTAGAATATTGCGAAATGATTGCACTTGCACCACAGCTCTTTTTGCAACCGAGGCAAACAGAAATTGTGACTAATTCCTAGTGTTGACAGATTTTCAGAGATTAATAAGCGACAAGCCTTCGACAAAAGCCAAAACAAACCATCTTATCATTAAAAAAGACTTTTTGTGCTTCATGTTTCAGTCATTAGTGGTGATATTTTCATAAATCAAACTTGAAAAAAACATTCACAACCCCAAAATTCATAACGACTTTCCAAATAAAGAAGCCCAAAGTTTCTATAAAGATGCAGACTTGGCAGTTTTCATCTGATCTCTCTAAAACCTTGAACAAAAGTAACTTATGCCCAGACAGTGGAGGCTCTGCAGAGGCTGAAATACAAATAATGAAAGAAGTAAAACATGATGTTTGAAAAGGGAACTTCTATTGTAAATAAAATAGCCTGAAACACATAATTAAAACAATGATAAACGCGATATTATATAGCTATAATGCCAACTATATCAATGTTCTCTTTCATACCGTGATAAAAAGTTTAGGTCATATTGCCCTGCCCTAATTAACTTTCTTCTGTTTTGTAGCTGACGGAGTGGGTGATGTGTGTGAGAAGGACTTTGACAACGACACCATCATCGACATCGTGGACGCCTGTCCCGAAAACGCAGAGGTCACACTGACAGACTTCAGAGAGTATCAGACGGTGGTGCTGGACCCAGAGGGAGACGCACAGATCGACCCCAACTGGGTCGTCCTCAACCAGGTCCAACGGACGCCTTTGTTTTGGGACGTTTTTAGAAAGTGAAAAGAATCTAAATCTGTTGTGTTTGACAGGGAAGAGAGATTGTGCAGACGATGAACAGTGATCCTGGACTCGCCGTTGGTAAGACACATTTTACTTTTTTGAAACTATGAGCTAAAAGCAAACATTTTTGACTATCAGCTGTATCTTTACACAAATTTTAGTAGACATTAGGTTGCATTCAAGTCCTAGAATTTGGGTTAGCAATCAAGTATTAAACAAACATTCAGAAAACTATTGACAAAAAGACTAATGTGAATATGTTTTTACATTTAAGAACATTTTTACCATCTAAAAAACATTGCCAAAATCAAAGGTATTGTGTCAAAGCCTGACTTGGAGAGACTTACTCATGCATTTGTCTCCAGTAGGTTAGACTATTGTAACGGCCTACTCACCGACCTATCCAAACGAGCTGTAAAACAGCTGCAGTACATCCAGAACGCTGCTGCTCGTGTCCTGACTAGAACCAGGAAGTACGATCACATTAGTCCTGTCCTCAGGTCTAGAGAATAGACTTTAAAACAGCTCTGCTTGTGTTTAAGTCTCTCCATGGACTAGCACCAAAGTCTCTGACATGTTAGTGCCTTATGAACCATCTCGCACTCTGAGAACGTCAGGGGCCGGCCTCCTGCTGGTGCCAGAGTCAGGACTAAACATGGACCAGAGTCAGGACTAAACATGGACCAGAGTCAGGACTAAACTTGGACCAGAGTCAGGACTAAACGTGGACCAGAGTCAGGACTAAACGTGGACCAGAGTCAGGACTAAACGTGGACCAGAGTGAGGTCTAAACGTGGACCAGAGTGAGGTCTAAACGTGGACCAGAGTCAGGACTAAACGTGGACCAGAGTCAGGACTAAACGTGGACCAGAGTGAGGTCTATACGTGGACCAGAGTCAGGACTAAACGTGGACCAGAGTCAGGACTAAACGTGGACCAGAGTCAGGACTAAACGTGGACCAGAGTGAGGTCTAAACGTGGACCAGAGTCAGGACTAAACGTGGACCAGAGTCAGGACTAAACGTGGACCAGAGTGAGGTCTATACGTGGACCAGAGTCAGGACTAAACGTGGACCAGAGTCAGCACTTTGAATTGCTTTGTGTATGAATTGTGCTCTACAAATAAATTTGCTTTGGCTATGTGTGATACTATAAGTTTAAACTCAAAGGGAAGTGATTATTTGACTTACCCATGTTTCTTTGTCTCGTGTCCAGGTTACACAGCGTTCAGTGGAGTGGATTTTGAAGGGACGTTTCATGTAAATACGGTCACGGACGACGACTATGCTGGATTTATTTTCGGATACCAGGACAGCTCCAGTTTCTACGTGGTCATGTGGAAGCAGGTGGAGCAGATCTACTGGCAGGCCAATCCCTTCAGAGCCGTGGCCGAACCGGGAATCCAACTCAAGGTGCTGCTTTTGAGAAATAATACACATTTAGACATTATCTTTACAACAAGTCTCATAGTTTCTTTCACAAACTTTCTATCTAGAAACTGTTTATCCTGAAAACTGTAAAAACTTGTCATACACACTTTGACAGTTCATTTTCAGCCTGTCTCCTCTGTTGTGTGGTTGTTGTTGCTGTTGTTGTTGAAAAGGCGGTGAAGTCCAGCACAGGTCCCGGGGAGAATCTGAGGAACGCTCTGTGGCACACGGGGGACACTTCAGACCAGGTCAAACTGCTCTGGAAAGACGCTCGGAACGTCGGCTGGAAGGACAAGACCTCCTACAAGTGGTTCCTCCAGCACCGACCGGCCGACGGATACATCAGGTAAACAACAACAGCATCTTTAGACACTCCACCAGAAAAATTAACTCTGCTGAACCTGTGGAGAAAGTATCTATATTCTATCTCATCCCTTGTCCTCATAAACCCTTTGGCACTCTCCACTAGTTTTACTTTCCTTGAGAACCTCTCACAGTACAGAACAAGATAAGTCTTCATAGCAATGTCACGATGACACTGTGGTGCAGCAGCTAACACTCATAAACATGAGGTTCTGGATTTTTTTTTTTTTATTAAAGTTTTATTTAGGTTTTCACTTGGCCATATACAGCATTTACCGAGACAGCTGTCAAAAACAAGATAAAGTGATCATAAAACGAAACATGGCAACTGCGTATTTTGTCAAATTCAGTTAAGACCAAAAAACAGTTTCATATCACTCGCTTTAGTTACCATCAAAGTTTTATGGCTCAACTCTACCTCGTTTTTGAGAAATCTTGATGTTATGGATTAGTAACTGCAAATTCCCCAGTGAAATCAAGGAAAAGGGCAGCTACTGCGCCCGAAATGAGGTTCCCGATTTAACTAACCCATTGTGTGTCTGCTGAGTGGCTAATAAACTTCATGGAAAGTAGATTCTTAAATAGTTCTTGGCCTAAAACCCAAAATTGGAATTTTGGCCTCACTTTTATGTAATATGTATTATTTGAATATTTTTCTAGAAACACAAATGTATCACTAATGCACAGAAACAATTTGAAACCTAATATCAAATGTACTGGAGGCTCAAACCTTTATGGATGCTGTTGTACTCAACATTACCACTAGACGTCAGTGTTTCCAATCAACCTGTTTTGAAGTCTGCTTCTCTGGTACATTAAAGTACCAAGAACTAAGTCCCCGCATTCCCTTAGCCCTGGTTTAGTCAGAGGAACTACCCTGTCTCCATGTTTGTATTCACACAGCAACAGTTTATGTTAGCATCTGTATAGTCTGACTCTGTATGATTTAAATAGGTCATTAGTTGTCTTATGAAAGCAAAAGTTGTTTTTCCCCTACACACAAAACTAAAAACATCACTGATATTAACAATAAAACACAATTATTCACTGTGATTTCTAATAATAGTTACTATTTACAAACTTAATCATTTATTTTTGGAGCTACTGCTTATAAGTATTTTTTCTTGAGGATAAGGAAAGTTTGTCTAAATGTCAAAATATATAAAACATGTTTCCAAAAAAACTGTAAATGTGTTTGTGTCACTAAAAGGTTCCTGGTCTGACTGGAAAGTACCTGCCCCAGAGCTGGAACTGAAAAAGTTCTTAAAGTGTGGCCCCAGTTTATAGTTCCTGCTCTGACTGAAACTAAAAAATGACAAAAGTGGGAAAAGGCCTAATGTTTTGTTGTGTAATGAAATGTGCTCAAAGATGCTATTTACCCCTTGTGTGCACAGTTGATACTTTAAACTTATACATTCTTGCCACATTTATATTCTTTCTAATTGAAGTCTAATGCTGAACAGTGTCTAACCTTGGCTCTGCTGTGTTGTGCAGGGTGCGTTTCTACGAAGGGACTCAGATGGTGGCCGACACAGGAGTCATTATCGACGCCACGATGAGAGGAGGACGACTGGGAGTTTTCTGCTTCTCACAGGAAAACATCATCTGGGCCAACCTCCGATATCGCTGCAACGGTGAGAACGCTGCACTCTCACACTTTTACTCTGGCGCAAACACATTAATGACAGCTTGTTTGGAGGATTACACATCTCTAGCCACAAAATGGACTATTATTGGACCTGGAGGAGGCAAAAGTTGTTCCTATAGTTATATTTTGTTCACATTATGGTTCTTCGAGCTCGGCATCTAATTGAATTGTTACCAAAGCATGTTTTTGTGTGATTATGTGATATTACAGATATAAAGTTGTGAACAGTGATGAGATGTTTTGTTGCTCCTCCACAGACACTCTTCCTCTGGACTTTGACACGTACAGGGCGCAGCAGGTTCGACTGGCTGTTTGAGGAGCACAGACTGAACGTGAACGAGGCCGAGGAGAGTTTTAAATGTGCTGAGAGAAGATCTGTAACGATATGTGTCTTATTTTGTACAATATGTTTGTGTAAGCTGTATTTCATTTCAAAATGCTCTGAGCAGCTATGTATTTGTAGAAACTGTTACGTGAATAAATGTGAATTTTGATAAAACATGATGTAAACCTTGTATTGTTTAAATACTAATATTTTGCCTACATAATGAGAAGATAATATTAGTAAACATATAAACACTTTTTAACGGGGTTACAACAATAATAATGCATTGGATTAATACTTTTCTAAGCACCTAAAAATGCTTCACATTTTGCATTTTTAATTTACACCTCATGCGATGGTGGTAAGACTGATTGAAGCGAGGCTGCCATTTTGCACCAGCGGCATCTCTGACCACCACCAGCCATTTACACTAGGTCCACACAAGGCAATCATTTGTGGGATCCCACATAGCACGTATGACAATGTCAGACTGTTTTTTTTTTTGTTTTTTTTAATTAAACAGCTGATGGTCCAGAGCTTGGAGACCTCTATTTAAGACCTTTGAGTCGACAAGTGACAAAAGAGACTTTAATATATCATTTTGGAATCAGTACTACTAATGAAGATACCTGGTGCAACATCCTCTTCCACTCTTCTGCTTCTGCCGTGAGTGTGGCATCATCGACTTCATCAGGAACTGCTGTGGCTGGAAATGTCTTTGCAGTGTGTCTGTGTCTGTGCTAAAGCTAAAAAGGGAGAAAATAGTTATTACATGCCACGTAGGTCAGAGGTTATGACTATTATATAGAAGTCTGACTTGAGTCAAGTTAAATGGTAAATGGTTTATTTAGGCACTCAAAGCGCTTTTCAATAAAGGATCCACTCACCCACTGTACAAGGACACTGAGGCAATGTGGGTTAAGTCCCAAGGACACAACAACAGTCTACTCTTGTCGTCCCACTGTTGCACCTGGTGTTCCAGCAGTCTCCCATCCAAGTACTAACCAGGCCTTAGCTTGCTTAGCTTCTGAGATCTAATGAGATCAGGTTTTAACAAGCAGGTATGACTTCATATGACTCAAGTCATATGAAGTCTCGAATCACTCTTTTCATGACTGATGACTTACTTTTTACTTGACCCTTCGTGACTTGAGACTTTTATTGTCACAAGTGAGTATAAAGGACAGTTGAACTAGTGGCTATGTCCCATAACATGCAATGGACAATAGATATTTTCATGTTAAACAGACTTGTCAATACCCATTTCGGGTTATATATTATATTATAATATATTATAATATATTATAATATAATATATTATATTATATTATATTATATTATATTATATTATATTATATTATATTATATTATATTATATTATATGGACATGGAATGTTAGTGATGTACTTATTTCCTTGTGTCCTGGTGCCACCTGGTTATAGGACTTCTAATCCTAGAACCAGTTGATCAATCGTTTCTCCGGAGGGAGATGGGATAGAGACCACTTGTGATTGGCTGTTTGTCAACTTCTCAGACCAGTTGACAATTTGTAACAACCAACAGGGTCTAAGCTACTGTGTGTCCTACAATCTGATTTGAAAGAGAGAGAAAGAGATAGAGAGAAGAGAGAAAAAGAGGGGAGAAAGAGAAAGAGATAGAGAGAAGAAAGAAAAAGAGGGGAGAAAAAAAGAGAGAAGAGATAGAGAGAAGGATACAGAGGGAGGAAAAGAGAGAGAAAGAAAAAGAAAGAAAAAGAGACTCTCTCTAGTTGATACTAACTCACTGAACACTGCTGTGATTTATAATGTACAAATGTATAATATCAAATCAAACAAGACTCTTGTTTTAACTCAACAGCTTTTAGTGGAAATCAACATTCTGAACATTTCACAGGCATGCACATATCCAAAATAATCTTTTAAATTTGCATTTGGAAATACAGGTTACAAAATAGAAACGATAGCAAAGACAATATACAACGGGGTTTTGAAACGTCATGCATTTCCACAGCTGCGACGAAGCTGCGTTGTTACGTCGTCAAATGACACCAGACAGTTTTTAATCAGCTCCTTTGAACCACAGAGAAAAACCTGTCTTAAACATTCAATTTAATCGACATTTTCTTTTAAAACAAATGGTCACGGGAGGAGGTTCACATGGCAACAAAGAAATAGCTACAGATTTTTACTACGACTCACGGGACAACAATGATATAATGCTATTCTCACTACAAGCTTCAAGTGGAACGTAAACTTAACTGTTCTATAGATTGTTTTCATTGTCGGATGAGTCGTCTATAAAACCCTGTCGTTAAAGGGACGTTATCTGCAAACGGAAACACTGGTAAAGCTTAAAAACTGCAGGAGGAGACTGAACTATAGCACTACACGTGTTACTGCCTGGTAACGAAAAGCAGCACTCTGGCACTTTTTACTCAACAGTCAATGTATCTAAATGTAAAAAATAAACTCAAACTATAGAAATACAGCAGTAATGTTTGATTATTCTGGTACATTTGAAAGAAAATCTACTTTTTAAATCAGTGATATGCGTACTACCTCTGGCCCTTTGCATTATGAATATGTATGTTTAATTTAATGATAAATCTATTCATGTTTTATTCCTCCTTTGTTGAGGCCTTCACACTGCAAAAACTGTATTTCTAGACAAGCTAAAGCATCCTAAAATCAGGATATTTATCATTATCGTAATCATTTTCATAATCATGTATTTAGTCTTATTTGACTTATTCCAAGCAGCTGCCTTTACATGATCAGGGAAATCAAACGAGGCTAAAAAAAACTGGACTCAATCTGGTTTTCCTCTCAAATCAGTCTGATAAGTTTGAGAGGAATGCAATATGTTGAATTAAATCTGTACTCGATATATATCAGTATCGTGATATATCGTAACTCATTGGCAATACAGGGAGGGGTATCGGATACATTTATAAACTTAAACTCAATACATTTTACACCTGAACTGTTGCTGAAACAGTTGAGCTGAAAAATTACTTATTCATAAAACTGTTGTATCATTAAGAGGTTAATATTGTGTATTACAAAGCTAATGCTCTTAAGTTAATTATTATAATTATTCATAAATCAGTTATGTCTGGCAAAGGCATTGTAGATAAAATATATATATATATATATATATATATATATATATATTATATATATATATATATATATATATATATATTCTACAGATTTTTTTTCTTTTTTTGCACGATTAGAAATACCAGTACTTAATTGACAGATTTATTCAATTTATTTATATCATCAATTTTATATATTTATATATTGTGAGATGCATTTTTTCGATGGTTTTGGGATATACATGTTTTGAGATGCACATGGTATCGTGATGCCTGTATGGCAGACCTGGGCAAACTGCAGCCCGGGGGCCAGGACCCTCAATTGGTTTCAATGGTTTCAACATTTTTTCAGAATAAGTGTTACTCTACATTTCTTTTATTCAATTAACTTGGCTTTGCAGCATGTGTCATTGCTTGTTGTCCTATTATTATCACATTAAATTGTCAAAATTGTAGATTAAAAATCCTATGATTTACAAAAATGTCTCGTAATATTTAAAAATTTGTTACACCAATGACCGTGGTCCGGCCCTCCACTACATACTGGTTTGAATATGGCCCGTGGAAAAAAATAATTCCCACCCCAGCTGTATCTGGATGTATATCGTATTAGAAGTCTAACCCTCTTGGCAACACCCAGCTCTATGTTGAATTACTTAAATATTGATAGTATTGTTTATTTTTAATTATAGTCTGTAAAATTACACACTGATTTTCATGGGACGTGTAGGACTGTTTTAAACATTTAGAACAGTGTTAAACATTTAGTTAAAAGCGAGATTGGCATGTCCAGTGGCACGCTTAGTTACATTTGTCCAGCTGTGGACCAGTTGTCTGTTTACATGACATTTGAAATTGGACTACAATCGGTCAGGACCACATGTGATATTTGGATTTTCAAATAACTGGTTTACTGCTTCTCTATCGGTCCAGATTTACATGCACTTTGAGAAATCTGTTTAAATTAGACTAGTTATCCAGTTTTCCTGGCGTGCATGTAAACGCCCTGAAGGTCTTGTTTCAATAAATTTGTTCTTTTGATTTCTGAGCCAAAATGTTTGCCAGTGGAGTTAGATATTTTTACTTACCCCGTTGGCAAAATAGTCAAAAATGTCGTGAAATAAGCTGCATAATTCTATCTAGTTCTTTTAGCCAAGACTAGAAAGTAGCTTTTTGCAGTGTACAATATAGGAAATGAACTATATATTTTAGCCTTTGAACCAATCAGAATTAAACCTAAAAAAAAAGCAAGCATTGCACTAAACATGGACACCATTTTATAGTTACATGTCAGATCTGTGGAGCGGTGTTCACTTTCACAGTAAGAATGTGTGTTTTCAATGTATTCTTGAATAAAGGCAAAATGCAAAAAAACAACAAAAACGATCATTACAAAGTCACAAAAGTGCATCTTCACCTCATTAAACACAAAAAACAAAACAAATCCAGTCGAGTCTTGCACTGACGAGGCTAAAAAGTGACAGAGTGCTGCTTTAAAAGATGCTCTAAGTAAAACTAGGCCTTGGCTCTTTGACTTACAAGTCTCTTACCGTTGAGTTAAGTCACTGCAGCATTTTACACTCGACAAAACGACAATCTCAACAGGACAACTTTTGAGTGATTCAGAAATAGTCTTACGCCTTCGGTTTTTCCCCACACGTTTAATTAGCTGCCAAAAATTCAACTATAATCATGAAAAATAAAATAAAATACGACTCCACTTTTCACCAAAACGAGAGTGATGTGACTTCACGGCAGTATGGAGTCAGACCGAGGCCGACCAAGCTTCTCTCAGTCTAAACAGTGGTAGAAGAAGTACAAATATACATGTACGGAACAGAATACAAAAATACTTAAGAAATGTAGTGTACTTGAAAATGTAGTTAAAAAGCAGGAGTGTCCAAATACATTATTTTAAAACCATATTGAAACAACTAAGGGCCATAAATCAGTAGTACCGTAATTGTTGCAGTATTAAGCGCACCTGAATATAAGCCTCACCAACTAGATTTAAATAAGAAAAATTATTAAGTACATACATTGGCCGCACTTGTTGATAGTAAGTCTATGAGAATATAATTTTGTAGCATTGCTGTATAAGCCGCAGAGTTCAAAGTTTGTGAAAAAAGTAGCGGCTTATAGTACAGAAATTACGGTAAATATAAAGGATTATTCAAAGAGATGGAGCGCACATGGCTTTTCAGTCATGTCACTGTAATATAATAAAATTGGATGTTTGTACGGTGGCTCTGAAGGTCCAAAAAAGTACAGAAATATGGAAACAGTCACGCAAAATTAAAAGCAGGCACACAAATTCACAAAAATTTTAAAAAATACGCAACGTAAAATCTGCAAAACTGATGAAAAAATGGTAGAAGGTAGATTTTGAATTTGCTACTATTTTGGTAGGCAATGGGCAAAAGAAGCACAAAAATACAGAAGCACATAACAACAATAAAAACAAACAAAAAGACAAGCAAATTGAAAAACAAGCACTCAAAATCCAAATGACCTAATACATAAAAAAATCAAAATCACCTAAAAATATATTTAAAAAAAATTAAAAACAAACAAAAAACAGGCACACAAATTGTAAAAATGCATAAAATTAAAGGAAAAACAAAACATGCCCTTATTTTAAAAAACACACACCCCCAAAAAACAAACAAACAAAAAAAAATAATAAACATACATAAACTTAAAAAAAAAAAAAAAAAACAGGCAAGGAAATTCGAACAGAAGAACCCCATATCACAAACACGCACCAAATAAATTAAAAATTGCGCACGGAATTAACAAACAAACAAACAAAAAAAACAGGCACACAAACAAAAATATGCACCCCCCAAAAAAAAAAAATTACAAAATTTTAAAAATAAGCACGTAAATTAAAAATTGCCCAAAAAAACAACAAAAAAAAAACAGCCACCCAAATTCGAAAATACTCAAACACAAAAATTGCAAACACAATAAATTAAAAATACAAGTGAATATTAAAGGGACTGTACTCGATTTTTTTGCAACAAGACACTTAAAAGCAATTTCCCCCTAGCACTGATGCCTTGTTAATGTATCTAATCAGGTGGAAATTAGTCCCCAAAATCCTGTCTATGTCTAATAAAATCCCGTTTGTGTGCAGCTTTTTCTGTTTTTGTTTTTAGCATTGTGGCTAACTGTTGTTAGCATAGTGACTCACCTCGCTGTTAAAAGCTGTGAAAAAACATTAAAACTCATCATGATGAACAATTCTGAAGCTCAGAATGCATTAGCTACGTGAGGAAATCATGTAGCCTGAAGGAAAAAGGTTAAAATTAATTATTTCTGTTTGTTTACATTTTTAGGATGCAAAAATCAGGTACAGTCCCTTTAATCATTTGGCTGCATGATTTTTAATGCATGTTTTGTCCTTCAGAGCCACCGTACATTGTTGATAGAAATACTATTTTTCAAGCCAAAGTAAACCCATAAGCCACAGCCATATTTCAAACAGAGCTGTTAAACTGAGCAACGCATTCAGGACTAAAGGGGCGGAGTCTGGAGGACGGAGGAGCCATGTGATTGGCCGAACACACAGATATCTGCAGCAGGAGTTTGCACAGTCAAGAAAAATAGAAGATTGAGTTAGTGTTTTGTTTGTCCTTAAGTGCAGTCACATGATCACGCGGGTCAGTTAAGTTTGTCGAAGGGCCACGTTTGGACCCTGGGCCATAATTTGGACACTCCTTTTTGAAGTAAAAACATAAAGGCAAAGTGTTTATAGTGATTCTGATAAAGAATTGAGAACATTTCTTAATTTTCTAGTGAATTTTAAGTCAAAAAGTTTTCTCCAAATCATATTAAATGTACTTATTCTAAAAAATAAGTAAATTACAGATACACAGGACACTACTTTTGCTTTTGTACTACTTTCCACCACTGATTTTAACACAGTAAACACAAATAAACAAAATAAAACTACATTTGCAGCGTTCTTTTTGCCTCAGACGCTGGAGTTAAGCCCTTTCTGCTGTAGTTTTGCATCTCCGATAATAATAAATATCCACAAAAACAAAACACAAGACAAGCCAAAATATAGCTTCAAACAAACAAAAAATATATAGTATCTCTCTCTTTTTTTTAGAGCATCTGCAGAGGGTTAATCTGGCGTCAAACAGTCAGCATTCACATCGGGCAGAGCGCTTCACAACCCGACAAATAAAGTGCAAAAGCAACAACAGGACAAACAGCAGCAGCAGCAGCAGCAGCACGAGGCAGAGAGGAGGAGGAAACAGGGCTGTATTCACACAAGCAGAAGTCCAGGGTTCAAAATGCAGACTAAAAATGTATATAACTTTGAATCAGTGTGGATAAATTGGCAGAGAACGTTTAGATTTATTTCAAATAAGAAAATTGAAACTATAAATATTACAGACTGTATTTTCATAAATATAAGTATCTCTGAGTAAAGCAGGGGTCTCAAACTCAAATGGAGGCTGAAAAGTCAAAGTCAAAGTTGGTCGATTTTCATACAAGCTTGACTTATTACGCTCTATAAACCACCATCAATACTATCCAGAGCTGTGGCCACATGAAATATCTCAAGGGGCCGTATGGCTTCCGGGCTGCAAGTTTGAGACCCCAGGTTAAGGAATTTTATATATTGTATCTGTGGAACTGTTGAAAGGTAATGGTGTAACTTTCTAGACAAAAAATAGACTTACTTCTTAACCCTTTTGACCTCAAGGCCCAAATATTCATGTCCAAAGTAACCTGGGGCCTAATCTCTTATTAATTGTATTGTATTTTACTCATTTTGCGGTCCTCAAGGAGGTGCTCATGACCCAAATTTGGGCCCGCCCCTATGGTTAAGAATCACTGGTTCCACAGAAATCTTGTTTCTTTAGCGACACTATTCCACAACATTACATAAAATGATGAATATTGATGAAGAACGTCCCAAACTAATTATTAACATTGTTTCCAATGGATTATGCATTTGATTTTTCATTCACAGAAAGTTCCAGTTTCAGGATTTACTCTCTTCCATTTACAGCAAACCTTTTGTTAGTTTGTTTTAAAAACAAAAACAGGTTGTTTGGCACATCTGTCTCATTCCTCAGAAGTGTCATCAGGCTGTTGTGTCACTTTAATCAGCTCATGTTCTCACATGTGTCTATTCTGACTAGAGATCGACCGATAAGGGTTTTTCTTGGGCCGATTCGGATGTCGATTCATTCTAAAGTATTATTTGTTTCATTGTTTGATGAATACACATTACAGAACATTTTAAAGATTAATTAACTAGTAATTTAAGAGTAATAAACTTCTCCTTTTCAAAACACAGCGAAATGGGGATATATAAACAACTGGACTCAGCTGATCACTGTAATGCAGCTCTACCGTGCAGACGACTGTTCAAACAACTGAACAGTCGGCCAAAATAAAGCTGTTAATGGTTGTAATATTTTGTTTCCTTATGACAAAATGAGCTGATAAAAATGACAGATCACAGCAGACGGCTGCAGTTCAGAGGAAAATGACGCTCCTCACGCAAACATGTTATGGTCAGGTGAATTATGGTTAGGTAAAAACAACCTGCTTTATGTTAAAAAACGAACAATCAGCATGTACTTAAACTAAAAACCTAACATTTATAACAGATAGTGTGTAAAATCTTGTGTTTTGTGGACTTGAGTCTGCTTGGCGAAACACAACCACACAACATGGAACAAACAAAACCCAAAACTGGCAAAGCAATGACCCTGTAACGTGTCTGTGAGCCGTCATGCAGCTGCAGGACTAATACTACTGTGACTTTAGTGAGATTCAAAAGCTTGTGCTCTCAAACCAGGAGGACACGAGTTATGCTACAACGGGACAATCCAAAAGCGGCTCGGATCAGGACAGAAATACATTCGTTTATCCGTGGAAAAAGGACGGAGGGTGGATGTAGAGAAGCACATGCACGAAGCGAAAGAGCGATGCAGGAAAACTAGCACGCGATGAGTTAAAAAAGACAGTTTTCTTTCACAGATTTCTGCTGAAGTCATGCGTGTGCTCAGCAGTATGTACAGGCAGGAGCGTTTAAAGAAGACATATTACTCATTATTTATTCACATTATTTTGCCCACCTTTTCCTTTTAGTGCGAGATAATTGGGTTTGGAAGGACAGTGATTAAGTTAAAAGAATGTGTAAGTTTAGTGAAAGGGTTTTGTTTAAGGTTAAAATAAAATATCTAACAGTTTAGCAAGCTTAGCAACAGAAATAGGTGCATTACTATGGCAACAAGCTTAGTTACGTCCCTCCAGACCAGACTATCTAGCATTAATCTTGTTAGTGCTTGAAATTCTGGTTCAGAAAGACGATAATTAAGTTTAAAAGAACGTGTAAGTTTAGTGAAAGGGTTTTGTTTAAGGTTAAAATAAAATATCTAACAGTTTAGCAAGCTTAGCAACAGAAATAGGTGCATTACTATAGCAACCAGCTTAGTTACGTCCCTCCAGACCAGACTATCTAGCATTAATCTTGTTGGTGCTTGATAGTCGGGGTCGGAAAGACAGTAATTAAGTTTAGAGTAACGGGTAAGCTTAGTGAAAGGGTTTTGTTAAAGGTTAAAATACAAAAATATAACAGCTTAGGCCAGTTTAGCGGCAGAAATAAACTCATTACCGTGGCAACCAGCTCACTTCTGTCCCTCTGGAGCAGACTATCGAGCACTAACCCACTTTTCTTGGCGGCGTACTTCCTGTTTAGTAACATGTTAACTTGTCTGTCTCAAACAAATATAATGAACCCAGCGGCTAAACAGGAAGTACGCTGCCAACAGTGGGAGGGGCAGAATAAGGTGAATACTTTGCTTTAGTAGTCAAATATTTGTTAATAAGACTATAGTTTTGCATTTTGTGCGTTGTAATTCACATTAATGATCAAAAACTACTGGCAAAAAGTAATAAATAGACAAGTTACAGCCTTGAATTAAAAATATTTCATCTTAATTTGAGCAGATTTGACTAGAAGGTTATTCTTAGTTTAAGTGCAAAGACTTGTGTTTTTTTTACTTTAAGAAGAACAAGATGCATTGAATTAAGGAAAAAAAGTCATAGTTTCGCTTGACAAATAAAATCTGCTCAAATCAAGATCATGTTAGTCTAATTAAAGGCGTTTAAACTTGTCACTTTATGCAGTGAAAAGCGAAAACTGCCAAACTGACTACAGTAGAACTCAAACAATAATTTAAACAAGCTGATAGTTCATAATATGTCTGCTTTAAAGACACAAAGAAGCAGTGTTGGGGAAAGTAAGGTTCAGTATTATAAGTCTATAGTTTGCACACAGAAAGTTTAACAATGGACAGTTCAAATTTATAGACATGAGTTTGTAATTTGCAAAGCGTTCTTCCTCCAGTTTTAAAAATAGTGTTATATTCCAAGGTGCTTTTATTTATATTTAACTGTTTCTTTGATTTTCCAGGTAGGATTCATAGCAAAAGAAAACTTAATTCTGTCAATAGTTTAAGACTGAATATGACTCTCCACTCATCCAAGTCGCTTTTTCACTTTTGTACAGATTCTTTTAAGACACTGACCTAATAATCTGCTTTTAAACTTGGGCTGTTCTCAGTGTGTTGGTTTACATTTTCTTGTTTTGGTATTACAAGGTTAATGTTACTAAAATTAAAAATGAATTAATCATAAATCAGTTGAGCTCTGATAAATTCAATGCAAATCCTTATTCATTACAATAAAAACACCTATTTGGCAGACTTTTGGGATATTTTTTTCAAAAATAAGATTGATACCAGGGCTCCAGAGTGGACTCAATTCTGACATACATGCTCCCAAAAATAAGGCCGGCGCTACGGATGGGACAATATACGATAATATTGCTAATCGCGATAATTAAGGGCCGCAATTAAATAATCGTGGTGTTTTTCATAATCGTACGTGACGATAATCACAATTATAGCAGCAATAGTGGCTTCATAAGAGCATCTAAAATCTGATGCTGTGAACCCAGTAAAAGCTGTATTATGGTTAAACAAAGAAAAGGTTCATGTGTTAAAGGTAATTGATGACTCTGAGACAAAGTTAGTAGATTTTTGTTCAACGGTGTAAACATTTGTTCACTTTGAATCATTATTGATTGTACTTAGACCAAAATACAATAAGTAGTTGTTCAAACACATACATATTGTGCAGTAATAAATATTTCAGTGATTTTGAATCTGTGCACTTTTACGTTTAGTTAATTTTCGTAATAATATCGTTAATCGCAAATATTTTGGTCACAATAATTGTGAGTGCAAATTTTGATATCGTCCCGTGCCTAGCCAGCGCAACTAAATAATTTTTTTAGAAGGACCTGTGCACCTAACTTTTAAGGAATCTGTTGTTGTTAGTTTCTGTCGTGGGGTGGGTGGAGTTTTGGTTTAGAGCAGTGGTGCCCAAAGTGAGGCCCAGGGGCCAAATTCGGCCCCTGGGCCGAACCCTAACCCTAACCCTTGGCCCGCGAAGAGGTGCTGAGATTCATTCAGTGTCTGTCTGATTACAATTTTAGTTGAAAAGAGTGTTAAAGTACACAAAAAACAATTTGTTCTGCTAAAACATATTAAAAAACACTTTATTTAGTATCTAATTTAGAGCTGTGCAATATATCGAATTTTAGATAATATCGCGATTGTTGTCTTGAAGATATGCAAAAACTAAATATTGAGTATATAGTTTGTAGTAAAAAAGAAACCAAAATGCTGTTAAAAAAACAACAAATTAAGAAAATTACTTTGTAAATGTTCAAATAAGGTTAGCCGGCTCATTGGAGTCTTAGTTGACCAAAATTTGCGTTTGTCAAAAAACACATTGCAAACTTATTTTGAATTAAGCTGTTTTTAGTTTTAGTTCATGAGTAATTCATTTTCATGCTAACATCTGAGCTCGTGGTCTTGAATGCAACTTAAGTTAGATATTTGGTCAGATCATTGAGACCCTGAGAATAAATTTGCTTTTAATTGACTAATCCATCGTTAGCACGTGTTAAGTCGACCAAGAATGTCTCTAGTAAACCCAATTAAGCTAAATTTTTCAACTAAAAGATTTAAAGAAATGCTTGATTCTAGGTTTGAAAGAATATCGTCTAAATATTGTTATTGAGATATGTAAAAAAAAAAAAGATCAAGATGTGTGTGCATTTTTAACACAACCTATTCCTTATGAATTTTCACTCTGCGCCCAAAGTTAACCTGGGAAGCTTCCGTCATTCCACCAGCTCATAACTCATCTGGATTCAGAGAGAGAAGCTGCCTTTTTGTGCAGCTCTCACGTTTTAGGGATTTTTCAAATTTTTTCAGACGACGGCAAGACAAAATTCTTCAGGAACAACGCCAAACTGGTGAGGGAACTGAGAAGCCAGCTGAAATCAGCAGGAGAAATATTCCGAGCTCTGCAGACTGAGGCGGTGAAGGAGAAAGAGATAAAAGACCAGAAGGAGAGACAGCTCCAACAGCTGGAAAACAACGTAGTTATTCTCCAGCAGGAAAAGGCCACGTTACAGCAAAACATAAGAAAAGATAACTGAGAGCGCGAAGGCTAAAATCGATATGCAGGATGTCAAGCTGAGAAGAGAGAGAGAAAAGCAAAAGGCTACAGGAGGAGGTCTCCAAGACGAGAAGATAGAGGAGAAAGAGAGAAGCAGAAAGCTGGAGGACAGTGTTGCACAGTACAAGGCTGAGAAAGAGGCCATGGGAGTGGATTTCCAGGCGCTACAAGAGGCAGTACGAAGCACGAAGGAGAAGCAGCTCCAGCTTCAACAAGAGCTCGACTTAAAAGAGGAAGAGATCAGGCAGATGAGGAGAAACCTGCAGGAGACGAGCCGGGAACACATCCAGAACGTCCGGACTATGAGGGAGGAAAACAGAGAGGCCAGGAACCAGGCGATAAGTCTGGCACAGAGGCTGAAGGTCAGTGAGCAGGCTGTCTGTGACCTGAAGGAGGAAATGCAGACTCTGAAGGAAACACGCCAGAAGTCTGCAGAGGAGGAAATGGCAAGGATGAAACAGAACATGGAAGAGCAGAGGGTTCAGTTTGAACAAGAGCTCGAGCAAAAAGAGGAGAACAAAGAACTGCAGGGAAATCTGTCTGCAACTTTGAACGAGGTGCAGGAGAAGCACCAGAAACATTTCCAGGACATTCAAACAATGTACAGAGAGGCCATGAACTACGCGAAAGGCTGGCGGCAGGACTGAAGGTAGGTGAGCAGAATGTCCGTGCCTTGAAGGAGAAGCACGAGAAGGAGAGCCAGACTCTGAAGGAAACACGCCAGAAGTCTGCGGAGGAGGAAACTGCGATAATGAAGCGGCTCATGGAAGAGCAGAGCGTCCAATTTCAACAAGAGCTCGAAGAAAAACAGGAGGAGATCAAGCAGCTGTGGATAAATCTGAAGAAGAACCACAAGCAGAACGAGCAGGACGTCTGTGAACTGAAGAAAAAACACCAGGAGGAGATGATGCGCGCCGACGATAAAATGCACGAACGTAGGCGGGAGCTCAAGATGCAAGAAAAACTTCTGCGAGAAGCTTGTCAGAGGTGCGTGGAAGAGGTCAGGGCGTAGTCTAGACGAGAAATCCAAGCGATGTACTTGAAATACCAAGAGTACGAGAAGGAGAAGACCAAGGAGCTGGAGGAGGAGGAGATGAAACTCCAGAGAATAGAGGAGGAGAGGGACCAGCTTCAGGAAAAGATCAAGGAACTGCAGGGAAAACTGTCCACGGAGATCTGTGGAGATCTGTGGCACAAGAGGGAGGGCAGAGCTTCTTTAGTCGCCCAAAAAGCTGCTAATTCCACTCTTAGATCAATGTGAAGAAGCCAACGCCACCGTCTTCACCAGAGTGGCCCTTAACACAAGCTAGTTCACAGTGATAAGTATATTTTATTTCAGATAATAACAGATACTCGTGAGTCACTCTTTAGCATTTCTCTGATTAAATACCTTCTGTTTTGTTCTGGTGTTAGCCGGAGAAAGGAGTTTAAACAGCCAAAACAAAGAAGACAGTTGGTCTAATCCAGGGCTTTGCATAAATGTGACTCGTAACAGTTCACATCTTACAATTGTTCCAAATTGTAAGGGGTGAATTTCCGTATGACACCAAGTCTGTGAACATCTGGTGGCTTGTGGGACGTTTGGTTCGGTGGTGGCTAAGTTGGTTTTCTTCCTCGACTTTAACAAGCATTAATAAAGACAAAAAAATGTCACGTGTGTAACAGATTATTTTGAGGGCAATATGGCCTATATTTTTTATCACGGTGTTAGAGCTGTGCAATATATAAAATTTTAGATAATATCGCGATTGTTGTCTTGAAGATATGCAAAAACGAAATATCGAGTATATAGTTTGTAGTAAAAAGAAACCAAAATGCTGTTTAAAAAAAACAACAAATTAAGAAATATACATTGTAAATGTTCAAATTAGGTTAGCCGGCAAATTCTAGTCAATTGATCACTCATTAGAGTCTTAAATGACCAAAATTTGCATTAGTTAGAAAACACATTGCAAACTTTGAACTAAGCTGTTTTTAGTTTTTGTTTTTCTTCATGAGTAATTAATTTTCATGCTAACATCTGAGCTCGTGGTCTTGTGCATTCAACTTAAGTTAGATATTTTGTCAAATCATTGAGACACTGAGAATAATCAACTCAATCCATCGGTAGCACGTGTAAAGTTGACCAAGAATGTCTCTAGTAAACCCAGTCATGCTCAGTTTTTCAACTAAAAGATTTAAAGAAATGCTTGATTCTAGGTTTGAAATAATATCGTCTAAATATCGTTATCGAGATATGTAAAAAAAAATTATCGAGATCTAATTGTAATCCATCGACATCGGCCCTTTGAGAAAAAAGTTTGGGCACCCTTGGTTCAGAAGTTGTCAGTGAACCATGGCCACAATATGAATGACACATATTGTATTGACAGAATTTTATCGGGATAGCCTGAATATATTATGGGATGCATATTGTATGGCAGGCCTATTGCAACTTAAGGCTCAGGTGCCAAATACTCCAGGTTCAGATTTGGTTATTACTGACAATAAAACCAGACTGCAGCATTAGTTATTCTCCGAATGAAAAAAATTCTAGTCGGAAAATAATTTGGCACAACATCGTGTCAAAAGCGGTGACGTATGTGCGACTACTTGACCCAGAAATCACGTTCCTTGATAAAAATCTGTCTTTTTGGAAAATAAAGTCGATTAGTTATGTTGTATGATGACCTATGTATTACGAGGAAGCGACTTGGTTGAGTGAAAACTTTTGACAGAACCGTCTTTTGCTTTGAATTTACTTGTAAACCTCCAAATTCACACATAAATTTACTGGCTTTACCCAAATTTTCTCCTAAAATGCACCAAATTGATGACATCATAAAGATAAACTGTATATTCTTACAAACTATGGCGACTGTGCTCATTTTTCGTCACTCTGAAACCCATAAACGCACAAAACTAAAACCCAAAGAACTAAAAGAATCAGATTAGTAATTAGTGTTAGTAATATATAGAAATATCACTGTGTTAGCTTTATATTCAACCATTATAAGCCCATATAAGGACATAGACCAGAGATTAAAGGTGGACTATGTAACTTTTCTGGTGGATTTATGTAGATTTTAAGTCGAATCTGTTAAAAGACAAGCCTAGATATTGATATTTTTGTGCAATAAAAATATATTTAATTGAATAAATGCAATTAGAAGTTTTAGAAAAGTTATATAGTGCATCTTTGAGGGAAATGTTACGTTGTGGAGCGATCGTTATACACTACAAAATATGAGTCTGAGCGAGAAGCAGAGGCAGAAAAACAAAAGTAATGTGACTGCAAAGTAAAGCTGGATTCATTCGCCTTCATACAAGTCACGTTTGTTTGTCGTTTTTCTCTTTCTTGTTGATTGTCAAAGCACCTTTACAGCGAAAATAGCCTGAAGTCCTGCATTTTACCACACAGAAAAATTAAATCATGTTTGTTCAAGGATGAGGGCGTGGACACAATAATCTCAAAGCAAATTACAGTAAGCCTTTTAGAAAATAAACTATGAACAGCAATAAGACATAAGAAAATGAATGTTTCTTATTTGAGCTAACTAAAGAAATATTGACCACAGCAAAAGAAAAAAGAGGCAGTAACAAAAATAGCACAATATCTAGCGAATATTAAAATAGGCTCTTTAAAATTATATGTAAAAACTTAACTCTCCAATATTTACTTCTTAAAGGTGAAATATGTAACTTTTCTGGTAATGTTGGGTCCGCCACCCCTGTTTCTGCGAAGATTTGTTTTTGCTCTGCCATGAATTTGGTACAGCATAATGTATCTTGATCAGGTTTAGGGTCTTTTAGGTGAAATTTGTACTGAAAATGACCAAAGTTGAGTTTTTTTAAAGATTTTGATTGATCTGACATTTTTATGTCAAATTGCAAGCACAGATGTAATGAACGTGACTTGGAACACGTCTGATGATAATTCATGAACATAAAAATAGATACAGTCTGCATCAGAGGCCACGCCCACTAACAGACCTGCGTGGGGGAAAGTTAACATTGAGAGTGACAACAGCTTTATCGCTCACTGCGTAATAACTATAGCACTTAAGAAAATCTATTGTGTCAAATATGGGTACGAAGACATGGGGATAAACAAAGTGATCCATCACACAAATATGTAAAATATATTAGCTGCGAGCTAAATGCTAATGTGACGCTAGCGCCGCCTAGCGTGTTTTAACTTTTGTCTTTAACTTTACTTTTCTGACATAACGCCACATCAACAACCTCCATTTAAATCTGGTTTGGACTTAACTTGAATTAGTTGTGCTAAAAATACACTTAATTCGACAGAAAACGTCTTAAAAGAAGTAAAAAGTTTAGCTTCCCAATGGGATGGGAAATTCCTATCCTTAACATAGGATTTCAAACACGACTTGTTTCCTCAGCAGGCCATGCCCCCAAAAGTGACGCTACGCTAACTGCATCTATACATCTGGAAAATTAGTTTGGAGAGGAGAAAAAGAGTTATTAGTCCAAAGACAGATTCAAGACATGGCGACAGTGCTCTGGCTTTATAACAAGAATCCCATGAGACCCGGGACCTTTTTACGTCGAGTTTGCAATTTCTCCCCATTATGTCTCCAGTTTCCTCTATCCTGAAAAACAGCATTCAATCAGGAAAGTCACTTTCAATTATTTTAACTAAACAAATCCAAGTATATTTTTAACAAGGGAATAATATGACATTAGTAAAAGTAGGATTGAGGATCTGGGAAAAAAATCCATGATTTTTATCTCCTTATTTTGATTTATCTGAATTTTCTATTTGATTTTTTTTCACTCTCATATAAAACATCTGCCTTCGCCTCAGGTATAAAATGCAGTGTCAATGTTACTAGTTTTTATTTTGCAATAGTCTAAAATTGTATGAAAATCCACATTTAAACTTTGAACAGCATTTCTGTACAAAATTAATCCTTACTGTTCACATACGCGGCCTGTTCTCCTGCTATTGCTGTCACGTGTTTGGCTGATAAACTTGACAATTAAACTTTGCGAGTCGATTATTGAGTTTGCGCAAAATACGATCACATTTAGACAATCTTTCCATTTTCGCACAGCCCTAGTTAAAAGCTTAAAAATATATATGTGTAAAACTGCCTGAATAAATTATAGACATATGTTTGACGCAGCCCATACCATCTCCATGGCAACAAGCAGGTGGCGGAGCTTCAACTTGAAAACTTACACAGTGCACCTTTAAACACTCCAAATTGTGAACACATAAACACATGAATCCAGCTTTACTTTGAAACTTCATGTCGTACATTTTCCATTTCGAGCTCTTTTGTCGTATTTGCATAGGAATCGTGGAGTTTTGTTTTTTTTCTGAAGGCTAGCCAAACAAGATGCACAGAAAACATTCAAAGAGAAGTGAAGATGAAGAAGAAGAGATTCGCCGCTAAAGCAAAAAGATGACTCCTTCTGTGCTGAGCAGATGAGCCGTCACTTTTGTCACAAACCACAGAAAACACTTCAGACATGATACAACTATTATCACACGACCTTCAGGGAAACTCTTACAAAAAGCCATGGCGGCAGTTTGCTCCGAAATATATATCCGTGGCACGACTTTGGCCAACATCAGGTAGTGTGCAAAATGAGTTTAAAACACAAGTAAAAGGGTCTGTATCTGATTTTACATGTTGCAAGTTACAACTTTCTCTCAATTTGATGTTTTAAAGTCAGTGATTTCTTGTCCATTCAGGAGAAGTTATAATTGAGATGGGCCCTCCTCTTGATCAGTCTGATTATTTGACTCTTTCAGCTTTGGTTGTAAAAGAATCCCCAAAATATTTTCCATTTTTTTTAGATAGTTTGGAAAGTGTATGGCAGCCCAATGTATAGCACACCCAGTAACATAGAAACAGAAAACTCCATAGTTATAGTGGGTGGACACCAAAAAAGTGGGGGGTCTGGGGGTCCTCCCTCAGGAAAATTTTACCCTGAATGATGATATTTTTGCATTCTTATGAATTTTGGCAGATTTTAGTTAAGGTAGTAATACACCAGTTCCAGTGAAGAAAAGCAACAAGTATTATCAGCCTATAAGTTACAACCAAAATGATATGATAAAACTTTATTGTCCGTAATAAAACGGAAATTTGTCTTACATATCTGCTACTGCAGCTAGTCCCACTACATACAACACATATCATTCACCAATATTGGTCACTTTATATTAGAAATGGTAGTAAAAATATAGTTTGCGCAATGATTTTATGATATTTTATGATGATGATATTTCCATGACATTTGACTGTTTTTCTCATTTTCCATGCCTTTTCCATGACTGGAAAATGTACTAAATATTTTTTCAGTTTTTCCAGGACGCGTGGGAACCCTGTACACATATATTCAATACTAAACCAGCATTCATTTGTCTTCTGTGTTGATATGGTCAAATAATAATGAGGTGACTAGACTTCAATAGACCTTAACAACCCTGTAAGACTCAAATATCCAGAAAAGTTTCAAGAGGGCATAAACCAGTAGTCGGCAACACCTGCCAAGTTAGTAATTAAGGATTAATAAGTCAAATTCTATTACTACATGCTTATTTCTACTGTAATATATCTTAAGATACCTAATTGTGTCTACTTCTATATGAATAAAGGATAATGTTTCACACAAGCATCAAACTATGGCCATTTAAGTTCCATTTCTTGTGCTAGTGAAGTAGTAGCTCACAGCATGTTTTGCAAAGTAACTCTCCTTGTATAAATACTGATGCTCAAAGCATTTGGTTTATTTTAGCTATAAAAACATTTCAAAAAATCATTTTCAGTGTCCAGATGACTGCCTTTGAATGTGGCTTTCGGTCATTTTTAAACTAAATGGAATAAACTTTAAAAAGCTTTAGTTATTATGATGCGTTTTTGTTGACAAATATTTGCTTTTGACCAAAAACACACTTGAATAAAAGCAAGTTTTTGATGCACAAAAGAATTCATAAAAATCATTTTTTACTTTGAGTGAGCTTGTACCGCCTCAAAATGAATTATTACTGTACTTTGCCTGATGGAGAAGCCTTTTCCTTTGTTTTCTCTATTATCAGTATCAATTTATTGTCTCTAGTTGACTTTTCACCTCCAGAAAGTTACACAGTCCACCTTTAAAATACACAGTCTGGAGTAAAAGCATTATCATAAAGTAGAGGAAGTAAAAATCAGATACAGACTCTTTTAAATCTCAACTTTTCATATATATAATTCTTTATCACAAGTGCTTTAGTCAGCTTCAACTGTTAAGCATTAAATACGAGGTTTTATATTAAAATCACACTTTTCCATAAACTCTGAATGTGCAATAGTGTCGTTAAATCTCTAAAAAGGCAAGTTGGCGTTGAAATACTGATCATGTTATAATATCGTCCAAACGGAGCAAAGTTTGACTGCCGTTTTGTGAGAGATTCCCTGTAAAGGAGCTAAAAGCGTCCCCATAGATGCATCTTTCTCTTCGGTTACTCTTTTGTAAACCTGTCATGTTTTAGTTTTTTCCCACTTTAGAAAAAGCAACTAAAAAAACAACAATTTGGCCATTAGAAACCGTACCGCTACAAAATACAGTACACTGATTTGTCAAAACGTTCACAACATAAGCACAACGCACGGACCAAAAGGTATTTTTTAAAGATACCAGAAAATTGTACAATAAGTTACGCAATACGCAGTCACATTAAGAACAGTAGAGCACTCATGTAAGGCAAAATCAGGTGATTCACAGTGACCACTTAAAAAGACCAAAGAATTGAGCGTTCGCCGTTTAAAAACACCATCCATGGGTTTGAACATGATTTTCTATCTTTCTAATGAAATAGAAATACCTGATATTTTCTCAGAAAAAGTTAAAGTCAAGTGGCATAAAGCGCCCCTTCTGGCCACCGCGAAGCCCAAACGTCCTATTGAGAGAATGGCACATTTAACACCAACAGCAACTATGGGGAGGAACTTTTACACTCCTTTGTAAACCGAGTGAACAAACACATTTTCAAATATGTAAGAATTGATAAATAGACACAAAGTACATCAGTGCAAGTTCACACAATGCCGACACAAAGCTTTTGGCATTTAAATTATGAAATGAATACAAAATATTTAACCAAATAAATAAACATATAAATACATCCAAACATACAGTACAAATGAAAAGAACATTTGGTTGTAAAAAATAAAGCTTTGAGAGTGAACGCCGTAACGGCACCATGGTAACGCGCCTCTGCTGGCGGGTCGTCCCCACCAGCCGTGTGCTCTGTCGGTTCCACACAACTGGCTTGTACCTCGAGTCTTTGAAGCCTTCTTCTGCTACGAGCACTCAACACAAACCAGTCTGAAGTGGACATGAAACACAAAGTACTCTGGAGTATGTGGCATGTAATGGTACACTGTAAACACAGCAGGCTAGCAAAGCGCTGAGCGACCAATCTCATTCCACGACAGCAAGGCCATTCCCGGACAAGCCACTGGACGTGTTTCCCTGTTGTCTTTAGGTGGAGCTTCTCAGAGTCGAGAGGGCGAGGTCGGACAGCTGGACAGCCATGCAACGAGGGAGGGGTCCTCCTGCCCTGCGGTTTGCTCCATTCTTAAGTTTGTTTTGGCTCCTGGTTCAGGGGCGTCCCACGTCACAGCCGGTCCATCCTGAATGTGTCCTCTGTGGCCGGGTCAGCCAGCACCATGTCGGGGTCATTGAGCATGTGCAATCCGTCCAGAGTGAGAGGATCGATCTTCAGCTCATCCAGAGGAAACTGTGAGTCTGCGTCGAAGCTAACATCACCCACACCAGCCAGCGAGTTAGTCAGCTCTTTGGACAGGCTCGGGGGAGACTCTCCTGTCACTGAAATACACATTTAGCCACCATAATGCAGTTTATTGTTAAAGAAAATACTACGACTGAATAACCAAGTCCAATTAAACATGATAATGCTTTGTGATTGTACTGTACACACAGAGAAAACTGTTTAACATAAGCTGCTGGAGAGTGTCTAACATCACCAGCTGGTCTCAGGTGGTACCTGTTAGGATGATGTTGGGGATGTTGCCATGGCTACTGTATCCCAGCTGCTGAGAGTCCTGCAGGCTCCCGGTCAGACCCATCATGGCCGCCTGGGTGTAGTTGAGGGTGGAGCACTGGTTGAAAATGCTGTTGGAGCTGATGGGGCTCTCGATCATGTTGAACTGCTCCAGCTGGAAATCAGAAAACAGTTTGAGGTTGACACATTTCTGAATCACAAGACACATAAAAGATGTATTCATTTTTTAATCCATTCAAAACATTATCAAATATGTCTTTAAAAGTTAAAATCTAACTTAGTATTCAAAAAATATGCAAAAATACCTCTTCATTACTTTGAAAAATATGAAAATAATTGAAAATGTTGTCCCAGTTGTGTAGAGTGTGTGACCTGATGTGACAGCGCGTTGGTCTGCCTCGACGCCAGCTGCTGGTCGTAGAAAGAGTCTCCGAAAATGCTGCCGACACCGGGATGTGCTGCGGGGCAAACGAAGCAGTGTTAGAGAAAAGACCGAAACCACAAGAGCAGCACAGGCACAGCAGAAGCAACAGGGACGGTCCAAAAGCAGTGACCTCAGCACAGGGTTAGTGAACAAGGCTGCGACGAACTTACACCAGGATGAAGAGAGCGATGTATGATTAAAATAAATGTGTTTAAGCAGGATTTGTGAGTGTGTTTTGTTCCAGGGATGCAACTTTAATCAACAATTCAACAGAGAAGATAAAAGAAACTATTTATATATACAAGCATGACATGTTTATATAGATTGTGTTTGTTGAAATGTAATGAGCTTGAGCAATCCATCACATGTTAATCAGACATTTCAGTTTGTATAAAATGCCACTTATTTGATTGAGAGGTCTGGAGTCAATTATCTATTTGTAAAAACATGTAGATTTGAGTTCTGAGCTTTGAGAAATAAAATTATATATTCTTTTATTTTAACTTCTGGGTGTGAGTAGAGTTTCTTCACTGTGGTTGGTCAAGTGTTACACCAGGTCACTCAGGCTCTTGATTGTTTTAATTTTATAGTGACAAGGATTATTTGAAAGTGTAAAGTACTTTTTTTGTTGTTTGTTTTTCAGTAAAATATTTTAACCCTCTACTAGTGCGGCCTAGTATTTTCTCCATTATTGACACCAAATCAAGTGTAATCTACAAAAGCATGTTAAAAATCGGCAAATTTTGGCCCATTGAAGAAAAAAGTTTGGGCACTTCTGGTTTAGACTGTAGTTTCAGCCTTTGACTGACTCTGACTTCAGGCTCAGACTGAATCCAGTCCAGCTCCGGTGCAGTGTCTGCAAGCTTTCAGTTTTTTTCAGTACAAGAGACTCTCACTTCGGAGCTCTGGATTTTTTCTGTTGGAAGAAACTTTCACCAGACAGCTGATCAAAGAGATTTAAGTGCGTATGACAGGTTAGACTACATTTTTGGTAAAACAAAGTAAACATATTATGATTCAGGTTTTACTAAACATTTCGCTTGTTTTTACCCAATTTGGTGGTTTTGGTGAAGTTCATTATCGTCTTTTGTCCAGTAAATATGACACATGTGGAGGGGAATCTACAACTGAATCTACAATCTGGGCCAACATCAACATAAATATATTAATAAATATAAATAAATTGTTTAAACGTCAGTTCAAGCTTCGTCAGTTGTGTGTAAATTGTCATTTTGGCGCTTTTTGACGACATATTGGAGGGATTCTGTTTTAGAACTACATTCCTTCCTGTAATTTTCTACTTTAATTAGGCTTCGTACGTGACATCACACATCATTAGAATGTTCAGTTGGTCCCATGTTAAACCAATGGAGATTTTAAAGTGCTAAATACCGAAAATAGCGTTAATTAAATCATATTCTGACACTACTTCTGACACTAATTGTCATTTTCTTTATAAATTGCAACTTAACTGTTGTAAAACTATGATAAATATTTACCATAAAGACTACCACACCAAACTAAATCAAAACTAGAAAAAAGTATAATCTGTCATGTGGGCTTTAAGCAGCTGCACTGGAAGAGCAGCTGACTGAGCTGTTCAAGACAATCAAGACATGACTGGAGCTCAACTGGATACAGTCTGATCTTGAATTTTCTTTGGTGAATGTAGAGAGCTGGTGTTCGCAGTTATGACCTGAATGACTTTAGCTTAAATTAAGATGCAAAATGACTTCCACTCATCATGACAGAGTAAAAATTAACAAACCAAAGCGTAAAATGAGAAGTAATGAATGTGTCGACTGAAAGAGTGCAGTGTCTTACAGCAGCCCTGTGCACGACAAGAGAAGAGCTTCTGAATGGGCTTTCTGGGCATCATGTTGGTGCGTCCACTACAAACGACCCATAGTAACCCTGCGCTCTCCACCTCTGCACCGCTCCAGACATAACACAGCCGTCGCAGCTTATTTTAGCATCAGTGGAGCGCACAGTTTTAACCATGTCTGCTAAAGGTGATGGAAAAAACAGGGAAGAGCAGTGGCAACACCTGGATTCACAGCACAGAGGAACCCAAAAAAACATCTGTCTGTAATGAGAGGAGCACCACTGAACAGAGGAGCACTGTGTGGAGGGCTGGGTTTTACCAGGAGAGCTTTTGATTACCTGTGATGAAGTAAGGCTGCGAATACAAGAGACAACCTCAATAATGCTGTTGGTTCATAGAGCTTGGAATAGAGAGCTAAAGACAACTGTTGCCATGGAAATCTGACATTGAAATAGGTTTTGTTATTGTTTTTTTTTTTTTACTTGAATCCTGCCCAATTTTTAACCAAATATAATTAATCAAATATATCATCTACAGTGGTCCTCCTAGAGTTAATTTGTAATCCAATTGGGTAGAGGAGGCTTATTAATTGTAGCAGGTAATACAAAAACTTCAATAGAAATAGAAGAAGATAGATGCATGCTTTGAATAGACATTAAACATCATAAATCAGACTTTGTGAAGAAATTTCTAAGATTTAGGAGCAGTTCTGAAATGAATATATCTCTTTGAGTGGTTTCAATTTCAGTATTTATTATGAACATGTTGAGAGACTAAATGGTCACCCCAGTTATGTGCTACACATTGTTAAAATTATCTATTTTTATGTTGTAAAATATTTATGATGCATATGTTGTTTTAAAGAGGTCCTATCATGTACAATGTATTACGTATTCAAAGATTTTAACCTTGTTATAATGGCCTCCCTTCAACATTCGTTTACTTAAAGTTATATTTGAATTGATTCATGCATGTTTGAGTAATGTATTGTTCTTCATCTGGAGCACAACTGCTCAGAAATCCTGTTCTCACCTCCCACCTATCCCTCCCACTTGCATGTCAAATTATAATACTCAAAATGAAGCATAAATGGTTCAGAATTGTCCCATATCCACTTTCTAAAATAATCATTAGTTATTTAAAATCTGTTGCTTCTTACAGTTAAATGTTAAAATGAAGAGGCGGGGGAAGTCACTGGAGCTGTTTCTTTTTCAAGTCGTTTTAGATCATTTTGTGTTTTACAATGATTGACATAAATTACTGATATGCACATGTTCTAGTTTCTTACTAAATAGTTGGAAAAATAACAATAAGTCTCCTTTAAATGCATAGAAATTTGAAATAAAAAAAATAAAAATCAAAAAGGGTCATTTTTCTGACCAACATTGGATCGTTTTGTGAGCTTTATGTATTGTGCGTCACACTGAATTCTCAAGATTGACACATAATGCAAATAACAGCATTCATGATTTGTACAAGCTCAAATAGAAGTGTCTAAATAATAATTCATGATCCAGGCCTGTTTTCAGATCTCCAGAGTAAAACCTGAGCCCGTTGGTCATGCACACAGTGGACACAGACAGCAGTGATGGAGCATGAATCAAACTGCAGACTATGGAGGTTACTGTGGACACAGGATGAAGCAGCCTGGCTCTGCAGCTGTTAGCGGTTAGTTTAGCCCCCGGAGCACAGCCCTTTCCCCAAAGCAGCGCACAAGCTCGGAGGCTGGCCCTTACTTGAGGCGAGCCGCTGGGGAGAAGCCTTGATTGGAGACGGGGGAGGTTGGAGACTGAGTGGCTGGGGAGCCTGTCTGATTGCGGTACTGCAGAGGAAGAGTGTTAGCTCGAGCTGTGCTACAAATACTTTAGTTTCACACACACAAAATAGATTCAATATCTCAGACTGAACTGTAAAATAAGAGCAATAATGGATCTAAACACCTTGTATTTTAATATAGAATTATCAGTCGAAATTAACTTCAAAAAAACAGAATTTGAATAACAGGATACAAATAGCACAGTCTAACACTTACAAGAATGTTTTGTTACAGTGTGAGATATCAATAAAAGAAAATATTAGAACTAGCTTTTTACTAAAGCCTATGAAACAGGTGGACCAGGTCACTGTTTTGACTTTTCACACAAGCAAGTTAGAGCTCCACAAGTCACGTTAAGACAAGTCAGGAGACTTTTCAAGTCTTTATATCAAATTACTTTGAATACAATTTTGTTGCTTTTATGAAATATGCTATTTAAATAAATTTCTGGGCACAATAAATAAGTGAGGAGAGTGTGTTAATGTAAATAACACAATTACATTTTCTGAGGAGAAGCCCAAGTTGCCCCAAGCCCAAGTGAAGCAAGTAGAAAGTCTTCTATCTATATTGACCCTATTTTGTCCGGCCCACTTGGCTTGGAAATGCACTTCCTGTTTAGCTCTGTTAAGGTAACTAACGTGTTTGTTGTCTGTCTTGTGGGACCATTTTAATTAAATATAATGACAGTTAAAATAAACGCATCGACTGAAATCTACAGGCTAAATGCAGCTAAACAGGAAGTGTACGTCCTAGAAAAGTAGGCGGGACAAAATAGGGTCAATACCAAGGCTGTGTCCCACGTACATGGGGTAGCCTAGACGAAAGTCTTAGTCCATTTTATCAAATCAAGTCTACCCCTTTAGGCGCCAAAATAGCAATTCTGCACCAAGTGATTCTAGCCCAGGAGCCACATGCGGCTCTTTAAAGACATCAGTGCGACTCTGAGATTTGATTCAGAATGAGGAACGAGACTAGAAAAAAGTTACATTCTTGTACAGTGGTGTGTCTTGGCCAGGGTCTGTTTTGAAAAAGAAATTTAGCTATTATTAGTGGAGCTATACTGGTTATACCATTTTTAAATGTATTGCAAAGTGCATTACGTAATGAAAGAAGTGCTCATTGAAAGAAACACGCCATTTTTGTGACTATGCAATGTGCATTCGTTTTGTAAAACATTGTCTAGATTCACATTTATTGGACTAAATGCAGTTGCAACTTTAATTTGGTTTAAATTGGGCAAATGTGGCTCTTTTGCTGTAAAAGGTTCTAGGCTCTTCTTCTCTACTTTCCTAGTTCTATAGCGGCCCGCGAAGCAGTATGATGTGGCCCACCTTGGTAAAATGGGCCATGGACTGGGCCACATTGTAAAGAAGCCAGGGAAACAATCCGTATCTGAATTACAGTGAACAGTGGTGGATACAGCAACATAATGCTTTGAAATAAAGACTGACCCATATAATAAAGTGGGTCAGGGACTGGGCCACATTTCATGGTTCCTGCAGTACTTTTACTTCATCAGCTAAAATTCCACTGATATTTGTTTTTTTCACTTTGTTCTGGTTCATAAATTGATCTCTAGTCTTGTTCCAAATTGAGGTTCACCCTGAAGTAGCAAAAATATAAACCTAGAGTTGATTAACTCTAGGTTTAGCATAGTCCTTTATCTGTTGTTCTGGTTTGCTCATGTATACATAGTTTTCATTTATCTCTGCTTGTGTAAGCCTGTTAAATGACAGAGCAATTTAGACTTATTTTCAATTTACTAAACATAAGTTCTTGGCGCAGTTTTGTTATTCGGCCCATAGACCATAGTCCTCTGTCTGCTGTAAAATATAATTGAATAGCCCTGCTGTAGAGCAGTAAAAACAGACACAGCATTAGTTATTATCACTATAAACAACTCTGGTCTTGGGCACAATTTTGCGTTAAAAACTGCGATGTATTGTGCAAATGCCCGGCCCCCCAAGCCGTGGTCCTCGATACAATCTGGCCCTCTGAAAAATAAAGTTGAATAGCCTTGCTCTAGATTCTAAGTTTTTAATAAGTTTCAGTAGCTTGGAAAATTCTCAATTCAGCTCTGTACCAGTGGTTGTATAATATAACACAGAGGTAACAGTTTAGATTCTATAAGATTTATAGTAACCACATTTACTGCACTGGATTTCAAATAAAAAAACCTGGCCCTAAAGGGTTAAGTCATCACAATAGTGAATAAGTTATGATGTGTCCACACCTCTGCTATGAAACCCACCTGTATCTAGAGTATCTTACATTATTATACGATAGATTTATCTACGATTGGTCTGAACTTTAGGTGTGTTTTGGAGAACTTAAGCTTTAAAAGTAGATGTTTTTTCTGTTGGTATTATATTGGGGAGTAATTACATTTAGGATGAAACCTAGTATTTTAGTTCCACAAAAATAAATTCCTAGAAATGTAATAATTCTCTTATAAGTTTAACTCGATTCACATGGGATTAGTTTTATATATGATCCTCAGATGAATTGTAAAAAATAAACTATCATCCGTGTTTCTAGTGAATCTAGTCTGAAAATGGTTAATGTTTGTAAAAATGGGGAAGTTTCCATTCCAAAAGAAGCTACTGTTAATGACCAAACACCAAAAATACTAATCCCGTTCTAATCCTGTAGAGATTTTCTAGAACACATTTGCTTTTTTCCTTCTCAAAGTTCCTAATCTAACAGGAAACTGACATCTATGAATCCTTCTAGAAACTTTTGTGTGTGTGCAGTTGTGTTGCTGGCGTCTTACTGAGCTGATGCTGATGCTGGCGGTGGTCTGGCTCTGGCTGTCTGGAGAGGGGCTGCTGGCGGGGGCAGACCCAGTGGAGGGCGGGGTGGGCAGGGTGATGAGCTGGATGCCCGGAGGAAGGCTCTGCTGCTGCTTCTGGAGGTCGTTGAGGAGCTGTGCCTGGGCCTGTGGAGTCAGCTGGCTGAACAGAGGGAACTGTGACAGCTGCTGCTCCAGGGTCAGAGAGTCTGTGGGCACGGCCTGCGCACACACAGGACAGACGTTATTGACAGATCTTTTCACACAATGTACCATCAGAGTATACCAGGCCTTAGAATTAGATTAAACTAGGTCTAAAAGAAGAATAAATGGTGGATAAAGTCGTTTTAAGTGCCAAGAAAGAAAAAAATATAAACTTGTCTCAAATTTAAAACCATTATTTAAACAGTAAAGGTTTCTGAGTACCACCAGGAGCAGCTCATGTGTGTTGGGAGCAGCCAGTGTTACCTGTGTGATGTTGACGGGCGAGGTGAGGGTGGGGGAGAGCTGCTGGGGCGACTGCTGTAGCTGGAGGTCAGAGGTCAGGGTCAGAGGCACCACAGGAGGCTGACGACGCTGAGACGTGACGTTCATGTTTGGCTGAGAGGACGGGATACCTGAGAAACAAGCAAGAACTTCAATTCAATAATATTCAATTACTGGTTCATCTGTAGTCTAATCTTTGCTATTTACAAGTTGTTCCTCAAAACCCCTTTGGTTGAGGAAAAACTGTCTAAGATGCTGTTGCTTCAGTGACTCAGACCTGACTGCCGATGCCCTAGTATCAAAGTATCCTCCTGACCTGCCCCGTCCACCTCCCTCTCTGGATTGTCAGAATCTTTCCTTGCTAAAAAAAAGCAAGGACAGGGCACGCTCTGGGACAACTATCCATTTGGCTGTTTACTGTTGAACAATCTGCTTCTGCCTTATAGTGACAAATGACTGTTTATGATTCTATAATATTTCTGCACAGCATTTGACTTTAACGATAGCAGAAAAGCTACATAATGCAGCTTTAAATGACACATAGAATATGCTATTAGTAATGTTATTTGCCTTTTAAGGTACACCCAGAGATGGCAAGTAACTAAGTATTTTTACTCAAGTACTGTACTTAAGTAGGTTGTACTTTACTTTAGTCTTCAAAAATCAGGCAACTTTTTACTTTTACTTTTTACATTTTTCTTGAAATAGCTGCACTTTGTATTACCCACCATTTCAAAACAAATTACCGTAGTTACTTTTTAAAGTCCATAGAAATTTTTTTTTTCTTGTAAAGGAGGCGCAGATCTGGGGCCTCATTTATAAAGGTTTGCGTAGGATTTTTGCTGAGCAAGTGCGTACACCTAGTGGCCACAGGTGGCGTGCGCCACGCAACATCCATATTTATAAAAGCCTCCGTGCGCTCTCCTCCACGCAATCTGAGCTTTATAAATCCCACCTGCTTCTAGAATCTGCGCACGAGAAGCAGCGTCAGACCACGCCCTCTCCACACCTCCAATTCACCATGAAAGGTGACTCATGAATAATATTTTAATAGACATGAGGCGATAATCAGTGGGTTTGGCACACGGGGAAAGACAAAGAGGGAGGAGTCAGAGGGAGACGGACCAAGCAGCAGCAGCAGCAGCTCGTCACATGTGGATTTACTACTAATAAAATGTGAATGAAAAAGACTCTTGTAACGTAAATGAGGCTCACCTTTTAAATGAATCAGATGTGTGAGATTTGGCCTCGTTCACTCACATAGGCCTATATACGTGCACGCGGAAATCTGAATGAATGAAACGAGGCTTACGAGCGCGCGAGGGTGACACAGATGCCCTCCCTGATCGAGCCAAGAAGCGATGAGGAAATAAGCAGAAGCCAGAGAACAGGCAGCGTTACGAGAGAACGGGACGTGAAACTCCTTTTGCTTCTTTGCCTGCACGTGCGCGCCCGTGGCACAGACACTTTAGACATTTCCTTTACTTAGACAGAGAGAACAAGCGCTCTAAAGCTCCCCGTTACCTTTGGTCCACCCCGGGTCGGGCAGGCTCAGGCTGTGTGTGCGCGTTTGTGTCAGGATCATTTCTGCCTACATTCTGGCGCGTGCTGCGTAAAAAGTTGGACCTGCGTCTTGTCCAATGCTTTATTTATTTAACATAAGTCTCGCTAATGTGCTGAGGGAGGAGTTTTCTCTCAGGCCCGAGCGTTGTTTCATAAATACGTTCATAGATTCAGCGGCATTCTCTCTGGTATTAAAGCCATAATGAACACACGCGCACGCACGAGAGCCACGAGCTTGTGCACGAGTCCGCACGGGCTTTCATACATGTGTTGTAATAAAAATGAGAGGAATAAACAGCCCTTGTCTGTGTTGGTCAACATCTGCTTTAAAGCTGAAATATAGGCTAAATGTAATATTTGTATAAAATGATGATTTTCTCCATCAAACACTTCCTCAAACTCTCTTCACTTCTGCTTCTCTCCACGAGTGTCGTCTTTTCCCCGTGTCTCCAGCCTTTGCGTACAGCGCACGCATGGGTTCCAGTTTGCGCAGAGCTGAGCAAAACCCTGCGCCTAGTGGAGCTTTTATAAATACCACCTTTGGCGCAGAGGGAGGTTTACGCACTGCGTAAGGCGTAAGCAAGCTTTATAAATGAGGCCCCTGGTGTTGCCTTAAATCAAGACTTTTTCAGTCACAAAGCTGCCTATTTTCTAACATTCCCCCAATTGATACGATTAAATTAAATTTCATGAATAGTGTCTCACTTTAAAGGTGCACTATGCAACTTTTTGGCCAAAAATAGACTTGAATAAAAGCATGTTTTTAGACTCATTTAGAATGTCCAAAAGTTTGGTTTTAGCATTCTATTTTGAATGAATTGTGGAGTCGACTTTTCACCTCCAGAAAGTTACATAGTGCACCTTTAAAGTCCATTTTACACCAACTTTGTCATTTTACTTTATACTTTGTTACTTAAGTAAATTTGTTAAGTTTTGCTTTTGTACTTTTACTCAAGTAAACAAGCTTCAGCAGGATTTTTACTTTTACCAGACATTTTTAAGAAACTGTACTTTTACTTAAAGGTGGGGTAGCTAACTTTTTTAGTTGTAAATTAGTAAACTTGGTGTTTTCCACTAAAAAGTAAATGATAAATGCAGCACTTTGTGAAAAAATTTGATCACAGTGTACTGTCTGAGCTGAATAATAAATAATTTTAGTTCTCGTAAGGAGCTGGATGCTGCACTCTGATTGGCTGTGATTGGGGTGGTCACTCCAGTTTCACTTTATTGTTTGTTAAAAGACATATTCAATACAAATAGGAAGATAAAACCCTTATTTAGAACCTTCTTATTGAAGAAAACATTTTGCTAAATGATTTGCTATCCCATGGTAAACAAACAGGAAAAGGTCCTTCAGTGTAAGCCTGCTCAGAGTAAAATCACACATTTTTATTATTTAATGCCACAAAAACATCTAAGCTAGAAAAACATGTTTTTATTTAAGTTTATTCTTTGGCTCATTGTTAATCGGTGTACCTTTAATGTACCTTTAAGTGTACTTTTGTTGTGCCACGACTTATCAGCCAAGAGTAAAATACTGCTGGCAGATAACACAAGCTTATGTTTGTTAATAACAAACAACAAACCAGAGCCAGCCATTAACAACCTGCTTCAGCTGTCTAATGTAAGCACAACGTTGTAATGAGAGTGATTTGATAGAAATGCTCAGAATGAGTCTGGCAATAGTTTAAACAGACTCTCTCAAATCTCTGCACCTCTACCTCGTATTCTCAGTGGAACAGTCGGAGACGGTTTTCATGGAGTACAGTGGTCCCTCGTTTATCGCGGGGGTTAGGTTCCAAAAATAGCCCGTGATAGGCAAAACCCGTGAAGTAGTGATCTTCATTTTTAACAATAATTTCAGTTGATAGCCTGCCTGGTTCTGATGTTTAGTGTCTTTTGTACCGGTAATAATGCGCTGAACACATGATTCACCATGAGATTCAACAGCGCGAGTCGTTTTTGTGACGCTTAAAGAGGAACGGTGCTGTGTGCGTTCGCCTGCTCTGCTTTTGACATGTTGCCCGTCCCGCTGCGCTCCACAGTCGACCGCAGAGCCACGGATCACACGGACTCCAGAACCGACACGAAACACATCCGGACTCTAGTGAAGTCACAACAAGCTCCTCAAACACATCTCTGAACTACACAAATTACGTTCCAGCGGGAACAAACTTATCATCGTAACTACGAGCTCAAAGAGTCAAATCCTCACCTGGAGAAACGTCCGAGCGTCAGGTCAGCTTCCCCTGCAGGATCCAAACTGTCTAAAGTTTTCTAAAAGAGCTTCTGTGCTGTTGCCTGTGAATGCTGCGATGTGATACGGTCCCAACAGTGAGTTTGAGAGAAAAGCACGCTTACGCAAAATTGCACTAAAAAAATCCGCAAAACGACGAAGCCGCGGAAAGTGAACCCGCGATAGAGCGAGGGACCTCTGTAAATGTGAATGAAGCTAAATACAATTCCAGGTGTGGTTTTAATGAGGGAACATTTTAGTAATTACTTTCCTCTTGAAAAACAAACCCATAAAGAGCACAACAGCAGATGGTGATAGCACGCTTCTCCCTCAGTCAGTCACCGAGACCTCCAGCTACTCATGAAACAAACGAATATGGTTGCAGTTGCAGAGCTTGTGTCTCACCGTGGCTGGCGGCGCTGATGCCCAGGTGGGTGAGGTTGGTGGTGAGGCTGCCGGTGCTGCCGGAGGCGCTGAGGGAGGGGAAGGCCATGGTGTCGTCAGGGTCCAGCGGGGTGACAGCGGCGGAGGGAACTGGATGTTAGTTAGATCTGGCAGAGAACCTCCAGTGTTGTGAGCCGCGGGAAGAACAGACGGGTTCAGCTCCTGGTCCGGTGAAGGGAAAATACTGCAGAAACACAGAAGATTAAAGAAGCATTCACACATTTTACAAACACATAAACAAAACTGAGACAGAATCATTCATCTGTACAATACCTTAACTGAATAAACATGAAAACTTACTTGATTCCTGGGACATCACATGTGTTTGGCTTTGACGAATCATCCTAAAGACATAATACAAAACATTTATGGATTATACTCAATGTATGGATTATACTAAAAATCAAAGAATGAAACAAGTATGATTGTGAGACGCGAGCTGTGTGGTGTAAAAATAGTTAAATAAAATATCATTACAACATTCTTATGCAGTGATTTTCCACCATTTTCACCAAGAATGAAAGCAAAACAATCACCATTTACTAATTTCAAAAAACAATTTAAAGGTACGCCATGTAATTTTTCCAACAAAAGGTTCTTTCACTACTTTGACCATGTTCCAAAGTAAAATTTTAATATGGCTTTGATCAATTATACATCAGTTTATTTCTCAAAAAAAGCGTAAAAAATGCTTCTCCATAGACTGGACTTGTACCACTTGGCTTTGCTTTTTTGCCGTACATTGAGTGTGAGTTCGATGTGGGTCACGCAAAAGAATCCATACAGATATTTTTTCAAGACTTTCAAGTCATAGAACGAGCATTCTTGCAGGAATATACGTGAATCTGCATGGCTTTGGGCAAATATAGACTGCATAACATTTCATTTTACACATAATACCACTTTGCTAACAGTTAAACAGCTTAATTGCCACCAGCAGAAAGTGTACTGCTCTGAGGCAGGCTATACCTCTTGCCGAAGCTGCTCCGATAAGAGACCAGGGTTTGGTGCAGTGACTAGAGCCTGTCCCAGAGACTTTGGGCCACCCTGAACAATGGCCAATTCATTCACTCTCTCATTCATTCACTAGAGGAAATTTACAGTGATGTCAATTGACCTATCCATTTTTAAGGTGGGAGGAAGTCAGAGTGCCCACAGTGAACTCGCGGTAATCAATGCAGAGAAAACATGCAAACTCAAAGAAATTAAGATGTTGATTTGATCTAACCCAGGGTTTAAAACCACAATCTCATTGGGACAAATTTCTTCTCAATTTTTTAGCTTTTGGGAATTGAAAATCACTCCAAACACAACTACATGTTACAATATCACTGCAAGACTGAATTGTCAAAGCTACATTTTAATTGTTTACTTTTTCTAATAACAGATTTCTAATGTTGAGTATGAACTTGAACAGAACATCCGAACGTGATAAATTATGCTTGTGTTTACAATGCATGAGTGGGAAATCTCAGCTTTTGCATTTTGTCCATCTGCTGTGTTTTCATAAAATATGCGAGTCGTGTAGATGGCCTTGGTCCAGCAGGAAGAACCAGGATGTAAATTAGCTACCTTTTTGTCCTCCCACATCTGCTTCTGTCCATCCTTGTCTCCGCTGGACTCTGAGTTTTCTGTCCCGGGCACCGTGAGCAGCAGGACTGATTCAGAAAAAAAAAAACAGAGAGAAACAGTTTATACACAAACACACTTCCAAATCAACACTGCAAATGAGTCACTGAGAGAGAGAGAAAAAAACCCAGACGAGAGGTTCAACACATTTCTGTTTCTACAAATAGAAAGGTGAGCAGACAGTGTGAGTGAATCCCAGCCACACTCACAACAACTAATCCATGGTATAATCACTGAATTATTGATCGGGTCCTTTCAATCAGCTCCACTCAAACACGCCTCCGCAAATAAGGACTGCATCAACGAGACCAGCACCCTTTCTTCTATAAATATATCTTGCAGTCGAATGGAAAGCTCTTTAATGGAGACCTACTGCGCTTTTTCCATGTTTTTAGTAATAAACTGTAATATATGTAGACCAGTCATTAACATAGTGGCTACATACTGTTTTGAATCCTACATGACAACTTGGAAAAACTTTTTTTTTTATTAATCGCAGGTTAATACTAGGGCTGTAGTCGACCAAAGAAATTCTTGGTCGACCAAAGACAAGTTCCATCGACCGATTAATCGACTAAAAAGAAGGCACGACAAAATGTTTGAAGCTACAAATATATTCTGATTTGATAATTTATCTAACCCGAACTAGACTAAAAAGACCAAAAATGTTGTAGAGTTCATGCAAAAACATCAATTAATATAGAAAATGAACAACAAACAGTGTGTTTATGTAAAAAATGGCAAGCAAATCTTCAGCTAATTCACTACTTTTATGTTGCTGTTAAATATAACTCATTATAATCTCACTAAAATAATGGGTCGACTAATGAAAATTGACCAACTAATCGACTAAACAACTAAAGAATTACAACACTCGTTAATACAGATAATGGGGCAGTGTGGTGACTTTCTTAAGATGTGAGATATTTCAGTTTGTTGCTGTGGTATAAGCATAATAAACAACTTGTAGCCTACTAACGTGATCAGCAAGAATTCCAATGTTAGTGCTAGATAGTCTGGTCTGGAGGAACAGAAGTGAGCAAGTTGCCATAGTAATGAGTTTATTACTGCTGTTAAACGGGCCTAAACAGTTATATTTTTTCTTAACATTTACCCAAACCTTTTCCCTAACCTTACCCATTACCGTAACCCTTTTCCTAAACTTAATTAGCCTCCCTTCGGACCCGACTATCCAGCATTTATCATTCTGAATATATCACTACGCTGCTGTGGCCATCACCATAGCAATAGGAAAACAAGTGAGCAGCTGTTAGGAAGGAGGGACTATCAGAATAAAACAGAAAAACAGATCTCTCAAACAGTAAATGGACTGTAAATAAGTTGATATATTTGTGACATGTAAATGATAAATGGTATAGTCACAAACCTACGAAAACATGGTATAAGTGGATTAAACAACTCCAGACACTTTCTAGTGTTCTTGACTTTGTGCATTAAAACAGTTAACGCACTGCTCCATATTGATTAATTGGCTCAGTGCATTTGTCTTGTTTGGTTCAATAGCTACATCCTGTGCATACAAACACTTCCTGTTCAATGCTTTTCAATGAGGTTTTCATTACATCAGTTAAAACAAATAAATACTGTTTAGATCAGACAGTTGTGGTGAATGTGACAGAAAACTGTTAAAGACTTTACATATTAGAGGAATATTTCATCAGAGAACACTTGGGTGTTTAAAAAGAGACATAATAGTGTCTAAATGCTAATGCTAACAGGAAATGGTCGTATGTATTGAAGTTAGCTATTTTGAACGTACACAAGCCAACTGAAGTTCCGTGCACAGAGCGTATTGTTCAAAATAAAAAATTCAGATAAAGAGTTTTTTTTGTTTGTTTGTTTGTTTTACAATCTTAACTCATCAAATAACAACCAAAATAACAGTAAGCTTTATGTTAATGATGTGTGTGTAAAAATACATTCTACAAAAAAAAGATGCCTCGTTACCTCGTTTAGGCTGTAGTTCTTGTGACCCTCCGGAGTACACCTCCTGAGGTTTAGGATTCATGGCGCTCTGGTGCAGAGCTGAGTCTGAGTTTGTCCTGAGAAAGTGAGAAAGAGGAGTCAGCAAAAACAGAGCCAAATCACCTCTGCAGCCAAAATATGAGAGAAAGAACATAGTTTACAGAAAGTAGGGTTAATAGTGGTTGGTAGTTCCCAAGTTGAGTTATTTTGAAAATCTTTGTGCTGAATAAAAAAGTCTGTAAATGAAGAAGTTGAGGTGCTAATACTAGTACGCAGAGTTACAAATTCATTATTTGTTTCAGTATTTTGGTCAGTTTTCTAAGAAATGCTTAAACTGTGTAATCTGAACAGAAAATGCTTCACAATACTTGACAGAAAAAACACAATCAATACTCGAGTCGCACCATTGGGGTTCGTTGGTACTTTATGCTTTAACCAATCATTGTGCACACATATAGGCTGGGCGTTATAGACAAAAATGAATATCTGGTTATTTTTTGTAAGTATCTTGATAACGATATACAAACGATATTTAATCAGTCCCACGGGAATGCAGCAAAAATGTCTAACAAATTGTTACAAGATTGTGTACACATGTTGGAATTGATTTTTTAAAAGATTTTTATTCCGTTTGGCTTGAACTAATGGGCCAGCCTTGGTGAAGTACCCCTTTTGACTTTAGGCGTTTTCACACATTAAGTACAAAGAACTAGTCACATTCTCCAGCCCTGTTTTATCAGAAGAACTACTAACTACTACTAAGTTCAGTTCTGAAAGTGGTCTAACAGGCTTTAACATCTGTTAGTCTGAACATTTAAATACGTGATTAAGTGGAGTTAGGAAAACAAAAGTTGTTTTTTTGATTCTGCATAAACTATCATCTACAAAACCTAAAACATCACTAAAACACAATTATTCACTGCTATTCCTAACAGGCTACTATTTTCAATTAAATCAAATATTTTCTTGATTACTGCTTTAAGAATTTTTTCTTAAGGATAAAGAACGTTGTTAAATAAATGTGAGAACATATAAAACAGGAGTGTCGGACTCAAAAGAAAGGGCCATACTGGCGTCATGATGTTCTCGAAGGGCCAGTTGAACTAAAGGAACCTTACTAATCTTTGAAACACAACAAATATTAGTCTCTGTATTTGATTTTTGTGCTTTTTTAAATACTGAGGATTAGTCTGAAAAATGAATACTTTTAAGTTTCAGACAAATCATTGCATAGGTCAAGGCACTACATTACTCCTGTCACCAATATTAGATTAAAGTCACCTCATAAGACCTCGAGGGCCACATAAACAAGGGCCGAATCTGGCCCTGGGCCTTGTATTTGACACGTGATATAAAACATGTTTCCAAACAAAGTGTTCATTGTAAATGTGCTTGTGTCACCAAAAGGTTCCTGGTCTGACTGGAAAGTACCTGCCCAGAGCAGGAGCTAAAAAAGTGGAAATAGGTACAAGAACTCAAAAAGGTTCTACAGTGGGAAAAGGTATATTGTAGTTAAAATAGTGGTTCAGTTAGAATGAATAAAATGAAAAATTGTGAGGCTGGATTTCAACTGGCTTAAAATGAGAGTTATCGTTAAACAATATTAACATAGATAAAGGAAAAAGCATCCCAAAAGAGGCTTAAAACAAGAATAGATTTGAAAACTATTCAAACTGAGAGAACCAACCAAATTAACTTAACTAAGACTAACTTACCCAATAATAGTGTGGCATAACTTGGACAAAAAATCTGACCAAAGAAACAGAAATAAAGTATTCAGACAGAATGTAAATTGATTCTAACTTGCAACATCAAAAACCAAACATAACAATAATAATTTGTGTTGTATTCACCCAGCGTGTAAATGTGTAAATGCAAAACCAGTCTTACCTTCTCCAGCTGGTGTCTGGCGGAGGCGAGAGGTAAACCGAGCTATAGGGACAGCTGTCGATGTGAATTCGGTTAAGGCTAATAACAAAGCATGGATGACAAATTGATCTGCGCTAATCTATATTTTCACGCCTCTCCGAGTAGTTTCACATGATTACCTGCGATACGTAACAGCAAACCAGACAAGTGCTACAAGGATCCAATTACATGCACCCGCCGCAGACACGGGCTGTTTTCCTCATTGTGGAATAGATTTTTTTTTTTTTTTAATGAGTCTGTTGGCAGGGGAGAAACAATAAAGTTAATCTGGCTGCTCAGGAAACTATTTATACTTGTCTTAAATGTGCTTGAAACAGGCTAAGTTAAATCTTTTTAGGAACAAAACTGAAAAAATACACTGTAGTAATTCTACTCTTTCTAGGGATGTATCTCGGGCTGGGCAATATTGTGATAAAAATCGTCGTGAGTTACCTCTGCTTTTTTGACAATGTTCTTCAATATAGATATTTTCCTCTTTCTCGATGGATGATTTGATGCATCTGTTTGTTAAAATATTTTTTTTAACGAACCATAGATTTTAGCTGTTTTCATGTCCAAAAGTCATAGTATGTATAGAAACACTTATGGCAATTACACTTGTTTGCAGCAACACACAATGTTCTAATAACGATTATTATTACCGTAATTTTACATAAGGTATTTTTTTACATGTTTGAATTGCAGTTAAAACAATGCAGCAAATTATAGATTCTCATGACTTACTATTAAAAAGTATGGCCTGTATAGTACACGTTATGGAATTTAAACTAGTTGGTGCGACTATACAATGTCTCAATAGTGCAGAAATTAGTAACTTTTTATTGAAGGTTGCTTGTTTCTCTCTGAAAATCTGGCAACACTGGTAGATTTTGAAAGCTGGTATTAGCTACTGATAGAATTGTGTTTACCTCAAAGACAATAGGAAAATAAACGTCTACAAGAATCGTGATAAAATCGAAATTGTGATCGGACTGAAAGACGCAATTGAACGACGCTAGAATTTAGCATTTGAAGTGCTATTAAACCTTGTGTATGATGGCTGATTTAAGGCCACAAAACATAAGATACTTCATTGACTTCAGGGTTTCTACTTCCTGTTGTTTAAATAAATCTATATTCATTCATTCATTTTCTACGCTTAATCCCGTTAGGGGTCGCGGGTGACTGGAGCCTATCCCAGTAACTTTGGGCCTTAGGCGGGGAACACCCTGGACAGTGGCCAACTTGCCGCAGGGTTAGACAGACAAACATTCACTCTCTCATTCACTCACTAAGGGAAATTTGCAGTGATGCCCAATTAACCTAAACATGCATGTTTTTGGAGGTGGGAGGAAACCGGAGTGCCCGGAGAAAACCCACAGTGACACGGGGAGAACATGCAAACTCCACCCAGAGAGATCGTGAGATGTTGATATGGTCCGACCCGGGAGTCGAACCCACGACCTCCTTATTGGGAAGCCAGAGCTCTAACACTTGGCTACCGTGCACCCTAAATAAATCTATATAATCCAGATAAAATATTTCACTTGGTCTGTAATTGCACCACTGGGGTTTGTTCCTTCATTCCATGATTTCAAAGTAACGAATCGCTGCGCACAAAGACATGTAGTCCAGAAGTAACAGTGCAGCTTACCGTAAGCGACCAAACAGACACAGAAGTTACGCCAAAGAGTTCATTAGGCCCTAGCCCTTTTGGCTCCTAGGCAAGTTTCCTTTTGGCAATTTTGTGAATAGAAATACTTAAGTCTGACATTTTTGTCGAGATAAATAGCCTCATGTTTTGTGAGACCTATCGCTGCAGTAGTTTGTGGATTAAATCTGCAGCAGTTGTTTATCCACTGTTTGTGGTCTAACTCAATGAATATGTGTCCTATTGCACAAACTTAAACTGTATGATAGCTTCTGAGTAGTAGTAGTATTAATTTTCTGCAATTAGGCACCCTCACCTCCACCGCCCTATGCAACCGCCTAGTTGCCTATGCCCAGGGCCGACCATGCAGTACATTTGATGTCATGCACTGATAGGCACTGACAGACGGAAGCACACGTAAAAACCATCCCAAAAGTTTAACAGATCAAACAGCTTGTCTGAATGAGCTGTGCCTTTTGTCTGAGTCAAATTGCAAAAAAAGAACAGTCAAATGTGCACAGTTAGTGAAAGTGTTTCCTAATCCTAACCATCATACAGAATGGTTAACAATAAGATTCTTCAATCTAGTCATGTCTACATATAAGATCTCATCGCTCCTTTGTAAATTATTGAACGTTGCTTTAATAAATAAATAATTGCATTAATAAATAAATAAAACAATAAGTCGTGGATTTCCTCATTTCTCTACAGCCCTTTCTCTTAACAAATGCCTGAAGTCTCGTCTCCGATTGGCCAGTGACTCGTCTTCTTAACTTATTCGGGAACTTAACCTTGTCTGGAGCAGGTTATGAGCATGTTGCTGTAGAGATCTACCTTGTGCAAAGTGATCCAGCTTCATAGTACTGCCAGATCAGGTTTAATCAAAAACTAAACCCTAAATCCAGCTTAAATCTTCCGACATAGCAGCTGGTGTGAAAAGAAATTGAAAGGAGGCTGGCTAATAAAACATTAGTCGACCATTTAAAACAACTGGTGAATTCACCCTCAGCTTACAATAGCCCCATATAACCTCGATAGACGGCAAATCATAAAAATGCTGAGTTAGAAGTGGTCAAACCTCAAAGGACTATAACGAGCTGTTAAAGTAAAAACACCTAAACAAGGGAAGGCTAGTTTCAGGCGTACAGTACAGCTCCTTTCTTTGGGCAGACCATCAGAAGAATATAAATGACCATGCCAGCAAGATGAATTCTCATGATTTTCACAAGCTCGTAATCCTTGAGAATCCATGTTGTTAGGCTCCCGTTGTTGTGCTTGATTGCGATTAGGCCTGAACCAGCAGCGGTGGATAGACTGGACCAAAAACAGTGGTGTGTTTTGAGCAGAAGCCAAAGGTGAAGAGTCCAAACTAAATTTACTAACTCCGACAAACACTGGGATGCTGATTATATCTTGAATTAAAATTACAGCATAAAAAACACATGATGTATAATTTGATCCAACATATTTTAGATTTAATTCGTTTCTTCAGAGTGCCACAAATGTGTATCTAATGAAAAAAAAAAATAATAATAATTTCAAGATAAGCTAAAATTGTTTTATTCTTGGATTTCAATCTAAATGACAAATTTAGAATCTAGAATATTTTTCTTGTTTCAAATGATTTTGGACTTGTGTGAAAATACTACTTCTTACTTTGAACTATAGGGATGGGACGATAAACGATATTATAGCTAATCGCGATAATTAAGGGCCGCAATTAAATAATCGCCTGTGGCTTCATAAGAGCATCTTTAATCTGACGCTGTGAACCCAGTAAAAGCTGTATTATGGTTAAACAAAGAAAAGGTTCATGTATTAAAGTTATTTAAAGGGGCACTGTGTAAGATTGAGAGGAATTTTAATTATCACATATAGTCCACAAACATTTAAATCATATTTATTTTTTACAACATGAATACTTAAGAGAGCACTGTTAACCAATCCACATCAATTGTGATACATTTATACGTATTTGAAATGTTTCATTACGGGCCGGAATGTGGACTATTGACGCTAGATGGCAGCATGCTTAATAGGCAAAATGCATGTGAAAGGCTCCCTCTGGTGTTCAAAAGTGGAAATCATTTTGTTTGTTTGTTTTTCTTACACAGTGCCCCTTTAATGACTCTGAGACAAAAATTGTAAATTTTTGCTCAACATTGTAAACATTTGTTCACTTTGAATCATTATTGATTGTACTTAGACCAAAATACAATAAGTAGTTGTTCAAACACAGACATATTGTGCACTAATAAATATTTCAGTGATTTTGAATCTGTGCACTTTTACGTTTAGTAAATTATCGTGATAATATTTTTAATCGTGATTATTTTGGTCACAATAATCATGTGTGAATTTTTAACTAGTGCTGTTGTTCCTGCTGATTAATTGATAGAGTTTTAGTCGACAAAAAAAAATTATTCGTTTTTTATTAGATCATAGGAATTTATATTGAGCAGCAACAAAAGTATTGAATGGGCTGAAGATTTGGGGCTGAATAATTGGTCTGATATGCCCTTCTTTAATATAAACACACTGTTTCCTACCAATTTTCTGGATGTTGTTTTTGGATGAGTTTCATCACATTTGTAATCTTTTTTAGCACAGTTTGGGTCAGATAAATGACAGGTCTTTGGTCGACAACACCTACTTTTATTAGCAAATTTATTTTCCTTTTTCAAGCCAAATTCTGCTAGCACGGGTCAGAAATGCCTTGAAACCAATGAAATATTCTACCTTACGTAAGCAATTCAATCTTCTCCAGTTAATACAACTCAAATATAGATTAAAATTCTGAATCTAAGTAATTTTAAGCAAGGCTAGTTATATATTTCTTGCAGTGTAGATGCTCAAACCAAACTAAACTGGCAACTTGAATGTGTCTGTGTGAATATTAAAACTGAGATTTCCTTTTCCCTCCAAAAGCACTTGGGCTAATGCACTCTTAATCTGTCTGGGCAAAGGATATCTGGCGTCCATGTTTGTCCACAGAGAGGGGTCTTCGGTGCGGGGAGGTGATGCGATTCCTCTCCCGGTACACCCGCTCGACCAGCCCGTGGTGCCTGGTGGTCCGGCTAGTGTCCAGCACAGAGTTCTGCGTAAAAACAACTTCAAAATCAAGCCGGCTTCAAGTGAAAATCATCAACAATCAGAGCAGTGGAATAATGCTGTTTCGGGGGTTCAATGGTGCAGATGTGTCACCGTGAGTCAAGCCATGGGCCGCTCTCGTACCGATGCTCGAGTGGGCAAATGTGTTCAAAGATGGAAAGCCATGACAAGCAATGATACCGTCAATTTAGGAACCCAATTTGAGGTGGCAGTGATGTGCTTGTATTCAAATTGTGGCTTCCTCTCCGTAAGTAATAAGTGTGACATGAATGGTGCAGCTGTTTGGGGGTAAAAATCTATTCTCGTTTCACAAAAGCAGGGCTATCGCGATTATTTTTTGATTTGGCAGAGAGTGGATTGAATGGTTTTAATCAAGACATCCACTTAGTTCAGTAGAAGAAAGTGTTGTGTCAAATATTTCAAACTTCAAAGAATCTAATAGAGTTGTGGTTTTGTGGTAAGGCAAACAACTGAATAGGCTAAAATTGTACTAGCAAAATGTATTAGCAAAGTGTATTTAAAAAGGTATTCTGTTTGCTGAATCTGATAAGAAATAGGTAAAACTGATTTGGGAAATATACATCTGAAAAATGGACAGCAGAGTCTGAATTTCTTATTATTTTGGTAAACTATCACACTGAAAATTTGTGTAAAAAGACTCCAGCCTTTAATACACCGGTCTTTGAATTAAATATGAACCAATAGTATGATTCATCCACACCTTGTTCAGTACAAGCGTGTACAGTTTGTTTGGAATAGAAGCTACTCTAAAGGCAGATCTGATTGTTAGAGAGGCATCTGGCTGCAGATCTGTACTGTATCAGGAGTCTCTCAAGGCCAGTTTTTACAAATGTTGTTACGTTGTGTAAATAAAAACGTTGTGAATATTGTTTTTTAAGTGTCAATTCATCACTTTCATGTCCTGTGAAAGTTGTTGTCATAGAAACCAATGTTTAATCCAGCAAAAAGGGAAAAAGGCTTGTTTGTTTTGCTTTACCTCCTGATGGAGGTCTGCAGCCAGACACTCGTGAAAAAACTAGGATTAAGTGGATAAAAAGTGTAACTTGATCTGTAAGGCCGTAGATACAAGTCAGGTGACGAAGGGACTGGTACAGGTCTGCAGCCAGATACTCTTCAATAAATACATTAGGAAAATTTAGGGATGATGCACCAATCTATGTAGGTTCTGATAGTGGTATCAGCTGATATCAGATATTGATCGACACCAGTCGTCTAGTGACTGAAAATAACTTTTTTATTCATAAAACATAAAATATGAGACTTCTGAGTCTGTTTGAATGAATAATAAATAATTTCAGTTCTAACCAGGAGCTGAATGCAGCTCTCTGATTGGCTGTTCTTGGATGGTCTTCTCCTGTTTCACTTTATTGTTCGTAAATATATGTTTATTGACCATAATTGCAACCAAAATTAATACCTGTTGAAATTAACTATCTGTATTTTTGAGAGGAAGTAGTCAGACTTAAAATCTTAATAATGTGTGCAGTGTTAAAATCAGCTTCCCCACTTTAATCACTTAATGTGACTAGGCTTTTTACACCCAGTTCAATTCAGCTAACTCGCAAAATACATGGATTGCCAATCCCAGAAGTGATGGTGCATCAATGGAAAAAATAATTAATAAAAATAACCTTTTGGAGTTACTTTTCCCAATTAAATCTATAGATACAAGTGTAGTAAAAAAAACATATAAGGAGCGGAATGTACAGTTTCCATGTGAAATCTTAGAGAAAACTGAAAAACTTGTGTCGCGTTTATATTTTTATATACAAATCCTCACTATTTCCATTCAATAACTTAGTCCTGAAAGCCAGAACAAAGAAGAACAAGGAGAGAAACTGTAATTATTCTTCATTTTGTGACATTGCCCGGGCCTACACAATAGTATAAAATAATAAACCAGTGATTACCATCTGCAGGCTCACCTGAAAAGGCAGGTCAATGTTGCCATTTCCAATCTGATTGACATTGGGCAGTGAGCCTCCATAGAACTGTCCACGATTCTGCCCTAGTTGCAAATACTGGGTCTTCTGTAACTGCAACTGTGCAAAATAAAATTGCGTGAAAGCATGAGTGAATGACAAATCTGAGACACAAAAAACGCAACGGAAAAATAAACGGAGCAAAACAAAAGAGAAGCCAAGTCGCCGACAGTTTATGAACAAATAAAGACAAAATTATAATGGATACAGTTGAAAAGCAGAAAACAGCGCATGGTTATGAAAATGTGAACTGAAATGAAAAGATTGACTGTCCATATAACGCCACGTCAAACAGTAACGGACCAGTGGTGGAAGAAATCTGTTTGGTTACTTAAGTACAAAAGTATAGACACAGGAACCAAAAATACTAACGTACAAATATACTGAAGTATTATTAAGCGCACATTTAATTTGAGATAGGGCTGCACGATATATCGAACTGACATCGCAGTATTAACAACTGCGACTAAGATTTTGCTCCGTTCTACTTAGTTGTGTCTCTCCTAAAGATGTCACGATATCAAATTGTATTATTGCAATTATTGTGAGAAAAAATATCACGATTTTGCGGTTATTCACAATAACGCTTAGACATTTTTATTTTCTTGCGTTCTCATTGTCACTTTTCCTCAAGTTTTTGACCAGTTTTATGAAATTAAACTTCTGAATGAAAAACGGTAAAGGTAGCAGAAACATTTAGAAGCCTTTGCTTTAATAGAGATTTTTAAAAAACTGAATTTTGGCAACATATTTAACTTTCTGCTGTGGCAAACAAATAATACCCAATATTTAGAAACATATATTCATAACAACAATGCATTTATTTGATATACAGTATAACACATCTTAGTCTTAATCTGGAACTGATATTTTGCTCTGTTTCTATAGAATAAACTAAAAAAGCGTTTTATTTTGCTTCTATAATTGCCATGATTATTATTCTTTTGTTCTTGCGATTTATTGGGGCTTGAAATATCACGATTATCGATTAACCTAATAATCTTAACATCCCTATTCTCTCCCAGGATGTGACAGCCTCTGTGTAACTGAACTGTGAAGGTACACAGTTCAGGTGCTTCAGTAGTATTAAAGCCAATATGACAGTCACAGATTATCACATTTTTCTAATTTAGACTTAGTTTAGTGTGGTAAATATTATTCGTTTTAGAGCAGTTAAGTGGCAAATTATGAACAATTTGACTTATAAAATAAAATAACAGGAAGTAATCTGAGCTCTCAAACAGAATCCCTCCATCCCTCTCAATGTCGTCAAAAAGTGCTAAAATACAAAAACACAACTGATAGTTTTCTGGGAGTTTAAATTATCATATTTTGTAACACTTAAACTGTGTGAAATGAGTATTTGTCAAATCACAAACATTTGGACCACATTTACAATGCAGCTGGGCTATTAATGGAAAAATCAAGATCGAGGTCGAATTGAACTGAATTGTCAATTATTTGGTGGTGGGTTTTGAATCGAAAGATTGAAAAATCAATCTTTTGTCAGTAAAAATGTGTAGTTTGAGGCAGAACACTAATATATAGTTTCAAAAAATCTAACAAATGGGACATAATACAAGTATTTGTTTTGTCATTTGTTTGTTTTTTTAAAGGTTAAACAAAATCAAATCAAAAATCGAGATCAATCATTATGAGAAAAGAAAACTGTGATTACATTTTTTTCCCAGATCGCCCAGTCCTAGTTGCTAGGTAACAGTTGTGGGTTCATCACCTCTACATATGTCATATTTGCTGGACAAAATACAACTAGAAACATCATGAGAAAAGCCAGTCTAGATGAAAACAATTAAATATTATCGTGTGTATTATACTGTGTTTTTCTGAAAGTATCTTCAAAACTGTCTTATGCACTTTAAGTATTTTAAGCAGAACCTTTTAGTTTAATGTTCCAAATTTGCAGAACAGATTATTTTAATATTTCCGATGTTCACCTTTGACAAAATGGTATTCTAAACAGAAAAAACTGGAATCAAAATCAAAATGTTCAACTGAAAAATTGACAATAGATTTTTTTTGTTTTTGTCATTATCGTGCAGCCCTAATTTGAGGACTGTTAACAAATTAATTGTAATTTTGATAAAGAATTGTGCAGATATTTCTATATTTTTGAACATATAACCCTTGTTTATAGTTCAGAAAACTACTGCATTTCTCAGTTACTACTTACTGACGGTATTTTTTTTATTTGATTTGTTGCTATAAATAAAAACGTCAGCCCTTGTCGAGTTAAAATGTTCTGTAGTAAAAAGTACAGACACTTACTCTCAGACGCAGAAAAGTATTTAATCTTCCACCACTGCACCAGACACACCTCACGGATAGAGTTATATGAAAGACCCAAACGACTCCAGTTACTTTGATGGAAAGACGCAGGATTCTGACAAAAGACCACAAAACCCAGAACCGGCCAGTCGCCCTGCGGCTGAATTTAAACACTTCCACCAAAACAAGGGACAAGACTCACACTAAACATATCTAATGTCCACAATAAAAACAGGCAGTCGACAATTAGAAATACATCTTGTGTGGCATAGAAAGCTCTTGATATAGTTTCATATGTATTTTTATGTTACTGTACCTGCAACAATAAAATTTTAAAGAGATACATGACAATAAACAGTAATATTGAAACTACATTATACAAATACTAGGGCTGCAACTAACAGTTATTTTGGTAATCGGTTAGTTTAGGGGTCTGCAACCTGCGACTTCAATCAATGCGGCTCTTTGAGATTTGGTTAAGAAGGTACTAGAAGGAAAAAAAAAGTCTTAGGAACTACTAGACTAGAAAAGGTAAAGAACATTCTTACTACTTAATTCTATTTACTGTATGTGTGTATTTTAAGATAGCAGTCGTTGAGTGTATGGGTATTGGCTATTTAACAAGGTCTAAATGTATCGACGGCCGTAGGTGGAGTACATCTTTTTCTTCCTCAAAAACACAGTTGTTGTGCATTACATAATTACACAATGTTTTGCAAAACAATGTGTAACTGTAACTGTCAAACCATTATTGTTTTGGACTAAATACAGTTGCGGCTCTCTCTGATTTTAATTTGATTTGAGTTGGGAAAAAGTGGCTCTTTTGTTGGTAAAGGTTGCAGACCCCTGGGTTAGTCGAACAGTTATTCTTTTGATTAATCAATTAGTTGTGTAGAATGTAAAAGTCACTGCAGAATTTGAGCTGAAGTAATGTCGCTGGAGAATGTTTCTGAGCTGTAGATTTACATCCAAAACACTAAATTAACAAACATTTTCATAGCTCATCTTTATTTTACTGTTCAATCTGATTCTTTTCTAACGTCATGACATGTTTTGAAGCCAATATAGACCACAAAGATTGACTGCAGCCCTAGAACAAAACCAAGACAGCCTTTTTTTCTAATGTACAATTTAGTTTAACACTAAATACTTCAGTCAGTTAGTGTCAAATGCAATTATCAAAATACAAATTCTTTCTGTGTAAAATTAATATGTCATCAAATTATCATTGTTATCTCAGTTTGCCATGTAATGAACTATACAAATTAAGAGTTATCCTTAAGTACAAAAAACTATACAATGAGAACTGTGTCCCAGAATTATAGCTTTCATTTACTAAGCATTTATTAAGGCTTCTATCCTCCTTTTACATATGTCACATTTTATATTTAGACAGCAAAATGTCACAAAACATAAACAAAGCAACTATACCTATGAATTCTTTAATGCTACTAGTATTATTTTTAGATCAACACGACTAAAATGTGAATGAATAAGCATATGTTTACTGTCTGACTGGTTTCACATCCACAGACCTGCTCGTTACAATAATCACGACTGTAAAGCGTATTGTTTTTGTGCTGTTTGGCCCGTGTGTGGCAGACTGTGCGGGGCTAATGTAGTTTCAGCCTGACAAAGTGTCGTTAAGCCAAACATCATTACACCGTGGCCGTGATTGAGCCATTTGTTCGCTGTTAAAATGTCAGCAGAGGCAGAAACAGAGCAGGTGCACTGTCCATCACACACACACGGAGCTAAAGGAGCTAACACTACTGACTGTACGTGTCTCCAGGGCCTATAATACGAGCTGTTTGACAAATGACAGTGTCTAAATCGTGTGTTTGAGGAGCATCTCTGCAGCTTTAGCCGTTATAAGTTTAGCTGTTTGGCATCGCAGCCTCCAGATGTGTCTCCGCACCAGCAGCGTTTATTACAGGAGCAAACACCGCTGCCGTAACACAACATAAACATTGAAATACGGAAGTCTCACCCGAGCAGCTCTGGTGATGTTCAGGTCCTTCATCACTTCTTCAAACGCCGCCGTCTCCTCCGCCTGTTTCTGGTTGTGCAGAGCGATCTTTTCGCTAAATTTGCGCGGATTGTTAGAGGACGCCATCTTTCCCTCTTCTTCTCAATGGAATGTCACGTTACGCAGGGACAGGCCTCTGCGTGGCGTCAACACGCACGCACGCTGGCGCCCGGAGGAGCACGCGCGCTCACTGTTTATTTGGGTAAATTCTTGTTTAAAAAAAATATGTGGAGAAAATTATGATTCCCGTTTTACATTCGTTATTGAAATTCGGTAGATTTTTCGAGTGGCCTAAAACACTTATTTGAGGTTTAAATTGTCTATTTAAAGGTAAACTGGACCAAAATAGACTTAAATAAAAAATATTTTTGTCACTTATGTTGGGTGTAACTTAGTTACTGCAATTGTAATTAGATTACATATTCGAGTAACTAGTATTTTATTAGTTACTTTGAAAATACTTTTATAAAATTACTTTGTTAGCAGAAAATAATTTCTGCTAACAAAGACTGCAACATTTTTCTATTATGTTACTGTTTTTAAATATGACAAAAACAAGCTACTAAGAACAATAATATCATTTTGGTCGTTAAATAATGGCCTAGGTTATGAATTTTGATAAGAAGTTGTTCAGTCTTTATAATTTTTCTACATATAGAGCTGGCAAAAACTAATCTTGTTAATCTAATACAAAATACATCACATTATACATTATAATTACAGGATTTTCTTTCCAAATTTTAGGTGTAGGTCTTCCTGCTGTAAGCCAAGGGAGTTTCTACTGCCTCTATAACATGTCTTCACTCAAAACAAGAAAACTTATTACTTTTTGTATTTTTATCATTTTTTTTATTTAGTTATTTATATTTTTTTTTTTACTGTCATATTTAAAAAAAAAAAAAAAAAAAGATTAAAACTAAAAACAAGAAAAAAATATATACTGTATTTCATTTAATGTGTATATACTATTTAAGTATATTAGAATTGCATTTCGATTAAGTTATTTCATGTAAACTTAAAGATAGGGTTGCTGTTTTTAATTTCAGGAATTTGCTCTAAAGTTCTATTAAAGAGAAGTTAAAATAGCATTTCCTTTAATCGCTTACATCTTATTCTGTTGTTTAGGAGTCACAAATACAAGGTTTAGTTATACACACAGTCACTGAGTTGAACCATATTCTTTTCAAACATACATCTTTAATAAATGATGCACAGAGAGTTATACAGTGGTTCTACATTCCCCGTTGACATTTGTTTTAATATTGCACTTAACTTCAGTCATAATAATGTGCTTTTCTGCTACGAGTCAGACAGTACAGACAGACACTAAGGCAAACAGGAACCGTCATCCAACTCTTTTAACAGACGACACATTAGACTCACACAAAACGACATTAGCCACATTTGCAGATCTGGCTGCGTTTCAAAGTGCAACAATACAGTCGTCAAAGCAGTCTGGGCTTAAAAGTGCACCGTGTAGCTTCTCTATGGAAGATAAGTCACCTGCTTGTTGCCATAGAGATGTTATCGCTTTGCCTAGTATGTCCCACAAGTCCTCTACGTAGAGCTGGGCAATATATTGATTTTTAGATTATATTGTGTATCAGGGCTGTGCAATATTGTGATAAATCAATCTGCTTTTTTGATCAAACTGTCAAAGTTGAGATTTCTTTTTTTTCTCTATTTGATGCATTTGTTTGTTTAAATACAGACTGTTTAGCCTCAGGGTTGCCAAGTCTGCTTCTTCTTCTTTTTTTGGCAAGTTGATTGTGAATTTTGACAATTGCAGGTTAAATTTTTGCTCTTGGATTGCCCTTTTGCATCCTAAAAGAGGTGATCTTTAGCCCTTTTTCAGATTTGATTCACAAAAAACATGCATTTATGACTGAAACATTGATTTTTAGCGTATGTCTAAAAGTCAATTAATAGCATCAAAATATGCCAGAAATATTAACATTTGTTTTGAGATGATACACAGCTTATGTGCGCGGAATGTCAGTTGGCATGTTTACATTCAATATAGCCAACTTCTGTGCCTATGAGCATTTCCTGTTAGCGTTAGCATTTAGACAAAGAAGCGGCTCTTTATAAATGCACTTTGGTTCTTGGTTAAGTATTCTTTTAACCTGGCTCACACCAGACGGTGTTGGAACTTGACTGGCTGAAAGCGTTTGGAAAAAGGTGAGGCGTTTAGTGAAATACTTTGAGCTGATTGGGTGTGGGTCGACCTTATTTGTGCTTAACTAATCACAGCAACATAATGGTATCAATCTTCACGTGAGATTACACACATGCTTCTTTAAAAAAAATATCTGTATTTCTGCTAAAAGATCAAAAGCAAAAACACATACATCTACGGAGCTGCATTTTTTTAGCTGAATCAGATCGGCGCTACAGCCGTGTACCGCCTGCTACAATGTGATTGGGCCTCAGAACCAACTGCTGTGATGTGAGTGGGCGAAACACCTGGTTAGACTCTCAACAATTGGCTGCTGGAGGCAGATGGTTTATCTCGAGTTTGTGAATTCACGAGTGAATGTCGATGATATCGCGAATAACATCTGACTGGCAGGTTAGTATTCTTTTGGTTTATAAGTCTTTCACATCTTTCAGAGACATTCATCACAACTCAACGTTCACTATCTGAACTTCCAAGTATTTATTTATTTTTTGACTGACTTAGTGAAAACCTCATAGAAATGAATTGAAAGGAAATGCTCATAAGTAGAAGCCAGCTATTTTGAAATTAAACAATCTAAATGATGTTTTGTGAATATTTAAATAACTTTTAACTGAAAGGGTGAGGTCGCTTTTTTTTTTTTTTCAAAGGCTTGGTCGCTTGTTTCTCTCTGAAAATCTGGCAACTCTGGTCAGCCTTTGTCCTGCTCTGGGTGAGTGACAGCTGGATTTAGCCAATCGCAGTGAAGAAAGAACTATTCACCTCAAATGCAAAAAGGAAATAGGCAGTCTACAAGAATCGTGTTCAATTTGTGATCTGGCTCCAAGAATATAGTATAATAATATTTTAAGTTTTGGCCAAGTTTATGCAAAATAGGTACTATTTATATGTAAAAAGCTATACTAATCCAATGGTTGCTCCCAAATCAAATCTGCAGTTTCATATACATTCTTTTAAACTAAATATTAGAAATAGTCGACTAAGACTCCATCGACTAAATGCCTAAAGCCAGCCCTACAATCATTCAACAGAATTAAATTTTTACGAGATATGATCATTTGTTGTTGTGGATCGTTGTTTCTGGTCAATTCATTCCCTCTAGAGGCTAGCTGAAATGCCATAAACGAATTAAATATTTAATTGACACAAAGCAAGTTAGAGTCAGAAAATCATTTGCAGCATGTTTAGAGCTTCACACACGAGGTAAATACCAGGGAAAACTCATGTGTTTATAAAATGTGCTGTATTTAACCTGTATTTCATTTGATTATTAATGTTAAAATAACTTTACAACTGAACTAGCTTTTCAAAAAAACACTCAGTCTATGATGCTATATATTTTCATCAAAATGTCTGCCTTATATTTGCGCTAATTTATATGTTAGCATTTAGCTTTGCTCCACTTTTATAGCCAACCGGAACTAGCGTAGCCGCAGCTTGAACAAAGCCAATATTGTTGCTAGGTAACCACTGTGAAATATACCTCCATATATGTCATATTTACTGGAGAAAAGACCATTTTAAAACTCATCAAAACAGACATATTGGGTGAAAACAACAAAAATGTTTAGTGAAATCTTAACTATAATCATGTTCACTTTGTTTTCCCAAAAAATGTAGCTTAATCTGTCATACACACTAGTTGCCAGTAAGTGTGGAACATTCCAGGCAATGCAATAACAGACCATCCAATTAAAAAAGTGCACCTTTAAAATAACTTTTGTGTAACATTCTTGTAATAGAGAGAAAAAAAAATACATTATTCAACAACAAGACCAACAACACACATTTAATCTACACACGAGACGAGACAGATGCAGCTGCCATGAGAAAACCACAGGAGACGGTTGTAGCTTAATACACAGGGCAGTGGTTCGAATGGAAGTACAGTATTTTTGTGCAGTTTACTGTCTGAATTGAAGTAGTGGTAACACTCTGTAAGTGTTCAAAGTTTGGTGTGTAGTAGTACAAAAACGCACAACAATCAAAATGTCTAAATAAGTGATTGACATTACAGAGCAAAATCAACATTAATGCTGTAGTGATACCCGTAAACAATGACCTGCATAAGATTAAATCAAGTTAACTATGATTACTAAAGAGACAAATTAAAATACAGTATTGAGTGACTTGTTCAACAGCTGCTAATTACTGTAAATGAGATAGAAAAGCAGATAATAATCATTTATGGTTAAGATTAAGAACTTATTTTGTCTTAAAAAAAAAAAAAAAATCCAAAACAGGCTGTATTGTTGATGAACTGTACAATACTTATCAGTACAATGTGATACAATAATTCTCACTTCAACAGTGAATCAGTAGGTTCAGTTGTCGCACTGTAACCAGATGGTCGGTGGCTCAAATACTGCTGAATTATTACCTTAACGTTGTGCTTGTGTAACATAAGAAATGTCTAAGAAGCATTTTTTTTTTCACCACAGTTATGCCTGTAGGACTGGACAATTAGTGATAAAAATTGTGTTACCAGCTCATCAGTCTGCTTTTCTGGTGAAATTGTCATATCGTGATTCACTATTTCTGCATTTTTGTCCATTTGCTCCTCACATTGGTCAGAATTTAATATTCTGAGTGAGTGACAGCTGGATGTAGCCAATCACAGAGCAGATAACTTTCAGAAGATGATCCAGTCTGATTTTTTTGGTGAAATTGTCATGTCGTGATTAGGGATGGGACGATATACGATATTATCGTTAATACGATAATTAAGGTCCGCAATTAAATAATCGTGGCATTTTTTCATAATTGTGATCATCGTAATCGCATTAATCGCAATTAAAGCAGCAGGCGCACACCTGTGGTTTCATAAGAGCATCTAAAATCTGACGCTGTGAACCCAGTAAGAAGGTGTATTATGGTTAAACAAAGAAAAGGTTCATGTGTTAAAATTAATTAATGACTCTGAGACAAAGTAGATTTTTGCTCAACATTGTAAACATTTGTTAACTTTGAATCATTATTGATTGACACACATGTATTGTGCACTTTTACATTCATTAAATTATCGTGATAATATTGTTAATCGCGATTATTTTGGTCACAATAATCGTGAGTGCAAATTTAATATCGTCCCATGCTAGTCGTGATTCACTATTTCTGCTCAAACATGACTTTTTTTTCACCCACTCCTCAATTGATCAGAATTAAGGATCTGAGTGAGTGACAGCTGGATTTAGTCAATCAAGAAGCAGATAACTTTCAAAAAATGTAGATTACTTCATAATTATTTACTTATTAAAAGCTGTACAGAAATAGACACCTGAATGTATTATTTTTTGTCATCTCACTCAGCTCTACTGGTTAGCATGCAGTTCCCAAAGCCCTAAACCCTAATCCTAACCATACCCAAATGCTGAAGTAAATATTATAAATGATTCACTTTTGCTCACATTCAAAGTGATAGTTTTGTTGCATAACTGAGTTGGGGGAAAAAATCAGGCGTCTAAGATTAAGTGTGGTGAAAGAAAATCAGTAGGCACGGTGTAACTGCCACATCTTGATCAAGTGTCAAAGAAATAGATAGACTGATATGTTGTTTTTTTCATTACTGATGGTTTAAAATTCAGAAAAAAGGGGTTGTTTTGTATTTTTTGTCAAATTACACACTTTAAATTGGCTACAGACTTAACATGTAAGAGAGAGTGTAGTCATGCTTTGTGCAGTTTCTTTTTGCACTAAAGTGTTCAAATTTAGGTTAACATTTAGGTAGTAAGACAAAACATCAGCTTTGCCTGGAGAGTTACTACCAACAGCCAACATCGGCCCACTACAGTATGTATCGATCATTCATTACAAAGAAGTCACTGTTCTGTTATTATCGAAGTTATTAATAAGCTCTTTTCACAATGTGGCTAGGCTAGTTTTGGTCTAAAAAAACCTGAGGATCATTTTTCGGTCTATTCTTTTCTTATGAAGAATTGGCTGAGGCTAAATTAACTAAAGCAGAACTAAGCAACTTCTGGAATCAAAAAACTTAACATTATTTATTTCTCGTTTTTGCGTAGTTTTAGAATTGAATAAGGACAACAAAAACACATCCAAACACTGCTAAATTAAAAAAAAAATCAATGAAGTCACAAATTCTCAATTTAAGAGAGTAATTTGGGTTGGGAATGTGTTGGGAAGGGAACGGGAGAGGAACGTTGCCATAGTTTTAGTGAGAGACAACCTAAAGAGCCGACAAATGCTTCAAATGCCCCAAAAAACATAGGTAAAAATTATGTTACTTAGCTCTGCTTTAAAAAATTTAACTGACATAAAGCGGACAACATTATACAGTCATATCTTTATTTGCTGAATATTAAAACCTGGACAGGCAAATATTTCACCAGGGAATTTTATAAAATGTGTCGCTTGTGTCTCGAAGCAAATTTTAATCCATATTTAATTCAATTAATAATGTTAAGATAATTCTACAAACTGAACTAGCCTTTTATGGGCATGGCCTTTAATTTATTTTGATCAAACTGTCTACTTTATCCAGTTGAAGTCTGCTCTTTCTATTTTAAATATTGATTAATTTTACACAAGAAGAACAAGAAAAAACTATCCATAAGTTTAAAGCAAACCGGAACTAGCTTAGCCGCAGCGTGAGAATAGTCCACATCATTCTCATTTGATATTTGTAACTTCAACACAAAAAGTCTTGGTCGCACAATTGTCGTCGTGGGCTGTGTGCGTTTGGAAGTCGTAGCAGTGTTTGGTGACAGAGGTTCAAGCGGAAACAGTGTTGTTGTTCACAGTGAAGCGGTCCGACGTCTAGCTTAGCGCTGTGTGTTTTGTGGAAGTATAATCGGTGTACAAGCGATGCCTGCAAAGGACTCTGGGAAGTGCAGGTCCCTCTCCCACTCCTCCGTGTCCGTGTTGAAGACCTGCACTATGCTGGTCACGTTGTTCAGGTGCCAGTTGTAGCCTCCGATGATGTAAATCTTTTGATCCAGGAGGCAGCAGCCGGCTTCGGATTGACCCACCCTCATCGGACTGAGAGTGGTCCATTGGTCGTTGTCAGGAATGTAATACTCCACGGCGAGCACATCGAAACAGCGGTCACGTGATCCATGCGGCCCCCCAGAGCGTACACACGGTCCCGGGAGCTGATCATAGAGTGCAGGACTCGCGGTTCTGTCATGGGGGCTTTGAACTCCCACTGGTCCGTCACAGGGTCGTAGCAGTGAAGAGCTTTCTTATCTTCTAGAGACACACCATAACCACCAGAGACGAACAGTTTATCAGCGCAGGTGGTCCCAGCGTGGCCCCAAATCCTGCGCTTCAGCGGGTCCACATTAGTCCATTCATTCTTCTTTGGGCAGTAGCACTCCACAGTGGATAAACTCCCAGAGCGATTGCGTCCTCCAGTAGCGTAAAGCTTCCCGTGCAGCACGTTAGCTGAAACTGGATCCGCGCCTCCTGCATGGACTGAATTCGCAGCCACTGGTTCAAATGCGGGTCGTATCTGAAGCAGCTTTCCACCGCTCCTTCTCCGCTGCGGTACTGCAAATGCTGACCTCCGACAATGTACACAAAGTTATCCAGCACAGCCACGCAGGCATGGCTACACCCGCTCTCCATCTCCGTCAGCTCTTTGAACTGTCGCGCCGAAATGTCTGGGAGGTGGTAGACTCTGGAGCTCACCGTGCGGTCGTGGTCCGTGTACGGCGTTCCTCCAAATGTGATTAAAGACACGACATCGGAGCGGATAAGAGTGCGAGCAGACTGCATTTCGTGTTGTCGGAACGGGAGGATTTGGTAGTTGAAGGCCTCGAGGAGAAACTGACGACACTGCACGTCTTCTACCATGATGTCCACCTTCTGCACATGTCCACCAGCTCCGACGATCGCATCAGAGGAAACCTAACATGACAGAGGACATCACTGCCTCAGCACGCCGACAATCGTCAAACTGGAGCCATCTTATAGCCGCGTGGAACAAGTCGATCTCACTGCAATTCTTTAACTTGTTGCTTTGGAGGAAGAAGACCAGGCGCTCCATGGGAATGTGTAGAAAATCCTCCTGCTCGGAAATCTGCAGGAAGTGACGGAAAGTAAAAGTGTCCACTGACTCCTTTAGGGAAGACAAGCTGAAAGTAGTGGCCATTTGCCCGATGTGCAAACACGTCTCTACGCTCATGGCAGACTTCAAGAACTCCTCGCACAGCTCCACCACAGGGACCATCTGCAGAAACACGGCAGCTCCGAGCACGTCCTGAATGCAGTCCAGGTCCAGTGTCACCTCGGAGCTGTAGGCGAAGTCTATGATGTGCTTAAGGCCTCGCGCAGACAGGCCTTTCAGCTCTATGGTGTCCTGGTTTGACTCCCTCATGCCGCCAGTGAACATCGCCCTGCACAAAAACAACGTCAGCTACAAACGAGACATATTGTGTTCATTCTTTGTATTTTAACTGTAACGTATGAAGATCAGTAAGCAGTGTCGTACTGGAAGACCCGATTCGTCCGGAAGTTCCTTTTTAGGTCAACTACGCATGCGCAGTTTATCTTTTAAACACATTATTTGTAAGTGTACAGTTATTTCTATTTCTTTATATTGATATTTATGAATGTATCTTGCAAAAGTTTGCCAATAGAAAGCCCAAAATGACACATTTATTTATCGCATTTTAAGCTACAGATAGCAGCCGGAACTAGCTTCATCAGGCATTTACGGCTTTAAACTGTAAAAATCTCATACAATCATTTGCTTTGTTGAAATCTGTAAGAAATTTTGTGTTTAACTGTTTAGTTTCGTCTGTGTTTAATCAAAATTTCAATACAAATAAAACAATGTAAAAGGTAAGGCTAAATGTACGAATCGGGTCTTCCAGTACAAAAAATTTTATTATGTTGGACCTTTCACCGCATTTCAAATCTTTATGTTTTTTAATGCAAGTAAATACACAAACCTGGGCGAGGGTAGGTGGTAGGGAAAAACAGAGTTTTCAGCTGCTGGACAATACAAAATTATTCAAGCATCCATGAAAGAATTTAAATAGAAAAGTGGGTAAACTAATGATGAGATATCTACAAAAATTAAAATTAGATTCTCATAGACTTACTATTAGCAAGTGTGGCTTATATATGTACTTTATAATTTTTCTTACTTTAATCCAGTGGGTGCGGCTTATATTCAGTGCGCTCAATAAGGCAGAAATTACAGTAATATTGTAACTGATATAAAACAGTGACTCAGTAGCGTACTATAGCACAGCTTTGAGTCACTGTTTACTGGGAAGTATTCAACCTTCCCAGCAAACAATAATAAACTACATCATTAAATAAAAATGATGTGTGAATACTGTCTGGGATACGGTGTCAGGTAAAAATGATTCACTCTTCTTTCATAAAGCTGACCAATACAAAAGAATGAAATTAAGAAAAAAATATTGTTTGTTTGTGTCAGTAATTGTGGATAATTGTAAAAAAAAAGATTTCGTCAAATAATAGCTGTAAGACACCAATTTCATTTTACCACTCCTTTCGTTTTAGATCAAAAACTTTTTCTGTCATCCAAAAACACCCTCTTCCAGACTCCCTTCACTGTCAGACTGACCTGAAGTAATCGCTGCAGGAGGCCAGCACAGCTTTGTGCACATGGAAGCGCTCGTCATTGATGGACAGCTCGACGTCCAGCAGTTGTCCTCGAGCTCTCAACACGGACAGGCCCTGCAGCAGACAGGCGCTATGGCTCGGGGCTGAGAAAGTGCAGCGTAGTGTGCGATTCTTGTTAGCCATACTGCAAAGACACAGAGAGACATGGTTACACCAGGCAACATGAAACCATGTTTGAAACGGTCTACGCTCGCTATCAATAACTCATGTGTGGAGAATGAACGGCACACTAATGGCACACAGCTTGGACAGGAAAACCTTAATGGACATGTGATCTAATGGCAGGAAAGTCTAATGGTGCTACAGTGCTTTTTATTTAATTATTTTTTTTTGCATAAGTGCTCTCCACAAAAAAGGGAAACCATTTACTCTTGTTCCAGCTGTGTTGAAAACAGCTATCAAAGAAGTGATGTAGGTGTATTCTTGAACAGACGACCAAGATAATGAATAATACAGAAAAAAGGTTTGGTTTTGGCTTTTTTAGTGTTATGCAATAATGGTGGTCAGTCTTTATCAATGACATTTGACATTTTCACCGAATATTGTCACTGTGTTTGTGTGGAATTTTGCATAGATTTTGCAATAACTTATTTTTAATTGGTAATCTCTCATATTACGGCATATAGGTTATGCAGATGACATCACAGCTTGTTAACTATTAGCATTGAGTGTCGAAAATGAATGAGCGCCAATGGAGACAAAACACTATTAAAATAAGGAGAAAAAAACAGCTACTGTCTGATAATAAATATAAACATCCAAAACAACTAGTAAATATAGAGTTTGCATGCGACATGTACAAAAGAAGATGAGATCAACTATAGCAAAAAAAAAAAAAAAACATAAAAAACTGCAACACTTCTAATAAATAAAATAAATATTATTATTCTGTTTCTCTTACACTTCTCACTGACATACATTTGATCAAGCCTTAACTTTCTCTACTTAAATAGATGTTTTGATGAGTTACTCAAAAGTAAAAATGTTCAAATATTAAATCTCCAACAAGTTAGCTAACGTCTGCACTGTTGCCGTGACAACAGAAAAGCTATATACAATTTCTGCCAAACAAACGCTCCCAGGAGGAAAAATTAGGCCTAAAGCTTCATTTTATCAAGTGTTTTGCCACTAGTAAAGATTGTGTTAACCTATTGTGACACCAGTGAAAAGGTGAGACACAATGCAAATAAATGCGACAAAACACAAATATACGGTGTTTCTTGTGCTCTTTAAACCGCAATGCACTGTCCTTCAAGAGGCACGAGGCACATAGAAATCAGCTGTGAAAAGACATTCATTGTCAAAGACTAAAGATGCTAACAGGAGCTAATAGATGCTAAATTGTGCAGAAAAGCAGAGGCGGTGATCCTCTGCTGCAAACCCCCGGCTGCACACTCACCTGTTCTGGGAAAGTATCGAAGCAAAATCCCCGCCGCCACCATCCGACTCCGCCATCTTCTAGATCCAGGTTACGTGCATGTAGCATTTTCACAACTCACAAACAAGCTGCGAGCCAAATCGGCCTTGTCATGGTGTTTTAAAACGTACAGCTTGTTCTCCTTTAGGCCCAAACAGCAGCAGCAGCAGCACAGACGCGGAGGTAAACACGGGGCACTAGCAGCAGAAGCGATGACCTGTCAAACTGAGCTGTTTTATGTGACGTACGGCTGCGTCTGCACGCTCTGGACGCACGGTGGAGACATAAGCACGCACAGACGTCAGAGGAAGACGTAAATGTACTTTCTAAAGTAAAAGTACAGATAAAGCTGGTCAACATATAAATTTAGATAATATCGTGCATGTTCTTTGGGATATGCCACAATTGCGTATCGAGTGTAACGTGTTTAGTAAACGAAAAATACATAAATAAATAAATAATAAATCAAAGTGCTTTTATAAAACAGGAAAAATAGGAAAACGATGGAATAATTAAGATTACTGCACTTACACTGGAAAATGTTTAATTTAATAATATAAGGAAGGGTGCTTTTTTGAGGGAATTAAACACATTAAACACAAAAATATGTTTCCAATTCTACTGTAAAGTCTCATCTATACTACTAATGTGTTATGTATTATGTTATGTTATGTATTTACATGCATAACTTTGTTGGAATAAACAAATATATTATTAAAAAAGGTGAATAATTGTGTGTAATTAGGAGTAAATGACAGGTTAAACATAGAGAACATGATTATATGTCAGATTTCATTACATTTTTTTACAACATTTATGCTTGTTTTTGCCCAATATTCCCACTCTAATACATTTTTATTGACTTTGTTCAATAAATATGACATATGTACAGGTAATTCCGCAACTGTTACCTAGCAACCTTACTGTATGGGTAAGGTTAGGGTTAGTTTCAATCTGACTAATAACAATATCTTGTACCGCTTTCATTTTGCTTTTTGATGGTTTAAGAATCCGGGAAAATGTGTCAGTTGGGTGTAAATTGACTTTTTTTTTTTATTAGTTTTTCTTTTTTAAGATTAGTTTTTCCAAATCGATGTGACTACCTTGACAAAATGTTTACCTCATCTGGAAATTAAACATCAAGTAAATGTACATACAGTATCTTTACAGGTGCACTGTGCAACTTTTTGACCAAAAATAAACTTGAATAAAATCATGTTTTTGTCATTTAGATCCCCTTGTAGCAGTGAATAAATATTACAAATGTTTGTTTTTTTCTTTGAGTGGCTTTGCGTGGCCACAAAACAGACCAGTATTTGACCTTTGGATAGCCTCTTCTGGTATCTTTCCATATTTGGCATAAAATGTATTTATCTCAGTTAAGATTGTCGTGACGTTTTTTTTTGCACCTTTGAGTAAGATGATGGAAGTATCACTGGAACAAACGCATAGACACAGCAACAATATACAAAACAATCAACACAATCACAGGAAAATCCCACAAGCAGAAGTTCATATTTTTTATTTTTCAGTAAAAAAAAAAACAAAAAACATTGTGAGCTAACTTGGTGATTCCAAAAAGCTTGATTTGACAGTCACTTGATTTCATAATAAAACATTCTATTTAATCAATATTTAAAGTTTTTATTTCAGAGGAGTGCTGGAGGAGAGAGAGAGAGGTGGAGTGATTGCAGGCTACATTTTCAGTGGGACTTACTTACACAGACACAGGGAGAACATGCATACTCCACACAGAATCATGTCAATGCCAAGACAGGGTTCCCACTGATGTCCTAAAAATATTTTCCAGGAAATTTCCAGGACATTCCCAAAGAAGATTTTAGGCAGTCACAATTAGATTCTTTGGAAAGTCTAATAGCACATTGTATAACACACACCCAGTAACAGCCAGAAAGGTCCATAGCCACAAAAGGTGGACACCAAAAAGTGGGGGGTCTGGGGGTTTTCCCTCAGGAAAATCTGACCCCAAATGATGATATTTTCTGCATTCTGATGAATTTTGGCAGGTGACCAAATGGACAACATATTGATGATAAAGTGCACTGTGTAACTTTTTGGCCAAAAATAGACTTGAATAAAAGCAAATGGTTGTCATTAAGATTTCTTTGTTGCACTTAATAAACAATAAAAAACTTGATTTTTTTATTTTGAGAAAGCTTGCATATCACAAAATGGGACAGGGCTCGCTCATGTTTGTTTCTATAGAAAAATAAAGCTGTACTTTTTCATTATGACATAACATTTATTCAGACTAATTTAGAATGTCCCAACGTCTAGTTTTAACTTTCTAATTCTAATGAATTGTGTAGTTGACTTTTTACCTCCAGAAAGTTACACAGTGCATCTTTAAAGATTGAAAAATAAGATTTTAGTTAAGGTAGTAATCCATTAGTTCTGTTTCAGTGAAGAAAAGTAACAGGCCTATGAGTTACAACCAAACTTTGCGGAGGACGTGATCTTTAATGCTCACCTTATATAAGAAATGGCAGTAAAAGAATAGTTTGCGCATTATTTTATGATAGACTAAATTATTTTCCAGGAAAACATTATATTTTCCATGACATTTGGCTGTTTTTATCATTTTCCATTTGTTTTCTATGACTGGAAAATTAACAAATTATTTTTCAGCTTTTCCAGGTTTTCCAGGACGCTTGGGAACCCTGTAAGACTCAAAAGAACTCAAAACATTTAGGTCAAATTAACTACGAAATGTGCAAATATAACCCCTCAATTCAAATGGAAAATGATACCCAAAATGTTACTTAATTAATTTCATCTGAACAGAAGTCTTTGATTAACTATAAAACACAAGTCCGTTTCTGTAGATGAGCGCGGCAATCTCATTCTGAACTTGGTCTGGATCAGTCAGTTCTTCCTCCGTCTGCTCTTTTGTTATTTGTCCGTTGTCTTCTTCACTTCCTGCTTGTGAAGTCTTGTCCTCTTCTTCGTCGTCCTCCTGCAGATCTGAGAAACTTTGTCCCGCGTCCCATCTAAAGTCCTGTCCTTGGTGCCGCTCTCTGGGGGGCAGCACTCCGGGTGAAGCTGGACCAGTGTGACCTTGTGCACCTCCTCCTTCCTCTCCATCAAGTTCTACAGCAAGGCAAGATTTATTAAAGGAGATGCATTTCATATACTCAGAGGTTTTACAAGTCACACGTAAGTCTTAAAGTGAAGCTAAACCCTAAACTTTCTCCACAAACACATATCAGTGAAGCAACAGCAGGTGTTTGTGATCAGAAAAGTTCTGAGTGGACAAATCATTGCCAGAGGTGGTAAGTACTAAGCACACAACAATGTATGTACTTGTGTACTTTGACTTAAGTAAATGATTTTCAGCACTACTTTTACTTTTATCAGAGTTTTTTTTTATATACTCAAGTAACTGTACTTTTATTTGGTTTGTAATCTTCAGTACTTTTGCCCCTCTCTGATCATTGTTGATGTGATGTCACAAAAAGTTTAGAAATGACACTGGCCTTTGCAAGAGAGAGAAAGGAAGTTTGTGACTGTTTTGGACCTGACACTTCAGGATAATTTACTCAGTTTGAACTAAAATTGTCAAAACAAAATTGTCAATCCAAACTAATGCCGCTAAATCACCATGTACAGAGTTTAATAACCAAAAAAAATTGTGTTTTGTGGTAGCTTCACTATATGTCTTTGACCTCAAGTTCAAGTCAAATCCTGAATCAATGAACCACAAGTCAAGTCCAAGTCTTCTTTTCAAGTTGTGACTTGTGTTACGATGATTGAGTATCAATTGTCTGTGTCATGCCCTGATGAAGACAGCCACGGTCGAAATGCGTTTGTGTCCCTTCTTACAATAAAGCACTTTTAATATGGTCAGGGTTTTTTGCCATTTTAAACCATTTTTAACGTGGCAAGTTTGTTGCAGTTTTATTTGCTGTATTTATCCTTGCACTTTATTACTCCTCTGGGATCCAGCTGAAGTGCTCACCTTCTATTTTCTTTTTACATTCTTTTTAAGTCTTTAAATTTTCAAATGTTGCATACTGTATCAAGCACTGTTTGGAGCACTTTTTATGTCCTTCAGGTGAGGATCCTCAGTGTACACTCGGTGGGGCCAAGTCACTGTTTTGCAAGTCTCAAGTAAGTCTCAAGTCTTAAGCCCGAGTTAAGTCCCAAATCAGTGACCCTCAAGTCCAAGTTCATGTCTGCTTTTAGTTTAAAGTTTGCTCAAGTCTTGTCAAATTACAGAAAATAAAACAATAAACATTAATTGATCAAAACTCAACAGTAATACAGAAATATTGGTGAAGCGTGTCAAAGCAGATTATTAACAGTAAAGCAAATGGATTATTGTCCCAGAACATCCCATTTAAAATAAATCTCTGGTCACATTCTCTGAACAAAGTTGTTGGACTAAAGTGAAATGAAAATGAAAGGGAACGTTTGTTATGCCTGTCAAACACTAATGCAAAAGTATCCAGAAGAATTTGAGCAAACTCCCAAATCAAAGACTTTAGCGTGTAACAAAGAGAAAACTGTTACCTGGATTTCAGGCTGGTTGGCCGTGAATCCAGGGATCACTGGAGTCGGCACTGGTGGAAGGACCTTGTTTTTCATTCTGCAACAGTAAAATTATTGCACCATGTTAGACCTACAATATATAGCAAATCTCATATTATTCTGTTATGATTGAAGGAATAATTGCAGTGACAATAGAAGAAGACAATAAGGACAAAAATGAAAGTAATTGCTTTTGCTTGACATTTACTTTAGTGTTTTGAAGTTTAGCTAATTATTGTTCTTCCAATTTAGAAAAAGCATCCAAGACTTGATAATCACTATCAGGCTTAGGATCACACAAAACATCTAACATGTATATGAGTTTCTAAGCATTTGTACAACTTTCAGAAGCCCGAGTGTGTTGTGAGGTCACAGTAAAGCTAACAACAACATAGCGTGCTAACAACAAACATGCTGCCTAAAGAAAACATCTTTGTCTATCGGGAGAAAATGAACCAACAATGTGAAAATATATTTAAGAAATATAGAAAGAATCCCCAAAGAAAATCCAATGCACTCTAGAAAAATTTTAAAATCCTTTATTGAGACATGGCTTATAATCAATGACTGTGAAGATTCATTGCTCTTTTGTTTTGTTCAGTTTTTATTTACTCTTTATGTTGTTGCTGGTGTCGACCTGCTGCGGTTCTCACTTACCTTGTGAAAATGAAAGTGCAGGATATCGACAGCACAAAGAAGCTGACCAGCAACCCAAAACTGAGCACCACTGCAACAAACAAACACAACAAGGAAGTAATGAGCTCAAGCCAATTTTAGAAGAGTTGCACTTTGCACTTTGTGGTTAGACAATAGCAGCAAACACGAAGAGGTAGAGGTAATTTCGTAATTGTTACTTTTAGCAATCAGACTGTCACAAATTACCAGACTGTCCTCAGAGCAGCACTTGTGGTGGAGAAATGGAGCGCTCCTGGGCTCCAGCTCCACCCTTCCACACCTCAGCACCTGCTTTCTGTCAAGCAATCAGCAGTCTATATAGCACACTGAAAACCCATTGTTCTCCCTCTTTTGCCTGCCTTCCACCAGCCCAACATGCGTCCTGTGAGTTTCTTTGTATTTTGAGTTAAAATGTTTAGTTAATTTGTTAGTTAATTTACCTGTTAAGTCAGTGATTATTATTTGTGACTGTTTATTGATATTTCTCTCTGTTGCAGAGATGTAATCATGATTGTGGCCATACAAAGGCAGAAAATAACCAAAGAAAATAACCAAAGAAAGAAAATAAACTGATGAACTGATTCTCCTGTTTCCTGCGAATTATTCATAATGGGCAATTTTACCAGTAACCGTTTCCTCATTTAACAATGGCCCTTCGAGCCGGATTTGAAGCCTATTATGGATAAGGAACGTTGATCTCCTGCAGTTTTCCCACTCTGCTGAGTACCTGTAAGAAATGGAGTCTGTGTACATGTCGGAGTCACAGCCTGGAGCAGCTGCATTACCTGGCCCCCCAGTAAAGCCAACTCTACATGACCTGAATTCAAGGTTACAGCATGGAGTTTCTACTGTGGACACTGCCATTGCAGTCTCAACTCTACATGAACTTCGAGCTTTATCTACACAGTCCACTTTCCCAATTTCCTAAAGAAATTCCTCACTCCAATCCAACAAGCACACATAGAAGAGCAATTAAAACGCATGGAATTAGAGGAACTTCGTCACCAGCTGCAGGAGGAGGAGAAGGCTAAAGAATGTCTCAGACATCTGGAATTACAGGCCCGAGAAGCGTCTATGGCTCGTGAGCAGCTTTTAATGCACCTGACAAGAGTCGGGAAGATCCGCCAAGCTGAGACAGACTTGATGGAGGCAAAGATGGTCTCTCTACTCTTAAGAAATAATCGTCTGGAGAACCAGGCCAGAACAAGTCCCAGCCTTTGTGAAACAGGTCTGCCAGCTCCGCCTCTGTCTGCTCTGTCTGCTTCGTCTGTTGATGCGCTGGTTCAGAATGAACCCTCTGGGTCCTCCACTACTCCTGAGGATCATCTCCCATTCATGAATGAACCGCAGCCAAACTCATCACATCACTTTTCCTCTGTCGTCTCAATACCTGAAGCTCCTGAACCAGAGATGTGTATTCCCAGCTCAGCCCTTATTCCCCAGCTTTCTGTGGGGATTGGGCCCTCTACCTTCACTTTAAGTCTATGTGACCCACATGAAGACTTCTGCAAGGATTGTAAGAAGTTCACCAGAAACGCTGTTAGCTCTGATGTTTGCTGCAGACATCCTTTAACCGAATTACATGACACAATATCCCAAGCTGGAACCCAAACTGCAACGCAAGCTACAGAAGATCACCTTCACCAGTCTTCTTGTGTCAACTCAAAAGTAATTCCTGAAGTATTACCTGGTTGCAACATGTCAGTCCAGACTTTTACCATTTTGGGTAAAGACTGCAAATCGGCCAACCAACCAGTCTGCTCCGAATCCTCAGATACATCAGTCTATGAAAGCACAGGTTGCCTGCCCAGATGCCAAGTCAGTGCCAATTTCCCAGTGCCAATTGAGTCTCCTGCCCAAAGCACCTTTACTAAGGTCACATTCAGCTCCACATGTGACTCACCTGAAGGCTTCCACAATGGCTGTGAGGAGTTTCTCCAAAAAATAATCTCCCCTAGTGCTTGCAACAACCACCACTTGACCAAACAGGCTGACACGATACCCAGAGCTGGGAGTGCGTGTATTATGCACTCACATGATCTACATGTTGATCACCCTAACCAGTCTCCTCGTGCCATCGTAAATGTTGTTCCAGTGGCATTACCTAGTTGTCAGCAGCTCCAGAGTTCACCCATCCCGGATGAAGATTCTACAGGATCAACAATCCATACTAAACTTTGCGACATCATTGACACAACCCACCGGAGCCCGACACCTACTTGGACTTTCCCAGCATTGCTCAGTGTTTTGGTCCTGTCCCTAATGATGAAGATGCTCCTTCAAGACCTACTGTAATGGGGCGGCTGGAGGACCAATCTGGCTATCAAGCAAATGGACATGCAATGGACGTCTACGGCTGTGATAGACACTCGGGTTCAGTATACCTTGCCTTCAGACGTGGTCAAGGATGAGTAATTTGTGTGGAGCAAAACACATGTTTTGGGGGCGGCTGTCACAAATTACCAGACTGTCCTCAGAGCAGCACTTGTGGTGGAGAAATGGAGCGCTCCCTGGGCTCCAGCTCCACCCTTCCACACCTCAGCACCTGCTTTCTGTCAAGCAATCAGCAGTCTATATAGCACACTGAAAACCCATTGTTCTCCCTCTTTTGCCTGCCTTCCACCAGCCCAACATGCGTCCTGTGAGTTTCTTTGTATTTTGAGTTAAAATGTTTAGTTAATTTGTTAGTTAATTTACCTGTTAAGTCAGTGATTATTATTTGTGACTGTTTATTGATATTTCTCTCTGTTGCAGAGATGTAATCATGATTGTGGCCATACAAAGCAGAAAATAACCAAAGAAAATAACCAAAGAAAGAAAATAAACTGATGAACTGATTCTCCTGTTTCCTGCGAATTATTCATAATGGGCAATTTTACCAGTAACCGTTTCCTCATTTAACACAGACTGTCAACAACAATGTGCTAAACTTCCAAAATAATACGGCCAATAAATTGCTGGGTCATTACTTGTAAATACTGTAGTCTATATATGTCAGTCTCTTGTATGAGAATATGTTATAATGAATAATAATTTCAGAATTTAACATTATTGGTATGCATTACATTGGGCCTTTATCAACTAAACCTTTCATCTATATCGGGACTGGGCAATTATTATTCCCGTATTTGAATCCAGACTAGTGACAAAAAAGTAGTCTACTTATCTACTAGTTGTGTCCATTCATTGTGTATATTAAGAACACAAGCGCAAACATATGCTCCACAGCCAAAATGTTATTCTTGAAGTTTTAATCTGGTTTTAGTTGATGGACTTAGATTATTTAACTTGTTTCTAGGTGTTTCTGTCTGTTTGTAAACCAGAAGTGGGCCATCTTTTTTTGCACAAGGGCCGTGTTCAAATTCGAAAGTGACGGAGAGCCGGAAAGCAATCATCAGTGTAATAAATTGTCAACACTTCAAGCCTACTTCTATAAATAAATAAATTGAATATAGAAATAATATATACTAATGTATTTTTTGTGTCATTATTGTGAAATTTACTAAGACACAACAGCTATATCAATTAACAAAAAAGCATTATAAATATTACTACTTATTTTCAAAAATGTTTCATGGGCCAGATTAAAACTGTTTGAGGGACGTATCTGGCCTTCGGGTCATAGTTTGCCCATGTCAGTTGTACACAGTCAGAAATGTCTTAAACAAGTAAAATATGCTGCCAGATATTAGCAATTTTACTCTAATCTGGCTAAAATAACTCTAATTAATATTCTGAATTCTAGTAGTTTTAATCTAGACTAGATACTGACGCTTTGTAGTGAGTATTGCTTATACTCAAAAACATACTGGGGCTCTGATTGTAAGAGCCTTTTCTAAATATTGCACATATAAAAATGTTTTTGTTTGTGTGGTTCATTCTAGTGTACCTGATTTGATCACATTTTAGTTTTGGAGTAATTCTGATTTAGACCTGACCTGGTTTTGGCCTGGTTACTCTTGGTTCAGACTTTTCTTGTACTGGTCTAGTCCTGTTGATTTCTGGTTCAGTGCTGGTTTGGACATTTTATTAACATTACTGAAACAGATTGGCAAACATGGCTCTCTGAAAAATCTGACTCTCTGTAAAGTGGTTTTAAATTGCCCTGGATTAGCTGTGATTTAACAATTGACCTCTTTATTTTGTTTATTTATTTGCTTATTTAAATGTGTGTGATAGACTTTAAATGAGTTTGTGAAGTGCTAAAGATCCAGTTTGTACCGTTGTAAGGCTTCTCGGGCGGAGTGTTGATGGTGATCCTGACTTGAGGCCCTTCTCCAGCTGCAGTGACTCCCATCAGACTGATGTTGTATTTGGTGCTCGGACTTAAACCCTCCAGAACGTACTTTCTTAGAGATGACGAGATGTTTCTGCACTCTGTGGAAGAGAAAAATGTGGTTCATAAGAGAATCTGATGGCAGCTAGGATGGGTCTTCTTGACACAATTTTTATCAAAAGAGACGTGGCATGAACTTTATGAAGCTGTAAAACAATGACAACTGTTTTACAGCTTCTCTTGAAGTAACTCACAGGCACTTGAGCCTTTGTTTTTCAATAGTAAATTTTGTCATGAAAATACAAAACCATCTTGTCCCATCTCTAATGACAAATCCTGGGATGTCTCAAGCTAAAGCTAAAGCTCACTAGTCAAAGTTACACAGTTTGTCTGTTCTGCCATCATCCATCACTCTTTCCTTCTGCAAAGGGTCTAGACTCATGATAGGACTTTCCTGATTAAATGAGTCAATTCTGTTCTGCCTTTTGTTTTGTTGGTAAAGCACTCCACTGAGTTAATCATTCAGAATCCAATTGTCATAATGATTGTACTGAATTTTAAAATTATTTCCATGTTTGAATGGGTGCAAAGGTAGTAGAGTGGTGAGTGGTTACTGTAAAATTCCCATAGTGAATGAATGAGGGAGTGAATGATGAATGATTTGCCTTATCGCCCAGCCCTGCTCTTTTATCTCGCTGATCTCATCCACCTTTCTCTCGCGCATCTGTTACGATTCACACTTCAAACTGACAAACCAAAAGCTGGTATGAAATAGTCTAAAGTTTATCCCATATTACTGGTTTTCACACTTGGGACTCACCTGTTTTCCCGGAGCTGGTGGTGTTGACGCAGAGTCTGTAGTGTGTGATGAGGGCCGCGCTGCCCCTCGGTGGGAATGGGCTCCCACGACAGGACGGCCGAATTGGGTCTTTCAGCTGAAGTCATCAAGTTCCGAGGAGCGCTCACCGGCTCTGCTCGACAAAACACACCAATGTCAAACCTCATTGTAATGCCTGAAATGAGTGAGCAATGATAAACAGTGCTTTGTCAAACACAAAGACAAAGAACACAGAGAACTGTTTCAGATGTGGACCTAGACCCTCCCACCTCCCTCTCTGGGATTAGCCTGTCCTTGTCCTGCTAGATGAGTTGTTCCCCTTTGCTAATACCTCTGCAGACTTAAACTCTATCTGCAAATGGACACACATCATTCCTCGCCACATCTATAGCCTGTTATTATTTATTTTACTTACTTCCTTGTATCTTGTAGTAAAGGCACATTTTCTTTGTGAATTGTGTTTTGGTTTTCTTTTCACACTGGTGTTCAAAGTAAATGTAGGGAGTGAAGTCTTTCAGTCCTGCAACACAAGCACAAACTCGTCATTAAAACCGAGCTCTTAATCACTGAAACAAACAAACAAATTTGAACTGACTTTATCTATTTCTCGCGACACATTTTTAGACGTTGCTGCTATGACCGTGTCTTCTTTCACTTTCCCGTCTTTAAGTTCGTACCACTCAATGCAGCATTGTTTTGTTTTTATATTCAGGGCTGTCCGTCACACACTGCACAGAAAACATGAATAAATACAAATAAGGACATGGACAGGAATAGAAACAAACATGATGTAAACATTTTTCCAACTAAAAACTCTACTAATGAGCTGCATCATCACCCATGCCCGGGTAAACAACGATGTAAACCAAGTAAAGTTCTAATCATACCTTGTGATATATATATTGTGATATATATCGTTATCGGGATATAAAATAAAATCTATATCGGGATACAAGTTTTTTCCATATTGCCCAGCACTACTCAAGGTCACAGTGAACAGAACCCCAAAAAAACACAATTTAGAATTAAACCAGTTAAATTGAAGGGCGATTACCAGTCAGTCAACAATAAACATGTAAATCTAGTACCTTTGTCGGTTAAAAAATATATTTATGTATTACGTTTTAAATTTGGGGGGTTTTCTGGAGGCACGTGGAAGAAGACTTTTGGGGAGGAGCTGGCGTCGTTCAGGGCCCAGACTGAGATGTCGAAAGCAGAATAAGATCCGTATGTGCGGTAGTAGGTCCGGCTGGTGTTCCCTTGGAGCTTGTGACAGCGACAGTTTTTGAAAGTTAGAGTCTCCACTTTGTAAAGCACAGCTTCTCCGTCTGCGTTTGAAACTGGCTGGAGAAAACAAGACAGCTGTTAATATATTTCTAATATTAGGCTCGGTAAGCATCTGTGGTTACCATGGAAATAATGTCAAATCCGCCATGTTTCTTGTCAGTTTAGCAGAACTTCCAAAGGAATACATTAGACAAAACGATTAAGAAATTAAACAAAACAGCCGTGGAACAGCCCAACAAACTGCTGGGTCAGTACTGGTACATTTATCTATTGCTCTGTAGTGTCAGAATATGATTTAATTAGAGCTGTTATTTAGCACTTTAAAATCTCCATCTAATGCTGTGTGATGTCACGTTACCGAGCCTAATAAAAGGTCGTATATTATGCAAAAACTGACTAAGGGTTAGGGTTAGTAATAATTTAGTTACATCTCCAAACTAAAAATGCTCTGTTCCACCTTGTGATGTCAATAAAAAGTAGTTTCAAAGCTAAATAAGCCTCAAATGTGCTGTATCATGATTTTTGTTGAAAAATACCAACATTGCAAAACTGACATTCCAATCCTGAAACAAATTTCTATGTTTGTATTGTAATTTTTATAATCTGTCAATACCAATATCAACAATCTATTTTCAGTTTATAAATCTATCTAGAAAACAATCCATTGCATCGGGCATGTCTAAACTACGGCCTGGGGGCCAAATGAGGCTCTCAGACCAAGTTTTGATGGCCCTCAGACCACTTCAAGAATTTGCCCAAACTGCAATAAGTAATGAACTTTACAGTTTGAAATATTTAACTCCTTACAGTCTCTATCAATAATTTGACTGTGTAACTTGATTTTTTATTGCATGTGTACTTTTTTTTTGTCCAGATTGGCCCTCCTTTTGGTCTGTGTTTCAACGGCACTTGATGGAAAAAGTTTGGACACCCATGCATTATATAATCAATCAATAATCATATAAAATCACTAGTTTTCTTACCTTCCACTTTAGAGTGATTCTTCGTTGCAGTTTTGTTTCACTTTTGGTGTAATTGAGTTTTTTTGAGATTCGCGTAAACTCTAAAAAAAAAAAGAACATCCATAAATATTTGAGTAACAGTTTATTTCCGCAGTCATAATGTTTTTGTGACAGTGCACTATGTTGATAGTTACTTACTGATGGGCAGGGCGAGGACGGTGGCCCAGTCGCTCCACAGAGGGTTGTGGCATCGGTGGATTGGTGTTTGATCTGCAGGTGTTGGGCTGATGAGTTCTCCAGTTTTACCAGGGTCAACACATCTGTTTGGAAGAAAAATAATAAAAGTTAGTAGATCCACAATGGGCAAAGGTAAGTACAGGATAGTGAGATACAAAATAATTATAAAAATCGGCAATACATTGTGTACAGAAACTGCGATTATGACACGTAAATCAAGCTGTTTTATCATTCACATGTGACTTTAGTCTAGGGCTGTGCAATATCATCGTATATCATGATATGTTTAAAAGTTGAAACGGAGAATAGACTATTAATAAAGACTTTTAAGATGTAAAAATAGGCTACATTTTTGTGGATGAACCTGGGAAATAGCAAAAAAAAAATTACCTTGATTATCAAAACAAAAAAACACGCAATTGTTCAATCGCTTTAAAACTTTGAACATGAGCCCGTTTCTACACCAGTGTATGCTTGTCTTTAATCAACAACCTCTCACTTATGCCACTGATAAAGCTAAAGTAGCGTTTATTATGAGTTTGCTTTCTGGTAAAGCGTCTGCATGGGCTGTAGCACTCTCAAACAGCAATTCTACAGTAATTGATACCATAAATTCTTTTACTGCTGAAATGCGCAGAGTTTTTGATCACCCTCTACAGGGGAAAGAGGCAAGCAACAGGCTACTTTCTCTGCGCCAAAGGACAGGTTCTGTAACTACTATACTCTATTGATTTTCGTATTCTAGCTGCAGAGACGGGGTGGGATGAAAAGGCTTTGCAGGGAGTATTTTTTCAGGGTTTGAGTGAAGATCTTAAAGACCAATTAGCAGCCAGAGATGAAACCACTACTTTAGAGGAGTTAATTTCCCTGGCCATTCGTTTAGACGACCGTCTAGCTGAGAGACGTAGGGAAAGAACAGCCAGGAGAAGTACCCCTGCCACTTTCTACCCCCACCTATGTCATCAGCCTGCACCTGCACCTGCACCTACTCAGCAATCAGCCTCCACCTCAGTCTCGGCACCTCAAGATTTGAGCGCTGAAGAACCAATGCAGCTGGGACGGATGAGACTCAGTCCAGAGGAACGCCAGCGCCGGCTACGCCTAAGACTCTGCATCTACTGTGGTCAAGGTGGACACATTTTGGCTAATTGCCCCGCTAGGCCAAAAGATCAGGACCTAACCATCAGTCAGCGGAGGGGCGCTGGTGAGCCACACCCCTTCTGATCCCTCCTCCAGACGCATCCAGCTCCAAGGTACTGTGTCCTACTCATGTAACACCTTTCCCTGTTTGCCCTAGTGGACTCTGGAGCTGACAATAACTTCATTGATATTACTTTTGCTTCCCAGCTTTCACACGCTTCAAAAGTCCAAGGTAAAAGGTAAAATTTTACTTAGTTCTGCTTTAACAGCTCTATTTGAAATGTGCCTAAATGAGAGTGAGGGCGGAAGATAGCCTGAGGGACAGAGTTTGTAAAAGCAGCAGTGTGATTGGTCTAACAAGTCAAAGGACATAAATTGCTGTTATACTGTATATGATGATTATTTTAGGATGCAAAGTGGTACGTACATTTGTTGTTCTCTGGATTAGCTGTTTTTCTGCTCATCTGTGGAACAAGCAGGCAGATGTAGTACAAGGTGTAATGAAGATTAACATAAACATGACAAAAACATAAATGTAACACTTTTAATTTAATATTTTACTCCCATGATCCATCCCACCTCACTAGTGTGGTCCAACAAGATGCTGATTGGACAGCATGAACATGTGTGTGTCTTAGGCTGGCCACAATAAAAGGACACCATGAAAGGTTCAGTTTTAGCACACAGCACAATCCCACAGTGCTTAAGTTTTGAAGAAGCTAGGTCTGTGCTGGAAAGTCAGGTGGCTTGATTATATTAAAAAGAGCTAACTTTGTACTATAGGGCATTTCTTTCTTCTTCAATTCATGTCTATGTCATTCTTAGAAGAATGAATACTACAAAAAACAGGCAGTGAACAATGAGTTGAGTGTGGACGTCTTCAGGGGTGTCGAACTGAGGGTGACTCTTTTGGCCCCCAAAAGGAGTCATTTTTTCTTGTGAGAGATTCCTCTGAAGTATTTATTTGTGATATTAGAGGAGCCATCTCTCCTCTAAAATTTAGCAAATGGACTTTGGCCATAACAATTATTAATTGGGCAAATTATTAACAATTATAACAACTCGAGACTGTAATAATATAAGCAAAGGTTTGCATATTTCAGTGAACAAATAGTCAAGATTCGACACAAAATGAATTCTATACAGTATATATATTTTTGGCACAATTTAGAAAAGTTTATAGCTTAAAACAAGTCATAAGCCAGTTAAAATGTTAGTGTGTTTAAAACTATAAATTTTATTCTCATCTTTATGCGAGTGAATGTTGTGTTTCCAACCCAATAGTTAGGGTAGGTTAGGGTTAGGGTTAGGGTAGGGTTAGGTCATGTCATGCTTTGTGTCCGTTATAGTGATAAAAATCTTTAATTTGATTTGCTAAAACCTCCTAAAACCCTAAGAAACTAAATAAATATATATGCATATTCTATAAGGAAATAAAACTTAAATGAAAAGAAAAATATTGAGAGCGGACTAAATAATTAAAGCACAAGAATAAGAATAAGGGGCCCATCCACTAAGTTTGTACTTGAGGCCCACAGTTTGGTGCTACGCCCCTGGACGTCTTTGAAAACAGATTCTACAAAAAGGGAGAGCACTTTACTAAAAGACACTTGCCTTTGTGCTAACAGGAAGTACTCAGTTGTACAAAAGTCAGATGTTAACTTGCTGAAGCTGTTGATTTGTTTGGTGAAGTATTCTCCTGATTTAAAATGTTTTTAATAGAAAGTGATCATGTCGGTAAAAATTTTGCATTTATATGTATTTGTCATTATTTGTGATTGCGTGCGTTACATTGGTCCATGTTTGTGAAGAGTCTGCGCGGTGCCGGATCTGGACTTTTGCCTGGAAACTTTCAGGGGCCGTCCACTCAAGAGTCAGATTGTTCTGGGTCCACCTCACAGACACGTTCTGGGGTTTCTCATATTTAACTGTAGACATAAAAACCATGAGATGTACTTTGTGGTGGATTACATTTGATTTAAAAAGATAAAGGCTGCAGTGTGTGTGACTGACTTGTGTCCTTCATAGTGACCCTGGTTTTCGGAGAGACGCAGGCAGGCTTCGTGTCTGGCACCACCCAAACGTCCACTGGATTGTTCTTACTCAGACACTCCTCCAGAATCTCTGCCCAGCTCGGACGCTTCTGTTGGACCGACTTTGACGAACTGTGGATCAAACACATCATTCGTTTAGGAGTTTTTTATTTATTTGTTTGTTTTGATACATGTGAATTTCTGGACATTTTCTTCAATCTGGAAATTTGGGGGAAATGCACATTTAAAAGGCAAGATCAGGGCATTGCTTTGAGGACTTAACTTTTAGTATTATTAATCTTGCGTAATAGTTTATAGACATTAACTGTTAAAATAAAATGTCTTATTATTTGGTATTTAGAAAGAAAAATGAAATTTTTTCATTGTGTTTGGGTAAAAGTCATACAAGGTCTGTCACATCTTACAGCATAGAAGGGTTATTTGTTTATCAACACGGGAGATGCATGCGCACCTGCAGAAAGAGCCGCTGCTGATTGACAATAGCTGTAGCCGCAACACTTGCGAGGGCTGTTGTCAACTAACTACAGGAGTTTATCTTTGCGAAAACAAAAGTTATGCTGCTAAAGATACATTTGTAAATGAAATCTGACCCCTACGACTACGACGATGTTACATTCAGGTGAGTGAAAAAAATGCAGAGAAAAACACAAGCTTCAGGGGCCAGACATTCATCAGACCGGTTCATACATGATCCAAAACAGCTAGCTCTCATTTGTTTTGTTGTTTATATAAAAGAAGTTTTAACAGCCAATAGACGGACAGAGTATTTTTCTGCAGGTGACATGTGCAGTAGAACTGAAAGTGATGTCCCTCTATTCTATAGCCTAAATTAACATTAGCCACAATCAAATATCCAATGTTGTAATGATCATATGCGACCGTAGCCTGCCTTGTTTGAAAGCTTAGATCCTGTAGAATTCAGTCGCCATGTTTATTTTAATGACTGTTACATCTATTTGAGAGAAACAGACAAGCTAACATGTTTGCTACCTTAACAGAGCATGTAGCTGGCTAGCTCGCTCCATGCCTTAAACTCTTAAAGCGAACCCTGGATACAATCACATGTTTACCCTAAAACACTTATAATATCATCATTTATATAAATACCGGACAAATACCTTGGAAGTATTTGTAGTTTTATTAAAATAGTGTTTTGAAGAAATTACATGGAGGCTGCCATTTTGCTGCGGTTTTGACATAAAATAGTGTTGTCAGGTAACAGGTAACTAAGCAACATGAATTCCTGGGTTAAACTTTGTCAGTTTGAGCCGGAACAAAGCCAAATACAGGAAGATAATGTGGAATTTAGTGACATTGAAGATAATCAAGAGGAAGAGGCAAGAACTGGACACTGTCAGTGGTGTTTTTGTGGCAACTGTTCACAGATGAAATCGTAGGAGTAACCATGGAAACACTATTTTATGTCATCTATCCAGAATGCATGGACAAAATGGCGGCTCCCAGTGGCTTGAAAACAACATAAACAATGACAATTTTATAAAAAATGGTAAGCAGTTATATATTTGTTTGCAATTTATTTTAATAAACATGACCAGTACTAGCATTTTAGCCATATTTGTCTTCATATTTAGGGTTCCCTTTAATATTTACATCTTTTGAAATTCCTATGGGAGTGAATAAGGGCCCAAACATGGCTCAAAATATAGGCTATAGATTTCTCTTCTTGTAAAAATAGAACCAAAAGTGCTGTATTGGTGGTTTCTGCTATGAGTGAATCTCCAAACTTACCCAATTGAGCTTGTGAAGTTCCAGGAGTGGATGGAGTGGGTCAGGTTGATGTAGGGAGTTTTCCACTCACATATGTACATGTCCTTTTTCCTGGATCTCATGAAGCACTCAGGAGCAGAGGGCCTAGCGCAACCTGACAACAAACATACAACAGTGAAATGTGTGAAATCATCTAACTGAATCCAATATAACTTTATTTCTAGTTTTCTAGTGCACTTTAATGCGAGACGCTGCAGGTGAACAGGGAAAACAAACTTATTTAGAGCTATTGATGTATGCTTTTTTTTTTTTTTTTGCCATGTTTTAAAAGAGAACTGAGGCCTTTAATGAAGAGAGCCAAGTTTATATTGTTATAGATTATTTTGGTGGACAAAATAGATATGGGGCTATTGGATATCAGTTTTTAAATACAATGGATTTGACTGAAAATTGCATTAAAACCTAAATTTTCCTATTGTGTTTTGACTTAAAATTGTATTTATTTATTTATTTTTTTTTTTAGAGACTTCCACAGTTTAGCGCTCTAAACAGAGAATGTAGACTGTCCAAAAAAGTTTTTTTTCAGGGGCACTTTCACATTTCCATTCGAAGACTCTCGTGTGATGGAGCCCACAGCTCTGACTGGGACAATGATATATTAGATATTCACTAAACTTCTGAAAACCTTAAAAATCTTGTTCAGTTCAAAACCGTGAAGTTTGGTGAGTGTAGAAGATATAGAGCAGGGGTTTCCAAACTTTTCATAACAAAAAACACATGCAACCAACTCATGACCGCCTCAGTAAAGTGAAATAGACATTTGTAATCATTAAAAGTTAGAAAGCCATTTGAATATGATTAAATTGTAATGTTTTATTGCTTTACATGACCAAAATTCACTCAAACATGCTGCTTTCAGATTAAATACCAAATCTTAATTGTAAATTAATCTTGAAATCACCCGCGGCCCCCACACTTTGCTTTGCGAGTATTGGATGTTCTGGCGCCCACTTTGGGAACCACCACTTTTTAGAGGGTGATGTTGATGACCTCGAAAGAAACATGCAAGAGCCGACTTAAAAACAGGAAGTGACAGAGCCTGACAGGAGCAAAGCGGTCCACAGTTTGGGACCAATAACACAAATTGTTCCCGTCTAAATTTAATAAAGTCAAGAAGAAGATTATCTTTACTGATCATGTCGAGTAAATCACCTTTTGAAATAAAAAATACATCCAGTTCAGTGCATCGTTGTGGGAAATTCTAAGCCACAACTGTAATATTAAATGTATCTGAACCCAACCAGAAAAGTTACGCAGTGTATCTTTAAGTTATCTACAAAACATTAACAGTGGCTTGACAACAGTTTAACTCTTGTGTTTTCTAGGGGCACAGCTGTGTTGTGCTGATACGATCTCTTAGTACAAACCACATTTCGCTGATAAACAAAACCAAGACGCTGTGGCTCACTTTCTTACAATAACCGCTGCATAAGTTGTCACACTTTAAATATATAACCGTGTGTCATGGCCCACCACCTGAACATTGTTAAATTACATTGCAAAGTCAGTCAAAGTAAGAGTAACTTTGTGTAGGAGGTGTGACCGTAATAGACAGGCTATATTGTTGAATGCTAGAGAATGTCATTGCCTGTAGGTCACGACTGAGTTAGGTTTGTGGAGAAGCAAGCTCAGTGATTGTTAGTGCAATCAAAAAATCTATTATAGAAAACACACACATTTTAAAGTACTTTAAGCTAGTATTATACCACGGTAAGTGTAGCTTTGGCAACAGTTCAAGCACATTCTGAATCACTACTCTTTGACCGTCACCATGAAAACGGATAAAGAAATGATCAGCTGCTTGGATTGAAACACAGAAGTAACTTATATCTTGATTTTTTAAGACCCTAAACAAGATCTTAAAAATCACAGGTGAAATATTTTAGTTTGTAGCCGTGGAAGCGCAATAAACAACTTGAATACGTCCGTTAAGCAGTTTTAAGACACTCCGCGTTGTGCATTAAAACTTATTCTTCTCATTGTTTACTGCTAACAAAAAACTCAGCAAAATCACAATGTAAACAATTGACGACAAGTTACAGGTCAGGGGTCTCATTTATAGTATATAACTTTGCTCTTACTTAAAGTGTACACACGAACAAAACACAAGTCAACACTTTGTCTCATCTCTAAACCTAGAGAGTTGAGAATTTTCATACTATTGCACAGCTCTGGATCAAAGAGATGCTCGACTGAAGTAAAAATAAATGTAATTCAATGTATTTAGTTTAGCAACAAACACCTGTATTGTGTATGTTAGACTGAAACTTTCCAGGTAGTCTAAAGCAGGACTAGTAGGTGACCAAATTTTTTCTAAATTAAAAATTGGGACACATAAAATGGACGTTGGAAATAAAAAATTGACAAGATTACATATTGGTATGCACTCTGTCAATTCATGGTTCATTCAAAACTTTTCATGAGAAATTTGTGAATCAGTATGTTTTTCTCAAATTTGACTAAAGAAATGAAAGTTGATTTCCATATTTACTGCTGCTAAATGTCAAAGTGGTCTAAAACTGGGACATGTCTTGTGTAAATCTAGGACAAATCAGTGGTAAAGAAGAGACACCAATGTGCAAGTCACAAGTCAGTCTCAAGTCGTAACATCCAAGTCACAAATTATGACGGGTCATGTCACTAGTCAAGTTAAGTCTCAAGTCACAAAGGGTCAAGTTACAAGTCAAGTCTTGCCATGAAGGGTCAAGTCACAAAAGGTCAACCCACAAGACGAGTAGTCTCAAGTCACAAAGGGTCAAGTCAGAAGTTAAGTTTAAAGTCATGAAGGGTCAAGTCACAAGTCAAGTCTCGTTACGAAGGGTTAAGTAAAAAATCAAGTTAAGTCTTAAGTGACGAGATGTTGAGTCACAAGTCAAGTTAAGTCTCAAGTCACAAAGGGTCAAGTCACAAATCACAAAGGGTCAAGTTACAAGTCAAGTTAGTCTCAAGTCATAATGGATCAAGTCACAAGTCAAGTCTCAAGTCACGAAGGGTCAAGTCACAAATTAAGTCTCAGATAGGGTCAAGTCACAATTCAATCAAGTCTATAAGGGTCAAGTCAAGTTAAGTTTCAAATCACAAAGGTCAAGTTACAAGTCAATTTCAAGTCACAAAAGTCAAGTCTCAAGTCAAGTTTCAAGTCATGAAGGGTCAAATCACAAGTCAAGTCTGATGTAACGAAGGGTCAAGTTACAAGTCAAGACAAGTCACAAATCACGAAGGGTCAAATTACAAGTTAAGTCTCAAATCACGAGGGGTCTTGTCACAAGAGAAGTCTCAAGTCACAAAGGGTCAAGTCACAAGTCAAGTCAAGTCTTTTGGGAGCAAGCTATTAAACATGTGACTTGAGTCAAGTCAAGTCAGTCTCCCACCTTAAATAGTAATAATTATTTTTAACCAACTCAAAGCTTCAACAAACTTCACATAGAATTAAAAAAACAGACAAGAAGGGATCCAGATTAAAATGAGAATATGGGTTTTTAGCAGTTAGATGTGATCTCTATGAAGACAAAACCTTCTGCCAGAAAAGCACACAGAGCACCTTTAACTCTACACAAACATCCAGGAAGTTCAAAACCATACATTTACCTTCACAGACTACAGTGAACATCAGCAGCTCATAAATCACAAATCCCAGACGCTTCATTTGCTCCATTGTGTCGGCTGCAGTGGAAAGTCACACGGACGGTTACAGTTCTGGTTTTGCGTTCACATTTTACCTGCTTCACGTGAATGTGCTTCTGAGAAATGCCTCCTGGTTTGATGAGCTGGAGTTTACGTGTGCAGCAGTGAAAACCACAGAGCAGTCGGGGTGGGGGGAGCGGAGCAGCGGGCCACTCGACGCACACTCAAATGGAAAGTGACACATCAGGCCAAATGCAACGTAGAGAGTGCTGTGTTTATGTCAGTGTGCACACGACAGGGCATGATTGTATTTACCTATGTTATCAAAAACATTTCACTTTCAAAAAATCAAAAAAAAAAAATGCATATATATTAGGGCTGGGCGATATGGCAAAAAATGTATATCACGATTTTCTTGGAGGCAGATCATGATTTTCTCTTTATCACGATTCTTGTATATCGTTTATTTTGAGGGAAAAACAGTTACTCAATAGCTAAATCCAGCTGTCAAAATCCGTCTAGTGTTGCCAGATTTTCAGAGAGAAACAAGCAACCTCACTCCTTCAATAAAAGTTAATAAAAAATCGATTAATTAGAACATTTGTGTTGCTGCAAAACAAGTGTTAGAGATTTTACCATATCATTTGTTTTTCTTACATTAATAATGACTTTTAGACATGAAAACATGCTAAAATATCTATGTTCAGTCATATTTTAATAAATTAAACCTGAAAATTGCTAAGTTTCATTCCTTTTATGACTTAAAAGTGCAGTTCAAAAGAGACTTTAACAATAGAAGCCCTAAGTTGCTAAAAATTGAATTGGATTTGAAAGCTCTCAAACAAAGAGTAATAAGTTGGAAAAAATAATCTATATTTGAACAGACAGATGCATCAAAAAGAGAAAAAAAAGTCACGATAAGACGATTTCATCAAAAAAGCAGATTGTCATAGAAATTAACTCACAATTCGATTTTTATCACAATAAAATCAAATCGTGAGCTCATTTCTATGTATAGAAATATGTATACATACTGTATATACATATTTCTATGTATATATGTATACATAGAAATACAACACAAATACAGTCCAACAACAGCTCACACACACACACAACAGTCACAAACATCACCAAGCTCTCATAACTCTTCACCCAACGAAAAGTAATAAAAGTACACAAACAAAACAATAAAAGTTTAGTGTCATTGAAACAAGTCACAGACAAAGACAAACATTTTGCAAATGACGCATAAGAGCATTCTGACACATTGAAAGGAAGAAATAGAACAAATAGTGTCAGGAAGGCTATTCCAGTCATGTGTATCGGTTTAGAACTTAGAAACGCAAATTATCTCTTAAAGGAATATAGGCCTTTAAGGAGATACTTTTTTTCAATAAATAACTTAAAGTTATAACAAAGACGTTTGTTATTGTATCTATTCAGGTGAAAATCAGTTTGCAAAGTCCTGTCTATGTCTAATAATATCCTGTTTGTTCACCAAGCTCCTCTAAGTTTGTTTGTTGTTACTGTTGTTGTTGTTAGCAATATGGCTAACTGCAGTAAGCATTCCTAAAAAAAAAAAAAGCTTAAAGTGCGTTTGACAGCTTAATAAAGATAATTATGATTAAGATTTTACTAGCTTGTTTTTACCAAATTCTGTTGTTTTGGTGAAGTTCATTATCATCTTTTGTCCGGTAAATATGAAAGATGTGGAAGGGAATCCACAAGTGTTACCTGGCAACCACATTGTAAATCTGGGCCAAATTATTATAATTGATAACACTTTAATTGTGGTAAATTATTGCTTAAACTCCAGGAAACTGTGTCATTTGTGTGTAAATTGTCTTTGCATTTTGACACATGTGGGGGGATTCTGTTTTAGAACTTACATTACTTCCTGTAATTTTCTACCTTTATTTGTCAATTTCTTCATAAACTGCAACTTAACTGCTGCAAAACTAAGATAATTATTAACTACAAAGAAAAAAAAAAGTAGTCTGTCATATAGGTTTTAAAACACGTCGTGGTGAACACTTCGGAGGTTCATACTGCATTAGGTAAATGTCCAAAACATGTAGACTGATGTAGGACGTTTAGAATGAATTATTTCTGTTAGTTTACATTTTTAATTAAGCAAAAATTGGGTATAGCACTTTAAAGCACCAAGGTGACGTGTGATATATCCCCCTTTTTCTCAGATGTTTCAGTTTTGTAACTTCTGGAAAATTAGAAGAAGAAAAGAAAACTCAATGTAGCCTCTTAGTTACAGTCAAATCCAACTTTCTGTGACAACTCATTTCTGTCTGTTCAAATGCTCTTCCGACGAACAAAAACTTATTACGACTTTTTATTCCTCTTCACTTGAACTTTTTTTCATTTTGAGCTAAATTGTCTTCAGGTTTTGAAGAGAACATGTCAAAGCCCAAAATTTCCTCAAACTTATTCAAGCCCAGCTATAGTTTCAGGGTCACACCTCCTTCTCTCCAGCAAACCTCTTTTTCCTTGGCCACACCTCCAATGATATCGTCCTGTCTTAACAACACGCCTTGTCTCAGCTCTCTCGACCCCACCCTCCACCTCATGCCTCATCTGTCTTCCTGCTGAAGACATCTCTACAGGTGGAGGTCTTGATTTGGCTGAAAGGATCGCCAAGACACAGCCCCCATCCACAGTGTCTCGATCCAGTAATCATTCCATCTATCCATCTATGATCAATAAATGTCTTTAATTGCATTATTTTCTTGTGGTGTGGTCCTCGCTAGTGAAATATAACTTTAGTGTTGCTTATATTTACCAAGGAAAATGTAGGTTTGTTTTCTTCTTTGTAATTAGATTCTATCAGACATCAGAGGACAAAAGTAAAAGCCCAGTTTTTCAAATACCTCAGTCATTTGTTTGTGCTCCGAAAGGTTCAGTAACAGATTCAGTTTGACTTTTAGATGATTTTAGTCAGGAGTTTTAAGGAAGTTATATGCTTTAGCTAAAATATGTAATTAAACTAACTAAACTAACTAACTAAATTAGCCTTGGTAAAACCTTAATAAATCATGAATAAAGACTTATTTATTCATGAACAAATGATCAATTAATAGATGAAAAAGTTTATTAATGCTTAGTGACTACTTATTTAAGGCGATAAGGTTAGGATTTTGGGTTGGAGGTTGGACTTGTGGTACTTAAGATGTTATTAAGCCTTAATACATTTTTTGATTCATTAATTTGTCATTTGTTCATAATGAATTAAGTCTTTATTTATGCTTTATTAAGGGTTTATTTGGACTAATTAAGATGTAGTTATCATTAAGTGTTACCGATTTCTGTTATGACTCTTAAATGTGCTTCTCTTTCCTCTCAGATTAGAAAGTTTTGTAATGTTTATAATGTTGAACAAATACAACATAACTGAGGTTATTCTTGTTTAAGAATTATATCATTTTGAAGTAACTTTACCCATATTTAAGTACAGTTACTGCTCGTCTCTGGTCTCGCAGCCACATCGATCTCACACATCCCTTTTACCGTCTGTGACATTTGTTTTACCACATCATCACCTCAAGCTACTGTTCTATACTTACTGGTGCGTGACTGAAGTTTAGTAAAAATGTTCTCAACATACTGATCGAGAAGGAAAAGTATGATTAAAAACACCTAATAACACATGTTTCTTTGCTTTTTTTAATCAATTTTTCCTTCTGCAGCATTTGTTTGGCAGACATTTTATAAAATAACCTTTCTGTTGTCACGGTAACAGTGCAGACTTTAGCTAGCTTGCTTTACTGCAGCACAGCAATAAATTCACCCATCAAACGGACAAAAAAACATCTAATTTAAGTAGTGAGAGGAATGAGTTGAACTGTGTGTGATCCTAAAGTCTGTGTCAGTGAGAAATGTGAGAGAAACAGAAGTTGTTGTAGTTTTTCTGCTTTTCTGCCACTGTTTACCAGATTTTTCTATTTACATGTCACATACAAACTCAATATTTAGTTGTAGTGTTGTTTATATATATATATATTATCAGTCTGTGCTGTTTTCCTTTTTTAATTGTGTGTTGAGCTCTTACAGGAGAAATAGCATGTGTTTCCATTGACTCTCAATCGTTTTTGCCACTCACTGCTATGTATACAGTAGTAGCAGGGGTACATGAACCTCAGGAGGTACACGTCAAGTTTACCCGGGAAGTTGAGATGATTGTAGGTTTTAAAGGAGAATTGCAAGTATTGTAATGTATAAACGTTATTTGCAGCAGATTTTACATGTTAAGAGGCAATTTTTAGACTTGGAATATAATAGAACAATAAAAAGCAGTAGTTATACATGAAATATATGGGTAAAGGTAAATACAACTAAAAAAACAAATGATATAGGGAGTACTGCGTGTGTTAAATCAAATTAAGAGATACTCGAGACAAAATAGATTGGCAACCATGCTTTAACTCATAATGAATAAAGAAACGTTGAGGGAATTCTTTCAAAACGTGATATAAAATTATTTTTATGCACACACATTCACTTTACCATGGCACACAAAGACAAACACAAAACAACATTTCCATATAAGTGTATAAAATGTACAAAATCAAACGTCTGTGTTCTATATTCTAACAAAAGTAGGTATCGTGGTGTCTAAACAGGAAATGTGGGGACCATCTGCCCCAGATACTGTAAACTCTGTGGTACAACTTCACTTTGATGTTCATCCTTTCAGACATAAAACAAAATATAAATAGAAAATGTTTAAGCTAGATAGTCATTTTATAAGTCATTCTGATAAGCTTAATACTGTTGATGGTTGTTGAGTTTATGGTTATTCAAATGGTGTCTGTGTAGTCTTCTGTGTAGGATAAGATTTTATTGGTTATATGTTTTGTCAATTTTTTAATGTATTTTTTAATACACCAGATTAATTTTATATCTGGATACAAGATGTGTGAAGTGAATGCCAATGACAGACTGAAGTGAGGGTTTTATTCACTATAGCAGGGCTATTCAAATAGCGGCCCGCGGGCCAAATGCAGCCACTAAGCAATGTAATGTGGCCCACCATGGTAAAATGGGCCATGAACTGGACCACATTGTAAAGAAGCCTGGGAAACACTCTGATTTACAGTGAACAGTAGCGGGTAAACAGCAACATAATGCTAAGCAATAAAGACTGGCCCTCATAGTAAAGTGGGCCATGGACTGGGCCACATTTCTTGGTTAGTTCTGGTATTTTGTAGACTACGGTACTTTTAAATCAACTTAATCAGCTAAAATGCCACTAATATTTCTTTTGTTCAGTTTTGTTCTGGTTCACAAATTGCTCCAGTCCTGTTCCAAATTGTGGTTCATCCCTGAAGTAGCACAAATGTAAACAGAGACATACAGTTGGATTAACTCTAGGTTTAGCCTAGTCCTGTATCTGTTGTTCTGATTTGTTCACGTTATTGTTTTGATTTATCTCTGTTAGTGTAAGCCTGTTATTGGACTTATATTTCGACTTTTCAATAGAACATAAGTTCTTGGGGCAGTTCTGTTGTTCGGCCCACAAACCATAGTCCCTTAGAAAATCTGGCCGCTGTAAATTATAATTGAATAGCCCTGCACTACAGTTTCTGAGCTGTTAATTCAAAAGAATGATAAAAGACATGAAAACACTTGACACGTGTGAGAGTTTTGATGATAAAACTTGCTTTTGATAGCAAAATTTTTAATATAAAACTTAATTTAGCCTGAGCCAAAATTCGATTTCAAAGCGACTGAGAAAAACTGTAATGGGGACCTATAATGGAAAATCCACTTTTCTGTGTTAGTAACTTGTCTTAACAGTGCTTTCATTATTAGTTTTCTCAAATCGAAATAATAAAAGGAGACCATATAGGTCTCCTTTTACTTGTAATTTGGATTTTGAATGCAGAAAAATACCAACTTAAAATAAAATAAAAGTTAATGGTTCCACTCTGAGGACCTGATACATGTTGCTCTTCTAAATAAAAGTATAAAAGGCTGTGCTCTAGAGAAGTGACATTTGCTCCATGTAACTGAGGCCGCTTTTGTTCAGGTTTGTGGAGAACACGAGGAGCTTATCTCTAAAGAAGCTGCTCTGTCTTCAGCTGAAACTAAATAAACCAGTTTAAACTGCAGTGTGTCGTGCCACCACTAGAGGTCACTGCAGGACTTGACACAAAAGTGAAAGTGTAAGTAACCTCAGTGATTAAGAACAGATCACTTCTCTAAAGTAAATTCCCAACTTTGCAGAAAACACAGTTTCAGTCATGTTTATTGTCACGTGACTGAAACTGTCAAGTTTGGACACTTTGTCAAAAGTGTTTCTTTTGTGCTGTGCTTAATCGCCTAAAAAGAGTCCCAGATCCTACTCTAAATGGTAAATACTTGAAAAAATGATTATGTCCCTCACTTTTCAAATATGGAGTTATTAAACCTCTCTGAAATCTAAGTTTGATACCTTGATTGTGACCTTTTAGCAATTAAGACCTATTTCTAAACTGCTCTTATTAAAGTCACAGATGATTTGTATTAGCTGCTGGCAATGGAACTGATCTCAATCCTATTTATCCAAAAGGTTTAGTTTGTCAATGTAAACCAGAGGTCCTCACAGTGTTCTAAAACAACCTGGTGTGCCACAGGGTTCTGTGCTCGCTCCAGTTCTTTTTACTCTTATTAACTTCCAATGTTATGCAGTTGACACTCAGCTGTACTTATCAATGAAACCAGACTGATCAGATAGAATAACTTAAGGTCCAAACACACTGCACACTGTGTTGATAGTATTTGCACAAATACAACAGTAGAAGCCTGCTTTTAATGTATTCTGTTTGGGATACACGCCTAGACATGGTGTTCTATGTGTGCATTATGCACGGACAGTTGCACTGTTCTCATTCACTTTGGCTGCTGCCTAAAAAATGCGAGAAACACAAACAATTTTACATATGCGTAGAACTTTTTACTCTTGCATGAGTTCTTAGTGCATGTGTGAAGGATATAAAAACCTGGATGACCTAACATTTTTATCCTGAAAACAGTTCCAGACAATAAATATCTGCAGACTCTAACTGAGCAGATAATCCCACTCCAAGCGTGAGTCACCTTTTTTTTTCCTTTTTACCAATCTACCCAGTCCACCTCTTCTCCAGGATTAGCCTGTCTTGGTCTCTCCATCACTGTGGCTCACCTCAAGGTTTTCTTTTTCCCCACTGTTTTTCTTTGCTTAGAAGGAGAGTATACAGGGGATGCTCCTGGACAATTGTCCTTTGCTTTGTCTTTTAGCATCAAACAATCTGCTTCTGCATTGATTTTTCTGTAATGATTTTTTTCTGTTATTAACCAAAGATGACAGTTGTGATTTTAGGCTTAATAAACTGAACTGAATATATGGTGACACTGTTGCCTCACAGCAGGAAGGTTGGTTGACCTCTGGGCTTTGTGCGGTGTCTGCTCAGGCGCTGTGGTTTCCTTTTCCTTTCGACTCAGCTCCTTCTTCACCACAACAGTCCGATACAAACTTCCCTCGCTCGTGAACAAGACCCTGAGGTACTTGATTCTCCACCCACCTACAGAGGGTAAAGTGTCTTTTTTAAGTCAAGAACCAAGACCTCAGATTTATTTATTGTGTGAGTGAGTGAGTTAGTTAGTTAGTTAGTTCAAAGACATTCTTTCTAGGTTGGCACGTTTTCGTCTTTCTTGTCTGTTGTGTAAATGTTATGAGTCTTCGCATTGCTTCCTGTAGTTCCAGTTTTCACCAGAAGATGTTGATAAAGAATGCTTATTGTCTTCACAGGACCTGACACAACTAAAACCATTTTTGCCTGCTTTCGAACAAACTCTTCTTTGTTAAACTTTGCACATGGAAACTTTTGTTGGAAACTCAGACGCAAACCGACTCCCACACAGAAACAGAAAAAGTGCTGTTGTACAAAATAATCAGGTCACTTGTATTAGCTTGAGTCACCCACATCTGTGTCAACATATTTTACGAGGACATTACAAACTTTACCCCTAACTATTACTGAACTTACAGTGAGGCCATGTTGCTGCTCTATGAAACATTTACATCATGAGGACCTGTTTTCTGTCTCCATAAAGGAGGTCACATAAAATGTGCGTGTATACAGCAACTTAAGTGTTCAGTTCTCTTTTATTTCTGCACTTCAAAGATGCAGTCACACGGACCCGTCCTGCCAGACAAATGTTTGCGATATTTTGTAATGTGTAAAACTGATTCAAACATCGTCTAGCAATAGTCTGGTTACTATCACATGTTCCATTAAGGTGTTTTGTTATAGAGAGACAAGTCAGGAAAGTCACAGGTTTTTCATGGTATTTATTAGAAAAAAACAATAAAAAAGGACCTACTTTACATGCCTAATAGTGTTCAATGAAGTTGGGATGCATCGATCGATACTAAGATGGGATATTGATCCAGACAATTTTGCTGGATCGGGTATCGGCTCCATGATATTGGTTCAGCCGTTATCCTAGTTGTGCCTTTTATTGGACATAATGAGACTTATTTACTGGCTGATGTTGATTCAAACATCTCATAATGTTTGAATTTTATTCATAATAGGTCGTTTAGTTGTGACTAGCACTGAAATAAGTTACATAACATAAAATAATCAAGTTTCTTATGTTTCGAAAAGATAAAAAAAAAGCTAATTCAGTCAGAACCTAATTCCAAAGTATCGGTATAGAACTGAAAAAGCATCACTACAATAAGCAGGTCAAGTAAGCAATACCACAAGACAAGAAAGTAAAAAACATTACACACTGAGCCTATAAAAAAAAGTGTTCACCAAAAGTCAAATTGTATCATGTTTATTTATTTATTTGGGTTTAATTGATTGAGACAAGTATGTTTCATGAGCTCATGTCACACTACAACAGTTTAGACGAGGCTAAGGCAAACATTTGACCTTAACCACAAATCGTCCACATGAAGCAGGAGGTTCAGGACACTGAAAACTAATATTTGTGAAACCAGGTCCCGGAGTGAAAAGATTTCAAAACTCCGGTTTAGCGTCTCCACAGTTACACTGTATCCACAACTTTTTATTCCATGATTACATCTCTGCCCCAGCTTTATGTCTCTTCTGCAGAACTAACCTTTATATGATGGTCATCACTTTATATGATGGTCACTACAAGAAATTAAATGTTATCCAGCTAAAGCAGCTCTAATCTGTAACGAATATCTCATTCCATTCATTTTAAGCAGGTCTATATATGTTTTTCCTTGTGGGATTAAGGTTCATGTGTAATCTGGTTAATATCAGGTCTCTTGGGAAGAACTGACATCTTTCTAAGCAGACGTTTAAGAGAGAGATTTCGATTTAGACTGTGAGTAATATTTGTCTTGTGGTTGAATATCAAACTAGAAACAGTTTGCTCTGACTGAAACCGCAGCTGTGGCTTTTTGGACAGAAAGGCCTGTTTTTGCAGAATGTTGCAGCAGAAGTGCAGTGCTTCTCCTGTCAGGGGATGAAAACGTGTTTGTGATGCTGTCAGTATCATCATTATAAAGGTTTACTACACTGAACTACACTTTTGCTGTTCTTCTCTTGGGTGAAAGCTAAAGTAGAGCATTACAGAGTTGTGTTCATAGGCAAAGAGAGACAAAGACATAGCAGTTTTCCCTTAGCAATAGCTTACTTGAAACTGGATTTGTATTTTTGTGTAAATCTCATTGTTTTGTCTCTGGGACCTAAATGCTCTGATAATCTCAGTTTTTCATGTAGCACCATAACCAAATTCACATGACTGTAACTTGCTTATTTGTGCAAATGCAAAGATAATTTGTCACAACTGTTTTTTGGAAGTTTAAACAAGCAAAATTAAAGTGCTACAAGATATAATCATTTGTCAAAAATAGCCAAACTGGGTGAAAACAAGCTAAATGCTTCGCTAAATCTTATATATATTATATGCTTTTTGAAAATGTAGTCTGATGTGTGGAGCTGTAGTCGACCAAAAAAATTCGTGGTAGACTAAAACTTTTTCCCATGTAAAAGTGGCGTGGCCAATGTTCTAAACTAAGATGAATGACCAATGTTATAAATAATGCAGCTTAGTGAATATTTGGTTCAAAATCTTCAGCTAAATCACACACACTAGAAAAATACAAACGTATAACGCTAACAAGTAAAAAAAAGGGGTTGAAATAAGTAATATCTGTCAAGACTTAAGGCATTTCTTCAAAGGGTTATTCTCTGAAAGTGGGACTATAAAGTGTGACATCAAGGCTGAAAATTCAAACTGCAGCAATTGTTTTATTTTTAGGTTAATTTCCATTTTTGAGAGTGTACTGACAGGATCTATAATGGTCAAGAAAGATGCACAACTATTTTTTCCAATATAGTCATTTAAATTTAAATTTCAATTTAAATTTCAATTGCTCTCAATGCCGCATAATTCCACATGTAGCATGGACACCACTTATAACACATTTTTTAGCTGAGAGAGTTGCTATATACTAAATAAAATGTTGATTTTTGAGATATTATCTCTGAATACACACATTAGTGGCGTTTATCCGCTGCAAGGTTCCTGAGCATTGAAAAGTCTTCACTTGCTGATAAAACTGATCAGTTCCGCGTGTAACTTTTATGGACGCCAACAGTTACATTCGGATACCCAGAAATTCAGCTGTCATTTTCGCAAAACTGAATACAAAAAGTAGAAAAATGAATGCAAACATATTTTCAACATTATTCTTCATTTTTTTGTGTTTTAATGCAGTATTTTATCGAGTTTACATGAGGAATTACATCATGTTTATTGCTGGAAAAGAATGTCAGGTCATGATTTAAGCTATTTTTTTTTTAATAACAGGTTGTAAAAAAAAAAAGTTCCATCTTATCTTGGGCTGCAATATTTTAAAATCTTTTAGAGGCACATTAGTAGTATATATTACATAAAAAAATAAACTAAATTATTATTATTTACTTGATGAAAACCTGCCAAATAACCAATGGGCAAAACGGTCCCACTTTCAGAGAATGACCCCAATGTATTTCTTTGTTGTCGTGGCAACGGCGTGTCTGCTAACAACAGTTGATGATTTAGGACATTTTAACTGCAACAACAGACTCAAAAACATATTTTTTAAGAAGAAAAAGGTAATAAATTGAACTGTGTGTGATTTTAATGTCTGTGATAAATGTGAGAAGCTAAAGTCTTGTTGTTTATCTGCTTTGCTACAACTGTTGACTTGATTTTCTCTTTTTACATGTCAGTTACAAAACCCAGTGCTCAGTAGACTTGTTGTGGGTTGCATTTGTTATCAAACTGTAGTTTATTTTTCCTGTTTTTGCTGTTTATTGAAAATGTCCTTTCTCTCCATTAACTGTCACTCAGCATGAACAATTAGAATGATGTGATGTGCATAATATTTATAGAACACATACATATAGTTCTTATTCCAAATGCCTAAATATTTTTGCTGATTTCAAATTAGAATAAATGTGTATTTTTCATATCTGAAGAAAAAGCAAGATATTTTATGCGTGTTCCATTGGCTTCTTTTAAAACCTGTCAGAATCTACTCAAAATGTGTTAAATAGAAGTTATTTCAGGCACATATTCACTTGTTATGTATTTAAGATGATCATGTTTTTCAGTGTATATGCCTATTATCTAACTAAAGGAATTTGTCGACTAATAAAAATGTTGGTCGACTAAGAATGCATCGACCGATTAATCGACTAAACGACTAAAGGACTACAATGCTGCTGATGTGTCATTTCCAGTAAGTAAAGTACAACTGTAAATAATGAATAAATTCTGCATTTGAAAGAAGTAGTCTTATATTTATTACTAAATCATTCTCTCCTTGCTGTTTACAACTAATAAAATATAAAAAAATAACTACATTTAATAAGTTTAAGTGAAAATATAAGAAATGCTACTTCCTGTATGAACATATATTGGACAGACGCACAGTAATTGGCTTTGCGAGTGCCGCCAGATCCAAAACAGATCTATAAAATGCTTAAATTTAGACTAAAATGACACAAAATCATGCATATGTTCATTCTAGACAATTATTAACCCAAAATAGACCTAAAACATTGATGTATTTGTCTCCACACAAATTGCAGTGTCGCCACAGTTAACTAAAATCTGCAGCTGCTGACAAGTGTGCGCGTGAATGTAACGAGTCATTAGGCCATATTTGGTGATGTTTTTGCGCCTGAAACACTTCCTGCCTCGACGTCCGTGTCAGCACTTATGTTAATGAGCTCGATGAAGATGAGATGGGACAGAGACAGAGAGAGAGAGAGTCACACCTGTCTGAGGAGAGGAGACACGACTCCCACACAACCCAACGTGTGACCTGCAACTTTCCATCACACCACCTTCTCTGTTTAGTAGAGTCAGGTAAATGATAAATACAGCAATAAGAAGCCACAGATGCAGGTAATGAATAATGATGGTTTACTTACAGCCTGAACAAAACATGATACAATTCTAAGTCGCGCTGCATAGAAGTTGCACAGACATTATTTTATTGAACAAAACACCTGATAAAATATGTTTCTTGACTTTTTTGGGGTAATTTTTTTTTCTTGTGTTTGCTTAGCAGAAATGTTATAAAATAACTTTGCTGTTGTCACGGCAACAGTTCAGACTTTAGCCAGCTGTTCACTCTAAAAAAACATCTTATTTAAGCACAAATTAATTGACTGTGTGCATAGAAGCTGTTTATTTTCAAATCCTCAGACTTTAGCGTTAGCATTGGACAGACAAACACATCTTTTTACAAACACACTTTGGTCCTTTGGTGAAATATTCTCCTAATTTGTAAAGTATTTAACATGTTTTTAAAGAAAACCACCAAAACTCACTGTTCAGTGCCTGATCTTTAGTAATTTTTTATTTTAGACTGAAGGAGTGAAAACCTCATTGAAATGAACTAAACAGGAAATGAACCTACCGGCAAGATGTTAGCATTTTTGAAAATAAATACCTTGTGCACAGAGTCAACTGAATTGTGTGTGATTCTAAAGTCTGTGTCAGTGAGAATTTGTAATTTTTTTTATTGATTTATTTTGAACAACAATCAGTTCATAGAACCAAGAAATGTAACAACAGAAAGTGGATGCTCAAAAGCTTAGAGTACAGGTGGAAGTTCAAAGAACTCATGTGGTCCTACCCTCCTTGTACACAAATATAAATACATGTTTTGCTTACGGGCACAAACTCATGATTCATTATAGAATGTGTGTACTGTATGTAGCATTCATGGAATCTGTACATTAAAGAAACGATAATAAAGAAATACATAATTTTTTATACTTATAAAAATATTTATACAAAGATAGTAAGAATAAACTAGGCCTCTTCACTTATTTTTGTTTAAAGTAGTTTAATTAAAATAACTTATTTTGTTTTCATTAATGCTTATACAAAAATAAACTAAAAAAAGACAAAAGGAATGTATATATAAATGAACAATAATTTTCATTTTTATGTGGTTGGTTGCTTTGTTTATGTTCGTACAAAATGAACTTCTGATGTGAGAGAAACAGAAGCGTTGTTGTTATTTTTTGCTTTCTGTTACTGTTTACATGATTTTCTCTTTTTACGTGTCACATATAAATTCGATACTATTTAATAAATACAGTATCGAATCCTCTTAAAGAAAAATACACATCTAAAAATGGCTTTGGTATTGTTTTATTACAGAAATAATAAATTACATCATTACTTTACATCATTTACATTAGTGAACCAAAAACATGTCACGGTTATCATTGTATATATATGTATGTATGTATATGTATGTGTGTGTATATATATATATATATAATATATATTATATATTAGGTCAGTTTTATCGCGTTTTTATCGCGTTAACGCAAAACTATTTTAACGGCAATAATTTTTTCGACGCAAATTAATCGTTTATTTTCACCATTAAAACTCTCAATGACGTGAGGTTTATGAACACAGAGCACAAGCAGAAAGAGGCCCAGACAAGGCTCTGCTGGCTCACGTCTGTAGACTTTGGTAACGTTTCCACTCGGTCGCATGACTGTCTGAGCGAGGATGTGTTTGTTTACCTCCGTGTGCAGCTCGATCAGCTGATGAAGAGGAGCTGTTCCCGAGGCTCGGTACGTGTTTCCATCGGTTCGTGTCTGATAAAGTCGTGGTCCGTGGTCACTAAAGGCAATGTTTGTCCACTCAAGTTGTTGAAAATATCCAATATCCAGAATAGGCTTTCAAAACTCTGGTAAAAACTTTCGTTGTTCTGCTTTTGGCTCTGCTAACTAGCGGTAAAGCTTTGCTCGTTTTAACTAAAACTTCCTTTGAATCCTTCCCAATAAAAGCCTCATAATCTCCAGCTGCAGAAGCGCTTTATTGTGAAAGAGCAGTGCAATAAATGCTTATAATGAGTGAGACGTCTCAATACAACAATTTGGCCTAATGTTATGGGAAAGCCAACAAACAATTATTTTACACTTCAAGAGTGTAGCAGATTGTACAAATAAAGACATAATACGTTTGAGAACCAGCTTTCCAGTATTTACAGGAGATAAACTGTTGGTTGCTACGACAACAGTCCAAATAGCCCTGGAGACACCGTGGTAACTGTTGCTCTGACGTCACAGAAGTCGGTGATGATGTCATAAAGCAAAGTCTTGAACTGAGTGAACCCAGCTCAGGTGTCATTTTACTTCAGATCAGCCACACTAGAAGTCAGTCGCGATCTCGCAAATCAAACTCCACATTTACAAACTCTAATATTTCAAACCGTTCTACCAAACTCGTACAATCACACGTCGGCACAGATGGCGTCCAAATCCCTAACCGTGTGGAAACATTCGAGCCGATGGATCTGTACGAAACATTAGAAGTGATGGGAGAAGGTTCCTATGGGGAAGTTTCTCGCTGTCGTAACAAGCTCACTGGACAAACTGTCGCTGTCAAGAGAATCAAAGACTTTAATAACGTTGCGATCCAGAGAGAGGTTTCCATGCTGCAGCAGATCAGCCGTTTGGACCCAGACGCACACAACCTGGTCCGCTTCCACAGACACTTCACATCCAGCTCCGGACAACACTACCTGGAGTTCGAGCAGCTAGATCAGAGTCTCCACGACCTGATACTCCGGCAGAAGAAGGGCATTCCTCTGAACGACATCCGACCCATGGCCAAACAACTGCTGATCGCGTTGGAAGGTCTGCGCGGGCTCGGCATTGTACACACCGACATAAAACCAGACATCATGCTCGTGGATCACCAGAAAGAGCCGTTCAGAGTCAAGCTCATCGACTTTGGCCTGGCCCGACAGAAAGACCAGCTGAGAGTTGGGACGAGGATGCAGCCGCTGGGTTTTCGAGCTCCTGAGGTGTCCTTAGGTCTCCCTCTATCGGAGGCTGTGGATGTGTGGAGCCTGGGGTGCTGTCTGCTCGCTTTTTACCTCTATCTGGTGCCGTTCGACGTGCGGCCTCCTACGACAACGTGAAGCAGATCTCGCACATCCTGGGTGTTCCCGATGAGCAGCTGATCGCGAAGGCCACACGAGGAGCCGAGTCTTTGTCCACGAAAAGTCCAGATGGAGACTGAAACGTCAAGTGAGCTTAAAAGAGAAACGGGCAGATATCCAGAGACGGGAGAGCACAATTAGAATCTGTGAGGAGCTTACAAGACCTTCTGCTCAACTGCACTGAAAGATTTCAAGGGTCGAGTATCTGGACAGAGTTGTGTTTTTAGATTTGATACAGAAGATGCTCACGATGAATCCAGAGAAGAGAATCACCCCGGCTGAAGCTCTGGAACATCCCTTTATAACCAGGAGTTATATGCAGGAGTATTGGAATATTTCACAGAATCTGACCAGAAAATGAGCCTTAAACAAGTTCCGGAGCCACATCGAGAAGCAGGAACCCAAACTGACCCAGAAGAACCAGCATCTAAGTCTACAGTTCACGACGAAGAACCAGCTTCTAAGAGTAAATCCAGAGTTCACACGCTAAGAGCTCTAAATGTGAGAAGGACCTGGATCGCAAAGTCCAGTTTCGGAACAACCTTCTCACAGCCTCACAGTTGTACCTTCCAAATACTTTCAACAACACCACGTGAGCTCTGGAATGAAGGAGGAGGAAGCAGAAACAGACAGTCCGGCTCGTTTTAAGACCTTCCCTTTTACCTGTTACCTCGGAGTTAGAAACCGACAACCAAACGAACAAACATCCAACAATTACAAACACTGAAACACAGTCAGCCGAAAAAAAGGTCAACTGGGAAACAAGAAGTCCAGTTGATTTACAACCTTGTCCTTCCAATGGCAAAGGTGAAGAAGAAGTCGCAGGAGAAACAGGAAGTCCAACCATTTTAGAAGAATCGGATTTACAACCCTGTTCTTCCAAAAGCCACAATCATCTTCAATCTCATCACAATGACAAAGGTGAAGAAGGAGAAACAAAAAGTCCAGCAGTTTTAGAAGAATCCGGTTTACAACACGACGACTGTAAGCCGACGGTGGAGGCTATGACTTTGCAGCTCATCGACAAGCTGAGAAGGTATCTGCAGAAGAAGAAAGAGCAGTCATCCATGCAAACGCTCTTCGAAAGTCCAGCAAACTTCGCCGCCGCAGCTCAAGAACGCACTCAAATCATGTCTCCAGCTCAAACAAGGAGCGTCGTTTCATCCGAAGGAGACAACTCCGACGACAAAACAAGACTTGAAGAACAGATCCAGAAAGGTGCAGCTCAAACACGACTTTATACAACGACAAGAGAAGACAAACGAACGGATAAAGACATTGACGATGAAGCGCAGAAGATTTTAACCAATGAAAAGACAAGTCTGGAAGATTTAGTTTTAGACGAAGAAGAAAACACCTCTTCGTCTCTGTTAGGCTGCTGCATGTTCCGGCCATTTTTGAAACTTTTCTGTAATCCTTTAGCTTCATGTTTTGGCCGAAAGAAACAATAAGAATGTGGTGAAAAAACTGCTCCGGTAACGACTAAACGACAAACACGACGCGCACGATTCCACCCGGCATCAAGAGACAGAAAAGGTAAGTTTAATGCAGTTTTCTGAATCATGACCGAACCTTAGCAAAGCAGCTTGAGTTGTTTTGGGAAGGTTTGTGACAGGCTGTGCTCAGGCAGTGTCACAACCGTGTGTTTAGTTTGTGCGTCAGGAGTTACGTTTGGAGAGTTTTTGAACCACAGAATCAGCCTAAAAAAACAAACAAAACAGCAGCACCTTTAACATCTGGATCCAAATTCACAGCATTCAAAAATAATTAAAAAAAATAAATTATAATGTTGTTTTGTATGGTTTTCACTTTATCTAGTAAATAAAACACAACACATTTTCGTGTTATGACATTGAAATGATGAATGACTTTTTTTTCGTCTTTCTTAAAAGTTGAAATGTGTATACGTGAATTTGAAAAGCGTGTTTTTGTCATTAAGATTTCTTTGTTTGACTAAATAAATACAGAATTTACAATTTCACTTTGAACAGAATTGCATAGCCACAAAATTGGGAAAAATGGTTATTTGTCATGGAGAAGCGGCTCATGTTTGTTTCTGTAGAAAAGTTTTTTTTTTTTTGGTGATTCTTTTTGTAAAATTTGTTTTTTTTTAAATGCTAATGACATTCAGTAAAGTTTGAAGGTGCTCATTGGTGATTGAGAACGCAAAACTACAGAAAAGGGGGCCAACCTAAGGCACTCCTCACACAATAAAGTTTAATAAGCCTTTATTACTCAGGGCTATTAATCGCGATTAAAAATTTTAATCGCTTGACAGCCCTAATATATATATATATATATATATATATATATATATATATATATATATATATATATATATATATATATATATATATATATATATGTAACCGGTGTAGGCCCACACGAGGTACCAGGATGGAGAAGTGTTGGTGGTATGGGATAAACTCACTCCCTCAGGTATAAGAACCCACAAACAAACTGAGCTAAGGGAGCGTTCCCTTTAGCTCAATGAGTTTGTCGTCGACTGTCACGCAGGAGACCCGGGTTCAACTCCCGCTCAGGACACAACACAACGCAGAGAGGCAAAACCCAACCGGTCACATATATAAGAGTCGGTTTTAGGAAGATGCAAGCCTGCATAAACTAAAACATATAATTGTATTGTATTTTTAGCCCAATAAATATCCAAATTAAAATAATAATGCTTTTGTTCACGTCTAATTCTTGCTAAAAAGATACACAGTGCACTTGTCATTCACAATTCCTCAAAATCCATTTACTAACAAAGATGTATCTGAAATGCACTTTAATACAAAAAAGTATTTTAGGCAAGATGAACATCGGCATTAAACATTGAATTTCAGTGTTTTCTCATTTCTGACTCAGTTCATTCAGAAGAACAGAACTTTACAACACCAAGACAATCTATGAAATGTAAAATTATAGTTTTAGTCAAAAACAGAACCTCCTAACTCTGCTGGGACGTCACGTGTGTTTCGTGTTCATGGTGCTGGCTGGTTCCTCTGGTTCCTCTGGTTCCTCTGGCCCCGGGGCAGGTAGCTGATGGAGGCGTACTGAGTGTCGTTGTCCAGATCCAGGACTCGAGCCGGTCTTTGAGGGAAATCCAGGACGCTGTAGACCAGAGAAGAGCCGGGTTTCTCTTGCACAGAAGCGGACACGACTCGATCCTGCAGCAGCAACACAAGAGAGATGAGAAGAGATTACGCTACTTTCATTTGTCTCGTCTGAGGGAAATTCAGTTTAAATTAACTCACTTTTGTTGTTTTTTGCAACCAACTAAATTAGTCTGTGTAAAACTTAGCAACGCTAGTTTAGCCTTTTACAAACACTTTCTTAATGTTGACTGTTGATTCGGTGCACTGAAGTTAGTTGGCTTGCTTATTTTTGTTATTTAAGATGAGGTTTTCACTGCCTCAAACAGTAAGATTTGTGGGTGATTTTTCTCAGAAAACACAAAAACTTGTGTTAATGCTGTTGCTAAAGCTGTACATTTTGAAAAATAACTAGCTCACATGCACACAGGCAATTGTTATTCATATTTCAGTTTTCAAAAAGGTCTCAAATGCTTAAGGTCGTAAAATACACTATTTTTCATCCATGTTATTATATTAAAAACATAGTTTACCACATGTGTGTGATCGGATTGACATGACTGCCAATCAAAGATAAACAAACAAACAAACAAAGAAACAACTAAATAAACAAGATTAAAACGTTAATGGTATCACAAGAAAACAAAACAACGTAAGGACTATAGTTTTTGATGAGGAAGGAGTTTACAGAGTGGTCATGTTTTTTTCAAAATCAAGAGCCATTAAGCCATTTTGTAAAACATGAGACTTAAAAAACATGTTTTTTCTTTGCCAGGAAAAAAACTAAAAATTGTTTTATTATTTTCTGTAATGAAAGGCAAAACAGAGCCAGTAAACAACCTGTTTAGGCTCTATAATCTCTCTATTGCTCTGAAATTTACTTTGTGAACACAAAGTGTAATACATTTTTTTGTATTTACTGTAATTTCTGCCCTATTGAGCGCACCTGAATATAAGCCGCACCCACTAGATTTAAGTAAGAAAAATGATAAAGTACATATATAGGCCGCACTTGTTAATACTAAGTCTATGAGAATCTATAATTNATCTGACTTGGCCTGTGTGCTGAGTAACTGCCTGCGTCTACGGAGAGAGGTAGATCTGATTTCATACTATGAAAAGTCCCTTTATAGAAATTAAAGGCAAGGCAAATGTATTTGTATAGCACAGTTCATACACAAAGCAATTGTGTACGAGTGCTTTACAAGGCAGGAAAAGATGCATCAAAATTACAATACAAAACATTTCTACAAAAATATTAAATAAACATAAAAAATCATCAAGACTTTTTCAGTCATATGCACATAGAAAAAGAAATGTTTTGAGCCGAGACTTAAACATTGTCACAGTCGAGTCCTGACTCTGGTCCGCGTTTAGTCCTGACTCTGGTCCATGTTTAGTCCTGACTCTGGTCCACGTTAAGTCCTGACTCTGGGTCCGCGTTTAGTCCTGACTCTGGTCCATGTTTAGTCCTGACTCTGGTCCGCGTTAGTCCTGACTCTGGTCCGCGTTTAGTCCTGACTCTGGTCCACGTTTAGTCCGACTCTGGTCCGTTTAGTCTGACTCTGGTCCGCGTTTAGTCCTGACTCTGGTCCGCGTTTAGTCCTGACTCTGGTCCACTTTAGTCCTGACTCTGGTCTGGTCCACGTTTAGTCCTGACTCTGGTCCACGTTTAGTCCTGACTCTGGTCCTTTAGTCCTGACTCTGGTCCACGTTTAGTCCTGACTCTGGTCCACGTTAGTCCTGACTCTGTCCTGACTCGTTTAGTCCTGACTCTGGTCCACCTGACTCTGGTCCACGTTTAGTCCTGACTCTGGTCCACGTTAGTCCTGACTCTGGTCCACGTTTAGTCCTGACTCTGGTCCACGTTAGTCCTGACTCTGGTCCACGTTTAGTCCTGACTCTGGTCCACGTTTAGTCCTGACTCTGGTCCACGTTTAGTCCTGACTCTGTCACGTTTAGTCCTGACTCTGGTCCGTTAGTCCTGACTCTGGTCCACGTTTAGTCCTGACTCTGGTCCACGTTTTGTCCTGACTTGTATGACCTGACGTGAGTGGTGCTGCTGTGCTTTCAGATTCCTGGTGAACATGAGCCGTCCCCGCGCAGACTCAGAGGGCTCCCAGGGCTCCCGGGGGCCTGACGATGAGGAAATGCCGTACAGTGACGACGAGACAGATGACGAGCTGGAGCCGCCGTCAGACGAGGCCGTACAGGAGCCTGCAGTTGGAGAACACCCGCCTGTGGGCCAGCGGTAAGGAACTCAGTCTGAACCACTGTGGGACTCACAGTTAGGGCCTCAGTCCTTAAGTCCAGTCAGTGCTCCATGGAGTCTTAAGTATATTTGACAGATGCACAAATCAGAAGCCAACAACTGAATTTGCTCAATATAGACCCATTTACTGTTAGTAAACAAAGATGCTGCGCGCGCTAACTGGAGCCCTGAGTGGTGCCCAGTCTTTTAAAGCTACGCAGGTGCATTTTCATAAAAAAATCGCAAAACTCTCTTTAAAAACTCAATTCAACGAACAGCAAGCGACTCCAGATCATGTACAGTTAGCTACTGAATGTTAGCATGACGTTAGTAAGTGTCCCGCATTCAGTGGCCTGATATTTACTTATATTTGATGGAAAAACTCATGTGCACAAGAGAAAAGCTTTGAGCTACAAATCCCTTGATGAGTTTGACGACATAATTGCGGAAAAGCAAGTTACCATGACATTACTTAAGATTTTTGTGCAAGTTGTGTTAATTATTTATCAATTATCAGTGGAGAATTAGACTCACAGTAAACTGCACAGGTGTGTGGCATTATTTTGTGCTGATTTCTACAGAAGATTATTGTATAAAAGACTCAGAGGATATACTTACATGACTCTGAGGCGATTTGTTTTGATAGTGATCTCATATTTTCTATAGATTTTAGCGCAAGCTAGTTAGCCCAAAAAAAATGAGATATAAAATGTGTCACTGGTGCAAACCCAAGAACACATTAGGAATGGTCAGAGCTTCGTTTGAAGTCATGTTAAGTTTCTAACCATTTAATATCGTTAGTACAGCTTATCTCGTATAGAAACTAGAGCGGCTCCGCCCCCAAAATGACGTAGGCTCTGAACGGGTCTATTTGGAAACTTTTTAGACTGTTTCTTAGTACTTTCTCATAAATAAAAGTTGTGTCCATCAACATAGAGCTGCACTCATCATTATTAAAACACTATCACAGTTTCCTGTAAACGTAAGAGTAGGGATGTACCGATCCGATACTGGGATCGAATATCGACACTAAGATATCGGTGCAGCCGATGCCATTGTTGTGCCTTTAATTAACTAATGACACATTTTTGGCTAATGTTTATAAAGAACATCTCATTTAAGTTGTGACTTGCACTATAAGTAACACTATAACCAAATGTCTTACGTTTGATAGGAAAAATAAAGTATTTCAGTCCTTACACAAATATCGATTGATATATACTATCGTAATCGGTATCGGAACAGAAAAAGCAGTATCGAGAACGTCAGTTTGCTGTAGTGGAGTTTAGGTGTTAGCTTCACTTTTAGAAGTCAATGTGACACTGACCCATTTGTGACCAAAAGTTGTGCACTATAGTGAGGTTTAACAGTGTAATCTATACTGTCCATCTGGAGCAGACCTGGGCTCGGCCTGTACTAATGAGGCCCCTGGCATGTGTTGAGAAACAGAAACGTATGAAGAAGTATAAAGAATAACTAAAAGCGAGAATAAACTTGTAATGTAATTGTAATGAGATGAAACTAATATTATAAGAAAAATGTTAAAGCTTTGAATCTTTGTAATTGTACGAGAAAACTTTTTATAAACACAAGAAAAAAGTAGCTAGTTTGACTAATCTAAATCCAAGCAATGATAATGTTTCTTTTCTCAAAAATAAAAATGTTAATCTTGTAAAATTCGTTAAAATGTATACTTTTTACTTCAACTTTATTTTCAGAAAAGTGGGACTTTTTTTTCTTGTGTTTATTTCTTATAAAAGTACAAATTTTAAAGCGTCAATATTGCTTCATAAAATTATAAGCTTAATCTTAAAATGTAACAAGTTATTACAGTAGAGCAAACCTTTTTGTTTGGGGTAGAAAAAGTAAAACAAGCAAAGCTGGACGTCCGCCCCTGCTCCACTCTTGATCTGGAGGAATGTTCATGTCTAAAGTCTGTTCAGCTGAGTGTGTTTGCTCTGTCATTAAACCTGACTCTGATATGTTCTTGTAGAGATGGGCTGGAAAGTGAAAGCCAATGACCGAGCGTACCACCAGCTCCCTGAGTTTCAGAAGAAAGTCTTCCTCTGCATCAAGAAGAGCGATACTCAGTAAGTACACTTTACAAACACAGACGGCAGAAGTACTCATGTTCACAATAAAACGGACTCTGGAGTAAGCACAGGAGCATACTTGTGTCAATATACAAGAACAAGAGTCAAAAGTTGACCTGTGTTCTGTCTGAATCAAATAATAATGTGTTTAAATCTCTGAATGGCTACTTGGCTGGTCCACGCCGGTTTCATTTCACTGTCTGCATAAAGATGTTGCATGAGGATGTTAAATATGTGTTAGAAGTTGGAGAGAGTTAATAGGTTTACATACTGTACCTAGTTTGTGTTTCCAGTGCTGAAGATCAGCGCCACAGCTTTCATTTAGTCTTCTAAACCTACATCTTCTAAGCAGACGTTTAAGCAGAGAGAGATTTCGATTTAGACTGTGGAGTAATATTTGTCTTGTGGTTGAATATCAAACTAGAAACAGTTTGCTCTGACTGAAACCGCAGCTGTGGCTTTTTGGACAGAAAGGCCTGTTTTTTGCAGAATGTTGCAGCAGAAGTGCACAGTGCTTCTCCTGTCAGGGGATGAAACGTGTTTGTGATGCTGTCAGTATCATCATTATAAAGGTTTACTACACTGAACTACACTTTTGCTGTTCTTCTCTTGGGTGAAAGCTAAAGTAGAGCATTACAGAGTTGTGTTCATAGGCAAAGAGAGACAAAGACATAGCAGTTTCCCTTAGCAATAGCTTACTTGAAACTGGATTTGTATTTTTGTGTAAATCTTATTGTTTTGTCTCTGGGACCTAAATGCTCTGATAATCTCAGTTTTCATGTAGCACCATAACCAAATTCACATGACTGTAACTTGCTTATTTGTGCAAATGCAAAGATAAATTACACACAACTGTTTTTTGGAAGTTTAAACAAGCAAATTAAAGTGCTAAAAGTTATAATCATTTGTCAAAAAATAGCCAAACTGGGTGAAAACAAGCTAAATGCTTCGCTAAATCTTATATATATTATATGCTTTTTGAAAAATGTAGTCTGATGTGTGGAGCTGTAGTCGACCAAAAAAATTCTAGGTAGACTAAAACCTTTTCCCATTGACCAATTAATTTACTAAAAGTGTGGCCAATGCTCCAAAACTAAGATGAACATGATTGTGTATTATTTGGTTCAAAATCTTCAGCTAAATCACACACACACACTAGAAAAATACAAACTTATAACGCTAAAAGTAAAAAAAAAAAAAGGGGTTGAATTAAGTAATATTTGTCAAGATACATGAGTATATTTGATGACAATTTGCCAACAGAGGTTATGCAGGTGACATGACAGCATTCTAAATGTTCATGCTGAGTGGCAACGATGCATGAGAGTTAATGGAGAGAAAGGACATTTTCTCTTGTAAGAGTTCAATAAACAACTAAACATAAAAATAAACTACAGTTTCATAACAAATTCAACCCACACAAGTCTACTGAACACTGGGTTTGTAACTGACATGTAAAAAGAGAAAAACAAGTCAACAGTTGTAGCAAAGCAGATAAACAACAAGACTTTAGCTTCTCACATTTATCCTTTCTCTCCATTAACTCTCATGCATTGTTGCCACTCAGCCTCACATTTAGAATGTTGTGATGTGCATAACCTTTATAGAACATGTAAATGTAGTTCTTATTCCATGTGCCTAAATACTGCTTATTTCAGGCACATATTCACTTGTTATGTATTTAAATTATCATATATCTAGCAAGAACATCTGGAGATGGGTCCCGGAGCGCTGCACTGTGGCGATCACTGCTCCTGAGGAGATGCCCCAGAGGCATTGAAGGATGGGTCAAATGCAGAGGACAAATTTCCCTACGGGGACAATAAAGTGTACCTTAACCTTAACTTAACCTCATATTTAGATCGTTGCTGTTCCTGTGACGTGGGCCGGACCACTGATGCCTGGACCTCCGCCCCACCTCCCTCTCCAGGATTGGCCTGTCCTGGTCCTGCAAGACGAGTCGTTTCCCTCTGCTTATGGACTCTGGCTCCACTAACATAAACTCAATAACTTTAGTCTTAGTTACATCTACAGCCTGTCCGTCCATGGGAGTGGAACCCTTCTTCACTGTGGTTCTCCTCGAGGTTTCTCTTTTTCCCTTAGGTTTTTTTAGTTTTTCCTTGCCGAGAAGGAGGGTCTAAGGACAGGGGATGCTCTGGACAATCATTCATCTGCTCTACTAATAATCTGCTTTGACATGCTTGATCAAATGTTTCATTGAATATGTATTGTTTCATTTTGATTTCCTACTATTCATATTTGCTAAAATTAATAATCTTGGGAAGTCCTCAGAGACGACTGTTGTTGTGATTTTGGGCTATACAAAAATAAATTGATTTGATTTGATTTGATATTTTTCAGTATACATGCTTATTATCTAATTAAAGGAATTTGTCGACTAATAAAAATGTTGGTCGACTAAGAATGCATCGACAAACACTGGTGATGTGTCATTTTCACTTTAAGCAAATGACAGTAGGTAAAGTACAACTGTAAATAATGAATCAGTTCTGCATTTGAAAGAAGTGGTCTTATTTTTGTTACTAAATCATTCTCACCTACAGTAATATTGCTGTTTACAACTAATAAAATAAAAATGAAAAAATAACTACATTTAATATAGTTTAAGTGCAAAATATAAGAAACCCTACTTCCTGTATGAACTTATATTGACTTGTTGCCTTGTTTTGACAGACGCACAGTAAATGGCTTTGCGAGTGCCGCCAGGTCCAAAACAGATCTATAAAATGCTTAAATTTAGACTAAATGACACAAAATCATGCATATGTTCATTCTAGACAATTATTAACCCCAAATAGACCTAAAACATTGATGTATTTGTCTCCACACAAAATTGCAGTGTCGCCACACATGAAAAACTGCAGCTGCTGGACAAGTGTGCGCGTGAATGTAACGAGTCATTAGGCCATATTTGGTGATGTTTTTGCGCCTGAAACACTTCCTGCCTCGCCGTCCGTGTCAGCACTTATGTTAATGAGCTCGATGAAGATGGGACAGAGACAGAGAGAGAGTCACACCTGTCTGAGGAGAGGAGACACGACTCCCACACAAACCCAACGTGTGACCTGCAACTTTCCATCACACCACCTTCTCTGTTCAGTAGAGTCAGATAAATGATAAATACAGCAATAAGAAGCCACAGATGCAGGTAATTATGGTTTTAGCCCAACTGAACAAAACATGATACAATTCTAAGTCGCGCTGCATAGAAGTTGCACAGACATTATTTTATTGGAACAAAACACCTGATAAAATATGTTTCTTGGCTTCTTTTGGGGTATTTTTTTCCTGTGAGTGTTTGCCTCATAGACATTAAATTAGTAGACGCGCAATCAGCATCTCTGCTCTGTTGCTACAACATGGACAGTGCGACGCCATATTCCTCCGGTATAGGTGATGACGCAAATCAATTGAACTCAATGGCAGAAGTTGCACTTTAATGGATAAAACAAGCTTAAACAAGCGATTTCAGCAAAACCACGAGCAAAACGGACTGATTTGTGTCTCATGAAGCTTTTTTAAACAACTTTGGCGATGTGAAATTATATTTCTCAAACTACTATATTCTTAGACTGGATTATGCTCCATCAGTTGCTGATGAGACAGACGCACCTCCACAGATAAGTGAAGCTATTACTTTGTTTGGTGTTATTTATGTAATTTGTCTGCTTTTCTCACTAGTAACATGTAAAAGTGAACGTTTGGTGGTCACTGGAGTCTCAAAAGATGCATAAGTTCGCTAGACGTTAGCAGTTTTATACACAATTTTTATCAAAAAATAATATACTAAAAGGTTTGTAAACTCAACAATAATTTGTAACAAGGCTCTGACCTTTGCTAAATGTGGTCGGTAGGTTTGTACCAGCTGACACTCTCTGGATCTGTCATAACTTGCGTTTTTTGCGGGCTAGTGCTAACAGCTATAGGAAAATAAACAGTAGAGCGCTCCAGACTAGCTTAAATCTTACCGGACTAGCTCAGATGCTAAGTGTTCGATAGCATCAGAGTCGGACTGCGCGTCTACTAATTATATGTCTATGGTTTGCCTGGCAGAAATGTTATAAAATAACTTTGTTGTTGTCACCGCAACAGTTCAGACTTTAGCCAGCTTGTTCACTCATTAAAAAAACATCTTATTTAAGCACAAATTAACTGACTGTGTGCATAAGAGCTGTTTATTTTCAAATCCTCAGACTTTAGCGTTAGCATTGACAGACAAACTCATCTTTTTATAAACACACTTTGGTCCTTTGGTGAAATATTCTCCTCATTTGTGAAGTATTTAACATGTTTTCAAAGAAAACCACCCAAAACTCACTGTTCAGTGCCCGATCTTTAGTAATTTTTCATTTTAGACTGAGGGAGTGAAACCTTATTGAAATAAACTAAACAGGAAATGAACCTGCCGGCAAGATGTTAGCATTTTTGAAAATAAATACTCTTGTGCACAGAGTCAACTGAATTGTGTGTGATTCTAAAGTCTGTGTCAGTGAGAATTTTTAATTTTTTTTATTGATTTATTTGAACAACAATCAGTTCATAGAACCAAGAAATGTAACAACAGAAAGTGATGCTCAAAAGCTTAGCGTACAGGTGGAAGTTCAAAGAACTCATGTGGTCCTACCCTCCTTGTACACAAATATAAATACATGTTTTGCTTACGGGCACAAACTCATGATTCATTATAGAATATGTGTACTGTATGTAGCATTCATTGACATCTGTACATTAAAGAAACTGTATAATAAAGAAATACATCATTTTTTATACTTATAAAAATATTTATACAAAGATAGTAAGAATAAACTAGGTCTCTTCACTTATTTTTGTTTATAGTAGTTTAATTAAAATAACTTATTTTGTTTTCATTAATACTTATACAAAATAAACTAAAAATAACATTAAGACAAAAGGAATGTATATATAAATGAACAATAATTTTCATTTTTATGTGGTTAGTTGCTTTGTTTATGTTCGTACAAAATGAACTTCTGATGTGAGAGAAACAGAAGTGTTGTTGTTATTTTTCTGCTTTTCTGTTACTGTTTACATGATTTTCTCTTTTTACGTGTCACATATAAATTCGATACTATTTAATAAAAATCAACTCTGAAGCTCCCTGACATGTTATAGATAAAAATCAAAAGTAAACCCTCGTATTTACAAAACAATCATTCTGAGATGGATCCGAAATCAGTTTTTACTCTAAACTTAAAAAATACCCCCCCCCCCCCTCTTAAAGAAAAATACACATCTAAAAATGGCTTTGGTATTGTTTTATTACAGAAATAATAAATTACATCATTACTTTACATCATTTACATTAGTGAACCAAAAACATGGTCACGGTTATCACTGTATATATATGTATGTATGTATATGTAATATATATATATATATATATATATATATATATATATTAGGTCAGTTTTATCGCGTTTTTATCGCATTAACGTAAAACTATTTTAACGGCAATAATTTTTTTGACGCAAATTAATCGTTTATTTTCACCATTAAAACTCTTCAATGACGTGAGGTTTATAAACACAGAGCACAAGCAGAAAGAGGCCCAGACAAGGCTCTGCTGGCTCACTTTTGTAGACTTTGGTAACGTTTCCACTCGGTCGCACGACTGTCTGAGCGTGAGTGTGTTTGTTTACCTCGGCCTAGTCCGTGTGCAGCTCGATCAGCTGATGAGGAGGAGCTGTTCCCCGAGGCTCAGTTCGTGTTTCCATCGGTTCGTGTCTTGATAAAGTCGTGGTCCGTGGTCACTAAAGGCAATGTTTGTCCACTCAAGTTGTTGAAAATATCCAATATCCAGAATAGGCTTTCAAAACTCTGGTAAAAACTGTCGTACTTTTGCTTTTGTCTCTGCTAGTTAGCGGTAAAGCTTTGCTTGTTTTAACTAAAACTCCCTTTGAATCCTTCACAATAAAAGCCTCATAATCTCCAGCTGCAGAAGCGCTTTATTGTGAAAGAGCAGTGCAATAAATGCTTATAATGAGTGAGACGTCTCAATACAACGATTTGGCCTAATGTTATGGGAAAGCCAACAAACAATTATTTTACACTTCAAGAGTGTAGCAGATTGTACAAATAAAGACATAATAAGTTTGAGAACCAGGCTTTACAGGAGATAAACTGTTGGTTGCTACGACAACAGTCCAATAGCCCTGGAGACACCGTGGTAACTGTTGCTCTGACGTCACAGAAGTCGGTGATGATGTCATAAAGCAAAGTCTAGAACTGAGTGAACCCAGCTCAGGTGTCATTTTACTTCAGATCAGCCACACAGACAGTCGCGTCTGAATCAAACTCCCCATTTACAAACTCTAAGTATTTCAAACCGTTCTACCAAACTCGTACAATCACACGTCGGCACAGATGGCGTCCAAATCCCTAACCGTGGTGGAAACATTCGAGCCGATGGATCTGTACGAAACATTAGAAGTGATGGGAGAAGGTTCCTATGGGGAAGTTTCTCGCTGTCGTAACAAGCTCACTGGACAAACTGTCGCTGTCAAGAGAATCAAAGACTTTAATAACGTTGCGATCCAGAGAGAGGTTTCCATGCTGCAGCAGATCAGCCGTTTGGACCCAGACGCACACAACCTGGTCCGCTTCCACAGACACTTCACATCCAGCTCCGGACAACACTACCTGGAGTTCGAGCAGCTAGATCAGAGTCTCCACGACCTGATACTCCGGCAGAAGAAGGGCATTCCTCTGAACGACATCCGACCCATGGCCAAACAACTGCTGATCGCGTTGGAAGGTCTGCGCGGGCTCGGCATTGTACACACCGACATAAAACCAGACATCATGCTCGTGGATCACCAGAAAGAGCCGTTCAGAGTCAAGCTCATCGACTTTGGCCTGGCCCGACAGAAAGACCAGCTGAGAGTTGGGACGAGGATGCAGCCGCTGGGTTTTCGAGCTCCTGAGGTGTCCTTAGGTCTTCCTCTATCGGAGGCTGTGGATGTGTGGAGCCTGGGGTGCTGTCTGCTCGCTTTTTACCTCTATCTGGTGCCGTTCGACGTGCAGGCCTCCTACGACAACGTGAAGCAGATCTCGCACATCCTGGGTGTTCCCGATGAGCAGCTGATCGCGAAGGCCACACGAGGAGCCGAGTTCTTTGTCCACGAAAAGTCCAGATGGAGACTGAAAACGTCAAGTGAGCTTAAAAGAGAAACGGGCAGATATCCAGAGACGGGAGAGCACAATTTAGAATCTGTGAGGAGCTTACAAGACCTTCTGCTCAACTGCACTGAAAGGATTTCAAGGGTCGAGTATCTGGACAGAGTTGTGTTTTTAGATTTGATACAGAAGATGCTCACGATGAATCCAGAGAAGAGAATCACCCCGGCTGAAGCTCTGGAACATCCCTTTATAACCAGGAGTTATATGCAGGAGTATTGGAATATTTCACAGAATCTGACCAGAAAATGAGGATTAAACAAGTTCCGGAGCCACATCGAGAAGCAGGAACCCAAACTGACCCCGAAGAACCAGCATCTAGGTCTACAGTTCACGACGAAGAACCAGCTTCTAAGAGTAAATCCAGAGTTCACAACGCTAAGAGCTCTAAATGTGAGAAGGACCCTGGATCGCAAAGTCCAGTTTCGGAACAACCTTCTCACAGCCTCACAGTTGTACCTTCCAAATACTTTCAACAACACCACGTGAGCTCTGGAATGAAGGAGGAGGAAGCAGAAACAGACAGTCCGGCTCTTTTGGAAGGACTCTGCGTTACATCTATAGCCTCGGAGTTAGAAACCGACAACCAAACGAACAAACATCCAACAATTACAAACACTGAAACACAGTCAGCCGAAAAAAAGGTCAACTGGGAAACAAGAAGTCCAGTTGATTTACAACCTTGTCCTTCCAATGGCAAAGGTGAAGAAGAAGTCGCAGGAGAAACAGGAAGTCCAACCATTTTAGAAGAATCGGATTTACAACCCTGTTCTTCCAAAAGCCACAATCATCTTCAATCTCATCACAATGACAAAGGTGAAGAAGGAGAAACAAAAAGTCCAGCAGTTTTAGAAGAATCCGGTTTACAACACGACGACTGTAAGCCGACGGTGGAGGCTATGACTTTGCAGCTCATCGACAAGCTGAGAAGGTATCTGCAGAAGAAGAAAGAGCAGTCATCCATGCAAACGCTCTTCGAAAGTCCAGCAAACTTCGTCGCCGCAGCTCAAGAACGCACTCAAATCATGTCTCCAGCTCAAACAAGGAGCGTCGTTTCATCCGAAGGAGACAACTATAACGACAAAACAAGACGTGAAGAACAGATCCAGAAAGGTGCAGCTCAAACACGGCTTTATACAACGACAAGAGAAGACAAACGAACGGATAAAGACATTGACGATGAAGCGCAGAAGAATGTTGAGCAGCAGATTTTGACCAATGAAAAGACAAGTCTGGAAGATTTAGTTTTAGACGAAGAAGAAAACACCTCTTCGTCTCTGTTAGGCTGCTGCATGTTCCGGCCATTTTTGAAACTTTTCCGTAATCCTTTAGCTTCATGTTTTGGCCGAAAGGAACAATAAGAATGTGGTGAAAAAACTGCTCTGGTAACGACTAAACGACAAACACGACACGCACGATTCCACCCGGCATCAAGAGACAGAAAAGGTAAGTTTAATGCAGTTTTCTGAATCATGACCGAACCTTAGCAAAGCAGCTTGAGTTGTTTGGGAAGGTTTGTGACAGGCCGTGCTCAGGCAGTGTCACAACCGTGTGTTAGTTTGTGCGTCAGGAGTTACGTTTGGAGAGTTTTTGAACCACAGAATCAGCCTAAAAAAAACAGCAGCGCCTTTAACATCTGGATCCAAATTCACAGCATTTAAAAATAATTAAAAAAATGCAAATTATAATGTCGTTTTGTATGGTTTTCACTTTATCTAGTAAATAAAACACAACACATTTTCGTGTTATGACATTGAAATGTTGAAATGTGTATACGTGAATTTGAAAAGCGTGTTTTTGACATTAAGATTTCTTTGTTTGACTAAATAAATACAGAATTTACAATTTCACTTTGAACAGACTTGCATAGCCACAAAATGGAAAAAAAAGGTTATTTGTCATGGAGAAGCGGCTCATGTTTGTTTCTGTAGAAACGTTTTTTTTTTGCTGATTCTTTTCGTACGAAGGTTTTTTTGTTTTTTTTTAATGCTAATGAAATCTCACAACAGTAAAGTTTGAAGGTGCTCATTGGTGACTGAGAACGCAAAACTACAGAAAAGGGGGCCAACCTAAGGCACTCCTCATACAATAAAAGTTTAAAAAGCCTTTATTACTCAGGGCTATTAATCGCGATTAAAAATTTTAATCTCTTGACAGCCCTAATATATATACTATATATATAAGAGTCGGTTTAGGAAGATGCAAGCCTGCATAAACTAAAAACAAATAATTTTATTGTATTTTATTGTATTTTAGCCCAATAAATCCAAATTAAAATAATAATGCTTTATTGGGTGGAGAGTCCTTGCCTCAAGTGGAGGAGTTCAAGTATCTCGGGGTCTTGTTCACAAGGATGGAATGTGAGATTGACAGGCGGATCGATACAGCGTCTGCAGTGATGCAGTCGCTGTATCGAACCGTTGTGGTGAAGAAGGAGCTTAGTCAAAAGGCAAGGCTCTCGATTTACCGGTCAATCTACGTTCCAACCCTCACCTATGGTCATGAGCTTTGGGTAATGACCGAAAGGACAAGATTGCGGATACAAGCGGTCGAAATGAGTAGGGTGAGAAGCTCAGTCACACGGGAGGAACTCGGAGTAAAGCTGCTGCTCCTCCACATCGAGAGGGGCCAGCTGAGGTGGCTCGGCATCTGTTTCGGATGCCTACTGGACGCCTCCCTGGTGAGGTGTTCCGGGCATGTCCACTGGGAGGAGACCTCGAGGAAGACCCAGGACACGCTGGAAGGACTATGTTTCTCGACTGTCCTCGGAACGCCTCGGGATCTGGAGGAGGTGTGTGTGGACAGGGAAGTCTGGGCGTCCTTGCTCAGACTGCTGCCCCCGCGACCCGACCCCGGATAAAGCGGAAGAAAATGGATGGATGGATGCTTTTGTTCACGTCTAATTCTTGGCTAAAAAGATACACAGTGCACTTGTCATTCACAATTCCTCAAAATCCATTTACTAACAAGGATGTATCTGAATTGCACTTTAATACAAAAAAGTATTTTAGGCAAGATGAACATCGGCATTAAACATTGAATTTCAGTGTTTTCTCATTTCTGACTCAGTTCATTCAGAAGAACAGAACTTACAACACCAAGACAATCTATGAAATGTAAAATTATAGTTTTAGTCAAAAACAGAACCTCCTAACTCTGCTGGGACGTCACATGTCTTTCGTGTTCATGGTGCTGGCTGGTTCCTCTGGTTCCTCTGGTCCCGGGCAGGTAGCTGATGGAGGCGTACTGAGTGTCGTTGTCCAGATCCAGGACTCGAGCCGGTCTTTGAGGGAAATCCAGGACGCTGTAGACCAGAGAAGAGCCGGGTTTCCCTTGCACAGAAGTGGACACGACTCGATCCTTCAGCAGCAACACAAGAGAGATGAGAAGAGTTTACATTACTTTCATTTGTCTCGTCTGAGGGAAATTCAGTTTAAATTAACTCACTTTTGTTGTTTTTGCAACCAACTAAATTAGTCTGTGTAAAACTTAGTAACGCTAGTTAGCCTTTTACAAAAACTTTCTTAATGTTGACTGTTGATTCAGTGCACTGAAGTTAGTTGGCCTTCTTATTTTTGTTATCTAAGATGAAGTTTTCACTGCCGCAAACAGTAAGCGATTTGTGGGTGATTTTTCTCAGAAAACACAAAAACTTGTGTTAATGCTGTTGCTAAAGCTGTACATTTTGAAAAATAACTAGCTCACATGCACACAGGCAATTGTTATTCATATTTCAGTTTTCAAAAAGGTCTCAAATGCTTAAGATCGTAAAATACACTATTCTTCATCCATGTTATTATATTAAAAACATGGTTTACCACATGTGTGTGATCTGATTGACATGACTGCCAATCAAAGATAAACAATCAAACAAACAAACAAACAACTAAGTAAACAAGATTAAAACGTTAATGGTATCACAAGAAAACAAAACAACGTAAGGACTATAGTTTTTGATGAGGAAGGAGTTTACAGAGTGGTCATGTTTTTTTCAAAATCTAGAGCCATTAAGCCATTTTGTAAAACATGAGACTTAAAAAACATGTTTTTTTCTTTGCCAGGAAAAAAAACTAAAAAATTGTTTATTATTTTCTGTAATGAAAGCCAAAACAGAGCCAGTAAACAACCTGTTAAGGCTCTATAATCTCTCTATTGCGCTGAAATTCACTTTGTGAACACAAAGTGTAATACATTTTTTTGTATTTATATATTTTTATCCAGAGCATATTAAAATACAAACTTTGAAAAATGCTTGAATATTTTCTACTTACATGTACTGTGGGGATAGAACTGTCCTGGACTTGTCCATTTGTTTCTGTAAAACAAATATTAGTAAATGAATATGATGTTCGGTTTCCTTAAGACAGAACTAACCTGTCACGTCAGATGGTTTATCTGACGATATTTGTGAATTCACAAACTCCAGATAAACCATCTGGACTTCCAGCCGCCCGATTGGTTTGAGAGTCTGAACCAGAGGTGTTTCGGCCCAATCACATCACCTCAGTAAGGGTTTTGAGGCCAATCACATGGTAGCAGGGCGGGTTGTTAACGTCAAGTCTGATTCAAGCTAAACAAAGATGGCTGCTTTCGTGGATGTACGTGTTGTTTGCTGCTTTTTATGCTGTTTCAGCAGAAATACAGAGTAATTTCTTTTTGAAAGAAGAGCAGTATGTGTGACACTTGTTCTGTCTCACGTGAACGTCGGAGACACCATTACGAGTTGTTGCTGTGATTGGCTAAGCTCAAATAAGGTAGGTAGGCCGCTCATCCAGTCAGCTCGAAGTATTTCACAAAATATTCCACGTTTTCCCGAATGCTTTCAGCGAGTGAAGTTCCAGATGGACACTGTGGAAGAACTCAAGTCGGAGTTTAACATAGATTAATCTGGGGTGAGCCAGTTTTGGCCAGAACAGTCTATAGAGGGATTTTTTGTTTATTTAAACATGAGCAATGCGCGCACCCATTATGCAGAAAGATACGCCGCTCATAGACACAAACAGTGAAAACAAGTCGAAAAAGCATCGTTGTCATTTTAAAAAAAAGTTTATCACTGTGCAAAAACAAAAGTTATGCTGCTAAATAAACATTTGTGAATGAAATTCGACCCTTAAACGTTACATTCAGGTGAGTGAAAAAACAACGAGAAAAACACTGTCTCAAGCGTCAGGAGACAGACGTCTGTCAGATCGGTTCAGACCTGATCGAAACAGCTAGCTTTTGGTCCATTTTGTTGTTTTATTCAAAGAAGTTTCCCCAGACAAAGAGTGGCGCTTTCTGTATAAATCATGAGCAGTAGGACGGAAAGTGCCGTCAACCAAAAATCCTCTATAACCATATTAAATGGACACTAAAAAGTGGGGGGTCTGGGGGCTCCTCCCTCAGGAAAATTTGAACCCGAATGATGGTATTTTCTGCATTCTGATCAATTTTAGCAGTCTGACAAAGTGGACAACATGTTGGTGGATTAAACATCCAAAATAAGATTTTAGCTAAGGTAGTATTACATTTTATAAAAGTAACAGTTATTATAGGCCTATAAGTTACAATCAAACTTGGTGTAGCAATATCATATATACATGTTGCTCACCTTATATTAGAAAGGGCAGTAAAAAGATAGTTTGCACATTATATATTTTATGATGAAATCATGATTAAATCATATTCAAGGACAACATTTATTTTCAATGTCGTTTGTCTGTTTTTCTCGTTTCCATCACTGGAAAATTATTTTTCAGGTTTTCCAGGATGCGTGGAAAGCCTGAATTTTATTAGTTTACCATACTTTATGTTTTAGAAGTATTATTGTTGTTTCTCCCTGTTTTATGTTGTTGCCCCTCACTGCAAGTTCCTAAGATGTTACTTACAACAGTAAAACCTTTTCTGATTTTTAGGTTAGTAATTGTAATATTTTTAGGTCTTTGTAGATGCTTTATGATGTATAGTTAAAGTGGAGTTATTATTAATTTATTATTAAGTGGTACAATGCAGACGTATTATGGCATTCTGGTTAAGTTTAGTTTTAGTTTCCAGTTAACACTGCCGTTAGCTAAATTTAACTTTGACTGTTATACATCCATGGCTCAGTACTACGATGCTTCTGCTTGTTTCGGATCTTCCTTCTGCACGTTATCTCATCAGACTGCTGCTGTGCTGTGGTTGTGGTTCAGAGAGAGCTCCCTGGTTTCGGGACGTGCATCACTCTTTGTCTTTTGTCTTTGTGCAGAAGTAGGACAGACTGAAAACACATGTGTCATAGGAAACACTCTTCTCTTTCCACCGCTGAAGCTCTGCATGTTCTGAAGCTGTGAATCATCCAATCAGGTTTAAAACGGCTGAATTTGGTTCCACTTTTCACATTTTTGCAAATCAAACACCTCGCTGTTTCTGTGAGTAATCGTGCCTAAGTGGAAAAAGTTTGAGATTGGGCTGATTTACCTTAAAGACTTTAGACTGTGACTGTAAGTGTGACATGTGACATTGATCTGAACTGAGCTGTGACCCTGTTTTCCAGTGCTGGTTAGTTCTTTTTCTAATAAAGCTCAGGAACTGGCGTCATAATATAGTAATAATGTCAAAAACACGTGTTTCTTGTAGGGCTGGGCCATTAATCGAAAAATCGAGAGATCGAATTGAAATGACTCGGAGCAAAAGTCAAACTTTGAGGTAGAATATTGATAAATAGTTTAAAAAAAATTATAAATGGGAAATATTAAAAGTTTTAGTTTCAATTTTGTTCATGAATGGCATTTTTCATTTGGTTTTGAAAAGGTTAAACAAAACCGAATCGAAAATTGAGATTGCTTAATAGCTACGAGAAAAAAAACTGTGATTATATTTTTTCCCACATCGCCCCGCCCTAGTTTCTTGTCAGATTTGTGGAACTTTGACAAGAATATTTTAGACAAAACAATATAAAAAGTAAACAAAACAGCCATGGAACAACCCAATAAACTAGTGGGTCTCTGTGCACGGAATGTCAGTTGGCATGGTTATATTCAGATTAGCTAAGTTATTTACTTAAAAGCATATTTCCTGTTAGCGTTAGCATTTAGACACAAACTGGCTTTCTAAAAGCACACGAGTCTTTTGTTGAACGATTCTTCTGATTTATAAAGTCTTTAATATGTATTCTGAGTCACAAATCACAACTCACTATTCACTTATTTATTCATCTTAGACTGTAGTGAAAACCTCATAGAAATTAACTGAACAGGAAATCCTCATAAGTACAGAAGTTAACTATTTTGAATATAAAACAAGCCAACTGGCTTGCTGTGCACAGAGCCTGGTGTATTTTAGCAGCTAGCTAAGAATATTAGTTATTTTTTTGCTAAAGGAAGGCAGTTCCAATTGTCATTTGTCAAATTCAAAATGGGTACAAGGCCTAGAACCTCTGTTATACAGTATGTTTACAGGCCTTGTTGTACTCATTTTGTTATTTTGAAATAAAATTACATAAAAATACGCGTAACCCTAGTAAAGATACAGTATATTGTCAGAGGATCTGATATATGTCTAACCATGAAGAACAAGTGTTTTGAAAGGTGTGTACAAGTCCTCTTGTTGAAAATCAGGGATCCACCCATATCACATGTGGTCCCTCTGAAGTCATGCCTCCATATGAACTGTGTCAGGTAACAGTGAAACATTTACTACTCGAGGGTGTACTGAACAGAACACAGGATAAACATGTTTTTTGGACCATGATCAATTTAGAAAAATTCAAATGTGCACAAAATATACACTGAGTTTTAAAACTATTTTCCATATTTGTATTATCTCTCCTAATTGTACAAATGGGGTCCAAAACGACTTTCCCTATAGCAAATACTGTTCATGTGTCTGTGTTTACCTTTGGTCCTGCGGAGGCACCAGTGAGCCGTGAGCAGAGCAGCCGTCAGCAGAAGCATCAGGAGCAGCAGAGGACACAGCACAGCCCCAGTGAGAGCGGGTGAGGACAGACCCCGGGACCTGTCCCTGTCGTCGGGGCAGAGAGGGGCGAGGAGGAGGGCCGAGGGGGAGCTGAGGGGAACAGACACAAGCAGAGAAGAGCAAAGCATCAGATACATGGATTTTAAAGAGCTGAACAATTCAAAACAATTCAGACCGTTTTGAATGAGCTGAAGTCATCAAATATATTAAAATAACATAGCATCAAAATAAAAAGGGCTTATGTTTGAATTTACTTTAATTTCAAATATTACACAGAACATAATATCCAGAGCACACACAGTCCCTTCTTCAGTGAGCTGTGACGTTCTGTATTTACCTGCCGTGGTGCTGTTTTCCTGAATCACCAGCAGCTGGACTCTGTTGCTCTCCGAGACAGGCGGTACAAGAATCCCAACGTAGTACGTCTGACTGTCCTTCATAGTCAGGTTGATCATGTGGTACAACACTGTGGCACTGAGGAGGCAGAGGTAGGGTATATACATTATATATTATTGTTCCTCAGGGACTGCAGATCTGGTGATTATCTTTGTTTTGTGAGCATAATGTCTCTGTACATTGTCCCTTCAAATAAAGACTAAACTAAAATATTTTCATGAAGAATAACTTACAAAGTTGTACAGTGCATGTTTAGGCTGCTCCCACATTATATGAGATACAAGATAAAGTTAGCTCAAGAAAATTCTGCGAAAGATAAATGTGGGGAACTTGTTTTAAAGGAACCTTATGTAAGAAGTGACACTGAGCACAACTATTTCAAGTCGAGTCACAATTAAACCTCAGTGGATTTTGTTGAAGTGTTGTTATCTCAGAAAAGTAAACATTTGTTTTGTAGATTTTAAGAACGCCAGGCGGCGCTAGCACCACATTAGCATCTGGCTAGCATTTAGCCCGCAGCTCCTGTTAGCATTTTTGCATCACTTTATTTATCTCCATGTCTTTGTATCTATATCTGACATAGTACGTACATTTGCTGTTGTAGGTGTTGAGTAGTGAGTGGTAAAGCTGTTGTTCTGATCCATTGTTAGTGTATGGTTGCAACTGTGACATAGTTCATTCTGTTTACCAAGAACAAGCTAACTAGCTTGTTTCACTTTAGCTTTTCTCCAGAAACGTACTCACAGTGAGAACAGAAATCAAAACTTACACTGTCAAACATATAAGCTATATATGTGCGTGGGAGTGAAATGTATCCATAAAGATCAGTGAGTTATACTTCTCTGTGTGGATGGTGAAGGCACCGGGGTTGTTTTTTGCCTCCATTATTTTAGACTTGTTTCCTTCAGCACCAGTGTCTCTGTAAAGGGCGATGTCTGTCAGGCTGATGCGGCTGATGTTGAATTTGAATGTGAGAGTGATGTTAGAGCCCAGGATCCCAGTGACCACCTCTGTGCTGCGCTGTCCGGCTGAAATCATTAAAAACAAGTGTTATAGCAGCGCTACAAGACTTACAATACATGTCTATAGTTTGTCTTACCTTTACCCTACATTTTCAAAAGTAGGGCTGTGCACATTTTCAGATTGTAATAAAGATCGTATCATTTCCTCTCATTTCTGATCTTATTGTCTATAATCAGGTTGTGGTTTTCATTTTGAGTCACTTAATGCAAATCATGTGACAAAACGTCTTTAACATTTAGTATTTCACGTTGGGCATTGCAAGCACAGTAGCTAAGTTTTTTTTTTTTTCTTTACTTTACTTGGGTACTAAAATTTCTGGTGCCATTTTACTTTTACTTACATTTTTCAAGAAGTATCTGTACTTTCTACTCCCTACTTTTTGAAACAGGTTAGTTAGGTTACTTTATAAGACCTGCCGTGCTGTCGTATATAGGCGCTTTGTGAACACTTTAACAAATGAAAATTGCTGATAACTTTCTAGCAATGACATATTTATCACATGATTATTACCAGGAAAAAAAATAATTTCTGCAAAGCCCATCTCACACTCTATAACATTACAAACTTTGTGTTCTGCAAAAATGTATTTCGAGATTGGTTAAATTGTCTTAAAACTTGGATTTTAATCTTTATTTTAGGTATTTTTTTCCTGATTAAGATGGTTTTACTTGCTGTACTGTGATAATATGACTTGTTTTGATGTGTTTTCTTCCTTGTTTCAATAAATATGTGACCCACAGTGTCACCTAGATAATCAATTTACTTACATAACTCGGAAAATTAAGTTAAATATATAATGTGCATTTTTAATCAATCAAATCAGAGACTGCTACAGCAACGTATTGTATTCATTTAAATAAAAATTGTTTCTGTTTTAACGTGAAAAGTTTCTGTTTTCCCGTATAAAGACGCTGTTTTTAAAAGAAAGGTTTTCTATTTTTGTGTATGAAGTTCCTGACCCAGGTCCTGACATGAAGAGTTTGGGTCTGGGTTCTGGTTTACACGGCGGTAGGGATGGAAAATTTATCGGAAATCGATTGAAGTATGCTGCAATTGAATCGAAAGACCAGAATCGATCAGTTTTGCTCATGCAGCCGCTGACCTATTCACACACTCTCACTTGTATAATACACACAATAATACAAGAATAGTCACAATGTTTGAAGAAACAAAGTGTGAACTTGTTAAGGTTAAGGTATACTTTATTGTCCCCGTAGGGAAATTTGTCCTCTGCATTTGACCCATCCTTCAATGCCTCTGGAGCTTCTCCTCAGGAGCAGTGATCGCCGCAGTGCAGCGCTCGGGGACCCATCTCCAGATGTTGTTGCTAGGCTTGGTCAGGACTACCGTAGCTGGAGGTTATTACCCTAACATGCATGTTATTGGTTGCCCGGAGGAAACCCACCCAGACACGGGGAGAAACATGCAAACTCCACACAGAAAGGCCCGGGCTCGTGCGGGAATCGAACCCGCAACCTTCTTGCTGTGAGGCAACCGTGCTGCCAAAGCCACCGTGCCACCAGTGCAAGACCTGACTGAATGTGCTTTATTATGTTGTGTTAACTGATGGGTGGATGAACCTCTAAATATGGACACTAAATATTACTGTTTACTGAATGTTGACAAAACATTATAAACATTATATACTATTTCTAAACTCTAACAACAGTGGCTTTTTTTAAATGTCATGTAATATAGTTTATTTTGTGTCTTAAGATAAAAAAGTTAATATAGATAAACTAACAAAATCGAAAACTGAATTGAACCGTAACTTAAGTGAATCGTCCCATTGCTACACGGCGGTGAAGACAATTCCTGCGACACAGATATACTCTATGAGGATCCAGTATTTGAAGATTTGAAGTTTCTTGTGTCACCACATGTCCTGCATGGATGCATTTCAGATGCATCAGCTTGTATAAGGAGCAGACCATATTATTGCCTGAGTTAATCTTAAAGAGAAACATGACTGTGTCCAGCAGGTCAGACTTCTCTTTACGCCTGAACAAGAACTCAGAGACAACAAAATCTCCCAATGCCTTAAGCCTAGTGTAAAATAAAAGTGTATCAAATGCAATACTTCAGACATTTTCGCTGGAGCGATTGTTCATTGTCTGTTCATGACAAAACTTTCCCTTTTAAAACAAAAACTTACTTGAAACTTTTGTCATGAAAACAGAAACTAAATTAATTCAAATGAATGCTATAAGCTTCCATAGACTGCTGTTCCAAGTACTTAGAATAAATTAAAATGCATTATATTAAAAGTAAAAAACAAAGCTTAATTAAGCTTGATTAAAACAGCTTATTTTTGTAATCTGTAAAACCAAACACAGATAATGAATAAAAGTGTCTCAGAGTTAGTCCACAAGAAAATGGCGCCAACTCCAAATACATGATTATTGTCGGTTAAAGTTATGTTAAAGTGACACTGTGTAACACTGAAATTAGCCCGGGGCATTCTTCATCGATAAACATCAGTTTGGTGTCATACTGTGGAATATTTTAACTACAGGAACAAGATTTCTATAGAAACAAGCAAAAGCAGCCCCTCCACTGACACAAATGAGGCGATTTTAGGGAAATGCAAACCTTCTTTTTATTATGTTATTATGTCCAAAAAACAACAAAAACAGTACTTTTGTGCAACTTTATTTTTGGCTAAAAAGTTACACAGTTCACCTTTAAGTCATAAGATTAACATGGCAGATTTGTTTAACCAATCCTAAACAAACAAGATAACACTTTATCAAAACTATAACTTAATTAGTCTTAAAAACCCTTAGTAAAACATAAAGACTTAATTCATTATGAACAAATGACAAATTAATGAATAAAAGTGTAATAAAGCTTAATAACTTCTTAATTACCACAAATCTTACCCCTCAATTCTTAAATAAGTAGTAACTAAGGCTTAATAGATGTTTTCATCCATTAACTGATCATTTGTTCATGAATAATAAGGGCTTTAATCATGCTTTATTAAGGATTTACTAAGGCTAATTAAGGTGTAGTTAATATAAAGTGGTGCAAATATCAATAACGTTCAATATATGTGGACGGTTTTCTATTTGGGACATTTATTCATTAAAAAAGTAAATTTTTTAGAGTTATACAGGCCGTACTCAACGTCTGAGATCAAATTCTCACGCGAACGCAAGATCTGTACCTAAATTTTGCGAAGAATAAAATGTAAATTGCAATCTTTACCTGAGAGTAGCGCCATCGCCATGACGACAGAGGCTAAGCACAGACGCCTGGACGAGCTGGACTCCATGACGGTGATGTTTCTGCTGGTTCTGTCAGGCTCCTGCTCTGCTCTGCCTCGAGTCGTGAAGAGAGGAGAAAACAGGAACTGAGAGGAGGACCAGCTCTGCCCCCTCCAGGTTTCTCACAACGCGCCTCCTACAGACCACTTCAAACACTGTGGGGAAGTTAGTTTTCTAATTACCACGCGTTTTCAGAACGAATACAGTAGCACGTGTGAAAAACTGATCAAAGTTTGCTGAAGTGGGAGGCTATGATTTCACATTTTTTCAGTAAAACAATGTGAACATGATTATGATTAAGATTTAACCTAACATTTTCTTGTTTTCATCCAGTTTGGTTGCAACATTTAGAATGAGTGGCATTTCTTCAGTGTATTTCTTTGTTGTCGTGGCAACAGCTTGTCTGCTAACAACAGTTGATGATTTAGGACATTTTAACTGCAACAAACAAACTCAAAAACATCTTTTTTAAGAAGAAAAAAGTAACAACTGTGTGTGATTTCAATGTCTGATAAATGTGAGAAGTTAAAGTCTTGTTGTTTATCTGCTTTGCTTCAACTGTTGACTTGATTTTCTCTTTTTACATGTCAGTTACAAACCAATTGCTCAGTAGACTTGTTGTGGGTTGAATTTGTTATCAAACTGTAGTTTATGTTTCCTGTTTTAGCTGTTTATTGAACTCTTACAAGAGAAAATGTCCTTTCTCTCCATTAACTCTCTCAGCATGAACATTTAGAATGATGTCATGTCACCTGCAGAACCTCTATTAATTCTCTCAGAACAGGTCAGAAAAGCCTTGATATCAGAGTATCATTACATTAAAGTTGGGTTACTAACTTTTTAGTTGTAAATTAAAAGTTTGTGTTTTCCACTAAAAAGTCTATCACAAATGCAACACTTTGTGAATAATAGGAAATTTTAGTTCTAATCAGGAGCTGAATGCAGCTCTCTGATTGGCTGAGCCGGGGTGGTCCTCACAGTGTCACTTTGTTGTTTGCAAAAAGTGTTTTTAAGCCATAATTGGAACCAAAATGAATACATGTCGAGAGAGGAAGTTTTCAGATTTAAAATCTAAATCAAGTTTGCAGTGTAAAAATTTAGGAGCCTAAATTTAGAATTTGGGGTTGACGGGGGTTGAGTGTGAATTAAGTAGTTACCAAGCCTTAAGAAACTTTTCATCTATTAATTAACCATTAGTTCAGAATGAATTAAGTATTTATTAAGGTTACATTAAAGCTTCGTTCTTAATCTTTATTATCCATTTCTGTCTGTGCATTTGACTGAAAAAGTATTATCGGCATTTATGTCTTCTAAAGTAAATTTTATGATGATTATATGTATTTTGAATATATTTATTTTGCATCTTTTCCTGCTTTGTAAAGCACTTTCAATTGCTTTGTGTATGAGTTGTGCTTTACAAATAAATATGCCTTGCCATTAAATCACGGTTTGTTCATGAATAATTAAGACTGTATTAATGGTTTGTTTATGCGTTAATAATGCAAATTAAAGTTGGGGTAACTAATGTGTTTCAACTCAGACAAGCATTGTTCAAGGTGCAACAAATGTCTTATTTTGTGGTCATAGTGATGAAAATCTTGAAAATTAACATAAAAATGTTTCAACTTGATCTGCTAAAACCAGCATAAACCCAGTGGCGACACTTTGCAAATTATGTGTGGAATGTCAAAACTAAATAAAAAAAAATATATATATGAATTATGGAAGGAAGTAAAACTTAAATGAATAACAAATAAATAAATAACTAAAGCAATCTAAAAATTAAAACACAAGACATGTACAGTATAGGGGCCCATCATCAAAGTTTGTACCTGGGGTTCAGAATTTGGTGCTACGGCCCTGTGTGCTTTATATGCTTGTTCCAATATTAAATTAAAGTCAAATCGCTCACTAATAACATGCATTTATTTCAGTTTACTTCCACAATTTAGTACCTGGCTTGATAAATCGAGTCTTAAATGTGTCACGAGCCACAAATGGTTGAAATCTGTCTCATCTTCATTCACAGACACTTGAACCGCAGCAGAGGAAGTGGGGGCTTTGAAGTGAACACGCTGACACACACACGGGCCGCTCAGGGTTACAGTAGGTGGGCCGCTCTTCTCTTTCAGTGGTTAATCTGAATTACGGGTTTATAATTTAGTTTACTATGAGTTTGAAGCTTTGTGTGGCAGATTTATTGTTTAACATTACATACATTTTGTCCAAGTTTAGCATTTGCCAGTCCTATTCACACTTTGACCCTCCTTCCCTGTCATGTCAGGCCTTTTTGCTGATTTTAAACAATATTCACAGCTCCACAAAAAACTTTGTGCAACTAGAATCACGACATGTTGTACATCAAAAGAGATCTACAAATGTCAACTTTCATTTTAAAAAATATTTGTTTTTCTACATTAATCTGTTCCCTTTTTATAGGCATTTGAATTTCCTTGTTTTCATTAAATTTCTGCAACAAACTTCATGTTAGTGTTTTCCTCTGTTCTACTTTTGATGAAAGAATATGAGCCACAAAATAATGTCTTTAAAACAAAAAATATACCTTGATAAAGTTGTTTGGATATTGGATAATCGACATATTGACATTTTCACTCCCGAGGGTCGTAAGACGTGATGATTCCAAACATAAACATAACATGAAGTGTCAGTAAATGCTACGGTTGTTAAGGGACCATCAACAAATTACAGATGTTGTTTGGTTTCCTCAATACTTTTTCTGTTGTGTCAACTATTGACCTCAACTCAAGACAAAAAAGGTAATTATGACGAGAAGCATTGGGTACACCATTTCATTTATTAAAAATATGTGTTTTCCTGCCAAAGTATGACAAAGTCGACCAATTTTTTATTGAGGCTTTTAGTTATTATTATTTAATTAGTTAGCATTACTAACAATTATTTTTGAATTGATTTAGGATCAATATTTCACAAAACCTCCATGCCATTAAAGAAAGAGTGTATTTTATGACTAAAATATTATTAAAAACATTAATACTGCATATGAAAACGATTTAATTGGCTGTACCCGATGCTTAAGGTTTACAATGAATTAATTTGTGATCAATATTTCACAAAACCTCCACGCTATTGAAGAAAAAGTGTGTATTTTGAAAGATGAAAACACTTATTTTTAATGAATGAGAGGGTGTACCCAAAGCTTCCTGTCATAATTACCTCTCTTGTATTGAACGGAAAAGTTATTTTTCCAAGTCTGAGTTGAAAATCTTTGTCAGGTTCTATCAACACAAAGATTTAAGTTAGTTTTAGTTATTGGTCTTTAGGTTTTTTACAGTGTTTATAAACTTCAAGAAACTGGCATTGACCTAAACCCATCTGTCCCTCTCTAAAAGGCATCTCTGCAGAAATAATTCCCACTCCTTCATTTTTACAGTTGATTTTTATTAGTGAATAAATTTGCATAATTATTACAAAAAGATTTAGAAGTTTTCAAAGCTCTCACAAGTCTCATCCGCCACAAACACAACATACTGCTCGGTCTTACAATGTCGCTCGATAAATTATCTACTTGCACAATCAGCAAAGGATCTCTAGAGTCAAAAATATAATAATTTTAGATAAATATCATTTCAGAAATATTTTACGAAAGCGCTAAAAAGTGGCATGCTTCAAATACATTTCAACCTATGATTTATTAATTTATTTTCTAACGCTAAAAATTTCAGTCTACTCACATTTGATAATAATAATTTGACATCTTCCCACACAAATCACTGCTCATAGATTATTATTATTTTTATACAATCTCCCTCTGTTAGCTTCCAGATGGCGAGTCCCTTTCGTTTATTTTTCAGGTGGATATGCACTTTGTCTGCGAGTAGGGGCTCTGCCTAGAAATGTTCTTTGCCGCCACCTTGAGACAGTAAACGGTGCTGGGTTGGAGGCCGGAGACTGAGAGCTTTGTTTCGTCTGTGGTTTGAACCAAAGACTCAAAGTTTTCGTGGTTCTCGTCGATGACCACCACGTACTCGGCCGCACCGCTGACCGCGCCCCACTCCACCGTCAGAGAGGTGCCGGACACTTCCACGCTCTTCACAGAGGGAGGCACTAAAGCTGGACACAGAACATGCACACTTATGTTATTCACCTTAATGACAATTTACTGATGAGTCACAATGACAAACTGATGTGTTAAGCTAGTCTTGCACTCGTCCGGCTTTGGGTTTTATCGGTGTGGTTCATGAAACTTTCCGCCCAACTGCGTTATGCAGAAAGAGCCGCTCTCCTTCTGCTTAGCTGGGGAAACTTCTTTGAATAATACAATGAAACGAGAGCAGCTGATTTGATCAGGTCTGAACCTGTCTGACAGATGTCCGTCTCCTGAAGCTTCAGACAGTGTTTTTCTTGTTGTTTTTTCACTCACCTGAGTGTAACTTTTAAGGTTTGTAGGATCAAATTTCATTCACAAAAAAGTTGATTTAGAAACTTTTTTTTTTAGTTAGCTAACAACACTTTTGCTTCTTTGACTTATTTTCATTGTTTGTGTCAATGAGCGGCGGCTTTTTCTGGCAGCACGATGCGTGTGCATCGCCCGTGTTGATAAAAAAATCCCTCTATATAAAATTTGGATAGAATATTGCTAGTTTAAACCCAGCTACAAACACCCAGACAAGCTACTTCATTAGTACTGCAGTCAAAATATCCTTGACAGTCCAAAGAACATTTTTCTTCTTGAGCATACTGGAAAACCAAACCACTAGAGAGCTGGAGATTTGAGAAACTTGTGGCAAATTTAGTTTATTTTCGAATGCTAAACTTTTTTCTGGTTCAAAATACTCCAGTTTTATTAAAGTAGCAGCTCTACACGCTGGGACAAGCTTTCCTCATGTTTGACAAGAGCACAACTGCGCATGTTTTTCTTGTGTTTATGTTCAGAAGAGCGAGAGGCGGCGCGCAAAAGGTGGAGCGGCCCAGGGGCTAACTCTGTGACAATGACAATAAATCTTTCTGTTCTGAGGACAAAAAACATCGAATGTAGCTAGCTTACTGAAACTGAGTAAATGAGCACTGCTATTGACTCAAAGCAGCTGCCATATTAAATCACAGAGGCATGGTGTGGTTTGTTCTTGGCAGTTCATATTCACAGACATTTTCTTAGATGACTGCTTCTCTTCTGTGTGTTGGCTACGAGAAATAAACATCACATGAATCAAGTTTTCGAGTGTCACTTCCCCTCCGCCACAGTTCCAGCTGAGAACTGTTTTTCCTGCTTTTATGGTTTTTGGTCTAGCTGCCCTTCTTTACCGGACTAGGCCAACCTTGAGGTGGCCTCCTCTGGGAGCTACTGTACATTGAAAAGAACTTTTTCATTGGTACAGTCTGCACTCAGATGACTGCAGGTGCTGCTTGGTTGCTGCTGCCCTGGATTAGTGGTCTACCCATAGAGCTGTGTCATTTCTGTGTAGCTTTTCTTCACTTGGAGATACAACGTAGTCATGCAGCTTATTCACAATGTTTAAAAGTCCTGTTCTCCATCCTAACTGTCCTTTTTCCTCAGCACAAATGTGTCAGTTCAATTAATTTATGGTAAAACTTGAAACCCTTCTGAAACAATCTGCCTAACACTTTAAATATGCAATACATACAGTATATAACGAACAATTCCTGTTACACTAATGTTAACTATATTTTTTACTGTCATGTAGGTTTAACCTGACAAACAAAAATTTGAAACAAGAAAAATGTATTTTAACAAGAAAAAAAAAAATACTTCCACTCATTTAACAAACCTATTGACCCTATTTTGTCCCGCCCACTTGGCTTGGAAATGCACTTCCTGTTTAGCTCTGTTAAGGTAGCTAACGCATTTGTTTGTCTGTCTTGTGGGGCAATTTTAATTAAATATAATGGCAGTTAAAATAAACCCATTGACTGAAATCTACAGGCTAAATGCAGCTAAACAGGAAGTGCATGTCCTAGAAAAGTAGGCGGGACAAAATAGGGTCAATACTGTATTGGAACCAGCCTAAGTCAAATCAAGGCTGTGGGTCTGATTTCAAACATTAAAACAATTTAACTTCAACACATTTGTTTATGAATCATCCCTAAATGTTCTCAAATTTACATTCAAAAAGCTCCTTACCATCATCAAAGTCCATCAAAGCTCCGGACAGATCTCTTCTTCTGCGAGCTCCAATCACTGTAGGCCAGAGAGTTCAAATTAAATCAACCATCAATCAATCAGGCAGAAAACATTCAGCAAACAATGTTAAAAAACAGAGAATGGTAGATGAACCCCAATGTATACTTAAATAAGAAAAGTTACATGAAAAGAATGAATCAGGGTTCCCATTCATATCCCAAAATATGTTCCAGGACATTCCCAAAGAGGATTTTAGGTAGTAACAACATCTACATTAGTATTTTTTAGATGTTTAGAAAGTCTATGGCAGCCCAATGTATAACACATTCAGTAACACAACCAGAAAAGTCCATAATCATAAAAGGTGGACACAAAAATTGGGGGGTCTGGGGGTCCTCCCTCTGGAAAATTTCACCCCTAATGATGATACTTCCTGCATTCTGATTAATTTTGGCAGTCTGACCAAGTGGACAACGTATTGGTAGACTAAACAATAAAAAATATGATATTAGTGAGGTATTAATACACCTGCTCTATATTCCAGTGAAGAAAGGTAAGTTATTAAAAGCCTACAACCAAACTTTGCGTACAACATCATCTATGTATTAGAAATGGTTGTAAAAATATAGTTTGTGCAATATTTTGTGTTTGACTAAATCGTTTTCCAGGATAATTCATGGTGTTTTCTTGTTTAACATTCAGTAATGTAGTAACATGTCTATTTTGTATCTTTTCTTTTACTGTTACTGTGCACTGATTTTATGTATTTTGTATTTAATTATGTTGTAATGGGAAGCACTTTGGTCACCTTTTGTGTTGTAAAGGGCTATATAAATAAAGGTTGATTGATCGATAACATTTTTTTCCATGACATTTGTCTGTTTTTCTCATTTCCCACGTGTTTTCCATGACTGGAAAATTGACAAAATATTTTCAGCTTTTCCGGGACGCATGGGAACCTATGAATTTGGGTTGAGAATTTAGTACAAGAAATTAATAACAATAAAAGGTATTTAGGGAAACTTGCACTCACACATAGCTTTTGCTTTGCTTTGAGTAAATGGAAAAGACAAAATCCTAATTAAACAATTGACTCAGGTTGGACCGTTAATGCTCCCTACTATTAAGGTCCTGGAGCCCTCCCACCTTCCTCTATGAGATTAGCTTGTCCTTGTCCTGATTAATGAGTCATAACCCTCTGCTAATGGACACTGGCTCTACAGACTTAAACTTTACATCTGCAAATGGATAGCATCTGAGTGTTATTGTAATTGTATTAGTGAATAGATAACAAGTCTGACCTGTGGCGACAGTGGGCAGGCTGCTTCCGGCTGCATTGCTGGCGGTGACTTCAATAACCGATGGGTTTACATTGGAGCTGTGCAGGGGGGCAGGGCCGTCTCACACAGGCCGATCTTTCCCGCGTCGGTCACTTGGTACACGCTGTAGTGGTTCGCCAACACTGAGATGCTCCAGGTCACATCTCCAGACGTTCTGTCGTAAAACACGTTCTCAGGAGAGGACGGCACTGCGGGAAAAGAGGATAAATGTGTGAAAGGGGTTGCCAAGTGGGCTGTAGTTGATCAATTCTTGGTCGACTAAATCTGGCACACACTACACGATTTAGTCTGTTTTCCTTTGCAATTTTTAGTCGTGCTTAGTCGCTTCTTGTCATCATTTGTTGAAGAAGTTGAAGATAGGTGTTTACGACTCCCGACATATAGTATAGGGCAGTACACAATGGAATGTGCAGTTATTTAAACATGTTTGAAATACAAGCCCAAGTTTAACCGTGCTCTGGTGAGGTTTACAGTTTCATGAGGCTCTTCCGGGCAAACAAGGAGCCCAGCAGCCAAAGAAAAGACCGCAAGAGACAACGGGAAACAGCGTCTGAGATTACACTGCTTGTGTCTTTTCAGCAGAAATAAGTGCAAAAACAGTGGTAAACTAGCCAACTGTATCGAAACTTAACATTATTTGTTTATTTTCTAATTTTTGTGTAACTTTAGGATTGAAATCAGGCTGCAAAACAAATGTAAGTACATTTTACACTGCTAAACAAAAAAAAACCAAAGAGCCAGGATTTCTCAAGACAGAAATTTGGGTCGGGAATGTGTTGGGAAAGAGGCAGGAGGAAGGTTACCATTGCTGTAGTTTCGGCCGGAGTCAGCGTATAAAGCTGACACATGCTTCAAATGCCACAAAATATATACATAACAATCATCACATAGACTTAGAAAGACATTAAAACATTACTAGTTCTGCTTTAAATGCATTTCAAGTTTTATATACTGTAGTGAACCCTTTTCTCAGTGGCTCACCTGTGACTCCGGTCTTGGTGTAGCTCGGATCGCTGACACCGGCCTGGTTCCGGCGTACACGTTGATTTTGTAGGTGGAGCTGGAGGGCAGAGGCGTCTCATAGTAGGGCCTCTCCAGCCAGTACGAGGCGATGTACATTTGTGTGTTTGGGTTGTCGTTGATGTGTCCCGCGATGGTCACCTGGTACTCCACATCCAGCAGGCACGTCACGCGATCCCACGAAATCATGGCCCAGAAACGATTCCCGATCAGCTGCATGCGGACGCGAATATTGGTCGGGGCGCAAGGCACTGTGGGAAAAAGAAACCAGGGTGTATTATGAAAGGCTTCTCACTGAAACTTAATGAATATGATATATTTAAAAGCGCTGTACCCGATTTTTTACAATTAAATAACTTAAAATCAATTTCCACTAGCACAGATATCTTGTTATGTTTCTATTCAGAAGGAAAGAGTCTGCAATGTCCTGTCTCTGTCTAACAAAGTTTGTCTGTTGTTGTAGCATTGTGGTTTGCTGTGTTAGCTTAGCGACACGTTCATCCTAACAGCTGTAAAAAAAGCTAAATCACATGGTGCTGAACATTTGGAAGCTCAGGATGCATTAGGTAAGTATATTTATATTTTTAACAAAACTAAAATAAGTACAACTTATTTAAGTTCGACCAGAGACAAGGCTTTTCCCATAGTCCAGTAAGTGAAGCTACTTTATTTCTTCATGCATGGAGCAATATAATTTGTGTTTTATAAAGGAGAAAACCAATATGATGTCCCTTTTGAATCATTGCTTTTGGTTTGAAAGTGAAAAATACTTCTATCTTTTTGAGTTTGTTTTTTTTCCTCATCGTTAGAACAGAGAACAGGAGAAGTTCAAAATGCAAAGTTGGAGCAAGAAACTAGTCTGGTCAAAAACAGTAGAATATTTCTAAATTCACCTGTTCCCACATGAACTTGTACTGGCAGAGGAGCTGTTGCACACATTGTTGGAGGCTTCCACGCCAAAGGAGTAGTTGTAGCCGCAGAGGAGGCCAGAGATTGTGCAGGACAGGTCCGCTGTGCTGGAGCAGTAGAGCGGAGCATGGTCCAGTGTCTGAGCACTGGCAAAGTACTCGTCTGTGTTCACGCTGGGGTCCCAGCTCAAAACAGCAGACAGCTGGTCACAGTTGTACTCCACACGCAGCCCAGAGGGAGAGCACGGACCTGTGGACAAACACATACAATCAACTGTCACGACAACTGCTTTAGGAAACTGCAACAGGTTGTTAAGATAAAGTTAGGTTGGGAAGGATTCTCAAATATTCCTCCTACTGTACTTTAGATACGTCTTGGATAATACACTGATACAGGATGAATCATGATAAAATGTAATAGAGTAGCAAGCCAAGCAAAACCTGCTGACAGCTGTACACAAAATACAATACTAACCTTAAACCAAAAACTATTTTGGAAAAGGATGTATCTAACCAAGGCTCAGATATGATTACACATCTCACAGGATCCAGATGAGGAGTCTTTTAAAGTTTGACAAAGTTGGACCAAATTCATGTACATCTGTCCATGTTTTGTAGAATCTTAAAGTGCATCTTTATTTTACACTGAGTTAAAGTGCCCCCACCCCCATGTCTAGGAGTAAAATAAATAAATAAATAGGCTTTACCTGTGGACTTGGTTTTAGATAAAAGGTAAATATTGACTGGATAACAAGTCACAAGTTGGACATAAACAATAAGTTCTTGAGTTGGACTTGAAAATCTTGACTTAGCTACAGCACAGATCACTCTGACATGTGTCTCTTTTACCAGACTCGTAGCTCAGCGTGGTCCCAGGGCTGGTGCAGTTCTCTGTCAGCGCGTAGACCACGATCTCAAACTGTTCTCCGCAGGGCAGGCCGGTCAGGGTGCAGTTATCAGAGAAGGACTGGCAGGTTTGGCTGAAGCCGGGTCCGGTCACTTCCACTCTGTAGTGACTGGCCACAGGAGACAGGTCGTACGAGACGGTCACGCCACTGTTACCGCACGACTGCACCGCCTTCACGTTCTGAGGAGCGCAAGGAGCTGTGGAGGAAATGTCACAGTTTAATAGTCACTCTACATGGATTACCTAGATCTAGATTTAATTTCAGAGTTGATGCTTATTATTACCACAACCAAACAACAGTGAAATCTTTCTTTTTTCATTCTCATTATTAAGTTTGTGACACGGTTTAGCAAATCAAGCTTTCTAAATGAAAAAAATTTAACGTGCTTCCATTGTGTTTTTCTACAGTTTGAAAGATTATTATTACTCTTTATTTATTTATTTTTTTGTGTCTGCACCTCTATCCTTAATAAAGACAATAATGATAATAAAGCATTTCACTTCTAAAATGGTTTGGAAATGGGTTGAACTTTAAAATGTTTACTTTTTTTTTAAAAACCAGTATAGATCTCAGTTCTTTGACTTCCAGATATTTGTTGGTACCAATAATTTATTAGTATGTCTAATTATTGCTCACAAAGCCACAACTTGACTTTTCTCTGTAGCAAAAAATAAAAACAAAATGTATTTATTTGCCACAAAATATCTGTTATGTTGCTCTCAATATTTGTTTTTAGATTTACTTACTGTAGCATGTGTCTGTAGCTGAACAATGTATTAAGTATCGTTTATTTTCCAGAAACATTGCAAACATTTATTTCAAGACAAGTTAAAATAGCTTGGTTATTTTGAGGGTAATTATTTGCCAATTGGTTACATTTTACTTAGGCAATTTATTTATTCTTTTCTTAAGCCAAATTCTCTTCAGTCAGAAATGTTTTGAAGCCAGTAAAATATTCTACAGTACAATTGAAATCTAGTTATTCCAGATTAAATACACGCTATTTTAAGCAGGGTTATATATATTTTTTGAAGTCTAGTAAAATTTAGAATGTGTTAAGCCAAATGATAGAGCTTCAGCCCTCCACAACTTGTCTGAATTTGAATCTGGTCGTCAGGGAAAAATTGTTGCCCACCCCTGAGTTAAACTATTACCTTGACATCTCTAGTGGCAAGTGTGTGGTGTGTGTTTTGTATGTTTTGTTTGCTCGTACGGGTGTCGATCTTGTAGGGCGGGCTGCGGAGGCTGCTGCACTTGACGGAGGAGGTGGACACGATGACGGTGTACTTCATCCCGCAGGTGGCGTTGGTGAGCTGGCAGGAGTTTGAGCTGCTGTTGCACATGATCTGGCTCATGTCGTGTCCCTCGGCGGTGGCCACGTATATGGGCATGTTCTCCGACACTTTCCACATCACCGTGATGACGCTGCTGTCGCACTGAGTCGTGCGTTTATGGAGGTCAAGGCGCACGGAGCTGTAAGAGTCAGACGAAAACATAAAAACATTACAATTAACTTACTTAACTTAAATGGTTGACAATTATCCCGGCTAGGTGTAGACATAATTCTAAGGCTAGGTTCACTTTGAAGAGGTTTGAGCTGCTTGTGTTAATGATGGTGAAGCCTCTGCAACTTCACAATATGCGACATTTTAACCTTGTTTTATTTTATACATTGAGGTTGTATAACTTGGACTTGTTGGGCACTGACTTGGGACTTGACTTTGATTTGTAGGTCTGTGACTTGGTGCTTGACTTGGACTTTCTCTCTCTTTGACTTGGGACTTGAAACAGACTTGAGGCCAAAGACTTGAGAAGTAAAAAACTTACAAAACAGTGACTTGATTCTACCTCTAGTTGGTATAATGGAACTTGAGATCGGTCTTGGTTCCTGAGACCAATCTCCAGACTTCTTTTTAAGGTCTAAAGCTTGGTTTATGCCTAACGCATGTGAAGACACATGGACTAGAGCGGAGCAGACGCTGACAGTGTTTATAGTTTCTGTGCTTTCAAGCGGCTGCTTGTAGAGAGCAGTAGGGAGCTGCCAATGAAAGCCTGTTGAATTCCGCGCAGACCGTGCTTGACGGGGTGTGTCTGTCTCGAACTCAAGCTGATTTGGACTTATTTTGGTATCTAGGTTTGCTGAACTTGGTCTTGTCTTGGACTCGGGTTCTGACATTGAGACTAGGGATGTTCATGATTAATTGATTAACTAATTAACCATGACTTAAGTAGTAACTGCTCTTTGACTGTCTATGTCTATGGATTAATATCATGTTTATTCAATTGAAATTTATGTTTGTGAAGAAAACAGACTGGATTATTCAGCTTTTGATAGGAAACTATTGTTCTTTTACCTATTCAAGCTAAGGTAAGCAGATAACGTTATCAACTTTAAAACGTGATTCCTTATTTATGAGGGATTTTATTGAATACAGCCAAGAACAACGCATTATAGAGTCGTACTGTGCACAGTTCAAAGGCCTGTCACTGTCTTGCTGCACTGCGTTCACTGCTGTGATCCTATGATAACATTAAAAAAGCACTGCTTTAACATAATTGGTTAACTGATTATTGACTGTGAAGGGCATTCCTAATTGAAACCACATTTCATTAGCATAATTTTCTGCTAAACTTACACCAGGAGTTGATGGCCCGAAAGCAGTGACCTCTCCCAGTCACAGATGTCAAGAAGCACTGCACAATAAGATTATGTGACACTGATAAATACAGAAAATGACAAATATGATCTTGATTTGGTCTTGATGGTCCGCTGTCTTTGTCTCAACTCGCTCGACTTTTAAAAGTCTCAGTCTTGTCTCAGTCTTATCCCTCAGTGGTCTTGGTTTTGTCTCGGTCCTAAGACACTTTGGCCTCATAAAGGTCTTGGTCTCGATTAGTGCGGTCTGACTACTACACTAACTCCAGTCATACTTCAATACAAAGCTACCCATACGAGTGAACCACAAATATAAACATAATACGCTGTGCTCTAGCGTGAGTTACCTGTCTCGAGCTGGAAGTTGCTGGTCGGCGTGCTGGAGCAGTGGTCGTTCTTCGCTGTGACCTGGATGTTGTAGAGCGTGCCACACTTTAGGTCTGGTACGCTGCAGGGTGAAGACGGACAGGTCTCTGAGGAGTTGTGCACTGTGGTCACGGCCTCGGCGTAGACGAAATAACCAGTCGCTCCATTTGAGTTTGTAAACGTGATCCAGGCAGAGTTCGTCACACAGTCCAGGCTTCCACCGATGTTTGTAGGGACACACGGGGCTACAAGAAGAAACAGAATCAGTAAATGACACATATTAATTGACTGTGTGCATTCAAGCTGTTTATTTTTGAAATTGTAAACCTTTAGCAAGTAAGTCTCAAGTCGTAACATCGACGTCAAAATAAGTCCAAGTCAGTGGTTGATCAGGTCCAAGAAAGTCAAGTCAGGTAGCGGCATTAGCGTCAAGTCATTTTTGAGACCACAAAAAACAAAACTCACATTTTTAGCCATGTGCAACGCAAAAATGCTGTGTTATAACATTTAAGTACAAGAAAAAGCTAAATTTTTTCTTTAAATCTGTCATTGTAATTTTTTTGAACTTTTACTTCATCTCCAAATAAGACAAAAAAAAACTACTCTTGTGACCATCTAGTATTGTTTTTAATTAAAAAATGTCTTCAGTAAAGTTAATTTAGTCTATAACAAACTCTATTGATTAGAAATATATTTAATATTCCAATTGTCACAAAAATAAATATATAGTATGTCTTTAGATTTCTGCATCACCTTAAACTTTGTATATTTTCATTGTTTTTCAATACAAGTCATATTCAGGTTTTATCAAGTCATTAGTCTCAAGTCACAAAGAGTCAAGTCACAAGTCAAGTCAAGTCTTTTGGGATCAAAAGCCAAGAAAGTCACTAAACGTCATTAAAAGTGTAACTTGAGTCACTCAAGTCAAGTCAGTCTCCCACCTCCAACAGACAAACACACCGTTTTATTCTAAAATCAAGGTTCTATTAATAATAACTAGAACGATTCCTTTTACTAGGATAGGCGATATATTGGAATCAGTATCGATATCGGCAGTTATTCACAATATTTTGCAATATCGTATTGGACCGATTTAGAAGTTGTTCTCTAATCTCTATATGCACATATACCAGCCTCAGTTTGTCCTGAAAGCATCAATGTTGCCATTTTGAGACTAAAAAATACAATTGATAACTACACAAACAATTAAGCTAAAATTAGTCTTTATATTTGCATAATAACACCACAAAATATTTTAAATCCCAGATAAAAACATTTGTTTGTAGGTTTATGATCTTGTGAGTTCTGCTGTGGATTTTAAAGTAGAACTAAGCAACTTCAGCAGTAGTGCTCCCTGTGCAGTTCTACTGTGCAAATACCAGTTTCAAGCTAAACATAACTTTTATTTATTTATTTTTTATTTATTTATTTATTTTCAAATAAGGCAAAGAAAAGTACATACAATATTCTATAATTATAACAACGTCAAAAATGTTACTTAGAACAGTTTTAAAATATAAATGTCGGTTATCGGCCACAGCAAGGGTATAATTATCGGTTATCGGTATTAGGAAAATAAAATAAAATAATAAAATAAATAAATAAAGATCTTTTTGGCCCATTCCTACTAAAACATGCAGTGTGTTTCTCACCTGAGCTGGTCAGCACTTGTCACTGGGTGAACTGGGACAATCGCCCTGAATGCAATGACGTTGAAGCTATAAGCCAGTCCACAGGGCAGACTGCTGAAGGAGCAGGACACTGAGCTGGTGTTGCAGTTGAGCAACTCTCCGCTGCTGCTGATGCCGTCCACATAAAAGTAATCTGCGTCAGGGTTAGGAGACCAGGACACGTCCATGGAGCCGGCTGCACACTGCTCTGTGACCACCACGTTGTGAGGAGAGCAAGGAGCTGAGAAGAAAAGAAGAATGAATGAACTATTTTAAACCAAATTCTCTTAAACCAGCTAGAAATTCCTTGAAACCAGTTAAATATTCTACATTACACGAGCAATTAAATCTGGTCTGGTTAAAATACTCAAATTACTTAAAATTCTAAGTAATTTTAAGCAAGTCTGTATAGTTTTGCATCATAGTGAGTGTACAAATCCATAGCGCCGCAGTCTCACCTGTGTGCACTGTTGCCGCTGCACTGTCCACGCTGGAGCAGGAGTCGTCCACGCCCCTCACAACCACGCTGTACACGGTGCCGCACTGCAGGTCACTCAGGTCACAGTGGGTCTCGTTGTTGCTGCACTGGGAGGTGAAGTTGCCGTCAGCCGAAACTGCCACGGCCATGTAGGATGTGGCTCCGCTGGCCCGCTCCCAAGTGACGGCCACTGTGTTCGAGTGACACAGCAGCGAGGCTTTCACGTTGGTCGGACTGCACGGGACTGGAGAGAAAGAATGCAAAAACTTAATTCAGTGTGGCCAGTAAAGTATTTTTCCGTAAAACATACAGTAGTAAGATTTCAATAAACATTTTGCTTGTTTTAGTTTACTTGGACCCCATGTTAAACAGCAAATGGATCGGATAATTAAACGTTTGCAGCTCAAACTACTGTAATGTAAGCAGTTTAGTGTGAATTGGTCTATATTATAATGACTGTAGCTGTGGCTAAGACTGTAGCTAAGATTATTAAATAACAGAACGCCAATAATATTTGTGAATGAGAAAGATGTTTGTGCATTTGTGTGTACTGTGATTGGCTAAAACACTGCTTAGGTGGGGTGGACGCTTCGCCCAATCAGATCGAAGTATTTGAAGCTCCTCCCTTTCCCAGCTACTTTTGACGAGAGCCTGTCCAGAGCGACTATGTGCAGAACTCAATTCAGAGTGATGCACATATTGCTCTGGAGTGAACCAGGTTACATTCGGACACCATATACAAAGTGCCCTATATCTGAATGTGGATGTTTGAACACAGCCTTTGATTTGACAAATGATATAGGCATCTTTAAACTCCCAGGAAACTGTCAGTTGCGTGCAAATTGTCTTTGCATTTTGATCCTTTTTGATGACGTATGTGGAGGAATTCTGTTTTAAACCTACTTCTGTAAAACTATGTTAAGTATTCACTACATGGACTATCACACCAAACTAGGTCAAAATTAGAAAAAGGTGATAATCTGTCATATGGACTTTAGTCTTTGTTATTTGTGATACCTGAATTCAAAGTGGCATGAGTCTGACTGTTGTCGCAGCGTCCATCGTTGGCTGTGACTGTCAGGTTGTACATCTGGCCGCAGTGCATGCTGGGTAGTTGGCAGCTGGTTGCCACGGTGTTGCACGAGACTGTGTGACCATCAGGACCTCTGCCTTGGACAGAGTACGAGGTAACGCCGTCGGTCTCCTCCCACGACACCAGCCCAGTGTTGTTATTACAGAACATACTTGTGACGACACTCTGAGGTTCACAAGGACTGTGGACAAAAATACAGACAAGAAACTATGTTATATCAGTCAGCACAGGTTCATATCAGTAGAGCTGCAACAAGTTAAATAATTATTCCAACAATTGTCAACTAATTTAGTAATCAAATAATTATTGATTTAGTGCTGAGAGTAGAGTATTTAAACTAAGAATTGCATTTATTTTTTGACAGTAGTACATTTATTCATTAATAATCTGAACATATTGTATCACGAAGTACATTAAAATATTAAATTAAAAATGTATTATTGCTCAGCCCAAAGTCTTGACTCAACACAGCAGATTATCCCTGAGGACATTTTCATAGTTTTAATGTATATATATTTTTAAAACTCCCTGTAAGTGTTTACAATGTGAGTCTGCACTGGAACCAAGATGTTCATGGTCACTGTTGTGCTCCAAATCACTTGACTGACTGTGTACCTGTGTATATCTCGACTGGGTCACTGGCGTGGCTGCTGCACTCGTCGTCTGAAGCCATCACGGTGAAAGTGTAGTTCATGTCACAGGCCAGCTGGCTGAAGGTGCACCAGGTGTGGTTACTGTCGCAGACCTCAGTGAAGCCGCCCAGACCCTGAGCCACCGTCCTGTAGGTGAGAGCGCCCCTGGTCACCTCCCACGTCACCTGCACGTCTTTGTTCTCACAGTCAAACTCAGCGCGCACGTTCTGTGGGACGCAGGGAACTGTGAACACACAAACAAGGCAGGTTGAATAAGCAAAAATCAAAGTAGGTTTACATATTATTCAACAATATAAGTTTCTTGTTATATCTTATAGCTTGATGAATTTCCCCTAGCACAGAGATCTTGTTAATGTATCTATTCAGGTGAAAATCAGTCCGTAATATCTTGTCTAGGTCTAGTAATGTCCTGTTTCTTTTTCATCAAAATCCATAAAGTTTGTCTTTTGTTGTTGTTGTTACCATACCAACAAGCCTTGCTTCAAACAGCTGTGAAAAAAAGAGACATATTGTGATTTTTCTGTATATTTAGGAAGAAACTTTGGCATAAGTAGATCAATCATACACATTTTGTTTCTTGCAAAACACAAGAATGACTTAAAATGTGATTAAAAGTAGAATGGAGTTAAAGTAGAGTTAAAAAGCAGACTTAAAGGGGACCTATTTTGTAAAATGTTGTCAGTGTTCTCTCATCATTAGTTTACCTAAAGTTGTATTTGGATGATTCATGCATGTTTGCGTAATCTTGTCCTGCAGCTGATGCTGAAGTGCTCAGAAAATCCCTATTTTCACCTTTCACCTATTAGGCTCGGAAGCTTCTGTGGTTACCATGGAAATAATAGCAAATCCGCCATATTTGTTGACAGTTTAGCAGAACTTCCATAGGAATACATTAGACAAAACAAATGAAATAAGTGAACAAAACAGCCATGGAACAGCCCAATAAACGGGTGGGTCAGTACTGGTAAATTTATCCATCACTCTGATGTGTCAGAATATAATTTAATTAATGCTATTTTCGTATGTAGCAATTTAAAATCTCCATTGGTTTAACATTAAACCAACTGAACATTCTACAGCTGTATGATGTCACATTACTGAGCCTAATATCCCTGCCCACTTGTCTGTATTTGCTTGTGATTACTCAAAAATTAGGAATAAAACATTGTCATGTAGACAGATCTGTGGCTTATTAAAGTTTAGTTTTGTTGTTTTGAACAAGAAGTCAATGGACTTGTTTCTGTTTCTAAGCTCTTTTAACACATGTTTGTGTTTTGCAATGAACAAAATATTAATTATTGATCTACTTAAGCCAAAGTTTCAAAATCACAAAAGGTCTTCTTTAAAAACACATCGTTATGAACAAGTTAGAGGCTCAGAATGCATTAAGTAAGTGAACAAAACATGTGGACTGATGCAGGAAGCTCAAAATAAATTATTTCTGTTTGTTTACATTTTTAAGGAAGCAAAAATTGTGTATTTAACTCTTAGATCCAAGTTGTTTACTAAGATTATACCACAGATATAGTTCACATTCAAATCTTAAAATCTTGTTTACGATGGGTGAAAAACCTTTCCTGAAGTTTTTGTTTTACACAAATTAATTTTATGTGGTAAAATGGAGAGTGACAACAGTTTTTCTGTTGTCACGGCAACATTGCAGAGCCTCACTAGCTTGTTTGCTAACAGCAGTTGGAAATTTAAAACATCTTAACTTCATTTCCCCAAGAATGTCGTAAGTTGTTGGTGAGAGCTGAAAGTCTGCCGTAAGAAGACTGTAAGAAAACAGTTTCCACTCCACGAGTCACGTACGAACTCCAGATTCGTACGACCTGTAAGATTCGTACGACCATTTTATTCGTACGGGTCATTGTGACCGTAGCTTTAGCTGTTTTTTGAGCTCTTACAGGGTCAAAAAGTCCCTACTTACTGTTCACTCTCATGTGTTTTTTCCACTAAGTGCTGTGTCGTCATCTGCAAAACCTCTACAGAGACACATTTAAGGGCTAAGTGTGATCACCTGAGTGCTGCTGGATGGTGGCGCTGGACACGTTGCACACGTCGTTGTAGGCGATGACGCTGATGTTGTAGGTAAAGCCGCAGAGGAGGCTGTCCAGCACACACGAGTCGGACGAGGAGGTGCAGGTGGCCGCGTCCTCCTCCACCCCCAGGGCCTCCACGAAATAGTCCACGCCGGGGCTCTGTTGCCACTGCACGGTGATGGAGTTGGTGGAGCAGTTCAGGGACGACGACAGGCCCAGGGACGGACAAGGAGCTGTGGAGAGATGTACAAAAACAGAACGTCACCTCCTAGATCTTACAGTCAAAATGTCAGACTTTACAGGAATTGTAATTTCAAACTACAGCTAGAGGTGTGCAATGTATTGATTTTTAGATAATATCATAATTGTAGTTTTGAAGTGTTGTTTTCTTTAAAACACAATTTTCTCAGATTATGGTTTTGATTTTATCACTATGATTGGCTTTAGCTGTCACTCACAGAAGGACAAAGGCTGGCCAGTGTTGCCAGAATTTCAGAGAGAAACAGGCAACCAAGCTTTAAAAAAAAAAACTCCTAAAACAAACGACCTCAGCACTTCAATAACTTTTTTTAAAATCTAATTATTTTAACATTGTGTGTCGCCGCTAAACAAGTGTTTATTAATTTGCCATATTTTCATAGTTTTTCTAACATTTATAACAACTTTTAGACATGAAAAATCCATGTTTCAATCATAAATGTATATATGTTTGTAAATCACACCTGAAAAATTGAAAAATAAATAAATATAAATTGTAATAATTTAATTTTGATAAGTGCTTGTTTAAATTACCGTATGTTTCAGTTTTAGTTTAATTTATTTGTTTCTTCAGTCAGACAGCCAAAAATTTAAGTTTGACATATAAGACATTTTACATTGAAATGACTGAAAGGGTTTAGGCTGAAGTGAAACACTTATAGAAGCCAAAACGAGAGTTACGTATGTAACTAAGGTTCTATGAATTCCGGATGACCGCCAGAGGGCGGTGCTTTGCACCTGGATATCTACATGTGTGCGCAGCACAGAGGTCGAGAATAAATACCAACAAAGTCACGTCGTGGACGTGACCTGGGTGACGTCAGCAGTACCACATATATACCAGACGCACCCAGCGCTCTTTTCTTTCGAAATGCACTCGCAAAACTCTGAGTGACAGGAAACTCTGGCGGTCATCCGGAATTCATAGAACCTTAGTTACATACGTAACTCTCGTTCTATTTCATTCCTCCTGACCGCCAGAGGGCGGTGCTTTGCACCTGGATGACTTAATACCAACAAAGTCACGAAGAGTCTGCACTCACCAAGATTAATTGCAGATGGCAGAGGCAGACAACACCACTGGAGCCACTGGATGAGGAGTAGCCACATTCACTCTGTAGAAGCGAGCAAAGGTACAGGAGGAAGCCCATGTAGCTGCAGCACAGATGTCATTCAGCGGGACACCCTTCAGCGCAGCCCAGGAAGTGGACACCCCCCTTGTGGAGTGGCAAGTAACTTTGGGAGGTTGGAGACACTTGGATCCATAAGCTTGTACAATAGCGTCCACAACCCAATGTGAGAGACGTTGTTTAGAGACGGCACAGCCTTTCCTGTGACCCCCATAACAAACAAAAAAGAGCATCTATCTTACGAAGTCCAGCAGTCATGTCAATGTATTTTCTTAACATGCGAACAGGACACAAAAGGCTGGCATCGGAGCTCCCTGGTTCAGACTGAGGGGCGAACACAGCCAAGGAAAGTGGTTGATTAATGTGAAAAGCAGAGACTCTCTTAGGTAAAAAAGATGGGTTAGGCCATAAGATAACGCCAGACCCATCAGAATTCCAGCGTATGCAATTGTCAGCAATAGACAAGGCATGGAGCTCTCCGATCCTCTTTGCAGAGGAGATTGCAAGGAGAAAAACAGTCTTAATAGACACCCATTTCAACGCAGCGCTGTTCAAAGGTTCAAAAGGCGAGGAACACAAGCCCTCCAGGACTAATGGAAGATCCCATGATGGCACTCGAGTAAGCCTCGGAGGTCGTAGACGGAGAGCACCTTTCAAAAAACGGACACCAGGGAATGTGATCCCACAGAACGGCCATCAACAAAAGAGTGGCGGGCCGAAATGGCAGCTACATAAACCTTAATAGTTGAGACAGACAGACCCTTATCAAGTAGCGTCTGAAGATAGTCCAGGAGTACTGGCACAGAACAGTGCTCTGGGTTCACATCATGGTCCATACACCATTTAACAAACAGCGTCCATCTATTGTCGTAAAGCGCTCTTGTGGAGGCAGCACGCGCATTCATGATGGTTTGAACAACCGCCTGATCACAAGTAGTTAACATAGAATCTGGCCCTTCAAGGGCCACAGATAAAGACGAAGGCGTTCTGGATGAGGATGCCAGATGCTCCCTTCCAGCTGTGACAAGAGATCTGTTCTCTGAGGAAGAGGCCAAGGTTCCCCGCTGAGAAGCTGCAGAAGTATGGGGAACCATATTCTCCCTGGCCAATATGGTGCCACCAACAACACTCTGTGGTTGCTCTTGGCTATCCTGTGCAGCGTTAATAGTAGAAGTGGAAAAGGAGGAAAGGCATACAAGAGGCACCCCGGCCAGGGATGTGCCAGCGCATCCTGCCCCAGCGGACTGTTCGGCTCTGAGAGGGAAAACCACAGTCGACAATGTGTTGTTACGCTCGAGGCAAATAGATCCACCTCCGCCTGACCGTGCCTCCTCCAGATTTCCTGTACCACTAGAGGGTTCAATCTCCACTCTCCGGGCTGTGGTTCCTGTCTGGAGAGAAAATCTGCAGCACAATTCTGAATGCCTGGTAGATGAATCGCTCTGATACTCTGCAAGCGAGGGTAGCGCCCACAAGTGGAGCCTCCGAGCCTCTACCAGGAGTGGATGGATCTTGTTCCTCCTTGATGATTTATGTGATAGACTGTTGATGTGTTGTCTGAACGAACAAGAATGTGTCTCCCCCTGAGAGCAGGAAGGAAGAACTTGAGCGCCAGCCGAACCGCTCGCAGCTCCAGCACATTTATGTGTTGAAGTCTCTCCTGAGGACTCCACACACCTCTGACCATCCTGTGATTCCAAACTGCACCCCAGCCTGTAAGTGACGCGTCCGTGACTACTACTTCTCTGCGACACGGAAGAGAGCCCAGGGGAACTCCACTGCAAAGAAACTCCTCGTTTCCCAAGGCTGAAGATGCTGAAGGCATTGGTTGGAGAGCTGCACAGATTTGTGCTGGTGCAGCTGTGGATCTAAGCCTAGATCGTTGAGCCAGATCTGTAAGGGGCGCAAGTGCAGAAGCCCCAGAGGTATCACTGTTGACACTGAGGTGAGCTTGCCCATCAACTGAAGAAGCAAACCGAATGACACTCTCCGATTCCTCACTACCTGAGAAACGAGACTGAGCACATCCATCACTCTTTGTGGCGAGGGAGACGCCTTCATGGTCACAGAGTTGATCATGATGCCAATGAATACTATTTGTTGGCTGGGAACCAATGAACTCTTTGCAAAGTTCACTGCAAGTCCCAATTGTGATACATGATCCAGAAGCTGGTAAGTGTCTCTGAGCGCCTGGTTTCGACTCTGAGCACACACAAGCCAATCGTCCAAATAAGGAAGAATTCGAAGTCCCTGGGCCTGAAGCGGCGCAAGAGCTGCTGCCACACACCTCGTGAATGTGCGAGGGGCAAGAGAGAGACCGAAAGGGAGAACTCTGAATTGGAAGGCTTGCCCTTCGAAGGCAAAGCGTAGGAAACTGTCTGTGGTGTGTACCACGGGTACATGGAAGTAGGCGTCCTTTAAATCGATGCTTGTGAACCAATCCCCTTCCATGACTGACTGTAGGACATCTGTGGTACGCAGCATGTGAAAGGCGTAGTACCTTGACATAGCGGTTTAGGCGCGCCTGAGATCGAGAATAGGACGAAAGCCACCGTCCTGTTTTGGAACCAGAAAATAATTTGAATAAAACCCTTTTAATTGCTCTGAACTCTGAACAACTTCTATGGCTCCCTTCTGTAGAAGTTCCTGAATCTCCTGCCTGAGGGCCAGGGACCTGTCTGGGTCTGAAACAACGGTCATTCTCACCCCATCGAACTTCGGGGGACGACGTTTGAACTGAATACTGTAGCCCTTGGACAAGGTTGAAACCACCCAAGGGTCTGAAACTAAGGCCTCCCAACGGCTGAGATGTCTTTGAGAGAATCCGCTGGGGGCAGGACATCGAGCGTCATGCTCGACTGTTGCGGGCTCCCTCTGGCCTGGAGGGGCGATCGCGGCGAACCTGGCGATCATGTCTCGGGGCTCTGCCTCTCGGTGGCCGAAATGAGGGCTGGAGAGAGGGCCGATTAGCCTGGCCTTGGCCATCAAAAGCACGTCCGGCTCCTGGCTGGGACGAGGCTCTGGCCATGGGGCGAAAAGCACTAGCACCCCTGGGCTGAGGCCTGGGACTACGATGTAGTTCAGCAAACTGACGCCGTGATTTATTTGCCTCAACAGCTCGTTCCAGGGTCTGCTGAGCAGCGGGTCCAAACACCTGGCCTGGAATGACAGGGAGAGTTCGGAGTGTACCCCTGCAAGATTCTGACAAGGGTGACTGGGCTAACCACACCTGACGTCTGGCAATAGTCAGAGTGGACATCAGTCTGCCAAGCTCTCTAGACATATAGGCAAAAGCTTGGAGTGAAGCATCACTGAGGCTCTGCGTAGCACTGTCAACTCCTGCGCCCTTGAGAGACTGAGAGAGAGCAAGGGCTAGGTGAGAGAGGGAGTTTCCCAGACGACCGATTCGAGCTGCTGTGTCATAGCTTTTGGTGATGAGGTCATCTGTGACTCTGCATTGGGGACGTGGGCAGCGAGCCTCTGGCCGAGCAGCATCAGTCGGCGCTACAACTAAGCCCGCGATGGCGCCATCCACAGGGGCATGCGATCCAAACCATATTTTGTGGCATCTTGCATAGCACTCATAGTCCTGCAGTCTCGTGTGAAATGACTAAAAGATTTAGGATCTGCCCAACATCGTTGGAGTTCCTCAATGTATGGCAAAGAAGCTGGAACACTAAACACAGGCTTCTGAGAGACTCTAAAAAAGGCACTTGTAGGAGCAGCCTCCACAGGCTTATCTATCCCTAGTCTCGATAACGCAAGCTCAATAGCCTGATGAACAGAGGAAAACTCTGGATCCACTCCCATGGGCTCCTGGTTTGAAGAGTGAGAGCTCACAACAGAAGCACTGGGAGAGTGAGAGCCTTCACCATGGCTCTCCAGATAATCTGCATCACCTTCTCTGAACAAGCTGTCAGATGCAGCAATGGACATAGTATCTTCCTGGTACGAGCGTCACTGGAGTCAGTCTGATTCCCCTCATCATTTTGCACGGTGGGATCTAGTACAGTGGATGGACCAGCAGGCTGCAGACTAAGGAGCAAAGACTTAATCTGAGCAAATTCAGAAGCTAAAGTGTCCACTTTATTAGACAGTGCCTGATCATGATGACTCCTCTTGGCCGCGGGGGCCTCCACATGAGGAGGCTTGCGGCGTTTGGGTTCTTTAGCAGCGCTAGAGGCTAGAGTCAGCTTTGGCATTGTACTCTCGACCGCTGCGAGTCTAGCGGTTCTGTCTGCTAAAGGCATAGAGATGCAATTGAAACACGCATCTTCGGTAAGTGCTTGCCTCAGATGTCCAATTCCTAGACATGGAGGGCATAAGGTATGACCATCCTCTGGGCTCAGAGGAGCCAAACAACTGTTGCAGCTATGCATCAAAGACATCGACATGGTTCTCAGTGTTTGTTCTAATTGCTGGAGCAGTACGCACAAACTACTGGTGGAACAACAGCAGTCCGGCACTAGTGATGCAGGAGCGGGCAAACACTCACAAGTCACTAAAATATTGTGAAAAACGGCAAATCCAAAATAATAGCACTGGCGCGGGAAACACGCCTAAGCTGTTTTAGTCACGAACAAACCCAGACTGGTTCGGTAGAACATGCAGGTCCGTGTCACAGGAGCGGAGAACGCTCACGGAACACCGGTGTACATGAGGGGATAACCCGGCCAAACGATGAGAAAATTTCGTGTCCCTGGAGCGAAAGCACTCACGAGGCACTTGTTCAAGTCGTCGAATTTGAGCAGTCAGAATGAAAAGCAGCTAGCGGTGTCACCAAAGCGAAAACACTCAAAGTACACCTAGCACAACTAGCCCCTCACACGGCTAAACAGTCAGATTGTGTGCCGCGGAAATAGCTTGACAAAGCCTAACAGACAAATGTAAAACAACCGAACCACAGGAGCGAGGTCACTCACGAGGTGCTGGTATTACAGCTAAAAAACGACCAGAAAATGGCGGTGCCACTGGAGCGAGAGCACTCACGATGCACAGCAACAACTAGCAAGCAGGCCCCAAATATAATGTANCGAGCAAATTAATCCGTTACATCCACGGCCACAGCAAGGGTATAATTATCGGTTATCGGTATTAGGAGAAATAAAATAAAATAAAATAATAAAATAATAAATAAATAAATAAAGATCTTTTTGGCCCATTCCTACTAAAACATGCAGTGTGTTTCTCACCTGAGCTGGTCAGCACTTTGTCACTGGGTGAACTGGGACAATCGCCCTGAATGCAATGACGTTGAAGCTATAAGCCAGTCCACAGGCAGACTGCTGAAGGAGCAGGACACTGAGCTGGTGTTGCAGTTGAGCAACTCTCCGCTGCTGCTGATGCCGTCCACATAAAGTAATCTGCGTCAGGTTAGAGACCAGGACACGTCCATGGAGCCGGCTGCACACTGCTCTGTGACCACCACGTTGTGAGGAGAGCAAGGAGCTGAGAAGAAAAAGAAGAATGAATGAACTATTTTAAACCAAATTCTCTTAAACCAGCTAGAAATTCCTTGAAACCAGTTAAATATTCTACATTACACGAGCAATTAAATCTGTCTGGTTAAAATTACTAAGTAATTTAAAGCAAGTCTGTATAGTTTTTGCACCATAGTGAGTGTACAAATCCATAGCGCCGCAGTCTCACCTGTGTGCACTGTTGCCGCTGCACTGTCCACGCTGGAGCAGGAGTCGTCCACGCCCTCACAACCACGCTGTACACGGTGCCGCACTGCAGGTCACTCAGGTCACAGTGGGTCTCGTTGTTGCTGCACTGGGAGGTGAAGTTGCCGTCAGCCGAAACTGCCACGGCCATGTAGGATGTGGCTCCGCTGGCCCGCTCCCAAGTGACGGCCACTGTGTTCGAGTGACACAGCAGCGAGGCTTTCACGTTGGTCGGACTGCACGGGACTGGAGAGAAAGAATGCAAAAACTTAATTCAGTGTGGCCAGTAAAGTATTTTTCCGTAAAACATACAGTAGTAAGATTTCAATAAACATTTTGCTTGTTTTAGTTTACTTGGACCCCATGTTAAACAGCAAATGGATCGGATAATTAAACGTTTGCAGCTCAAACTACTGTAATGTAAGCAGTTTAGTGTGAATTGGTCTATATTATAATGACTGTAGCTGTGGCTAAGACTGTAGCTAAGATTATTAAATAACAGAACGCCAATAATATTTGTGAATGAGAAAGATGTTTGTGCATTTGTGTGTACTGTGATTGGCTAAAACACTGCTTAGGTGGGGTGGACGCTTCGCCCAATCAGATCGAAGTATTTGAAGCTCCTCCCTTTCCCAGCTACTTTTGACGAGAGCCTGTCCAGAGCGACTATGTGCAGAACTCAATTCAGAGTGATGCACATATTGCTCTGGAGTGAACCAGGTTACATTCGGACACCATATACAAAGTGCCCTATATCTGAATGTGGATGTTTGAACACAGCCTTTGATTTGACAAATGATATAGGCATCTTTAAACTCCCAGGAAACTGTCAGTTGCGTGCAAATTGTCTTTGCATTTTGATCCTTTTTGATGACGTATGTGGAGAATTCTGTTTTAAACCTACTTCTGTAAAACTATGTTAAGTATTCACTACATGGACTATCACACCAAACTAGGTCAAAATTAGAAAAAGGTGATAATCTGTCATATGGACTTTAGTCTTTGTTATTTGTGATACCTGAATTCAAAGTGCATGAGTCTGACTGTTGTCGCAGCGTCCATCGTTGGCTGTGACTGTCAGGTTGTACATCTGGCCGCAGTGCATGCTGGGTAGTTGGCAGCTGGTTGCCACGGTGTTGCACGAGACTGTGTGACCATCAGGACCTCTGCCTTGGACAGAGTACGAGGTACGCCGTCGGTCTCCTCCCACGACACCAGCCCAGTGTTGTTATTACAGAACATACTTGTGACGACACTCTGAGGTTCACAAGGACTGTGGACAAAAATACAGACAAGAAACTATGTTCAGTCAGGACAGCAGTTCATATCAGTAGAGCTGCAACAAGTTAAATAATTATTCCAACAATTGTCAACTAATTTAGTAATCAAATAATTATTGATTTAGTGCTGCTGAGAGTAGAGTATTTAAACTAAGAATTGCATTTATTTTTTGACAGTAGTACATTTATTCATTAATAATCTGAACATATTGTATCACGAAGTACATTAAAATATTAAATTAAAAATGTATTATTGCTCAGCCCAAAGTCTTGACTCAACACAGCAGATTATCCCTGAGGACATTTTCATAGTTTTAATGTATATATATTTTTAAAACTCCCTGTAAGTGTTTACAATGTGAGTCTGCACTGGAACCAAGATGTTCATGGTCACTGTTGTGCTCCAAATCACTTGACTGACTGTGTACCTGTGTATATCTCGACTGGGTCACTGGCGTGGCTGCTGCACTCGTCGTCTGAAGCCATCACGGTGAAAGTGTAGTTCATGTCACAGGCCAGCTGGCTGAAGGTGCACCAGGTGTGGTTACTGTCGCAGACCTCAGTGAAGCCGCCCAGACCCTGAGCCACCGTCCTGTAGGTGAGAGCGCCCCTGGTCACCTCCACGTCACCTGCACGTCTTTGTTCTCACAGTCAAACTCAGCGCGCACGTTCTGTGGGACGCAGGGAACTGTGAACACACAAACAAGGCAGGTTGAATAAGCAAAAATCAAAGTAGGTTTACATATTATTCAACAATATAAGTTTCTTGTTATATCTTATAGCTTGATGAATTTCCCCTAGCACAGAGATCTTGTTAATGTATCTATTCAGGTGAAATCAGTCCGTAATATCTTGTCTAGGTCTAGTAATGTCCTGTTTCTTTTTCATCAAAATCCATAAAGTTTGTCTTTTGTTGTTGTTGTTACCATACCAACAAGCCTTGCTTCAAACAGCTGTGAAAAAAGAGACATATTGTGATTTTTCTGTATATTTAGGAAGAAACTTTGGCATAAGTAGATCAATCATACACATTTTGTTTCTTGCAAAACACAAGAATGACTTAAAATGTGATTAAAAGTAGAATGGAGTTAAAGTAGAGTTAAAAAGCAGACTTAAAGGGGACCTATTTTGTAAAATGTTGTCAGTGTTCTCTCATCATTAGTTTACCTAAAGTTGTATTTGGATGATTCATGCATGTTGAGTAATCTTGTCCTGCAGCTGATGCTGAAGTGCTCCAGAAATCCTATTTCACCTTTCACCTATTAGGATCTTCTGTGGTTACCATGGAAATAATGGCAATCGCCATGTTTTGACAGTTTAGCAGAACTTCCATAGGAATACTTAGACAAACAATTGAAATAAGTGAACAAAACAGCCGTGTAACAGCCCAATAAATGGGTGGTCAGTACTGGTAAATTATCATCACTCTGATGTGTCAGAATATAATTTTAATTAATGCTATTTTCGTTATTTAGCTATTTAAAATCTCCATTGGTTAACATTAAACCAACTGAACATTCTACAGCTGTAGAGTCACATTACTGAGCCTAATATCCCTGCCCACTTGTCTGTATTGCTTGTGATTACTAAATTAGGAATAAAACATGTCAGTAGACAGATCTGTGGCTTATTAAAGTTTAGTTTTGTTGTTTTTTATGAACAAGAGTCAATGGACTTGTTTCTGTTTCTAAGCTCTTTTAACACATGTTTGTGTTTTGCAATGAACAAAATATTAATTATTGATCTACTTAAGCCAAAGTTTCAAAATCACAAAAGGTCTTCTTTAAAAACACATCGTTATGAACAAGTTAGAGGCTCAGAATGCATTAAGTAAGTGAACAAAACATGTGGACTGATGCAGGAAGCTCAAAATAAATTATTTCTGTTTGTTTACATTTTTAAGGAAGCAAAAATTGTGTATTTAACTCTTAGATCCAAGTTGTTTACTAAGATTATACCACAGATATAGTTCACATTCAAATCTTAAAATCTTGTTTACGATGGGTGAAAAACCTTTCCTGAAGTTTTTGTTTTACACAAATTAATTTTATGTGGTAAAATGGAGAGTGACAACAGTTTTTCTGTTGTCACGGCAACATTGCAGAGCCTCACTAGCTTGTTTGCTAACAGCAGTTGGAAATTTAAAACATCTTAACTTCATTTCCCCAAGAATGTCGTAAGTTGTTGGTGAGAGCTGAAAGTCTGCCGTAAGAAGACTGTCGTACGGTCATGGACCGTAGCTTTAGCTGTTTTTTGAGCTCTATAGGGTCAAAAAGTTTCTACTCACTGTTCACTCTCATTTTTTTCCACTCAGCGCTGGTAAAGTCATCTGCAAAACCTCTACAAGACACATTTAAGGGCATTAAAGTGATCACCTGAGTGCTGCTGGATGGTGGCGCTGGACACGTTGCACACGTCGTTGTAGGCGATGACGCTGATGTTGTAGGTGAAGCCGCAGAGGAGGCCGTCCAGCACACACGAGTCGACGAGGAGGTGCAGGTGGCCGCGTCCTCCTCCACCCCAGGGCCTCCACGAAATAGTCCACGCCGGGGCTCTGCTGCCACTGCACGGTGATGGAGTTTGTGGAGCAGTTCAGGGACGACGTCAGGCCCAGGGAAGGACAAGGAGCTGTGGAGAGAGACAGAAAAGAATGTAACCCCAAGATCTTACAGTAAAAATGTCAGACTTACTGCAATTGTAAACTAGAGGTGTGCAATGTACTGAATTTAGATAATATCATATTGTTGTTTTGAAGCTGGGAGATATAATTTAAATCACAATTTTCTAGAACCAGAATATTGTTTCGATTTTATTACGAATTTAGACTATTTTCTGTCTTTGAGGTAAATAAAATTGTTTATGCTTTAGCTGTCACTCACAGAAGGACAAAGGCTGACCAGTGTTGCCAGATTTTCAGAGAGAAACAAGCAATCAAGCTTTTAAAAAAAAAAAAAAACTCCCAAAGCAAAGACCTCAGCACTTCAATAAATTTGTTTCAATCAAATAATTTTAACAATGTGAGTTTATTATTTGGCCATATTTTCATAGTTTTTCTAACATTCATAAAACATGAAAAATCCATGTTTCAGTCATAAACTGTCATACTGTATACTGTATATATTTTTGTAAATCACACCTGAAAAAAATTCTAAAATAAATATCTATACCTTGTAATAATTTAATTTTGATAAGTGCTTGTTTAAATTACCGTATGTTAGGGATGGGACGAGATCTTGTGCTGCGAGATCTCTCGAGATCAAACTGTCACGATACTGTGCGCACACGTACTGAACTGTCTCGTGAGATTTTCCATGGTCATGAAATTAAGTTTTGTATCTTTGAGCAGCTGTAGCAAATATTCTCCTCCACACACAGACTTGTAGCGGACTTATTCTGACAGAAAACAGTCTAAACTCTGTCTCAGTTTTTATTTCGTAAAGATAGGACCAATATTGACAGAGATAATTAGTCCTAAACATTGTAAAAGTTAGCGCGAAAAATAGGCTATAAGTATATTCGTCAAATATACACGCGGACATCGCGGGAACAGCGCAGTGTTTTTCACACTTAAACATCGTTTAAAATAGATCCACAAAGAGATATTTTGGCCTCTATCATCAATAACTGTAAAAAAGTAGGAAAGTCTCCTCATCTGTGTGTGTCTGGTCCCTGTCAGCAGCGGCAGCTCTGTGAAGCAGGAGAAAGGTGGCGGAGTCTGAGCTACACACGGGGGAGCGGATCAATTTCAGTCAAAACTTATATCATTCAAATAATAAAAATCCAAGGTGATACACATAATGGAAGGTAAAGCTAAACTAAAAGAATATAAACTAACAATAATAAATAATACAAATCAAATTTTGTAATTTGCCTTGTTTAAATTCTAAATTGAAACAATTAATGCAAATTATTTAAAAATATTGTCTCGTCTCGATCTCGTGGACCCAATCTCGTGGCTCGTCTCGTGAAAATTCTGTCATGTCCCATCCCTATCGTATGTGTAAATATTTTTTTAATTTAGTGCTTTTTGATGACATATGTGGAGAGCTTCTTATTTAAACTTCTTGTAATTTCCAACTTTTGTCAGTTTCTTTATAAATTGATGGAAACAATGATGACATGACAAACTAAGTCAAAATTAGAAAAAAAGATACCAATTCTGTCATATGGACTAAAGGCAGTGTAAAAAATCCGTGTTAGTGTTACTGACCTGACTCTGCCTGCACCGTGTTACTGGAGGGGCTTCTGCACAGCGAGTTTTCGGCCTCGACACTCACGCTGTACGTCTGACCGCACTGCAGACCGCTCAGCTCACAGTTCGTGTTGTTGGAGCTGCAGGTGGTGACCGCTCCGTTAGCTGCCGTTCCCGTGGCGACGTAGTTGAGGGCTCCATCTGTGAACATCCACTCCGCAATGAAAGTGTCGGTGACGCAGTCGATGACCGCCGAGCCCATGACCGGAGTGCAGGGGACTGAGGGACGACAAGAGAGAGACATTTAGTAAAGAAGGACAACTGATGATAACAGGGCTGAGAAGCGACAAGAATTACCATGGAAATAATGGCAAATCCACAAATGTCTGCTTGTCACAATTGCAAAAATTTACTTCTTTTCTGTGTTTATGGCATAATTTTTATCCCTGGAGTTTTTGTTTTACACAAATTAACTTAAAATGGAAACTGGCATTAGTTTTTCCGTTGTCATGGCAACAGTGCAGAGCTTCATATTTGCTAAGACAGTTAGCATATTAGAACATTTTATCTGCAACTAATGACCTTGTCATTTCCCAATCAGAGTTTTGAGTCAAAATTCGATGTGCACTGCAAAAACTATAAATCTAGACTCGCTTAAAATGACTTGAAATCAGAATTTTAATCCAGATTTTAGCCGGGTTTTAACTGGGATAAGATTTTAATTGCTTCCATAATGTAGAATATTTCACTGGTTCCAAGACAATTTCTTAACCCATTGGCAAATAATTTGTCTTGAAACAAGAAGCAATGTGTTGAAATAAGTAAAAAACACTTTGAAACTAGGAAAATAATCTATGTCTCTAAAATAAATCAAAGTAAATTAGTCAAAATGCTTGAAATTAGGGTTCAGATCCTAGAATCAATCAACTTTAACTTATCTCGAAATTATTTTTTGTAGTGTGCACATACCAAATTGTCAATTAATGGATGAAAAAGTTAATTAAAGCAAAGTAACTGCCATCTTGGTTAAGATTTAGGGTTGAGGGCTAGGGTTTGTAGTAATTAACTTGTTACTAAGTCTTAATACCTTTTCGTTCATTAACTTCTAATTTGTTCATATTGCAGGAACCAATTATTCACGCTTTATTAAGACTTTTATTTAGGTTATCAAGCAATAGTTATTATGGTGTTACCGCTCTGTTTAGTGTCACAAATGCGACATGGACCAGTTTGATCAGAGAGGAATACTTTTCAGTGCATAGGAATCTTGCAGCAGACACTCCCCACATTATTGTGAATATTATCTTACAAATAAACATTGTTCGTACCCGAGTCAAAGAAGGTGGCGGGGCTGGGCAGACTGGAGCAGATGTCGTCGTTGCCCACCACCTGGACCGTGTAGGCCTGTCCACACACCAGGTCCGTGAGCTGGCAGGACAGATCGCTGGTCTCGCAGGTGGACTCCAGGTCGTTGCTCACGGCTCTGACGGTGTAGGTGAGCGCCCCGTCGCTGGCGTCCCACGACACTGTGGCCCGGTTGTTGCTGCAGTTCAGTGACGCTTGGACGTTGGTGGGAACACACGGAACTGCAAAGATGGAGGTCGGTTTGTCACAAAGTATTTGCTACATCAAATTCTCCAATTCAGTATTTGGAGTACTAGTGTTACTATCACTGTTTCTCTCTCTTTTGTGCTCTCTCTGCTACTCCCCTCTCTCTCTGTCTCTTTCTTTTTTCTCCCCTCCCTTCTCTGTCTTCTTCTCTCTCCCTCTCTCTCTCTCCTCTCTCCTCCATCTCCTCTCTCAGCTGTCTCTCCCTCTCTGCTACTGCTCTCTTCTCTCTGTCTCTCTTTCCTTCCTCCCTCTCCCTTCCTGTGCTCTCTCTTCTCCTCTTTCTACCCTCTCGATGTTTCCCTCTCCGCTCTCTCTCTATGTCTTTTCCTATCTGTTACTACCCCTCTCTTTGCCCTCCCATTCTCTCCCTTCTCTCTCTCTCTCTGCTACTCCCCTTCTCTAACTTTCACCTTCCCCCTCTTTCTCTGTCCTCTTTCGCCCCTCTGTCAATCTCTCTCCCTTCTCTCCTCTCTCTGTCTCTTTGTCTGCACCCCTCCATCTCTCTGTCTCTCCAGCTCTCCCTCTTCTCTCTCTCTTTCCCTCTTTTCTCTCTCTCTCTCTTTGTCTCTCCCTCTCTCTCTCTCCCTCTTTTCTCTCTCCTCTCTCTCTCTCTCTCCCTGTTTTCTCTCTCCTCTCCTCCCTCCCTCTCTCTCTCTCTCCTCCCTCTCTCTCCTCTCTCTCTCTCTCCTCACCTGACATGAGCTGGCTGCCGTGGCTGGGGTCGGAGTTGCAGGCTGCGTTGGAAGCCACCACGCTGACGGAGTAGGACTGGCCGCAGCGCAGGGTGGGAATGCCGCACTGTTCGTTGTCGGAAAAGCAGGTGTGCGTGGTTCCCTCCTCTGACGTTACTGTGGCCGTGTAGTAATCCACGCCGGACGAAGTATTCCACGAGATCACAGCAATGTTGGCCACGCAGGTCATGGAGCTGCTGACGCCGGTGGGAGGACAAGGCTCTGCCGAACGTAACACAGACAAGAGTCTTCATCCAGCTTTGAAGCCAGTTAAAAAAGTACACTGGGAAAAATAAATCTGAAAGTGCCTATGACAGGTTAAACAACTAATTTTATCAAAACAAAGTTATAGTTATATTTGACAATTTGTAAAGTATATTACAAATTTCATCGCAGTTTGAACATTTTTAGGATTAAAAATGTATTTCCTGTTTAAAAATGATGACATCACACTAGGTAGTTTGCTAGCAGCCATTGTAATAACTTGGGTCCAAACGCAGGATTTTTGTAACATGAGACATAAAAATACACTGCAACTAACTTGTTATATTTTTGTTTACAAGGTTCTACAAATTAACCTGGCTTTGAACTGAGTTCTACACATTGTCAGTGTGGAGTGACTGCCGCTGAAAGACTCGAGGAAAAAACAAAATGTCATGGTAATATTTGAATCTGATTGGTTTAAGCGTTTCAACTCAGAAGAAGCCAAAAAACTCAAGTTTTCTGATAAATACAGTCGAGATAAAAGCAAAGATATGTTTCCAGTCCAAAAATCCACACATCTCTTCTGTGTATTGTTTTTTTTTTTTTTTTTATCAAAATGGTCCGTTATTCCAATAAGCCTACTTCAGTCGACTCGCCATGTTTGCTTTGGTTCTAACAAGCCCTTCCACTCAAACAACTATGGTGTGCTGTGATTGGTAAGGCTGATCATATGTCTAACTGTACAGCAGAGATGGATTCTTCAGATTTTGTGAAAATCACAAATATTGTGAGAATCCTTCTGGTAGAGAAAATTGAAAAAAATTTCATCTTCATGGTGTAAACGATTTAGAACTCTGCTCTATTTACTGATATTTTCTTGACAAACTTGTTCTTGGTTCATGTACAATTATCATTTATATTTACACCAGGTGTTAATCTACTAAATTAAGTGAAAATTAGAAAATCACAAAAACCTGTCATATGCACTTTTTAAATTTAGATAAGTTAAATTACAAAGTCTTTATCTTGATTTGGGTATATTTTACTGTCCTAAACAATACCATTTTTTAATTACTACACCTTATTTCACCTTGGTAAAGCATGAATAAAACATTAATAATTCATGAACAAATGATGAAATAATAAATTAAAAAGTGTATTAAGGCTTAATAACTAGTTAATTAAAAAACTAAGATCAGGGTTGCAAGATTAAGTTATTAATCATTTGTTCATGATGAATTAAATCATTAAGCTTTTATTTAGACTTTATGATTCTAATTAAGCTGTAGTTTCATACTTCTATCAATAATGTTATTCTTCTTTACAACATGAGGTTTACCTGACTGCAGCTTGGCGGTGGGGCTGGGTTTGCTGGTGCAGTGTTGGTCCACTGACTGAACCGACAGGAAGTACTCCTGTCCACACGAGAACTCAGAGATGTCCGCCCACGTGTCGTTGGTGCTGAGCTGGATTTTGTGTCCGCTGTTGCTCTCTGCTGTGGCAATGTACGAGTCTGCAGTGTCCACCGCATCCCACGAGAAATGACCCACCTTAAACATAACAAAAAACAAGTTACTGTATTACAGAGATGGCAAGTAACTAAGTATATTTACTCAAGTGGTTGTGTATCTGAACTTTACATTACATTAAATTTTTCAAGAAATAACTGTACTTTCTACTGCCTACATTTTAAAAACAAGTTAGTTACTTTTTTAAGTAGAGAAAGATATTTATAACCAGGACAGACCTGCTGCTGCCATGTACAAATTAACAAGTGAAATTCGTCAAAGCTTTGATTTCTAACTTGTTTTTGTTGTATACTTGCTTTGCATTTCATGTTCGGAAGAGCGAGTGGCGGCGCGCAAAAGGTGCAGCGGCCCGGGGGCTCACTCCAAACGTAATTTCGTTGTACTCTGACAATAAATCTTTCTGTTCTGTTCTGTTCTAGGGATGTCTCGATATCAATTTTTTTTCTTGCGATTATTGTGAGACAAAATATCACGATTTAACAATTATTCACGATTACATTTGTTGTGACCAAATAGCAGAGAAATGTTTAATTTCTTTGCATTCTCATTGTCTAACACATCACTTTTCCCCAAGATTTTGACTATTTTTTTGTCAATGTGACAGAAACATTTAGATATCTTGGCTTCATTAGAGATTATTCAATGACTTAATTTAGCTTCTAAAACAATGATATCTCTATTTATTATAAGTTACAAACATGAGTTTTGCTTATTAAATGTCAACATTTATTAAGACTGGGTTGAACCAGTACATCTGTGTTTAACTTCATGCTGTGGCAACTAATAGCAAAAATTTTGAATTTTACATCAATAACAAGGCAAAAATCACAAATTTACTTGTCACTGTAGTAAAAACAAATAAGCAAAAACAATGTATTTATCTGATCTATAAAACATCTTAAACTGGAACTGATATTTTGCTCATGTTTCTATGGAATAAATTTTAAAGGCTTTTGGTTTTGCTTCTACAATTATTATTCTTTTGTTATTTCGATTATCTTGGGTCTTGAATAATCACGATTATCGATTAACCTAATAATCTTGACCTCCCGATTTCTAACACAGATGACATAGTATTTGAGACAAGATCAAAATTAGATGAATTATAATTAATTTACTGTAAAGCTCATCTCACACTTCACAACATCCTAAACCAACTTTGAGCACTGCAAAACTGTATTTCTAGATTAGTTAAAATGTCTTAAAACCTGGATTTTAATCTTTATTTTTGCTACTTTTTTTAGTTAAGTGGGTTTTGCTTGATTATATGATATGTTTTCTGCCTTGTTGCAATAAATTTGTTGTTGTTTCACGTCAAATTATTTGCTGGTGAAGTAAGAAATGTTTAAATTTTTTCATAAATGTCTGCAAAGTAAGCTGCCAAATTTGTAGTATTAGTAGTTTTCCCCGAGACTAGAGAATAACATTTGGCAGTGTGATTGTACTTTATACTTTTTGTACTTAAGTAAATTTACACACATATACTTTTACTCAAGTAAAGCAGTTTCGGCAGGACTATGACTTTTACCAGAGTTGTTTTTTACACTAGTAACTGTACTTTTACTTGCGGTATCAGTAATGTCGCAATGTAACGTTTAAGACCTACCTTCATTGAGCAATTGAAAGTTGTCTGTAGATTCTGCGGTATGCAAGAAGCTGAAAAAAGAAGAAGAATTTGTCAAAACGAATCAGCAGAACTCAGAGAACGGAGTTAAAGTGGATAAACATTTTGCAGACCCATTCTTATAGTTGTGCTGTTGCTCCTGGCGCTGTCGCAGTCGTCGTTGTGGGCCGTGACGTAAACCGTGTAGAAGTCGCCGCAGTTCAGGTTGTTCCAGGTGTAGGAGGTGCTGTTGGTGGTGTGAGCATTGACGGAGCCGTTCAGCCCGACTGCGAAGGCGATGTAGTAGTCGGCTCCGTCGGTTGGGGACCAGCTCACCGCGCCGATCGAGTCTTCGCAGCTGGTGTAGCTCTGGACGTCCACAGGCACACACGGGCCTGGAAAGAGAGAGAAAACAAGTATAGAGAGGTAAACGAAGGCTTACCCAAACGCAAATCACCAGAATTATCTGTTAAAGGTTCTATATTATGCTAAACTCTGAAGAGCTTTAAGCCATGTTAGAATGTGCTACATCATGAAAAAATAAACCTGCAGTTGTATTTAGTTTCATTCGCAAATGTTTGACTTAACCTGTTTTTTCTCCAGAGCTAAAAATACTTTGTTAAACCTTGTTATGTCATCAAGAGGTAGTTTTAAAGATAATAGCTTTTTTAGCCTCAATTAAGCTGATTTAAGATATATTTACAAGTCTACAAATCACTAGATTATCTTAAGTTGTTGCATAATTAATTTGACCTTTTGTTCATTCATAATTGTTACAAAGCATGTTCTTTAATACTACTTAACGACGTCACAAGGTAGAACAGAAAGTTTTTAGTTTAAGTGAAGACCACTGCCTTAACAAGAATGAGTGTTCAGTTAAATATGTGTGAATGAAACAAAACACAGCTTACATACATTAAGAAAAAGGTATTATAGCAAGGAAAAAATGTGCGTTATACAGGCTTTTTAACTGAGAATATTCATTTAATTTTATTGCATAAAAAGTGCTTCTCAAACTGTGATACATGTAACACTGGTGGTGCGTGGGGGCTTCAGCAGTAAATTTAGAGCCAAATTTATTGATGTATTTGCCCTTCTTGGATATGTAAATACAAAACTAACTTAGCCACAATTGATTTTATTTTAGAACTTTTATTAGTGACAATTAAGAACGTTTTTAGATGAAATTTGCACCTGATAATGTCCAAGATCAGATCTGATGGTACTCGGGAAGTCAAAAGGTTTTTTAGGTAGTAGTGGCATAAAAAAGAAGAAGGGCTTTGAGTTAAAATGTTACATCTGGTTGTACGGAGGGAAACACAATGCAAGAAAATAAACTGAAACTGTATATTTGAAAGTTTTATAAATACAAACAGACTAAGGCCTTGTCCACACAAAGACAAATTGATGATAATGTTAAAAATGAATTGCATAAACATGGAGCTGTCTTAAGATTTGTGAGTCAGTAAATTCCTGTAAATGACCAGAGTGTGGCGCTGTGACACTCACACAGAAAGTCACAAAACCAGAGGAAAACTTGACTCTGAGCATGCACAGAAAAGTTGCTAAATGTAAACAGATTTCTTTTAAATGTAGCAAACATTCTGAATGAACAACGTGGATCTAAAACCTACAGAAGAGACACAGAAAGTAGATTTATGTCTCACATTCTTTGGAATATTTTGACAAAGCTTCAGAATGGATTTAATGGAGATTGAAGTAGATTTATTAGATTTTTCCCTGCCTTATGTGAAGCAATGAGACGGCAGATTTTAGCAGTGAACATCATATAAAGGTCAGTACATTCTACAGATGAGACGTGACTCTGGGGCAATGATGGAAAAAAAAATTAAGTTGCAGATACAACGCAACTGCAAAGACACTAAACCGGAGTTTTGAAATCTTTTCACTCTGGGACCAGGTTTCAGAAATGTTCATTTTCAGAGTCCTGAAACACCTGCTTCATGTGGACAATGTGTGGTTTAGGTAAAATATTTGTTCTAAAACGTCTGAGCTTGGCTTTGTGTGGACAAGGCATAAGCAAAACTTGAGAGGAGAGAAGTGGAATTTAATGTACATGTTTTTAGCGATAGATGAAACAAGCAGACACGAGAAGAACAGGCAAACCACACATGGCAGAACCCAGGAGTCAAACCCAGGGCATTGATGTGAGCTACCCTAATGCATTCTGATTCTTATTCTCTGGCCTACCTCTTTGATACTGCACAGACTGGCTGAAAGCGCTGGAGCAGTGTCGTCTGAGGCTTGTACTGTGAAGGTGTACAGTTGTCCACAAGGCAGATCCATCTCTACCACGATGTCAGGCGTTCGTAAAGATGTGACGTAGCCCAGGTTTCCGCTGATCTCCACAGTGTACAGTTGAGCTCCGGCTGCGTTCAACCAGCTCAGCTCCACTGTGTCGTTGTTGCATGAGCCTTGTACATCCAGGCCGTTGGCTGGCACGGCCCTGGCAGACGCAACAACAGATGCAAAATTAAGACACAAAACGCCAAGATTCTAGTAAAAACATTATTTGAATAAAACAAACGGTAAAGCATAGCATAAAATCTTTTGTCGCCTGAACACGATCAATTAATAAATCAGCAAAACAAGTTAGCTAGTTTGTGGTGCCAGTTACATACAAATAATGGATAATTCAACAACTGTAATGATTGCAAGCTGTTCTGAACTTAATAATTACCAGTGTGGACGTTCACTGCTTCGCTGGGTTCGCTTAGGCATGTGCCGCTTCTTGCTACAACATAAAAGTCGTAAGTTTCGCCGCATTCGAGGCTCGTGAAGAGGCAGGGTGAAGTTGTAGAGTTGCAGTAGGTCGTGACGCCAGAACTGGACACAGCAGTAGTCTCGTACAGGTCTACTCCATCCTCATCCTCCCAAAACAATGTGGCTGTCGCTGTGTCGCACCGGAAATCTATTCCGACGTTCACAGGTTCACAAGGTCCTGTGAAGAAGACAGAACATTTTATTATATTGGTAAAAGTGCAATCTACTTGACTATAAAATCTGACCCTTCCACTGCTCTTTAGCTTATCTCAGGCTGGAGAGAGAAAAGTTAAAGTCCATTGTAAATGTCTTTTTGTTTTTTATTTATACACCACAAACAGTAGACCGAATTTTATCATTGGGGCGTCAAGTTTACGTGTTAAGTCAATGTAAACATGTGTCTTGAGGCGTCTTGTAAATTTGAGTTCCAACGGATTTCCACTCCATAAAGCATTCAACGCAAAAGCTAGAAAATCTGTCTCTTCTGGAGAGATTGGCCAAGCAAAACACACAATATGACATATGATGGATTGGTTAAGATAAACCTGGCTCACTCTGATGGTTTTATGTTACACTCCAATTTGAGTTAAATTAAATACTTCAGTATGGTCTTGCTAGTTAAATTGTTTCCTCTGCACTGGTTTCTGGCTCCACCGACGTCTGGATACATGTCAGTCTTGGTCACATCTATAGCCTGTCCAGGAGGGTCTGGACATTTATTCATCTGCCTGTTTGTTGTTGGACAATCTACTCTGTATCTCTGAATAATGATTTCATCTGATTTTCTAGTTCTTTTGTTGGTATTGACCAAAGGCTTCATTCTGTGTTTTCCCACCATTTTGCTTGCTAAATCAACAATCAGGTGAAGTCCTCTGAGATAACTGCACTTTAATGTACTATCAGTTTGCACTATCAGTTTGTGCTTAACCAATCACAACAACAAATCATAATTGCATATCTAATGATAGAACAAGTATCACTCTTCTTTCAAAAGGCAAATACTCTGCTAAAACAGAATCAATTGCTGAGTGCATTTGTCTTGTTTTGGTTTAAATACTACATCCTGTACATACAACGACTTCCTGTTCAATACTCTTCATGAGGTTTCACTACATCAGTTTAAAACAAATAAATATTCTTAGATCAGACAGTTGGGTGAATGTTACAGAAAACATGTTAAAGACTTTACATATCAGAGGAATATTCATCAGAGACACTTGTGTTTAAAAAGAGACATGATTGTCTAAATGCTAACGCTAACAGGAAATGGTTGTATGTACAGAAGTTAGCATTTTTGAACAATCGCAAGCCACTGAAATTCCGTGCACACAGCCCATTACACAGAGACACATACATCATGGAGCTGCCATTTTTGTTTTGTTTCATGCAGGTGCTACTTCCTGTCGTCATTGCTAACAACTAGAGTGACCAGACGTCCCTATTTACCTGGGACAATCCCTAATTTAAGCGAAGTGTCCCATGTACCAGCAAATGTATCCAAAACTATTGCTTTGTCCCAATTTTACACAAGACATGTCCCAGTTGTCCTGATTTTTGATCACTTTGAAACTTCCCAACAGTGAAGAGAGGAATATATGTCTATTTATATACTCAAACTAGACAAAACCGTGCTTGAAAATGACCAAAATACAACAAAAAGTGCATAGATTTGCACTGACAAAAGTATTTGACAATATACAAAAGTGTGAAAGGGCCTCAAATTGACTGAATGCATAAAAATGTTCTTATTTACTCGTTATTTTCACAAAAACTCAAGTGTGTCCCAGTTTTTCATTTTGAAAATCTAGTCACCCTACTAACACCCCCCCTCAACCAGTTGTTTGGACTGCAAATCAATAAGCTGCGGGGCCCAGACGGATTTTTCTTGAGTTTGTGAATTTACAAATATTGCAAGAGAATCATCTGGCTGGCCAGGTTAGAGCTCACATGAATCTATCAAAAATCATCTTTGCGATGTTTGTCAAACCACTGCAGTACAACATAACAATGAAGAAGTACACAGTCAGGCTTAAAAAGGACATTGCTGGAAGTGGAAAGTGAGGAAGTTGTAGTACTACTTGACTAAAGCGGAGTTGAAAATTTGCAGTTGCTATAATCTTCATCACATCAACTACAAGATTTGTTTTATAACTGTGTCAAAATAAAATCAGTAAAAACACACTTTACAGAACTAGTGTCTTCCTGCTGTCCGACTCACGTGTTTCGAAGGCGACTCCAGTGGCCGTCTCCAAAGAGCACTGGTCGTTGATGGACACTGCTGCGACGCTGTAGGTTTGACCGCACTCCAGGTCCACAACCTCGCAGTCGGCGCCACTCGTCTCACATGTCGTCTGGTGACCGCTCGTTGCCGTGGCAATCATCTGATAGGAAGTGGCTCCGGAGGCGGCGCTCCAGCTGATCACCGCGCTGCTATTGTCACAGTCCACATCTGCGTTCACGCTACTGATGGTGCAAGGAGCTGAAAAAGAAAGGCAAACACTATTTAGGACTGGACTAAGTGTAGCCAAAAGTTTCTTCTTGTAGATTTCAATTAGGCCTGCAACTAACGATTATTTTGGTAATCGATTAGTTGGGCGATTATTCTTTTGATTACACGATTAGTTGTTTATAAAGCAAAAGTCACTTGAAAAAAAGATTTTTGCCAAATTTGAGCTGAGCTGACATTGCTGGATGTCCTAGAGATGTAGATTTTTGGATTGTCAAAAGTACCAAAAATCAGACACTAATCAACACTAAAACTGGAATTGAAAGGTATCTAAGTATCTAGACTTAAAAAATAACAATAACAGGATAAAATGTGTCTATTTTGTGTCTGTTGACATAAAAAGAGCATTTTTATGTATCATTGTGGTATCATAATTTATATTAAGAATCATGTCTTTACTTTAATTTTAAAACTGTTTGAAATTTAGACTCAAAACAACACTAGTGTCAGGTAAGCTAGTTTTTACATCAAAAACACTAAATTCAATCTGAGGTTTTTCCACAGCTCATGGATTACTAAATTAGTTGACAATTTTTTCAGCAATCAATTAGCTGCGATTAATCGATTAACTTGTTGCACAAGGACGTTTACACCAAACTAAGTAAAATTAGAAGAATGTGATGTCTGTAATGTGGGCTGTACCTGGTTTAAGTTGCACAGTTTCAGATCCAGTGCTGTTCATTGTGTCTCCCACGGCGACGGCTTGTGTGTGGTAAATGACTCCACACTCTACACCGTCGATGTCGCAGTACGTCTCCTCCGTTTTGCAGTGCAGCATTTGACCGTTGCGTCCGGAGAGAGTCACCACGTAGGACACAGCTCCCACACTGGGCTCCCAGTTCACCGTGGCCACATTTGTTCCGCACCGAACTTCGGCCTGCACGTTCTGAGGTGGGCAAGGTTCTGCGGGAACAAAAAAATTAGACATGGAACATCAAAACTACTCAACATTCTGACTGAGTGGCAAAAGTGTAAGCAATACAACAAAAAATCACCTCTTTGCTGTTTATGGCCTACTCTTTTTTTTATTATATTTTTAATTATTAACTATTTAGGGTAACATGGAAACTGATGATAGTTTTTTCTGTTGTCGGGGTAACAATGCACAAGCTTATTTGCTTACAACCGCTTGTGAATTGTGTAGCTGGTAGAGGTGTCTATATTGTCTCTAATTTGGCGATACAATACATCTCATGTCTCGATACGATATATCTACGATATCTGACATCTGACATATATACGATATCTGACACCTCTACTAGCTGGCTTTTCACCTTCAGAAAGTTACAGAGTGCCTTTAAGTTAAATAGCTGGAAGAAACATATTTTTGCAGTGTAGGATTGAGTTTTAAATAAATATACTTCTTCCTTTCCTGGTTTGAAAACTCTGTTCTACATTTTAATAAATCACACATCATTCTTTACCTGTTGTAATGGAGATGGTCTGGTTGGAGGAGATGCCTGAGCTGCACTGGTCGTTGTATGCCGTTAAAGTGACCACGTACGTCTGACTGCACTTCATGTCATTGAGGGCGCAGTACGTGTCGTTGGTGGGGTCGCACTGGGACGATAAGCCCTGGTCTGTCACTGCCTCCACAGTGTAATACTCTGCACCTAGATCGAGAGCCCAAAACACCTGCCCAATGGACACGCTGTAGTCTGTGCTGAGGATCTCTGGGACACATGGACCTGGAGAGACGGGTTTGTTAGTAAAAGATATATGCAAGAAGTCTGAGGTGAAACGCTATACCTATTTATGACTTTTGATTAGCTTTGAAGAAAAAGACTTGAAGAAGAAGACTTGAAGAAGAAGAAGAAGACTTGAAGAAGACTTGAAAGAAGACTTGAAGAAGACTTGAAGAAGACTTGAAGAAGAGAAGAAGACTTGGAAGAAGAAGACTTGAAGAGAAGACTTGAAGAAGAAGACTTGAAGAAGAAGAAGAAGAAGAAGAAGAAGAAAAGAAGAAGAAGAAGAAGAAAACTTGAAGAAGAAGACTTGAAGAGGAAGAAGAAATAAAGACTTGAAGAAGCTTTGAAGAAGACTTGAAGAAGAAGAAGACTTGAAGAAGAAGACTTAAAGACTAGAAGACTTGAAGAAGAAATAAAGACTTGAAGAAGCTTTGAAGAAGACTTGAAGAAGAAGACTTGAAGAAGAAGAAGACTTGAAGAAGACTTGAATAAGACTTGAAGAAGAAGAAGACTTGAAGAAGAAGAAGACTTAAAGACTAGAAGACTTGAAGAAGAAATAAAGACTTGAAGAAGCTTTGAAGAAGACTTGAAGAAGAAGACTTGAAGAAGATTTGAATAAGACTTGAAGAAGAAGACTTGAAGAAGAAGAAGACTTGAAGAAGACGAAGACTTGAAGAAGAAGACTTGAAGAAGAAGACTTGAAGAAGACTAGAAGAAGAAGAAGAAGAAGAAGAAGAGAAGAAGAAGAAGAAGAAGACTTTAGGAAGAAGACTTGAAAAGCTTTGAAGAAAAAGAAGAAGACTTGAAGAAGTCTGTTGTTGTTAGCATTATAGCCAATTTGTCGTTAACATACAGGCATGTTTTGCTCCTAACAGTTGCGAAAAAAGCTAAAAACACATTGTGGTGCGATATTTGGAGACTCGGAGTGCTTTAGGTAAGTGAGCAAATCATGTGGACTAATGTAGGAAGCTTAAAATCAATTATTTCTGTTTGTTTACTTTTTAATAGAAGCAATAGAAGAAGAAGGAAGTAGAAGAAGTAGAAGTAGTAGAAGAAGAAGAAGCAGAAGAAGAAGAAGCAGAAGAAGAAGAAGAAGCAGAAGAAAAGAAGAAGAAAAAGAAGAAGAAAAAGCAGAAGCAGCAGAAGAAACAGAAAAAGAAGCAGAAGAAGAAGAAATAATTAAAGACAAATAATATGATTTGGCCTATTAAGAAGAGCAGATTTCTTAGTCAAAAGCTGCATGTAACTTGTCTCTTTGTCTGTACTTAGTTTAATGCCATTGGTTGTGTCGCCCAGTAATTCCCAATCTTTTTTATTCACGAACGTCCCACCATTTGAACTTGCAGTTTTTTACCTGTTGCCATGGTTCCGCTCATGTGACTCGTGCTGTTGCATGTTAAACCCACGGCTAATACGTCAATGGAGTAACTTTCGCCGCATTCGAGGTCTTCCAGCTCGCAGTGTGTCGTGGTGTCGGTGTGGCAGGTGGAGATGTGCCCCGAGCTCGAAGTTCCCGTCACAAGGTACCTGACAGCTCCCTCACTCGCATACCAAGACACGAAGCGCCGAATTCAGCTCGCAGTCATAACTTGACACAATATTCTGAGATTCACAAGGGACTGGAAAATAAAAATAGCACATTATCATTCACATTATCATCAAAAATATTTATTTTAGTAATCTCAGTAAACTACATCAACTTCAATTCAAAACTTGTAATCAAACAAAGTAGTACATTGTCTGTCTGTCTGTCTGTCTAGGACCCTATCTATCTATCTATCTATCTATCTATCTATCTATCTATCTATCTATCTATCTATCTATCTATCTATCTATCTATCTATCTATCTATCTATCTATCTATCTATCTATCCCTTTATTTTCTAAACAACCACGGTCCTGTGTGTTTTGTTTGATTGGTCAATCTGGGCAGGTCTAATAGTGCGTTCAGGCAACTGGTAAACTAGGATATTTTCCATCATCCACTTGAAAATGTGCTGGAACACCACTTGAACTGGTACATAAACTACTTGGAGTTAGACTGGCGTAATGTTATAAAGCTTCAGCGTCAGAACTGTTACCATGTGAGATCTCGAAACAAATGTTTCTGAGAACCGGGGTTAATTTCTTAACCAAAAGTTGGATCACTATGAAATGGGAAACTTGAAATGTTCAGCTGAAAATGATCTGACTTGTCTCGAATGCCGGCATAAGAATTAAGGCTAGATGATTAGAAATGTGTTTTGTTCACAATAACAGAATTTTTAGGGTAGTATTTGGCTAAGGAATGGTTTATTTAGTTAAATCAGAGGTATGCTAGTGTCAATCCTGGACAGAATGCCAAACTTGTAGGGAGAGAACAAGAGTTACAATTTCAACTAGCTGAGTGTGGTTGTACCTGATGGTGAGTTGATTACATCAGTGGGCAGGCTGTCACAGGTCCCGTCTGAAGCCACCACAGACACGTGGTAATTAAGTCCACAGCCCAGAGCTCCGACGCTGCACTGACCCTCAGTCGTGGCCTGGCAAGTGGTGATCTGACCGTAACTGTCCTCTACTGTGGCCATGTACGAGTCTGCTCCATCACTGTCAGTCCACGAAACCAACATTGTACTGCTGCTACAGTTGACTTCAGAGCGAGGTCCTGAGGTGTGCAAGGAGCTGTGGGACAGGGGAAAAGAAAAAGAGTTAAACTGTGTTTGCGCCTGATTCAATTTTCTTAAGGGCCAGTTTTTTTGAAGGGCCACAGCCTCTGACAATTGGGTAGCTGCGAAACATGCCACCACTTTTGAGAAACCAGCATTAAATCCGAATTAACCAAGTCAAATGTAAAGGCAGAATTATTCAAAACTTAAGTGTAACCAAATTTGATCTAAGTAGTAACCCAGACTTAACCGCATGCGAACAAGAGAAAATGTATATTGTCAATATTTGGAAGACTTTTTGAGAACAGGAAGTCAATGGGCCTGTATGTTTCTAAGCTGTTTTTAATGCAATGTTTAACAATGAACAAAATGTATTTTACTGATTACTGATCCACATCTGTCATAGTTTATTACTAAAAAAATAGAAAAACACAATAGATCTGTTTTAATAGTTAATCGTAAAGTGGGTTTATGAACTGTTTTTACCGTCTTGATGGAAACACTCTCGCTGGGTTTGCTGGCGCAGTCCATGTCCTCCGCAGTCACGTTGACGGTGTAGGTTTTTCCGCACTGCAGGTTGGTCAGATCACATTGGGAGTTGATGCTCATGCACTGGTCCACCTGGTTGTCCTGGCTCAGCGCGGTAACTCGGTACAGCTGTCCACCGGAGCTGAGGCTCCATCTCATTGAGGCCAAGTTGGTACTGCAGCTCAGAGTGTAGTTGAGGTTTTCTGGGGTACATGGTGCTGAAGCAACAAGAGCAGGGACAGAGCAAATGAAATCGGGGCCTATTTATCAAGTCAGTTGTTACATTGCTGGTGCAAACTGAAAAAATGTGTGTGCTATTTGTGAGTGTATTGCACTCAGTTTAATATTGGAACTTGTGTCTTTAACATTTACACAAAACAAATATACACCACCTCAAATTTTGCACTTTAGTGTCTGTGTGAGAGAAAATGTCAATTATCTCAAGTTTTGCCCCCCTAACTGTTTTTGCACATGAGCAAATGCTTGATAAATCTAGCCCAGAGTGTGCTGATTGGATATTGGTGCTGGTCTATGACATTTTTGCTACATCGAGTAAAATAATCTGAATGGTCAGTACCTGTGCGAGCGATTTCTCTGCTTTCTGAGCTGTTGCAAGTCCTTCCCTCTGCGGTCACGAGTAAAAAGAACATTTGTCCACACGGCAGGCCACTGATGTCCAGCCATTTTGTGCCGAGGTGCAGCAGACGGTATTTACTGTAAAGTCCAGCGTGGCAGTGTAGGACACAGCTCCAGGAACAGGGTCCCAACTGATGGAGACGACATTGTCTTCACAATTGACTTGACTGAAGATGCCCACAGGAGAGCAGGGGCCTGAGGGCACAAGATGAAAGATCTGATGACTCACAAATATCACTAAAAGAGGGCAAAGGAGGTGCGATAGAGGTTATGCACAGACATTCTTTTATTGGAGAAATGTTTTTCTGTTGTCACGGCAACAGTGTAGTTCCATAGTTTGTTTGCTAACAGCAGTTGGAGATTTAGGATATTTTTTTACTGCTGTAAAACAAATAATTTGCACACATAACTGCAAAATGAGCGGGTTTGTACAAAAATGTCCAAAAAAGGCCTGGAAACAATAAATAATTCAATTTTGACCCCATATACACAGTCTGACACTGAAAAAAGTTGATTCTGAGTTTAGTTTCTTTTTAAGCACTTATGGGAGAAAATATGACCCATTAACTCTCATTCCTTTCGCCATTTACAATGCTGTGATGTCTTTCGCATAGCCTCTATACTCATTTGACCAGGTGTAAAACATGCAAAACATAGTGAATGTGTTAATCTGTCCCATGGGGCTTTAATGTACCTGTTTCGGCCGTCATAGCATTACTGTGAGCACTGGAGCACTGGACGTCCCGAGCTTGAACTGTGAAGGTGAAGTTCATGCTGCAGGCCAGAGAGGGCAGGACCACATGTCCTCTGCGGTGGAGTTACACTGATAAGTCTGGACTGCACCGGTGCTGTCTGTGGCCGTGATGACGTAATCATCTGCCCCAGCAGCCTCCGAGCCCATCACCCAGATCGAGTTTGTCAGACAGTCGATTTCAACGCTATTCAGCTGAGGAACACAAGGTACTGCAAGACAAAAACACACAAGAATAGACATTCATTTAACTGGCAAAGGCATAGATAGTACATACTATATAGTAGTACTTCTGGTAGATGTGATGACGGAAATCAACTGAACACAATTGCACAAGTAGCACTTTTATAGATGAAACATTAAAACACGCCATTTCAGCAAAAAAACGGACTGATTTGTGTCCCTAACCTTAACCCGATGCGAGTGGGATGTTCTTCCACAGATAAGTAAGGTAATACAGTATTTAAAACGTATATTTGGTGATATTGTATGTATTTTTCTGCTATTTTCAATATTAAAATGTAAAAGAGGACATTTGGTGGTGATTATAGTCTGAAATGATGCACAAGATGAGAAATACCTAGCCGTTAGCAGTTTTATACCTTATTTTGTATCTATTTTGCAACACTAAAAGGTTTATGAACTACGACTTGACTTGAAATGTGGCGGTCTTGTATCGCTGAACATGTCAGTAGGATGTGTTTTTAAGAGCTATGCAACGGTCAGCGAGGAACAGCTTCATAAAGTTCATAAAGTTAAGACAGCTGCTAAAGTTCATAGTACAGATTTGAACTGTGGTCACTAATTAATGTATCATATCTGGTTTTCACTATGGCAACCAAATCTGAGTATCTAGCATTACCCATAGATTTCTGTAATTTTCAAATTTTATTTGCTATTTGTTTTCCAAACTGCAAACTGATGATGTAAATTGATGTATTTACCAAAGATAAACAGTCATATTTGGAAAAACCTTTTCATATGCACTTTGAAGTGACTTGCCTGTTCTGACTGTCTGAGGAGCGCTCCTGGTGCCCACACATCCGTTTCGGGAGGGCGTGATGGTGACGTTGTACTCGGAGCCACACTCCAAACTGTCCAGGTCGCAGCCTCCACTGGAGCTACTGCAGCTGTGCACCGCCCCATCTGCCCCCACCGCAGACACGCCGTACTCCACCCCCGAAACTCCGTTTGCCCACGACACCGACACCAGCCCCGAGTCACAGGACACAGCCACATCGAAGCTTGGCAGTGGGCAGGGAGCTGGACAAGAACAGAAAGAGGTTTAGTAATACAACAAAATATGGCAAATATGTCCCAAATGCAGCCCATTAAGATGTATGTTTTGGCCCAGCTTGATAAAACAGACCTTACCCAATCTTCTATTCCGTTTGGACAATTTTTAAATACTTTTATGTTGGCATCGTTGTTGTTGTTTTATGCTAACGCTGTTGGAGATTTAAGATGTATCAACTGTTGCCCAACAAATAATTTCCTTAACAAACAAAATCAAAAAGATTCTTAAACCTGTCAATGACAAATGCGAGAGAAGCCTCAATGTTCCTGATGTTTATCTGGTTATTTTTAAGGATTTATTGTTGTATTTTATTAATCCCATTGACAAGAGATTGCTAGTGAATAGTAACATTTCAGGTTGTTTGTGAATAATAAAAGTAAATCATTTGTAGTTCAGTTTTGTAGTCTGACCCTCAAACCTTAGCTCTCAGAAAAATTGGCCTGCCTGTAAATATAATTGAATAGCCCTGTTGTAAACTATCTTCATGTTTCACATACTATTTCACAAATTGCTTATAAGAATGAATTTCTCACATGAATGTTTTATTTTCCAAGTCTTGTGAGCTTTTTTTTTGGGTCAGATAAGTTAAATGTCAGAGATGGTAGGGATGTAGTTAACTAAAGAAATTCTTGGTCGACTAAAGACATGACTGAATAATTTACTAAAAAGGGGCAAAGTAGGATTGTCAAAAGTATCAGTGACACTGGTATCAAAATTATATAATTGTATAAACGAACATCCATATTAAAAACATTACATAAGCTGAACAATATTTGATTTTTTTCTAAAAGTTTTAACATAATCTTGGTAATAAACCAACATGAAACTTTGTTTATTTTGTGCTAAAAATGTCAGTCTAATGTAAATAAGTAAGTAATCTTTATTTGTATAGCACATTTCACAGACACAGAGTCACAAAGCGCTTCACAGTGAGATGAACCCCCTCCCCACTCAGTGACAGTAAACTGCCCTGGGGCAACTCACAGAGGCGATTCGCCCAAGCACCAGGCGTCTCAACCTCCGACCACCACCAAGTGTTCCCTAACATGCATGTTATTGGTTGGTGGGGAAAGTGCCCGGAGGAAACCACCCAGCCAGGAACATACAAACTCCACACAGAAAGCGGGAATCAAACCTTCTTGCTGTGAGGCCAGAGAGCTAACCACTCTGCCACCATGCCGCAGTATATTGACAATAAAAGAGCATTTTCAACAATCGTAATTTGAATAAAGAATAATGTTTTAGTAATAAAATTGAGTTTGAAAGTTCGTATCATAACAACACCAGGCTCAGGCATCGAAGACACTAAGTTTACACAATTTTCATGTAATTTTTGTTCAGTCTGTGGCTCTTCCACAGCTCAGTTGGCAATTATTTCAATAATCGATTAGTTAAAGTTGGGGTAACTAACTGTTTTATTTGTATATTAGTAAGCTTTGTGTTTTCCACTAAAAAGTCTATGGTAAATGCAGCACTTTGTGAAAAAATGAGACTACACTGAGTACTGTGTGAATTAAATAATAATGAGGTTTTGAATGCAGCTCTCTGATTGGCTGTGCTTTGGTGGTCCTCTCCAGTTTCACTTTGGCAAAAAGAAATTTAATTGCAACCAAATAGTGAAAAATGTGATATGAACCACGTGTCAAAGGATTTACAAGATGAAGTTGTCAGATTTAAACCTAAATTGTGCGTGCAGAGTATAAATCAGCTACCCCACCCTAACTTCAGTATTTCGTGAGCTCACCTGTTGTGATGGGCTGAGCGGGCTGAGGGAACTGTTACATTTCGCCCCGACAGCTTTCAGGTGTACGTCGTAGTCCGAGCCACACTTTTGGTTCGGCACGATGCAGTTTCCGTCAGATGCAGCGCAGCCGATATCGATGCACAAGATTTTCACCCCTTGACGATTATAGATGTAAAACTCAATAGATGCTGGCAGTTTACGCAGAATGTCCCAGCTGACGTTGAGGGCGCCGTTGGGACAGTCCAGCTCTGTTTGAATCTGCTGAGGCACACATGGAGCTGTAAAAAAACAAAACAGAGATCGCTTTAACAATTCAATACAGAGTTCATACAGATTTTAATTTAATTTTCCATGATTTTTCATGACTTTCCAAAACAATTGCCAACTTTTCCATTACCTTGTTTAACATACTTTTTAGTCAACAACCATCTTTCGTTAACTGATTAGGACGAAAATACAACGTTTTTATGGAAGTGCTGTTGTAGTTTTTCTGCAGACTGTAGCACCTACTTTAGCAATAGATGAATCACAGTCAAAATCCGTACTAACTTTTATAGGGCTAGTATTAGATTTAAAGGTCTACATGTTGTTGTTAGTGTAACCTATTTTACTTAACCTTGTGATTTAACTTAGCCTTAATATTTTCTTTTTGAAGTCTATGAGCTACAAAAACAATGTAGATTTTCCTTCAAGCCAAACTCTCGTGAGGGTTTGAGCCATGATCTGGGACACGGGGCAGCAGAACTTTGGGTGATTGATCTGCGGACCACTCTGATCATATATTTTATCATGGATGAAGTTTTAAGCTGGACATTAAAGACTGTATTGAGTTGAATTGCGTCGAGCTGTGTCTTCTTCATTTGTGTCAAGAGAGAAAGCGTTATCCAGAGTAAATTTGCAACACTTCACAATATTTTGAGTTTGTACCTGTTTCGTGGACTTGGACGTTGCTCCTGGCTCCCTCACAGCCTCCATCGAGTCCCACGACATAAACGCTGAACGTCTCACCGCACGGCAGCTTCGCGACGTTGCATTTGGTGTCGGCGACTCGCAGCTCCACCTCTCGCCTTCGGTGTTTTCGGCTACAGCCCTGTACGTCAGCGCGCCTTTGGAGGTCGCCCAGTTTACGGTGATGTTGTCCGAATCGCACGAGGAGTCCACGCTCACGAGGGTCGGCGGGCAAGGAGCTGGAAGACACAAAACAAAAAGAGGAGCAGCGTTTGAAGAACTGAATAAGCCAAACAGGAGAAAAGCTGAATATTGGTTATCTTACTTGAAATCAGAACCTTTTACAATTCTCAAATTCCAACCATAAAAATAATCCTAGACATTTTTACTGTAATCATAAAAGTGACCCTGTGTAACTTTCGAGAGCTGGGAAATCCTCTGTATAATCAATTGAAACAGAAAGAATACAAAACAATACTTTAGGATATCCTTCATGTTTATTAGTTAGCTTTATGCCAAACTGAGGGTAATTGTAGTAAAGAACAGCATTTCGATTTAAACAAGCAGGAGGAGAACATTTTAGTCCAACCAAAGCATACAAATTAAAAAAATATATATTACTGTTAGTCTCAAAAGTTACACGTTTATACAGTTACATTACTCCTGTTTTATGATTTCATTTCCACTTAAAGGTGCACTGTGAAAAGCATGTTTTTGTCATTTAGATTTCTTTGATGCACTAAATATACAGTATAATACAAATCTATGTGTTTACTTTGAAGAGGGCTTGTATGGCCACAAAATGGACTGTTATTTGGACTATAAGAGGGAATATTCTTGTTTGTTTCCATGGAAAAGTTGTTACCGGTAATTTAGATGTATTTTTTCCCTTTATGGCCTAAAATATTGTTTTAACTTTCTGTTTGTACTGAATTGAGTAGTTGACTTGTATCCTCCAAAAACGTATACAGTTCAGGATTTAAATTTTAGTTGTCACTTTTAGGCGTCTTTTGTTTCCTTTGCGCAGTTATGCCGCTACCCGGTTAGCGTACCTTTCCCAAATCCCTAAACTTAACCAAATGAATTTAACCTAAGCCTAACCCTAATCCTAACCTTACCCAAATCCCTGAAGTAAATATTTAAAAATATAAACTTTTGCTAGCATAGCCACCAATGCAAAGTAAAGGTGTATGGCAGGTATACTCCAAAGATTTGATCTGGCCCTCAACCTCTTTTCCAAGTATTACAAAAAGATACTTTCCCTTGCTTGCTGGTTTAAAACTGGGCTACTATACCTAAGACTTGATTGATTTTTGTTCTGGTATAACTCTGCTTTAGATCTTGTTTATTCTGTTTTAGAAGTTTTATATAGAGCATTAAATTCACACATAAACAAGATAAGTGTTTGTTTTCCCTATTACTAAAGCATATAGCCCTTTGGATATTTGGCGGCACCCTAAATTGTCCAGACGAGAGGCCATGGTCTTCGGAAAAATCTGGCCCTCGAGAAAAATTTGTTAAATAGCCCTGGTGTATGGCATAACGAATCGTGAGCTCATCTCTGTGACAATCTGCTTTTTTGATGAAATCGTCAGATCTTGATTTCCCTTTTCTCTGATTGCTGCATCTGTCTGTTCAAATATAGACTAGTTTTTTCCAACCTATTACTCCAAGTCTCAGAGTTGCCAAAGCCAAGTCTTTGGGCTTCTTTTTTTTTTTACATTTTTTTTTTAATTTGTTAAAATATATCAATTTATATAACTGAAAGGTGGATTTGTAGCATGTTTTCATGTCTAAAAGTTGTTATTAAAGTGAGAAAAACACATACACTTGTTTTGCAGCAACACACAATTAATCGAAGGGCTGAGAGGTTGCTTGTTTCTCTCTGAAAATCTGTCGACACTGGTCAGATTTTAACAGATAGTGAGGTGTGTTTACCTCAAAGACAAAAAAAATAAATTAACATTCTACAAGAATCGTGACAAAATCAAAATGATGCTCCAAGAAAATCGTGATATTGATTTTTTGCCATATCGCCCAGCCCTATTTAAAAGTCTGTATTTTATTCCTCTTTGTCGTTGTAATTTCATGTTCTGCTCGCTGTAAAGCACTTTGCAATTACTTTATCTATAAAACGCGCTGTATAAATAAATTTACTTACTTACGGTTTAAGTGAACTGTACAGACTCCAGCTCTATTTGCAGTGTCTTTTATAAATTTTGATTACATTTTAGTTGCTACAGATTTTTTTTAGTCGTTAGTGTCTTTGGTGCATCTTTCTGACCTGCTTTGACTCTCTTGTATTCTTGTGCAGGGCTGGGGCAGTTCAGTCCCTGTCCCGTCACGCTGAAGCTGTAGAGTTCCCCACAGAGCAGTGTCGTGATGTTGCAGGACGATCCGTTGGTGGAGCAGGTCTCGGTGCTGTCGGTGTTCAGGGCTGAAGCTGAGGCGTTGTAATAGAGGATCCCTGTGCCGGGCGTCCATGACACCACCGCGATGTTTGCGCCGCAGTCCATGTTTGTGCCGAGATTGCTGTGAGGACAAGGGCCTAAGAAAAGCAACCAAAGTATGTTTTTTACAAGACAAGTTAGAACAGCACAATAGCATTATATCAGTATCCAGATATCAAAGCGCAAATAAAATCATGCTTTGTTCAATATTGTCCTAAGTAGGGATGTCAAGATTATTAGGTTAATCGATATATATCTCAAGAACAAAAGAATAATAATTGAGGCAAAATAAAACCTTTTATTTTAGTTTATTCTATAGAAACAGAGCAAAATATCAGTTCCAGCTGAAGGCGAAGATGTGTTATATAACAGATAAATACATTGTTTTATTTATTTTTACTACAGTGACAATTATTTGTTTGCCACAGCAGGAGTTAAATACAGATATCAGTATTACTTCAAACCAGTGTTGAGAGTGGGTTGTACTCTGTGACAATGACAATAATCTTTCTGTTCTCTCCTGTTTTGCCATTTAAGAAGCAAAATTCAGTTTTTAAATAATCTCTATTAAAGTTTGTTGTGTTTGAAATGGGTGGAGTTTAAGGGGTGAGCTTCAAACAATTAGTCGACTAAAACTTTTCAAAAACAGTGTTTTGATCTAACCAATATCTGACCAAACTCAGTCACAAGACCACAAGCTGAGAAGTTTGAATGCCAAATATTCTCAAAGAAAAATGTAACAAGATTTTCATGTAAAAAGAAAAAGTGAAATAATACACACATATGTGGACAAAACCAGCCCTGCTAAATCAATAAGCCTATACTCGATCTTTAAAACAACAATCATAATGTTATTTAAATTTCAATCTAATGGCTAACTCTAGGTTATGATTTGTTACCTGTGGTGGTGTAAACAGTCTCGCTGACAGCGCTTATGCACTGACTGTTCTCCGCCTGCACGGTGATGTTGTAGTCCTGTCCGCACGCCAAGCTGGGAAGTCGCAGGTGGTGTCACTGCGCTGGCACTGGTCATTGTAGCCCAAACTTCCTTTAGCTTCAACTGTGTATGACGTGGCTCCAATGGCTAAGTCCCAGGTCACGAGGGTGATTCCAGTCTGACAGTCGTATGTGGTCTTCAACCGCGTGGGCAAACACGGAGCTGTAGGCGGGAAACAAAGGGGTACATTGACATAATAATGATTAGTGTTGTTGTGATGCTTAAATTTTAAACTTGATTTCAATACTAAGGGATGCATTTAAAACTTGATACCAACTACATCACAAACACATCTTGTTCTCCTTAAAAATTACTCTTTTGAAGAAAGGTATGTCTCCTGCATCAAGAAAAAAAAATCATCCTCATCCACTGGCTGATGATTTCACTTGGCAAGCAAAATCTGCTCAAACCAAAAATAATATGTATGAATTGTAACTTTCTGCGGTATTGGTCAAATTGCTTATGCAACATAAACAACTAATGAAATAACCGACATGATAACAGTTAATAATAATAGTTGTTAGTTGCAGCTTTAAAACAATGTTAAAAAGGGCAGATATAAAGATTTTAATTTTCATATCTGAATTTGTCAGTCACATTGGTAATTTTATTTGAGAAATGTTTGCCACAAATGTCCTGAAATAACCGTAAAAGATTCTTCATAAAATTTAAAAAGACAAACATTTGAAATAAGTAGTAAAATTTCGAGCAAAACTGTGAAAATTTGACCAAACATTTTGCTTGTTTTCACCCGTTTTGGATATTTTGATGATGTTTATAATTGTCTTTTGTCCAGCAACTATGACATATGTAAAGGTAATGCCACAATTGTTGCCTAGCAACCATCTTGTAAATATGGACAAAAACAGCACATAACAAATATATTTTGTTAACTGTGCACTGTGTAATTATTTTGGCCCAAAACAGACTTGCATAAAAGCATGTTTTTGTCAATTAGAGTTCTTTTTGCACCAAATAAATGATAAAAATCTGCGTCTTTACTTTGAACAGATTTGCGTGGCCACAAAATCGACTGATATTTGGCCTGGAAGAGGGCCGATGTTCTGTCGAGATTGGACTCCCCATCGAAATTGGACCCCTCTTGTTTAAAGTTGGTGCTAGAAAATCAGTAATAATTTTTTATTTTCAAATAACTTTTGCTAACCCTCACCCAAGCCCCAATCCTAAACTTAGCCTTCATATTATGCCTAAACTTAGTTAATTAATTGTAAACTATTTACCGCGGGAAGCTTGCTACGTCACGTACAGCCACAAAAGTCAGTGAGGGGGTCCAATCTCGACGGGAGTCTCATCTCGACAGAACACCGGCTCATGTTTGTTTTATAGAAAAGTAGTTACTGTAGCTGCGTTTTTTCACATTATGTCAGAAAATGAATTTAGACACATTCAGTCCCAAAGGTTTTATCTTTCTAATTTCTAATGAAAATAGGTTGTCTTTGCATTTTAGCACTTTCTGATGACACATGTGGAGAGATTCAGTTTTAGAACTCAAATTCTTTCCTGTAATTTTCAACTTTTGTCAATTTCATCATAATTAGCAAATTTACTGCATTAAAAAGGACTATCACACCAAACTAAGTCCAAGTTTGAAAAATCTGTTAAATGTACTTAAAAGTAGGGCCCAACCAATATATTGATTGTCCTATATTTTTGGCCAATATGAGTACTTACACACCTATCGGTTATTGGCCAAAATATTGCCGATATACCACCGATATTTAGGACATGCTGTACCTCACTTTAAAGCTTACGTCTTCCAGAATACAACCATTATATTCAATCACCAATGAGATTAATATTTCACATGGTTATTACATTTATTTGTGGAGGTGTTTTATTGTCGGACTGCACCTGAACGCAGCACCAGGCTGACGCTCTGCATCAGCAGACTAGTGTTAGTGCGTTCTGAGGCAGCGCTGGATTTAAACGCTCTCAACTCCACTATTAACTAGAGAAAAGGAAATAACTTCATTACAAATTATGCACGCAACAACAGAAAGGATTTTTATTTCATCAAACTGTCAGTATGGAGAAGGGGGATGATCCTCGAGAACTGGACATATATTGACATGTAAATTACTCATGAAAAGAGGTGTTAATGGTCGGCATTGCTCATTGTAATTGCGGTGACGCCGTGCATATTAATGAGGCTAACTGCACCTTTAGCCTCTGAATTCACTTTAGTTGTACAGGTCAGTCAAAAATAATGTGATACAAACAAGTTCCAAGCCTTTAAAGTCACTCATAAGAGGCAAAGTAAGACTAAATGTGACCTAAATAAACCCAACTTAAAATCACTAAAGTCATAAGAGTTTTTTAACACCTATTCCTAATATAAAAGTATTTTTCGATTTCTAATGATATCGGCTGTCATATCGTTATCGGCACCCAGAGCCTCCTCTATGTCGATATTGGTTCCCAAAAAGCCATACCGATCGGCCCTATTTAAAAGTCAAACACATTTAGCATTTGTGGCTCATTATCTCTGAAAACCCGATAAACACTAGAACACTACATAAATTCTCAGTAACATTCACAGTGATAGTTACCTGTGTGCAGCATGGGGCCGTACGTGGGAGTGCTGGTGCATACGTTTGACTTTCCCACCACGCTGATGTTGTAGCTGAGTCCACAGGTGAGGTTAGTGAACGCGCAGTGAAACGTGGAGGAGTTGCAGCCGATCGTGTTGCCTCTGATGTCTCGCGCGATCACTTCCTGCTCTTGGTCCGGTCCCGTTCCCTGCCAGCTCACCACGGCGTCGTTGGTGATGCAGTCCACCGAGTCCACGGACACAGCTGTGGGTTTGCAGGGAGCTGGAGGGGGGGGGGGGGGACAGAAAAGTTGAGATTTTTAAACACCAGCAATGTCACAGTGTAAATATGTAAATATTTTTTCTTTACTCAAAATATCAAATTTTGCAGTTATTCACAATAACCATAAGAAAATAATTTTCTATCATTCTCATTTTCTAACATGTTTGTGTATCCATTGTTTGACTTTCTGATTTCCTGTTTATCTAACATTGATTTTTCCTAAATTAGCAATCTTGGAAAGCCTAAATCAATGATTCTCAATGATTTGGGGTTGTACAAAATTAATTTGACAAACGATACTCATATTGGATTTTTGAAACCATTAAAGTTCACAAAATTTTCTTTTCACTTTAGTTAAAATACACCTGGGATATAAGACATGTACAGTACCTGAAGTATCTAACTTTTTGTTGTTTCTATTGTCCATCCCTACGGTTTATTCATCTTATTTCGCCCCGCCCACTTTTCCTGGTTGAGCACTTCCTGTTTAGCTCAAATAAAGTAGCTAACATGCTAGCTTGTCTGTTTTGTTGACATATAACGAGATATAACAGATGAAACAAACACAGCGATACAATTCTACAGTCTAAACGGAGTGCAAACAGGAAGTGCACTGCTAAGAAAAGTGAGCAGAATGGGAAAAAAAAAATTACACAGTTATTATTCTTCCAATTATTTTATGACTTATTGATTAACCCTTCACTCTTCATGTTCATTGGGTCATTGTGACTGTCAGATCAAATCATTGTAGCAACAGAGCCTCTTCACTGATGCTTTTAAAATGTAGAAAATAACCCATCCCACATAAAGCAAACTTTTTCATTACATTACTTTCACAGTAAGACAAGTAAGAGAGTAACCAACTCCTACCTCTAATAAAAATACACTTTCTTGCGGTCTTTGCAAGCAGTTTTTATAAATCATAAAAATGAAGACAGCTCACTGCTCCCTGTGAGGATATTCTTATTCAGTGAGTTCGATCACATGACCTGCACTCTTCTCAATGGTCGTACTGAACTCTGCATGTCTGTGTTGTCTCTATCCTAACTGCAACATGATGCGACTGTGAGACAAGTAATTGTTGCAAAATAATCTTATGTCTGTGCTCTTTTTGACACATGTAAAAATAGCAAGAGATTCTACTTTTGATTCAACTAAATATAAAAAAAATATATTACTTTTTTTCTCATAATAACATGCGTTTATTCCCATAAAATTGTTATATTTTTGTCATACAATAACAACATTTTAAAGCTTTGACTTTAATCTCAACAATGAGAGTTATTTTCAAAATATTTTAAGTTCCTTCTCGGTGCCGAAGCTTTTTTGTACTCATCCCATACACTGTGTCCAACATTTGAGAGAATTTTACACTTGACACTGACCTGAAAGCACTTTGTAGTCAGACTCATTGATAACTCCGCAGTCCAGGTTGTCTGTTGTCACGACGATGCTGTACAAGACGCCACAGTTCAGGCCGCTGATGGTGCACTGGCTGCCCGGGGAGTTACATGTGACACGAGAGCCGTCGCTGCCGATGGCCAGAGCCGTGTACGGACCACTCTGAGCGTTTGAATGCCAGGACACGTCGAAGGAGTTGGCAGCACAGTCCAGTGTCGCAGCCACGTTGTCCGGAAGACAGGGAGCTGAAAATAATACGATGTAAAAAACATGTATTAATATTAACCAGTTACTAGGTTTAAAAAACTACAAAGACAATAACAATGACATGTTGAGAGAAACGTAAAACACAAGTAGTAATAACTCAAAGAAGTGGGTGATTTGATTATTAGTTACACTACCTATTTAAACTCCCAAGAAAGTTACTTACTTCTTATTTCTCTAGGATTACTTAGTGTGTAATATTGTGTATGTCACATTTGGGATTTAGTAGTTTGTTACTGACATTTAAGCAGCAACAAATAGGTTCTTTAAACTGGCTCAAATTACATAAAACTTGTTTGACCCTACCTGAGTCGAAGACCAGTGTGGCTGCAGGGCTGCTGTCACACGAGCCGCTGGAGGCGATGAGTGCAGCGGTGTACTGCAGCCCACAGTCCAGCTTCACGGTGCAGCTGGTGAAGTTACTCGTGCAGGACGTCACGCTCCCATCGGCTCCAGTGAAAGTGGCCGTGTAGTGGGTCGCACGGACGCTCTGCGTCCAGGTCAACGTCGCTGAGCTGGTGCCGCAGTCAGTGGTGGCGACCAGATCAGTGGGAGGGCAGGGAGCTGGTTAGGAGATAAGGAGATACGTATATTAGGCTGGACAAAAACAGCTTCTGTGCTTTCTAAAGTTCTGTCATCCGAACTAAACTTTAAGAGTGAAAAGTAGAAGTATGGGACAGAAATTATTCACTACTAAAAATGTGTTTATTTACCATATTCAGTAAGTTACTACAGCCGCAACTGTTACCTGTTGACTGTGTGCACAAAATGTCAGTTGGCTTATTTCTTTTTGAAAAAGCTTTACCAACATGTTAATTTCCTGTTCATTTCAATGGGATTTATACTACTAATGAAAAAAACAACAAAAAAATCTGCTGTGTTCAAATCGAACAGCGTTGGAGCGTCAACGTGTCCAGTACATGTAGAGCGGGCGATATATCGAATTTTAAATTTATCATATTTTTTTGCAGTGTATATTTATTTTTCTACTTTGCCAAATGTTGCACCTGTGAATAATAAATATGTGCAATAATAATAGTCAAGTATACTATTTTTTTATACAAAATGTGCTTGCAATAATAACAAATTGTTTAAATAATTGTGGTCCGGCCCTTTGTCACTTGTACGAATTCGAATATGGCCCTAATTTAAGGGAACGCCCACTTATAGACCTTTGCAGGGAAGTGCACATATCCTAATGGGGAACAACAGCTTCACTCACTGCTCAACAACTACAACAGCAAATGTGGATTTAAAGAAATATATTGTGCAGATTATAGATATGAAAACATGAAGATAAAGTGATCTAGCTTCGGCTACATTTTAACATGATGCTTGTACCACCTGGCGTATTTTAACATCTGCAGAAAAATATGTTTACTTGGCCAAGATAACGTCAAGACTTAGTTGTGACTCCTCTGGAAATAGTTGTGCTCAAAATGCACCAGGAAATGTCTTAACGATGAGACCTTTCCTCATAAATTTCTCCCACAACAAGCCACATCTCTAAATATGACGCTTTGCCAACTGTATCTATCTGAAATAAATAAGGCATGACGAAATAAGACATAACCCAACATAGACCAGAAATACTAGACACAGACCTGTTTGTGCTTCAATCGTTTGGCTCACGGCGCTGGTGCACTCCTGGTACTGAGCGGACGCCCGGAGAGTGTAGAGTTCGCCACACTGCAGCCCCGTGATCACATGGGACGTCTGGCTGGTGCTGTACTGCTGTGCCGAGCCTCCGAATTGTGCGGAGTCGAGAAAATAGGTCACACCAGACTTTGTGCTCGGGTCCCAGCTCACGGTGATGTCGTTGTTGCTGCAGGTGGTCACCGCTTTCAGACCGGTCGGTGGGCAAATGACTGAAAAGATTAAAAATACAGATGAAGTTTGAGTACAAGGTAGAAATCTAAATTTTCTTTTTCTCTGTAAATGTGATCACCTGTTTTTTTCCCACCAGTTTAAGAGTTTTTATAGATGTATTTTTTTTACCAAGAATAACATCCCAATATTTACAATATGGCCAAGATATCTATATATGATATTACAGCTGCAAAATATTGTGAGAAAAATAAAATTGTGAGCTCATGCTTGTGACAATCTGCTTTTTTGGTGAAATCATCATATTGTGATTCACCTTTTCTCAATTTAAAGTGCAGCGTGTAACCTTTTGACCAAAAAACAGACTGGTTTGTGTGGAATACTGGTCACTTCTAGAAAGTTACACAATGCACCTTTAATGCAGCTTTCTGTTGATGCAGTTGCAGATAATTTTGCACTGAGCTGAGAAAAACCTCAAACTGAACAGCCTTTACACTATGATCAGGCTTAGGTAATTAAAAAAAATCAAGAGACTCAGATTCTTTCATTCTCAGTGTCGGACTAGCGTCATCGTAACGTTTTTTGTTGTGGCAACACCAAACGAAGGGGAAAACAACAACGTAAAGTAGCGACGTAAAGTAACTTTAAATTTAAACTTTCACTCACCACAGCACAGTGGTTGTTTACCGTTTCCAAACTTTAGTATTTGAGCATCTAACTCCAGTTGTGCCAAGCATTCCTATGCACAGCTAGGTGATGTTTTCCCCTTCGCGTCGTCGAGAACCAAACAAAATGTCACGCCACATCATCAGTCCGACCTCGACAATGTTGGCTTATTATTGGCTTGGGGTTTTGAATTGTTAATCAATTCTTTGTCAGTAAAAACATCCGGTTTGGAGCAAAAAATAAACTTTGAGGCAGAATATCTAGTATATATTGTATTGTTGTTTTTTTTAAAGAAATGGTAAATTTTATATAAATAAATTTGTTTTTTTTAGTTTTGGGAAAAGCTTAACAAAAAAGAATAGAAAATTGAGATTGATCAATATAAAGGATAAAATTGTGATTATATATTTTACCAGATCGAACCGCCCTTTTGTATAAATTTTGCTTTTTATGTAAAGACTAGGTTGTCTGTAAATCTGAACCTCCACAACATTCTGAAGTTACCTGAGCTCAAGTTTGACTGAAATTTTCTGACTTTTGAGTTCTAAACAACTAATCAACTAATCAATCAATCAATCAGTCACCAAAGTTATCATTAGTTGCAGCCCTAGTACTGCTATGACTTAGAGCAGAATGCAGGAAGACAAACCTGCATCAAACATAAAAGGCTGGTTGGGTTGGCTCCAGCAGCCCCTCTCTCTGGTGAGCACAGTCACAGCCACGGTCTCCCCACAGTGGAGGTTCAGGATGGAGCAGGTGGTGCTGTTGGAGCTGCAGTTGTGTGTGTGCTGCGTCACAATCTCCAGACCCGTGGCCTCGTAGAACTCTGCGTTAGGCACAGCCGTCCAGTTCACCAGAGCCACGTTACCGCTGCACTGTCGGGCCACTGAAAACTGAGAGGGAGGACAGGGACCTGGAGAGGAACAGTTAAAGTTAAACATTTTTGCTTGTTTTCACCCCGTTTGGCTGATTTGATAAAGTTCATAATTGTCTTTAGTCCAGTAAATGTGACTTATATAGAGGAAATTCCACATTACTAAGCAACCATGCTGTAATAATGGGTCTAAACCTACATAAAAGACACAAACGTTATGATTTGACGTTATTTAATACCTTCAATAAATGCTTAAACTCACAGGAAAATACCATGAGTCAGTGTTTCCTATTAATAGAGAATGAGACTATGGTGGCCTCCCCAATATTCGCCCTTATTGTCTAAAAACAAGCTTAGCAGTTAACTGGTGATGACATAATGGTACTCTAAGCTTGTAGCTTTGCAATAAACATTTGTAAGTAATTATATTACATCCACAATCAATATTATTTGACCAGCAGTTACAACACATGACTTTTCATACCCCCAGAATTGTTTTAATAAATAGATTTTAACATGGACCCCTAATACCAGTGTTTCCGAACCAGGGGTACATGGACCCCAGGTGGTACGCAGAGTTAAAAGTAAGGTAGATTTGCAAGTAATGTAATGTGGAAAAATGTTATTTGCAGCACATTTTACATGGTAAGAGGCAATTGTTTGAGTTACAATGTAAATGAAAATGTTTGAGTAAAGATAAGTACCAAAAAAACACATGACATAGTGGGTACTCCGTGTGTGAGATCATGATTATGGGGTACTCAAGACAAAAAAGGTTGGGAACAACTGCCTTATCTTAAATCCTATCTTAAACACTAAAAAGTGCATTGAGGGAGGGCCCTTTTCTGCCCTGGGTGATCTATACCCTTCACCCCCACTTAGTCGTATAATTGTACTTAGCTTCATTAATATTTCCTTGGTGTAATAATTAACTCTGTATCGGCATTTAATCTAATACAAAAGCTTAAAGAAAAAAAATGGGCGGGTGCATAGGAGCGAGAAGCTCTTATGTTACGAAGCATACACAGAAGCATCGTTCGTGTTATAAACAGAGATACACAGTAGAGACAATAGGGTTGTTCAGTAAGTCCAGGTGATACTTAGCCAAAGGCCTGACGGTATAGGACGACACTACCAGGTGCAAGGGACAAAATTGGTAACTTTGTCAAAGAAGAAAGCTCATGAACAAAGGGTTTCTGAATATTAAGTAGCGGACAAAGTGTTACAAAGCTATAGAACAGGGTCAAAGTTATGTACGAAACATGATAAGGAATGGAAGGTTATAAACTCAGGTGTATTTTCTTTGCATTTGCTGTTTCTGGAATTTTTCTACAAGCAAAAATCTATTGGGGTCTTGAAGGGACACGAGCTAGCAGAGCTTTGGAAGATTGGTCTGCACATCACACATTTAATCATGGAGTTAAAACGGGACAATAAAGTTTTTAAATCAGTTCAAGCTACGTACTGTATGTCTACTAATATCCAGAATGATTTTTCCTCAAATGCACTTTACCTGCCAGGTAGCTTATCTGCTGACTCTTATAGCCTTGGCAGGAGTCGGAAAACGGCGTGACTGTGATCCTGTAGGTCTCGCCGCACTGCATGTTGGGTATGTCGCAGGTGCTGTCGTTGGTGGTGCACTGTTTCTTTTCGCCGTTACGGCTCAGAGCTTCCACGTTGTAAGAGACGACTCCGACACTGCCGGTCCAGCTAACTGAAGCAGTGTTGTTTTCACACACCAGAGAAGCAGCTACGTCCTGAGGCGCACATGGAGCTGGAGAGAAAACACAATGCAAACAAAAGCAAAAGTTAATGCAATGAGAAAAGTGATTGTTTTTATATGAGATACACAAGGCTAAGATTAAAAGAACAGCACATAATCCACAGTAGTTGATGTAAAGTTGTCAAAATAAAAAAAATCTGAAACTAAAATATTATTAAAGCAAAATAACTTTTAGATTGTGTATTAAAACAAAAATCACATTATTTAAATTGTTATTATTAATATAACTGTATCGGGTGTAGCTACAGCAGTGATACAACAATAAAATCTTTTGTATTCTTCAGTGTTTAAGGTTTAAGACATTTGAAAAAACAAAGAAACATACAAAAGTGTGTGCATTTAGTTGCAACTTTTTTCCAATGAACTTTTTTTTTTTTTTTTGCTTCTAAATGATATATTTCTTTATTTTTTGTTAAATTGAAATTGTGACTTGAACAATAGTGAATACTGGACCAGGCTCATGCCTGATGGATATGTGCTGAACTCCAGTTGGAGTTCTTCCACGTTATCCATTTGGGACTTTCCTCGCTGAAAGCATTGAAAAAGGTGGGACATCTATGAAATTCTTCGAGCTGATTGGGTGTGTGGCCAACCTCAGTTTGTACTTATCCAGCCACAGCATTGATTCGTATAGACTGTGTGTGGGACAGACCAATTGTCACGCACCTCTGCTCTTCTTTCAAAAAGGAAATACTGTGTATTTCTGCTAAAACAGAATCAATAGCACAGAAACATGTACATGAATGGGAGCTGCCATCTATGTTTTGCTTAATTCAGGGGCTACTTACTGCTGTTTTTACCAAAACCTCAAGCTCAGTTGTAATGAGGTAAGGTACACTTTATTGTCCCACATTGGGGAAATTTGCCTTGGTCCAATTAGCGATTGGACGTTAAACCACTGGACTGAACACTAATCGGCCAGATGATCTCAGTGGATCCACAAATATCACAAAAGAATCCATCTGGCTGGCCAGGTTAATGATTGCTGATGAACAGAATGATTTATTTTTCTCAAAACAAAGCAAAATTAAATAATTAATTATGATCTGTAATGATTATCTAATTTATTATTTATCTCACTAAAATTGAAACAACAACACTCAATTAAGTGTTTTGTTTTGTTTTTATCCAATATAATTAATTACATTATTGTTGCAGATGGAAATATTAATATATTGCAAAAAGTGAAGACTTTAGGAAGTGTTTTGTTGCTAAGTTGTCAAGTTGAACAACCCTTATGTCCACTTTGCATCTCGCAGGTGGAAACAATGAAGTTAAAAATTTCAAAACAGATTAATGTGATAAAAAAATTAACTTGATTAATATGTCTGTAATAAATTAATGCACACATTTGACACCCCTAATTGTAATGTATATTTGTGGTATCAATCTGTCTTATTTGTATCAAGATAAAGGACGGGTGTTTGTGGGTTCACACACCTGTTACTATCTGAGCCGTGGCTGGCACGCTGCTGTTGCAATGATCAGCGATGGCAAACACATTAATGTCATAGATCTGTCCACAGAGCAAAGGGCTGATGGAGCAGTCTGTGGTGCTACTGCTGCAGGTTTTCACATCCGTCGCTGAAGTCGCAGAGGCGTAAAAAGACTTCCTGCCCAGGGTCTCGTCCCACCTCACGATGGCAATACCGTCTCACAGGTGTTGGTTATGTCCACATTTTGAGGAGTGCAGGGTGCTAGACAGAAAAGTCAAATTACTGAAGCATCAATTCAGCAAGTTCATTACTGCACTTGAACTGTAGAATAAGCTAGTCAGAACACTGCAAAAACACATATCTTATTCTAGTTCTTTCTCTCATTTTGCACAGGATATGTTTAGTTGAACTTATTTAAACCAGATTAGCTAGAAATTCAATAATGAAAAGAAAGAAAATCATGTTGAGACAAATATAAATTTTTTTATCCCTGTATCAACATTTTATATATGAACATAAATATTTTGATCAGCAACTTTATTATTAGACCAGAGCTAAACCAGTAATATACTTAAAAACTAAACCAGACTATAACTGCAGTAAAGAAAGATTAAAGCTAGACTAAAGGAAGACGAGATCAGACTAGACCAGGACTAAAACTGGACTAAACCAGGACTTCAAGACTAAAACTCATATAGCAGCGTCTATATCTTTGACAAAAATATTAGATTGAGATAAATACTGTATAACTTATTTCAAGTAGATGTTGACTTGCTTAAAGTGATTTTGAATTGTTTTAAAATGCTAACTTTACGTCTTCCAGTGATCAAAAATCAGAAACTAATCATACTATATTTAACCAAGAACTAATACAAAAAAAAAATTACAAACAGAGAAAATGTGACTTTTTCTGAAATTGTTAAAAGTCTGACAAAGTGAACGCACATTGTGTGCATAAAACATAAATTTGCTGAAAAGTACATAAGTAAAAATCTTAATTCAGCCTGTTTTGCTTTGTGTTACAGAAACAGAATTAAACAATCTGTATTAAAGCTACATGACACTGTTCTTATATAGTGACTTGAACAATCACTATTATGGATCAACCTGATAATCTTGACATTCCCACCTGTGACGATCTCGAAGGGTGCGCTGGCCTCACTGTCACACAGTTCTCCTGAGCCACGGCTGTGACGCTGTAGGTGTGACCACACTGCAGTCGCTCAGCACGCAGCTGCTTTCATCAGAGGAGCTGCAGGACGCGGAGTGTCCCAGACTGGACACGGCACTGACTGTGACGGACAGAGCATCTACATCCTTCACCCACGGCACCACGGCTTCGTTCGTGGAGCAGTTCAAAGAGAAGTTCTGCATCACTGGAACACAAGGAGCTGGAACACAAAAGAAGAGATAGATTTAATATTAGGTTTAGCTTTGGTAACTAATATCCAAGCAAAATGAAGTGACCTGTTGAATTTTCCTGTAGAAGTTATGCACAGATATTCTTTTATTTGTGGCAAACTTACGTGCACACAAGAAAATGTACTTCTTAAGTCTATCTATACCTGGAGTTGGTTTTACACAAATTATCTTTATGTGGTAAAATGGAAAGTGACAGTAGTTTGTCTGCTGTTGCGGAAACAGGGCAGAGCTTAAAGGTGCACTGGTGAGTAACTACTTTTGCAGACTGTGATCGTAAATAGGTATGTGACCTAGCTTAACTACACAATTCATATGTTTAAGCTATAATGTGACAATAATACAGCCAAATTAACATCTTTTCTATGGAAACAAACAGGAAAAGGCCCCCCTCCAGCCCAAATAGCAGTCCATTTTGTGACCATGCAAGCCTTCTCAAAGTAAAAACTTTGATTTTTGTGATTTATTTCATGCAACAAAGAAATCTAAATGACAAAAACACGCTTTTCTTCAAGTCTATTTTTTGTCAACAGTGCACCTTTAAAGCGACCCCTGGATATAATCACGTATTACCCTAAGTAAGTGATGATATTATAAATGTTTTAGGGTAAACATGTGTTTTAGGGTAATCACATGTTTGCCCTAAAACATTTATAATATCATCACTTATATAAATATAAACAAATACCTTGGAAGTATTTGTAGTTTTATTAAATAGTGTTTGAAGAAATGACATGGAGGCTGCCATTTTGCTGCGGTTGTGACATAAAATAGTGTTGTCAAGGTAACAGGCAGTAGCAGGTAACTAAGCAACATGAATTCCTGGGTTAAACTTTTCAGTTTGAGCCGGAGCAAAGCCAAATACAGAACGATTATGTGGAATCTAGCAAAACTGAAGATAATCAAGAGGAAGAGGCAAGAACTGGACACTGTCAGTTGTGTTTTTGTGACAACTGTTCACAGATGAAATTGTGCGAGTAACCATGGCAACACTATTTTATGTCATCAACCAAATGGCGGCTCCCAGCGGCTTGAAACAACATAAACAATGAAAAAATTGTAACCAGTTATATATTTGTTTGCAATTTATTTTAGTAAGCATGAGCAGCACTAGCATTTTAGCCATATTTATCTCCATAGTCAGGGTTCCCTTTAACTAACTTGTTTGAAGTTAAGATTTAGAATTGAATAACTGCAGTATTGCAATAAAGTTTTCTTCAAAGAGACTCAAAAACATATTTTTTTAAGGAGAAAAGGGTTATGAGTTGTGTGTGCGCTCCCAAAGTCTGTGATAAATGAGAGAAGTTAAAGTATTTCTGTTCAGTTGTTGTTTATATTTGTTCAGACTGCAGCATGTTGTCATGGCAGTTGTAGCGGCCATCTTGGCACTGGAAAGGCAACAAAATTATAATTATATATAAGTGACATAATTCATGGATTAACTTTAGCATCTTTGCGGCTAACGGCTTACAGTGTTTTGTTTATTGTCCCGGCTCAACAGTGAGTTTCAGTGTCTCCTTATCATCTTTACTTCAGTCGTGCTGTTTCTAGTTAAAAATCTGACACTCTTTGCGTTGTTTTTCCAATTCTCACGATGAATTGTGATCTATATTTACTGTTGCTCACTACTTTTCCAGATACATTGTAGAAAATTTTGAGTGCACTACTTTTTGACTTGCTGGACAATCGGACACCACTACAAAATGGTGTGACCCCTGAATAGTGAACTATGTAGTGAACAGTGTGGAGTTCAGTGTTCAGACAAGACTGTATATATGGTTCAGACCTGTTACTATGGTGAGCGAGGTGAGCACGGAGCTGTTGCAGGAGTCGTCCGCTGCCATGACGATGACGGCGTACTCCTCTCCGCAGCGCAGGTTGTGGAGTTCGCAGGAGGTGCTGGTGGTGGTGGTGCAGGTGTCCACGTGGTCCGCCACCTGGCCACAACCCGGTAACGCTCCGCCCCCGCACTCGCAGTCCAGTTCACGGTGGCCACGCCCGACGCACAATCCAGAAAAGTCGCTACATTAGTTGGGTCGCACGGAGCTGGAAAATGGCACAAACGTTTTTTAAAAATGTTAGATTATCAGCAGTATACACAGTAGAAGTAGGCCTGGGCAATATTGAAGAAAATTAAGATCTTGATAATTATTATCACAAAAGTCATTCCAACATAAATCAGTCAATCAACCAGTCAATCACTGGGAATAACAAACCTTAGTGCTTGAAATAAGTAGTAAGTACCGTATATTGTTTTTAGTGTGTTAGGATTAGATTGCCAGTGAAAACAACATCTTTTACTTACATTTAAGAAGAAAAAGGCCACTACACTTGAAATGTGAGCAAAATATAAGGATTCATTGGCAAATCTCTCTAAAAAACCTTTGCATTTAATATGTAAAGAAAATGAACTGATCAGTTTAAATGTTTTGCTGTCCACCTTTCCCGATTTTACTGATTCCATTATGTGCGTCCTGTGATTTTCAACTCTTATTTGTCAATTCCTTCATAAAGTGCAACTTTACTGATGTAAATTATGATAAATATTTGGCTCAAGAAGCGCCACACCAAACTAAGTCAGTTTTAGAAAATGGACTTTAAGCGTACCTGTTTTAACACTCGCAGTTGCAGTGCTGTTGCATCGATCGTTTACTCCGGTCACATCCAGAGTGAAAGTCTTCGCACACTGCAAATTGTTGAAGGAGCTGAAGCCGTTGTAGGAGAGACTGTCCAAAGAGAATCCTCCTTCTCCGCTCAGTGTAGCCACGTAAGATGTGGCCCCAGGTGCCAGGTTCCAGGAGGCGAGCAGGCTGTTGTCCACACACTGCATTTCTGCTCTGATGTTACTTGTGACACAAGGACCTGAAAAAAGTGTAGCAACTTTAAAACTACGAACTACGAAACTGCGCCACAAACTTTTGTTTTAGATACATCCACAAACAACTCAAGAAAAGTAAATAGAAAAAAAAAAAAAAATTGTTGTCATAAAATAAGATTAGGGCGGATATTGATCAATAATTGACTTGAATTGAAGCAGATAATAACAGCAGATAAAGGACTAAGCCTAGAGCTAAACCAAGCCCATTGTTATAGAACCTGTTTTGTAATTTAGTTTTATTTTGAAATGTTGCGTATGTGTTTATTTTTTGGTTCTTACTTCCTGTTTGTTGACTGTCTATTATGCTTCACCTGTTGTTTTCAAGTGTATTTAAGCCTCATGTTTTTCACAGTCCTCAGTCAGTACATTGTCATTGTCATTGTCTCGTTTAAGTCAGATTTTCTTTCTGAAGTTATTTTTTTCTGCGTGGTTTGGATTCCTGGTTTTGATTTTAGATTTTGAAATTCTGCTTTGTTCATTAAAACATTATTACGCGATGCCCATGTAGCTTTACATTTAGGTTACTACATCTTGAGAAAAACTAGAGCACACCTGAACCAGAACTAAACCAGGAATATGGTCTTAAAGATCAATTTTATTACATCATCTGACTCGATTCATTTTAAAAGTTTTGCAGACGTGTGGCCCATCATGGTCCAATTTACCATGATGGGCCAGTTCTTTTTGTTCAGAAACATGTTGCTCTATATTGACTTCTGTTTACAGTCTGCCAGTCTTTCAAAGTTTCTCTTTAAAGTGGTCTGGTCCGTGGTCTATTTTATGCCAGGTTACATTATTTAATGGGCCGAACAAGGGGTTTACCAGGGGATACGTGGAATGGTTTAAGACTTTAAAATATTTTTAATCATTTTTGAGAATTGGGAGCATAAATACCACTAAAAACAAGAAATAAAACGGTAATAATCAACATTATGTCATGAGATAAATTAGCCTGCAATTAGGCTTCAATTTCCTTCACAAACTACAAAATATTTTGTGATTTTCTGCATGAAAACAGTTGTTTGTGTATCTTAGATCGCTTCAAATTCTTAACATTAATAAAATCATTCATAGTTTGCACAAATGTTTCGGCCCTTTTGTGAATCCTCCTGAAACACGACTAAAATGTAACTTTCAACAGAATTATTAAAACTAACACTGTAAATCTAGTGAATATCACAAAAGTAGTAAGAAAAATCAAAAATCAATAGATCAAATTGTGCAAATTAGGAAGTACGTGTTAGACAAAAAGTAAGAGGTAATCGGGACACTCGGAACAAAAAGATTGGGCATTACGCAGACAGTCGTACTCACCTGTATTGACCACCTGTGGGCTGCTGCTCTGGCCGGTGCAGGTGCTGCTGTGGGGCACAACAGTCACGTTGTACTGCTCTCCACAGGGTAAATCAGGCAGGACACAGCTGGCCGTGTCAGTGGGACAGTTCAGCACAGTGCCGTCGGACTTTGTGGCTTTTACAGTGTAGTTCAGCGAATCGTCCGCCGAGGTCCAGGAGGTGATCAGAGAGTTGGTGTCGCAGTCCACAGTGTGCTCCACAGACGTAACGGCGCAAGGGGCTGGAAACAAAGGCAAATAATCAACAAAAACTTATCTAATTTTCAAGAATTTGTAGAGAGAATATTAAAAGAATGAAATGGTATCCCAATGACAAAAAAAAAAGTTTAAATATTTTTGCATATACCAACAATATTGAGACGATATTAACAGTCATTTGTTTAAAAACTGTCTTTAAACATATTAGTCAGTAAGTAGTAAAATTAATCACACACAAGTGAAAAATATCACTTTTATATTCTTATCTCTAATGGTATGGTATGGTATGCATTTATTTGTACAGGGACAGCGCACAACAATACATTATCCAAGACAAAAGTCATAGGAGAGATGCTGGTGCCAGGTTATAGCATGAATGCTAATGCAACTTCTAACTTAAACTTTCATATTCTTTCACCCTTGACGGAATTGGAATAGATCTTTTTTTTTTCATGCTGTTTCAATACAAATTCAAGAACTCAAAAACTGACAGACAGAAAAACAGATAAATAACATTACAGTGTTGTGAAGGTTCAGGCAAATACAGCAACAGATTAATGACGTAAATGAAAATCTCACCAGTAGAATATGAAACGGCTTCACTCTCTGCACTTTCACAGTTCCCGTCCGAGGCCGTGACAGTGAAATTGTATGACTGTCCACACTCCAAACCTCCCAAATCACATGTGAGGTCAGCTCCGGCGTCACAAGTTACTGTGTGTCCAGTGGCGCTCATGGCTTTGGCGCTGTAGGACACCGCATTTATGCTGCTGTCCCATCCCAAAGTGGCAGAGTTAGACGCACAATCCAAAGACACCACCAGGCCTGTTGGAGGGCATGGCTCTGCAAAAGACAAATTTAATGTTTACAATGAGCAGTGTAACATCTGCGCTCTCAAATCATGGACAGAAAACTATTAAGAAGCATCAATATGTAGCTATGCATGGATTTCAGGCAGAATTCGTTCTTGATTTGAAAGATTTGCCAGAGAAATGCATCTTCAACATTACAGCAACACCAAAGTTCAAATTGAAAACTAAAATTATTAATGATCGGGTGCCACAGAGAGCAAATTGTAATTGTGTCATTGGGCAAAACACTTCATACAACTATTGATCTTGCATTAGACATCAAACAGGCGTTACATTTTTCTCGTACAGCTCAAAGCAAAGGTAAGCAGCTAATAAAGAGTCTTGTAAAGAGTCTTGTTTAAACTTCTCCTTTACAGGGTTCCCACTTATATTCCAAAAATATTTTCCAGGACATTCCCAAGAAGGATTTTAGGTAATCACGACATCTACATTAGAATTTTTTAGATCGTTTGGAAAGTCTATGGCAGCTCAATTTATAACATATTCAGTATCGCAACCAGAAAAGTAAATAACCAAAAAGTGGGGGGTCTGGGGGTCCTCCCTCTGGAAAATTTGATGCCAGATGATGACATTTCCTGCATTCTGATGAATTTTGGCAGTCTGACCAAGTGGACAACATATTGGTAGATTAAACAATGAACAATAAGATATTAGTTGAGGTAGTAATACACCAGCTCTATGTTCCGGTGAAGAACTGTCAGGTATTTAAAGGCCTTTAAGTTACAACCAAACTTTGCATAGGGCATCATCTATATTGCTCATCTTATATTAGAAATGGTTGTAAAAGTATAGTTTGTGCAATATTTTGTGTTTAACTAAATCATATTCCAGAAAAACATTTTATTTTCCATGACATTTGTCTGTTTTTCTCATTTCCCGTCCATTTTCTATGACTGGAAAATTGACTATTTTTCAGTTTTTCCAGGACGAGTGAGAACCCTGTTTTATTTTATATTCTTTTACATTATTGTATGCTACGTTTCCCTGACAACAGATGGAAATTAGCATGGTGCTAAATCTGGTGCTGCCATCTTTTTAATGTAACTGCACATTGTCCTTCAAATAAATAAAATAAGTCATGTTGTTTCCACTTTGAGAACTGTTGCTCTCCAACTTTCACAATACATTGAGGTCTACAGCGATCAGTTTAGAGACAATCGAGACTGAGACTGGTAGGGTTGTACTCGATGTGTCGATTAGGGATGCACCGATCCGATACTGGGATCGGATATCGTGCCGATCCAGGACATTTTGCTGGATCGGGTATCGATTCCTTGATATCGGTTCAGCCGATATCAATTTTGTGCATTTAACTGGACATAATGAGACAAATTTTTTATTGGTGTTGATCCAGAACGTCTCATCAAGTTTGGCAATTTTTTCAGATTAAGTTATTCAGTTGTAATTTACACGATACGTAACAGTTATATAAAGCTATATACCCTAGTTTCTTATGTTTTATAAGAAACAAAATTTCTGTTCTTACACTAGTATCGGTTGATATCGGGATCGGCAGAAACTTAAAGCCAAAGTATCGGGATCGGTATCGGAACTGAAAAAGCTGGATCGGTGCATCCCTAGTATCGATATCGGGATATATTGTGATGAACTTGTTGGCAATACGCATATCGATACAGAGAGGTGTATCGGGATCAGTGTTGCCAGATGTACGATAATTATCGTTTTGTACGATAATTTCCCCCCCTGTACGATGTACGATCAATAATTCTAAGTCACTGTAAAACCCAATGTAAATGTCGATAATTTCGAAGCACCAGGTATTTTCTTCGTCTTGACTAACCTGAGTTCGCTCAAAAGACTGAAAAACTGATCCAGGACCAGCAAACACAGTGTGAGCTTTAGTGGTGTTCTGTGATATTATTGGTCAACCGCACCAGTAGTTCCTCGTGTCTACACGTCTGCGTCTACCCCAATGTGCTGAGACCAAATGTAAATACACAACCAGGGCACATGAGCAATCATGGAGACATCGAACAAGGGAAAGAGTGAGTGAATCAATGCTTTATTTTACTTATAAAAAAGTATGATTGAGTTCTATTATATTATTTTGGGCTGTGAGAGGAGAAAGCTTGCTGTGTGCAATGCATTAAACAGCAATGTTTTATTATTTCACTCTCCCAATTAAGCGGAAAATATTTGAAAAAAATAAATAAATCATTGTTTAAAGAGGTCTTTATTTACTCTACAAATTGCCCTGGCCCGAAAAAGAACACAGTTTGGATGTGTACGATAATTTCTAGCAAAATACGATCATTTTGAGGCTCGGGTACGATAATTCAACATTTCCCATCTGGCAACACTGATCGGGATACATACCTAAACTCAAAAATATTTTACACATCTGACCCTGGACTGCTGCTTTAAAGCTGAAACATTTGAGCTGAAAGTGACTTGTCTGCAAGACATTTATATCAAACATAATAAATAATGTGAAAATAATTTTTTTCTGCAATTTGTAATCAAGTCCTGTACTCAAAAACATGTTGAAAATATTTTTACTGGTATTTTTTTCTACATTTTCTCATTTTGGTAAGTAAAATATGTTTCATATTGTGTCAATTGTATCAAGATATACATGTATCAAGATACTGTATGCATCGTAACTCCTGAATCGAGATGCGTATTGTATTGGAATGCTCTTGGCAATACCCAGCCCTAAAATACTACACTACCTTTTCACCTGCTGGACATCTGAACAAAACAGTCTGGAGCCATTTATTGCCATTACCTGTCACCAGTTGTGTTTCTGCACTTATATCGCTGTAGCACTGATCGTTCCAGGCTTTTGCAGTGATGGCATACGTTTGGCCACACTCCAGGTCGTCCAGTCTGCAGCCGTTTCCGGTAGAATTACACATTTGTTGAGGCGCTCCACTCGAAACCGCCGTGACTTCGTGTGAAAGAGCACCGAGATTCGCCTGCCATGTGACGTCTGCGTAAGACTGGGGCAAACTGTCTGTGCCACGATATTTGTGGGGACACATGGAGCTAGAAAAGAGGAATAAAACACATGAATAAATACTGTAATTTCTTGCCTCTTGAGCGCACCTGAATATAAGCCGCACCCACTGGATTTAAGTAAGAAAAATTAAAAGTATACATATAGGCCGCACTTGTTAATAGTAAGTCTATGAGAATCTATAATTTTGCTGCATTGTTTATAAGCCGCATAGTTCAAAGCTCATGAAAAAAGTAGCGACTTATAATCCAGAAATTACGGTAGTTATAAAGAAACACACAAAAGTATAACACCAACGTAGATTCAACCATGGCTGTTTAAAGTACTCAAATTATAATCTCGTCTTTGTATTGTTTTTGCAGGTTTTAAATCTATAAAACATATCCATTTAATATTGGATATGTAGTGTGAGCTTTTAACTGTTTTATCCTTTTACAGCCTCAGCAAAAACAGACCACTTCATTCGTTAATGACTGGAAAGCTCAAAATGCTCCGTTCCAACCAGTGATGTCATTATGTGCTAGTGTTAATGTTAAGTGCAATTTAAAGGTGCATTGCGCAACTTTTTGGCCAATAATAAACTTGAATAAATGCACATTTTTGTCATTAAGATGCCTTTGTTACACTAACTAGTTAATAAAAATCTGCATTTTTACTTTGAGTGGGTTTGCATGGACACAAAATAGTCTATTTGTCTGGAAGAGGGCCCGAACACGTCTGTTTCCGCAAAAAAGCTGTTCCTTCAGCTGATTTTTTTTTCATATTATGGCATAAAATGTATTCATCTCCATTGAGAAAGTCCCAAAGTATAGTTTTAATTTTCTATTGCTACTGAATTGTGTAGAAAGTTAAACAATGCACCTTTAAGCCTTGATTGAGCCGCAATTCACTAAAATAAGATTGAGCTTTTATCTTTTACCTTGTGTGACTGAGACTTCCGTGGCGTGACTGATGCAGCCGCTGATGACGGAGCGGACATCCAGAGAGTATGTCTTTCCACACTCTAGACTGCTGGAGGTGAACGTAGGGTCGGAGATGGAGAAGTTCTGGGCCGTGGAGCCGTCAGACAGATGGATCTCGTAGCTGCCTTGCGCCACTCACTTGGCTCCATGAGGCCGTCAGCTCGTGGGTCGCACAGTCCACGTCTGCGGTCACAGCTGGCCCGCATGGAACTGGGCAACAAAAACACAGACTCATGTTAGCGTTTGAATTGAGTTTATACATGCCAGCGGTCATGGGCAATTTTTATTCCCTCTACAAAAGTTCCCTCTAGAATGAACAGATTTGGCAACATTTTGCCATTTTCTGATTTAATAAATAATACCACAGTGTTTGCAATAACATGTTTTTCCATTTGTGTTTTAGAGTCTGTTTAGTCCAGATGACAATTATGATGATCTATATAAGTACATTTTATTATTAGTAACAGTTATTTAACAAATTAATTGTTGAAGCCGTAGTTGAAATGACTCCTGTATTGTATATTGTATTGTATTGTATTGTATTGCTAGTGCCATGCTGGTTGCTTTTACTGTAAATTAATGTTGTGATTGTTGTTGTTTACTGTTTTTTATTTTTGCTCCTTCACTTTAGCACTTTGAGATTTTGTGTACAAATTAAAGTGCATTGTAAATACAATGTATAACTAATATTATTACATAGTCCTATCTATGTCAGTGAACAGTATTACTGTAAATTTGTAATACATTTTGTATTACTAGTTACATTGGAGAAAAATGTAATACATTAGTCTTACAATATTACTTACACTACTGTGAGTTACTATGAGCTCATCACACATTTGTTAAGACATTGTACAATACTAATCTTGTTACATTTACACTTGATTACTGACTAATTTACGGAAATATGAAGTCACAACACATTTTCCTCATAATATTTTATTCACCTTTAAACCAACAAACAGTATTTTAGTGGGGTTTTTGGTCCTGAAGTGTCACTTAGAATAGAATATAAAAGCAATTAATTTATAGTAAGTAAGTTGAGTTAATCAGATTGTAACTGTAATATATTGTCATGTTAAAATTTGTACAAGTAATAAGCTACACAATTAGTTACTGAAAAGGGGAATAGTATTATAGTGACCAGTTACTTTTGTAATATAGTTCAACACTGTCATTACTACTTCTACTACTCATGTAAAACTTGATTAATTACATTACCTGAATCCATGAAGACTGGCTGAGAGTTGATGCTGGGGCAGATGCCATCATGGTTTCCCACGGTAAGAGTGTAGCGTAAGCCACATTTTAAGTCGGAGAGTTTGCAGCTGGTCAGCTGGAACTGCAGCTGAGGAGTCCGTCGTTTGCATCCAAAGCTGTGACTGTGAAAGACTTTATCCTTGGCTCGGCGGTCCAAGAGATCAGAGCCTCGTTGTTGGCACAGTCCAGCGTTGAGACGATGTTACTCGGAGGACAGGCCACTTAGAAAAGGAGAAAAATATAAATTTCCATGTTTATTTAGTAAGCAAGAGATGGATTAGTCAGCTAAATAAAAACACACACAAAATACTGGACATAGACATTCTTCAGTGGCAAAAGAATCTGTTTCTTAGCTTTTTGTAGGGCTAATTTTAGGACTTTTTTACTGTTGCACAACAAAAAAATCACTCATCAAATAGATAAAAACAACTATTTGAGGACAAAAAGGTAATGACTTGAACTGTGTGTGATCCTAATGTCTGTGTCCTTGAGAAAATGTGAGAGAAACAGAAGTGTTCATGCTGTTTTTCTGCTTTTCTACCACTGTTTACCTGACTTTCTTTTTATACATGCCAGACAGACTCAATATTTAGCATTAGTTGTGGTTGTTTATATTTATTATCAGACTGTAGCTGATTTAGTAGTGTTTTGACACATTTAATTTCTCTCATTTCTGATGTAATGGATATTATTTTAATATCCATCCTGATGTGTCTCTCCATGGCTCTGTTTTGTAATTTATGTGCAGCTAGGAAAGAGTTAATTTCACAGTTATTTCTCAGTCAGAGGAAATCTACAGCAGCTTATTGTTGTAATATAGTTTTGTCTTTCTATCCCTTTCAGTTTCACAAAAACTGACCCAGGAATAACTAAAACATGAACTTTTTAGACATTATCATCATAAACTCCTGATGCAATTCTCTCAAAACTATATTAAAGCCGTAATATTGTTATTTATTTAAAAGTCATGTTGTACTTTGCAAATTCACAAAAAAGTAGTTTGTCTTTGTGAGGTTTAACAAAATCAAAAACATATCAGACCAGTGACCCATGTATCGAGACTAGGGATGTCAAGATTATTAGGTTATGCGATAATCGTGATTATTCAGACACAATATAATCGTAAGAACAAAAGAAAAATAATTGTGATAATTTACAAGCAAAAATGTAAAAGCTGATGTATGCATTTATGAGACTTGTTATGACTTATATATAAATATATAAATATTGGTTTGCAACAGTGGGAAGTTTAATACTTGAAATTGGATACCGCCAAGTATAAAATAAAATTGGACCATCTGTAAATGTGGTCATTTTAGAAGCTAGATTTTGTATTTCAGATTTATTGTTTTACAATAGTAAAACAAAAGCATCCAAAGGTATTTTATCACAGTAAGTTTTTTATGTACACAATATTTGATTTCATAAACTGGTCACAAACTTGGGTAAAAGTGACATGGGTGAGAAAAAGTAAGTAATCAAGATGAGAATGAAAGAAAATGAAAGTGTTCACTGTTGTTTGAGCATCACAACAGAAATCATCAATATTCACTAAATTGTGATACTTTGTCTTGCAATAATCGTAACACTAAAATTTAACATTGATTCGTGACATCCCTAATCGAGACAAGAATAGAATCGCAACAAAATAGAATCGTCCCATCCCTACTAAAAACGTACCAGTTTCGATGATGACGGTATCACTCAAAGAGCTGTTGCAAATCACGTTGGAGGCCAGGGCGTAAACAGTGTAGTTTGTGCTGCAGGACAAGTTCTCGATGGTGCAGGTCAAATCCATAGCGTAGCAGAACTCTTGGGTGCCGTGACTGTCCTGAACCATGACGATGTAAAAGATGGCGCCCGGAGACATGTCCCAGTTCACAGTGATGGAGTTGGCCTCGCAGTCTGTGGAAGCCGTGATGTTCTGAGGCGGGCACGGCACTAAAGACGAGAGAGAGAAAAGAAGGTTATGTGTCTATGTGACATTTGAAGTTAAGATTACATTACAGAAAATGACATAATTTCATATTGAAAACAATAAAGTGACACCGTGCATGCCCGGATTATCACTTTATGGGCCCCTGGGCACAAATGTTAATGGGCCCCTACTACTTTTTCCGCTATTTTAAAATACACGAATATATTGAAAAAAAAAACTAAAAACATTTTTTAAAAGTGTAATTCTGTGACTGAAGCTCTGAGTTGACAACATAACCCTTTCCACTTATTAAAACAGCAGCATTAATATTAAATACTTGGACAACACAATATTAGGCTAATGTTATCATTCACTACTACTCTTTATAATATTTAATATACATACATCATTTCTAATAAAATATCTTCAATAGGAGATTGCATTTGGATTTCATAAGTTAGTGAATTAATTCTAAATCTTTTTGGACTGTATTTGATATAGAGCAAATCTTTTTTTTTTTTTCTCACAAAATTGTACTTTTCAGTCAAATTGTATTTAGCAAAACCAAGTATTATTTTTTGCTTTATTACTTGCAGTGTTTGAATGGGTGACATAAACACAAAAGCCTATTTATGATAATTTATGTCTGCTTATAAGTTGTCTTTAATTTCTTAATAAATCAATTTTCTAGTATTTGTAATCAACTTTAATGTAGTACATTGTGTTTACACGGCAAAGTAAAAATGCAGCACTAGGAATTGAACCCGGGTCTCCCAGGTGAAAGACACACGTCTTACCAAGTGAGCCATCAGACCCTTATGATGAAAGGGCATTCAGGGGACTATTTAATCATGTTTAGGGCCAAAAGTGAAGGGACAACAGACTTTTCAGAGTACAATTTGGGAGAAATATAGTTATTATTACAGACACACAATATTTTTGCAATGGCTGATGACTATTTTGTCGTGAAACTGTAGATTAAGATGTTGTTAATGCATAAGTGGCACGGGTTGTGGCGCTGACGAAGCATAGGGCCAGAGGCCTGTACTACGAACGTCGCTGAACTTATCTTGGATAAGTTTCTCTAACCCGGGTTGACTAACCCAGATATGAGGCCCTCTCGATAAGCTGTCCTACGAAACGAGTTCACAACTGGATCTGTTAACCCTGGATTTTCTCAATGAAGCCGTGCGCGTTCACGGAGCAGAGGCAGGGTTAACGCAAGCTGACCAATCAGAGCAGCCGAGTTGCGGACTTCAAACGTGAGGAAACGTCAATCATGAAGTGAAATATACGAGTGTTAAAATCTAAGAGAAGGAAACGCGCTGGGCTTCAAATGAAGTCTGCGCTTAATCAACCAATCACAGACACAGAAGTTACGCTGCAGAGTTCATTTAAATGTCCTGCATCGATATAACAGACTAAAACACAAATGTGCAGACAATGAAAGAATTTATTAATCATCACACAGATTAAACGGGATTCTTCAGTCACTGTTAAGATCTCATCCTCCTCTTAATAGGTTACGTGCCGTGCGCATCGCATTGATATAAAAGAAAACGCCGTAACGTTCACATTTCCTCATTTCTCCGCTGCCCTCTCTCATCTCTCTCTCTCCCCCTGTTATGTTTGCTCTCTTAAGTGTAACTAAGTAACTTTATACTCGACACACAGAGCTCGGAGGACAGACTTTTTGCTAGTTAGCTTATTACTCTTTTATTGCAGTAGAACAACAGTAACATCCGGTTAACCCCGGGGGCGGTCTGCCATCTATCGGTCATCACTGGTATAACACAGTATGGAATTAACTAAGTGCATACATAACATATCTCCTCCCCACTAAGATTGATTGTCCATACTCAAACAAAACCTTTTTCTTTCTTTCTTGTAACCAGTTACAAACTAAATATTTTCTCACTCTTTTGTTTTTGTAAACATTAAAGAAAAATAGGGAAATATGTATACTTACTTCAAATTCAAAACAACAATAGAACATCTTATTCAACATTCTTATTCAACTTTTTTTTTTTTTTTACTGTTCACAAATCACGGTAACGTAATGGTGGTTGTGTAACCCTGACAGGATAGCGTCTCTTTGCTTCCTCTGCATGTTCCGTGTGTGGTGGTTCTTTAGACGGTAGTGTCTGAGGAGTCTTTGGTGTTTTAGGTGGCGTGTGTGTCACAGTATCTTCCTTTGGTTGAGGTGTACTTTGGTCAAGTGTGGTTGTCTGAGGCAGGGGCAACTGAAGGCTCTCTGAAGGAAGGTTTACTGCAGTCTCTTGTGGCACTGACTCCGGACGAGTCAGCATCTGGTCCACATGACGTTTCCAAACCCCTTGTGTTCCCACATTGACCTTGTATGACACTGGTCCAGTTTTCTCCATCACTACAGCGGGTGTCCACTTATCCTCCCCCTTTCTATAATCACGCACGAGCACCGGCATGCCAACATCAAACTGTCTCCCTTTTGAGTGAAGCTGACGACGCTGACGTTGAGCATCCTGTGATTGGTGCACTGCTCCAGAAACGCTGGGTTTCAGGAAATCCAGTCGAGAACGCAGCTTGCGTCCAAGGAACAGCATTGCTGGTGTCTCTTTTGTTGTAGCGTGAGGAGTGTTGCGATAAGTCAGGAGGAACGTGTCAAGACGCTGTTGTACTGGTTTTGTGCCTCTGGAAGATTTTAAAGCGTGCTTGAACGTTTGCACAAAGCGTTCTGCTAAACCATTAGAAGCAGGATGGTATGGTGCTGAGCGAATGTGTTTGACACCATTTGACTTCAGGAACATACTGAATTCTTCAGAGCAGAACTGAGGCCCATTGTCGCTGACAAGGATGTGCGGAATGCCATAACGACTAAAAAGTCCTCTTAGCACTTGAATGGTCTTACTGGATGTGGTGCTATCCATGATGTGCACCTCAGGCCACTTTGAATGCGCGTCCACTGCGACCATGTACATGTGTCCTTCAAATGGGCCTGCAAAGTCTACATGTATCCTTTCCCAAGGACTGGATGGCCACATCCATGGGTGTAACGGTGCTAGACCAGGGTCTTTTTGTATACGCTGACACGAGGGACATGACTTTGTTTGATGCTCGATTTGGGAGTCGATGCCAGGCCACCAGACATAGCTGCGCGCTAAACTCTTCATCCTCACTACACCTGGGTGTGCTGAGTGTAGCTCTTCCAGCACCCGAGAGCGAAGTTTGGGTGGCACAATGACTCTCAGACCCCACATGAGGCATCCATGTTGTAGTGTGAGCTCGTGGCGGCGCAGGATATAGGGTGACAGCTCTTCACCAACGTCCTTTGCAGCTGGGAAACGACCAGTTGTGACCATTTCCGTGACACGAGACAGGGTGGAGTCAGACATAGTGTGTCGCTTGATCTCTGTGCTACTGACTGGTAAGGTGTCCAACTGTGATGTGTAGAACACCTCCACTGCACCTTGTTTCTCATGTGGACATGTGGGAGGGTAACCTCGACAGTCCATCAGCGTTTGCATGCAGAGCACCTTTTCTGTACTCAATGGTGTAGTTGTGTGCTGACAATAGGAGCGCCCAACGTTGCATGCGAGCTGCAGCCATGGATGGTGTGCTTTTCAGTGGACTCAGAATGGTTGTTAGCGGACGATGGTCAGTGAGTAGAGTGAACGTGTTACCATAGAGATACTGGTGAAACTTGCGTACTCCAAAGACTATCCCTAACGCCTCTCTCTCAATCTGTGCATAGTTTTGTTCTGCTTTGCTGAGAGTTCTGGATGCGTAGGCAATCGGTTTTTCAGTCCCATCTGGCATAACGTGTGAGAGCACGGCTCCGACCCCATAAGGTGAAGCGTCACAAGCAAGACGAAGAGGCAACTCAGGATTGTAGTGTGTGAGCACCTCTTGCGACACCAGGAGTGCTTTAGCTTTCTGGAACGATGCTGCACAAGCTGATGTCCACTGCCATTTCTTTTCTTTGTTAAGTAGTTCATTCAGCGGTTTCAAAACCGTGGCTAGGTCTGGAATGAAGCGTCCATAATAATTCAGCATTCCTAAGAAAGAACGTAGCTGACTGACATCACTAGGTGCTGGTGCTTCCACAATAGCACGTACCTTCTCTGGTGATTTGTGGAGCCCTGCAGCGTCAATGATATGACCTAAGTATTCCACAGACTCCTGGAAAAACAGACATTTCTCCTGTTTGAGATGCAGGCCGTATTCCTCTAGCCTGCCGAGGACAGCGTCCAAGGTTTTAAGGTGAGTCTGCTTGTCTGGACCACTTACAAGAATGTCGTCCAGGTAACAGTGAGTATGTGGCAATCCCATAAGCACTTGGTCCATAGCCTTTTGAAACAAGGCCGGAGCGGATGCTACACCAAACGGTAAGCGGTTGAAGCAGAATAGTCCTTTCTGTGTAGATATGGTGAGCAGCTTTTTGGAGCTCTCATCTACTTCCATCTGTAGATATGCATTTGAAAGATCTAGCTTACTGAAACGTTGACCTCCTGCTAGAGAAGCAAACAAGTCCTCAATACGTGGAATCGGGTACTTGTCCACACATAGAGCTGGATTGAGGGTGACCTTGAAATCCCCACAAAGTCTCACAGTGCTGTCCTTTTTGTTGACAGGCACCACTGGCGTAGCCCAGTCACTATGCGTCACAGGTGAGATAACGCCCAGCTCAGTAAGACGTTTCAGCTCAGCCTCCACTCGTGGTCGAAGAGCATATGGCACATTACGTGGTGGAAAGAACTTGGGCGCACTGTTGGCCTTAAAGTTATCTGGCTTTCACTCCTTTCATAGTGCCCAGTTATTGGAGAAAACAGCAGAGTGTCTTTTTAACACAGTCTCTAAGCTGTCTGTTGTTGGTACTTGTGTAATGGCATGTACAGTCTTTAAATCTCTCCAGTTCAGTTTAATGACTCTCAGCCACTCCCTACCAAACAATGGTGGAGCCTCCACTTTCACCACGTACAGCGGCAAGACAGCACATTGCTTGTTTAATTCCACTTGCACTTTAATGACTCCTTCTGGTGCCAAAGGCTCTCCTGTGTATGTCTTTAGCATGATATCAGTGGGTTGCAATGGGAATTTGCGCAGCTTTTGTTTGTACAGTTCCAGGGGAATCAATGATACAGCAGCCCCTGTATCCAACTCCATCTCCATTTTCTTTCCATTAACTAACGGTGTCACTGATATTCGTGAATATTTTCCTTTCTGAGACACAGCATAAAGTCCCAAATCACTGTCACTGTCTGATTTGCTTTCTTCACTTTCGCTTTCTTTTGCCTCAACGTGATGGATTCTTTTCTTTTTAACTTTCACACTGCGCTTGCTTGCATTGCCTTTTTGTTCGATCTGTCCGTCTTTCTGTTTATGTTCTCTGTCCCGGTTGGGTTTTGCTTTACTCCTGCACATTCGTTTCGTGTGCCCTTTCCTCCGCACTGGTGACATTCACGATCTTTGTACCAGCAGTCATCATCATTATGATTTGCTTTCCCGCAGCGGCGACATTTTTCACTTTGCGAAAACACCGCATTTACTTTCAGGGAACTGCTTAACTGTTGCACATCGCGTGCCGCTGTCTCCGCTGACACTGCGTGTTCAATCGCTTTCTGAAACGTGAGGTCTTTCTCAGTCAATAGGCGCTTTTGCACAGCTTCACATTTCAAGCCGCAAACAAATCTGTCTCTCAGTGCGTCCTCCAGGTAAGCACCGAACTCACAGTGTTCTGAAAGTCTCTTGAGCACTGCAACATACTGTGCTATCGATTCTCCTTCTCCCTGATTTCGCTTGTGGAATCTGAATCTTTCAGCTATAACAAGCGGTTTTGGTGTGAAGTGATTTTGCAGCACAGTCACAATCTGTTCATACGTCTTTGTTCCAGGCTTTTCGGGAGCTACCAAACTGCGTAGTAGTCCGTACGTTTTAGATCCCATTACACTGAACAGCACTGAAACTCTTTTCTCAGCCTGTATGTCATTTGCTGCCACGTAATGTTCGAAACGTTCAATATACGTTGTCCATTGTTCTCCGGACTCATCAAAAGGGTCCATATGTCCAAATATTCCTGCCATTGTGCGTATTTCTCGTACCACTTGTACTGTAGAAGCACTGGATTCATCCGATGAGTTGCTCATTAGTCCTCTGCCGCGTGGTAGTTCGTTCTGGCTCAAACAGCACCAAAACTGACATCACCTTCACAGCCAGTTGATGAGAAGAGTCCAGGACTACACTCGTCGCCAGTTTTATGTTATGTTTGCTCTCTTAAGTGTAACTAAGTAACTTTATACTCGACACACAGAGCTCGGAGGACAGACTTTTTGCTAGTTAGCTTATTACTCTTTTATTGCAGTAGAACAACAGTAACATCCGGTTAACCCCGGGGGCGGTCTGCCATCTATCGGTCATCACTGGTATAACACAGTATGGAATTAACTAAGTGCATACATAACACCCCCTCTTTACAAACGGCTTAATTCTCGTCTCTGATTGGCCAGCGTCTCGTCTTTTTAACTTATTCAGGAACTTATCCTGGTCCGGAGCAGGTTATGAGTTTGCCGCATGTTGCCATAGAGATCTAACCCGATAGGACGTGATCCAGTTTCGTAGGACCGCCAGACCAGGTTTAACCCAGAATTTACCTCGCTAAACCCCAATCTAGCTTCGTAGTACAGGGCTCAGGTGGAGAGAGACAAGGAGGCGCGATGGAGTGTAAAGAGAAGGTGGAGGACCAGGACGACGCTTGGGAGTGCGGGCGCTCCGGGCGGAGAAGCTGTAGCCAGCGGGGCGGACAGGAGAGCCCTGTAACCAACCGCGGAGGGAGACGGCGACATCGCACCCGAGCGAGGCGCGGAGAGCGCAGGCGGACGAGCAGTGCTGTGGTCAGCGGAGCTACAGGTAGTGGAGAGCCCGGTAAGAGAGGAGGCAAACGGCGACACAGCACCCGGGCGAGGCGCGGAGAGAGCAGGCGGAGGAGCAGTGCTGTGGTCAGCGGAGCTACAGGCAGTGGAGAGCCCGGTAAGAGAGGAGGCAAACGGCGACATAGCACCGGAGCGAGGCGCGGAGAGAGCGGGCGGAGGACCTTTGTAGTTAGCGCGGCCGAGGTAGCGAGGAGAGAACGTTTAACTCCGCTTGTTGTGCCGAGTTTAATGAATCGAAGAGAGAACTGGCCAGAAAGCATATGTGGGGGCGAGGACTTTTTTAACCAATAGCTGTAGCCTGTTTCATTTTATTGGCTGATTAGGCGTCACGCTAAAAAACTGACATAATGTGGAACCAATAAAATACAAAACAGAAAAAGTGACGTTCAGTAAAAATGTCTCCTGATTGGGAAGGGCCCTGGGCAGGAGGCGGGGCCCCTGGGCCTGTGCCCGGTAGGCCCATTGGATAATCCGGGCATGACACCGTGTAACTTTCTGGAGATGGACAACAAAAGTCAATTTTGGAGAGGTACAAGCCCATATAGTGTCTTAGCCTGACACTTCAACCAGCTATCTACTCAGAATTGCAATTTTGATTGGATTGCAATCGTGCAAACCCAAATACTGTATATACTTAAACAGAGAATTTTATGTTCAAGTGTCACCACGAAAATCTATTTTAAAAAATCATTAATTGATCAAGTGAACATTGTTATTGTGACATTCCTAATTTCTGATAAGTAATGTTCTGTCTACCTGTGTCAGATAAATGCATTTTAGCCACAGTGTTAGCCACAGTATCGGTCACAGTCTCAGCACAGTCTCAGTCACTGCCATAGCTACAGTCTTAGCTACAGTCTTAGCCACAGTCTTACGCCTCCCGTACACAGACTGCGAGTTCGGTTCAAGACGTGTCCGAGTTTCTTGCGACGTGCCTTGTACACCAGCAGCAGTCCACTGTGGTTCGTTTTTGCCCAAAGCCATGCAGATTCACGTGGATTACCATGAGAATGCTCGTATTATGAATTGAAAGCCGCATCCGACCGCTGCAACCTCCGACAAAAATAGACTCTCTACGAATTCTTTCCGCACACTCGCGCGATCTTAGACGTGCGCTCGAACTGCAACGGGGTCTGAGTTCAAGGGAGCATTGGTTTTAAGCACTATCTAAGTCTTGCGAGAGTCGTGCGAGTCCCGCCTCACACTGAACTCGCACCCAGTGTACGGCAGGGGTTAGCCACAATCTTAGCCACGGTCTTAGCCACAGTCTTAGCCACAATCTTAACCACAGTCTTAGCCACAATCTTAACCACAATCTTAGCCACAATCTTAACCACAGTCTTAGCCACATCTTAACCACAGTCTTAGCCACAATCTTAACCACAGTCCTAGCAATAGTCTTAACCATAGTCTTAACCACAGTCTTAGCAATAGTCTTAACCACAGTCTTAACCACAGTCTTAGCCGTAGTCTTAACCACAGTCTTAACCACAGCGCCTCCGTTAATTTCTATGAATGTACACACATCGGGCTCGCTGCGGCGCTTTACAACGCGCCGTGATTCGGTTTTGTTTGTTTCCCAGGAAATGACCTTGCCGGCACCCGTAGTTTCTTCTTCTACGATTTAAATAATGTATAGCAGGTAACTTGTCGGTGCTATTTCGTTTACAATGATGAACACGGAATGCCTTTCATTATTTAGGACATATTATCATATTACTCACCCACTACGACCGCGGATCGTTGAAAAATAACGCAGAGCATCGCGGCATTTGGTGAGTGTTGACGCTTGGGTCTGGCGCCGCGCTTTGGTGTGGGCTGGCCTTTAGCCTAGTCTTAGCCACAATCTTAGCCACAGTCTTAACCACAGTCTAAACCACAGTCTTAGCCACAGTCTTAACTACAGTCTTAGCCATAGTCTTAGCCACAGTCTCAGTCATAGTCTTAGCCATAGTCTTAGCTACAGTCTTAGCCACAATCTTAGCTACTTAGCCACAGTCTTAGCTAAAGTCTTGGCCACAGTCATGGCCACAGTCTTAGTCACAGTCTTAGCCACAGTGTTATCCACAGTCTTAGCTAAAGTCTTGGCCACAGTCTTGGCCACAGTGTTATCCACAGTCTTAGCTACAGTCTTAGATACAGTCTTAGCTACAGTCATAAACACAATTAGCCACAGTCTCGGTCACAGTCTTAACCACAGTCTTACCCGTCTCTGCCACCGGTGCCAGTGTTCTAGGACTGGAGCAGTATTCGTCGTGTGAGGTGATGTAGATGGTGAGCGACTCTCCACATTTCATGTCTTCGAAAGAGCAGCTGTTGGAGAAACTGCTGCAGGTGTAGTTGCCGTTCTCACGGTTCCCAAAGGCCTCCACTGTGTAGTTCAAAGCTCCTTCTGCCAAGTCCCATTTGCTCACCAAAGCATTTGAGTTACAATCAGCTAAGGTCTTCACATTTTGGGGAATGCAGGGAGCTGGAGAAATGACAAAAAATTATGGAATTTACTGTTAATATTATCTCTTGAATGTATACTTAAACAACTGCTTCAAGGGGTTGTTTGTATTGAAAATCAGATACAAATGGATCGAGTGACAATCTAGATACTCATTTGAGAAGATACTAAAAAATAACATCAACAGAATATAATTAGACCTTTCAATAACATTTTTAGCATCTACCACAACGGTCAAAGAATTAGATCACAATGTTTGATAAAGTACATTATTTTTGTTGAACATTAGGTAAAACTTTGACCTGAAGAATGTCATTTTTATTTGTAGTATCAAAATTGGTATTGAGAATTGAGTATTTTCTTTGGTATCAAAATCGAGTTTCAAATGTCTGTATAATAATGACAACACTAAAACCTTCTGAGAAAAGTTTTTGCATTGATCCATCCTTATATGCAACTGTGCCCTGTCAGGAGCAGAGTGCGCCACAGTACAGCACTCGAGGATCCATGCGCCACTCATACTTAGTTTGATTTGTTTGTAAAATAAAAGTAGTATGCAGAGTTTTGAACCAGAAGTCAATAGACCTGTTTTTAATACTAAATCGAATCAATATTGTGTTTTACAAGGAACAAAATCTAATATTATGAACTAGAAATGTTATTTATCAATACTAAGTACCAGAAACCATTGTTGAAGCACATCCATAACTTTAGTGTGCTTTGACTTCCCAACACGAGCATGCTGTACCTGTGCTGATGTCCACTGTGTTGCTTGTAGCGCTGTTGCAGGATCCACTCATGGAGTAGACTGAGAAGTAATAATGCGTCCACAGTGAGTTTGAGTGAAATAACATGAGTTATCTTCAGTATAACACTCCTGGACCACTCCCTGCAAACACAAGAAAACATAAACTTTGTTGTAGGAAATCAAACAAATAATCAATTAAAAGCACATTGAGTTTCTCATTTTTACCTTGGAGTCAATTGATTTGGCTTTGTAGACTTGTGCATTGCTTGAGAGGTCCCCGAAAACAGGATAACTTCACTGTCACAGCTTCGGAGCAAACTGAGGTTCTGGGGTGGGCAAGGAACTGGGGAAAAAAGAATATTGAAAACATTAGTTTGTGAGTAAGCGTTAGTTTAAGTACATTAAAAAAACTTTTGAGTGAAATACTTAAAATGTCACTCACTACATACTAATCGTTTTGCAAATATATCCCCAGCTTTAGTAATATTTATAACTGTGCTTCTGGTTGAGCATGAGCAGCAAATATTCTATTGGGAAACTATATTGTAAACAAGGAACAAAATCCATGTAAATTACACCTTATGAGTTGGCAAATAAAACCTGTAGGTAGTAGCAAAGCATTCTGACTGACTGTGATTTCATTTGGTGATATTGTCCTGTTGCAGATATTCATCATAGCATCTAAAGCAAAAATACAAATTTTCACCCATCAAAACAGAAAAGAAATAAATTTCATATAAAATACCAAAGTTAGAGGGATCTATTATGTCAAATTCACCTTGTTATAACGGCCTTCCTTCATCATTAGTTTACTCAAAGTTTTATTTGAATTGATTCATGCATGTTGGAGTAATCTTGTTTTGTTCTTCAGCTGCAGCTCATGTGATCAGAAATCCCCATTCTCACCTACCACCTATCCCTCCCATTTGGCTGTATTTACTTGGTATATTTCAAAAGATTAATACTCAAAGTGAAGCATGTCTGGTTCAAAACTGTCCAATAGCCACTTTCCAACAATAAAAAATATTTTTTAAAAATCTGTTGCTTTTTACAGTTACATTTTAAAGCGAAGAGGCGGGGCTTATCAGTTCTGCAGTTTTGAACAGGAAGTCAGTAGAGCTGTTCCTATTTTAAGTTGTTTTAGATCAACTTTGTGTTTTACAATGAACAAAAGGTAAATTACTGATCTGCACATGTTCTAGTTTCTTACTAAATATAAAAAAAAAACCACAATAGGTCCCCTTTAAAGAAAACTATATTGTTGTGGGCCTCTGTGTCAGATCATGATATTTCACATCACGTCATGTGTTTTGTGATACATATTATGTATTGCCAGATTAGAGGCAAAGCACGTCCCTATTACACACCTGTCAACATTTTTCTGACAGTAAACTAACCTTATTGGTGCAAAAACATTCCCACAATCCTTTCTCACAATGGCAGTGTAAAGAATGACTCCTAAACCATGTCTAAATTTTAAATAAAAGATGATTTTCTCAGGGTCATTTTTAGATGTTTCTGTTTAGTGATGCACCAATCCAGCCTTTTCTGTTTCCATACCGATTCGGATACTTGTATCCCCGAATCAACCGATACTAGCGTAAGGACTGAAATACTGATTTTTTTTTTTTTATCAAAACGCAAGACACTTGGTCGTATAGTGTTATGTAACTGTTATTTATGGTGCAAGTCACAACTTAACATGAACAAATTGTCAAAAACTATGAGACCAACTCCAGCCAGTAAATGAATCTCATTATGTCAAATTAAAGGTACAACAATGGTATCGAATGAACCAATCCAGCTAAATTTCCTGGATCGGCACCAATATCTGATCCCAGTATCGGATCTGTTCATCACTATTTCTGTTTTAAACAAACCATTAGATAGTTTTGTAAATAATAAGAAATTGTAATTTTTAAGTAAAGACCAATGTCACAAATATTTCTAGGGGAGCTCCGATCAAAATAAATCAGTTAACAATATTTGTGAAATCATAACTATTGTGTGGATCTTTTACATGTTCTGTTCTGCAGCTCATGTTAAACAAGTAGCTTAGTCTAAATATCCCAACATTGCCAAACAGGGGAAAAGGACAAAATGTTTATTAAAATTGAGTCTAACATGTCGCTATATTTTTATTCTGAACACGGCTTACTTAAACTTATTTTTTGTTTGTTTGTTTTTATTTTTTTTTCCCCCAGAAATTGCAACTTGACTGATGCAAACCTAAAAGAAACTATCAGTATCCTATCAGTCATATACAGAAATTCACACACAGAAAAAGAAGAACCTGCTACATGGGTAATACAGCTGATTACATGGACCGCCAATGTAACAGGCTGTAAATAGGTTATGAAGTTCAAAAAGATGAGCATCTCAAATCCCCTGTGAGGTTAAAACGCCCTGATGCTAAGATTACTTTTCACTGTAAAATGGTTTCGGGCAGTTTTCCCAGCTGAAAGAACACAGCACAATGCCACACAGACAGTAGAAGTCAAAAGGAGACCCAGTTTTCAAAGAAGAGCGCTTCTCATAAAGTCAACCGAACAGGACGGGAAATAGCAAAAAAAAAAAAAAAAAACAAAAAAAAAAACACTGCTGTTCCCAGAAGACCAATGATTTATAAAAAAACTAATATGCTGTAAGTGTAAAGTAGGAGTAGGCGACATGACATAAATTTACATCACTTCATTTCTTGGAGCAAAATCCTAATATCCATTTCATCTCACTTCATGTCCACTATTTATTTCGTGTGTTTCAAAACAAAATATTATGTTTTAGGATATAGGAAAAGATCTTGATTAATGGTGCAGGCAACTGGGAACAGGGATATTTCCATTTCCCGCTTGTAAAAATGCCCTGGAACGCCACTCAAACTGGTAAAGACCACAAGTTAACTGGGAGCTTATCGAGGAAGTTCCACTTCACAACAAGATCAACAATCTGAGGAGTTTAACTGCCACAAAAACAATGTAGACACTGATCACAGGTTTTCAAATTTCCTACAAGTTATTTATATAGTTTACAATTTGGCATTATCAAGTTTATTCATTGGAACGCTTTCAACTGGGACCTGGTATTTTTCAACTGCGAATATCTGACCTGGCAGATGCCTGTAAAGCAGCTTGAATCTTTAAACTAGGAAGGAATCATTTCCTTCAAACAATGCCATTGCTCACTTGTACCTTTAAAGTTGGGGTAACTAACTTTTTAAAGTTGTAAATTAGCAAACTTTGTGTTTTTCACTAAAAAGTTATTGATAAATGTTGCACTTTGTGAAAAGAAATTAGACCACTTAGTACTGTCTGAACTAGGGCTGGGTATTGCCAAGAGCCTTCCGATACAATATGTATCCCGATACAGAGGTCACGATACGATATGTATCACGATACACGTATATGCTGATATAATTTCCTCAATATGTCACGTATCAAGTGTCAAATGCAGAGGAATGTATTTTCAAACTACTCTTTATGTTGATACTAATAGTCATTGTTCACCTCAATAGTTTCAGCCTTAAAGCTGCTGTCCAGGTTCATAAGGGTAAATTATATGAGTTTAAGTACGCCGATACGTATCCCGATACACCTCCCTGTAACGATACGTGTATTGCCAATGAGCTTGTCACGATATATCCTTGTATCGATACATTGAGTACAGCCCTAGTCTGAACTGATTAACAAAGTGTTTTATTTCTCATCAGGAGCTGAATGCAGCTCTCTGATTGGCTGAGCTTTGGTGGTCCACTCCAGTTTCACTTTGTTGTTTGTAAAAAGAAGTTAATAACCGTGATTGCAACCAAAATGAATGCATGTTGATAGGGATGCTCCGATACAGCTTTTTCAGTTCCGATCCCGATCCCAACACTTGCAATTCGCTCTGTGCACAAGAGTGTTTATTTTCAAAAATGCTACATCTTGCCAGCAGGTTCATTTCCTGTTTAGTTCATTCCTATGAGGTTTTCACTGCCTCAGCCTAAAATGAAAAATGACTAAAGATCAGGCAGTGAACAGTAAGCAGTTGGTGATTTTCTCTAAAAAACATGTTAAATACTTTACAAAAGAAGAGAATATTTCACCAAAGGACCAAAGTGTGTTTATAAAACGATGTGTTTGTCTGTCAATGTTAACGCTAAGTCTGACAATTTGAAAAAAAACAGCTTCTATGCCAGTGTCATTAAGTATCTGTCGATACCTGATATAACCAAAATTATTGTAAAGACTGAAATAGCTTTTTTTTTTCATTTTAATAAGAATTTTTTAATCATGTTGTGTTATGTAACATTAATTGTGCAAGTCACAACTAAACAACTTAATATGAATAAAATGTCAAACATTATGAAACGCTCAGGATCAACATCAGCCAGTAAATAAGTCTCATTATGTCCAATTAAAGGCACAACTAGGATATCAGCGGAACCAATATCATGGAGCCGAATAGCAAAAATCCTGGATCATCGTTATCCGATCCAGTATCAGATCAATGTNTTCAGTTGTAATTTACACGATACGTAACAGTTATATAAAGCTATATACCCTAGTTTCTTATGTTTTTATAAGAAACAAAATTTCTGTTCTTACACTAGTATCGGTTGATATCGGGATCGGCAGAAACTTAAAGCCAAAGTATCGGGATCGGTATCGGAACTGAAAAAGCTGGATCGGTGCATCCCTAGTATCGATATCGGGATATATTGTGATGAACTTGTTGGCAATACGCATATCGATACAGAGAGGTGTATCGGATCAGTGTTGCCAGATGTACGATAATTATCGTTTTGTACGATAATTTCCCCCCCTGTACGATGTACGATCAATAATTCTAAGTCACTGTAAAACCCAATGTAAATGTCGATAATTTCGAAGCACCAGGTATTTTCTTCGTCTTGACTAACCTGAGTTCGCTCAAAAGACTGAAAAACTGATCCAGGACCAGCAAACACAGTGTGAGCTTTAGTGGTGTTCTGTGATATTATTGGTCAACCGCACCAGTAGTTCCTCGTGTCTACACGTCTGCGTCTACCCCAATGTGCTGAGACCAAATGTAAATACACAACCAGGGCACATGAGCAATCATGGAGACATCGAACAAGGGAAAGAGTGAGTGAATCAATGCTTTATTTTACTTATAAAAAAGTATGATTGAGTTCTATTAATATTATTTTGGGCTGTGAAGAGGAGAAAGCTTGCTGTGTGCAATGCATTAAACAGCAATGTTTTATTATTTCACTCTCCCAATTAAGCGGAAAATATTTGAAAAAAAATAAATAAATCATTGTTTAAAGAGGTCTTTATTTACTCTACAAATTGCCCTGGCCGAAAAAGAACACAGTTTGGATGTGTACGATAATTTCTAGCAAAATACGATCATTTTGAGGCTCGGGTACGATAATTCAACATTTCCCATCTGGCAACACTGATCGGGATACATACCTAAACTCAAAAATATTTTACACATCTGACCCTGGACTGCTGCTTTAAAGCTGAAACATTTGAGCTGAAAGTGACTTGTCTGCAAGACATTTATATCAACATAATAAATAATGTGAAAATAATTTTTTCTGCAATTTGTAATCAAGTCCTGTACTCAAAAAACATGTTGAAAATATTTTTACTGGTATTTTTTTCTACATTTTCTCATTTTGGTAAGTAAAATATGTTTCATATTGTGTCAATTGTATCAAGATATACATGTATCAAGATACTGTATGCATCGTAAACTCCTGAATCGAGATGCGTATTGTATTGGAATGCTCTTGGCAATACCCAGCCCTAAAATACTACACTACCTTTTCACCTTGCTGGACATCTGAACAAAACAGTCTGGAGCCATTTATTGCCATTACTGTCACCAGTTGTGTTTCTGCACTTATATCGCTGTAGCACTGATCGTTCCAGGCTTTTGCAGTGATGGCATACGTTGGCCACACTCCAGGTCGTCCAGTCTGCAGCCGTTTCCGGTAGAATTACACATTTGTTGAGGCGCTCCACTCGAAACCGCCGTGACTTCGTGTGAAAGAGCACCGAGATTCGCCTGCCATGTGACGTCTGCGTAAGACTGAGGGCAAACTGTCTGTGCCACGATATTTGTGGGGACACATGGAGCTAGAAAAGAGGAATAAAACACATGAATAAATACTGTAATTTCTTGCCTCTTGAGCGCACCTGAATATAAGCCGCACCCACTGGATTTAAGTAAGAAAAATTAAAAAGTATACATATAGGCCGCACTTGTTAATAGTAAGTCTATGAGAATCTATAATTTTGCTGCATTGTTTTATAAGCCGCATAGTTCAAAGCTCATGAAAAAAGTAGCGACTTATAATCCAGAAATTACGGTAGTTATAAAGAAACACACAAAAGTATAACACCAACGTAGATTCAACCATGGCTGTTTAAAGTACTCAAATTATAATCTCGTCTTTGTATTGTTTTTGCAGGTTTTAAATCTATAAAACATATCCATTTAAAATTGGATATGTAGTGTGAGCTTTTAACTGTTTTATCCTTTTACAGCCTCAGCAAAAACAGACCACTTCATTCGTTAATGACTGGAAAGCTCAAAATGCTCCGTTCCAACCAGTGATGTCATTATGTGCTAGTGTTAATGTTAAGTGCAATTTAAAGGTGCATTGCGCAACTTTTTGGCCAATAATAAACTTGAATAAATGCACATTTTTGTCATTAAGATGCCTTTGTTACACTAACTAGTTAATAAAAATCTGCATTTTTACTTTGAGTGGGTTTGCATGGACACAAAATAGTCTATTTGTCTGGAAGAGGGCCCGAACACGTCTGTTTCCGCAAAAAAGCTGTTCCTTCAGCTGATTTTTTTTTCATATTATGGCATAAAATGTATTCATCTCCATTGAGAAAGTCCCAAAGTATAGTTTTAATTTTCTATTGCTACTGAATTGTGTAGAAAGTTAAACAATGCACCTTTAAGCCTTGATTGAGCCGCAATTCACTAAAATAAGATTGAGCTTTTATCTTTTACCTTGTGTGACTGAGACTTCCGTGGCGTGACTGATGCAGCCGCTGATGACGGAGCGGACATCCAGAGAGTATGTCTTTCCACACTCTAGACTGCTGGAGGTGAACGTAGGGTCGGAGATGGAGAAGTTCTGGGCCGTGGAGCCGTCAGACAGATGGATCTCGTAGCTGCTTGCGCCACTCACTTGGCTCCATGAGGCCGTCAGCTCGTGGGTCGCACAGTCCACGTCTGCGGTCACAGCTGGCCCGCATGGAACTGGGCAACAAAAACACAGACTCATGTTAGCGTTTGAATTGAGTTTATACATGCCAGCGGTCATGGGCAATTTTTATTCCCTCTACAAAAGTTCCCTCTAGAATGAACAGATTTGGCAACATTTTGCATTTTCTGATTTAATAAATAATACACAGTGTTTGCAATAACATGTTTTTCCATTTGTGTTTTAGAGTCTGTTTAGTCCAGATGACATTATGATGATCTATATAAGTACATTTTATTTATTAGTAACAGTTATTTAACAAATTAATTGTTGAAGCCGTAGTTGAAATGACTCCTGTATTGTATATTGTATTGTATTGTATTGTATTGCTAGTGCCATGCTGGTTGCTTTTACTGTAAATTAATGTTTGTGATTGTTGTTGTTTACTGTTTTTTATTTTTGCTCCTTCACTTTAGCACTTTGAGATTTTGTGTACAAATTAAAGTGCATTGTAAATACAATGTATAACTAATATTATTACATAGTCCTATCTATGTCAGTGAACAGTATTACTGTAAATTTGTAATACATTTTGTATTACTAGTTACATTGAGAAAAATGTAATACATTAGTCTTACAATATTACTTACACTACTGTGAGTTACTATGAGCTCATCACACATTTGTTAAGACATTGTACAATACTAATCTTGTTACATTTACACTTGATTACTGACTAATTTACGGAAATATGAAGTCACAACACATTTCCTCATAATATTTTATTCACCTTTAAACCAACAAACAGTATTTTAGTGGGGGTTTTTTGGTCCTGAAGTGTCACTTAGAATAGAATATAAAAGCAATTAATTTATAGTAAGTAAGTTGAGTTAATCAGATTGTAAAGTAATATATTGTCATGTTAAAATTTGTACAAGTAATGAGCTACACAATTTAGTTACTGAAAAGGGGAATATATTACAGTAACCAGTTACTTTGTAATAAGTTCAACACTGTCAGTTACTACTTCTACTACTCATGTAAACTTGATTAATTACATTACCTGAATCCATGAAGACTGGCTGAGAGTTGATGCTGGGGCAGATGCCATCATGGTTTCCCACGGTAAGAGTGTAGCGTAAGCCACATTTTAAGTCGGAGAGTTTGCAGCTGGTCAAGCTGGAACTGCAGCTGAGGAGTCCGTCGTTTGCATCCAAAGCTGTGACTGTGAAAGACTTTATCCTTGGCTCGGCAGTCCAAGAGATCAGAGCCTCGTTGTTGGCACAGTCTAGCGTTGAGACGATGTACTCGGAGGACAGGCCACTTAGAAAAGGAGAAAAATATAAATGTTATTTCCATGTTTATTTAGTAAGCATGGATGGATTAGTTAGCTAAATAAAAACACACACCAAAATACTGGACATAGACATTCTTCAGTGGCAAAAGAATCTGTTTCTTAGCTTTTTGTAGGGCTAATTTTAGGACTTTTTTACTGTTGCACAACAAAAAATCACTCGTCAAATGGATAAAAAACAACTATTTAAGGACAAAAAGGTAATGACTTGAACTGTGTGTGATCCTAATGTCTGTGTCCTTGAGAAAATGTGAGAGAAACAGAAGTGTTCATGCTGTTTTTCTGCTTTTCTACCACTGTTTACCTGACTTTCTTTTTATACATGCCAGACAGCCTCAATATTTAGCATTAGTTGTGGTTGTTTATATTTATTATCAGACTGTAGCTGATTTAGTAGTGTTTTGACACATTTAATTTCTCTCATTTCTGATGTAATGGATATTATTTTAATATCCATCCTGATGTGTCTCTCCATGGCTCTGTTTTGTAATTTTGTGCAGCTAGGAAAGAGTTAATTTCACAGTTATTTCTCAGTCAGAGGAAATCTACAGCAGCTTATTGTTGTAATATAGTTTTGTCTTTCTATCCCTTTCAGTTTCACAAAAACTGACCCAGGAATGACTAAAACATGAACTTTTTAGACATTATCATCATAAACTCCTGATGCAATTCTCTCAAAACTATATTAAAGCCGTAATATTGTTATTTATTTAAAAGTCATGTTGTACTTTGCAAATTCACAAAAAAGTAGTTTGTCTTTGTGAGGTTTAACAAAATCAAAAACATATCAGACCAGTGACCCATGTATCGAGACTAGGGATGTCAAGATTATTGGGTTATGCGATAATAGTGATTATTCAAGACACAATATAATCGTAAGAACAAAAGAAAAATAATCGTGATCATTTTACAAGCAAAAATGTAAAAGCTGATGTATGCATTTATGAGACTTGTTATGACTTATATATAAATATATAAATATTGGTTTGCAACAGTGGGAAGTTTAATACTTGAAATTGGTTACAGCTAAGTATAAAATAAAATTGGACCATCTGTAAATGTGGTCATTTTAGAAGCTAGATTTTGTATTTCAGATTTATTGTTTTACAATAGTAAAACAAAAGCATCCAAAGGTATTTTTATCACAGTAAGTTTTTTATGTACACAATATTTGATTTCATAAACTGGTCACAAACTTGGGTAAAAGTGACATGGGCAAGAAAAAGTAAGTAATCAAGATGAGAATGAAAGAAAATGAAAGTGTTCACTGTTGTTTGAGCATTACAACAGAAATCATCAATATTCAATAAATTGTGATACTTTGTCTTGCAATAATCGTAACACTAAAATTTAACATTGATTCGTGACATCCCTAATCGAGACAAGAATAGAATCGCAACAAAACTGAATCATCCCATCCCTACTAAAAACGTACCAGTTTCGATGATGACGGTATCACTCAAAGAGCTGTTGCAAATCACGTTGGAGCCAGGGCGTAAACAGTGTAGTTTGTGCTGCAGGACAAGTTCTCGATGGTGCAGGTCAAATCCATAGCGTAGCAGAACTCTTGGGTGCCGTGACTGTCCTGAACCATGACGATGTAAAAGATGGCGCCCGGAGACATGTCCCAGTTCACAGTGATGGAGTTGGCCTCGCAGTCTGTGGAAGCTGTGATGTTCTGAGGCGGGCACGGCACTAAAGACGAGAGAGAGAAAAGAAGGTTATGTGTTTATGTGACATTTGAAGTTAAGATTACATTACAGAAAATGACATAATTTCATATTGAAAACAATAAAGTGACACCGTGTAACTTTCTGGAGATGGACAACAAAAGTCAATTTTGGAGAGGTACAAGCCCATATAGTGTCTTAGCCTGACACTTCAACCAGCTATCTACTCAGAATTGCAATTTTGATTGGATTGCAATCTTGCAACCCAAATACTGTATATACTTAAACAGAGAATTTTATGTTCAAGTGTCACCACGAAAATCTATTTAAAAAAATGAAGATCATTAATTGATCAAGTGAACATTGTTATTGTGACATTCCTAATTTCTGATAAGTAATGTTCTGTCTACCTGTGTCAGATAAATGCATTTTAGCCACAGTGTTAGCCACAGTATCGGTCACAGTCTCAGCACAGTCTCAGTCACAGCCATAGCTACAGTCTTAGCTACAGTCTTAGCCACAGTCTTACGCCTCCCGTACACAGACTGCGAGTTCGGTTCCAAGACGTGTCCGAGTTTCTTGCGACGTGCCTTGTACACCAGCAGCAGTCCACTGTGGTTCGTTTTTGCCCAAAGCCATGCAGATTCACGTGGATTACCATGAGAATGCTCGTATTATGAATTGAAAGCCGCATCCGACCGCTGCAACCTCCGACAAAAATAGACTCTCTACGAATTCTTTCCGCACACTCGCGCGACTCTTAGACGTGCGCTCGAACTGCAACGGGGTCTGTGTTCAAGGGCGCATTGGTTTTAAGCACTATCTAAGTCTTGCGAGAGTCGTGCGAGTCCCGCCTCACACTGAACTCGCACCCAGTGTACGGCAGGGGTTAGCCACAATCTTAGCCACGGTCTTAGCCACAGTCTTAGCCACAATCTTAACCACAGTCTTAGCCACAATCTTAACCACAGTCCTAGCAATAGGTCTTAACCATAGTCTTAACCACAGTCTTAGCAATAGTCTTAACCACAGTCTTAGCCGTAGTCTTAACCACAGTCTTAACCACAGCGCCTCCGTTAATTTCTATGAATGTACACTTGGGTCTGGCGCCGCGCTTTGGTGTGGGCTGGCCTTTAGCCCTAGTCTTAGCCACAATCTTAGCCACAGTCTTAACCACAGTCTAAACACAGTCTTAGCCACAGTCTTAACTACAGTCTTAGCCATAGTCTTAGCACAGTCTCAGTCATAGTCTTAGCCATAGTCTTAGCTACAGTCTTAGCCACAATCTTAGCTACTTAGCCACAGTCTTAGCTAAAGTCTTGGCCACAGTCATGGCCACAGTCTTAGTCACAGTCTTAGCCACAGTGTTATCCACAGTCTTAGCTAAAGTCTTGGCCACAGTCTTGGCCACAGTGTTATCCACAGTCTTAGCTACAGTCTTAGATACAGTCTTAGCTACAGTCATAAACACAAATTAGCCACAGTCTCGGTCACAGTCTTAACCACAGTCTTACCCGTCTCTGCCACCGGTGCCAGTGTTCTAGGACTGGAGCAGTATTCGTCGTGGAGGTGATGTAGATGGTGAGCGACTCTCCACATTTCATGTCTTCGAAAGAGCAGCTGTTGGAGAAACTGCTGCAGGTGTAGTTGCCCGTTCTCACGGTTCCCAAAGGCCTCCACGTGTAGTTCAAAGCTCCTTCTGCCAAGTCCCATTTGCTCACCAAGGCATTGAGTTACAGTCAGCTAAGGTCTTCACATTTGGGGAATGCAGGGAGCTGGAGAAATGACAAAAAATATGGAATTTACTATTAATATTATGTCTAAGATGAATGTATACTTAAACAACTGCTTCAAGGGGTTGTTTAAAGTATTGAAAAGCAGATACAAATGGATCTAGTGACAATCTAGATACTCATTTGAGAAGATACTAAAAAATAACATCAACAGAATATAATTAGACCTTTCATTAACATTTTTAGCATCTACCACAAATGTCAAAGAATTAGATCACAATGTTTGATAAAGTACATTATTTTTGTTTGAATATTAGATAAAACTTTGACCTGAAGAATTGTTGTTAGTGGTATCAAAATTGGTATTGAGAATTGAGTATTTTCTTTGATATCAAAATCGAGTTTCAAATGTTTGTACTGTATAATGACAACACTAAACCTTCCGAGAAAAGTTTATGCATTTGATCCGTCTTTTTATGCAGCTGTACCCCGTCAGGAGCAAAGTGTGCCACAGTACAGCGCTCGAGGATCCATGCACCACTTATACTTAGTTTGATTTGTTTGTAAAATAAAAGAGGTAGGCAAAGTTTTGAACCAGAAGTCAATGGACCTGTTTTTAATACTAAATTGTGTTTTACAAGGAACAAAATCTAATATTATGAACTAGTAATGGTATTTATCAATACTAAGTACCAGAAAACTGTACAACATGAATGAATCATGAAGTCCTGTGTTCATTGTTAAAGCACATCAATAACTTAAGTGTGCTTTGACTTCCCAACATGAGCATGTTGTACCTGTACTGATGTCCACTGTGTTGCTTGTAGCGCTGTTGCAGGATCCACTCATGGAGTAGACTGAGAAGTAATAATGCCGTCCACAGTGAGTTTGAGTGAAATAACATGAGTTATCTTCAGTATAACACTCCTGGACCACTCCCTGCAAACACAAGAAAACATAAACTTTGTTGTAGGAAATCAAACAAATTATCAATTAAAAGCACATTGAGTTTCTCTTTTTACCTTGGAGTCAATTGATTTGGCTTTGTAGACTTGTGCATTGCTTGAGAGGCCCCACGAAAACAGGATAACTTCACTGTCACAGCTTCGGAGCAAACTGAGGTTCTGGGGTGGGCAAGGAACTGGGAAAAAAAGAATATTAAAAACATAGTGAGTAAGCGTTAGTTTAAGTACATAAAACCAAACTTTTGAGCGAAATAATTAAAATGTCAATCACTACATACTAATGGATTTGCAAATGTATCCCCTATTGGGAAACTATATTGTAAACAAGGGCAAAATCCATGTAAATTACACCTTATGAGTTGACAAATAAAACTTGTAAGCAAAGCATTCTGACTGACTGTGATATTGTCCTGTTGCAAATATTCATCATAGCATCTAAAGCAAAAATACAAATTTTTACCCATCAAAACAGCAAAGAAATAAATTTCATATAAAATACCAAAGTTAAAGGGACCTATTATGTCAAATTCACCTTGTTATAACGGCCTTCCTTCATCATTAGTTTACCCAAAGTTTTATTTGAATTGATTCATGCATGTTGGAGTAATCTTGTTTTGTTCTTCAGCTGCAGCTCATGTGATCAGAAATCCCCATTCTCACCTACCACCTATCCCTCCCATTTGGCTGTATTTACTTTGTATATTTCAAAGATTAATACTCAAAATGAAGCATGTCTGGTTCAAAACTGTCCAATAGCCACTTTCCAACAATAAAAATATTTTTTAAAAATCTGTTGCTTTTTACAGTCACATTTTAAAGCGAAGAGGCGGGGCTTATCAGATCTGCAGTTTTGAACAGGAAGTCATTACAGCTGTTCCTATTTTTAAGTTGTTTTAGATCAACTTTGTGTTTTACAATGAACAAAAGGTAATTACTGATCTGCACATGTTCTAGTTTCTTACTAAATATAAAAAAAACACAATAGGTCCCATTTAAAGAAGAACTATATTGTTGTGGGCCTCTGTGTCGATCATGATATTTCACATCACGTCATGTGTTTTGTGATACATATTATGTATTGCCAGATTAGAGGCAAAGCACGTCCCTATTACACACATCAACATTTTTCTGACAGTAAACTAACCTTATTGGTGCAAAAACATTCCCACAATCCTTTCTCACAATGGCAGTGTAAAGAATGACTCCTAAACCATGTCTACATTTTAAATAAAAGATGATTTTCTCAGGGTCATTTTTAGATGTTTCTGTTTAGTGATGCACCAATCCAGCCTTTTCTGTTTCCATACCGATTCGGATACTTTGGCTTTAAGTATCCCCGAATCAACCGATACTAAAGTAAGGACTGAAATAATTTTTTTTTTTTTTATCAAAACGCAAGACACTTGGTCGTATAGTGTTATGTAACTGTTATTTATGGTGCAAGTCACAACTTAACATGAACAAATTGTCAAAAACTATGAGACCAACTCCAGCCAGTAAATGAATCTCATTATGTCAAATTAAAGGTACAACAATGGTATAGAATACTAATGAACCAATCCAAAAAAATTTCCTGGATCGGCACCAACATCCAATCCCAGTATCGGATCTGTGCATCACTATTTCTGTTTTAAACTTAGTTTTGTAAATAATAAGAAATTGTAGTTTTTAAGTAAAGACCAATGTCACAAATATTTCTAGGGGAGCTCCGACCAAAATAAATCAGTTAACAGTATTTGTGAAAACATAACTATTGTGTGGATCTTTTACATGTTCTGTTCTGCAGCTCATGTTGAACAAGTAGCCAATCAGGTCTATTTTGCCCTTTGTCTTAGCCTTGGTCTTAATTATTCCTCTGTTGACCACTAGTGTAGAAGGTGCAGTTTCAGCCAGATGTGGGGGTGCAATTTCCTTCAGTGAACCTGAGATGTGTCAAGTCTGTGACAAGTGGGCAGCTGCATTAAGATCACAGGCAAATGTGAACTGTAGTAGCTGCTTCAGTTTGGGAAAAAAAAGTGTAATAATAGAAATCTATTTGGTGAAAGTCTATTCATATGACAGACTTTAACAACTTTGTCTAAAAATTTGTCTTTTCTTTTACATACGGTTCACTGAAGGAAATTGCACCCCCACGTCTGACTGAAGCCAAACCTTCTACACTGACAGAGTATAGCGCCTGGAGGGAGCCACTAGTGGCCAACAGAGGAATACTTAAGACCAAGGTGAAGACAAAGAGCAAAATATCTCAACATTACCAAACAGGGAAAAAGAACAAAATGTTTATTAAAATTGAGTCAAACATGTCTCTATATTTTTAATTCAGAACACGGCTTTACTTCAAGTTATTTTTGTTTGTTTGTTTTTATTTTTTTTTTTTAGAAATTGCAACTTGACTGATGTAATCCTAAAGGGACCAGTATCCTATCAGTCATACACTGAAATTCACACACAGAAAAAGAAGAACCTGCTACATGGGTAATACAGCTGATTACATGGACCGCCAATGTAACAGGCTGTAAATAGGTTATGAAGTTCAAAAAGATGAGCATCTCAAATCCCCTGTGAGGTTAAAACGCCCTGATGCTAAGATTACTTTTCACTGTAAAATGGTTTCGGGCAGTTTTCCCAGCTGAAAGAACACAGCACAATGCCACACAGACAGTAGAAGTCAAAGGAGACCCAGTTTTCAAAGAAGAGCGCTTCTCATAAAGTCAACTGAACAGGACGGGAAATAGCAAAAACCAGCTGTTCCCAGAAGACTAATCATTTATAGAAAACTAAATATGCTAATATGATAAGTGTAAAGTAGGAGTAGGCGACATGACATAAATTTACATCACAATTTTCTTGGAGCAAAATCCTAATATCCATTTTATCTCGCTTCATGTCCACTATTTATTTCGTGTTTCAAAGATTCTCCCTCAATTTGAGAGGTTGGCATAGCAACGCCCTCTTTTCACAGCAATAGCTCAACTCAGATAAAAATATTATGTTTTTAGGATATAGAAAAAGATGTTGATTAATGGTGCAGGCAACTGGGAACAGGGACTTGTAAAAATGCCCTGGAACGCCACTCGAACTGGTAAAAACCACATGTGAACTGGGAGCTGATCTATGAAGTCCCACCTCACAAGATCAGCAATTACCACAAAAAGTGAATCTGAGGAGTTTGCCATAAAAACAATGTAAACATTGGATACAGGTTATTAAATATCTTACAAGTTATTTATTTAGTTTACAGGTTGGCATTAACAAGTTTATTCATTGGAACACGTTGAACTGGGACCTGGTATTTTTCAACTGCGAAATATCTGACCTGGCAGATGCCTGTAAAGCAGCTTGAATCTTCAAACTAGGAACGAATCATTTCCTTCAAACCCCTGCCATTGCTCACTTTGTACCTTTAAAGTTGGGGTAACTAACGTTTTTAGTTGTAAATTAGCAAACTTTGGGTTTTTCACTAAAAAGTTTTTGATCAATGTAGCACTTTGTGAAAAGAACTTAGACCACTTAGTGCTGTCTGAACTGATTAACAAAGTGTTTTATTTCTCATCAGGAGCTGAATGCTGCTCTCTGATTGGCTGAGCTTTGGTGGTCCACTCCAGTTTCACTTTGTTGTTTGTAAAAAGAAGTTAATAACCGTAATTGCAACCAAATAAAAGCATGTTGATAGGGATGCTCCGATCCAGCTTTTCAGTTCTGATCCCGATACTAGCAATTAAGTATCTGTCAATACCCGATATTAACCAATAGTATTGTAAAGACTAAAATAGCTTCTTTTTTTAACATAAGAATTTTTAATCATATTGTGTTATGTAACTTTTTAATTGTGCTAGTCACAACTAAACAACTTAATATGAATAAAAAGTGTAACATTATGAAACGTTCTGGATCAACATCAGCCAGTAAATAAGTCTCATTATGTCCAATTAAAGGCACAACTAGGATATCGGCTGGACCGACATCCGATCCTAGTATCAGATCGGTGCATCACTACATGTTGATATAAACAATATGTCGAAGGATTTAGGAGAGGGAGTTGTCAGATTTAAATCCTAAATCGTGTTTGCAGTGGGAAAATCAGCTACTCCACCTTTAAGCGCAACTTTATGCATGCGTAGACCTACATTATTTAAAGCCATAATTTGTGTACAGTGTACAGTTAATATTGTTTATTTGTATTGATATTTATGAATGTATCTCACAAAGGTTTGCCAATATACAGCCCAGAAAGCCTTTGAGATGAAAAAAAAAAAAATCTTCTTCTTCTCTAGAACATTCTCATACTTCATTGATGAGTGGGTGGAGGGATTGTTAAACACAAATGCAGAAAAAGTACGAGGTTCTAGTAACTGTCAACATGCATCGTGTCTGTTTCTGTGGGACCTGACACAGACTTTGGTGGGTTACTTCTGTTAGTTGGAAACATTTTATCTGAGCTTGTGTGGTTTGTCGGAGGCTCTGGGTGGAAACTTTCACGTCACTAAAGTGGTGATTTTTATATTTATTTCAGGTCCATTTCACATTGATAGACCCAGTAGTGGCTAAAATACAGTCTTTAAAGAGTTCATTCATACCTTGAAGCTGTTTCTAATACTAAATATGTTTATGTGTGCACCTCTCATTAGCACTTCAGAGAAGATACAAGATTTACTAGTAATTAGTCATGTTGCTTCCTAACCAAAAACAAGAAGCCAGCTGTTTTTAGATGGTAAACAGCTGCAAAGCTCTACATGCCTAATACCACGCTGTGATGTCATTAAGTGGTAGTTTTAAAACTTACAGCTAACTTAGTCTGTTTAACCAATTTATTTGTAAACTTTACATTTTCATTACAATAACCTCATATTCCTCTCATTTTTGTGACAATATTAGTTTTGATTTTTGTTAACCACAGTAAGCTTCCAATAAATTTCAGATGGATGAAGAAGTGATGCAGCTTAAACAAGGCTAAAACAATAGCTGTAATTTCAAAGCTAGGCAAGCCCATGAATGAAAATATCTAAATGATTCTTCAAGTTGTGTGGAGTTTAAAAACACAACTGAGAACTTCATGTATTGACACTTCACATCACAAGGTGAAACAGTGTTTCAGTTCAAATAACAGCAAATAAAAAATGTGTGTTTTTTCTTAGATGGTACCCGAGCACAACTCTATTAAGTTTTTGATGAAGAAATGCTAATACTGACTTAGGTCAAGAATGATTGGTTAATTCATATTCATTATATAATACATATTATGTTGTTGTTTCACATTCAAAAAAGGGAAACCTACAGGTAAAGTTAGGGCTGGGAAATAAATAGAAAAATCAAGAGATTGGTATTCTGTCACATGGGATTGTTAAATATTTGGTTGTTGGTTTTGAACTGAAAGATTCATAACCAATCCGTTGTCAGTAAAAACCCATGGTTTAGAGGCAAAGTCAAATTTGAGTTTTGAATTTCTTTTCTCTAAAATGGAACTTTTTGTTGTCTTATTTTGTTCTTGGAAAAGCTAAAGTAAAAAAATCAAGAATGTTCAATGTGAGCGGTAAACCTGTGTTTATATTTTTCCTAGATCACCCAGCCCAGTGCAAAAAGCTTTATCTGTGTCATGTTAAAGCAGGGTACTTGACTTATTTTGTTGTGAATTTGTAAACTGTCTTTTCTGTCAAAAAAGTATATTTAAAGCACAGCACTATACTGTCCAATTTTAATATATTTTCCCCTCATTACAGCCATGATCAGCACTGCAATTGACTTTGCTCGAACGGTCCTCTCCAGTGTCACTTTGCAGAAAAGATATTCCTAAACCATAATTGCAGCTAGGGCTGGGCAATATCGTGATATAAATCGAATCGTGAGCTCATCTCCATGACAATCTGCTTTTTTGATGAAATCGTCACATTGTGATTTTTTTTTTACTCTATTTGATGCATCTGTCTGTTCAAATATAGATTTTTTTTTCACACCTCTTAGTCTTAGAGTTGCCAAATCCAAGTCTTTACAGCAACTTTGGGCTTTTTTTTTTTCAAAGTCTCTTCTGGACTGCGCTTTTAAGTCATAAAAGGGATGAAGCTTAGCAATTTTTCAGGTTTGATTTGTTAAAATATATCAATTTATATGACTGGAACATTAATTTTTAGAATGTTTTCATGTCTAAAAGTCGTTAACGTAAGAAAAACACATGTAATGGCAAAAACACAATCAATTATTTTATTAACTTTTGGTTTAAGGGCTGAGTTTGCTTGTTTCTCTCTAAAAACCTGGCAATAATGGTCAGATTTTGACAGCTGGATTTAGCTGTTGATAGTGAAGTGTGTTTACCTCAAAGACTAAAGGAAAATAAATGGTCTACAAGAATCGTGATAAAATCGAAATCATGATCTGGCTTCAAGAAAATCGGGATATGCATTTTTACCATATCGCCCAGCCCTAATTGCAGCCAAAGGTGAATGTCTGTGGATACTAAACATGAGTTGTAGGATTTGTGATTTTTTATTTATTTATTAGTTTTAACAAAAGCAATTACATTAAAATCTCAATATTGAAATTATAAGTGGGAAAATGATCATAACTGGGGCATTTGCACTTTAAATTAAAACAGTAATATTTGACTTAGTCTACTATATCAATGTATTTCTGTATGTAATGTCTAAAAAACAAAGCATCTAGTAAAATGAAATTAGTGTTCTAGAAATCTAGAAAACTCAGGAAGCATGTTTGTTGTGGTTGTTGTTAGCAGGAATTGTTGTTTCCATGACAACAGCCTCTGAAAGCTGAGAAAAGCATTTCTAGAAAACGCAAAAAGCATGCTTTTTGTTGTTACAAAGCTTTTTTTTTCTATGACAGCAAACATGGTCTGAAAATTACGTTTCTAGAAAACCCAGGAACAGATGTAATGACAGTTAAAATATACCCATTGACTGAATTCTACTGGCTAAATGCAGCTAAACAGGAAGTGCACTTCCTAGAAAAGTGGGTGGGACAAAATATGGTCAACACCTGATTTTTGCTTCCTTAAAAATGTAAACAAACAACAATAATCAATCTTAAACTTCTTCCTTCTGTCTACATGTTTTGCTCACTTACGTAATAGAAGTGGGACGAGATCTCGTGCTGCGAGATCTCGCGAGATCAAACTGTCACGATACTGTGCGCACATTTACTGAACTTCTCATGAGATTTTTCCATGGTCATGAAATTAAGTTTTGTATCTTTGAGCAGCTGTAGCAAATATTCTCCTTCACACACAGACTTGTAGCGGACTTATTCTGACAGAAAACTGTCTAAACTCTGTTTCAGTTTTTATTTCGTAAAGATAGGACCAATATTGACAGAGATAATTAGTCCTAAACATTGTAAAAGATTAAGCAAAAAATATATGATCAAATATACGCACTTAAACATAGTTTAAAATAGATCCATAAAGAGATATTTTGGCCTATATCATTAATAACTGTAAAAAGTACTAAACTCTCCTCATCTGTGTGTGTCTGGTCCCTGTCAGCAGCGGCAGCTCTGTGAAGCAGGAGGAAGGGGGCGGAGTCTGAGCTACACACGGGGAGCGGATCAATTTCAGTCAAAACTCATATCGTTCAAATAATAAAAATCCAAGGTGATACACATAATGAAAGGTAAAGCTAAACTAAAATAACAGAAACTAACAATAATAAATTATACAGATCTCTTTTTATTTGCCTTGTTTAAATTCTAAATTGAAACAATTAATGCAAATTATTTAAAAATCTTGTCTCATCTCGATCTCGTGGACCCAATCTCGTGGCTCGTCTCGTGAAAATTCTGTCTCGTCCCATCCCTATTACGTAATGCATTTAAAGTGATTTTTTTAGTCCTTTTAAAAATGCATCTCGCTCCCTGATGGACACAGCGTCTTTAACTACAAAAGCCTTATTCTACCATTTCCTATTTTCGTCAATTTCCGTATTAAGTGACTGTATCCCTGACATGTAACAATTGCTTGACATTAAATCATGAGCAGCGTCATCTCTGACAAAAGAGTCTCAACAATGCGGTCCCAAGGGTGGAGTTTGGTGGCAAAGAATCTCCACCAGAGAAAGGAGCGACATGTGAGATGAAAGGATTACCTGCCTTCACAAAAAAAAAAAACAATCTCAGGGTGGAGCACAGGACAGCTTCATCCGCTACAGTTTTAATAGATTTGGTGTTTTCTTGGCATTCAAAAGATAGATATTAATCCAAATATGATCCGATATGCGGGTTGATTTCACTCAGTTCATGTATTGAGAAGGAAAATTTGATCTGTGGAGAATTTAGTTCATCAGAATGTCGATAAATTAATACAATAAAGCCTTCAGGCAGCGAAGATGGATCTCGTCCTGCTTCTGTTGAGTTTGAACACATTGTTTGTTTACCAGGTTGTCATGGACTTTATTTGGTCAACATCTGAAGCAGTGACACTGAATTATCTCCACACACGTCTTGTCTATGTGCTGTTAAAGTGTACACTCTCTATTTCCTTTTTCGACTGGACCTGTCTCCTTTACTGAACCTTAAACCTACATTTTCTTGTGTGTAATTCGGCCTTTCCCCTTTACAAAGTACTTTGTTGATTTCTGAAATCTGTCAAATGTGCTACATACCGTAAATAAAGATTACTATTACCTTTTTAAAAACACAAGAGTGTCAGTGGAAGAAGGCACTACTTCAGATTTTTGAGTGACATAATTAAAATCGATTTTCTCCAAGCACAGGTATCTGTTTAATGTCTATTCAGGTGACAATTAGTTTGCAGTGTCTTGTCTCCATCTACCCTGATTAAAATTCACATTGATTGTCTGTTGTAGCATTATGGCTATCTGTCGTTAGTAGGGATGCACCGATATCCGATACTGGGATCAGATATCAGTGCGGATCGGGCATCGGCTCCATGATATCAGTTCAGCCGACATCATAGTTGTGACTTTAGTCCACATATGTCAAACTCAAGGCCCGGGGGCCAGATGCGGCCCTCCACCTCATTTCATGTGGCCCTCAGGTTTGCTTAAGGTTTTATTTTATATAGTGCCAGAAGTAATCTGGGTCTCTTGGCCTAATGAAATGATTTGTCTAAAACTTAAAGAGCAAGTCATTTTTCAGATGAATGCAGATGTATATTCAGTAATTGTCACTTCGAATAAATATACAATAATCAAATACAAGTATTATTTGTAGTATGTCAAAGATCAGTAAGTAAGTAAGGCCCTTCGAGGACAACCAAGATGTGGCCCTTTGTCAAAATGAGTTCGACACCCCTGCTTTAGTCGGACATAATGAGACTAATTTATTATCTAGTGTTGATCTAGAACGTCTCATTCTATTAGACAATTTATTCAGATTAAGTGGTTGAGTTGTGGTTTGCACTAGAAATAACTGTTACATAACACTGTATGACTAAATGTCTTATGCTTTGATAAGGAAACTTTCAGTCCTTACACTGGTATCGGTTCATATCAAGTATCGGCAGATACTTAAAGACAGTCTCGGAATCGGTATCGAAACTGAAAAAGCTGGATCGGTGCATCACTAGTCGTTAGCATACTGACACACTTCGCTTTTAAAAGCCGTGAAAAGTGCTTAAAACACGTAATTATTTAGAGTTTTTTTTTTTGTTGCATATTTTACTCATGATTGTTGTTTTTTCCACTCTCTCTCCGTTTCCCTAAAGCCGGTGGCCCACTGGAGGAGTTTAGGATCTTTTGCCATTTTTAGACACGCCAAAAAAAAAGAACAGGCCACAGACACACAACGATTATTTGTCTCAGTCGCATCATCGTCAGCAGGAAGAACAGAGACGACACAGACTTGGGGAGTGCAGCAGAGAGCGGAGAACAGTGTGTGCGTCACGTGATCGAGCGCAGAGTGTTTTCTTTCACGTGTGCAGTTATAAAAATGAACAATGAAGTGGATTAAACAGGTTTATAAAGGTCACAGAAGAGTGGAAGGTCATTAGAAGTGGGGAGATGTTACACTGACATATTGTGGGCATTAATGAAAAAGTTCTAACAAACTCCGTGTTCTGAACCTAGCACTAGATGTTTACTCAGACAAGAAGCAGTTGTATGCGGTTTTCCTCTTTTACAGTGTACAGCTATAAAAACCTTTAAGACAAAAAAAACCTGGGCAGAGGAGACCAGGCTTCACTGTTCCAAAATCTATTTCTTATAAGTGACGTCATCATTAGCTTACTCAAAGTTGTATTTAAGTGATTCATGCAGGTTTGAGTAATCCTGTTTTGCAAATGAGGCTTGAATGCTCAAAAAGTTCCTGTTCTCCCCTACTACCTATCCCCACCCACATCCTTAAATGAGAATATTAAAAAAATACAGTGAAAAGACAATGTACTTATGTGAAATGTCACATAAGTATGTCACCAGCAGCAACAGCAACAACAACAACAGCAACAACAGCAGCAACTACAACAAAGGTTTTAACATGGGACTTAGCATTTACACATTACTTGTAAAAAAAAAAAAAATGGAAACAGTTTGCAAATGTTTTGAGTTGTCAAATTTGGCACTAAAAATACCATTTTAAATTTGCTAAACCAACATGCATGTCAAGTGTTCTGTTAGAGAAATGTGCTAGTTTCCCCACATTTAAATAGAAATTTTCTGCAAATAAAAAAAAAATACGTTGAAGTTATTATTTTAATGCATTAGATTGGACTGACATGTTTGGCAGGTTTTTTATCAAGATTATTATTGATTAGATACGATCAGTGTTTCGTTTGGGTTCTCTCGCTGCCTTTTTGAGTTCTCTTGCTCATGGGCGGGCGGGTGGATGGATGCCGGGGCGAGTGTGGTCTCCTTAGCCGAGGTGGCAAATAATAAACAAAGACTAAACAGGATTCTGGAACAATGACATAATAAAAAGGCTGTACAACACAAACATACACAAAACACACAAGTCACACACACACTCATACACTCAGATCATGGGACCAGAGGGAGGAAGGGGGGAAAGAGAAGGGTGCCCTGTCTAGGCTACCCCATGTACATGGGACACAGCCTTGGTATATAGATAGGTATATAGATAGACGATCAGTGTTCCGTCGGTGCTTGTTGTAAATGGAATAATTTACATTTACAACCGCATTTCTGTGTGTTTCTAGTGACAGAACAAAGTCATTCAACACTGGCACAAATTTGAGTCAACCTCTGGTCCATTTAGATAGAACCTAATTACTATGGGAACTAACACAGAGGAAGTTCTGTGGAAATCAGATCTGTGGAGTCTTGTTACTGTTTAGATGCACACTTTATCAAATTATAGGAATATAATAGGTGTAACAGGGAGGGATACAGATTTGTAATTGCTTTGACAAATTCAGTAAATGTGATAACATCTTTATAAGGACACACTTTGTTCTGTCACTGGAAACATTTTTAATGCAAATGTCACAGAATTGTATTTATTTATGTTATGATTGTGCTGTTTCTAATCCTAACTAATGGTGCTATAAAGGAAGCCTTCAGTTTGTATTTAAAAACAAAATCAGAAGCTCAAATGCAGCACAAAGGACTAAATAATGATGCGTTCATCATGAGTTTATCATTAATTCATTATATGTTCTTCACAACTTAGTTTTACTTGAGGCTAGATTATTGTTTGAGTCTTTGGTGAAGGAAATTTACGACGATTCATGATGTTCACGCGTGACTTTCAAAAATCATGATGAATTACTATTGTCGGTCAAAAAAATCTTTAGAACATGTGAATTTATTGTATTCTTACTATAGATGTAAAAGTCATTATTAACTAACAACATTTCTATGTTAATTCATTAGATGAATTAATCATGGAATTCATGAATTAATTAATTTAAAAAACTACTTGAATTCATGATAATTCACAGTGAATTCTTGATAGTTCTTAATGAGTCATGATGAACTAATGCATGAATACATCATCATTATCTTTAACTGCAGAAATGCAGACTGTAATGTCATTTAATAAAGTTATTAGGTTCTATACCAGTGCTGCCCAAAAGTGAGGATGAGATTTGTTAAAATTGTCTGTATGATTACATTTTAAGTTGAAAAAATTCTACACCAAATCAGTTTAATCTACTAAAACATGTCAATAAAATACAATTCAATCACTCCCTTTTTGCAAATAAAGATCCATGCAATATAAAATTAGGTTTGGCCCTTGACACATTGCAAAATCCGTCATAGTCGCTCTTCGCTCTTGTCCTGCTGAGGAAAAAAATATGGGCACCCCTGCTCTATACACACAATAACATGTGATAAAACAAAAAAACAAAGAAGTGGATAACCAGGGTGAGTCCTCGCTAGAAAAAATTTAGACAAATTGTATGCAATTTACTGTATCCCAGTGCATTTTAAAGGTTTTATAAACACTAGGAATGTAACAGCACACTATAAACTCCATTTACTGGCAGGCCACTATCAATAGTAATCAGAAATAATCCAGGTCCCTGTGGTGCAAATTTGAGACATCTTCCTTAGAGAGACAAAATCCCTGCTGCAATCTTCAGAAGAGGGCCTAACACCACTGGAGGATGGGAAGGCAGTAGAAATATTATTGTTTTGGCCATAATAAAAATATCTGCAACAAATAATAACTTACAAAAGCAACGTCTATAGAAAATTTAAAAGAATATTTACTTCTGGATCACATTTAAGCTGGTGTTTTGTGTGGATGTCTTCTTACCTGACTGGAACGTTGCGTATGTGGAGTTGACCTGGTTCTCACAGTTCGCAGAGATGGGTGTAACGTGTACTTCGTAGGACTTTCCACAGCTCAGTCCACTGATCTTACAGCTGGTGAGCGATCCCGTGCAGGACAGAGGAGTGCCGTCGTCGGTCACAGCTTTGGCCTTGTACGAGTCGGCCCCCTGCACCGGCATCCACTGCACCGTCACCGAGTCCGTGGAGCAGGAGTAATCCACGGTCACGCTGCTCACCGGGTTAGAGCTGCAGAGAACCAAAGGGAAATTATACTGTATGTGGGGAAAGACTGCATATTTTTGTAAGATTAAAAGCATTTCTGTGTTAAACTGTGCACTGATGTGTACACAGTAAATATTGGGAAAGTGTGTTAATGTATTTTATTCATTTATCATAAGTTCAAGTTGAAAATTAACACTTGATATAAACTTCATTTGCATTTCATCAGTTTTGGTCTGTAACTACAGAGATTAAGGTTGATTTTATCGATCCAAATGGATGAGTTATAACTTTGTAGTTATTTTTAAATCAAGTTTTAGGATGTTGCTAGTTTGAAAAGGAAGGTAACTATTATGGGCAATTTAGCCAATGTATTTTGTTTTTTAACATCCCAAATCAATATGATAATAAGTCATAAATCATGTCTTTAAAACTAGAATAAAAGAGCCCGATCTCACAAGAAAGCGTACATTTACCACGACATTACACAATATGTAAATGAGGTATGATTAGCACGAGTTCACGGCCGCCCTGCGTAATTATAGCACGAGTCACAGTCCCCATTCATTTCAATGGTGGTTGTTAAGACGTGTTCTTATTTATGAATATTCATGAAATCCTGATTCTAATCTTAACCTGCCCCAAGCCCCAGACCTAATCTTACACATTTTAGTAACTTTATGCCTGAACTTACCCGTTTCACCTGAAGAAAACGTCCCCACGTGGCTTCAATTAAAACTCGTGTTTTTTTGACGCTGTGAAATCTCGTGTAATTTTTACTCTTTTTCATATCGTGCTAAATGCACGGCGTAACATAAGTACTAAAAATAGTTGTGAACTCGTGGTCAAAATACGCTGTTTTTGTGTCGTGGTAAAAGTACGCCATCTAGTGAGACTGTGTTGAATAAAATGAGTTCTGTGTTGGTACAAATGTCCAACTTTTTTTTTTATCTAAAATTGATCAAAAACAGGTCTTCATTTGGAGAAGAGAGTGCATGTATGCTAATTAGTTGGGATTTGATTATTAAACAAATGTAAAAAATATATAAACTTCAGTCAGTTGAAATAAGTCACCTATATATAATAATATTGGACTTTTACATAAAGTTTTCTGTATTGTTTTTCACTTTTGTAAAACTAGTGTAAAATACATGGCTCTTTTTTTAAAATAAATGTAGCTGTATCACTTTATATTAATTATACCTTATTTAGCCTTACTAAAGCCTTATTAAAGTATGAATAAAGAGTTAACAATTAATGGACAAATCATCAATTAATTAATGGAAGTGTTGTTTATTAAGGCTTAGTAACTGCTCAATAAAGGAGCTAAGATTAGGATTTTGTGTTGAGGGGTCGGGCTTGTAGTAATTAAGTCGTTACTAAGCCTTAATAGCCTATTTTGTTCATTAACTTCTCATTTGTTCATTAAGAATTAATCCATTATTCATGCTTTATTAAGAGTGTATTAAGGCTAATCAAGATGTAGTTAATATAAAGTGTTACCAATGCCTCTACAAATAAAAACTGAGTTTGTTAGTGCTTCGGCAGTTTCTCATAGAAGGATTCTCATAAAAGTCAATATACAGATTGTCCTTGAGCAGGAATCAACACAGAAACATTCATTTATGGATCTTTTCTAAAAGTTTTTGAACTTTTATGACTATTATCATTCTAATTTTGACTGCCTTATACAGCTTCATACTGTTGTTGCTGGAGAAATTATGGCTCCCATCAATATCTTATGCTTTGAGATTGTCTTACTGTTCATAAATCTTGTACTGACAATAATTAAGCCCTAAACATTCAACATCCCACTCTCACTTGAAAATTATGTAACCAGGACACAAAAGTCCTGAAGCAGAAGGAACAGATGAATACATTTGTTGGAATGTAATTTTCTGAAGCAGAAAAAAGGTATTAGAAATAAACGTTTTTTGAAGCTTGTATGTAAACATTCACAGTACATGGTATAAAAAGTATTGGAAGGCTAGTAACATTTCAACAGGTAATTGGAGTCAAGTGTCAGCCAACCTGGGGTTCAATCAGTGTGAGAAGGTTGAAGGACTGGCTTAAAAACTAATAACTGTGAACAATACAATCGTCCCAGTTTTGAGTTTGCCATTTTGAAGAAGCATTACTTCACATAAACCATGTCTTCCACCAGAGAGCAAAAAAAGACCTACAAGAACTGTGGATTTGCTTAAAGCTGGAAAAGTTTCTCTACAAGCCTTGATTTTCACAGTTCAAGGTACACTGTCTATACTTTAAATGAAGAGGTTTCCATACTGTGGCCACACTGCCTGGGAGTGATGTCTTTGTTCACAAAATGGAAAACAACGAACAAGAATAGACTTAATGGGAAAAAAAACTAGGGTTCTGAGATTTCACCAAAAATCATAAAAATAATCTCAAGAATTGCTGTCTCAGATTTATTGTTTGCTATTTTTCCCCACAGAATACAAAAAAGCAAATGTTTTGTCAGAAATACTCAGAAAATAACTTTTTACTCAATTATTACAAAATGACTAATGAAATTAATTTCTTTCAGAGATGGTCTATATAAAGTATATTCAGGACTGCATTTTAAAGACAGCAAGCAATTAGACTGAATTACTGAAAAACTGCTAAATTAGATTTAAGGCCAAATTAACGTGATACCAGTAGGCTATATTTAATTTCAGTGCTCCTAAATGCAAACAATGCTTTCACTGATCAAAGTGACAAACTGAGTGAGTTTTCCTTTAGCACACAATCTCGTCTGTCTCTTCCACTCACTCACTCTCGTCTTGCTGAGAAGCACAACATGAAGTTGCAGATCAGAAGCACAGCACCAACATGTCTATTTACCTCGGAGGGAGACACTTTTGACCCCAAAAATATTACTGCAGATTGAAATTTTGAAAAAGAGCAGCTGGATGTTCTGTCAAACTACTGGCAAAAAATTCTTTGGACAAATTAAATCGAAGTTGAGTTATAGGGAAGGAACACACAACACTGTGTGGAGAAAAAGCCGCCTACTGTGAAGTATGATGGAGGAAGCATGATGGTTTGGAGCTGCTCTGCTGCCTCTTTGCCTAGATGGACAGCTAACAGAATTTTCAAGTTTATCAAAAGATTTTGCAGCAAAACTTAAAACGATCAGAGAGTGATGCAACTGGACGACAACCCAAAACACAAAAGAAAACCAACAACAGAATGACTTCAACAGAAAAAAACAGCTTCTGGAACGATCTAGTCAGAGTCCTGACGAAAGTGATTAACATGACACATGCTTAGAATATGGCTGAACTGAAACAGTTCTGTAAAGAGGAATGGGCCAACATTCCTCCTGAACAGGTGCAGGTTTGATCTGCAACCCAAAAGATAAAAAAAAACAAAAGATCTCAATATTTTTTCTATTCAATACTGTGAATGTTTACATGAAAGCTCTAAAAAACATTTGTTTTTTGTTTGTTTTGTGCAGTTTTAGTTTAACCAAAGAATGATCAGAGAGGTCAGATCACATATTATGACCAGATCAGGCAGAAAACCTTGTATGTCCAAGGATTGCCAATAATTTTCTTTCTACTTGTATTTTCTCGCTCTACCAAATTTTTAACAGCTTATTAAAAGTTAAACTTGTACAATGGGGAGATAAATGATCTCTTTTGATTGTTCTTCTATTATAAACATATAGTCATCATAATAACAGTTCAAATATATTCCCCATGATCTGATCATAAAAGCAAAAACAGTCCCTGACTTTCGTGACAACAACAAGTAGGTTGTGAGGGCATCGCACTTTCTTTCCCTGAGGATCATATTGTAAATGTCTGAAAGCAACACCTGGGAGAGAATGGCTGACCTAGATTTTAATCACCGAGTTATTGATAGCAGTTTTGCTGCCGACTCACTGTTTGTGGTGTAAGAGTAGACGCTGGGCTCGCTCGGCACCAGGAACATGTTGTATGAAGAGATGTTTATGAGGTATTCGGAGCACGGCATGATGTTCGTCAAGTGCTTGGATGTGCCCGTCACATTGTAGACTAATGGGGCGGCGGCGAGGTTTCTGGTCCCTTGAACGCTCACACGGTACATCAAAACGTCTTGAACTGGAAGCCAGGTTAAGTCAGCCTCGTTGCGGCCTGACTGAACAGCCTTAATGCCGTCGGGAGGCTGGACCACTGTAAGAAAAGACACACAGAGTCAAAGATGTGTTAGTCAAACAGAAAGATAGACTTCAGTCATAATAACGAGCAGAAACCGGTAAAGTCAGTAGTTTTTACTTTGTACTCATCTTTTAAATTTATTGTAATAGACATACCCTGGACCTGTTTTGTTTGATCACATGTTTAACAACAAATAATGCATTTTTTACTCTTCTCTTAAGCTGAGACACCTTGTTCCAACTTGTGATGTCATTAAAAGGAACTGCACCTGATTTATAACAATAAAATAACTTGAAATCAGTTTCCTTCCAGCACAAATCTCTTAATGTATCTGTTTAAGTGGAAATTAATCCGCAATGTCCCGACAATGTCTAAATATGTTACTTTTCATCCAAAACAGAAGTTATACACGTCACTACTGTTACTTTAGAGTTTTTTTCTGCTTTGTTGCTAAGTGATAAAACACTTTCTCTCCCAGTTCACGACAGGCTTTAAATTTGATTGATAGTTAATAGGCGATTATTCGATTACTATGTTTGCTGATGATTATTCGAATAATCGACAGAGATAAATTGATTACGGTAACTTGTGGCAGCCCTACATCAGAGCATTTAGACCTTGGAGATGTAAACAGCCTAATATTACAGGATGAACATTTGTGAATCAAACAAAACACAACATCTCACATGGAAACTTATTTTTCTAATCAGCTAAGTGGTGATAAGTGATGAGCATTAATCTTAACATTTGTTTCTGCATCTTTATAATGCACAAAGTTATTATAATTTTTAGACAAATTATATTTGCTTTTCTTTTTTATTCAACTGAAAAACAATCTTGTTATGGGTATGAGTTGGCACATACCTGGCCAACTCGCAACATGACTTTTAACTCTGAGAGGGACTATACTCGACATTTTACAATAAAAACACTTAAAATCAACTTCCCCCTAGCACATATATCTTATCTACTCAGGTGGAAATTAGTCTGCAATGTCCTGTCTACATCTAATAAAGTCTTTTTTGTTCACTAAACTCCACAAAGTTCATCTGTTGTTGTTGTTAACAGTGTGGCTAACTTCTGTTGGTCTCTATTTATTTAATTTATTTTGGATCCACATTAGTTACTACAGCAGCAACAACTATTCTTCCTGGAAGAAAAAACTTAAAAGACATCATGATGAATAATTTGGAGGCTCATAATGCATTAGGTAAGTGAGCAAAACATGTGGACTGACGTATGAAGCTTAAAATGAATTATTTCTGTTTGATTACATTATTAAGGATGCACAATTAGTACCTTTATTATGCCTATTTGATATTTTCAAAATCCCAAAGGGAGTTTATAATGGGGATCTGTACTTTTTGTATCTTCCACCGTTGAGCTTCACTGAACTTCCAACATGAGCTACACATGTGCAGTATCATATGATAATCTATAAAAGTCATTAAATAAATATTAAAAATGCTTCTACATGAAATAATTGACAATATGTGTTGATTAGGCTAAGGCTGTATTTTAATAATTTTACTTAACAACTATACAATATTTTTTGCAAAAAGTAGTTTGTTACACCAAAGAGGTCAGGTCCACCACCACTTGTCTGGGTTCGAATATGGCCCACGAGGAAAAATATTTTCTCAGCCCTGGCCTAGATGGTACTCCAAGAACTAGTTCTAACATTCTTCCAGTCCCTGTTAAGTCAGAAGAATCACCCTGATCCCGTGTTTGTGTTCACACAGCATGAAGATGTGCATGGAACGTCTGTTGGCTTGTTTGCATTCAAAATAGTTGACTTCTGTACTTATGAGTATTTCCTGTTAGCTCTAGCATTTAGACACAAATACACCTCTTTATTCTTCACAAGTGTCCTTTGATGAAGCATTCTTCTAATTTGTAAAGTCTTTAACACATTTTCTGAGACATCCACCCCAAATCACTGTTCACTATCTGATATTCATTCATTCATTTTCTACCGCTTAATCCCGTTAGGGGTCGCGGGTGACTGGAGCCTATCCCAGTGACTTTGGGCCTTAGGCGGGAAACACCCTGGACAGTGGCCAACTTGCCGCAGGGTTAGACAGACAAGCATTCACTCTCTCATTCACTCACTAAGGGAAATTTACAGTGATGCCCAATTAACCTAAACATGCATGTTTTTGGCGGTGGGAGGAAACCGGAGTACCCGGAGAAAACCCACGGTGACACGGGGAGAACATGCAAACTCCACCCAGAGAGATCGTGAGATGTTGATGTGGTCCGACCCGGGAGTCGAACCCACGACCTCCTTATTGGGAAGCCAGAGCTCTAACCACTTGGCTACCGTGCACCCCTATTTGTTTGAGTTTTTAACCTTGTTACAGCGGTGTTCTCTCATTAGTTTACCTTAAATTGCATTTGAATTGATTCATAAATGTTTGAGTAATCTTGTATTGTTCTGCAGCTAATGCTCGAGGGCTCAGAAAATCCCTGTCTTCACATACCACTTATCCCCACCCACTTGTCTGTATTTAACCATGATTATTTAAATAATTTTGATTCTTAATGAAGCATGTATGATTCAAAATAGTCACACAGCCACTTTACAACAATAAAAAACAGTAGATTAAAATCTGTGGCTTATTAATGTTACATTTTTCAGTGAGAGGCGGGGCTCATCAGATCTGCAGTTTTGAACAGGAAATGAATGGACCTGTTTCTTTTTCTAAGCCGTATTAGCAAATGTTTGTGTTTCACAGTTAACAAAATGTGAGTTATTGATCTGCATATGGCATAGTTTCTTCTTAAACAAACAGAAAAATCACATTAGGTCTCCTTTAAAAATGACCAGAACAGGAAATGCTCATAAGTACAGACGTCAGCAACTCGTGAAGTGGTTGCCATGGAAATTAGTTTATTTCTGTTCCTAAACTGCTCTAAACTGCATGTTGTATTTATTATCTTTACCTTTACCCAAACATCTTTTCCTCAACTTACCCATTCTCCTACTCTGTACCGGTCAATCTAGCATTTATCATAGCGTGTCCATTTTAGCACAAGTAGGTTAGCATAGCGTACCTGCACTTTCAGTTTTCCCTCCACAAACGTAAATAAAACCTACTCACGCGTGGTGACGGTCCGCACTTTGCTGGCGTAGCCCACTCCCGCGTTGTTGGCCGAGTACACGAAGCAGTCATAGTTGGTGGACGGCTGCAGATCCCTCACCACGGCCTCGTGCGTGCTGTACGTCAGGTTTAGCTTTGCCCCGGTGCGTTGGGAGTAAATCACCAGGTAGAAGCGCTGTGCGGACGGAACATCGGTCCATTTCAGTGATATGGCGGTGCTCGAGAGCGCCACTCCCGAGGTGATCTGCGGCGTGTCCGGAACTGAGGCGCAAAGGTAAAGAGAAAACCGCCTTAGCTTTTACTGTCTGTAGCATCAATTAATCACCATGGTTACGGCTAATTGAAGATACAGAAGATGATAAGATTTAGCTTGAAATTAAGTTGAGATAGCTCAGATTGTTTAGCAAAATTAGCTTTGTGTTGCAAAATAAAACATGATTTTTAAAGAAAGTTGAAATGATGTTTATAGAATTTTAGAATAGTTTAGAATTTAAATCAGGTTAAAACTGACAAAAGATACTCTCTCTAGTAAAAATAGGCTGTTAATGGCATAAATCATATGTGTGTTAATTGTTTTCCATAACAATGTTCTATTAATTGGATTGATGTAGGACAGGGGTCTGCAACCTGAGGCTCGTTAAAGGATCCATTGTGGCTCTTTGCTCTTGGGTGAAAATAAGGAACTACCCTTTAAAAAGTTAAGGGGGAGGAAAGCACATCCTATTATGCGGTAGCCTATAATAACAGGTAAAGAAACTCAGGGTCTGGGCCCTGACAACAAAATATAGCCTCAATGTTTCAAGAATTAAAAAAAATATATAGCTATAGATTCAATACAATCTTGGCAAATCCAATCTCCCAAATGGAAGACTTAAAAACATACTTTTTATATCAATAATTCTTCTGACATGCATCAAATCCAGTGACCATTTGCTCAAGTGTAAATTCAGCTTTTGTTGTATAAATTCAATTGTGACTATTAGGATGCAGACCCCTGATGTATGAGCTTGTATGAGACGCAACAAAACAACTTACCTGTGCAAGACTGTATTTTTGAAGAACACACCACATCAAAAAACTTTAACACTTTTAAAGTCACTGTGTAATTAGTTCCCGGTCGAAGACCTTGCACTGTCTTTTGAAGTGCATCAACTACTGCAAGAACAGGGGCAACATCTGTGTTATTTGTGACCCTTAGATCCAAAATATAGTTTGATGCTTTTTCATAGGGCTCCCATTTGACCAAAATAGCTGAAGGCCCTGCGGATACTGCAGATGTGATGGGGCAGTCTGCAAAAGAAACAAGTAAGTTACAAACATACACTCCTCAGTCCTAAAATTACACTGCAAAAAATACATTTCAAGACAAGTTAAAGTTGCTTGATTCTAGGATTCAAACCTATTTTCAACATTTAACCTCGATTTATTGCAAACAGAATATTTTCCCAGTTTCAAAGTGTTTTGAACTGATTCAAGACATTGCTTCTTATTTCAAGACAAATTATTTGCCAAAGGATTAAGAAAACTGTTCTTACCCCATTGGCCAATTTTGTTTTTGTTTAGGCAAATTCTTAGAAAAGTTGAAAATGTTTTGAAACCAGTGAAATATTCCTCATTAGCAGATTAGCAGCTCAAATCTGGATTAAAATTCCCATTCCAAGTCATTTTAAGCAAGTCTAGATATATAGTTTTTGCAGTGTACAAATAACTTCTAAAACATTAGTTCTACTCTATCTCTTTTTCAGTTACATTTCTTACCTGCTTTGCTAAAAGGTATCTATAAAACACAAACAAAACCGAGTCAGTCTTTGACATTTCTTATCAGTTGAAAAGTAAAAATATATAAAAGCTTTTACCTGAATTAAAGATACCAACGTTAATGAAAAACTTATGGCTCCCAACAATCCCATCTTTGACTTGACTGCAGATTTACTATTAGTTTAGTATACATGGGAGTAAAATACAAAAGGTGATCTGGATTCTTTTGAGCAGCAGCCCAGTGTGCGTGGGAACCAATCAGTTCGGCTCTAAAGGGGAGAGGCTGTCCCACCAAGGCCTGAGAACAGCAGAGGGAGGGATGCACTGTTACCTGAACAACTCCCTGCTCAAGTTAGCCTGAGACGGCTCATCCTCCTCACCACTGTTTTATGAGTCTGTTTAGGGCTGGGCAATGTCAGGATAAATATCGAACTGAATGACAATCTGCTTTTTTGATGAAATAACATATTGTGATTTTCCATTTCTCTATTTCTCATGTATTTGTCTGTTCAAATACAAATTATCAGGGGTGTAACGATTCACCTAAATATTCTTACAATCCGCTGCATCGATAGGCGTTCTACTAGTTGGCCTTAATCCCGACCACACATGGATGCAACTTTGAATCGCTTCGAACCTAAGCGCAAAGAATCGGTTTTATTTAGATATACGGTGAAACATAAACTTACAGACAAACAACATTCTTAGTAGTTTATTTTTCACATAAATGTTTAATTAAATGTGTGTGGAATGAAGTATATAATACATCTATGGTCCATATGTGGGTTTCTGCGCTGCGTCAACATCAAGCGCTGCAGCGCTTGTTTCACACGGAATCTCCTCCTGGACGACAGCCAGCAGAGAGACAGACAGCGCTGTATCCAAACCATCCCGCTGGCCCGTGAGAGCGCACAGAGCGGAGACCACGAGGGATAAAGCTGCAAAGGCGAAACCAAATTGGCCCACGGAGCTAACGCTGCGAAACGACTCGAGCTCCGAAAAGAACCAGACGAGCTGCAAACACGCGCCCAAGCTGCGACGCCACAGTCATAACACAGACACGCGCATTTGTGCAGGCTTATGGCTCCGCTGCCAGTCTGTCACAGTTTAGACATGTCCGTACTTAAAAAGCAACATCAACATGCTTTGGATCAAAACTTCGAGTCTGCACATGTTTGTGGATTTAATATTGAATCTAATGATAAGTCACAGATACAAAGTTCTCACACTCCCATCTCATCTCACTACCTGCATCTGTGTGAAAGTGATTCAATAGAGTGAAATGTGAGTCACTTATTTTATTATGATACTAAACTTGTGTATTAAAAGTAAAAGTTGTAGTTTTTTTATGTGCAATGTAAAATAATTAATAATATTAAGCTGAATATCCTTATCCTTACCCTATCATTTTATTATTTGTTATTGAGTTTTTAATTTAATGCAAAATCTTGGTATTGATTTTATTTATGTCGCAAGTTATCAAACTGAATCGAAATATCGTTTTAAAAGAGCTCCAAATCGTATCATTCCCAAAAACCCAAAATTGTTTTGTTATCGTATCTCTTGGCCTCATATCGATGTGTATCGTAGCGTTCTAAAAACCTATCATTACACCCCAACTTATTTTTCCAACCTACTTCTCTAAGTCTCAGAGTTGTCAGTCCACTTCTTTATAGCAACTTTGAGCTCTCTTCTTATGAATTTTAAAGGTTGTGTTGTTTTTTTTCCACAATACAGGAGAAATTTAGTAACCTTTTCTGAGACAAGAGGCACAATTTACTTTCATATTTACCATGCTTTTAATAAAGCCATGCCGTGAAAAATCTTTAGACCAAACAGTGAAATGGTCCTTCTTGGTAAACACAGAGTAGCCCAGCAGTCTTTCAAACAGAGAGATACACAAATGAGCTGCTTCCATCTGACATGTTAACTCACAAGCTGAATAGAGCTTGTTCCTGCCATTGTCATTTTATTGTGCAAACTTACATTTTTATTTCTTGTATAATACTAGTTTTACATGTACACTTGTTAATGGTGGAGCCCTGAGCACTGATGCTGATGTTTGTATTTTGTGTGACGCTTTTGTCATGTCTGAGCTATAAGCACAACACATCTATACAGGCACAAATAAAGTAAACTTGAACCTTTGTGGTCTTGATCAAATGAATCTCCTGTATTCCATTCTTTAATAATTGGCCCACTTTTTTGTAAAACGATGGTGTGACTTACTTTAAACAGCCAAGAAAACCTCGAATCAGATCAATCATTAGATTGTTTTCAGTGTTCCTTACATTACATACATTACATTACACTACATGATGTTGTAACTCCTATATCTTAGCCTGCTGCATCTAAATTGTGAAAACTTGCAAAGGGCATGCACAAAACAAATAAAATAAGCTATTAAAATATAAATACAGTAATCAGAACAATAGTGCAATCTGATCTGATGGTATTAACATGACTATTAAAGTGACAGGTGACGATGACATAGGTGAAGTGTAAAGTGATCATGTGATTAGTTCAGGAGTCTAACATAGTTACATGTTTAAGAGAGTGTTCATAAGTCTGATATCAGAGAGAAAGAAACTGTTCTTGTGGCGTGAAGGGTCTTTCTATCTGCGTTGTGTGTTCTGGTTTATGATTGTTGGTGCAGGAGTGAATCACAGGACACAGCCGAACACTTGGAGGCGGTCTCCATTTGTCTGGATTACAATAAAAGTGAACAGAATCAATTTGTGCTGCTAACAGTTGGCCCAAACTACAAAGAAGAGACAATGACAGCGACAGTATTTTTCCAGACTTCTTTGCGTCAATAAATGAAAACATCGGATCAACTTAAAGGTTAATATTGATTTAAATACAAGTATAGCTTGCTTAACGACCAAAATTAGATGAAATAATAAATTAAATGCACTTAAAACACAGGATTACATTGGATAACCAACTTCTTCCATCACAGGATATTGCAAAAGGGAAGAAGTTGCGACACACGAAGGAGAAACGTGACAGCATAGTGACTGGACGCCAGGTGTGTAGAATAACCAGCAACAGAGACAATTTTGTGTAACTATATAACACTATATATAATGAACCAGTTACAAATTTTAGGGTCAGAAGGGTCAGCTGCTGTTCGACCTGCACACTCCTGACTCCTGGAGACGTACAGGTTTTGGAGAGATGGAAGACTTTGGAGAGATTCAACTTGGACACTTGTTGAGCTCGAGAGCAGTGAGGCAGCCTCAGGTCTCACAGAGTCATGGGAAAGCCAGCTCTCGCGATTGTTTGGTGTTGCACTGAATAAAACTACCCACAACTTTGTTAACGCATTTGTGTTTCCCTCACACATCACAGACTCACTCACACATTACCAGAGCAAAGAATAAAGAGCTCATGATAAAGTTTGCACACTTGAGTTCTGTCTGTGAGAAAGTGACTTTCAGCTAATCAGGATCATGTATTAATGTTGCTGTGTGTAATGTACAACAGTCTGGTCTTTTCTGACTCATGATAAACACGTGTGATGTTATAAAAGTCACAAATACGATAAAGACAGAGGAGGAGCGAATCAGCGGGCAGTCACTGCACTACATTTCCCATCATGCATCTTGATTTTGTAGTCATCGAGGCGCTGAAGCCGGGCTGCAGTTGCTTTTTCCTCGCCTCGACGATTTGTCAAGTCGACTCGAGCCAGATAGATCTCTCGAGATCACCCGGGCCTACGTAGTCGACTGGACCGTCTCGACAATCTTGAACACACCTAAAGATGGCTGTGTAAAACTGCCTGATTTTTTTTCTCCAACCCAGTTATGCAAGACACCATCACTTTGCACTGGTGGCTAGGCTAGCAAAAGTTTATATTTTAAAACATTAAATTTATTTGGGGTAAGGTTAGGGTTAGGATTTGGGTTAGGTTAAGTTAATTTGGTTGGAAAGGTATGCTAACCGTGTTGTGGTATAACTGCGTTGGGAAAACTAAAGACGCAACTGCACCATCATCTGGGCTGGAAACTTGGCAGCTTGGCTCAACAACACACAATTATCATTATAAACCAAGCTAAAGTATGGTTTTAACTTTCCATTTGTAGAGTACAGTTTGTACAATTGACCTCTAGAAAGTCACACAATGCACCTTTATGTTTTGTGTTGAAATTATTACAAAAAATATAAATATAAAATCAACCTCTATAAAACATTTCTCAGTTTCACATTTCCTGAAAAGTTTCGTGGAAATCCTGAGCTTCCAGGTTCTCTTAAACTGTAAATGACAAACACAGATCCTATCACCTCTTATCATAATCCATGTTTTGTTGTTTATTTGTGTGACCCACTAACACATCTTCTTTGTCCAACCAAACTGCACCAGCATTTGCATTAGAGCTGATCAAATCTACTTCCCAAATCTCTCAAACCTCATATTTCCGTCCTTTTTTCCCTTTTTCCCTTTTACTGGAAATCTCTCAAACATGGAAGCAGAGCAAATATGTCCCAGCGCCTTTGAAAACAATATGAAGGAACAACAAATGACCTGATCTAAATGAGACAAAGCCTGGGAGTGGCTACTGCTGAAACACAAGTCACCGATGGGAACTAGGTACGCCACACAAAAGACATACTGTATGTTTTTTATTATCTTCTTGTTATTTCACAACAAAGAAGACATTTTTTCCTCAAGCGCGATTGTCAATATTTCACTGTCATACTAAAAGACTAGCTGTTGTTATATTTTAATCTGAATATTTGAGGGAAGATGCGTGAAAGGAAATCCGTGCAGTAAACCATCCTGGTAAGTTAAGAAGAGGGAAAACAATGCAGTAGTTTTGCAGTGATGCGACGGGATACAGATGTGATAACTGTCCCCGATTTCAGGTCACATAACGCCTCTGATGCAACGGGTTTTTACAAGTTATACAAGTTTTAAGGCGAGACACTTAAGGTGAACAGGAAAAAACTGTCAGTGTGAAACGTCTGCTGTAGTTTCCTCAAATTTACTTTTTTTTTTGGTATAGAAAAAAGTGTGTACGTAATGCCAAACTTACACATATTGAGGTCAGCAAAAACAGAAAAAGTCAAGTTGACAGAATACATTTTGTTGACATATTTGGTCCTAAGGCGGCAGTTTCCAACATGTAGCTTGGAGCTACCGGTAGAAATAGAAATATAAAAACTTGAAAAACAAAGAAAAACAACATGTGGCAGAAATTCGTCTTTGACACCCCTGCTCTAGACATTCATCCACAACTCATTCATAAGAAGCACAATAAAAACATCACAATACATGAGACAACAGTTCTGTTGCCTGGGCTCATTTATGTTCAATGAGGCAATCGCATTTGGAACACATTTTTTATACAAGTTCCTGCGGGCCAAAGGGACCTTCTAGCACCTGCCTGACAGTAACAGTTTAAATTAATTAGCGTCATGCATATTTTATTTATTAAATGCTTATTTCTACAGTAAATGTATCTTTAGATGCCTAATTGTGTTCTTTTCTAAATAGATAATGGGTAATGCCTCACATAGACGTCTGCTGTAAGTGGGTCATTAGTAAACCACTAATACGTCTATGATAAATGTAGCACTTTGTGAAAAAATGAGACAGGAACACTCTGAAGAGCCAGTTTGGCTCATGTACTGATGATGTGAAGTGACTTTATTTAAATCATTGTGTACACCTTTGTACAGGGCCCATCTCTGGACTAATTATAAAAAAGCCAGTATGCAAAGGTTGTAGGAAGCTTATAATGACTCTTTTCAAGTGCTCGTGAGGAGGCCATGATGGACCCGTCCAACGGAAGTGTTTGTTTCAGCACAAGTGAACACTTCAAATTATAATGACGCTTTTTCGAGTGAACCAATAACATGCACGTATCCTACAGCTACGGTAGTCGTGACCAAGAACATCTGGAGATGGGTCCCCGAGCGCTGCACTGTGGTGATCACTGCTCGTCAGGAAATGCCCCAGAGGCATTGAAGGATGGGTCAAATACAGAGGACAATTTTCCCTACGTGGGACAATAAAGTGTCATTTACCCTCACAAGCTCTACTAAGAACTCTTTTGTACAGCTTTATCTGCAGAATGAATAAGTCTGAAAAAATATATACAGTATATTCTTGTGTGTCTCACAAATATAGGTTTTAGTGCAGTCTGTTATCAGTCACAAATGTGGCAACATTGGTATGGCTTTTTTTTTTTTTTTAGAAAATGTGTGTACTTATTTGTTGTTTTTGGACCTTGAGTCCGGAATTGAAACATTTAATAATCAGGAGCCGAATGTAGCTCTCTGATTGGCTGTGCTTGAGTGATCCACTTCAGTTTCACTTTGTTGTTTGTAAAAAAGACGTTTATTGACCATAATTGCAACCAAAATGAACACATAGCAGTATAAGTCATGTGCTGAAGGATTTATGAAAGATGGTAGTCAGATTTAAAAGCTAAAACATGTTTGCAGTGTGAAAATTAGCTTCCCCATTAATGTTAATTTCTTGTGATCACGGCCAATTTTGGTTTGCAAAAGTAGCTCCCCTGGGTAAAAAAGTTGGAGACCCAAGTCCTAAGGTTTCTCAGGAGATTTTGGATATCTTATTCAGTTTTTGAGTAAACTAGATTCAACAAAAAAAATAAAAATAAAAAATGTTATTTTGAACCATGTTTTAGACATAAAGCTTTAGTCAATCAGACTTGGAATTAAAACCCAACAATTAATTTAGTAAAAACCATCAAATTTGTGTTCAATCCAAGATTGTTAAGCTTGGCATGTGGGTAGAACATTTTTAGGAGCAGTTTTAGCACAGCACAATGACAGATGTTGTGCAAGCATTGACTGAACGTCTATTTTTCTACACTGTCCTCATTTTAGAGAATTTGGGATGTACTGTGCGTAGAATTGCCAGAATTCCAAAATTAAAACAGGAACACATCCGAATTGGTGTTGGAAATAATAATAAAAACAATGAAAAGACTGTACAATAGTATGAACTCAGTCAATTCATGTCACATTTACATCTTTGTCACGACTAACTTGTGAGTCAGTTTGAAATCTGAGAGAATTTTGACAGTTTTAACAAGTTTAATTTTAACACAAAAAAAAATCACTACTGTATCAAAATGATTTCAAACTGGGATAACTGGGACATGTCTTGTAAAAACCGGGACAAATCAATGATACAATGGGACATGAGACGTAGCAGTACTTAAAATAGGGAGTGTCCTGGGTAAATCTTGTCACTCTAACTGTATTTATATTTTACTTCAGTGTAATGACAATATCTGTGTTTTTGTGAAATGAGTCGCCCGATCTGTCGTGGAGGTTTTAAATTCCTGCGGTTACATAAGATTTCACTTTTTTAACTCTTAAGTGACGGCGTTCGGTGAGTCATGTGTGGCTAATATTCCCCGGACTGTTCTCTATATTGATACAAAGATAATGTCCATTGTTCTGAAGGGAAAAAAGCCAACAGAAACTTGCATTGTGGTGACAGGGCAGGGCACCACACGTGTGAACGCTAGAATCTTCTCCACACCATCCTCACCAGGGACGTCGGCCAATCATTCGCACAAAGAGGGACAGGATACGCTTCATTATTTGGTAAACTGCCATGGCAACAGTTTAACTTTTCCTCATTTGAAACCTTAAATCTTCTACCAAACCGTGGGAAAGAACAATATACTGAAGGAATGTCAAAGGAGACATTGTGCAAAATCTACACTTGAAGCTAGAGTACGATAAAATCAGAGTATTTTTTAGGTACACTTGTGTTTATCTTATCCTAAACAAGTTTTTTGAAACTGGAAATTGGTCGAGCTTTTGGATACATTTGCTGGGACATTGACGCTCAGCCAATCAGAGTGTTGCTCTAGGTCATCTATGACAACATATACACAAAAAAAGTACACAGCGATCTGATTTTGTCTCAATGTGCTGTAATATACTGTTAGAAAAGAGTTTACTAACTTACAACTAAAACGTTAAGTATCTAACATTTAAATAACTTTAAACTTAAGGTTTCAGTATTTTACTCAAAGCTGTGTTTTGATTGAATCTTGTAGTTAGGGTTAGTAATGTAATGTTGAAATGTCTTGTAGTGTGATACACTTGGTCAACACTAAGGCGATCACATTAGTCCTGTGGTTAAGTCTCTGCACTGGCCTTCAGTGGCTCGGTTAATACAGTGATTCCCAAGTGGAGGTCAGGACCCCTCAAGGGATCGCAAAGCAATATCTGGGGTTTGTGAGATGATTTCTAGATTTCATTTTACAATTATGACTTGGTTTTTAATTTGTTTTTATAACTTTAGCATGCAGTTTGACTAGATTTTGGTCATATAAAGCAATAAACTACAAAAATAAATTCATTTTAGCCCAATTTAAATCATTTTCCAACTTTAAATGTCTTTTTTATTTTGCTGTGGGGGTTGCGAGTTGGTTACATTGTGATTTTGTGTATCCTGGTCTGAAAGTTTTGAAACCACTGAGTTAATACAGTAGACTTTAAAACTGCTCTTGTGTTCAAGTCTCTCCATGGACTAGCACCAAAGTACATCTCTGACATGTTAGTGCCTTATGAACCATCTCGGACTCTGAGGACCTCAGGGACCGGCCTCCTGCTGGTGCCCAGAGTCAGGACTAAACGTGGACCAGAGTCAGGACTAAACGTGGACCAGAGTCAGGACTGACTAAACGTGGACCAGAGTCAGGACTAAACGTGGACCAGAGTCAGGACTAAACATGAACCAGAGTTAGGACTAAACACGGACCAGAGTCAGGACTAAACATGGCCCAGAGTCAGGACTAAACGTGGATCAGAGTCAGGACTAAACGTGGACCAGAGTCAGGACTGACTAAACGTGGACCAGAGTCAGGACTAAATGTGGACCAGAGTCAGGACTAAACGTGGATCAGAGTCAGGACTAAACGTGGACCAGAGTCAGGACTAAACGTGGATCAGAGTCAGGACTAAACGTGGACCAGAGTCAGGACTAAACGTGGATCAGAGTCAGGACTAAACGTGGACCAGAGTCAGGACTAAACGTGGACCAGAGTCAGGACTAAACGTGGACCAGAGTCAGGACTAAACGTTGACCAGAGTCAGGACTAAACTTGGACCAGAGTCAGGACTAAACGTGGACCAGAGTCAGGACTAAACATGGGGAATCAGCGTTTTGGTTTTATGCAGCTCAGATTTGTAACAGTCTTCCAGAAGATGTAAGACAGGTCTCGACTGTGACAATGATTAAATCTTGGCTCAAAACATTTTTGTTTGTCTGTGCATAATTGTATCTGTTTTTTTTTTAAAAGAGTAGTTTTGATGCTTGGTTTACCAAACAATCATGTTGTAATCGCCGCACGTAAAGGTGTGGTATCATTTTATTTGTACAGGGTCAAATAAAAAAATGGAACAGTAACCAAGAGTAAAGATGCTTTGGAATGACATTGAGCAGACAAACTAGGCGGTTGCCTGTGGCGCCATCAGGTGGAGAGGGAGCCAAAGTGAAGAAGAAAAAAAAAAATCACTCATAGTATGTCACTCATAAGCTATGAGCCAGTTTATACTTTGTGTTGATAAGACACATATTCATTGAGTTACGACCACAAATAGCTGATGAATAAAAAGATAGTGGGGCCATTTGAAATCCTGCCTCGGGTTCAAAAACTGATATTGTGTACTAGGTTATAGCAAGAATGCTCATTTCCACCAGCATTATGTTTAAAGAAAACAGATTTAAATGTAAAGGGTTTCTAGACCTTGACATTGTGCACATGATAATTAAAAAACTTTCAATCCTACGAAAACTAAAGCGCCATTAGCCACATGCACACACTCGCAACCATACTTTTACACTCACATTACATTTATTCCTTGTTGATGCAAACTTAAATATAAATACATGTAACTTTAGTACAGTTTTTGCCTTATTATATCAGTGGTGGTAACAGAATTCTTCTACAAAGCAAAAAAATTAAAACACACGTCATGACACAAAAATGTTGGGAGACTGTTTTTATTTTTATCGCCAAAACGTCATCCTGAGAATGTTACAACAGAATTTCAATCACATTTCTGCCGCTCATCACATCAGGAGGCAAACACTTCACTTGGGGTCAAAACTTTATTTATCTGAGCAGCCAAATTCAACTTAGAATAAAAAATAAATTACTTTTCAAGTCAAATAGAACACAAATGGGGCCAATCGCATTACAGTGTTTGGATTGTTTAACTTAAATTATACCATTTCTTGTTACAACATTCAATATAAATTAAATGAGGTGAATTTTCAAATCCCTCAAAACCAAGTCTAATGGTCATGTGGTGTTTTTGTTCAGGGGTAGAGCTGTATATTAGGGCTGTAGTTCTTTAGTCGTTTAGTCGATTAATTGGTCGATGAAGTCTTGGTCGACCAAACTTTTATAAGTCGACTAATTCTTTTATTTAGAAGGAATTTGTATTCAACTGTAACAGACTCATTGGTCTGAACTGTCTTTTTATACACGCTGTTTCCAATTCATTTTCTGCATAAACTATAGTTTTTGCATGAACTACAGAACATCATTAGTCTTTTTGAGCAAAGTTTCTTTTGCAGAGTTGTCACAAAACTAAAATCCAACCTCATTTTGATACTATGGAATAAACTAGATTCTGAATGCCACAATGAAAATTAGAATGTTCTTTCAAGAAAGTCAGATTTTTATACAATGGACTGACATTTTCAACACAAAATCCAAGTTTATGATGAAACATTTTAGTTTCAAACCAGTTTTGATGAAACTACATTTTTTTAAAATGTTTGTCCTGTTAATGTTCTCTGTTTTTGTTCAAATGAGTATCTAGTTTCAACACTAGTTTTAGCTTTGATTTGTAATATTTTTAACAACTCTACTTTTAGCTTCAGAGCCTTTGCCACGCCCCCTTTTTAGTCGATTAATCGGTCGATGGGACATGTTTTTAGTCGACCAAGAATTTCTATGGTCGACTACAGCCCTACTGTATATAAATCTGCTTTTTTGATGAAATCGTCACATCGGGCATCATAGTCAATCAAAATGTTTATTATTTGACAAGTTATTTATATTTAGATTAGAGGGAGCTACAAAAAGGAGTGATTTAGCAGACTATTTCGAGGTAATTTGGCCTTTTACATAAAATTACACTGATCTTTATCACTAATAATTACCGTAATTTCTGGCCTATAAGCCGCTACTTTTTTCCGAAACTTTGAACTCTGCGGCTTATAAGGCAATGCAGCAAAATTATTGATTCTCATAGACTTACTATTAATAAGTGCGGCCTATATATGCACTTTTTAATTTTTCTTATTTAAATCTAGTTGGTGCAGCTTATATTCAGGTGCACTCAATAGGGGCGAAAATTACGGTAGTTGTTAGTTGTTTGCTGTCTTTTTAACCACAGTTTGGATCAGACACATGGCCAAATTAAAGAAATTGTTAAAATGTCTTCACTGAATCATAAATTTCTTTGCTTGAACACACAATTTTTCTATTTATTGTAGTTGTTTCTTCCGACCTACTACTCTCATTGGTCAGTCTTTGTCCTGCTTAAAGTGAGTGACAGCTGGACTTTGCCAATCACAGTGAAGGGTAAGCTTTCTGAAAACATACGTATTTGAGTAGGTTTCATTTTATTAACCTCAAAAGCAAAACGAATTGTGATAAAATCGAAATCCAAGAAAACTGGAATATATCATTTTTTTGTCATATCGCCCAGGCAAACTTAGGAGATTTAGTCTTTGGCACATAAACACAGAATAATTCATCTTTGCTCTAAAAGTTAACAGTAAAGGAGAACTGATTAGACTAGATATTTTGAGCTGATTGAACTGTACTTGTTTTGCTACTGTGGTCAAAAACAATATTTAATTAGCCATAATTATTATACTTCGAATATTCACAAATAAGCAGGGTTGTTGACAGAATTTTGGGGGCCCGGGGCAAAAACCTTACATGGGCCCCCCACAGTGCTAATAAGCTTTTGATTTTTGTAAAACAACAGGAAAATGTATTTACCTTGTTTATAAATCATCTGTTGCATGATTGTGTGAATATGCAGACTCATTTTTGATAGTTAATGTTATAGCACGTTTTTGGATTTAAATTATTAAAAAACGGACAAATCCAGTGGTGGATGAAACACTAAATTTTCCTACTTAAGTAAAAGTACAGATAGAGGGGAAAAAATTTACTCAAGTTAAAGTAAAAGTATCACATTCAAAAATCTACTTAAAAGGAACCCCGAATATTTACATAAATAGATCGAAAATACTTCGCGTAGGTATACTTACTAAAAAGTAGAACTTAAAGTAAACAAATATTCGCCGTTTGACGTAAAATTGTTATGTTTACAACAACTTCCTGATATTACGGGCACCGCCATCTTGAGGTGATGACGCAGAATCGTGTGGCGCACTGGCGCAGTGAGCGTCAGTCGTGAGACGCACGCAACAGCTGCAACAGTTGCCGTTGATCTGGTTAACAGGAGCGTCCGTAGTTTTTCGTCGACAGTACATTGTAAAATGGTACATTGAGTGGTTTTTGGTTGTGATTTCGTCTCGGGAGGAAACAAGGAGAATGCGGTAAGCTTTCGTAACTTTCCTCGTAGTTACACGATTCGACGTCATACTACCCATAATGCACTGTGTTGTAAACAATGATGGCGTCTTCTGTGAAAATATATTTCGTAAAAGTTTAATAAAACGGTAGATTTTTCAGATTATTTTTGTGTGTATTTATATCTTTGATGATCTAAGGAAAACTCGAAAACAAACATTAAAAAATTCTCGGGGTTCCTTTTAAGTTAAAGTATTGAAGTATTAGATGTAAAAAGTAAAAATATTTCCTACAGATTTTGAGATGTTTAACATGGCACTTTTTGAGAAGAAAAATCAATTGTAGAAGCAGAAACTTACATTTTTACTTTTACATTCTTGATTGGGATATCTATTTTTTTCCCCCTTAAAAATATGGCTAAAGAAGCCAATTTATAGTTCAATTTGTACATTTATTTTGGTACATAAGTCTCATTTTGGTCCAAAAGTTATTGAAGTCAGATTATTTGGTCGGATGAAGCAACAGAATTGACAACTTAGTTTATTTAACCAGCTTATTTTTGAAAATTTTGGTCAAAATCATCTAAAATGTATAATAATTAGTGAGTTGTTACCTTTTCAGACATTCAAACCTTTACAAAGTACTTTTACTTTTTTGTCCTTTTCAAAAATGTAGTGAAGTAAAAAGTACAGATACCTGCTCTCAAATGTAGTGAAGTAAAAGTAAAAGTATCCAGAATAAAATATACTTAAGTAAAGTACAAATACCTTATAAAGTTACTTAAGTACAGTACTTTTACTTTTGTACTTAGTTACTTTCCACTACTGGACAAATCCGATGCAGCGAGAACAAAATGGGAGTGACATATGGCACACACAGACTTTAGCAGCTTAGACAAAACATAATAATTTGACTGATAACCGATGTATGATTTAGTAAAATGGTAAAAAGTGATGGTCCAGAAACATTATGTGGAGAAATCCTAGTAGCAAGTATGTCTATCAGTTTCTGTCTTTACGTTACATCTGATTTACAACATTAAATCGTGCTCGAAATATGAAACTAACAATGACCGACTACACAACTTTGAAATTATAAGTATGTCAAACAAAACAACGCAAAAACAAAACGTCTTGAATGATTTAAAGGATCTATATTACCTTCTTCCATTTTAAATTGTAGTTTCTTCATCAAATGCACAGTTGGAGTCGCGTTTTGTTTGATTTACATGTTCAACACAAATCCTGCTTATTACAAAAGCTGGATTATTATGTCAATCAGAAAACACGCTGTTTTACCTTGTGACGTCATTAGGTAGCAATAAAGGAAGTGCTTTAAAATCTTAAAGGGGACCTATTGTGTTTTTTAAAACTATTTAGTATAAAACTAGAACATATGCAGATCAGTAATTTACCTTTTGTTCATTGTAAAACACAAAGTTGATCAAAAACAACTTAAAAATAGGAACAGCTCTACTGGCTTCCTGTTCAAAAGTGCAGAGCTGATAAGCCCCGCCTCTTCAGTTTAAAATGTAACTGTAAAAAGCAACAGATTTTTAAAAACTATTTTTTATTGTTGGAAAGTGGCTATGGGACAGTATTAAACCACACATGCTTCACTTTGAGCATTAATCTTTTGAATTATAGAAAGTAAATACAGACAAGTGGGAGGGGATAGGTGGTAGGTGAGAACAGGGATTTCTGAGCACTTGCGCTCCAGCTGTAGAACAATACAAGACTACTCAAACATACATGAATCAATTCAAATATAACTGTTAGTAATCTAATAATAAAGGAAAGCCATCATAACAAGGTTAAGAACTTAGAAAAGTGAATTTGACATAATAGGTCCCCTTTAACACCTTCACTAGAATCGTCTGTATAATTTTAGACTTGAAATGGCCTAATTTTGCAGCTACAGCTATTTAAAACAAAAAATACAGCAACTCTCAATCTTAGTCCAGTGTATTGTAGTGTATAATTCAGTTCAGTTGAGGCTAATGTGGCTGTTATTATTAAAAGTGCTACAAAATGACATCACAAGGTGGAACGAAACTTTTTGTGATTTGCATAAAAGAAGACACGACTTTAGTGATTTTTTGATGAGGTAACAACATTTTTGCGAGCCTAAAACAGCTGTCGATCTTGTGTAATATGGGACCTTTAACATTCTGTTTTTGATTTACAGAAAGCATAAGAATCAAGTCAGAAATGGTTACACTGTCATATATTATTACTCACGTGCAGTTAAAAGTACCAATATGCAGTCTGAAAACTACTGATAGAACTTAGAGATTTTATTTTTATTTAAGGAGTTACTCAAGTAAACGAAACAGAAAACTGCTCTGGCTCTGGTAAATGTGCCTTATTGTTAACTATTGTCTAAGGTTTAAGTGAAGACACGCCTGAAGAAAGTGAAGAGGAACTATTGGTCCAGCTGATCCACGCTCCTCTTTCCTCTGAACAGAACTGAAAAACAAAAACACATTTTAGTCAGTTGTAAATGTATTGTAAAGTGACTCGGTAGCACTTTAAACGACCACCACGTTACCTAACAGGTAATTACCTTGTCACTTACTAGTATCTAACAGTGACACGTAGTAGTACTTACTCTGGTACTTACAGTGGTACTTACACCGGTACCTAGAGTGGTACTTTGAGGGGTACTTGTACCAGCAGTTACTGGTACATAACACTGATAGTTACTGGTACTTACAAAGGTATTTACTGTGGTACATATAGTGGTACCTAAGGTGGTACTTGGAGGGGTACTTGTGTCAGCAGTTACTGGTACTTACAGTGATACCTTTTAGTACACTTACCAGTACTTTAGTGGTACTTATATTGGTACAAATTCCAACACTTAACAGTACATATTGCAGCACTTACCACCTTTAATACTTTGTGGCACACACATTTGTTTCAGTGGTGGTATTATTGGTACTAAATGAAAAAAGTACCTTTGTAAGTACCAGTAATTATCAGTGTTATGTACCAGTAACTGCTGGTACAAGCACCCCTCAAATACCACTGTAGATAACGGAGTAAGTACCACTAAGTACCAGAGTAAGTACTACTAAGTGTCACTGTTAGAAACTAGAAAGTTACACGGTAATTAACTGGTAGGTAACGTGGTGGTCTTTTAAAGTGCTACCAGTGATTCTAAATCAAATATTATTATTGTGATGAAATACAAGTCTAAACATGAAACTTATTGAGGTCACGCACAGACATTGTTTTATTGAACAACATTCTGACTGATGCAAAAGTATGAGAAGAACACTTAAATAAATTGTGTTCATGGCTTTTTTTGGGCAATTTTTTTCCTCCAGAGAGTGTTTGTTTAGCAGACATGTAATAAAATAGTTTCTGTTGTCATGGCAACAGTGCAGACTTTAGTTAGCTTGTTTGCTAGTGGCATTCTCCAATCCGAGTCAGTGCCGAGTGTCAATCAAAATGCGATATGCGCATGTCCGGAAACTTCATAAATGTTTGACGTGTTTGACTACGGCAGCATTTACGACGACAAACAACATAGATATGCTAGACACAATATTCATCATTTACTTTTCAAATATGTTTTTTTTTAGTTTTAGTTCAAGTTAGTTAGTTAGAGTTAAGCTTTAGGTAAATATTAGCCCAAAGTTTGTAAAAACACAATATTTAACGGTTAATAAAAAGCAAAACAGCTCAGAAAAAAAACTGAGATCACTGACATTAATTTTAAATTTATTGTTTTATGACAGATGTAAGATTTCATGTGACTTTATAAAAAAAAAAAAATCATTATTAAACTTTTTTAACTGACTTTTTATCTGATATGATTGATGATCTAAGGTTACAACTGACAGATAATAATTTAACCATTTCTGTCAGTTTAATAATGAAATATAGTCAGGTTAACAACTAGCATGACTGACTCAATTGTGATTTAGGACATTTTTACTGTGGCACAACACATAATTCACTCATCAAACGGATTAAAACCATCTTATTTAATGGTATAAAGGTAATGAGTTGAACTGTGTGTGATCTTTGTGTCTGTGTCAGTGAAAAAATGTGCTGCTGTAGTTTTTCTGCTTTTCTGCCACTGTTTACCTGATTTTGTCTTTTTACACGTCACATACAAACTCAATATTCAGCAGTAGTTGTGGTTGTTTTATTTATTATCAGACTTTGTCTCCATAGACTCTCATTCATTTTCGTCACAGTTGACATTCAGAACGCTGCGCTGCCTTTATTGTGATCATTTCTGATGTCTAAGCGCCATCTAGTGGGAAAAATACAGTGTGTCTGAAACTTACTTAAGCCGACTGTGCCTGCAGCGCACGTCACTGCAACAAAGAGAAACAAAAACACATTATTTCCGCAGCACTCATTACAAGAATAGACAATAGCATATCACAGGAGCATTTGTTTGCATGGAAAAGTACAATTAACATAAGAAGATAAATAATTCTGAAGAAGTAAAGAACACTTTGATATAGCAGCAGGAGTGATGATTAAAAAAATATTGATAAATAGCTAAGTTATTAACAAGTTCATCTTGTCTACCAAACATATTTTACCAAGCCACTGCACTTAATTCAGAGCTGCTTTAGTTTGTACATGTAACTGTTCTTGCGGTCAATAAATATTCAAATAGTAGATGTGTCATTGCAATTTAATAGCTTCAAATTGCATTAAAATGACCAGCTATTACCAATAATTATAAATTTGTATAACAGGCCTGTATTTCTCCACTAGAAATATTTTTTCTATTTTTAGTTGAACAAGAATTCCTTTGGTCGACTACAACATTACAGTATTATGTTCATGAGTTTCTCAGCCTGACACTTGCTGAATGCCCTCCCTGTTCCTAATTTGATTTTATGCTGTCTAATTCCAGAAGAAAAAAATGAAATAAAATAAACAAGAAAGAAATGTATAACGAGAGGGTAGAAATATTTGGAAAACATTTAGAGAGCATAATTAAAAACAAAAACACAACGTCAAAGTGGAGCTTCTGCTTAACTTAACTCTAATAAAATATTAGAACCTTAGAGCACATGTGTCAAACTCAAGGCCCGGGGGCCAGATGCAGCCCTCCACTTCATTTCATGTGGCCCTCAAGGTTTACTGTAATTTATATTAGTGCATGAGTAATCTGGGTGTCTTAACCTAATGAAATGATTTGTCATAAGCTTTTGAAGCTTTGTAATTTCAATAAATATACAACAATCAAATACAACTATTATTTGTAGTATGTCAAAGAATAGTGAGGTTAATTTTAGTTACAACCGGCCTTTCTAGGACAACCATGATGCCAATGTGGCCCTTTGTCAAAATAAGTTTGACACCCCTGCCTTAGAACATTCCACAAACTTTTTTTCAAAAACAGGAAGAAATCCTTTACATCAGAGGTCTCAAATAAATGGAGCTGTGGCCCAAATGAGAGAAGTCAGAGCCATATTTTAATATATAGGCCTGACTATGTTATATTATATGTTGAAAAAAAAAATGTTATTGAGCTCTAAAAAGCCTAATATAACACGTTAATGGTCCACAATTATTTTTATATTGTTTTATATTTAGTCCACCTCATGATAAATAAAAGTGTGTAACGAGGGTCAAATTGCTCTTCTCTGCATAAGTTATTTGAGGGACCTACTCTGAAATCTTTTAAACAACTGCAAGATAAACATGGCTTAGATTCAAAAGATTTTTTCTGATATTTACAGATAAGGGATTACGTGTTGTCAAGTAAAGGTTGGGAAGACCTGAGGAAGGACCCCAACTCCCTTTGAATTGTTTTTGATTCAAAAGATTGAAAAACAAAGTAAGGTTAAATTAATATCAAATATCTATCGTATACTGCAGTCATGTTTATCTGATAATTCTCTGGATATAAAAGAAAATGGGAATTAGAAAGAAATATTACAATTGAGGACGAAGTGTGGGCGATTGCTTGTGAAAAGACGCACAAGATGACTAGAAGTACAATGTGTAATGAATTCAGCTGGAAAAAGATTTTTCAGAACACCATCAGTAACATTTAGTTATAATCAAACAAATCAAACTTATGTTTGTGGATTGTTTGGGGATCATACTCACATTTTCTGGATTGTCCTATTTTGAATTATTATTGGAAAAATATTATAGCTGAAATAGAATTAATTATGGGAAATAATTTGTCACTGAAGCAATCAGAATGTATTTTAGGGGTCATTATGGACCAAAAATTTGAAAAGAAGAAATCCATTTGATTCAAATATTATTGGTGGCGAAAAAAATTAAAACTAAATCATGGTTGATTAGTTTTACTTCCTAACACACAAGACCAATGGCGAGAAGGGCTAAGGAAAATATTTGTGATGGAGAGAATAACAGCAATGTTACATTTAAAACTGGACGAATTTACTGATATTTGGAACCCTGTAGTGGAGCAAATTGGCTGGTCTATCATTGTATAGTTAGCTATTGTAAAGGGTGCATAACTATGATGTATGACTGACACTGTCTTTGATTTTTGTTTTATTAAAGCAATAATACCTGCCGAGACAAATTAGGTTCTAGTGTTCTATGTATGTTGATTGAGTATGTATGTACACTGATAGTTGCATAATTTTTGAATAAAAATGTGTTAAAAAAACAAACAAACTGCTCTTCTCAGGAAAATTTTGGACACATTGTATGTAATTTTCTGTATTCCAGTGCATTTTAGAGGCTTTATAGAGACTAGGATTGTAACTGTACACTGAAAATTGTACGCTGAAACTGTGTTATGTGCAGTTTTCGGCAGGCCACTATCAATACTACTCAGAAAACATCCCAGGGGTCGCATGAAATCATCTAGGAGGCCGCACTTGAGACCTCAGATTTACCTGAAAACTCATACAGTAAATAGCACTCCAAACATTGTAGCAACAACTAAACAGCAGCAGAAATCAGCTCGTTACCTCCATACTTCCTGTGAGGGCAGAACGCCTCCGTGCTGCCGTCGGCTTTGACCGGCGCCACCACCACAATGTACTCGTCTCCACACTGCACAGGGCTGATGTCACAGTGGTTGACGCCGGGCAGCGCGGTGCAGCTGTAGGGATTGGCTGTGCCCGTCATGTTGACCTGTGTGGGGTGAGACAGTCCTGGAGTGGAGCGCCAGGTTACCCTCAGAGTGTCTGCGCTGGTCCTGTACATCTTCACGCCAGACGGACAGCATAAACCTGCAACGAAGAGGAACAAATATTTGAATTAGGGCTGCAACTAATAATCATGTTGCTGATTGATTAGTTGGGTAATTATTCTCTTAATAACTTGATTAGTTGGCTAGAGCGCAAAAGTCATCTGAACAAATTTTTTTTCACAATTTGACCAAGAAAAAGCTCAAGTAATGTCAACTGAGGACGTCTTGGAGTTGTATCTTTACTTACAAAACATTGCTTCCATTGAAAAACACAAAACTGACTCACTATTCTTGTCATTATTGTTTATTTGAGTCATAAAAATGTTCTCAGTGCAAGCAAGCTGTAGAACCTTTTCATAGACCAGTCGACAATTATTTGATTACAAAATTAGTTAATTTTTTCTAGGACTGCAATCAATTTAATTTTAAGGATTTCCTTCAGGATCTAAAAAGTATCTATTGTTTTTATTTCCTATGCATAAAATTATCTTTTTGGGCTTTTTTGTATACATACTGTACAGTATATATTTTCCCTACATGATTAGCTTAGTAAATTAAAATCAGCTAAGTTTGACATTTAGATCAATATGTAACTTACAATGATAGGTTTCTTTAAATGTACAAACACACTTTAAAGCTAACCCCTAAACTCCTCCCACAGAGAAGGTAAAAGGAGGGCTGAGAGTGGAGAGCAGCAGTGTGATTGATTTGACAGCAGGTGCTTGTAAATGGCACATAAGAAACTTGCAAATTTGCTCAGTTTGAACTAAAAGTGCCAAAAAATGACTCAGAACGGCAATAATATTTAAACACTATATACACAGCTTAACAGCCAAAAAAAAAGCAGTTTTTGTGTTTAGCTTCACATTAAGATACTAGTCCCGTCTGTTGGATTGAGCACATGACTTACTGGAGGAGAAGCCATTGTAGGAGCAGTCAGCCTTCTGCCCGCTCAGGCTGTAGGCTTTCATAGAGACAGTGTAGTTGGTGCCGCAGGTGATGCATCCCATGAGGCAGTGCGTGTCCTCCGTGTGGCAGCGGGCGTGGCCTTTGGTGGAGGTGAGCTCGGTGAGGAAGGTGTGCGCTCCTTTGGCTGATGACCACGACACGTTAGTCATGGCCTGAGTGACCTGCGTAACCGTGAGAGAGTCTGGACAGCACGGCTCTGAGGACAACAGACACAAATGAAAATTAGTTTTACGCTAATAAAATGACAAGACTTGGGACGTGACTTGAATTTGAAGGTCAATTACTTGGCGCTTGACTTGGAGCCTTGTAACTTGAAATGACTTGCTGCTTCTCCTCAAAAAATAAACTGTGTAATTTATTTTACAAGAACAAACAGGAATATGATCCTCCTCACTTCTTTTTTTGTGATCAGACTAAATATTTTAAATGGGATCCTTAATAAAAATAAAAATAAAAACTGGAGAAATAAAACATGTATTTGGTAACTTGGACTTGAAAACACTTGTGGGAAACTGACTTGGGACTTGACTTGGACTTGAGGCCAAATAATTGAGACTTACTTTAGACTTGGAAAACAGTGACTTGGTCCCACCTCTGCTCTTATGCAGGGTATTTAAACTAATGATTGAGAGATTTGCAATGAAGTCATGTCAGATCATGTCATAGTAGATTGTCAAACTGGGTTTCATCAGTCTATGCCAGGCCTATTCAACTTAATAAGGCCCGGGTGCCAAATGAGCCCTTCAAGAATCTGAACTGGCCCTCAGTCTATTTTTCTACAATTACAAAGCGATATGAAAATACAATTTGTCACATGGATCTAGTGTGTTTTTCAGTTGCATTTTTTGATTAAAGTCCAGTGAGATAATGTTGTGTTTTTAATTTTTATTAAAACAATCTACTTTGCTCTTGTTCTATTGGCAAATAGAACAAGAGCAAATTGAAGACAGTTAAAATACGCCCAAATAAACATAAACCTCATTCAATGTGGTCACTTTTTATAGTGCATATGTCAGTTATGATTTATTTACGCTTTAGACCTTGTTTATTCCCAGTTCAAATCTGGTTTAATGCTGAGATTCCACTAGATCAGATTTGATTGTGTGGCTTAAATGTGGCTGATTTGGACAATTTGTAGAGCCATAAAAATACTGTACATAATTATATCACAATAGAAACAAATCAGGTCCTGTAATATTTGGTGCAACCTCGTGCCAAAAGCGGTGACGTATTGTGTTAATACCCGGCCCAGAAGTCATGCTCCTCGGTAAAATCTGTCCCTCTGGAAAATCTAGTTGAATAGCGCTGGTCTACGGCATGCAGCTTAGACGACAAGTGTGATTTGAGGGGCTTGTAATGCTTCAAAAGTGCAATAAGTACCTAATTTTAAATGTTTGATATTTTGGGTTCTGTCTGTTTAATGTACTAAGAAGCAATCCATGTATCAACCTACTTTTTAAATACATCTTGCAAACCCAGCTGCTGCTCACCTGTCTCATACATCTCTGAGTAGCTCGGCAGGCTGGCTCCCGCAGCGCTCGTTGCCGTGACAGCGACCTCATAGGTGGAGCCACAGTGGAGGCCCGTGAGGTGGCAGCTGGTGCTTCCTGATGAACAGCTGTGAGAGTTAGCTCCGGTGGCCGTCGCGACGAAAGTGGCGTTGCGATTTGTGTCGGTCCAGCTGACAGTTACCGCAGAGGAGTTCACCTGAGTCAGAGAAAGGCCGGTCGGCGTACACGCAGCTGGAACGCAAAGTGATCGAGTTTAGTCACTTTAAAAAACATGTATGGCTGGATATAACTGTACTTTTATCTAACCAGATGTAAACTTGTTGAGACTAACCATATTTTTTACAAGAGTGATTTGGCAACTTTGATCCAAGAACTTTGCTACTGTATTAGGAGACCTATTGTGTTTTTATGTATTTAGAAAGAACTATGACATATGTAGGTTAAGAGTCACATTTGTTCATTGTAAACCACAAAAACAACCTAAAAAGACTTTGAAATAGAAACAGGTTAATTGATTTCTTGTTCAAAATTGCAGGACTTATGTAAAATTGATGTTTTTGTTGGACTAAAAACATAAAAAATTTAGATCTACCTAAAATTGACTGTTTTGTATTTTGCCTATTTTCATCTAAATCTTGTTCTTTAGCTATAATAATCTACAGCTTGGCATAAAACTGAAGTACTGTATATCGATAAAGAATTGCCCAAACTAATGTTTTAACCTTGTTTTAATGAGATTATAGATTTGATTCTTCACCCCCCAGAAGGTTACACACCTTTGTTTTTATTGGGCAAAATTTTCTCTTCTTGGAGTGTTCGTTTATCACCAGAAATTTAATAAAGTAGCTTTTCTGTTGTCACGGCAACAGGGCAGACTTTAGCTAGCTTGTTTGCTAAAGACATTCGAAGATTTTGGACATATTTTTTTGTCACAAATGATTCACTTGTCCAGTGAACTAAAAACATCTTATTTAAGTTTAGAAAGGTAATGAGTTGCTGTTGTAGGTTTTCTGCTTTTCTGCCACTGTTTACCTGATTTTCTCATTTTACATGTCACATACAAACTCAATATTCAGCAGTAGTTGTAGCTGTTTCTGTCTGTACTAATACTGAAGCTGCGAGATACCTATTTTAGTTGTGTTTTGTCTCTTACAGGAGAAAATATATTTATGTCTATTGTCTCTCATAATTTTTTCCACTAGCTGCTGACATTTACTGCTGTGATGTCGTCTGCATAACCTCTACACCATCAGTAATTAAAACTGTGAGTGTTTCTGTCTTTCACCTGTGTCTTGAGTGTGGACGGGGCAGTTGTTGTTGCAGCCCCGGATGTCGTTGCAGGGCCGCACTCTGACGCTGTAGGGAGTGTCGCAGCTGAGGTAGGACAAGACGCAGATGGGAGCGGTGTCGTTGCAGAGGATAGTGTGAGAGCTGTCCACCGCCCGGGTTTCGTACACCTCCGCCCCTCGCGCCGGCAGCCACTCCACCTCCAGAGTGTCCGTGCCCACGAGAGACACGTTCATGGAGGTCGGACAACACGGCACTGCAGGAAGACACGCAAAAGATTAGTGACATGACAGATTTGGTTTAGATAAGGCTTAAAAACAGTAGCTAAATTAGAGACTGGGAGTGCATCAATGGTCCATCCAGTTCAAATCAGGGGCATCTCAAGGACAGACAGCAGCCTAAAGACCGAAAAGGGTCTTGAGTGCATGAATACAAAAATACAAATACAACAGAAGAAAAATCTGAGGCACTTAGATTATCAAAAATAAAAGTTCTTTATTCAAGTGTGAGACCAATGCAAAGGTCTTCTTTAGGGCTGAAGAAGACCTAGACATTGATGCACGTAGGCGTCCCGCACTTAAATAAGAGACTTTTATTTGTGATAATCAGTGTGCCTCGAATTATTTTTCTATTAGATAAGGTTTACATGACAATAGATGTGGTGCAATATATTATATACTGTATTATTATACTGTATTTTAGATAATATCCTGAATGTTGTTTTGCAAAAATTGAATATCGAGTATATCGTTTAATAGAAAAATAGTAAAAAAAAAAAAAAAAGTCATCTACACTTTTGTGATTAGATCCGTGACATTTCAACAATTATCTAACATTTATTAATACAAGCTTAAATGCACTAGATAGTGCTTGAATTAAGTCATCACAATCCTTATTGATTGTGGATTAAAAATATTGCTGTGGTAAAACAACACTGAGTCAGACAAAAATGTGTTCAACCATGTCTTATTGAGTTATTTATTTATAACTAATGATAATCCAGAATAAATTAAATGCTTTGACTTTTCCTTATTTCAAGCTAGAAATTGTTGGTCAAACTAGATATGTTATGCTTGTTTCAATGGAAAATTATATTTTAAAAAGGTCAAAATAAAGAACATAATCACTGATTGCAGACATTTATGAACATTTTGCCTTATTAAGATGATTATTTTCCTGTGTAAACCTGAACTAATAAGTAAATAAGACAAGTGTGAACACAGTTTTGTTGGACTGACTTAATATCGTTTGAATATCGTTATCGAAATGCTTAAAAAAAAATCAAGATAATTGTTTTTGTCAATATCGCTCAGCCCTACTTGACAATATTGTAATTTGTTGCAATATGAGCTAGAAGACATGTCAGAATGTTATTGAGAAGTTTCTCTTTAAATGTTAAAATATCAACATTTGGACTAATGGGGCTTGGACAACTGATTAATGACCAGGTCGAATAGGTTTACACAATAATATTGTGAACAGTCATTTGTTAAAATATGAGCTACAGGACAGTTCAAAATGTTATCATAAAATTCTTTATATGTTAAAATAGCAACATTTTGACTTAACTAATGTTATTTTCTTTTTAATTACTCAATCTATAATGACATTATAATATAAGTGAGTGAAATTTCAGACTTCAGACTGGCACTTCTGCTGTGCAATTAAGTGAATTTTAATAATCGTAACTTACAAGCTCTCAAATACACTGCGAAAAATGAATTTTAAGACAAGTTAAAGTTGCTTGATTTTAGAATTTGAACTTAATTTCAAGCATTTTGACTAGTTTAACCGTGATTTATTGTAGAGACATAGATTATTTCCCCTGTTTCAAAGTATTAAGCAAGTCTAGATTTATAGTTTTTGCAGTGTATTTCCTTGAGTCAGAAAAGTAGGTCACAGGCAGTTTCTTCTTCATTTACAACAATCTATTTCTGACACATTGTCACTTATTTCTTTTTATCTTTTCAGTCTTTGCATTAAGGCGTGCTAATACTATGTGATCTCTCTAAGCAAATAATCTTTTGAATAATCGTGATTTCAGTTATGACTTAAAATTGTAATTGTTATCGAGCAGCTCTGCTTGAGACTCTACTAAAGTTGACAGGGTGGAGATAAAAAGTCTCTGTGTTTAATCTTCAACGTTCTCATGGATTGCATGTCTATAGTACGTCATGTAAACAGGGTGTCATGTTGACGCTTATTCCTTTAAGACGGGTCTATTACATGACTGTTTTCTAGCGCTTATAGACATATGATATAGATAAGTCGTGGTCACACAGAAGATTTTATTTAGAATTAACAACAAAGTTTAGGTCTGAAGTCACAAAAATGGGTCAAAATAATTAGAGGCTTGGAGTCAGTTAAGATTGGGATTAAAACTTTGTTAATATTCATAATTAGTAACATGTCTTTACATTCCTACATAGAATTACCAGGGCCAGGAACGCGTGAAATAGGCAGCAAATAAAAAAATGTGTTCATATGACAAGCGGCTTAGTCCATACCTACGTATGGAGCTCAACACTGGAAGATCGCTCTGGTTACCGGAAGTATTTTGCCCCATGTTAAAGTGCCATAGCCTTTTCGAAAAAATTAAAGTATTAAGAGTTTAAACACATAACGCGGACTATCCATCTACTGTATGTGCTAACTCAGATCCACAGCGCAGTTGTTTTCAGTCTAAAAAGCACATCTATAACTTAAATTCGGAAAAATGTCGTAATAATTGTAGTTTATTAGGCGAAAAAAATTTTAATGTAGGTCTTATGCTCCTGACTCACCACAAACTGCTTAGCCCCGAGGACATTTCCAAACTTCTAATATAATTTTTATCTAATCCCCTATGGCAATTTAACATGGGGTCCAGATTGTGGAACCAGGAATGGGCGTTCACTGTTGAGCTCCAAAGACAAGTCTCTGGATATTAACCTATAAAAGTTTGCCAGTTTGCACCCAAGTCTGTAATAGATATTGCTGTTTAACTATAAGAATGCAAAAGTTTATGTTAAATTCTCTACAAAATGACATGTGAAAGTGAGTGATATAATTATCCTGCTCACATTGAAACATTTCTGCTTGTCCTGGGTCTAGTTTTTAGTCTTTGTGTGATAAGATTATGTTTAGTTCCAGGCTTTTCCATCAGTCCCATTCTTGATACTGTGTGTAAATGTAAATCCAGAGTGTGAAAATACAAATAAAAGCCTTGCCTGTGGTGTAGTTGATCATTGGTCCTGGTTGGCTGGATCCTGCCTCGTTCAGCGCAAACACAGACATGAGATAAGTGTAGCCACAGTCGCAGGAGAAGTCACAGCTGGTGCCTGTGATGTTGCAGGTCTTCACCGCACCGTCAATATTTGTAACACTGGCTAAATATCTGTCTGCATGCGCCACTGTATCCCACGAAAAACTGCAGCTTCCTGAGGTCGCCTCTGCAACGGCCAGATTCTGAGGCGGACAAGGGACTGTAAGACAACACAAAGATTATTTTTAATGTTCTTTCATGTTGATAGAGGTTATGAAAAATTAACTAGATTTAATGTTAATAATGGATGTAATTGTTTTTATTTTTTCTTCACAAATCTCACAAAGTTTTTTTTAAACATACAATTCATAGTAGAAAATATTATTAGTCCTGCCCAAAGAAAAAAAAAAATCACAAATTCCCATAGATATTTTTTAACCAATCCTACATTTATGTGTTTAGTTATTGTCAGCATGCATACTAATAACTGACTATGATGAATAGAGTTTTGCAAAAAAGTTACTGTATATTTCAGAAGCTACATCAACAGCATAGCTATAATATTTTGAAATGTGGGATTAGGGTTTATTTCTTTTTTTTTTGTGCAAATACAATATGTGCTATGTAGTTTAGTCTTGTCAAGACCTAATGTCATGGTCTGTCTCTGTCTTGGACTCGGTCTTGTTTTGGACACCGTCACCGAGACCACGTTTCATTGCCATCATGCTCTGCTAAACTTGCTGTAAAAGCGCAGTGACCTGTCCTAGACAGAGTTCGTAGTAAGTCCTGCACAATAAGATCATGTAGACATTGATAATTATATAAAATGACAAGAGTCTTGATTTGGTCTTATTATTGCGATCTTGGTCTCATCTTGTTCTCGACCTATAAAACTCAGTTTCTTGTTCTTGTCTTGGGACTCTGTGGTCTTGGAAATGTCTTGGTCTCGTTTTAGTCTTGACTACTACACTAGTATGTGCTATTTGGCTTGCTGTTCTTTCAGATTTTTATGTTCCAAATATGTAAAAAGTTGGTAATTTTTACAGATGAAATGCCTAGACTTGCAGTGCGAGTTTGTACGTACCGGTGGTGAAGCTGACAGGCATGGAGGGAACGCTGGGCCCGGCGCTGTTTTGGGCCGTGACCTCTACAGAGTACACAGACCCACAGGTCACCGGAGAGAGCTCACACGACAGGGACGAGCTGCTGCACGAAACTCCCTGATCGCTGGTCACGTTGTACTGGACCTCACCGTACACATCCCAGTCCATCATCCACGATACAGACAAACCCATGTAGGAGCTGTTGGTTACCATGGTTATGGTGACAGAGGCGGGGCTGGAGGTCCTGACAGTGAGAGAGAGGACACAAAGAACACAAAGATGCAGCTAAAAATATCACAATAAGCATTTATACATTAGTTTTTTGTTTGTTTTGTTTTTTACAAGTTTTATTATCAATTATCATAAGCTGCCCTAAATATGACTAACTAATAAACTTTCTTGCTGTCTATGTATGTTTCCAGTTTTAAACCTCTACTAAGGAAAAGCTGTAGGTTTTTGGTTTCTACAAATACTGTATGTCCACACACAAGTAGACCCATCGATCCATCCATCCATCCAACAATTTTCTTATAGAAGCAGCAGTCTGAGCTAGGACTTCTCTACAGCTATTCCAGAGAACCCTGAAAGTGCTGGAGCTGGTCCTCCTTGGGACATGCCCACACTACCATAGCTAGCTCCACTCCACGTGGAGGATCGGCGTCTCTCTACTTTGAGTTCTGTCTGTGTAACTGTGCTCTTTACCCTGTTTCTAAGGAGTGCACAGCTACCCTGTAGAGACCACTTTTATCCGCATCGCAATCTTGTCTTTTGGTTATTGCCCAAAAGTCATGGAGCTAAGGAACAAATCTTCAGCCTGGAAGACTATACGGCTGCTACTGCTTCAGCAATCATCTCACTTGTCCATTATTTCAGATCCAATCACGTCTCAGTCCGTGGCTCAACCCCTGCGCAGCTCGTCCAATCACCTTCAGCTCTCATCTCCACCTCCTCTCTTTCAGCCTATCAGGGCGCCAGGACCAGATTCAAAAGAGCAGCTCAATCTCTGCTCTTGGCTTCAGCTCTCGCAAGCATCATTTTGCCACATCACAACCCTACTCCACCCTATATCCACCTTAACTTCTACCTTCTCCCTCTTCACCACCACCAGTGTCTAGGCTCCAGGGGAAATCTCCTGTTCTAACAGCTCAATTATTTCTTGCCTGCTTATTGTTTTCTGTCTAAATACCAAACATGTATTAATAAATGTCATCATTAATCACATTTACTTGTCTGTCTGAGTCTGTCCAGGTTGAAGTGACCAAAGGTGAGGATTGAAACGTAGATTAACTGCTTTTTGACTCAACTCTTTCTTCACCACAGATACAGAGTACAAACAGAGACCTCATTGCTGAAGATGTCTGTCAATCTCACGCTTTCATCGTAAAACAAGACCCTGACATACTTGAACTTCTCCTCCTCCAGAGGTAAGCCACTTTTTTCCACGTCTACTTTAGGTACTCAAAAAGATATTTAATGCATAGCAGATCTATTTGCAAATGTGACATAAAGATAGCCCATAAAATACATAAAATATTGATTACTTGTGGTCTGGTTGGTTTGGGCGCTCTCCCCTTTACGTCCCTCTGCGTCCCAGGCGTAGCACTCGATCATGTACAGAGCTCCAGGATCCAGGCCGGTGAAGGCGTAGTTTGTGTTGGATGTGTTATGGGACATTTTCTCGCTCTCACTGGCGCCGTATTTGAGCAGAAAAACGGTGTACTCTTGGGCTGAGGCGACGGCGGTCCAAGACACATCAATGGTGCTGTTACTAGGAGAAGAGCTCTGAATCTGAGGAGGAGGCAGCACTGTGGGAAAGACAAGAACAATGCTTGTTTAGAGCTTAAGTGTAGCATAAACTTTATAGAAAGAATAATTATAATGTCTCTAGTTATATTTGAAGCTGTGTCTGAACTCAAAGATACAAACAATAATTTAACTCTTTCTGAGACTATATAATTTTGACCTGTAGCGAGTGATTTACTCTATTTATAAGTGCAAACATGCTCATAATTTAAATGCTGACAAATGCTTTGTTAAATTAAATCTGCTTTTAATGTTTGATAGATGTTTTAATTACAAACAGTTTTTATATTTGTACTTTTGTTGATCTGCTTTTGTCTGTAAAGCGTCTTTGAGTGTCCAGAAAAGTGCTATATAAATAAAATATATTATTATTATATTATTATTATAATAAGGAAATGCAAAGTGTGTGTCTGCTGTCTGGTTTACTTAAATAAAAAATAAAATAAATAAATAATAATAAAAAATATATACAAAATATTAATTGTACTTTTAATCATTTATTTGATTATTTATTTCAAAATATATTTATTTAATGAAGTATTTATTATATTATTATTATATATTGATTTTTGGAATCCTCCGTACTGGAAGCTATTGGCACATGTGTCAAACTCAAGGCCCGGGGGCCAGATGCGGCCCTCCACCTCATTTCATGCGGCCTTCAAGGTCTTATAAGGTTTACTTTCATTTTATATTAGTGTCAGAAGTAATCTGGTCGTCTTAACCAAATGAAACAATTGGTCTGAAACTCAAAGAGTAAGTCATTTTTCAGACTAATGCAGATGTACAGTATATTCGGTTGTTGTCACTTCAATAATAATCAAATACAACTATTATTTGTAGTATGTCAAAGATTAGTAAGGTTAATTTCAGTTACAACCGACCCTTGGAGAACAACCTCGATGCCAATGTGGCCTTTTGTCAAAATGAGCTTGACACCCCTGGCTTAGAAAAAAAAACACATAAAAAATGTAATTTCAAAGATAGTTATAAAATATCAAATATATTAGAGATATAGCGTATATTAAGATTTAAAAAATACGTATTAATTGAGATTAATTTATACATTTTTTCTGTATCGCCCAACCCTAGTAAGGTAATTTTATTAAGGACAATGTACAGTTACATTAGCACAATGGCAGAGATCCTTGTACCAGATTCTGTAGTCCTGAGGAGGGGGGGGGCACATTGGACATGTTGTTAGTTTACACACTACTGTAGTCAGTCTATATAAAAGCTAGTGAAACCTTTGGCAAATCTTCAATTAGTAAGTTTTCTCTTTTATATTATGATAACATTTAGACCTTATTTTAAGTTTCATCTGAAGCTTGATAGTTCTTTTATCATATGTGACGAAGAAGAATATATGAGTCTAGTTTTACCAGCATGCTTCTTTATCTTTTACTGTGTATCATATCGAATGACTGATCTAAGCAGGTGAAAATGTCTCCTTGGGGTTAACTCTGTGTAATGTTTATCTCAAGTCTAATAGAGTCTATAGGCTATTGTCCCACAAACCCCAGAGAAGTCACTTGATCTTGGCACATTGTTTTACTGTTCCCGCACTGGAGCCCACCCTCAGGACCTCTTAGTATCTGCAGAAACTGAAGATGAGCCATTTGGGACGCACACAAAAGGATGACCCTAAACCAAAAGTAAACATGTCACCTGTGCCCCCCACCCCGATCTCCAGGGGAAACTGATCCTAATGAACTAAAAACATACAGCTTCTATGCAATTTTTACCCTCAAAGCTGGGAACTTAGCTCAACAAAGTATGACGACAATTACAGTATATGTAAATGTGTAAAGTGTAGTAGGTCCTTTTCAAGACAAGATATTGTATTGTGTTTCTAATTTATGCATTATTATTTTATAGTATGAACATTGTAAATAGCAATATTTACTAAATAAAGCTAAATGACTTTACTTACTACACTTAGTAACTTGCGGAACATTTTAACGACCCTATGACATTAGTTTTCCGGTAATGACCCCTTAAATAACATACGTAGCCATTCACGATCCCCAAACACAAAATGTAAGCTACTTGCAAAGTGATAAAGTAGTCTTCAGTCTTATGTTTGATTTTAACTTGAAGACATAAGCCTAGATAAATTCATCTTGTAGGCCAGCAAATAGGAACCTACACTGTTATATTACTGTCATTTCAAGCTGTCAAACATCTATTAAAACGGCTCATTATTACAAAATTAAAAGCAGTTTCCACAGCAGGGGGAAGGCAAAATAAGAAATGTTTTGAGTTAGTGGTGTATCGATACAATACTGGTACCAATCTATGAAATTCTGCTGGATCAGGTATTCATCCCATAATTTCCCTTCATTTGGGCGTAAAAAAGTTATTTATTGGCTGATATTGACCCATGTTTGAAATTTTAGTCACATAAAGTTGTAAAAGGGACCATACCTGATTTGTTTTTACAATAAAATAAATTCAGGTAAAAAATAGTCCACAATGTCCTGACTACATCTAATAATGTCTCGTTTGTTCGTCAGTTTGTCTGTTGTTGTTGTTAGCATTGTGGCACGTCCACTCCAAACAGCTGTGACAAAAAGCTTAAAACACACTATGATGAACAATTCAAAGGCTCAGAAAGCATTAGGCAAGTGAGCAAATCATGTAGACTGATGTTTAAAATTAATTATTTCACTTTGTTTACATTTTTAAGGAAGCAAAAATTGGGTCAGGACTTTTAAGTTGTTGGTTGCACAATAAATAACAGTCACATGGCCCTATCACTCATTTTTCAACTTATTAATTTTAATTAATGTTAGAGAATAAAATAAAAAGCTATTTCAAAGTCTACAATGATATTGGTAAATATCAAAAACGAGCAATCAAAATATTAAAACCTTTATCAGAACTGAAAAAACTGATCGATGCATCTACTTAAGTATTACTGCTATGTCTTGAGGAGAATAAAGATTAGTCATACTAAGTCTCTGAAGAGATAAGAACATTTTGCTTATTTTGAGGTAAAAATGTCTTATTTCAAGACAAAATCTGCCAGTGCAATAAGAGAATTGGACTAACCTAGTTGTTTTGGGCAGAAAATGCTAATTTCAAGTTCTCTTGACAAGATGTTTAAACAAATGTATTTTTAATTCCAGCAATTATCGCTTAAAACGGATAAAAATTTGTTGTTTTATATCTAGACAAGGTAAATAAGGATAGAATATCTCAAAACAAGTCAAATAATCTTAGCAAGGCTTGGGGCGCTATCTTATGGAGTGGCGCTAAACTTAACGCGTGCGGTGGTGCGAATAATGGGCGCCAGCGCTGTTTCAAACACCAGACGCAAAACTAAGTTCAAAAGGCGGAACCAGTTGGTGCTGATCAGAATAGGGTGGAGTTAAGCTGCCTGCAGGTGGAGCCCCCGTGAATTTGAAGATGCGTTCTGGCCAAAAGCCTACAATATTTGCTGTTTTATAGTTTTTATAATTTTACTATTATAACTTGTAGCCTATTTAAAAAACCTTTTGCACGTGACTAAGGAATGACGACATCATTCATCACACCGGGAACAAGGAGCAAGTTGGCCCCGTAATCAAATGCGTTTGGAGGACTGTTTACTTGGAGCGCTTTAAGCTGAAACACGGACTCTTATGGACCAGACACAGAGCGACAGCAGTCTGACAGAACTTTAGAACACGCTATGGACAGCGGTCGTTGTTTGGATTTATTTAACTTTTCTTCAATGAGGACAGTTGCCAACACTTGACATGGATGTGCTGCTTTCTGACACAAGGTAATATTTGCATGCTTGTGTTTAAACGTGGTTTTATATGGTAATAAATGTGATCTGTAAAAGTGCAACGTATAACCTATTAAAAATACATTAGAGAGGCAACTGTCTGATTCAGTACTGAGTCCTGGTCCTGGCTCTGCGTCAGTCCTGTCTTGTGGTTCTGTGCCTCGCTAACAGCTCCTCCGCAGATTCCACAACTAATTAGGCCCATAGCCTATTGTTCATTTTCTTTGCATTTTCACACTTTCTGTCTGAGAGCATGGGTCAGGCCACACTCCTAGGTTTTTGTCCAATGCGCATCCTCAAATTCATGGGGGTTCCACCTGCAGGTAGCTTAGCTCCACTGTATTCTAATCAGCACCAACTGGTTCCGCCTTTTGAACTTAGTTTTGCGTCTGGTGTTTGAAACCGCGCTGGCGGCCAATATTCGCACCACCGCAAGCGTCAAGTTTAGCGCCACTCCATAAGATACGGCCCTTGGTCTTATTAAGTAAAAAAATCTTAAAATTAGTCTTTTAGGATTAATATGCTTAATTCAAGTCATTCTATCTAAGTTAGATTGTTCTTTGTTGCAGTGTTTTTACATGTAGTGGCTGCCAGTTTGGCTCAGGTAACTCTCATTGCAGTGTTCTTCACTTCATTGTTTAATACTGGTTTCTGATAACGCGTAATAATCATGCATACAGAAATGTGTAATTTTTGGAACTTTACGTACATGTCTTCGCTGTGACTGGAGCCGTGGGCTGGCTCCGTCCACCATCGTTGGCGGACATGATGCTCAGCTTGTAGTCCGTGTAGGGTTGGAGGTTCGGGACCAGGGCAGGACTGGATGTTACCTCCACCTCCTCTATGAAGGTGGGGGGGTCTTGAGTGTCCAGAGCTCGGATGATGTACTTGCTCACTCCAGCTTTTGGGGTAAACTCCATTTCTAAGGTGGTGCTGTCCTTGGCTGTCACTGTTATGACCGAATCAATTTGCTCAGGAGCTGTAAAAGAAATGTGACAAGAAAAAAAATATATATTAACCACCTATTAAAAATGTGTATGTTTAAGTCTATAGTACTTTCTCTTGTGTTTCCCTCTGCTCATGTCCTCACTCTTACATTTAATTCTATCTATGGTCCCTTTTTCTCTTGTGTTTTCTTCTGCTAATGTCCTCACTATTACGTATGTTTAAGTCTATCTATAGTCCTTTCTCTTGTGTTTCCTTCTGCTCATGTCGTCACTGTGCAGTCCTTTTGTACAGTGCACGTTTGAATTTAGAATCACAAATACACTCTGTTTTTGCACTTATGACTGTCTACTTTTGAGTTGAAAGTTATGGTTCCCATTCTGTTCTTGTTTTCTTGAGAGGAGCACAACACAATGAATATACAATATTATATAATGAATTATGCATTATCACACAATATATCAATATGAATTTAAGAAACTTGATTAAAACAAACCCTTATATTCATTGCCAGACGAATAAAGCAGCACAGCAATACAACAATATAAAGTTGTTTTTTTTATAGGAACACGTGTTGCTGCAGAAAAGGGTTAGTATGAGTTTGACAGGAAGTTGAGGAGAAACTGATAACATTAAACTAGGGAGACGAGGACATTATACATTTTCTCACAATGAACATATTTTAATGACTCTATAAACATAAAATTAACAAAATAAGTGTGTTGTTGTGCATTTTTTATGTCTAAAGAAGTGAAAACCTGTTACATTAGAACCCTAGATTTTTGGTCCATGATCGCTAAGCAACTTCCCTAACATGATGTCATAATCTATGAACAGGAACCACATTTGTAATCCGAAAAAAAATACCTAAACTGGGATGAACTTTGTAAAATGTTTAGTGAAATCTTAACTTTGTTTTAGTGAAATGAATAGTTCAACCTGTCAGAAGCCCTTTAAGGTAAGCAACATAACAGTTTATGATGGAAAATCAGAAACTGAGATGGAAAATTGATCGAAATCTTTAAAAATTGATCGAAGTATGCAGCAATCGAAAGGCCAGAATCAATCAGTTTTTCTTATGCAGCCACTGACTTACAGACATACTCTGTATTTGTATAATACACACAATAATACATGTCATAGATAGTCACAATGTTTGAAGAAAAAAAGCGTTAACTTGTGCAAGACTTGACTAAATGTGCATTACGTAGCGTTAAGAACTGATGGGTGGACGGACCTCTAAATATGGATACTAAATATTACTGTTTACTGTTTGAATGTTGACAAAAAACACTTGTTCTAAGCTCTAGCAACAGTGGTTTAAAGTCATGTATTATGGTTTATTTTGTGTCTTAAGATTAAAAAAAAGTTAATATAACAAAATCGCCGAAATTGAAAATCGCGGCTGCAAAATCGAAAACTGAATTGAATCGTGACTTAAGTGAATCGTCCCATCCCTTATCCAAACCAATTCAACTGCTTCAATGCTTCAGGTTCTGAAGCATTATACAGCCTCCCATGAGAGGCCCAAAATCAGCACTAAGCTCACTGAAATAAATTAATATTCACTTTAAAATAAAAAGGACTACGCCAAACAGATTTAAATGTACTATGTTTTTACTGAAGAAGATACTGTGATGATATTCTTTGTAATCTTGGACAATGAATAATGATGGCTGTGCGGTGAAACTACATCGATGCTGGAAAGAAAGATGGGGAGAGTGGGTGGCTATGAAGGTTTACGGTGAATGAGGTGTGCTTTGGATAATGAGGGTGTGAACTCAGAAAACCTTGTAATGTTATCTGTAGTTAGCTGCATTAGTCTTACATCCTAAACATCAAAAACTAAATTCAAACATTTAATTAATTCTCTGTGCTCTGGCCAATTAAAGCAGGCCATGTAATGCTGTTGTATGCAAATAGCTGTCCAACCCTCAACAATTGTGGTTGTGTGGTTCCAGAAAATAAAAAAATCCAATGTAGGGAGCATTTAGTTACAATTATTCCAGTATTTTTTAAGAAATAGTGCTTTAATTGTATAGCTTTTGGACACCATACTTTCACTTTGGTTTACATCAAAGTTTAATTAGGAATGATTCCTGCATGTTTGAGTAATCTTGTATTGTCCTGAAGCTGATGATTGAGTGCTCAGAAAAGCCCTTTCCTCATCTACCATCTATCCCCGCCCACCCCAGCAAAAAAACAAACAAAAAAAAACAGCCTCATAGAAAAGTCAAAATAGTCACATAGCCACTTTTACAACAATAAATATTTAAAATCTGCTGCTTGTTACATTAAATTCAAGCCATTTCTAGGCTGTTTACATTAATTTTGTGGCTTACAAAAATTTAATCTAATATATTATGTTTATTCCAAAAACATAGTAAAACATCTTTAACGTGTTACTATTTTTGACCTGTGAACCCAGTAGTAACAGTGACATAAAAATACATTTCTAAAGCAGATTCCAGTTATTCAAGCAGCTCTGACCTGTTAGATGCTCTCCACTGTCCGTGTTCACCACATTTCCAGCAGAAGTCTTAGCCTCAATGGTGAAGCTGTAGTTGGTGTTGGGGGTCAGTCCTGTGCTGACCGAGCCCATGACTATGTTGGCACCAAAGACTGCAAAGGCCACAACTGCACTGGGATTGCTTTTGAGGGCGAGGGTGATCTCATATGAAGAAGCATCAGCGACTTTGTCCCATTGGAAAATAATTACCTTGGAGGTGGTAGCGAACACTTGGGCATTAAAAGCTGGTGAAACAAAAAGAAAAAACACAAGTGTGAAAAATTGACAGAGCAAAGTTTAAATTAACTGGTTCATTGTAATGAAATCTTATAGATAACTAGATTTTAGCGAAATTTTATTTGTTAAAACTACAAGATATAGATGTGATGCTACAAAAGACACAAAAGGATAATTAATTACAGTAGGTGTACATTTAACAATGTTGTAGTTTCCACACCTGTACTGAGAGAGCAAACTAACAAACAAGGATCTAAAGAGAACATTATAAATTATCTGCAAAGTCAGGTATTGCAACAACAGCAACAGTCATTACTGTATTGCTGACAGATTTGATTAATGATGTAGTAGTAGTAGTAGTAGTAGTGTGTTTATTTCGGTCACATGTACAAACATAATTCCAAAAATAATAACTGGACTTACAGAATGACCAAAAGGTGCAGGCTGAAGCAAATGCTTGTTAGGCCTACCCTTTTTATCCTAACATTATGTTATAAATGTAGGATATTACATTTATTTTTAAACAGCCAAAAGGAAGAACTTACAATACACAAAGCATAACTCATTTCTAGGACTCTGAAATATATCTTCTGAGAGTTAAACGTTTAAATGTTCTTTCAAGCTAACAAAGTATGACATAATTTAAGTTCATCTGTACACTGTTCCAGAGATCAACACCTTTTACAGATACACAAAACGACATAATATTGATCTAAATTTCTTTTTACTAAAACTGTTCCTCTAAGTTCATATGAACTTTCTCTAATTTTAAACTTTTCTGTATTGATTTTGATGGGAGATTGTTTTTTATTTTATACATGAGTTTCAAAGTATATGAATCCACTAGATCATAGAATTTCAATAATTGTAGATTTATAAACAATGCATTAGTTGGTTCATTATATAAAGAAAACATGACTGTTCTCATTGCCTTTTTTTGCATTGTAATTTCCTGTACATTTGATGAAGCATAATTATAACATCTGACTGATATATACATGCTTTTTAGGATGATTCAGGTTAATAAAGAAAGTAAAATATATCTTTGGCCATGTTAGAAAAATAGGCTATAAGCAATAATAGCAGTAGGTATTGTACATTCAAAGTGATGGAAAATACTGTACATTATTACTTTGCTCACATTAATACTGCATGCATACTTAGTTTATATTTTCACTTGAGATAAGAACCACTTGAGGTATTGTACTTTTTCTGTGACGTTGTGAGTTCTGATTACAATCTGGTCTATTGACTGAGGCTTAGGGGTCGATGCTATTCAACTAAATGTACAGGCAGGATATACTTTTCTATTCAGGTTAGCCCATAAACTAAAGACGTGACATCGATATACTTGCAGCAGTAAAAGAATACATACAACACTAGAATGGATATAAAACTATTCCAATAAAATAAAATATATTCTAATTAAAACACATGCTATAAACTAAAGCTGCATAGAAAAAGAAAAGCATGGAATTTCCAAGATGTAAAATAAATTTGACTTAATAATTTAATATTGTTGTTAGCCTGAATAAAATGTATCAGTGCAGAAAACGTAACGCTACAATTTGGAAGATTTATTATGCTGCATTATAACTACATAAGACAAAATGACATACCTGCATGAGCACTCTGTGGAAATAAGAGAAAGAAAAAAATCAATTTAAATATGAAAACAGCATCAAGATGTAGAATGCATGCATCTGTGAGTCAGTACTGTACCTGTAAACTAAATTCCAACAAGACAAAACCTAAAATCCATTTAAAACCCATTATCCTTGTCTGTTTCATTCAGTGTTTTTGTGAATCCTTTGCCAAGCTTGTTATTACTGATTTTCTGAAAAAAAATTCTCTTTTTGTGAGTAAAAGTATGTTTTTCTAGTCCCGCCTTCCTCAGGACAGTTGTCCAATCAGGGACAAGCAGAGGTGAACCTAAAGGTGTAATGGTTATGAAAAAGCACAATTTAAATATACATTTTATTTTTCAATATTGCTAGTGATAAGAGTGAATAAGAATTTATTTTCAAGAGTAAAGTAAATGTTCATTCATTATTACATGATTACAGTACATTTGGTATGTTTTATTGTGAAAGGATTTTGTTTGCAAAGCACATCCGGTGGACACTAGGGGGAGCCTCGGTTCCGTCTCTCGTCATTAAACCACTGGCTTGAGACGTGAACACCGCTGTTGTTTTCTTTACTCAAGTTTATTCCCCTTTTCAGGTAAAATATGTGCTTTTGATGTATGAAAGTTGCAATATTATTGATATTTGTCATTAAACCACTGGCTTGAGACGTGAACACCGCTGTTGTTTTCTTTACTCAAGTTTATTCCCCTTTTCAGGGGACGGTGGTCGTAACATTTGGAGGCACCGCTGGGATGAGTGTGACGAGGGCTAGCTCATGCCGAAAGTAACCCCAGTCGCTCCTCATCCCCCCAAAACAACCCAGGCTGGCGACAAAGAGTAATAAAAGTGCCTGCAACGGACAGCGGACTGCTTGAATAATAAAGCTTGCAATCTGAGGTGAAGCTACAGCCACCAGGAAAGCTACGCTAATATTCAGAGCTAAAGCTAACTTTGCTAAAGCGCGAAAACTCTGCGTCGTCACGTAACTACTGTGTAATACAAAATGGAGGGCACAATAGACGTTGAAGACTTACAGCTAGAAGTGATACAAGCACTGTGCACGCTATCTAAAGACAATTTAGTCGATATTATCGGACTTTTGGGCATAGCTGAACGTGAAGGTGGAGTTGAACTCAAGAATAAGCCCCGCACCGTGCTCATTACAGTGATTAGTTCCCATTTGCAACGTGAAGAGCTCCGAGCACTGGAAGATCAAGGCATGTCTGACTTACTGTATTTAAAAGACAAAATAGAAGAATACAGAAATACAGGAGAACTTGCACTTACTAATTTGCCTGGGCTAGAGTCTGTACAAGTGGAAGACATGCAGAATAATGCAGCAGACATATCCAACCAGAGTAATGAACAAGTAATGCAACAAGACCAAGCAGATGAAGCACCAAATGAACAGATTAGGCTGGCAAAAGAAATTGAGGCACTACAGCTTAAGTTAACATTAATGCAAAGTCAAAGTGAAAATAAAGCAGCTCGTGAGAAGCCAATTGTTACATATCCTGCTCACCCCCAGTCCACCTCTTGGAACAAAGACTTTAAGATCTCTGGCCAAATCGGTGAACCTGGGCAGAAAGATCGCCTCACCTTTTCCAGCTTGGCACGTCAAATAGAGCATGGGCTAACCAAAGGTTTTCCAGAAACAGAAATCGTGGATGCTGTCATAAGAGCCATCACTCCTGGTATGCAGCTTCGTAGTTATCTTGAAGGAAAAGCTAACTTGTCACTACCTGCTCTGAGAAGAATTCTAAGGTGCCACTATCAAGAGAAAAGTGCAACCGATCTGTACAAGCAACTGAGCTCAGAGGTGCAAGGTAATAAAGAAACACCCCAGAGTTTTGTCATCCGTGCTCTAGATCTCAGGCAGAAAATACTCTTTGCTTCTCAAGAATCACAATCAGGCCTGACCTACGATCCTGTCCTAGTGCAGAATATGTTTCTTCACACACTTTTGACTGGTTTGCAGAACGACAACATAAAACGTGACCTACAGCCTTACCTTCAACATGCAAATGTTTCAGATGAACTGTTATTAGAAAAACTGAATACAGCTTGTGCATGTGAGAGCGAAAGACAAGACAAGAGAAAGCTGCTTATTCCACATCGTGTTGCAGTCCATTCCACACAAAGCAATGAGAGCCCACCTGAAAGAAAAGAGAAAGTGCCCGCCCCACAGAGCAACCCCAAAGTGCAACCAGACATTTTATCTGAACTGAAAGAAATGCGATCAAACATGACACTGCTGAGTGATTTGAAAGCTGAGGTCTCACAAATAAAAGAGTTTATGCAAAAACCCCAGCCTCAAATTCAAACAGAACAGCCTCAGAGTCCTGCCACAATGCCGATGACTGCTTCAGTTGCTGTGCCACCTCAGATGCCATGGCCCAGTCCATACGCTTACCAAAGGTCACAGTATGGCTACATGACCCCCCAGCGTTTCACAGCACCTGCTCCCAGACGCCGAAGACGTTGTTTTGCATGTCAGCAGAATAATATTGATGACTGTAGACATTGTTATGCTTGTGGAAGTGATGAACATTTCTTAGCAGGTTGCAGAATGAGAGGAGCTCGGCAGTCACGTCCTTTAAACGAGCGAGGGTCACTCCAGCGGGACCAACAGTGACCTGCACATCAAATGTGTCCCAGAACTGCGCCAACTGTAGAGCAGAAGGTAACAAGGTGAAACTCAGACAGTGTGCACTGTGCAAAGATGTACTTTATTGCTCAAAATCCTGCCAAACTGAACACTGGAGCATTCATAAAGAAAAATGCACACATGTGTCATGTGATAAAGTCCAGACCAAGTCACCAAAGCATAAGAACAAAAATAATAAAGTGGCTCCACTAATTGGACAAAAATACTTGATTGACTGTTACATACAAAAGATAAAGACACAAGCATTATGGGACTCTGGCTCTCAAGTAACTATTGTGGATGAAAAGTGGTGGAAAGAGAATCTGTCACATGTAAAACTCAAAGACATTTGTGAAATACTGGAAGGTGAAAATACTTTGGCCATCACCGCAGCAAATGGAGAGAGTATGCCCTATATTGGCTGGCTAGAAGTAACATTTAAATTACATTGTCATGCAGCCCCTACAACTGAGGTCACTGTCCCAACACTTGTTTTGAGTGGCTCCAGTCTTGCTAGACCAATCATAGGTTCAAATGTTATTACACTGATTGTGGACACTGAACTAAAGCAGGCCATTGCAGACAAAGACCAACTAATCCAAACAGTTGCAACCGCATTTCCAGATGTTGAAGTCAATGAGATACAAGCATGTGTTGAAAGAGTGAGTACAAATACAATTTTTGAGTACAAAGTTAAGACTACAAGAGAAACAGTGACAGTACCTAAACACACGTCTATGAGAGTAGAGTGCCGTGTACAAGCACCCCCATGCCAAGAAGAGACAACTCTAATTTTTGAGCCTGATGTAAACCCACAGTGGGCAGAGGGACTTGAATTCTGTGACACTCTTGTAAAAGTTAAAAGTGGCATGAAACCTTTCATCACAGTTGACGTGCAGAATCCCACAGACCATGATATTGTGCTCACTGGTAGGACACTCATTGGAACAGTGCAACCAGTACAAGCTGTCTACCCCGCCTCAGTTTTCCAGCCAGCTCCTGTAGTTCCAGCAGCAGTGAGTCAAGTGAGAGCAGGTGAGGAACAGAGTGGTGCTTGGGATCCCCCAGTCAACCTGAGTCACTTGCCTGAAAATGAAAGGTCAGTAGTACAAAACATGTTAAGAGATGAATGTGCATCGTTTTCCAAATCTGAAAATGACATTGGCTGTATAGAAAAGTTGCAACTATCCATATCATTAAGAGACACTGAGCCAGTAGCCAAAACATATCTGTCTGTGCCCAAGCCTTTATATAGAGAAATGAAAGACTATTTGCATGACCTTATTGCTCAAGGCTGGGTAGAAAAATCACACTCGCCATACGCAGCTCCTGTAGTGTGTGTTCGAAAGAAGTGCGGAGGGCTCAGGTTATGTATAGACTACCGTGAACTTAACAAGAAAACTATTCCTGATCGTCAGCCTATTCCCAGGGTTCAGGACATTATGGACGGACTTGGAGGCAACTCTTGGTTTTCTTTACTTGACCAAGGGAAGGCCTACCACCAGGGATTCATGGCCCAAGACTCACGCCACCTGACAGCATTTGTAACCCCTTGGGGCTTATACGAGTGGGTCAGAATTCCTTTCGGCTTAATGAATGCCCCAGCCGCGTTCCAACGTTGCATGGAAACCTGTTTAGAAGGCTTGAGAGATGAAATCTGCATCCCGTACCTTGATGACACCATTGTGTTCAGTAAGTCTTTCACACAACATGTTAACGATGTAAGAACTGTGCTACAAAGACTCAGACAACATGGCATTAAACTGAAACCAAGTAAATGTGAACTGTTTAAACAAGAAGTGCGTTACTTGGGACGTATTGTCTCTGCAGAAGGTAGTAAGATGGATCCAGCTGATACTGTAGCTGTCAGAGCTTTAAAAGAAAAACAGCCGAAAACAGTTGGAGAGCTCAGAGCTATTATGGGTCTACTTAGCTATTACAGACAGTATATAAGAGACTTTTCACGTATTGCTGGTCCCCTCTACCACTTGTTAAAAGCTCCTATTGACACACAGACAACAGAAAAACAAGTAACAAAGACAAAACAGACAGCCAAGAAAGCAAAAGGTGTCCCCTCAAACACGCCAATTAAATGGACTCAATACCATCAGCAGATTTTAGAAAAGTTAATTAACTTTCTTGTTGAACCACCCATCCTTGCTTTCCCAGACTTTAGCAAACCATTTATACTCCACACTGATGCTTCAAACCAAGGTCTAGGTGCAGTCCTCTACCAGGAACAAGCTGGTAAAATGCGAGTAATAGCTTATGCATCCCGCACGCTCACTGAGTCAGAAAAGAACTATCACCTACACTCAGGAAAACTTGAGTTTCTTGCGTTAAAATGGTCTGTCTGTGAGAGATTTAGAGACTACCTGATTGGCTCATCATGCACAGTATACACGGATAATAATCCACTTACGTACGTGTTGTCAACAGCTAAACTAAATGCTACTGGATGTCGATGGGTAGCTGAACTCGCAGATTTCCACCTTACAATAAAGTACAGACCCGGACGTGAAAATGTGGACGCTGATAGTTTATCACGCATGCCAGTTGACATTGAAACAATAATGAAAACATGTACAGAAGAAATGTCATCACGCGCAGTACAAGCCACTGTTCAAGTCATAGAAACAGATTCAAGTGCACAATGGTCAATGGCTGTAGTAGCTCAAATGGACAATGACAAAACGCTAATTTCACTCAAAAGCAAAGACATCAGCCAAGCTCAAAGAAATGACCCATGCATTGGTCCTGTCATCACTTACTTGCAGTCAGGTACAAAACCCTCTGGTCAAGAGTACAAGTCACTGAGCACGCCCACAAGAAAACTGTTATCTGAATGGGACAAGTTGATACTGGACAGTGAAAATATCCTACGCCGTCAAACAACTGTAAGAACACAACTTGTTTTGCCAGAGACATACAAAGAGACAGTCTTAAAAGCGCTTCATAATGAAATGGGACATCAAGGAGTTGACAGAACCATCTCACTTGTTAGAGACAGATTTTTCTGGCCCCAAATGACAAAAAACGTTGAACATTATGTAAACTGTTGTTCCTGTGTCAAAAGTAAGAAACCAAGTCGAGAAACAAGAACACCTTTGACAAGTATTGTGACATCTCAACCTTTTGAAGTAGTGTCTATAGATTTCCTTCATGTCGACAGATGCTCTGGAGCTATGAATACATATTGGTTTTAATAGACCATTTCACGAGATACGCACAGGCTTACGCTACAACGTCAAAATCAGGAAAAACTGTGGCAGATAAAATATTCAATGATTACTCACTCAAGTTTGGTTTTCCTTCACGTTTGCATCATGATCAAGGAGGCGAGTTTGAAAATCAGCTCTTTGCACAATTATCAAAACACTGTGGTATTGCAAGCTCCAGAACGACTCCTTATCATCCCGAAGGAAACGGACAAGTCGAGAGATTCAATAGAACACTGCTACAAATGCTAAGAACACTCACTGAAAAAGAAAAGTCCAACTGGAAAGAGTCACTGAATAAAGTCATTTCGCTTACAACTGTACAAGGAGCGAAGTAACAGGTTTCTCGCCATTCTACCTATTATTTGGTCGAGCCCCACGACTGCCAATAGACATTATTTTCAAAGTGACACAAGAAACAGGAACAAATGATCATCAAGAGTACATGAAAAAGTGGAAAAGTCAAATGCAGGAAGCTTATGAGATAGCAAACGAAAAGTCAAAGAAGTCTTCAGAAAGAGGAAAACGCAATCACGACAGCAAGGTAAAAAGCTCTGTGTTAGAGGAAGGAGACCGTGTCCTAGTTAGAAACATGACCCCGAGAGGAGGCACGGGTAAACTCCGCAATCACTGGGAAGACAGTATCTACAAAGTTGTGCGGCAAGTAAACAAAGATCTCCCCATTTATGAAGTTGTGCCAGAACAAGGTAAAAACAGAGACAGTAAAATATTGCATCGTAACTTGCTCCTACCTTGTAACCACTTGCCTCTCGAAGTACCTCTCAAAGTGGCACGCACGAAAAAGAGAAATAAAACTAAAGAAAACGTTGTCAGAGTTGCACAAGAAGAAGAAAGCAGTGATGAAGATGAGTGGTACTATTATTACTACAACACAGCTCAACCTCAAACAGTCGTGCAGCCAGAAATAACTGAAAATGTACCATCAGAAAGAGACAACTGAACATTCCTGAAAGCGCAGCTCAACGTGAAGTTGAAAAGACACCTGTGCCTTTGCAATATCCTGTCCTACAAAGAGAAGAGGAACCTGTGCACATCCAGGAAGAGACACTACATCTTCAGACAACACCCGACCAGGAGGAAGTAGTTCCGTCTCCCAGCAACGCAGCCACCGGTGATGACACCCCAGCATCCTCGAGGAGGGACCCAACGGACTGGACCAGACACCACGATGGCCTCGCAGAGAGAGACGCGCACCAAGGGTATTGACTTATGATGAACTGGGTAAGCCTTCCTGTTGCAGTATCTGGCCAACAGCTTACCAGTACCAGCCTTGCAGTCTACAAGCAGCAGAAACTTTTTGGAGGTACCCAACATGTTCCAGTACTGTGATTATCAGTCATTTTATTGATGCATTATAGCACAGTAATAGACATTCACTTGGTGATTTAGAAATCATAACAAAGACTGTTTCTACAAGAACATTAAGCACTAATAGAGACTGTTTTTTGAGTAGCACTTATCAGAACTACAAGGACTGTTATAAAACAGATAGTCACATAAGAGTTTTACTCCAGTGATGAACTAAGAGTGTAAGAAATATTGCTATGGTGATCTAGTAAAGCTGTGTATTATGGTGTAATAACCTGAAAACGAGTTGGTAACAAGAAAATAAGTGATCTAGGTTTACAGTGAAAGTGTTTATGCTAAGAAGACCATATTGAGACATAGTGTCCTTTGGTGATAAGACTGTGATGATACAATGCTTATGCATTCGAAAATTGCTAATGGTAATGCCTAAAATTGTTTATTGTTCGCTAAGCGGTAACAAGGTTACATACATATAATTATATGCATTTCAAGTTATAAGCACTTGTGTTTAGAGTTTAGATGTCGGGACGACATCTCATTTCCAAGGGGTGTGTGTAATGGTTATGAAAAAGCACAATTTAAATATACATTTTATTTTCAATATTGTATGATAGAGTGAATAAGAATTTATTTTCAAGAGTAAAGTAATGTTCATTATTATTACATGATTACAGTACAGTGCTATGTTTTATTGTGAAAGGATTTTGTTTGCAAAGCACATCCGGTGGACACTAGGGGGAGCCTCGGTTCCGTCTCTCGTCATTAAACCACTGGCTTGAGACGTGAACACCGCTGTTGTTTTCTTTACTCAAGTTTATTCCCCTTTTCAGGTAAAATATGTGCTTTTGATGTATGAAAGTTGCAATATTATTGATATTTGTCATTAAACCACTGGCTTGAGACGTGAACACCGCTGTTGTTTTCTTTACTCAAGTTTATTCCCCTTTTCAGGGGACGGTGGTTGTAACACAGTCACTTCTTTGTCACACAGGCTATGCAGAAGATTCAGATAGTGTTGAAGGCGGTTTTTCTAATGGAGGTTTCACCATCTGCTCGTGTCCATTCAGATGTTACTGTTGTGTTAAATACTGTTCACAGTATGGCATTAAAGTCATTTATCTCACATAGATTGAAAAACGTGCATTAAATTGACCTTGTGGTGTCACCAGTTTCTGGGCCCTCCCAATGTTTCTTAATTAATTCATTTTTGTTCTCCATCTATTCATCTCTCAAGCTCCCTGAAAGATACAGATAAAATGTAAACCCCTCGTTTTTACAGTCACATCCTTCATTCTGGGATCAGAAAAAGTTTTTAGTCTAAACTTACAAATAAAACAATTCAATAGGACATTTTATTGGGCTTCACCTTTTTCAAGTGAAGTCCCTAAAAACTCAGTTTTAATGAAAATAGCTTCAGCTTTTGAAGAAGAATCAAATCTAGAAATCTAAAAACATGTCCAATGTGCCTCCCCTCCCCAGGACTACAGATTAGCTGTGAAGCTACAATCTGGTCCAAGCATCTCTGCCATTAGGCTTAATGTAATTGTACATTGTCCTTAATAAACATGACATTACCTTACCTTAGAGTCTGTGATTCAGGCTGTGTCTCCACCTGTATACTGCTTCTTATATTTACCAAAGACATTTTATAGACTTTAAAACCTGATGTTCTTTTTTTGTGCAGAGCTTGTTCTCACTTACAACTAGTCCGTTTTTGTTTTGTTTTTTACAAAATGCCCCCCTTCCCTTAGTGTGAAACATTTCAGGAAACAAGCGGGTGGTGATACAATATACAGTATACAGTATGCTCCAAAGATTTGTTTTATTCAATTTCTTTTGCGTGTTGATGCAAATGTAAATGGAGGGCGGAAAAAATATCAACTGTATTTTTTTTGTTTTAATACAAAAGCTGATGAATCTAGTCACACAAAGAAATGTAAATATTAGAGATATTTAATGGGTTGATTGATTAAAAAAGTGCCTGGTAGTTTGTGTATAATTTTGTACAATAAATTGAGGACATAGCTTTCAAATTAGTACAGCACCCAGAGAATGAATGCTTTGGTAGCACTTTAAAAAGACCTCCACAGTACCTACCAGTTAAGTACCGTGTCAGTTACTAGTAACTAACAGTGACACTTACTAGTACTTACTCTGGTACTTACTGTGGTACTTACACTGGTACCTAGAGTGGTACTTTGAGTGGTACTTGTACCAGCAGTTACTGGTACATACCACTGGTAGTTACTGGTACTTACTGTGGTACTTACACTGGTACCTACGGTGGTACTTTGAGTGGTACTTGTACCAGCAGTTACTGGTACATACAACTGGTACTTACTGTGGTACTTACACTGGTACTTACTGTGGTACTTACTGTGGTACTTACACTGGTACCTAGAGTGGTACTTTGAGTGGTACTTGTACCAGCAGTTACTGGTACATACCACTGGTACTTACTGTGGTACTTACACTGGTACCTAGAGTGGTACTTTGAGTGGTACTTGTACCAGCAGTTACTGGTACATACCACTGGTAGTTACTGGTACTTACTGTGGTACTTACACTGGTACCTACAGTGGTACTTGTACCAGCAGTCACTGGTACATAACACTGATAGTTACTGGTACTTACTGTGGTACTTACACTGGTACTTACGCTGGTACTTAAGGTGGTACTTGTGTCAGCAGTGACTGGTACTTACAGTGGTAACTATTAGTACACAGGGTTCCTGCACACCTTCTAGAACAAAATTTAAGACTTTTTAAGACCTTGCATAGCAAAATTTAAGACCCCGTGCACTTTAAAAACATTATTATTTTGACAATAAATGAATATCTTGCACACACATATGCTTCAGTGGTGGTATTATTGGTACTAAATATAAAAGTAGAGCTTATAAATTATGAATAACAACAAAATGCAAATGTTAAAAAAACATCAATTTGTTTCAGTAAACAAAACAACAGAAAACAGTTTACAACAATCTTAGCTTAATTCCAACATTTATAGACAAATACCATGATACATAATGGTAAATAGGGGCACTACAATGGTACTTACTACAGTAGTTGACAGTTAACTACTGGTAACAACGGGACCTGTTCTAAAGTGACACATACTGGTATTTGAGTGGTACTTACTACAGTAGTTGACAGTCAACTACTAGTAACAACGGGACCTGTTCTAAAGTGACACATACTGTTACTTTAGTGGTACTTACTACAGTAGTTGACAGTCAACTACTAGTAACAACGGGACCTGTTCTAAAGTGACACATACGAGTACTTTAGTGGTACTTACTACAGTAGTTGACAGTCAACTACTAGTAACAACGGGACCTGTTCTAAAGTGACACATACTGGTACTTCAGTGGTACTTACTACAGTAGTTGACAGTCAACTACTAGTAACAACGGGACCTGTTCTAAAGTGACACATACTGGTACTTGAGTGGTACTTACTACAGTAGTTGACAGTCAACTACTAGTGTGACCAGTAGGGTCTTGCACATGCCCTGAGTGGGAGTTGAACCCGGGTCTCCTGCGGGGCTGTCGACCGACAAACTCATTGAGCTAAAGGGAACGCTCCCCTCAGCCCAGTTTGCCGGTCACATCTTATACCGGTAGCACCTCCACAGTACCTACCAGTTAAGTACCGTGTCAGTACTAGTAATTAACAGTGACACTTACTAGTACTTACTCTGGTAACTTACTGTGGTACTTACAGTGGTACTAGAGTGGTACTTGTACCAGCAGTTACTGTACATACCACTGGTAGTTACTGGTACTTACTGTGGTACTTACACTGGTACCTACGGTGGTACTTTGAGTGGTACTTGTACCAGCAGTTACTGGTACATACAACTGGTACTTACTGTGGTACTTACACTGGTACTTACTGTGGTACTTACACTGGTACCTACGGTGGTACTTTGAGTGGTACTTGTACCAGCAGTTACTGGTACATACCACTGGTAATTACTGGTACTTACTGTGGTACTTACACTTGTACTACACTGGTACCTACAGTGGTACTTGTACCAGTAGTTACTGGTACATAACACTGATAGTTACTGGTACTTACTGTGGTACTTACTGTAGTACTTACACTGGTACTTAAGGTGGTACTTGTGTCAGCAGTGACTGGTACTTACAGTGGTAACTATTAATACACTTACCACTTTTAATAATTGTGGCACACACATATGTTTCAGTGGTGGTATATTGGTACTAAATTAAAAAAGTAGAGCTTATAAATTATGAATAACAACCAAATGCAAATGTTAAAAAAAGCACCAAGATCTTTATTTATGTCACAACAATATTGGGTATTGACAAATACCAAAGTAATTATTTGTTTCAGTAAACAAAACAACAGAAAACAATTTACAACAATCTCAGCTTGATTCCAACATTTTATTGACAAATACCAAGATACATAATGGTAAATAGTGGTACTACAATGGTACTTATTACAGTAGTTGACAGTTAACTACTGGTAACAAAGGGACCTGTTCTAAAGTGACACATAATGGTACTTGAGTTGTACTTACTACAGTAGTTGACAGTCAACTACTATAACAACGGCACCTGTTCTAAAGTGACACATACTGGGTACTTCAGTGGTACTTACTACAGTAGTTGACAGTCAACTACTAGTAACAACGGGACCTGTTCTAAAGTGACACATACTGGTACTTGAGTGGTACTATAGTAGTTGACTGTCAACTACTGTAGTAGTTGACAGTCAACTACTAACCCACACGAGGTACCAAGTTGGAGAAGTGTGTGTTAGTGGTGGGGATAAACTCACTCCCCTCAGGTATAAGATCTGACTGGCAAACTGGGCTGAGGGGAGCGTTCCCTTTAGCTCAATGAGTTTGTCGGTCGATCGCACCGCAGGAGACCCGGGTTTCAACTCCCACTCAGGGCATGTGCAAGACCCTACCGGTCACACTAGTAGTTGACTGTCAACTACTGTAGTAAGTACCACTCAAGTACCAGTATGTGTCACTTTAGAACAGGTCCCGTTGTTACTAGTACTTAACTGTCAACTACTGTAGTAAGTACCACTAAAGTACCTGTATGTGTCATTTTAGAACAGGTCCGTTGTTACTAGTAGTTGACTGTGACTACGTACTACAGTATGTGTCATAACAGTACTGTCACTACTTAAAGTACCACAAGTACCGTATGTGTCACTTTAGAACAGGTCCCGTTGTTATAGTAGTTGACTGTCAACTACTGTAGTAAGTACCACTAAAGTACCCCAGTAATGTGTCACTTTTAGAACAGGTCCCGTTGTTACTAGTAGTTGACTGTCAACTACTGTAGTAAGTACCACTGAAGTACCAGTATGTGTCACTTAGAACAGGTCCCGTTGTTACCAGTAGTTAACTGTCAACTACTGTAGTAATTACCACTCAAATACCAGTATGTGTCACTTTAGAACAGGTCCCGTGTTACCAGTAGTTAACTGTCAACTACTGAATAAGTACCATTGTAGTACCACTATTTACCATTATGTATTTTGGTATTTGTCAATAAATGTTGGAATTAAGCTGAGATTGTTGTAAATTGTTTTCTGTTGTTTTGTTTACTGAAACAAATAATTACTTTGGTATTTGTCAATACCCAATATTGTTGTGACATAAATAAAGACCTTGGTGCTTTTTTAACATTTGCATTTTGTTGTTATTCATAATTTATAAGCTCTACTTTTTTAATTAGTACCAATAATACCACCACTGAAACATATGTGTGTGCCACAAATTATTAAAAGTGGTAAGTGTATTAAATAGTTACCACTGTAAGTACCAGTCACTGCTGACACAAGTACCACCTTAAGTACCAGTGTAAGTACTACAGTAAGTACCACAGTAAGTACCAGTAACTATCAGTGTTATGTACCAGTAACTACTGGTACCAAGTACCACTGTAGTACCAGTGTAAGTACAAGTGTAAGTACCCAGTAAGTACCAGTAATTCCAGTGGTATGTACCAGTAACTGCTGGTACAAGTACCACTCAAAGTACCACCGTAGGTACCAGTGTAAGTACCACAGTAATACCAGTAACTACCAGTGGTAGTACCAGTAACTGCTGGTACAAGTACCACTCTAGGTACCACTGTAAGTACCACAGTAAGTACCAGAGTAAGTACTAGTAAGTGTCACTGTTAATTACTAGTAACTGACACGGTACTTAACTGGTAGGTACTGTGGAGGTGCTACCGGTATAAGATGTGACCGGCAAACTGGGCTGAGGGGAGCGTTCCCTTTAGCTCAATGAGTTTGTCGGTCGACAGCCCCGCAGGAGACCCGGGTTCAACTCCCACTCAGGGCATGTGCAAGACCCTACTGGTCACACTAGTAGTTGACTGTCAACTACTGTAGTAAGTACCACTCAAGTACCAGTATGTGTCACTTTAGAACAGGTCCCGTTGTTACTAGTAGTTGACTGTCAACTACTGTAGTAAGTACCACTGAAGTACCAGTATGTGTCACTTTAGAACAGGTCCCGTTGTTACTAGTAGTTGACTGTCAACTACTGTAGTAAGTACCACTAAAGTACCAGTATGTGTCACTTTAGAACAGGTCCCGTTGTTACCAGTAGTTAACTGTCAACTACTGTAGTAAGTACCATTGTAGTACCACTATTTACCATTATGTATCATGGTATTTGTCTATAAATGTTGGAATTAAGCTAAGATTGTTGTAAACTGTTTTCTGTTGTTTTGTTTACTGAAACAAATTGATGTTTTTTTACATTTGCATTTTGTTGTTATTCATAATTTTATAAGCTCTACTTTATTTTTAGTACCAATAATACCACCACTGAAACATATGTGTGTGCAAGATATTCATTTTTTGTCAAAAAAATAATGTTTTTAAACGTGCACGTGGTCTTAAATTTTGCTATGCAAGTCTTAAAAAGTCTTAAGTTTGTTCTAGAAGGTGTGCAGGAACCCTGTGTACTAATAGTTACCACTGTAAGTACCAGTCACTGCTGACACAAGTACCACCTTAAGTACCAGCGTAAGTACCAATGTAAGTACCACAGTAAGTACCAGTAACTATCAGTGTTATGTACCAGTAACTGCTGGGTACAAGTACCACTGTAGGTACCAGGTAAGTACCAGTGTAAGTACCACAGTAAGTACCAGTAACTACCAGTGGTTATTACCAGTAACTGATGGTACAAGTACCACTCCAAAGTACCAGTTAAGTACCACAGTAAGTACCAGTAACTACCAGTGGTATGTACCACTAACTGCTGGTACAAGTTACCACTCAAAGTACCACTCTAGGTACCAGTGTAAGTACCACAGTAAGTACCAGTGGTATGTACCAGTAACTGCTGGTACAAGTTCCACTCAAAGTACCACTCTAGGTACCAGTGTAAGTACCACAGTAAGTACCACAGTAACTACCAGTGGTATGTACCAGTAACTGCTGCACAAGTACACTCAAAGTACCACTCTAGTACCAGTGTAGTACCACAGTAACCACAGAAGTACTAGTAAGTGTCACTGTTAGTTATTAGTAACTGACACGGTACTTAACTGGTAGGTACCGTGGAGGTCTTTTAAAGTGCTACCAATGCTTTTTTGTAGGGATTTAGTTTATTATTATAATTTTTTTCTTTCTTAGCTTTTTTAGCTAATCTCTCATTAGCTTGCTTAACTCGCATTGACCTACCTCTGAAGCCATTGCTGGAAAAAAGTTTTAAGCTAAATAGTTTTGTTTATTATTTTAGGTAAAAATTAGGTAATCGTTTCTTTTGTTCAATAATTAGAAATAAAGAAGTACAATTTTAAGGTAGAATTTGGCTACAATAGAAATGACACTAAGCAGTAACTTGTGCTATGTCAGAAATGACACAAGACTGAACTCTTAAAAGCCAAGCTCAGTAGTCATCACCACATTCCCCAAAAAGCCACAGGGAGGTTGTTCCAGTGCTGTTCTGCTGACTGTTGTTGTATTGACGTAATTGTGTGAGATTTGCCTCCAGCGCTGTATGTTCACAGACTAACGGCCGCACAAGCCCGGGCCGTGACACCCTTTTGACGTGACAATGGTGCTGTGTGGAGAGGAAAATCCTTCTGCACTTTCTGCACAGAGCTGCCAAAAGCTGTGTGTGGGGAGTGTCCAGACTTCTGCACGAATCCCTCACCACTGTCAGCTTAACCACTGGCTTGGATCTCATTGGATGGACCCAGAGTTTTTGTCCGGCAAGGCAAACTTTGAGGAGATTCAATTGATCTAAATTTGAGAGAATGATTTACAAACTCTGCAATATGTTTTCATGCACATGTATATGATGGCATGTAAAGAGCTTTTTCCTCTTCTGGTGTGTCTATCACATGAAGTTGAGTTAACACACTATTAAATTGCAGACATACAGACATGCATTTTGTGAGATCAGGCTGAACTATGGGGGAGAAATATTGAATGTTAAAAGCTAATAAGCTGACAAATAAAGCAGGAATTTTAATATTATAATATTCTTTTATGAATATGGTCTACAAGCACTTTGTATGAAGGCACCATCACTGTAAGCAGACTAACTGACGACACAGTGGCCATTCGCTCTTGCCATTCCATAGTGGCACTACTGATTCCAGCGTCTTCCATCTCAGTAATAACAGGCCTCAGTCTTGCTAAACTGAGATCTGATGATATGATACAAGGGGAGCCCATTAAAAAAAAAAATCTGACTGAAATGATCTAAAATTCAGATGGAAACTGTTTCTGAACCCTTTGGATAATAATCAGTTGACTTTTTTTTTTTTTTTTAAAGCTGAGGCTTTGTAGCCTGATGTGTGATTGACTCTAGTTTTAAGTGAGAAGAAGCTCTGCACAAAAGAACATCAGGTTTAAAGTCTGCCAATTTTTTTGTTGAATATAAGAAGCATATAGCTGGTAAGGTAATTTAAGGTAAACTTTATTATCTTGTCCTCTGCATTGACCCATCCTTCAATGCCTCTGGGGCTTCTCCTCAGGAGCAGTGATCGCTGCAGTGCAGCGCTTAGGGACCCATCTCCAGATGTTCTTGCTAGGCTTGGTCAGGACTGCTGTAGCTGGAGGATATACCTAACATTCATCTTATTGGTTGGTGGGTTAAACCGGAGTTCATGAAAAAAACTCACCCAGACACGATCAGAAACATGCAAACCCGGGCCGCGCGGGGTCGAAAGCGCATCCTTCTTGCTGTTAGACAAGAGCGCTATCCACTGTGCCACCGTGCCGCCCAGCTGGTGCCACTAGATTGGGCCAGAATGACAGAAGATGTTTGAAAATGTCTTTTCTTTTTGTTGTTTTTATGTTTTAAGGACCTGTTTTAACTAAAAAAATAGTTTATGTGGAGCCTGTTAAAAAGTCTATTTAATTTTGGAGATTTTGGGAGTATTTTTTTTATTTGTAAGTTTAAAGTAAAAACGGACATTCTGATCCATCCCATTATGGTTGATTAGACTTTAAATAAGAGGGTTTTTATGCCCAGAGAGTCACCGTAATGTCAATGAAGAGTGAAAATTATACACAAATCAACATTTACAATTTATTTTTAAACTTTTTTCCTACGCAAACTGAAGTCAAGCTAATTACTAAGAGTGCTGAATAACAGAGGCAAATGTGGGGGAGTCGAAGAAAGTCATTATAGTTTATTGGATTTAATGATTAGTTCTGCAAAACAAAGTGACCTTTTGACCTTGTTGAATGTCTTCCTTATTCTCTGTGATGGTTTCATATTTATTTTTGGGCAATTTGAAACATATTTTTGCTCTCTCAGTTGCTTCCTGGATAACCACCCTTGCAGTTTCTGAAGTCCGACCCGATACACTGCTCTTTGATTTGTTAATTTGATGTACAACATACAGTATTTGGATGTGTTTTAGCTGACTTTTCCAATACTAAAGATACACAAAACATCTATCATATCTCCATCTCTAGACAGCATTTCTTAATTAAATCTTTTAGCTCAACGTGCTAACCTTTCCTCTCTTGTTTTGCAAAATAAATCCGCCTCACAAAACCGACTGATGCAACATAAAAGATTGACAGCATTACCACCAGGATTAGGAGTGAAAAAATGGGATTTATTACAATGGGTTTTTTCTTGCAAGTCTTGTAGGTGAGAGAAGTGAGCGGAGTCAAAAGCTGCTCTCAGATTCCACCTAATCCCCAGGTGAAAGGCGCATGTTTGCATTAGCATATGAAACAAGCTAGCAGTAAACACGCACTTCATTTTTATCGCTCATCTAAATTATTCATGAGCCATTTTTCCACTGTATGCAGAGAAAGAACTCACCGGCGCAAGTTCCAGTAAGATCTCTGGATGGACTAAAGCCTAAATTAAACACGCTTTCTCTTGCATTATTACAGTGGTCCTGAAGGGAAAAGCTGGCACGCAAATTCAAAACAAATCCAAATTCAAAAACACAACTGAATTTACATGCCTGTTTTTTTAATTGGGTGTTGTTGTTTTTTAATTTTTGAGTGGTGTGGTTTGTGTGCAAGCCTGATCCCGTCAGATCTCAGAGGCTAAGCAAGTTAGGGCCTGGTTAGTACTTGGATGGGAGACTGCTGGAACACCAGGTGTCACAGTGGGACGACAGGAGTGGAATGTGTTGTGTCCTTGGGCAAGACACTTAATCCACATAGCCTCTGGTGTCTGCGTACACTGGGTGAGTGGATTGTGAAGTGGTTTGAGTGCCTTGCAAGGTGGAAAAGTGCTATATAAATAGAGACCATTTACCATTATAAAAGGCAATCATGTTTTTGAATGTGTGTGTGTGTTTTTGAATTTGCATGCCTGTTTTGGAAATTGCGTTTTTGATTTTGGGCTAGTGTTTTTTAATTTGTGATTTTATTTTCTTATTCAAGTTTTTGTGTGTGTGTGCAAATGTTTAATAGAGCTCCTGCAGTTGACGTCACGCTATCCCAGCATGCACCGCGTATTCTCGGGCCAGCATGGATGATACCATTAGAAATCAACGGCGGCAGACGGGATTTTCAAACTTTATCGGAGTTTTACAGAATATGGATTATTTTTGCTCACTGGAACTTATAAATTATCTAAAACAGAAGAAAACCAGGCCATTTTCAGCGGACTGACAAAAAAGTGGATTTGTGTAACTAAAAGTGAGTAACGCTTGTTTATTAGGCTACAGTATTGATTAGTATTTTAATCTGGTTAATAATTTAACTATCGTCTTAAAACAATTCAAAATCTTTATTTCAATTGTCCTGGTGATCCCATTTAGTTTCTGTCACGTACTAAAGCTTCATAAGAAGGAGCACATGTTTTTGAATTTGCGTTTGTGAATATGGATTTGTGTTTTTGAATTTGTGTTTATATTTTTACATTTATATGTGCATGCTTTTGAATTTGGGTGCATGTTTTTGAATGTTTTTTTTTCTCCTAGCAGCAAACAGAAAAAATAAACAAAAAACAAACAAACAACTGCCTGAAGCCAAGGTCAATACACTGTATGACCCAACAAGTGAGTGTAAACAGCCCTTTATGAATATCTGCTCTCCTTTAACCCACATGCCCTCCCAAATCACACCTTTACCTGCTCAGGCTGAACACTGTTAAACTTACACAGCCTGATAGATTTGTGCAGAATTTGTGAGTTCAAAAATGGATGAGAATCGATCCTGACCTTGAAGCCACTGGTGGATCGCAGCGCTTTACCTGACGTCAGTGTGGATTCAGTGTGGAGGCTACGAGCAAAACACCCGAATCAAATAAGGTTTGGTACTGATTTGTATTGGAACCAACATCTGTGCAGAGGGAAGTTTTTGGTAAACATGTGTTTTTCTAAGCTTAAAGTATGATACCTGACTTTTAAATTTGTGAACAAAGTATGTAACAACTGCAGAAACTTGAGACAAAATGAGTTGTCTCTGTATTCTCTAATATGAAGTATTATATTTTTCATATGTAGCCAAAAGCAGTGCTCTGATTGGCTGAGCTTGGGTCATCCACATTTCTGCCTGTAAAAGATGCTTTTAAACTGCTGCCAAAATACATGAATGTATATAGTCATGTAGATGTTAGCCTTTTTGAGAGGAAGTACTTGGTCAAATTTTAAAAAGTTCTTCTTGTTTTGCAGTGTGAAAATCTGGTATCCAAGCATTAATTTTGGGTTGATTTGGCTTTTTCAAAACAAGTTCAAAGTTAAAAAATGATCAATTGTCAGGACTTTTCATATTCAACTTATTTCAGGATTCACACTTCACAATAAAATAAAAATTACATTGCTTAACAGTGAACTTAAACTCACTTCAAGATGGCGGACACACTGCCCTGAACAACCCTGGACAGTGCAATCTCCCTCTGGATTACCACAAAATATACATTTTGGTGAATAAACACAAATAAAATCTTTGAACAACCTTACAATTTACATCTGATTCATATTTAACACTCACGCCGTCACGTAGCTCAATCAGTCCTCTACGTGAGCCGTTAACAGTTTCTCAACAGACGGGTAATCTACATCAATCTTTGCTTCTACAAATAAAATGGACAATAATCTTAAGACATGTCGCTTGTTAATGCATTGTATAAACAATATCAAAGATTATTTGTGTACATAAACTCATTTAAAACAACATTATATCACTGATACGCACCGTTTTTCTGTTAGCTCTTTTACCAAGGCGCTCAGCTGTTGCGCTGTGATGACATCACGCGTGCGACTCTAGTTATCACAGTCTCACTACAGTGACCTCTACTGGCTAAAGGGGGAGTTGCAACTACTTTTGTTAAAGTTATATTTTTATACTTGACCTGGCTACATTTGTATAGTACATTTCATACTGAAACTGCAACACAATGTGCTTCCCAACAAAGTAGACGCAAAACAAAAATAAAAACAATAAAAAAAAAAAAAAAGATCTAATGAAAGACGAATCTAAAAAGATATGTCTTTAATTTACTTTTAAATGAGCTCAGGGTTGGAGCACATATAATTTCATTGGAAAGTGCGTGCACAGCATTTCCAATGGTTCATTCGTACTCAGATTGATCAAGTCTTTTACTCAACAATAGCTTCTTTAGGGCTTATAAAAAATATATATATATTTTCATAATCTTTGGATGTGATGTGCACTTTCACCAATTTAGAACAAGGCTGCCTCGATAGCTATTGGACCGTTAGCTTGTCAGTCGATCTCACTACTGTCCTACTTGACTACGTGCTTGAATAGACGGTGTAGTCCCTCATTCATCCATAGTAGAGTCCATAGTAGAAGTCTTCATTACGTGCTTGAATATGTCACTATGAGACGCAGGCTACACAAGTTACACGCATTACAAGTTTGTCACAATGACAGATAAGAATCCACAACCAAACAGTAGCAAAAGAAAGTCCTTTTGGAAGTTGCTGCAAAAAGTGACAAGAAAGAAAAGAGCAAAGCCAAAGTGATTCTTCCAGAGCTGCATATAATGACACATTCAAAAGGTCTTGAACAGAAAGACAAATGAATTCTCAACAAGTGACTTTTCATATTTTAAAAGTGTTTTAATGGCATTCACGTCAGAAGTGGCTTGTGTTGTATTTGTAGACATGCATAAACCTAGTGAGCAGTGAAGGAGGGAGGCAGTGTGACGCATAAGCACCAGTTGAAAAAGAACTAACTTAGATTTCTCTCTCCTTGGAAAACCTTCTGTACAACCTTTAAGTTGGTGACTGTGACTCCCACACTTTCTCATTCCCGGTGACAGCGCAGTCCTCTGTGTGTCAGAGCCGTATCTGGTGAGAGAATGTTTATAGGGCATACACATTTTCTCTTTTCATCTTAAATGACAAATATTATGCATTTTTGTGTTGTTTCTCTTTTTTAAACCTGCTTTTGATCGTCTCCACTCTGAAATGCCATGCACTAGAATCATTAAAAAAGTGTAGTAAAGAAACATGATAGTCATATGTTTCCCACATCAGAGAGCTCTATCTACTGACCACACAGGAAACTACATAGGGTAAACAATCAAACTGATCTTGTCTGATATGCTAATGCTGCACAAATGCTAAAAGCGAGTCTGGATGATTTACGAACTTAAAACCAGGACAGAAGATCTCCGACATTTAGAACGGTGTTTTGAGGGAATAAAAGGTATTCACAGAAAAAACTCAGCTGTGTATTGATATGGAAGCATGTAGAATCAAATAAAAACTAAAAAGTCAATGTTCCTTTAATGACAAATATGCATTATTTTTTCTAATTTTTTTAACATATCGTATTCTTAAGTTAGTCGAGTGAGGCCCAGTGTTAGTGATCCTCTGCTGATTCCCAGGGCTTACTATCATGAGTGGGGAGGGAGGTTATCTCATGTGAACGCTTTGTGACTCTGTTCTGTGAATCGCTATACAATAAAATTATTACTTACTTACTTAAGTATAGTTAGAACTTTAAAAGTGAAAAAAATGAACAATAACAAAGAAAAAATTGAACGATTTGCCTAATATGGTTATTCTGGAAGAAATGCCCAAAATAATACTTGATAATATATAAACTTAAAAACAAAGCAGAAGCTGTTGTTCCATGGCTTCTGCGTCAGACATTATGAACATCCCTATAACTTGTTGGAAAAGGTCAGTTTGACAAAGATGTGTTCTTTACTAATAAAAAAGTATTTTAGTTCACATTAGATACTCAAAAGCAGCTCTCTGATTAGCTGTGCATGAGTGAAACTGGTCCTGTCCAGTTTCACTTTGCTGTCTTAAAATGATGTTTGTAGCCAAAATTGCAGCAAAAAATGAATATATGTGAGAATCTCTTTTACAGGGGAGTCCTGGGGAGGAGAGAGAGGCATTAATGGACATGTTTTTAGAGTAAGGGGTAACCAGAGTGCTAGAGGAAACCTACGCAGACACGGGGGAACATGCAAACTCCACATAGAAAGGCCCAGGTTGATTGGAATTGAACCCAGGACCTTCTTGCTATGAAGCCAGAGCACTAACTGCTGCGCCACCATGTTACCAGATCATCAATGTGACAAAGTGTTTGTAAAAGACTGGAAGTAGTTGGAAACATTTAAATTTTGCAAAGTGAAAATGATTTACCTCACCAAACATTACCCCCTAATTTTACGATGATGCTTAGCTTGGATGTTAGTTGTTGTCAGTCTGTTGACTAATAATATCCTGTTAATCTCACTATTTATGAGAGACAAAGGCTTTGATGCTCCCACTACTTCCTCCCTCCCACGCGCTCATAAAAAACGCCTTATTTAACACAACACATTTGCCCTAATGCACACGATATGGTCTTTAGTAGCCTTTTGTTCCATGGCCTAGATTCCCTGCTTACCACCTCACCACTCCCAGCTTTAGCCCCGCAAGCAGCATTAAAAACATTACATCATTAATCACTATTAACGGTCGTGCAAAATTGGCTTAATCTGTGTAAAAACTCCCACATGGAGCGAGCAATAACGTTGCGGAAACCAATTTTCCATCGGTCTGTTTGGTGTTGTAAACACAAAAGGATAATCGTTGGAATATAAAATTGGTGCGTAACCCAATTATTTTGATCATTGCAGAGTTAAAGTGGGCACACATGCTCACTGTGACATTCAAATAACACTCTTTTTACAGCACTTTGCTTGTCATATCGTTTAAGTGTAACACATGATTCTGCTGCTCTTAAAGTGAATCTAGCCCACTAAACTCTTCTAATAAACACACGAGGAAAGGTGAAAGGAGGGTTGAGAGTGAGGAGCAGCATTGTGATTGGTTTGACAGCAGGTGCTTGTGATCAGTGCAGAGTTTTGAGTGGACAAATCAATGCTGATGTCACAGAGTCTACAAATGACACTGGCCTTTGCAGTGAGACAAGAAGTTTTGGACTATTTGAACCGCAAATTCCTCATTTGTTCAGTTTGCACTAAAATTGGAAAAAAAAAAAAAAAAAAAGGAAGAAAAGTCAGAATAGTATTTATGTTTTTTTTTTAAGTTTTTGTCCTTTGCTGACAACTGAATTCAGCATTTTAAAAATACATAATGGCAGGAATGCTGCACAGGCTAAATTAAACATTTGAAACTAAAATCCTGGTTGTAAATGATGACATCTATAAAGGAAATTATCCAGCAACTATATTATACAGTCTTTGAATGAAAGGATATGAACATGTGATTAACTTAAAGCTGGGATACCATTTTGTGTGTAAATAATAAAACTTTTCATCAAAGAGTATACTACTAAAGAAGCATTTTGTGATAAGAAAACAATAAAAAATAGACTCCTGTGTACTGGCTGAATCTATTACTAAAGTTTTTTTTTTTAATTATTTCTCATGGAAAGCTGAAGGCAACATTCTGATTGAGTGGTCCATCTCAGTTTCACTTTACAGTCTGCAAAAAGCTTTTACAACACCATAGTTGAAGCCAATTCTTAATGTGTAATGAGTAATACTTATGTGCCACAGGGTTAGACAGAGATAAGAACTAGTTGGGCAGATTTAAATACTTCTTTTTGATTTTGGGTTCAGGTATTGCAGCTTTAATGTTTTGAGACTCCAAAAATAATATGTATTAAATTGTCCAATTTGTCAATAGGCAGAATGTAATCAATTTGTTTTTTACTTTGTGTGTTTCGTGACAACTCTATCAGCATTTATTTGCAAACTGTCACATGACTGGGGTAAAACTATTCATTACATTAATACACCAAATGAGCACAATAAAAACCTGGAATATAGGCATTCTTTACTTTGCTGCCTTTAAAGGTCTGGAGAAAACTTCAGACTGTAACTTTGACTTGTTTTCCCTTTTGTATCTCTCCTAAAATGACTCTCCTACTCCATGCTGGATTCCTTTGTTTAGCGACATTTCTGCAGTATAATTGGTTGTCTTTGAGCGTGTTTGCATACTCGGAGAGCAGCAGCAGCAGCCCTCCCGGGACCATGTTCAAACAGAGCTAATCTGGCACTGGGGACACCACTGGCATGTTCTGCCTGGTTCAACAAGAGACAGGCAGGTACTGAGGAGGAGAGTCTGCTGTAGGCTGCTCTGTGTGGGACCAGGACTGGAGAGAGAGGCGCTGGGATCAGGGAAAGGCAGGGACTGAGGAGGAGAGTCTGCTGTAGGCTGCTCTGTGTGGGACAGGACTGGAGAGAGAGACTGAGATCAGGGAAAGACAGGTACTGAGGAGGAGAGTCTGCTGTAGGCTGCTCTGTGTGGGACCAGGGCTGGAGAGAGAGACTGAGATCAGGGAAAGACAGGTACTGAGGAGGAGAGTCTGCTGTAGGCTGCTCTGTGTGGGACCAGGGCTGGAGAGAGAGAGGCTGAGATCAGGGAAAGACAGGTACTGAGGAGGAAAGTCTGCTGTAGGCTCTGTGTGGACCAGGCTGGAGCAGGAGAGAGGCTGAGATCAGGGAAGGCAGGGACTGAGGAGGAGAGTCTGGTGTAGGCTGCTCTGTGTGGGACCAGGGCTGGAGAAAGAGGCTGAGATCAGGGATTACAGACCTGAGAGTGAGAGGTGCTGGAGGATGGTAGACACAAGACAGACAGAAGTTTATCAAACATAGTAGTTGTGTTTTTACAGATTTTCCTAAAGGAGACACATGTTTTATATACTGTAATTTTCACACTATCAATCACACTGACGTTAGCCACATCAACTAAAAAAGAAAACAAAAAAGTATAAATGTAGCATTTAACCCATGCACACTGACACCTTGTCCAGACTAGGCACTGAGATTGAAGTGTCTTGCCTGAGGACACAGCAAAGAGTTTCTCCTCTGTTCGTCTGTGACTGTGGCACCTGAGGTTCCTCCAGCAGTCTCCCGTCCAAGTACTGTCTAGGCCCAACATGCTTAGCTTCTGAGATCTGACAGGATCAGGCTTTTGCAAGCTGGTATGGCCACCAGTTCAAAGCTTGTGTAAAAAGTCTGCTTATAGTCCGTGAAGTATGATACTTAGTCGAAAATCATGACATTACATTTTGTTTAATAAAAAGTGTTTCAGAAAGAAAAATACACAAAACATAAACTGTTGGTGTCGCAGACCTACAGACTTCAGAAAGATCTGATTTTGAGGCAAATTTGGAACTTCTTCCAGGTTCAAATGTCTTCAATTTGACAAAAACAACAACTTGGTACTCTTCAGCTTCGGCTCACTCTGCTCGCTCCCAGTGATCTCGCACCCAGATTGGTTAACTTAGATCACATGTTATGCCTGAGGCGCTCAATCGAGCGTGCTATGAAAGTTCAAACTTGCAACATGTGCTGATGAAAATCCATTGAGGCAAAACGGTGGCAACCTTGTGCAAAATCTATTTTTCTAAGTTTTTAACCGTGTTATTACTGCCTTCTTTCATCAAAGTTTTACTAAAATGATTCCTGCATGTTTGAGTAATTTTGTATTGAGCGGCACGATGGCAGAGCGGATAGTGCGCTCGCCTCACAGCAAGAAGGTCGCGGGTTTGACTCCTGCACGGCTCGGGCCTTTCTGTGTGGAGTTTGCATGTTTCTCCCACTGTCTGGATGTTTTTTTTTCCGGGCACTCTGGTTTCCCCACCAACCAAAAACATGAAAGTTAGGGTAATATCCTCCAGCAGTTCCGACCAAGCTTAGCAAGAACATATGGAGATGGTTCCCCGAGCGCTGCACTGTAGCGATCACTGCTCATGAGAAGATGCCCCAGAGGCATTGAAGGATGGGTCAAATGCAGAGGACAAATGTATTGCCACTTTAGAAGTAAACACAAGTTCTGCCATGTCACTATGCTAACAGCAGTTAAACAAAACATTCACAAGCAAACTTCCTGGATTTTGGAAACAAATGCTGTCATTTTAGATCTAGAGAAGACAATAATTTACACCCAAATAGATACTTCAACAATATACAGTATTTTTGCTGGGGTAATACTGACTGAAAGGAAATACTTAATAGAAATTGGCTACATATGGGCTTAAAAATGGCACAGAAAACAAGGCAAAATCATGACTAAATCCTGTTCCACACTTTTTCTTTTCCAAAACTAAAATAATCTATTTCACAGGTTAATAGAAGTTCAACTCACTCCAAGTTCTGCTTCTGACTTATTCCCAAGTCTTACATAATTTCTGCGCAGACTTATATAACACAACAACTATTTATTCTTACAGCTTTCTCTATAATATAAGTATGAGCCCTTTTTGTAATCGGAAAACACACCTTTTGAGATAAGAAATAATATCCTGGCAAAAGTTTGAAGAGTGAAGTGCTTAGTTGTGCATTCAGCCGGAGTCCGCTCCTCATACACCGCCTAACAGCCACTTAACTATTTGCATATTCTGCACATAAAGGTCTGGAGACTGTCAAATTATTGTGAAGTCTCTGCAGGAGTGCTGACAGCGAGCGTCCACACAGAAGAGAAGGGAGCAGCGCTGTGGTCTCCGGGGGCAACGGTACCTCCTCCTCCATCATTAAACACATAATGGCCCAGATTTTGTTTGCTCCCGACTCCGTGTCAACAGCGTCTGCAGGCAGCGGATGACAACACTTCAAAGTGAGGGATGATCTGGAGCCGCGCACAAGCTGGATGTACCCACTTCCCTTTCCTTCTGCTGGTATTACTGCGCACTCACAGCCGGCAGAGTCAAAGGACCAAAGACCTCAGCAACACAATGCAGCGCTGTATACTGGCTTTTCATTTCACAGTTTTTTAACCCTGCAGTCTATACCAGTGGTTCTCAACTTTTTTCAGTCATGACCCCCAAAATAACAATTGTAGACATATGTGACTTCGAAACACAAAATGTTTTCTACTTGCAAAGTAGTCTTTAGTCTATTGATCTTGACCAGAAGTGCCCAACTTTTTTACAGGGTGGGCCAAAATTAGTAGATTAATTCCTTGGTGGGTCAAAATGTTTATGCCAAAGTGTGCTGAGTGCCAATCTAATTTTGTACAGCTTTTAAAAAGAGTTATTTCGAGAGAAGAGATGATGATTAAATTGTCTTCTGTTAAAGGTGGGTAGGTGATTTTCACAATGCAAATTTAGGCTCTAAATCTGAAAACTTTATCTCATAAATCCTTGAACGCATTGTCAATATCAATAGCTGTTACGTTTTGGTTACAATTTTGACTTAAAAGCCCTCTTTTTTTCTCTTTTAAAGTGAAACTGGAATGAACCACCCAAGCTCACCAATCAGAACGCTGCATTCTGCTCCTGATAAGAACTAAAATTCTTTATTATTCGATTCAAAAAGTACTCTGTGGACACATTTTTTCACAAAGTGCTGCATTTATCATATAGTTTTTGGTGAAAAACACAATGTTTACTTATCTACAACTAAAAAAGTTATAGCTACCTCAATTTTAACATGTGTTATGAGATTATTCCCTATTTAGAGGCCTTTGACAGTGTTTTAACAACACAAAATGTATTAAAAAAGATACCCAAAATCAAATTGTATTTTTTGCAACATTCACATAATTGGGCCGGGCACAGATAGACCAAAGAAAGCATCATCAGAGCAGCTGTCTGAACCAGGAGCAGAGTCGCCTGCAGCCACAGGACACCAGCCATAATATGAAAAAAATCAGTTAAAGGAACTATTTTTCTATGAAAACAAACATTTTCGGGCCAATCTCCAAGCCAAAGAATGGTCCATGGGGCCATGCAAACCTGTTCAAAGTAAAAATGCAGCTTTTATTTATTATTTATTTAAGATGTCTAATAACAAAAACATGCCTTTATTCAAGTTTATTTTTGGCCAAAAAGTTACTCAGTAACATTTCACATGCATAAGGAGGCCCCTAGAAACCACATTGCAACCCCCAGGAACCACAAACTAGATTTTCATTTACTTGCTATAAAAAAGCAAGGCCCATATACAGTATGTCATTTTTGCTTTCTTTTTCAAATTTGATTATTTTATATTCAGGTGCGCTCAAAAGTGTGAAAAATACCCTATATGAAATCCAATGCAAATCATATGAAAAAAAAAAAAAAAAAAATGCTTTGGAAAAACAGGAAGCACATTCCACAATCAACAACAACAAAAAGAAGTCATCAGACCAAAGCAAGAGAAATAACTTTATTATGGACTGGGATGGAGTACACAATGGAGAGTTCTTTGTTTTCACACATCTGGTACACCCTCCTCCAGAAACCAGCGTGGTCAGTCTGATCGACCAGCTGACTACACTTCTGACAGTAGCCGGTAAACCCCACGTCACACTAACCGGAGAAGATGGCTCGCAGATAGATTGTTGGAACACATGCAGGTACAGTATTTTGTCTGCTGTGTCTCACCTAAAGACACAAAACATGATATAATAGAAATAAGCTATAAAAACCACACACGCACACAATGTTTCAACACTTGTAAATGTGTTATTTGTGATTGCTTTCCTGTTTCTCTGCTAATGTTGTCAACTGCCTTGTGTTTTTATAGGCTCTGTCTGCAGGTTTATGATCTGCCTTGAATGGTGCATTAGGTTTGATGGTTTTATCACAGCTCTTGAGCACAGAACAGAGAGGGAGATGTCGGGTGGAGTTGCTGCTTTGAGGGAAGGCTAGTTCTTCAACATTATTAATCCACAAGTTAATGACATTAGAAAGAAGTAGGACGTATGTATGCCGTAAAAGAAGCTCCAGATTTGCAGCCTCAGTGGGAATTTTTCTCCGACTGCAGCAGCTTTGAAGTCTTCCACATGAATTTAATCATTCTCCCTCATCTGTCTGTTCCATTTGAGTTGCCTTAACTAACACCACTGGCCATTGAGCAGGACATAGAGATTGTGCTCGCGTGTGCTGTCCAGGATCAGCCCTCTGAACTATGCTTTCTACTCAGGATTTGTAGGAGACAGTAAAGACAGTTTCTACAGTTATCAAAGAGGCTGTGGGTTCTATTTATGCCTGTCTTTAAAATATCTTCCTAAGTGAAGTTGTCTTCAGAGAAAAAATATATTATTGGTAACTTAAAAAGGTCACACATCTTTGCTCATTTATCATATTCATAATTACGCACAGGTGCTTGAGAGCTTTTTTCAATCACGCAAAACAGAATGCTTTGACTGGAACTGAGATCAAACTATAAACCTTTTAAAAGCCAATCTTACTTGAGTCACTGATTCAGCATCTGAACTTTTCCATGAAATACTGCAATCCAAACTGACTGTTAAACATTTTCAAGTCACATTGGGCTCAGACTACTCTGATACCTTAACATCTGGTGCCTCAACCTCCAACCATCACCAAGCCATCCCTAACCTGCATGTTATTGGTTGATGGGGAAACTGTAGTGCCCGGAGGAAACCACCCAGACACGGGGATGAACATGCAAACTTCACACAGAAAGGCCCGGGCCGTGAGTCGAACCTGTGACCTTTTTTTTGTGAGGTGGGAGCTCTATCGGCCACTGTACCATCTTTGATCTCGCCTCAAGCAAGGCGACACACTCTCGCCGGAATTGTGAAGGAAAAAGGGCTCTGGTGGTTCAAGAGAATCTGGAACTCTGGAGCACCTTCACATGGAGCGCCAGACTGCACGATGTGTCACGTAAAAGCCTCTTGTACTTTTAAAGAAAATGAAAGCCCATAGTGGCGCACCACAAAGAGAGCTAGACCAGATGCAGTTTGAGCCTGGGTTCTAATGGAACTAAAGTTTTACAGTCCACTGCTGCAACTTGTTCCAATATTTTTTTTTTACCACGTTAACACGGACAGCTTTTAAATATTGTTTCCTCATTAAACAAAGTCATATTTTGAGTGATTCGTGAACTGCACATTCACTTCATTCCTGTAGCAGAATGGTAAGTCATCAGTTTTCATTCTTAATTATTCTAGACACAGGTCATCAAAAATTAGAATTTGTTCTCAACCGACCAACCTGGAGCTATAACAGTTAAACAAAGAAAGAATAAAGGATCAATAATGCGGTTTCAAATGAACTGATTATAACGCTAACTTGCATTTCTCAAAGATTTCAGTGAAATATGGTCTCAAAAATACATTTATGTCATACTGTTATCATTAGGAGTATGCATGGTGGTGCAGGGGTAAGTGCTCACATCTCAGCTAGAAAGTCCTTGGTTCACCTCCTGGGGCCTTTCTAAGTGGAGTTTGCATGTTCTCTCTGTGTCTATGTTGATTTCCTCTGGGTGTTCCGGTTTCCCTTACCACTAAAAGCTCACTGGGCTCCTCCTCTCTCCTTTCCCCAGATCTCCCCTGAAAACGAGCTTCCAATCTCAGTGGGACTTTTCTTGTTCAGTCAAGGACGATTATAAATATATTCTGTCCAGTGTAGTTACAGTTAAATGTTTGTGCAAAGACAAGAAAGTTTTGTAATCCAATGTACTTTCCAATTGTTCATGAGGGAGAAGCTTAGACTTTGGGAGGCCACCTTAGTCTTATCTTATGGGGAAAAAAGCACTGTATATACTGTATGTCTTCTTTAAGGACTTAATGGTGGTTTTAAGTGTATGCAGTTATGCTAATGACCTGAGCATAAGGGAGCTGTTGTGTGATGACCTGTAACCGGTCACTCATTAAGACACACTGAGCACATGTGCACATTTACATATAGTCACAGCACATAGTGACAGGGCTGCAAGCATTTACTGCTCATATAGACAATGTGAAGCCTAATGACGCTCATGCATTAGCAGCTCAAAGCCTCACTCAGATACTTATTATATATACTCTCTTCCCCACATCTGCATTTTAAACTTAGTAATTCTTATCAGTTTGTGTGCAAAGTTGCAAAACGCTTCCTAACCAGTTACAGTCAAGCTATAAAATTTGCTTGCAATTACTCAAAACAATCCAGATATAAGAAAAAAAAGTGTTACGAAAATATTCAAAGCATAAGCATGAATAAAGTTGCAGCGACTGAAAAGGCAAATAACACAAAGTCTGGCAATTTCATCCAATTTGTGGCCCGCTGAGTGGCATGTGTCTCAAACTTCTGGCAGAAACAAAACAGCAATATATTTTGTCATTCTCCCCATTATGTCTCGTCACGCTGAACACCTGCTTTTCAGCGCTGCAGAAACACACTTGTTCACAATCGTCCAACTTTGAACCTGGGATACTATATTTACTATACAAGAAAAGGATATTTACATGTGTCCAACTACTTAGGTCTCACAAATACACAGCCACATAATAATTTTTGTGGAATAATGTTTTTTTTTAGAGACACTATAGAGTAAAACTGGAGTGGACTACCCAAGATCAACCAATCAGATCTCTGCTTGCTTTTGGCTAAGAAACAAATAACTTGGGCATGTTTATATACAGTCAAGAACCTTTTCATTAATCTTTCATAGTCATGTAGTATAACCTGATTGTGCACTGCAATCTCAACACCAAACAAACTTGAATATGCTTGTATCACATTTTTTGGAAAATCAAAAAATATTCCCTTTACAATCTGAAAATTTGGTTAATAACTTCGGTTCACGTTCTAGAATTTGAAGTTGTCATAAGTGTGACCGGTGTTTTCTTTCTGCGTTGAGTGTGCTGGTTTATGATTGTTGGTGCAGGAGTGAACCACAGGACACAGCCGAGTGATTGGAGGTTGTCTCCATTTAATCTGGATTACAATAAAGTGAACAGTGTCAACAAGTGCTGTTAACAGTTGGCCCAAACTTTTCCCAACATGAGAGTTTGCAAAAGGGAAGTAAAAGTTACAACACACGAAGAAGAAACGTGGGCGGACCATGACAGAATAGTGACTGGATGCCAGGTATGTAGAATAAACAGCAACAGTGACAATTTTGTGTAAATATAACATAAATAACCGGTTACACAAGTTTATACAGAAGGCAAAGTGTCCTAACATATTAACATATGTTGCCAAGAAACATCTCAAAAATATTTCACTAGTCAAATCTGGTTATTTTCAGGTGCATTTCAACTAAAAATGTATTTAATCTGTTTTCATTTTAGCTGCCTGCTCTTGATTGAAATAAGATTTGGTGTAAAATGTTGCAGTTTCACATGAACAGAAACGTGAATACCTTGTATTATTTCTCCTCCAGCTAATAGCACCAGTCAAAAGCATAAGTCATTAGCATTAGCTTGGGTATATGAGAGCTACAAATAATTCAAATTGTGTCTGTTGCTGCAAAATTACCCACATTTAAGAGAGGTGAAAGTCTTGCTACAAGTTATTGTAAAGTTTATACACAGTTCAGGGTTTTATTTTAGATCAAAATTGCGAGCTTCTGCTTTTGGATACAAAAAGAAGCCAGAGATTATTGGTTGGGTCATGTCCGTGGAGTCAGTGCAGCTTATGATCGGATCTGCAGTTTTTCAGATTCGATCATAAGGTTCAAACATTATACTTTTCTTTACAACAACCAGACAGAGACTTAATCACTTCCTTGTGATGGCCAGTCTTAAAATTTAGAAAACAGCCAACCCACTTCGTGCAAACTTTTTATTTTTTCCCACCTACTATGAATGAGTATAACCACCTCCTTCTCTCTCAGTGTGTTTAGGGAAATCAGACTTGGCAAAAAAAAAAAAAAAAAAAAACAGACTATTTGGTTAGACTATTTTTACTCCAGTTTACATGCAAGAGAGTAAACTGATTACCTCGGAGAGACATGTCCTGTTGTATCAGATTCACTACTCCATGATTCAAACGGCATTATGTTGATTGAACTAAATATTTTCTATTATGTTCAAATTCAATTTCAAAGAACTTTATTTTTCGCATTAGGGAACTTCACTCACAAACACACAGCCCAAACAGGTCAAGCACATAAAAAAACAACACAAATATTTTTTAAAATATAGATAAAAAAGATTAAAAGTTGTCTGTTTACATGACGTCTGAAATCACACAATAATCAGCGACGTGTGCAACTGATTTTCCGAAAAGCAGTTAACAGCACCTCAAAGGGCCTGTCTTGGTTTACATGAGCTTTGGAGAACTGGTTTAAATTAGACTAGGCTAGTTAACTGGTTTTCCTGGTCTCCATGTAAACTGTCTGATGAATGTCCACTTATTTTTTATTTGTGATTATTATTCTGCTTTTATAAGTAACACTGAAGACAACTCAAGCAGCTCGCCTATACCTATGTTTTTGCCCAATCATGTAACACTTTTAGGAAATCTCTACATTTAATCTTTATTCGTGGTGTCTGTCCTTCCTGCAGCATGGTAGAGCTGTAAGAGAAATAATTGTTGTAAAATGTCCTTATGCGTGTAAGTGTCTAAATCCATTTTCATCAGAGCTTATTGAAAAGCATGAAGCAGAGGACCATAATGACGTATTTCAGCTCATAACACAAAGTCCAATTTAGCGACTCCCTCACACATTGGGGAGTACACTCAATTATTTGGACCGTATATAGGCACCATTGTTTCAGCCTTCGAGCTAATATAAAGTCAGTCTTACATCTATGTTGGGAAAAAGTTAAAAATGTGGAAACGAGGCAAATTCAACAATAAGTTTGAGAGGTGAAGTGTAGTGCGTTTGCAGATATACAGAAAAGTACGAAATTCTGGGGAAAGCTTCTTGTCCTATATACATATACACAAATGTAATTATTCTTCATTCACTATCACTATGATGTTTTTTTTTACATTTTGCTGTTTCTCTAGGTAATGCAGTTGTTGATTAAAATACTTGACTCTTCCCATTCTTTAACCGATTACAGAAAATATTACATTGAAAAAAAAAAAAATAATAAAAAAAAATATATATATATATATATATATATATATATATATATATATATATATATATATATATATATATATATATTTTTTTTATATATATATATATATATTATATATATATATATATATATATATATATATATATTAGTTGGAAAGATTTATGTAGTAAATTTCACAAGTTCCAACCATAACCCTTTTGACTAATTCTAAAGAATTTGGTCAAAAATAGAAAAATAGAGACAAGCTAGCATAAACCAGACATTAGATGCAGAATCAGCAGCTCTGTTCAGTTGCTACAACACTGACAGTGCGACAGTGTTTGTTTCCTCTGCTTTATGTGATGATTACACAAATCAATTAAACACCAGAAGTTGCACTTTTGTGGCTAAAGATGAGCAAATCTGATTTGTGTCTGATGCATTCATACATATGGAATGTTATACACCTCCAAAGTGACTTACAGGCTAATCCCTCTACATCCAGCTCCACTCTGTTCCGACCGCTGGAGCAGCTGCACAGAGCTGTTGTCAATGAGAGCCATTTCACATCATGTGCATCTGCTCTGCAGGAATCCGCCTCAGCTCTGTAGCTCCGCTGCTGTACGACCAAAATATGGATCAAGGTTATATTTTCTTCTTCGCCTGAGTCCGGCAGGTCAAGCTCCGCAGATTAGAAAGCACCAAACAGGAAAGAGAAAGTGAACTATGTCCGGATTTACAAAGTCAAATCACTCTCCCCCGACTTTATTTTGATCTGATTACAAAAGGTTCGTAGTTTTACATAAAGTTTCTTTGATGTGTGGACACAGCAGACGGTTACCTACAGAATATGCCACTGAGGATTTTTATTTCACAAACTCGTGTTTTTGGTGTATGCTCTTCACGAGCTCCTTGAGGCTTAGCAGCCCAGCGGAGCGACTGGAGCGGAGTCAGTGGGTCAAATCAAATCAAATCAATTTATTTTTGTATAGCCCAAAATCACAACAACAGTCGTCTCTGAGTGGGTGAGGGGTCTTCGACTGTGGCGGAGTGGAGCTGTATGTGTTGGGATCAGCGTGTTTGACTCATTTTTTAACATGTCATTTGTTTGCTGTTTCCATGAGCAACGTGTAAAACAGGTGTTTAGTGTCGCTAGAGTTTTAAAAGATTCACGAGAAGAGAAATCTCAACATAAAGCTAGCTTTTGTTAGCTTACAGGCAGTTTTACATGCTCTTTATCTACAATAAAATGCTAAAAGGTTTGTAAACTTGTAACAAGGGTCTAATGTCTGTTAAATGTGGTCGATACCTTTGTACCCTCTGGATCATTTATAGCTTGTGTTTTTTCAAGGCTAATGCTAACGGCTATGGGATAAAACATGGTATCTTTGGAATTCTATGAAACATACGAGACCAGCTCTGATGCTACATGTTCAATAGCATCAGAGACAGAGTGTGAATTAAGCTGTGACAGAGCTGTTCAAACCTTCTTTACAGTGGTCTTCTTTACGACATCAGCCCCATCACAACAGCGAGAAGACTCATCCTCCGCCCAAAAAGCAGCAGATTGCATTGAGCGCTCCATAATCATAATTGAATCACTCCCACAATAATCTGTCCATGCTCATACAGGCCTGCACAGATCCGCTCAGCCATATGCCAGAGTATAGTGTGATTCCTCCTGAGACTGGACACTACTCATGCTTTATCATTACAATCTCATGTCCAGGACTGACATGTTTATGAGACATAAGGCATCTGTTCAGAAGAATACACTCTGGATGTATGAGTCAGCACAAAACACTGTCATTTAGATGTAGTACAGCAGAGGAAGCGCTTGATCTTTATTTCAAGTGTATATACCTCACAGGGAAGCTGTTAAGTGTGACATCAATGCTCCAAATGTACGTATACAAAGAACTCCTCCTGATGAATGGAAAGGACACATGTTATGTTTTTAATGCAGGTCTAACATTGCGAAGCTGCTGCTCAAATTAATGAAACCCATTTTTGGATTTAATGAAATTTTGAAAATAATTTAGATAAATGATTATTATTATACATACTGTATATTGATATATGATTCTGTTAGCAATTCATCAATTAAAAAAGCAGGAAGTGTGTATAATATAAGTGAAATTGATCGCAAATACTTTTAAAAAATGTAGATAAGTTTACCAATGACTTTGGGGTGTTAAACCACATTGACATGAGAGAAATGGCATCTGTCATCTCAACTCAATCTTACAGAAATATGTTCCATGCACATTTAAATGTGTACGTATACAGTACACATAGAGCCTGATTTATCAAGACAGGTGCTAAATTGCGGGTGCAAAAACAAACAAACAAAAAAAAAAACGTGTTATTTATGAGCATTTTACACACATTTTAACAATGGAAGATGCACATACAACAAACTAAAAAAACAGATATGAAGCACCTCAATTATTGCGTCTTTAGAGTGTGTGAGAGAAAAATGTCATCTCTGCCAAGGTTTTGCTCCTCCTAACCTGTTTGCACATGAGCAAATGCTTGATAAATCTGGCCCATAGTGTCTCCTTTTTTGCTATGATACTTGTTGTTGCACAGTTCATTTCTATGGTAGATGTAAAAATGAGAATATTGCTAATCTTAACCAACTCCAAGCCACAGACCTAAACGTACCCATTTTAGTAACTTCAGACCTAAAAAAGAAAATGTCGCTGTATGCTCTGAAAATAGTATTTCTATTGGACACATGGACTAGAGAGGCGGCGCAGTAAATTAGAAACACAAAACAGAGGTAGAAGCATTCTCATGATGAGCATGAACATGTTAATAGATTTGTATTTCTGTGAGACTGTGTTGGTGAAGCTTCATATTAGTCAGAGCACAACATGTTTTCACTATTCTGCATTGTTTAACTCAACACTCTCAGTGAATGATATAGGGATGTATAATTAAAAATATTTTCACACAGAGCAGAGAAACATTTGAATAATTCAGAAAGTGCAAAGGGCAGAAGTACTGTAGCAGATTTAGAGCGATGTAAACTCTTAAAAAGCACACTCAGGCCACAAATGGTCACTAATGTTTAATTAGATTCGATTTTAAGTCGTCTTGCTATTTACAGCTAATTTAATGACAAATATAAACTCCAAAAGCTATATTTCAGGCTTGTTGCCATCAGCTACCACTGCCTCTTTCTGCCTTAATGCAACAGCACACATTCAGTCACATGGGCAGGAGCTCATGTCTATGGAGCACTTTGTGATGGAGCAGGTGCCATGTCTGCACAATTGTCCTATTTAAATGTAATTAGCAGGCCTGTAAAGGTTATATTTTGCACACTTTTTGCATAGTTTGTTGATCTAATTACAAAACAGTTGGGTTTGGTTTTTAAGAATACAGTTTTAACAGCAGTATCATCTTTGTAAGACTCATAACAGTCTAACGTGTGCAGTAGTAGATTTAATTTTCCCCCATCAAAACGTTTGGTAACAATGTTTTTATGCCATTTTGTTTTCATTTATATCTATGCTCTTTTCATTCAGATATAAAATTTTTGAGTCTATTTTTATTGATTCTTTAAAAAAAAAAGAATGTGTCCCTCCCAATTTTATGTTGCGTTGACTTTTACATGAGCTAGAGGGATTTTTTGTGTATCAACACGGGCGATGTGCGTGCATCTGAAATGCAGAATAAGCCGCTGCTCATAGACACAAACAGTGGAAACAAGTCAAAAAAGCACCATTGTCAGCTAAGTAAGAGTTTATCACTGTGTGAAAACAAACGTGAGTTGCTAAATCGACATTTGTGAATGAAATTCGACCCTACGACCCTTAAAAGTTACATTCAGGTGAGTGAAAAACAGCAAAAAAAAAAAAAGAAAATGGTCTCAAGGTTCAGGAGACAGACGTCCGTCAAACCGGTTCATACTGATCAAAAGGATAGTTCTCGTTCCATTTCGTTGTTTTATTCAAAGAAGTTCCTCATGTAACCAGATGGAGAGCGGCTCTTTCTTCATAATGCATGCGCAGTAGGGCGGAAAGTGACGTCAACCGAAAATCCCTCTATTTAAATGTGCATTTTTCAAGCACTTTCCATACTCATCTCTGACCATTAGTGTTATTTTATTATTTTGTTTCAGTCACAAACATGACTACATTCCCAACAGAAAGCAGAGTAAACATTCAGCATTTTTTGTACAACTATTCCCAGTGATGCACGTGCAGTGAGAAGAGAAAATGGCTCTCAAATACCAGTGTGGCAGAAGAAAGAATTTCCAATCCCAGCGTGCTACAGGGTGTGATGCACGCAGACACTAATTGGATAGAGATAATCATATCTGGGACACGGGTCACTGGCAAATTGTTCCAACAAGAAAATTACCAAGAATCCTTCTGCTCACCTGCTGATTCTCACGTAGCTACCTACAAATGAGATGCTTTCATAATTAGAAAAAGCCGTTGAACCCTTTAAGTTTCAACGCTATGCACAAGATTCCAAAGACTATTTCTCCTAGTGAAGCTGGCATTTTGACACTACATTTTCAGAAGACAGCTATGATAATTAGGAAGCCAGCGATGCAACTCTAGAGATAGTGTATATGATAGTGGAGAGGCTTGTTTGCACAGCTGGTGGAACAGACAGCACTGTGTCCAACATCACTCATCTCCTCCCTATGCAAGGCAACGCAGTCCACTCACAGCCTATTCTTACAGAAAAATGACTTATTATAGAATCACTGTGCCTTGTCAGCATGGAAAACTGCATTTGCCAATATGGCGGCAGTGTTCTCAGTGATATACAGAACATAAGTCCAAAACAAGAGACTACACACACTAGAAAAGCTCCAAAGTGTCTCTTAAAGCTGGTATATACCGAACTTTGTAGTTGCAAATTAGTCAACTTTTCCTTTGCCAAAAAAATATAATATATTGCAGCATATTGTGAGGACTCAGTCGACTTTCTCTTGCTTTCTCAATCAAATAGTAAAGAATTTAATTTCAATGATAGCCTAAAGCAGTGCTCTGATTGGCTGTGCTTGGGTGTCCTATCTAGATTCATTTTCTGTCTGTAAAAAAATGCTCTTAAGCTGTAATTGCTTGTTTTGAAGGATTTGTGGAGCTAGGAAGTAGTTGAACAGATCTATATATGCACTGTGCAAATCAGTACTCACCTTAATATATACTTTCACATTGTATGATTTATCTGCAGACCGACAGAGCTGTTAACATTGGGAGCTGAAGCCACTAACAGAGGAAGAAACTGGACAGACTTGACAGACCAGAATATCCAGGAGAGTGTTGGAAATGTCTTCAGTTCAAACACGTTGTCCAGGTCCCGCGGGAGGCTGGGGACACTGAGTTCCGGTCAGCCATGCTCTCAGGCTCTGTTGTTGATTGCGGCTGTTCGTACATGTGAGTGTAAGGTTTCCTGCTACTTGTCAGAGTTGCTGGCGGGCTCCTCTGTGACAGGCTCTGGGAGTGGGTGAGTGCGGTGTGGCCATGAGAGCCATCCTGAGTATTTGAGGTCTTTGAATGTTGTGGTCTGTCTTGGTTGACATATTTCTGCAACATCATGTGATGGTGAGGTCCCTCTGAAGTTGTAAGTGCCAAAGTAGAAATTCTGCACAAAACCAAGAGAGGGTGGCCACCAAAAATATTCTCTTTGTTTGCAGATAATGCTGATCGCTGGATCCTTGATGGCTTCATCAAACCAATACATCTGAGATGTTTTGTGGAATAGTGTGAAGTAGTTGAGATGAATAGCCAGGTTGGCACCACCTCCAATCAATGTCATTCAGCTAGAACAACTAGAAGGTTAGGTATCACAGACTGCAGACAGTTCCCAAAACAGGAAGTGCATTGTGCCAAAAAGGAAACAAAGATGAAGTTTTACTTTTTATACTCTATTTCAGTGGTGTCAAACTCATTTTGACAAAGAGCCACATTGGCATCCTGTTTGTCCTGAAGGGCCAGATAAAGCTAAAATTCACCTTGTGATTATTTGAAATCCTACAAATAATAGTCTCTGTATTGTCTCTGTGTTTGATTTTGATCCACATTAATCTGAAAAATAATTACTCTTTAAGTTTCAACAATTCATCTCATTAGGCCCAGATACATAATTCTCGCACTAGAATAAGATTAAAGTAAACCTTAAATGACCATGGGGGCCGCATAAAATGATGTAAAGGGTCGCATCTGGCCCCCGGGCCTTGTGTTTGACACATGTGCTCTATTTCCTGAGTTACACTGATGTGTTGGGGCACAGCGATTGCAAACAGATGCTGCAATGTCTGAGGGTTTCCTTGAAAAAAGCAGAGAAGAAACTCCACTCCTCCAAATCTGGAGCAAGAGTTCTCAAAGACCCAGAACTAGGTGAGGAGATACGTCTCTCAGTTGGTGCCTCAGAGGCAGAGGAAATGTGTGTCCAATTGGAAGTGCAGGCATCCCTATCAAACCATACATGTAGTCCTGACTAAGCTCAGTTTTGGTCATCTTTATTAATTATATGTTAATAGTTATAAGAAAACATTGTGTGAAAAAAACCTTTTAAATATAGTGCACGTGATGAGCTACAGAAAGTTTCAAAGTGAATCTTTTCTAAGATAATGGACACAGTTGAGTATTGTTGTAGAAGCTCTGATTTACACTCCAACAGTACAAACTCCTCTGGATGTATGCGCATGTTAGAGTGAATACTAATGCGTACCTGCAGAGAGATGCAGTGCGCTTGTAAAATGATAGTGTCTGTGATCCAGGGCTGATTCAAGAGCTTGCACTTGCACCCAGAGGACGAGACAGAGGCGCGCTGCATAATGTGGAACCTCAGACTCACACACTGTCTTTCTATTCTAGTGTACTGTGAGGATGTAGACATATATAGTACATTAAGGAAGAATGCTCAAGAAAACGATTTAGTTGCATTATATTGGAAGCTGTGTTTGTCTTTAAATAATTGTTATGTTTATCACATTTGAGAGAAAAGGTCAGTAATCAGACAGCACCTGAAACACCATCTGGATCCAGCATTTTATACAATGTGACAATCTGAGAATAGATTCTCCTAAACTACAAAATCTGGACTTTTTTGGCTTAAATAAACCATTTTGAGATTTATGTGATCATAATAAAGCTGAATATTGCAGCTAGAGCCAAGCAATAAACCGGCAAGTACAACCAACAGAAAAACAGAGTTGTTACTTTTACTGAGTTCAGCTTTACTATCCTCATGCACAGATAGAAGTCAGATTTAGATTTTTTTTTTTTTTTGGCAGAACAGATTGGTTGAGGGCCATGCAAGTTTGGGCACAAAGAGTCAGTAGGTAGATGACAAAATAATAAGGAAATGCAGATATAGGGAGACTTTATTGAAATATTTTCTTAAATAAAAAATCTGAAAGTTATAAATGTAAACCCTCTGTAGTTTACTCACATAAATGCAAGGAAGTTGCAAATTGTATTATATAATTCATCATAGTAGTAGTAGTACATTTATTGTCCTCGTGAGAAATTGGCTTGCAGTGAGTAAAAAAAAGACATTCAACTAAACACAAGACTCCCATGTCAAGTGGACAGCAGAATACACACATTTACACATAAAACATAGAAAACAGGCTTGACCAGAAACCATGAATAAAACCTTTTCATCTGCAAGGGCTGGGCAATGTGGCAAAAAATATAAATCACAATTTTATTGGAGCCAGATTATGGTTTTGATTTTAGCACGATTCTTAGACTATTTCTTGTTGCCTTTGAGGTAAATAAAAGAAAGTTTCCACATCACTATGATTGGCTATAGCTGTCACTTACAGAAGGACAAAGGCTGACCAGTGTGCCAGAGAGAGAAAAAAAAAAAACAAGCTACAAAAAAAAAAAAAAAACAAACAAACAAAAAAAAAAAAAAAAAAAAAAAAAACAGCCTCAGCACTTCAATAACTATTTATTAAACCTAATGATTTTAACATTTGTGTGTCACCTCTAAATAAGTGTTTATTATTTAGCCATATTTTATCTAACATTCATAATGACTTTTAGACATGAAAAATCTATGTTTCAGTCAATAATTCACACCTGAAAAATTACTAAAATTCATCTATTTTACGACACAAAATTCATAAAAGCCCACTTAACAACTCTGAGGCTTAGAGAAGTAGGTTGAAAAAATATGTTGCATTTGAACAGACAATTGCGTTTAATACGTAATCACAATTTTATCAAAAAAGCTGATTGTCACAAAGATGAGGTCACCATTAGATCTTAGCATCTCGGCCTTTGTGCTTATTGTAATTGTACATTGTTCTTAATAAACATTACCTGACCTATTCATAATTCTGCTTTGTCAACTGGAAGTAAACATCAGGCATATTGTCATTATATTCTTAATGAGGTGAGTTTTATCATTTTGTCCCTTATTATTGAAAAAAATATGTTTTATGTAGTGAAGTATAACAACACTAAAAACACATCAATGCAAGAATTATATCAGGTCCAAACAAAATCGTCCCATCTCTGGAACGAACAGTTGTGTTGTCTGATTGCAGTGCAGATTAATGGTGCTGCAGCGTGGAGCTAAAGGCCAGCACAGACGAGAACAATATTGACAGATCAGTGTAACGACTTCATTTAATGGCAGTGTTGAAAGTGTCAGGGAAAGCACTGAATCTACATAATTAACCTCTTAACCACTGGCTTTAACACGGCAGGTAATGGGCCACAATCACGCCAAAGCAAAGTAAAATAGCAATTAGTGTGCATGAGTGTATGGACTACTAAATGACAGGAATCAAATGGGTTATTGTGCTATACTGGGCTGTTATGGTAGTGATTAGTTTACTAACGAAATGTGTGAGTAGGTGGAGGTGTTTGACTATATGGGAAACAGGGTAAATGAAAAATTAGCTGAGGCTACCACTACAGCAAGGAATAATGGAAAGAAGCCTGCAATTTAGTTTCTGTTAAGCCATAAATTATACAAATAAAAAAGTGACAGTTTTGTGGCTAGAATTTGCTTTTCATGGGTTTAGATTTCAGGTGGCAGGAGCCTGGGTTTGGGTGCAGAAACATACAGATATGAAGCTCGTAGGGAAGATGTATTTCGTGTGAATTTGGTTGGCGCAAACTCAGCGGACAGCTTGCTACACCAGGGACCGGGCGTCAAAGCAGTGCCCATGATGGATTTGTGGAATGCTTCAAACTTTCTTTTTTCCTGAAGATATAAATTTAAATGGACTAAGCAAGTCCTGAAGACTCCGAGGCCCTTTGAAAGTCTGATTTCCAAGGCTCTTCTTCTACAAAAGGCTACTCCATCACAGTAAGGAATGTTGTTACAAAAGTCATTTAACTGAAATATGGAAACTTTTATTACATACCTAATGACAAGACAGACAAAAATAAGGTGTATCATTGTATATTTCATCTCGAATTGCCACACCAAAATAAATGACTACTTTAGCTTTGTTGGTGATTTCTTTTCCTTATGTGTCTGGACTTTTTAGACGGCCTGACGTGTTTTAAATGTATGAACAGAAACAAAGATGGATAGTTTATTCAATCCACTGCAACTAATTGCACTAAAAACTGTACCAACACTCCAGGTCAAGGCTACAGTGTGCTCTACATCTGCCTGTTGAATTTCTAAGCAGAGAGAAGGGAACGTATAAAAAAAGGCCTAAAAGAAGCCATTTTTGTGAATAAGAGAACTCTTGTTCAAACACAAATGAAGAGTTAAGCTAAAACCTCCCAGCTGTTGACAATAGTATTTTGACTCACAAAAAGCTTACACAAATATGCTGGTTTGGCAAAGAGACAAGGTAGGATGAGCCAAAAGGGTGCTAATGTACGTAGCTTTCTCACGAGAAAGCATATATATATACCACGACGTAACAGGACATGTCATGTTGCTGCCCCAGTTCATTTCTTTGGTGGTTGTACAGATGTTCTTATTTATGAATATTAACAAAATCATCATCCTAATCTTACCTGCCCAAAGCTCCAGCCCTAAATTTACCAATTTTAGCAACTTGAAGCCTAAACTTACCAGTTAAACTGAAGAAATGTCCTAACGTAGCTTCACCAAACTCTTGTGTATTTGTGCTATAAAATATTGTGCCTATTTATGCCTTTTCATATCGTATAATATAAACGACGTTATATGCTTTTTTGTGATTACTGTGTTGGGGAACTAGGATGGTTATTCACGCCAGATGATATCCTCTGAATCGAGTTCTGCACATGATCAATCTTGAATCACCAGCACTGAAAGTTGTCGAGGAAGAAAAACAGAACGTCATGGTGATATTTGAATCTCATTGGTGAAGCATCTGAACCAAGAAGTAGCCGAGAAGTCACATTTTTTGTTAAAGCACAGAGAAAAGCACAAAGATCTTTCTCTTTCAAAATGCACAGGTTTTCTGAAGTCGAAATAGAATGTAATTCTACTATTTTTGTTTTGGTTTGAACATGTGCTTCTACCCACACCACACTTGTGCACTGTGATTGGTTTGCTGCTGCAGCACTGTGATTGGTCCTTCCTCGTATACGATGCGGTCCCTCTTCAGATTATGTTGTTCCAGTTCATTAACCATGTGTGTGAACACACTTCAACTGTCTTTGGCCTATTTCTAAATTAACATAGTGAATGAATGAATGAATTAATATTTTATTTAAGTGTCATGCACCAAAGTGCCCAGCCCACATGGGCTTATATGACACTGATTTCCCGAGGTGAAAAACAGGGAGAGTGGCCATCACAAAACAATCTTTCCAACATTATTATAATCAATACAATCAAAATCAAATCAAGTCACGTCCTCTCTGAATACAAAGCTCTTGTCTTAGAGTCCAAGCTTTCTTAACAAATATTGCCACACAAAACATTTCTTTTTCAAATAGCCAACACATAATTTTTTCTTCAGGCATCCAAAATAAATCAGGATTTTCCCGCTGAATTATATTAAACAAATCCGTTCTTATGCTATTATACAGTAAAACCATAATAAACAATGTTAATCTTCACAAAATAATTCAATGGTACTTAGAAGAAACTTTTACACTATGATGACCTACGTGTGTTCAATTCATCAGCATTCACTTGGTGTGCCACTGAATGCAGACAGAAGAAGCTTATTGTACAGGGGAAGAGATTGCTCACAAACTGGATGAAGAATTTTTTTCACTGACCAACAGCCTAACAGTGATAGGCTGTGAGGGCAGTCATAACTTACTTTTCATTTACAGTAGACTAGCCTCTTCTGTGTAGCACATCTTACGAAAACAGTGTGAAAGTTATCTCAAAGTGGAAAACTTGTGAATACTCAGGACAGAGCAGTGCGTCAAATAGAGAGCCTAAACAAACAGCTAAAATTACTTTTTTCTTATCTCCTTGTTTGTGTCTAAATGTAAATAGTGTGTTTTCGTGAGCACAAGCAGGGTCTCACTCTCAAGATTCCCCGGAATGACAGAACACCTGACACAGATGGATCAGTCCAATATTCGGTGGGGGGATGTTTTGACACTAAGCTCAATAAATGATCCTGACATGTCTGAGATTGATGTACAGCCTTAGATTTTACATTCGCATTGATTTGTGCATAAAAGTACAAATACCCAAATCAGTACTGAGTCAGCATCAATATATTAATGCGAGGTATCGATACTCCCATCCCTACTGTGCGGTAAATAAAACAACTGGTGTAATGAGGATAGATTTTCAATGGGAAGTCTGTAATGGAAACAATTAGAGGATCTGCTGGAGCGGACAGCGCAGCACTAAAGACAGACAGAGGAGAGAGAAGAGAGACAAAATGATCACAAGCTCAAACAAGAAAACAGTATCATACATTTCTTGGTTTTGATGGTTAGATTAGAGAGATGAATGGTCAGAAAAGGTTACAGTACTGATCTGTATTCTGGACGTATACAGTACAGCCACACATGAACTGTCCTCTGGGTCTGCTGTGATCGCCTGTCAGAGCTGTGCCGTGTTGGGAGAAATCTTTATTCATGCACCTGTGGATGTGTCCGTCAGAGCTGCAGAGACACGTGAGAGGTCGAGAAAAAGCACGGCTTCTTTGTGGTGTTGGTAGAGAGTGGATAGTGTGCATAAGACAATCACGTATGTGCATGTCTTGTATGTGTTTTATCATGCAAAAATAATGTGCTTCCATCAAAACTGCTTGTCGTTGTACTGCAGTGGATCTCAAAGTGTGGTCTGGATGCCCCTGGAGGTCTATTGATTAAACTTTTCGCTTAGATTAATGGTCTTAGAATCATGTTCTCTCTCTCTCACGTTTTCATGCAAACCTAAAGAAACAACACAGTTTCCAAAGAAAACATAAATATACAACAAAATGTCAAAAACGTATACCGTAATTTCTGGCCTATAAGCCACTACTTTTTTCAGAAACTTTGAACTCTGGGGCTTATAAGGCAATACAGCAAAATTATAGATTCTCATAGACTTACTATTAATATGTGCGGCCTATGTATGCGCTTTTTTATTTAAAAAATTGTGACAACATAAGAGTGAAATTAATGCCACTACATGTTTGTTTGGCACTGTATATTGTGGAGCGTCTGGACATGTAATTAAAGACGAAGCCTCCTGTTATCTCTCTTCCAAGTGACAGGTATTATGGCTACTACAAAATTATAAACGTCAGCAGTCTCTTGCATTGCTGGGTTGTAGTTTTCAGTGAAGATGTGACATCTGAGGGCATGGACAGGACTCCCATGCACCTGGAGCGATCTGCTGCAAAAAAAAAAACAACAGTCACAAACAGTGTTGGGATGTTGCGATTTGTTTTGTCATGCCAGTGCAGAGAACTAGAGAAGGTGCTTGTTACGATTGCCCCACAGCAGTTGAGCAATTCTCGTGGAATTTGAATGTTTCTCTCTCTCTTTTTTTTTCTTTTACGATGTTCATCTTGTCTTCACAAGTATTAGCAGTAACCAATTTCTTCTATTCAGACAACTTTTTAGTGAATTGTCTTACCTTTTTTTTGACATGTTTCGGCTGCCAGCTGCAAGCCAACTTCAGAAGCGTCACCGGTCTCCGTGGTGACGTATCGTTTATTAGATGTTACTTTCTGGAGGCGTGGTCAACCCGACGCGATTGCGTCACTCGGACTGACTACGCTTCCTGCCACCCAGTGGTCTCTGGAGAAGGGAGTCCCTGGTAGGTGAAAGGAGGAATGCTTCTTCATCTTGATTGATGGTGTCTGGGCCTCGCTTTTTGATTTGTATTTCCTCGTTGATCCAGCGAACTGTTTTCAGCTCCTATGACCCGTGCTCTGTCCCAGTTCATGATGTGATTGTTTCTCTTGTAATTGCTGATGAGCAATATCAGCAATATGTGTTTGGTCTGCACCAGGACGTGCAATTTCTTTAATTAACCATAACAAGCACGAGTGGTAGCCAAGCTTTTTCGTCTTGAGAACTCCCAAAAACCTTTTGCACACTTGAAGTACAATATAACTTAGGGTTTAGCTAAATAAATTGGTATCATTGTCACACTGACTTACACAACAGGTAAATCTTCAAGTTGAATTGGAACTTTTGATCCTATCTGTTTGTTAAACTAGTCCAACGTGTTCTCATGAAAGAGTACCTGTGCCATGATGATACACTTTTCTTTTCTGTTATACCTACGACACGGCGTTGAGTTTTGCATACAATGGAATGACACAATATTGGAGATGCCAGGCAGTGAGGATATTTTTAGGTCAACGGCTAAGTTTAGGTCTGAAGTAAATGTCACAGTAGTAGTAGTAGTAGTAGTAGTTGCCTTTAAAATGAACTGGGGCAACAATGCATGTCACAGATGCACAAAAAATGCTTTGTTATGACACTATTTACATTGTGTGATATATATACATGCATTTTCATGAGACTAGACTGATTAATCATAAAAAGCAACTCAGCAAATCATCCCCCAACAGAGCTACAACGTCAAAAAAACCTTCAAACTCTTTAGATCCACTAAATATCAGACAATAACGTGTCACATCTATTTCCCCGTAGTTAACTGAGCCCAATGCAAAATCAAAGTGTCTTCCTGTGTTATTAAAAAGTCTATCGGTCCCTCCTCGCTCCTGTCAGGGCGGCCATGATGTATATCTGAGGTGGGCTTTTTCATAGTGTCTGTGTTGAGTAATAGCCCCTAGTGCACGGCCCCCTAATTGTTCCTGTCAGCCTGGTAAATCACTGCGCTCCAACCTCCCCTCCATCATGCTCTCCTCTTGCATAAGTCCACCATCAAATAGTGTTGGAGGCAGTCGTTGAGCTAGCTGTGCTCTGCCGTAATAACCCACTGTTGTTGATGTGGAGAGCCCAATTAACAAGCTGTTTCTGCACTGTTTCTGTTTGGCCGCACAGTTATGCTTACGCCGCAACAGTTGTCTTAGATTATGGCTTTGTGTGATGGTAATTATTAGTCTAAGAGATGTTTTGTATGAGCTATGAAAATTCAAATGCCATTTATTATGTAAACATAATAAGTGCCAAAACCTTTTTAATTTAGAGGGGCACACTACTTGGGTAATGATATGCTTTCAGTTTTACATTTTACACATGTAAGATATGTTTTCAAGATTCAATGTTTTGATTCTTTTTAAGATGGATGAGTTGTAAATTGTTTTATTTCATAGACTAGGGTCTTCAACCTTTTTCATCAAGAGAGCTACTTTTACAAAACTAACGACAGGTTTCTACTTTTAGTGATCACAAGAAATTTAAGTAAATGGGGCTCAGATAGATGAAACATTGGCCAAAATCCATTTACAAATGGACACAAGTAAGATACATTTACAGTAGAAAAAAACAGATAGATAAGCGTGTCTACACCATGCAATTTGAAACAACGTGTGATATGAACGCAATTTCTATTTTGTGTGTGTGTATTTCTATTGTGGATGTAAAGATGTATTATTACTCATGAGTTACTCATGCATTTAACTGCCTTGTAAGCACTGTGAATTGCTTTGTGTATGATTTGTGCTATACAATAAACTGCCTGCTTGCCTACTAACACATTCCTAATCCTAATCTTAACCAATTTCGAGGTGAAAATCTAAACTTTTGTAACTTCAGACCTAAATTGATATAATCTCCTGTTTGTCCTCAACCAAATTGCGTGTCAATACAACGCCAAAAACGAGCGTGTAATTAACACGCAAAAAAGGCAGAGGCATCAACATGGCGTGGTATATGTACACGCAAACCATGAGAACACGTTTTTTTCTCATAGAGCGCAATGCAAAAACAAAGTGCTCTTGCGTGGCTGACACCTGCAACTCTCACAAAAGTCCGTTTTGAGATTTTTCAGTTAATTTCAACCCTAACCCTGAAAACATTTATTGATCAATTTCCGCTTGCTCTGCAGGTTCTAGAAAACTCCCGCTATGTGTTACATGAGCTATGAGCACGGAAAGCACCCTGCCTCTATTGGCTAACTGTCAACAAGGCCACCATTGATAACTAGTGCTCCAATCCAACTTATCTTTTGTCTCATTAAAGTACATCAATGTTCTGATTTGTATGTGCGGTAGCACTTTAAAAGACCTCCACGGTGCCTACAGGTTAAGTACCGTGTCACTTACTAGTAACTAACAGTGACACCTACTAGTACTTACTCTGGTACTTACTGTGTACTTACACTGGTACCTACGAGTGGTACTTTGAGTGGTACTTGTACCAGCAGTAACTGGTACATACCACTGGTACTTACTGTGGTACTTACACTGGTACCTACAGTGATACTTTGAGTGGTACTTGTAGTAGCACTTGTACTAGCAGTTACTGGTACATACCACTGGTAGTTACTGGTACTTACTGTGGTACTTTGAGTGGTACTTGTACCAGGAGTTACTGGTACATACCACTGGTAGTTAATGGTACTTACTGTGGTACTTACACTGGTACCTAGAGTGGTACTTTGAGTGGTACTTGTACCAGCAGTTACTGGTACATACCACTGGTAGTTACTGGTACTTACTGTGGTACTTTGAGTGGTACTTGTACCAGGAGTTACTGGTACATACCACTGGTAGTTAATGGTACTTACTGTGGTACTTACACTGGTACCTACAGTGGTACTTTGAGTGGTACTTGTACCAGCAGTTACTGGTACATGCCACTGGTAGTTACTGGTGCTTACTGTGGTAATTACACTGGTACCTACAGTGGTACTTGTACCAGCAGTTACTGGTACATAACACTGATAGTTACTGGTACTTACTGTGGTACTTACACTGGTACTTACACTAGTACTTAAGGTGGTACTTGTGTCAGCAGTGACTGGTACTACACCATCTAGAACAAAATTTCTGTTCTAAAGTGACACATACTGTTAGTTGAGTGGTACTTACTACAGTAGTTGACAGTCAACTACTAGTAACAACGGGACCTGTTCTAAAGTGACACATACTGGTACGTCAGTGGTACTTACTACAGTAGTTGACCGTCAACTACTAGTAACAACGGGACCTGTTCTAAATGACACATACTGGTACTTCAGTGGTACTATACAGTAGTTGACAGTCAACTATAACAACGGACCTGTTAAGAACATACTGTACTCAGTGTCTTACTATAGTAGTTGACAGTCAACTACTAGTGTGACCGGTAGGGTCTTGCACATGCCCTGAGTGGGAGTTGAACCCGAGTCTCCTGCGGGGCGGTCGACCGACAAACTCATTGAGCTAAAGGGAACACTCCCTCAGCCCATTTTGCCGGTCAGATCTTATACCTGAGGGGAGTGAGTTTATCCCCACCACTACCACACACTTCTCAACTTGGTACCTCGTGTGGGTTAGTAGTTGACTGTCAACTACTACAGTAGTTAACAGTCAACTACTATAGTAAGTACCACTCAAGTACCAATATGTGTCACTTTAGAACAGGTCCCGTTGTTACTAGTAGTTGACTGTCAACTACTGTAGTAAGTACCACTGAAGTACCAGTATGTGTCACTTTAGAACAGGTCCCGTTGTTACCAGTAGTTAACTGTCAACTACTGTAATAAGTACCATTGTAGTACCACTATTTACCATTATGTATCTTGGTATTTGTCAATAAATGTTGGAATTAAGCTAAGATTGTTGTAAATTGTTTTCTGTTGTTTTGTTTACCAATACCCAATATTGTTGTGACATAAATAAAGACCTTGGTGCTTTTTTAACGTTTGCATTTTGTTGTTATTCATAATTTATAATCTCTACTTTTTTAATTTAGTACCAATAATACCACCACTGAAACATATGTGCGTGCCACAAATTATTAAAAGTGGTAAGTGTACTAATAGTTACCACTGTAAGTACCAGTCACAGCTGACACAAGTACCACCTTATGTACCAGTGTAAGTACTACAGTAAGTACCACAGTAAGTACCAGTAACATGTATGTACCATAACGTGTAAGTACACTGAGGTACCAGTGTGAGTACCACAGCAAGTACCAGTAACTACCAGTGGTATGTACCAGTAACTGTGGTACAAGTACCACTCAAAGTACCACTGTAGGTACCAGTGTAAGTACCAGTGTAAGTACCAGTAACTACCAGTGGTATGTACCAGTAACTGCTGGTACAAGTACCACTGTAGGTACCAGTGTAAATACCACAGTAGTACCAGTGGTATGTACCAGTAACTGCTGGTACAAGTACCCCTCAGGTACCAGTGTAAGTACCACAGTAAGTACCAGAGTAAGTACTAGTAAGTGTCACTGTTAGTTACTAGTAACTGACACGGTACTTAACTGGTAGGTACCGTGGAGGTCTTTTAAAGTGCTACTGTACGTGCTTACAAAAGTGACATTGGCTTGTTGTTCAGAATACCTTTTGGCCATACATTTCTCACAGACAGTCTTATAAATGTCAGTGGCTTGGGCCAAATTCTCCCGCGCTGACTGAGCGGAAGTGAATGTAATATTTTAATTATTTGTATTTACCAGTTCAAGTGGCTTTTCAGTGCATTGCTTAACTGGGAGGTGAGAACTACCCAGTTGCCTAGAACCCATCAATACAAATAGAAAGAGGTACACTGATTTCCTATTCAAAACTGCAAAACTGATAAACCTTACTCTTTTAAATGACTATGTATTGAGTTGTAAAGTGGGTATTGAAATCAGATTTTTATGAACACAAGATGACTCATTTCATGTAAACAATCTCCGTCATTTCATCCAGTATTGTGAGGTCTACACAAGGTTAAGCTGCACTTATGATAATGAAAGTCTGTAGAAGTAAGACATATTGGCGACAGAACAATGTTTGGTGTGAACAGACAGGACCTGGGCTGCGTGGGAGAACCATCACAGCTACAACACTTCCTACTCAGACTGTTCAGCAGCCTACTAACACATGGCTGCTTCGACTACCCACACTAGCAATTTGGGATTGTCACTCAAACAACATTTCATTTACATCCAATTGTTGTATTTAACTTTGATGTACTTTATTTTACTAAGTGTGTAATGCAGATATGGAGTTTTATTTAACTTTTTCAATGCTTGTTTAAATGTCCCATATTTATTAAATCTGATTTCTGTGAACTCTTAGCCATGTTTGGATGTAGTTACCTTGTAGAAAAAACATCCCTAAAGTTGTGTTTGCCTTTGATCATAAATGATTAAGTAATTCTGAATGTTAAACTCTCTCAATCTGAAAAGCTGAATATACTCAGTTCTACCTAGTGATGTCATGAAGTGGTAGTTCTCAATAACACACTAGAAGAACCTTAAATCGATGGCTTTCTTTTGTTTGTTTATTTTTTCTTTTGTTGAGACTTTCATTATAAAATTTTCCATATCTACTGTTAAAGGTTGTATGGAAGATTTTCAAAAAATGTTTGTTGTCAGTCTTGTCAAAAACAGTAGCATAGATTTGTAACAGCCTTGTACTTATGCCAAACAAAAAAAGAATTATAAAATTATATAAACTGTGGACATGATGAGGCCAGTAAAAACGTTGACCGTTGGCCTGTTAACCTCTCAAGCAAACCCTCAGTGTTCCTAAGTAACTCATTGGCCCAGTCAGCAGTGAAGGGCGTGGCCTTGGGAGGAGAAACACATGTGCATCATTTGAAAAACTGCAAGCAGTTGTTGGATTTGAAAAATCCTCCATACAGCCTTTATACTCTGAAGTGAAGCAGTGATACAAGGTTAATACATTAGCTGTAGCTTCAAAGTTTGGCAAATCCGAGGCAGAAATTTCAGTTGACTTTAGTGAAGGTGTGAGGAGTTTAAAAACACTTCCTGTATCAACACTTGATGACATTACCACGTTGTTTTTAGTGTGAGGGCAAAACACAGCCTCTGTTTGTTAAAATTAAAGCGGATGAAGCAGCAGACTTCAGGAGTGCTTTTGGTGATGAAACATTTTTATAAAAGGCAGACAATAGGGTAATATAGGACCTTTAACACCCCATTTTGAATTTCCCAGATGTGTGACGTCTTAGAGTTATGAGATTTTTTGCGTTGTTTTTAAGTTCATTAATCTTCTTCAGCACATACAGTACATTTTCTTTTCTTTTTTGAATTTTATTTATCCTTTTATTAGCAAGGAAGTACAATATTCCTTGAATTACAATACGTCGCAGGCTAATACAATACAAAAATAACATAAGGTCATATAAAATACAAAGTGAGGCCTAGACTATTGCAGCTGATTCCAAACATGTGGTTCACAGGCAGTTTTTTCGAAGGAGCACTTAAGATCTTTAAAAGAATCTTGTCTGAAGACCTTGTATTGTTCTTAGTAGCATTAATGTGTTATACCTACAGCATGTAACCACACAGCTCCATTCATTGTTTCAGTTCAACCAGACAGAAACATTTGAAAAGTATGGACAAGAATTTTCAAGACAGCTGGCCGACTGTAAAATGAGCAGATCTCAAATGTGAACTGGATGGAGCCTTGTTTATTTGTTTGCAGTTTGGGATCTCTGCAAACATGGCAACCGACTGTAACTGCGTCCTCTAACGCTGTTCCTAATGACCCGGAATGGCCTCATTGGCTCCACTGAGCTGGTTCATGCACTTTTCTGTCTCCTCCTCAAGACATTTGGAAGTTTGGCGGAAGATAAGAAGTAGGCCACTCAGAAGTAACATTTGTCATAATGCGGTGTCTTAGCACAAAAAGCTGTTTGAACTGTATTTAGTAATGCTGCTTTTTCCTCTATCAGACCAGTGTTTGTTGTCATTTTGTACCTTTTACATGTTTTAATGTCTATATTGTATGTGAGCTTGTTGCCATTTATTGTAAGTAAAGTAGAAGACAGTCAATGCAAATTATGTGCTTTGATCAAGGACAACATGAAACACAGGTGCAAAGCTATTCTTAGTAATAGTTTGTAGTTAGTTTTTGGTTTACAATCAATTTCTGCAGCTTTATAAACTACAAAGTTATTAAGACATTTTGGCCGAATTTTAAGATATAGATGTGCACATAGCTGGGTAGCGCACGATGGGTCTATTTACTTCCTGAACCAGGGAGATTCTACTGCTGAGCTTCTGTTTCAAATAGCTCAAATATGGCTGAGTGAATTCTCCATGACCTAAGCTTTTAAACAAATTAAAACATGTGTATATGCACTGTACATGCTCATTACAACATTTGATGTTTGATTGGGGCTAATGTAACTATCCACAGCTTAGCCATTTGTGGGGAGCCGAATAAGGTGAATAGCTGGTGGGACTGCAAAGCTAACCTTAATAGTAGTTTGTAGTTATAGCAGAGATGTAACCAAAATATTCTGAAGTTATATCATGAAAAGTTACTCATTATTATATGTTGTTGTAGCTAAAGTAACTGAGAAAACTACAATGATCTTTTCAGACAGTCATGGCTATATATTTTTTTAAATCTATTTTAAAGTCTTTTCAGTCATTCTAAATTTTTTAATAAGACCTTGTGAGATGGTCAGAGGAGAAGTGCTTTTACTCTATTTCATTTCATTCCAGCTATAGGTCAGGTATCGCAGGACTGCAGATGGTTCCCAAAAAGCGAAAGTACAGTCGTCCAATGAGCGAGCAGGAGCGGTGTGGTGTGTTAGCCAGACCAACCCGAGTTCTATGAGGTAAGAAAGCAGTTTGTTATTAAATGTCCCAAAATTACACCTAAAAACTTGTGGTGACAGGGCCTTTGCTGTGGCTGCTCCCAAGCTATGGAACAGTTTATTCTTCGCTCTTGCTATTATTTCTAGTCAACTGTTTTTTTGAATTTGTATTGATCTGTTTGTATGGTGTGTTTTTTTATTTTTATTATTTTATTGAATCATATGAATCTAATGTGTGAGTAGTGAATGGTTGACGTGCTGGTGGTCGAAGGGGTCGATGGAACAGCTTTGCAATCAGTCTGTCACATGGCAACTGTAAATATAGTAAATGTGCACGCTGGTCAGGAATATAAGTGCATTGCTGGTCCTAATAGCGGTAGCTGAAGTAGCATAATATGAACAGAAATACCTAAAGCCTCTATATCCAAGAAGAATGTCTAACCAACACTAAGGCACAATAACAAGAAAAGTGTCCAATCCATCGTGGCTGTCCAGAGAATACAAGCTCAGTGTGGTGCTTTCAAATGTAGCAGCCCTCAGTCTAAGCTGGTTTCCTGAGCACTGATGGCTGGGGAATTGGTCCATTGTTATGCTCTGGGACTAGCTCAAACACACTGGGTCAGCGGAGATCGTGGCACTATTAGCCCACATCTGTACACGCCAAATTCAACAATGTGATGTTTGACTGTTGCTAAGCTGAGGGCCACTCTGTAGAAAGCTGTTTGAAGGTTTGAATGTCATGCTGTTCTGGAGAGAGGGGAAAGGTCGAGGCGAGTTCACTTAGGACGGAGCACAGACATCCAAATGGCAATGCTTTTATGGCCGAAGGAAATTGTTCAGAGCCCACAGAGTTCATGGTTGGGTAATGAGGTTATTAGGTGGGCAGGAGTACAGTAATCATGCTTATGAAAAGGAATGAGAGTAGGACTATTAGGTGATGCATTAGTGCTAGACTGGGACTTTACCACCTGACCCAGCTGCAACACAGGTCTACAGCTGCTCAAGACCCCAGCTACTCTTTCTGACTTTGGATTTTAATTTGTTAACTTGAACAAAGTCCTAATATATAGAAGCAGAGCAACTGTACACTGACTTTAAGACTATTTAATGCTCCAGTAAAGTACAGATAGTCCCAAAACTACTTGGATCTTTGCCACATCCACAGTCAAAATGTTGAACTTATGCCTAAAATGATGAATGGACCAGAGGTATATCAGGGGTAGAGTTAGGATTTGGATAGCTTCTACAGAATAATATGCTCATGTGGTAACAGTGTTGGGAGTAAGTCATTAAAAAAATAACTAGTTACTGTAATATATTCCACTTTTCAATGACTAAATCATTACTTATAAAAATTTGAATATATATTACAAGTTACAATCTCGGTAACTCAAGTTACTTGCATTAATTGCAATTAAATTCCATTGAAAGCGAGGACTAAAATACTCTGTTGGCTTGTTTCCTCATAATATTTTATTATTCTTTAAGCCTTAAAAGTGAATAAAATATTATGAGAAAATGTGTTGTAATATCACACATTTGTACATTTGCACTTGTGTAAATGTCCAATAATAATAACCCGTAAAAAAATGAATATACAAAAAACACAACTAAACTAAAGGTTATGCTTTAACACTAAAGACTGAGTAAATTAATTTAGCAAAGGCTTTAATATTTTCAATTCACAGTTTGTAACACTTTTTATTTACACATTTGTAATATAAGGAGTCAAGATAGTGCAAATGATATACAGTATTACAAGACATATAAATTAACTGCATGTACATTTGAGTTAGTTTAAACTCAAACCATACATGATGTATGTGCTGTTACAATGAGCTATCACTGCTCCCAGCCTGGCACCAGACATGTCTGACCACTCCAGTCTCTTCACCAGAGACACACCAGGACCATGACACCACGCCATGACAGCGTCCGTCACGTGGGCGCCCGGCCTCACAACGGCACCACTCAGATAATCACCTTTGTCACAAACAGTCTAATAAATGTGCAAAAGACTGTTCAATGTGTTTACCTGACTCTTATCAGACGTGAGCCCAGTCACAGAAATGAGAAAAAAACAGATACGCTAGTTTAGTCATGTGAACAATCACCACAATCATATTACAACTGGATTCTCATAGACTTACTATTAACAAGTGTGGCCTATATATGTACTTTATCATTTCTCTTACTTAAATCTAGTGGGTGCGGCTTATATTCAGGTGCGCTCAATAGGGCAGAAATTACAGTAACTTATCAAGACACTTGCAATGGCAAAAAAGTGATTTGTCACATCATGAAACATTTGCTATTAGAAGCTAAATGTTTTTAGTTCATGCCAGATGCTCCGACACTCCAGAGACTTTGGACTGGCACTGCTGGAGTTATTTACAACAACATATCACTGAACACAAGTGATCATTTTCTAATAAAAGACTTCTTAGTTAAATGATTCTCCAAATGTAATAAATATTATGTAAATGAGTGATGACATTTAACCTGAGTGAGCTTGTATTTGTTCCCATGTTGTTATCTCACACTGAGCTTGTAGTGAAATTAAACAGTGACTCAGTCATTAATCACACTGCAGTGATGAATAGAGCAGGGAATTCTCCTGTGCATTTATTCTAATAAACCAAATGAGATCAAATTAGCACAAGTTTGGATACGGAGCTAACAACCGAGGCGTCAGCTGCTTTCTAACTGCACTAAACACTGGGCCTTTTTGCCCAGGGCCCGTTTGTCAGAACATTTCTATGTGAAAATACAAATCAAATCTACAGGGAGAGGGTCACGATTCATTGCATTGTCAGAAAGATATTTTTATATTTTTAAACTTTGAGCACTTTTCTAAACAACAGTTACAAAATGCTTCACAATATAAACAGAATAAAAACACAATTATACATAAAACAAGCACATAAAAATCATCCAAAAGCCTGAGAATACAAAAACGTTTAAAGCAATGACTTACAAACACTCAGCTTGACGTATTCTACAGGAAGAGTGTTCCATGGGGCTTGAACAGAAAAGGCTCGATCTGCTCTTGAGGCCCTTCGAGGTCTAGGTACAGCTAACTGGGCTCCTTCACTGGACCTCAACGCTCAGGTTACAATAATCCAGACGCGAATAGATGAAAGCATACAGGACTTTCTCAAGTTGATAAAAACAGACTGAACGACACTATTTAATTGATCTTTAAAAATTTCTTGTAACCAGACCTACATTATTTGAAAATATTCTAAATTCTATACATCCTGATAATTAAAACAAGTTGGCCCAAATGGACTTTAAATTTGGATGTGTTTTTGTTTTTTTCTGTCTTATTTCAATTATCAAGATACAAAAACAAACAAACACACATAATAACAGAATAACGTTTTTACTTGTTCTCTGTGTCAAAGCAGAAGCATAACTTAAAATGAAATATATTTGAGCATTCTCTTTACTTAACATTTTCCTTTGAAATGTACTTTTCCTGATGTTGGTAATATTCTTTTTTCCTTTCATCCTTTTTCCTGAGAGCTGATGACATAAATCATGTATTTGTGACTTTGATTCCGCAGACGACTAATGGCATATTATTTAGGACATGCCATTTTCTTCCATTATATTTTACATTAAACCTGAGCGTATGAATCATTGATGCTGTTCTTTACTACAGACTGTGGCTTTACTAGATCAATGATAAAGTCAGAGCTTTACACGCTAATGTCATGAGAAGCTATGTGTTGCTAGCGTGTATTGAAATAAAAACAAGGGTAAATTGCTTATGCAAAGTAGATAATTGTGATATTGTTCTGGGCTGCACTCAAGGGGACGCACCGGGACTGAGAATATGGGAGATGTCACGGCAGCATGTGACCAGTGATGGATGTCTGCGCTAAAGAAGGCCGTAGGAATATTAATATGAACTCTCCTGTGTGCGCCAAAACACTGGGGAGTCATGGTAATAAGGCTAAACATGAACAATGACATATTTTAAATGGAGACGATTATTCACAGCTGTATCAGTGGTTGACTAAAACAACTGTAATGCACTGATATCACAATAACACTTTACTAGATGAAAAGGGAAATATGAAGAGCCTCTGAGATGATTATACGTCAGTGTTGAAATTTATTATGTGGGATTTATTTGGAAAAGTTTGACCTGTTTGACCTGGGCCTGGAGCTCAAAACTGTATAATGCACTGTTTTCATACAGTAATGGTTCCTAAAGTGAAGGTAAGGACCCACTGAGGGCTCGTGAGGCACTGAGCCGGAGGCTCGACATGATTCAATGTCATTTTATATGTAGTTTATACTGTACGTGATCTGTATGTGTCAGGGTTGTCAAGTCCTGGTGTGTCATGTGGGGCACACAGAGGAATGTTGCACGGCATGCACAGCAAAATGGTCAGGAAAGAAAAAAAACAACATTATCTGCATTTTCATAGTTTATTGTATAATGGTAAAGAACCACTTTGCACTTTTTAGTATCATTTTGATACCACCCACAGGGAATGAATGGAACAGAAGAGAAAATCCACAGTTTTGACGCAAACCAGTACTAGTCACAGTTGCTGTAATAGAAGAACTGAGTGAGTAGATATGGTGTTTCTGTCGGTAAAGTGCTGACAAAAAATCATGTAAGACATTTTTGTTTTGGATGTTATTTCATTCAGCCTGTGTGTGATATAAAACAAAACAAGTTTGTGTCAGTGGTAGCCTGATGCATCAGCTGGTCTCATGTCGCTCCAGGCAGGAGGATACTTTTTTACTTTAACCAACTGCTGCTTGTTGGTTATTTTGTAGTTTCAAAAGTTTATCAGTGATCCTTGCAGTTTCTGTTAATATTTAACCCAAAGCCTAAGGAGGAGAACATATACAGTCTGCTATTACAACTTGGGTTGGTTCATCCCACCGCTTTATCTCTGTTCGCCGATTGGCCAACTCTACTTCCTGGATTTTGGGGACCATTTGCAGTTCTGCGAGTTCTGACCAAGTAGCTGGAGTGAAATGAAACTGAATGGAGGCTCTAGTTGGCATTAGCATGGATAACTGAGTGGAACTGCAGCCGTCACATTTGCTACTAAGAAACTACAGATTTTTTTTTTTTTACAGTATACAGTATTTGAGTTGAGTATGTTTAGATTTAAGGTCCGGCTTATTGGTCAAAAAGACGACTGTGGCAGTGAAATTTGGCACTGCTTTGGAGAATGTTTGATTGGTCATAAAAATAGCTTCTGGGAAAATGATGAAAATGAGTATGTGATCCACCAGAAGTAATAAGTAATACCACCCAACATCATGGAGTTACATAATGTATACACAAGGGCAACTTACAGTGTGGAGGTCAAGGACACTAATAACTGACAAAGTGTAATGTCAGACATTATCGGGTTATTGTCCACATCTTTACACTGTATTTTCATTTGACTGATTTTCTAAAATAATGGAATGCAGAACAAATCTTTAAAAATTACCTGTTAAATCAAAACATCCCTCTAAGGAAATGAACATTTTCTTTTTCTTGCTGATTGAAGAGCCGTCCTACATATTCTCTGCGATCTCACAGTACATAAAGACTGAGTTGGCAAAGCTCTCGTTCTATTTTTATTCACTATGTTGTAGTTATATCCCAGAGAGACAAGCAGATCCTATCTCGACTGTTTGGACAAATACTTCCCCAAACAACAGTGAGCACCGCAGCCTGATGAAGGACTGACGTGTAAAATGGGACAGGATGTGTTGTACCTCTGGAGAAGTGTCCTGTTCTACACATTCACTGTCACTACAAAGGCTGATGAGATTTCTGCCAGTTCAGTGAAGATTGTGACACACAAACAGGCCACAGAGGGACAGTCAGAAAGGACAAGTGGTCAAGAGAAAGAACAGAATATGCTTGTGCTGTTATTTTGGTAAAAAGGAAAAACTTAAAAGGAAAATTGCCTATTTTTTGCCTAATTCTGCTTGTTGTAATCACCTTTTTGTCACCATGGAGATCATATTTCTGAACAGAGATTTGACCAGTTGCTCTACTGGCATCACAGACGCCTGATTCTTTCCTCAAACCCAGTTATGCCAGACACCATCACTTTGCATTGGTGGCTATGCTAACAAAAGTTTACTTCAGGGATTTGGGGAAGGTTAGGGTTAGGATTAGGGTTAGGGTTAGGGTTAGGCTACATTACTTGGGTTAAGTTTAAGGATTTGGGAAGGTATGGTAACCAGGTAGCGGCATAATTGTGTGAAAATAAAGACGTATCTTATACATGTCTGCTTGAAGATTTGTCATGCTGTGGAACACAATCAAAGAAGAAAGGTTAAACAATTTGTGCAACAGAAAAACAGTGAAACTGTGCCTTATAGCTTCGTGCTGTTTACACTTTGGAGCTTGGTCTGTTCATGTTAGTAATGGTTTGCTTGTTTTCAGCAAGTAAGATCTAAATACTTTTTTCTGAGTACAATCTGAGTGATTCACAAAAAGAAATGTAATGATTCAATGTTCGTGACGCTATGACAGAAGGGTCAGACTGGTGTAAACAAGAAACTACTTTAGGTTTATTGTCACTTTTTTGCTGTATTTTCTGCTAAGCTTCTTCATCTCTATGACACATCATTATTACATACCTTGGATTATGTTAAAGACATTTTGCACTGAACTTCCAACAAGAAACAGCCGATGCTAACACACACTTGCACTTTGCTAACTCTGTTGGCTCAACAAATAAAGATCTCATCACTGTACACATCAGTGGTTCCCAAAGTGGGGGTCGGGACCCCTAGGGGGGTCACGAAGCAAATTCTTGGGGTCGCAAGATGATTTTATTTTACAATTTTGACTTGATATTTAATCAGTTGTTTACCTGGAAGCATCATGTTTAGACAGAATTTTGGTCATGTAAAGCAAAAAACAAAAAAAAAAAAAAAACTAAAATAAAGACATTTTAACCCACATTTAATTGTTTTCCAACTTGAAATTATTACAGACATCCATTTAATTTTGCTTGGTTTCATGGTTATTTTGGGGGTCCCGGTCTGAAAAGTTTGGGAACCCTGGTATATACAAATTAGCTTAAAGCCTCTCAGTCAGATGGTTATTAGCTCAAATCCCATGTCACATTTGCACTTAAATTTGCACTAAAATGATCATTTTTTTTTAATGTTATGTTATGTTTTTCTTTTTAGTCATGCATTAACAATGCCGCACTCGCCTGAACTGGAGTTCTTTATACATGTAATTAGCTGCACTGTGGTGCTATACTGCAGAGCGTTTGTGCTGCGGGGGAAATGGTAAACAACGATGTAACATGAAAAATGCATTTTGTTTAATCTCTGTGGAAACATCTCTAAACAGTGCTTTTAGCAAACCACTTACATTCACACTCAGCATGACGATAAAGCTGAAGCTCATTTGTTATGGGCTAACTTTTCTTTATTGGGCACAGAAGTAAAAATGTCCTTTTGAGTACATACAATCTGATATTACTTTTGTTTAGGGGGCTCCAACCAACTACTTTTACCAGATGAAAATAACACAAAACATTATTATCATCCTCGTGACTTGTTTTTAATGTCAAATGTGTAGCAGACAATAATGATTTTTCCCCCCTGTGCATAAAAATATAGCCACTATAAGCAGTACTATAAGAATAAAGTCAGTCAAGCAAAGCCGAGAGAAGTATTTGACAATACAAAAGAGTTTTGTTTGTAAATGCTTAAGTCATAGTGCCTTGTGCAAACTCTTCTGTCTCGACTTGTGTGGAGAAAGGCCAATAATATCGCCTCTCAAGTGGAGCAGATGTTTGGCTTTGTGTTTATTGTTGCACTTGACTGCAGTCCTGTATCTCCCACAACTTTTATCACCAGCAGCCAATCCTGACATTTTACTTCCTGAGCCAGCCGGGATGAGAGAGAGAGAGAGAGAGAGAGAGAGAGGAGGGAGAGAGAAAGAAGAGAGAGATAAGGGAGAGAGAGAGAGAGAAGAGGGGGAGAGAGAAGAGAGAGAGAGAAGGGGGGGGGGGGGGCAGGGGAGAGAGAGAGACAGAGGGAGAGAGAGAGGGAGAGAGAAAGAGCGAGAGAGAGACACAGAGAGAGACAGGAAGAGAGACAGAGAGAGAGGGAGAGAGAGAGACAGAGGGAGAGAGAGAGAAGGAGAGAGAAAGAGGAGAGAGGAAAGAGAGAGAAAGATAAGAGAGAGAGAGGAGAGAGGGAGACCGAGGAGCGAGAATAGAGAGAAAGAACAAGAGAGAGAGAAAGAGGAGAGAGAGAGAGAGAGAGAGAGAGAGAGAGAGAAGAGAGAGAGAAAGAAGAGAGAGTGAGAAGAGAGAGAGGGAGAGAGAAAGAGGAGAGAGAGAGAGAAAAGAGAGAGTTAGAAGAGAGAGAGGGAGGGAGAGAGATAAGAAGAGAGGACAGATAAAGAGAGAGAGAAAGAGAAAGGAGAGAGAGAATAGAGAGGGAGAGAGAGAATAGAGAAGGAGAGAAAGAGAGAGAGAAGGAGAGAAACAGAGAGAGAGAGAGAGAAGCACTTTGAAGCGTTCACACTACACCACTCACCAATTTCACAGCACAACACTCCTCGCTCATGATAATCTGTGTGTCAGATGCTGCGCAGAATATTTGTTCCTCCAAACACTTTCCACTTCCAACAGTCAACTTAGCAGTGCAACACAAACTGATTTAAGAATGTTTATTTATATAGATGTCAAAATTATATAACAGCCTTGTACCTTTCAGTCTATGAAGGAACTACTCAGCACAGCAAGAGCAGGATCAAAGAAAATACATGGTAACTATGCGACAAGTCACTTAAGTCACGATTCTACTCAATTTTTGATTTTGCAGCCATGATTTTTGATTTTCCTTTGATTTTGCTATACTATTTATATTTCCCTTAAAATACAAAATAAACCATTAAAAAATGACATTTAAAACAAAGCCATTAGTGCCCAAAACTTGTATTTCTTTATGAAAATTCAAACAGTAAACCATAATATTTAGTGTTTATATTAATAGGTCTATCCATCTGTTGTTAACGAAACATCATAATGCACATTCAGTCAGGCTTTGTTCAGACATATTTTTCTATTTGTATTTGTATTGTATGCTACTATTTTAGTCAAGAGCAAAACTGATCGATTCTGGTCTTTTGATTCAATCGCTGCATTCTTCGATGTAATATTTGTATTAGTTGTCTTGTTATTCATGTGGAACATGGTGTTAAGAATCTTTAGTTTGACATGTATTCATCAAGACGAAAACAGTCAAACAAAAAAAAACACATAGGCTATGCGCACATTTACTGGCTGCAAAAAAAAAGAACAAAAAAAAAAATACAGTGACTCTTTTTAATAATGGTACATGAGTTAATGTATCGATTCTTCCTAACTCAAGCATGAGTTCATAACCTGAGTCAGCTCATTAGTGACGACTCATGATCATCATGAGTCCACACAGAAAATGAAATCTTTATGCCTTAATCATTAACTAATCATCATTATGATGAAATCATTGTTCATTGAGGAAGTCATCATGATTTGTCTCCCTCTACTAAAGTGAGATGTTTTCAGTTTATTGCATGAGCCTAGTAACCTACAAATGGCTTCATGGAACACAAACATGTTTGTTATGATGTACAAAGGTTTATAATAACCATTAACTTCATTATTGTATGTCTATTTCAAAGTGATGCTCCTGTTTTTTTTTTTACTTTTTGGCTACACATAATTAAAAACAACTTTTCAATATAGTTTTCAGAAACTAAAGATTAGAGCAGAAGAAGAAGAAAAAAAAGCACATTTCCAAGTTTATTTTGATATTGTTTACACCTGGTTAGTTATTGGTTCACTCATGATCTGTGTGAACTATCACATGTTCGAGTTCATGGTTAAAGTCATGAAGAACTTGTGGTGAGTAATTACATTAACACAAGTATCCTTAATATAAAGTTCTGCTGAAATGACATAAAATATAACCAAACCACTGACATGCTAATGCTGCAGAAAAACACAGAAACCTACTGTTAGATTTAGTTTTTTGTTTGGTTTTTTTAATGTTCTTTTTCAGTTGCTCATGATGTTTTTAAGCAGCATGTTCCTGATTGGCTAATCCACCTGTCAATCATGCTCACCATAACTTAGATGGATTTTTCAGGCAACATCACAAACCTGGGACTTTCAGAGCAGTGTGTTCTGAGGCTCAGAGAGAAAAGACTCACAGACAGAGCCAGCTGTGTGTTTTTGTCTTGTATCTATCCACTTGTGAAGGGCTTTAGATTTTTCACCCAGAAGTGCCTCTTTGTCTCTCTCTGTATTTCTGAAATGGCTCTTTCAGTGGATCTAAGAAAACCAAAAAACAGCACAATAGAGAATAAGAGCTTAGGAGAGGAGATGTGACAGAGGATTTCAGACAACATGACATCCAGGTATATTTCAAACTGCAGTTTCAGACAGAAACCGGTTCATCCAAGGGGACAGAAATCTGATCTGCAAAGTTCAGTCAGTGTGGAAAGAACACAGCGGCCACTCCATACAATATTCTAATATTAATATGACGTCTGTTAAAAACTCTAGCCTGCTGTACACCACTAAGCATTGTTTTTAAGATATGAAGAGCAGATCCTGGCACAAGTGAAGAAGTCAAAGAGGGGCAAGTATGAAAAATCTATTCTCCGGACCCAAACCAAGATGAAAACAACAATACTAATCATTATATACTATAGGAGCAAGGTTTTTACAATCTTCTACAATTCTAAAAGGAATCAAAAACAGGACTCACGGACACAGCAGAACTTACAATAGTCAAGTCTGCTTTTAAAGGTTTGTGTTTTTCATCCACTTTTTCTCGCTGTCTGTCTGACTTGGAAATGGCTGTGTTTAAGTTTAACCATAAAGTTTTTCATATTGTTTTTAATTTACAGAATTCATTCTTTCATTTTCTACCGCTTAATCCCGTTAGGGGTCGCGGGTGACTGGAGCCTATCCCAGTGACTTTGGGCCTTAGGCGGGGAACACCCTGGACAGTGGCCAACTCATCGCAGGGTTAGACAGACAAACATTCACTCACTCATTCACTCACAGGGAAATTTACAGTGATGTCCAATTAACCTAAACATGCATGTCTTTGGAGGTGGGAGGAAACCTGAGTACCCGGAGAAAACCCACAGTGACACGGGAAGAACATGCAAACTCCACCCAGAGAGATCGTGAGATGTTGATATTAGAGTCGACCCTTCTTATTGGGAAGCCAGAGCTCTAACCACTCTGCTACCGTGTACCCCAATTTACAGAATCATTTTGTAAACTTGAGCTGAGACTATCTGTGTGTATTATTCCGTCACGTCTCAAACAGACAAAAACAACTTGTGCCTGAGTCATTCCAAATCAAATGGAAGCCAGTGTTAATTGAATTCCCCTGCTAAATGAATTCATTATGTATAACAGAGTGTGAGACAAAGCTGCGACTCATGACTAATGACAGGTGGATAGTGGCTCGGCACAAGATCATCGGAGGTGCACTGTCGCACTTTTAATTGAATTTTACTAAATCAGATTGGATTACATGGAGAAAGAAGGCACAAAGCTTGTAAATGTCATGAATATTGACACCTTCAAAAGTTCTGTCATCTGCTGCTTCACATATAATTGGATCAAAGTCAAAATATTGTTCAGTCCTTTATCAGGTTAAAATGGGTCTCATTGATCAACATTGGTGCTAAATTGCAAGCCGCTGTTAGCAGAGAAGCTGGGTTTCTCCTTTGCTGCTGACGTAACATGTTTCTGTCACAGCGCCTCTACAGGCGAGGAGCAGATGTGTCTCTACAGCCGCTGGTTTGATTGGTAAAAAGTGTATTGTGAACGCGAACCGAGCCAGTTTAGAAGAAAGAAACAAAGTTGCAATTTTGGTTCCCAATCGAGCCGAGCCCGGTTCGGTTTGTATTGTGAATGCAGACTTACATGAGGAAAACAAGACGTGTCGTTTCATGTTTAAGCCAACAAAACACACTGCTTTCTTTGTGTCTTAGGGGCAGTTTATTCGATGTTTTTGATGTCAGATTTGGCCACATCCAGGCCTGTGCCAGTGGGCGGTAATTTGATATATCGTGAGGATTTTAACTTACACAATGTACCTTTAAGATTATATTTCATTTATTATATTACATAAACCCAGCATAGAAATTAACTTGGCAACAGTGTGTCTCTGAATTGCTAAATAGATTAATATGAATGAATTTGTGTTTAGAACAGTACAGTACAGTACACATACAGTTTTTTCACTCACATACCTGCTGTTTTTTTATGTCTTGGAGGATTCAATCTATATCTCTGTGGTGTGTATGGAATGGAACGTCCCTGCAGGCTGTGAGATTGACCCGTGTGTAACATCCTGGGTTTGTAATGCCACACAGAGCTGAGGGAATCACATCCACCGGGACAAGCAGCCTTCTGAAGATAAGGTCTAATGGTGCGCAAAGACATGAAGGCAAATTCAGCCACGGCATGTGAATGAAGAAGATACAGCTCATGTTTTATTAGGCAAGGCAGGTCCTACGGAGATTTACTATAGAGCTGTGGAGGTGTCACATGAGAGAGAGAGAGAGAGAGAGATGTAAGAGTGAGACAAAAATACACAGAGAGAGAGGTGAAAGAGGCAAAAGTGAGGGTGAGAAAGAGAGAGAGAGCGAGAGAGAGAGAGAGAAAAAAGAGAAAAGAGGTAAAAGAGAGGGAGAGAAAAAGAGCGGTTCAAGGAACAGAGACTTAAAAGAGAGAGAGGAGGTTAGAGAGAGAGAGAAAAGGAAGAGGTAAGACTGTAACGGAAAAAAGGGAGGGAGGCAAGAGAGAGGTAGAAAAAGAAAGAAGGAAAGAGAGGGATAGGAGAGAGCGAAGGAGATAGAGAGGTATGAGTGTGTGACAGTGAGAGAGAGAAAAGATAAAGGCAAGAGAGAGAGATTAAAAAGACAAAGAATGAAAGAGAGGGGTTAGAGAAAGAAGAGGGAGAAAGAAGAGAGAGAGAGAGAGAGGGAGAAAAGGGGGCAAACAAGTATTGGAGAGAGAGAGAAAGAGACAGGTAAAAAGACACAGAAAGAGAGAGAGGTAAGAGAATAAATGAAAAAGGAGGGGCAAGAGAAAAAGAAAGAAAGATGGAAGAGAGAGGGGTAAGAGAGAGAAGGAGAGAGAGAAGTAAATCAGAGAGAGACAGAAGAAGATAGGTTAGAGAAAGAGAGAAAAGAAGAGGGAAGAGTGTAACGGAAAAAAGGAGGGGGCAATAGAGAGGTAGAAGAGAAAGAAGGAAAGAGAGGGATAGGTGAGAGCGAAGGAGAGAGAGAGGTATGAGTGTGTGAGAGTAAGAAAAAAAGAGCAAGAAGAGAGAGTTAAAAAGACAAAGAATGAACGAGAGGGGTTAGAGAAAGAAGAGGGAGAAAGAAAAGAAAGAGAGGGAGAGAGAGAGAGAGGGGAGAAAAGGGGGCAAATAAGTGTTGGAGGAGAGAGAAAGAGACAGGTAAAAAAGAGACAGAAAGAGAGAGAGGTAAGAGGAATAAAATGAAAAGGAAAGGCAAGAGAATAGTAGAAGAAGAAAGATGGAAAGAGAGAGGGGTAAGAAAGAGAAAGAGAAGTAAGTCAGAGAGAGACAGAAAGAAAGAGACAGAAAAGTAAGAGTGTGGTGAGAGAGAGAGAGAGAGAGAGAGACACACAGAGAAAGAGAGAAGCAGAGACGAATTAGAAAGAAATAGAAGGAAAGAGAGAGGGGTTAAGAAAGAGAGGAGAGAGTGAAAGGGAAGTGAGACAGAAAGAGAGAGAGAAAAAGAAAGAGTGAGAGAACGAAGCAAGACAGAAAGAGAGAGAGAGAGTTTAGCATTTGAAGTTGCAATTTTGTGGAAAAAATGTTGGTAAAGCCATTAGTATTTTTCTGCAAAAATCTAATCTAAACAGTAATCATTTGATCAAAAGTGAAGCAGACGTAGTGTGAGGATTGTTTGTACAACACCCAAATTAAAATTCACGATGGATCATTCACCTTTGACCCTTAGAACATGACAACTCAAATAATCCGTCTCAAGAAAATCTTGAATAGCCTTGCACCTGCTTAAACTAAACACAAGATGATGAGACAGTGTGAAGAAAATGATAATTATATCAGTATATCATCATCAATAGTCACAACTCCAGCACACGAAACACATAGATTTACAAGCTTTTGCCCAACAGAGCTCCAAATATTGCAACTTTCTATTCGCTGGTTATAAAGTTATGGCCAATCTGTGCGTCTAAACACATCTGACAAAATGTCCTGCTCCCATATGCGAAACAAGTGTCACTTTAATGAAAAATTCCCTTTGTCTTCCTCGTGTTGGTTTATTATGTATGAAGCTGACTGATGTGATGCTTTTTGATGATAGCCTGCAGCCGATCTTAGCCCCATTTGAACTGTCCTTTTGCACACGTAAGAAGCCGTCATGAAAGAAAATGAGACCTGTTTTCTTGATTTTGCTTGAGTGAAGTTGTTTTTAAACTGCTGATAATTGTAAGTATAAGAGAAAAAAAATCCATTGAGTTGGTGTTCAAAGCCGCACAGCTGATGATAGGCAGTGATTTGCATGGTTTTATTTGTGAATTTCTGAAGTCAACTACACGAATCACATTTTTCTGAGCACCAAACAGGTTTGTGGGAGGACATAGGGGTAGGTGAAAATGGGAATTTTAAGCTTCAGTTTCAAGACATTATAAGATGCTCAAACATGCAACAATCAATCAAATAAAATGTCATTGTGCCAAGGTCACTCCAGGACATAAGATGGCAAAGGTTACATACACTATACTTATAAAAACTGTCCTACTATACTGCTTTCTTTTTATATTTTTCCACAAAGGTGTGTCTCTTCATGACAAAAAAAAAAAAAAATCAGCTACCTACATTTATTTTCATCAGTTTTTTAACATACATACAAATCCAGTTCATCCATCCATTCATCATGGTTGGTCACGGAGGCAGCAAACTGAACCCACAGCCAGGGAATTATCTGAGTACGTTCCCAAGCTAGCCAAGAGACAGTGTAGGAAATGTTTCATGTTCTGATACTTTATTTTTCTAATTGACTGTGGAAACTTCTTTAAACCACCGGTTCGACGACATCTGGCTATAGAAGCTTAAGAAAGGTTTGTCTCGCTGTTTTTTCACTCACCTGAATATAACGTGTATAGGTCATAGGTTGAATTTCATTCACAATTGTTGATTTAGCAGCCTAAGTTTGGTTTCACACAGTGATAAACTCTTGTAGTTCGCTGATATCAAATCAAATCAATTTATTTTTGTATAGCCCAAAATCACAACAACAGTCGTTTCTGAGGACTTCCCAAGATTATTAAAATCAAAATAAACAATACATATTCAATGAAACAATACACATTCAATGTATCAGCGCTGGATAGTGTTGCTGCTACAGTTTGTGTCAATCATTTGCAGCTTTTTGTGCATTTGGGGTGTGTGTGCCTGATAAACAAATAATCCCTCCAGACTGGGACATTGGGGCACTTAAGAGCCGACTGAAATTACAGTCAGACCAGGAATCTTTTAGTGACACAAGCACATATTCAATACTAATTTGTTGGGAAGCATGTTTTATACATTGTTAAACTTAAATGTGGTAGATCCCAAAATATAATTCTTAGTATGTAAAAGTATAAATAACATGAGAATAATATATTTTTTTTAGTTTTCTAAATCACAGTTTTATGAGGAAAAAAAGAAAACTTGTTTTCCTAAGCCCAGTTTGCTTTTTAATGTTTTTCCTCCAGACTATACAAATGCTAATGTTAAAGCCATTAGAGCCACTTTCAGCAACTGCTGTGTGCAACAAACATGTGGACAGAGTAGTTACTCTGACTAAATAGAGACTGGGGGATAAGTTCTTGGTATCTTCATGTGTGAAATGGCCTACAGTCCTTCCAGCATGTCTTGGCCAACATAAGTGGAACCTCTCTGATGTGCCAAATGTAACTAACTACTAGCCACATTCTAACAATATGAACAAACAACTTCCTTGATTTTAATTGACAAACATAGACAAAGAGAAACACTGCAAACTCATATTTATATAGTTTAGAACAACTTTTCCTGATATGCAAAAACATGTAATGGTGGAGCGCTTCACTGGGTCAATCAAAAGTGCAGATTGTAAGATACTCAGGTGCTCATCGGAAAAATTTCAATATTGTTTTTTTGAAAACTTTTCCTGATATACCATGTAACCTGTCCAAAGCCTGACTCACACGTGTTAGACCCTCCTGCGTCACTGGAGCAGGGCACTTGTGTATTTCTGCTCACTGAGTACATGCAGCCGGCTGATTACTGCTGCACACCGGATCAACAAAAGGTTATGTTTATCACAAGAGTCTACTTAATGCGTAATGCTGTTGTTTCAGTTGACTGACCCTGCTTTGTCAATGTCAAGCTTACATGAATATGTATGCAAATAAATACTCATCTAACCAATGCTAAGTAATTACAATGACACTCAACATGTTTACATTGTGGCTTTGGTGTGGAAAATGTTACCGTGAAAGAAACTAACTGAATGGAAATGGAAAGTAGGTGTAATTCACCGCTTCAAGCTTTTGTGTTATCTTCTTTTATTAATCATTAGCATATTAATCAGGTACGCCCCACTGTAATTTATTATAATGCATTTAAATAGGATTTAATCTATTTGATCTGGGTGTGAAAAGGCTCATTCTTTCGTTTCACTGACAAATCAGAGTCTAATGTATTTCATTGTTTATAAAACTGTTGTAATATCCTTGGACAAAATACATCTACTCAATACACAACATGGCACTGGTCTTTAAGAAAATGTTTACATTTTTAACAGCAAATAAAATAAAAATAAAAAAGTAATATGTGAAATGTGTGAGCAGGTATTATCTTGGCAAACTAAGTTGAAATTTATATAGATTTTGAAAAAAAGAATTACCATACCTGTTTATGGAGGTCAACAGTGACTACGCCCCACTTCTTTGTTGTAGTACTGATTCCCATAATAAGCTCTGAAAAAATTAATAAACAAAGTCTTGAGTAAAGTTTTGCATGTGATTTTGCAGTGAAAAAAAGGGATACCAGTTAGCATATAGTCGCTAGCACAGAACAGGCCTTCAAATCTGACTGGAAAAAATATAGATTGCTGAGAAATCTGGTGACAAAACTAAACATAAAGAAAAGAAAGTTAACATTTAGAAACAAATTTAAAAGTTTTATTCAAATTAACTTAAAGGCAAGTTCATCAGAATAAAAACAATTGATATTGGATTCCATTATTAAGCAACACAACAAAGACATTTACATAATCCAAACAAAACCACCAGGTGTAGATGAAATGGAGGAAAAACATTTCAAACTAACAGATTATGTTTCACCAGTATTGTCTAGTAAATCAAAGTTTTGAAAAAGGCTCAGTTCCACAAAAATGGAAAATGGCAAAAGTAATTCTATTGTCAAAAACAGAAGCAGTCATTTACTGAGTCCTACTGTCACAAATACAAAGTTACTTTGATTAAAATGACATGAACACTGATTACATAATGCATACAGCTCTGGTTCACATGACAATGACATAAAGTAGAGGAGATCAATGAACAGAGAGTCAGAGGGCAGTGACCCTTATTTTTACAGCTGCTTTAAAAGCCATGATCATGAAATGTTTTTATGTAAATTAAAATGTTATGGATTTGAAGAGGCGGGAGAGTCCTTAAAGTTGGGATAACTAACTTTTTAGTTGTAAATTTGTAAACTTTTGTTTTCCACTGAAAAAATTATGATAATTGTAACACTTTGAGAAAAAATGAGACCACTGTCCATCCATCCATCCATTTCTTCCGCTTCATCCGGAGTCGGGTCGCGGAGGCAGCAGTCTGAGCAGGGAGGCCCAGACTTCCCTATCCCCACACACTTCCGCCAGCTCTCCTGGGGGAATCCCGAGGCGTTCCCAGGCCAGTCGAGAGACATAGTCCCCCAGCGTGTCCTGGGTCTTCCTCGAGGTCTCCTCCCAGTGGGACATGCCCGAAACACCTCCCCGGGGAGGCGTCCAGGAGGCATCCGAAACAGATGCCCGAGCCACCTCAACTGGCTCCTCTCGACGTGGAGGAGCAGCGGCTCTACTCCGAGTTCCTCCCGTGTGACTGAGCTTCTCACCCTATCTCAAAGGGAGCGCCCCGCCACCCTGCGGAGAAAACTCATTTCGACCGCTTGCATTCGCGATCTTGTCCTTTCGGTCATTACCCAAAGCTCATGACCATAGGTGAGGGTTGGAACGTAGATTGACCGGTAAATCGAGAGCTTTGCCTTTCGACTCAGCTCTTTCTTCACCACAATGGTCCGGTACAGCGATCGCATCACTGCAGACGCTGCACCAATCCGCCTGTCAATCTCACGCTCCATCCTTCCCTCACTCGTGAACAAGACCCCGAGATACTTGAACTCCTCCACTTGGAGCAAGGACTCTCCACCCACCTGGAGAGGGCAAGGCACCTTTTTCCGGTCGAGAACCATGGCCTCAGATTTGGAAGAGCTGATTTTCATCTCAGCCGCTTCACACTCGGCTGCAAACCGTCCCAGTGCATGTTGCAGGTCCTGATTTGAAGAAGCCATCAGGACAACATCATCTGCAAACAGCAGAGATGAAATCCTGTGGTCTCCAAACTGGACACCCTCTGGTCCCTGACTGCGCCTAGAAATTCTGTCCATAAAAACAATGAACAGAACCGGTGACAAAGGGCAGCCCTGGCGGAGTCCAACATGCACTGGGAACAGGTCTGACTTACTGCCGGCAATGCGAACACAGCTCCTGCTCCGATCGTACAGGGACCGAACTGCCCTGAGCAAAGGGCCCCGGACCCCGTACTCTCTGAGCACTCCCCACAGGACACCACGAGGGACACGGTCAAATGCCTTCTCCAGATCCACAAAGCACATGTGGACTGGTTGGGCAAACTCCATGAACCCTCGAGAACCCGATGGAGAGTGTAGAGCTGGTCCAGTGTTCCACGACCAGGACGAAAACCACACTGCTCCTCTTGAATCCGAGGTTCGACCATCGGTCGGATTCTCCTCTCCAGTACCCTGGAGTAGACCTTACCGGGGAGGCTGAGGAGTGTGATTCCTCTGTAATTGGAACACACCCTCCGGTCCCCCTTCTTAAACAGAGGGACCACCACCCCGGTCTGCCAATCCAGAGGTACTGTCCCAGTTCGCCACGCGATGTTGCAGAGACGTGTCAGCCAAGACAGTCCCACAACATCCAGAGACTTGAGATACTCAGGTCGGATCTCATCCACACCCGGAGCCTTGCCACCAAGGAGCTTGTCAACAACCTCAGTGACTTCAGCTTGGGTGATGGATGAGTCTTCCCCCGAGTCCTCAGTCTCTGCTTCCTCATCGGAAGACGTGGCGGTGGGATTGAGGAGACCCTCAAAGTATTCTTCCACCGTCCGACGACATCCCCAGTCGAGGTCAACAGCTCTCCACCCACACTATAAATGGTGTTGGTGGAAAACTGCTTCTCTCTCCTGAGGCGCCGGACGGTTTGCCAGAATTTCTTTGAGGCCGACCGCTGGTCTTCCTCCATGGCCTCTCCGAACTCCTCCCAGCTCTGGGTTTTTGCCTCTGCAACTGCACAAGCTGCGGTACGCTTGGCCTGCCGGTACCTCTCAACTGTGTCAGGAGTACTACAAGCCAACAGGGCCTGATAGCACTCCTTCTTCAGCCTGACAGCATCCCTTACTTCCGGGCGCCACCACCGGGTTCGGGGATTGCCGCCACGAGAAGCACCAGAGACCTTGCGACCACAGCTCCGAGCAGCCGCATTGACAATGGAGGCTGAGAACATGGTCCACTCAGACTCAATGTCCCAGTCTCACCCGGGAGCTGGGAGAAGCTCTCCCGGAGGTGTGAGTTGAAGACCCGTCTGACAGAGGGTTCCGCCAGACGTTCCCAACAGACCCTCACAATACGCTTGGGTCTGCCAGGTCTGTCCAGCTTCCTCCTCTGCCAGCGGATCCAACTCACAACCAGGTGGTGATCAGTTGACAGCTCTGCCCCTCTCTTAACCCGAGTGTCCAAAACACGCGGCCGAAGGTCCGATGACACGACAACAAAGTCGATCATTGACCTCCGGCCTAGGGTGTCCTGGTGCCATGTGCACTGATGGACACCCTTGTGTTGGAACATGGTGTTTGTTATGGACAAACTGTAACTAGCACAGAAGTCCAGTAACAAAACACCACTCGGGTTAAGATCGGGGGGGCCATTCCGCCCAATCACCCCTCTCCAGGTGTCACTGGCATTGCCCACGTGGGCATTGAAGTCTCCCAGCAGAAGGATGGAGTCCCCAGTTGGTGCACTATCCAGTACCCCTCCCAGGGACTGCAAGAAGGCCGGGTACTCTGCACTGTTGTTTGGCCCGTAGGCCGACACAACAGTGAGAGACCTGTCCCCAACCCGAAGGCGCAGGGACGCAACCCTCTCATCTACTGGGGTGAACTCCAACACATGGCGACTGAGCTGTGGGGCTATGAGCAAGCCCACACCAGCTCGCCGCCTCTCACCGTGGGCAACGCCAGAAAAGTGGAGCGTCCAGCCCCTCTCCAGGAGTTGGGTTCCAGAGCCCGAGCTGTGCGTGGAGGTGAGGCCGACTATATCTAGCCTATAGCGCTCAACCTCTTGCACCAGCTCAGGCTCCTTCCCCCCCAGAGAGGTGACGTTCCACGTCCCAACAGCCAGAGGCTGTGTGTGTGGACCAGGTCGTCGAGGCACCTGCCCCCGACTGCCACCTAGTCCTCTGTGCACCCGACCCCCATGAAACCCTCTGTGGGTGGTGAGCCCACAGGAGGGCCGACCCACGTCACTCGTTCGGGCTGGGCCCGGCCGGGCCCCATGGGCAAAGGCCTGGCCACCAGGCGCTCGCCTGCGAGCACCCACCCCAGGCCTGGCTCCAGGGTGGGGCCCCGGCAACGCCAATCCGGGCGACGTAACGGTCCTTGTTTTTAAACTGTTCATGAGAGTTTTTGAACTGCTCTTAGTCTGTCCCGTCACCTAGGACCTGTTTGCCATGGGAAACCCTGCCAGGGGCAGAAAGCCCCGGTAACATAGCTCCTAGGATCATCCGGGCACTCAAACCCCCCCACCACGGTAAGGTGGCAGTTCATTGGGGGAGTGAGAGTGAGACCACTGTGTACTGTCTAAATTGAATATTAAAGAATTTTAGTTCTAATCAGGAGCTGAATGCAGCGCTCTGATTGGCTAAGCTTGGGTGATAAAAAGAGGTTTATTGACCATAATTGCAACTAAATGAACACACATGTCGGTATTAACCATGTGTCGAAGGATTTATGAGAGGAAGTTGTCAGATTTAAAACCTACATCATGTTTTGATTTTGAAAATCAGCTACCCTACCTTTAAAGGAGTTATCTGAGCTTAATTATATGTTTTATTTACAATAAAACGTATAACAGACAGGATCAGCCCCATCTGATCCTATCTGTATGGCCTTGTCTCGTTAGTTCTCGTGTTCAGTGTTTTTTGTTTTTTTCCGGTCACCAACAACACGGCATTATACATCAAGAGAAAAAAACATTTACGCTTGAATGAGCACAGTAGTGGTCCGGCCCAGGAAAAATTATACAATTATAGACAGACGACACTACATCAAAGGAAACAAATGTTCCTGCAATTTGAATAAAGAAGTTTGTTCTCAGGCTTTTGATTTTCAGACAAACACTTACAAAGCAATATAATTGGATTAACATGAGTTCCACAAGGTAACAGTCTTGGACCTTCACTGTACACAATTTATACAAATTTTAATGACCTTTATTAACCAGGGAAGTCCCACTGAGATTTTGCAGGGGAGCCCTGGGGGAAGGGTCAGGGGAGGCAAATTATTTATCATACTGTATGTGTTCATGGAGGCTAAAATGATTCTCAAGTTTATAAATAAAGCAAAAAACACAGGTTGTGCTGGGTGCCTAGTGGGCACCTAAAACATTAATTAAATACATGTTTTAAACTTAATGTTTGCTGAGCCTAGACCCAGAGAAAGTAACACTCCTGAAGGCTCAAAAGCAACCAGCAACTGAAGTACAGAGAAAGAACTAACTGAGGCACCAGCAGCTGTAGGGTAGAGCATACAACACATATATCCATACAGTTTTTATTCATAATAACGGCTTTACAGTCTCCACATACGACAACAATATACATTGTGTTGACACACATTTTAGTGAACCAGGCTGCACCTTAACATCAGCTAAAAACGTCCTGTCCAGCTGTAACCATTACCAATCAATATTTCTAGGCTGTACAAAAGTGAAAATAAAGAAAAAGGTTTAAAGGTTTAAAAATGGTATGAATAAGGTATTTCACTACACTCTCCTCTTGGTTTGGAGCTCCATTACAAAGGAGACACAAACCCAAGTGTGTAGCGGCCTTCTGCGGTGCATGACAAAGCATACTCACCTTGTAATCATTTTGAGTTAGCAGTCTAATTGCTATTGATGTCAGGATGTGCCTCTTAGGTTTGTGCCAGAGCGAGTACTGGAGAGACACTCCCGTTTTATGAGAAGAGGGATTGAGAAAGTTGTGTGAGGAGTTATGCTGATTATTAAGGCACAGACAATCCCAGATGACTTTGCTTAAGACTTCTCTTAAGAGGAGGGCTATTGAATTCTGCGGCCGATTTATAGATTTTTACAGCCACGAGGCCTGAGTTTGGACTAGTGTAATAATGCTATATTAAAATGGATTTGTTTGCATTGGCGCAGTGGTCTTACCAGGTTTTATGTGTTAGATTTCTGATCATCTCTATTGACAAGTAAACACAAACATTCTCCATAGTTATGACAAAGTTTTCTTCTTTATCAGACACGTGTCGACAAGATTTGACTGACTATCTGACTGGTTTCGATGACAACTTCTATGTTGATTACAGCTGTCAGCGTCGACTGGTGACATGTTTTATTAGCTGTTTGTCTCATCCGGTTAGCTCAGCAGACATGTAAGTTCTATCGCCTGAAAACCACCTCCACAAGTTCTCCATGGTAGGAGAGTCAAAAAGCTCCCTTGTCTTGATTCAAAGTGCCAAAGCCTCATTTTCTGACCTCATTTGCTTCTGTGATTCACCATTTGTATTTGTTAGTTTGTTTGCTGGAGCCCGGTAACAACAGCTAATAAGTTGGAGGATGGAAAAAGACAGAAGTTGCCATCAAATCTAGTCAGGGACATTTGTCTATAGAAGAAAAAAAATCATAGCTAACAGTATAAACAAACATACTTCCTGGAGGAACTTAAACTTTCACCAAAATCCGCCTTAGCTCACAGAAATGCGTGTTTATACTACGCAACACAAATAGTATGTCTATTTTCTTCTGCATGTCTAATACACGTCTGTTGCCCCAGCTCATTTCTATTGTGGATGTAAAAGGCCTGTTGTTATTTATGAATACTATTGAAATCCAAATCCTAATCGTAACCAACTCCAAGCCCCAATCCTAAACCTAAGAATTTCTGTAATTTGAATTTACAAAGTCTATAAGATGCCAAGAAAGAAATGTGTCCATTGCACACTTTTATTTCAGGTCAGAAGAGCATGCTATTTACCTGGTGTGGTAGGTTGTGACAGTAAATGTGCGCTGGATGTTAAATAGATTCTAAGCCCCTAATCTCCATCCACAAGCCAATGTCAAACAGTGCCGAGCTGGAAGAGTAAAAGAGGAGGTAAAAGGAGGGGGTGAGAGTGGAGAGGAGCAGTGTGATTGGTTTGACAGCAGGTGTTTAGGATCAGACACAACCAGACAAACAATGCATATAGTCAGTTTTTTTTGTGTGTGTTTTATTTTGACACAGGTTTCGAGAACTATGAACTGTTAAATTGTGTTCTTGATTAAATGACATGCTGAGCTTTTGCTTTAGCCTGTTTTAGATTGCTCAAAAAACAAAAAATATCAGTAAAATGTCCACATTAACATGCAAAGGTGATAAAACCATCAACATGGAGATGATTTTTGGTTTACCTAAAATGTGTTAAAACTTAGATATCTCAATGGTGATGACTATTTGGCACTACCAGGCCAATTTAAAAGTCAATCAAAACCTTGCATAGGTAAATCAAATCTAGGTAACATTGTAGGTAAAGCAATAATGCATTTTGTGGATGAAGTTTTGTTCATGGTTTCTGGTTAAGCCTGATTTTCCATATTTTATACGTGCACATTTGTGCATTGTGAAGTAGTGCAATAGGATTTTGTGCAATCTTGGGATAGTGCAATTGAATATGTGCAATATTATGTATTGCAATAGAAACTGGTGCAACGGGAATTAGCTAGTGCAATTGGAATCTGTACAATGAGCATACGTGCAATTGAACTAGTGCAATGGGCATTTGTGCAATGTAACCAGGACTGGCCCTAGTCCTTTTAGCGCCTTAGACAAGATTTAATGTTTTATGAGATTCAGTCGCCAAGGTAGTTTGTACAGTTAAAACCCTATAGCCATATAAGTTCGTCAGATATTTCTAGTCATAACTCAATGAGTTTGTGTCCTATTGACACAAAATAAAAAACAGAAAATAGCTTATGAGTGGTAAAACTGTATTTCATTAAAGCTGCAATTTGGTGCCCTCACCACTAGATGGCACCCTAGGCAACCGCCTTGTTTGCCTATACCCAGGGCCAGCCCTGAATGTAACTTAGTGCAATGGGGATCTGTGCAATATGAATTAGCTGTTTGTGACTTAAGGTTACGGCAGGAGGAGTTAGCAGTGCTGGGCATCTGCAATACTGATGAATTGATTTTTATACTGTCTGTTTCTCTGTAACTTTTTGTCTAATGTTTCCATTAACATTGTCTTGCTTCTTTGTGTTTGTCCAGCTGTTAATAGTCTGTGTCTTATTATTTTAACATCAACCTGCCAGGGGGTCTGCAGATGGTAATTAGCCCTAGGCTATAATCTGGCATATTTATATTTGTTTGTTTACTGCCCCCCCCCCCCTTTTTTTTAATAAAATAAATAATAATAATTATTATTATTTTGCTGTTTGTCAACAAATTGACGTGGATGTCCTATGTGTATGTATGGCTTTTTATACAGTTGTGTTTATTAGTGTTTTTCACTGCACTTTTTTTAATATATAATTATTTTATTATTTTGTTTGTCAAAAATTGACTGGATGTCTATGTGTATGTATGGCTTTTATGTAGTTGTGTTTATTGAGTGTTTTCACTGCAAACCAGTTTTCTTACATGATCAATAAATCTACTATTACTACTTCTATACCTTCACTATGAAGTCAGGCAGGGAGTGGAGTCTTTAAAAGAAAAGTTATGTGGTGCACTGTTGCTTTTATACTTTGTTTCTGCCAATGAAAAATTGGAAAATCATTGTAATCATGCATCAAGAAGAGTGATCACTAAGAAACTTCTTTTCAAACAAAGCTAAACTTTCCCCAGCAAATTGCCTTCTTCTCATTTAGCTGTGATCTTGTCAAATATAAAAACCCCATTTCTGCTTTACACGGGGCACACAGTCTTCTCTCTGATGCAGGGCTTAAACATACAGTGTTGTTGCCGCTGGTGTACGACCTTATATAGAGCAGTTGTAGAAGTTTAGTTCAAAGTCTACAGAGCATGGCTGGAAGCAGACAGGAGCAGGGATAATGAATGGAGAGGAGTTATCCGTCCAAAACATTCTGGGCCCTCCACGCACAGGCCAAAGGAATGCTCTGAGATGAGACAAAGTGGTCTGCTGATGGATCGAACTTGAGCAAAAAGAACCGGAAAAATATCTTTCATTTTATTTATTTGGCAGCGTCTGTCAGTGCTATTTATTGGTTATAACTAACAGAGCCATAATCATATCAGTCATCGAGATATGTCCCATACACTGTTCATGTGTTCAGGTCATTGGGCACAGATGTCCCACAATCGTCAAGACATTAAAGAAGGCTGGATTGTAATCAAAGTTAAATGTTGGGTGAAGGTTAAATTACAAATCAATTTTATTGGAGCTTGATTTTATTTGTTAAGTGGAGATACTACAGGTGAATAGAGTTATCAGTGTGGCACATGAAGCTCACAAAAAGTCATAAAAATCCAGTATACATTATTCTTTAATAATGCCATGTTTTCATGTAGTAATAACTTATCTTTAGTGCTTAAAATTATAATTTTTAATTTTTAATCAAGACAGGCACAGTTTCTTATAAGCCTTTCTTATAAAACCTTTCCTTCATTTGAATAGATTTCTTATAATTGCTGCATAAAACTCTTTTATACATCAACGCTGGAACTCATTACACTTAAAGTAGCCTCAGGCCTTGTTTACACAGCAGCTGTAGTCGGGAAAGCTTCTCACTCAAATTTATCTTCATTTATACGCAAACAGTGAAGTGTGAAGATAAACTTCTATTTTAGGTGTAAGATGAACTTACAGCTCAGTAGCACTGTTTTCATCTCTGAGAAACTGCATGAGGCCTAAAACAGTAGTATTTTGTGATCTTGGGTCACTTGGTGGTACAGTGGCAGAGTGGCACTTTCTCCTCATAGAAGGCTCCACATCCAGTCGAGTCCCTGCTTTTCTGAGTGGAGTTTGCATGTTCCTCAATTTATCCAAGGGTTAAGGTCCTCCAGCTATGGTGCTGACATGATCTGTAGATAGTAAGAAAGTAAGCTTTATTTGTGTATACCTTTCACAGACACAAAGTCACAAAGTGCGTCACAGTGAAATGGTTTACAGCAACATCCCCTCCCCTCTCAGTGAGAAGCTGCCTTGGGGCAGCTCAGCAAGCTTGTTTTCATGGATAAGCGTGTCAATACCACACTATTGTAAACAGCATGTCATATGAACCAACTTCTATTTTTGCGTGTGTGTTTGACGCGTTTCTATCCTAGTTCATTTCAATGGTGAATGTTAAGACGTGTTATTATTCATGAAGACTAACACAATCCTAATCCTAAACTTAACCAACTCCAAGCCTAAGACCTAAATTTACCCATTTTTGCAACTTCAGATTAAAGTTAGCTGTTAATCCCTTGAAAAACCTTGTGTTTGTCATCAACCACATCGTGTGTCCAGATCACGCCAGAAAAAACGAGCGTGTAATTGCACGCCAAAACAGGCAGAGGGCATCGTCATGACATGCAATTTGTCTATTTTACGCAATCCATGAGCACACGTTGGCTCAGCAGAAGTGATTCACTTAAACACCTGGCGTCACAACCTACGACCACCACAAAGTGTTCTCTTACCTAACCTGCATGTTATTGGTTGATGGGGAAACTGAGTGTCCGGAGGAAACCACCCAGACATGGGGAGGAACATGCAAACTTCATGCGCAATTCAAACTTGCAACCTTACTGCTGTAAGGCAAGAATGCTTTCCTTTCTGCCACCGTGCCACCAATAGACAGTTCTTCAAATGTGGTGGCTACAGCACCTGAGAAATACTCGAGAGGCATTGAAGCAAGGGTCAAATGTAGAGAATATTTTCTTTTTCTATTGGAACCTAAAGATGCATGTTAGCTTTAGCCTTACAAGATGCACAAATCAGGATTGCAGTCTGTGAAAAAAAAAAAAAATAATAATAAAAAATGCCCCGAGTTTTGCCATGTATGTAAAACTTTACAACTACGTATGAGAAAAGATTACACTTTTAATGAACCTTTATTTAAGGAAAAGCCCTAAACAACTCTTCTCTGTTACCATGCAACAATAATGTACTACAATGTACAACATCTCTGACAATAATGGACTAAATGTGCAACAGATCCAAGTCATATTCACTGAAGAAATACAAACACATTATTTGTTGTCCTTTTGAATTGCATTACTCAAGAGACAAGATGAAGCGTGAGTTTGAATTTTCTTTGTTGACACATCCAAAAACACAACAGCCTAGAGAATCCAACGTTCACATTAGATCAAAAAGACCATGACGCTCTTCCATTTCAAAGAGCAGATTTGGCTGCAGTAACTGACAGAGGCTTCATGATTGAGCTGATTAGATTTGCGGAGGAAATGTCAAAGTGAGCGACAGTAATTCCTGCTGGTCATAGAGAACCTCTGGAGTAAAAGCAGCAGAACTACACAGTCCCTGGAACTGTCTGGGGAAAAGGCTTGTTTTTATTCCAAACCACTGGCCCGGTGCCAGTGATGTCTGGCAGAGGTACAATCAGAAGAGATGAGATTTTAAAATATGCAGTAATCTGAAATCAGAGCGATGCTGTGAATAATGCTGTTCAGTCTGGGCGAAGAAGATCTGGTGATATATCTGCTGAAATGACTTGAATTATATCTGACGACTTAATGCGCCACAGCACAGACATCAAAGGTGTTTATGTAAGAGAAAAGAAAAATACATCTATGTGGATTTAATGTTCTGATAATGATTTCAAATGTGTTAATCTAGCCCCCTGTTCCTCACTGCGTGGCTCGCGAGCCACATGCGGCTCTTAGAGCCTTACTTGGCGGCTCTCAGCAAGTTTCGGCAAGATCACATTTCACACAACAAGCGCGCTCTTAGTTTGGTTCTTTTTCAGCGCTGCATCCACTGCTCCACCCTGCCTGCCCATTGACCAAATGAACCACATTGTATAGCTACATTCTTTTAGACATGCACGGAGCTGCGAGCTCACCCTTATATTAAGCAAAATAAATGTTTTGGCGATCTAAGAAATGAATGAAGTGACGCGCTCAGACTGTGCCAAATGGTTTTCCACTCCAGCCACAGGACGCACCAGCTTTCCTTCTCACATCAAGTTACGTATCTTTGAGCAGCTGTAGTGAAATGTCTCGCCCACACACAGACTTGTAATGGACATATTCTGAGAGAGAAGAGTCTAAACTCTTTCCAGTTTTTATTTCGTAGTGATAGGATCAATATTGGCGGAGATAATTAGTTCTAAACACTTTAAAAGTTGATCGGGAAAAATCTAGTCCTACACGCGCGTTCGCGAACAACGCAGTCCCGCGGAGAGTTTTTCCACAATTAAACTTTGTTAAATAGTGTCCGCAAAGAGGTATTCAGGTTTATTTCATGTATGACTCTGGCCAAAGGGAGAAAAACACACTTGTCTTGTCTCTCTGTCAGCGCAGCAGCAGCATCAGTGGAGAAAGGCAGATGAAGGGGGCGGAGCTAGCACGTCACAGAAGAGTGAACAGAGATGCAGTTTAATTTTTATTTAAAATAATAAGAATGAAGTGTAGACATATTGAATAGTAAGTACAGTGTGGTTGGGTTGGTTGGATAATGTGATACATGGTAGATTTAAACTACATCAGGCTCATAATGCAAAACACTGATTGTTTAAAAAATGACAACAAATGTTTGTAATTTGCTATAATAAATGTAAATTGACCTGACCGTAGTAATATAAAATTTATATTAAAGAAGCTACAAGTCAAATTGAAATCCCTATTTTTATAATACACAAAATAATATTTAATTTGAATTTAAATTAATTTTTATCTGCACATTTGTGCTTTATTTTCACACATACAAACACACATTTGAGTTCCATATTCTAGTTTGCGCTGGCCTGTTTTTTGTTTGTTTTTATGTTTGATGTTTTGCGGCTCTCCCCTTCTCTTTGGTCCGTCAATGTGGCTCTTCTTTAAAAATAGTGAGGACCACTGATCTAGCCTATTTGTTAACCTATTATGACAAATGTGCTGTTTTTGAGGTTCACGTTATAAAAAAACTTGCAATAGTTGATTTAAATTGATTGTGTTTTGATTGTTTGTTGTTGTTGTTGTTGTTTTTAGTTGAAGGCATTTGACAGGATCAGACTTTTTAACCTGATCAAAGCCGTGTTTCCTTTTTAGCTTGCTCAAAGTTGTTTTTGGATTGATTCCTGCATGTTTAAGTAATCTTGTATTGTTCTGATGCTCAGTCCTGAGACAATGTATGTCTTCACCTGCTTGCCTGTGTTTGATTACTCAACATTTTTTTAATTCCGGTTGCTAAATTAAGAACAGCAAAACAATTATGTTAAAATGTGCAGTTTGTTACATTTCACAACAAAGAGGATTTAAACTATGGTATTAGAGGATTTAAACTATGGTTTAGTCATTTAAATACATTTTGTGGTTTACAATTAACAAAAATCTATTTGCAACATTATGACATTATCTTCTTTAAAGAATTGGAAAATTGAATCGAGCAAAGAGAACATTTCCAAAAACTACAACCTCAAAGCAGAGTTTGTTTTAGTTTGGAAACCCTCCATCATCTTTCTGGCTGATTTTCACTAAAAGCCCAACTAAAACTTTCCCCAATTCAAAATGAGGCGTTTCATATCTCTTTAGAGTAAATGGCTGGAGTCTTTGTGAAACTAAAACTCAGAAGTTTTAATCTGATGCTACTTTTAAGTGTGAGCAAATTCTGTACAGAAGAATATCAAGGTTTAAAGCCACCTAAATATTAGGTGGAGTAAAGCTGACCGAACATTTGTAGGACTTTTGAGAAATTTTCTTTGAAAGCTGAAGGTAAAAAAAAAGAAAATATGTGTTACACTTTTCTTGTTATTTTTCACCATCAAAGTGGTTTGATAGTTCTTTTTTTCAGAAGGCCACCAAAACAAAACAAGACAAATTCAAAATAATCTCATTATCAGATTTTCTTCAGTTCAGTCACTGATTTCAGTGCATCTGGTGGTTTAAGTGTTTTTTCAGCAGGAAGAGAGCTGTTTGTATGCTAGTTGTTAGCTTCACTGTGATGACAAACTCATTCTGCCATCATTCCATATCATAAATAAGTAAAATAAATAAAACAGTTGCACATGTAGAGGATATGTATAGTGCTTTAGATCTAAAAGACATGTTTTGGATCACACAGTGAGCCTATTTATCATATATAAATTTGAAGACAGAGGAGACAAGTGAGCATGTGTGTCTGTTTACTTATGTCTATACCGATATGAGAGAAGCCAAATTAAGGGCAACGAAGATAGTGGAGGTGATCAGAAGATTCTGTGTAATGGCGTCATCTTGTGAAGCTGTCTACATATTGACACGTATAGGAAGCCTTTACGTCCTCTCTCCTTTAATACAGTACATGCGTCAAACACAGTAACTGTAAAAGAAAGCTGAGCAGAGCAGTGACAAACCTGTTCAACAATGATTTAAACACCAATGAACCTTCTACTTCACTTAATTTTTTAAGTGACTGGTCTAATCGCTAGAGGCCTTTAGCCGGTAAAAATCGAATAATTTACTGCATCATAGTATAGGTCGCAGAGTTCAAAGCTTGTGAAAAAGTAGCAGCTTATCTAAATTACAATGAATGAAAGAAGAAATTGGAAAAACAGGAATGTCATATTTCTGTCCATACCCCCCTGTACATATGTTTAGGTCCAACACAGAACATGAAAGGTCAGCCACCATATTCTTTATCTCATTCCTTTAGGACGTCTACATTTTTTTTCCACACGTCTGGCCTGAATCCTGTAAAATGAAGCAGTGATAATACATGCATGTAGGCTTGCAGAAGTGAGATAAAAGCATTTATCACACTAGTGCACTGGTTTAAATACTCACAGGGAGAGGAGTCCCTGAAGCAAGGTAAGCCCTTCAGTCTTATCGTTTGTCCTATAGATTTACAAGTGGGCGAAATTAAGATCAGACTGCTAGAGTCAACACAAGCTGGACTGCGTTTCCTCCTCACTATGTTTCACTGGAGACCTCACCTACTACACTGCACTCCACTGTCGGAGGAAATAGGCTTTGCTCTTTCTAAATTTAGAAATTGGTCCAATGAAATAAAGGAAATATTGTGCAGGAGCAATTTTGATTATTCCACAAAGTAGACTACACTATGAAACATCTATCTCAATCCTGATTTAGATAGAGTGCATTTTCAATATTAAATTGGACATGGAGAAGAGCAAAGAGTGCTTTGATTTTGAGAGTGAAGTAGCAGTGTATGTGGTGTTGTATTGCATGTGCCTTTTAAGTTTGGAAGTAGCAAGAGTCAAAGTTCGTAACCCGAACCCTAACTCTATCATCACCGTCAACATTATTAACACCATCATCATAATCATCATTTTATCATCGACATAATTATCGTCACTATCATAATCATTACTACAATCAATATCATAATTATTTTCATCATTACATTACTATCATAATTATCATCATCATGATAATTGTCTTTATTACATCGCTATTATTACATCATCGTTGCCATGATCATCATCATAATCATCATTATCGTCACTAACATATTATTGTCACTATCATCATCATTACTATAATCATTATCATAATTATTTTTATCATTACAGTACTATCATCATTATCATCATCATAATTATTGTCATCATTACATCACTGTCACTATCATTATCATTACATCATTATTGCCATGATCATCATCAGCATTATTATTATCATCAATACCGCCACCACCATCATTATAATCAACAATCATTATTATAGCGACCATCATCATCATCATCATCATCATCATCATCATCACTATTATTATCATCATTGTCATAATAATCATTATCGTTATTATTACTATCATCATTGTTGTCATAGTCACTATTATTATCTTCATTAAGTCACTACCATCATCATCACCATCATTGTCATCATTATAATCATCACTATCATCATTGTCATCATCATAATTGTCATAATCATCATCATTATCATCACAATCATAATTTCCATCGTCACTAGCATTGTCATCATCATCATCATCATCATCATCACTATCTTTATTATTAAAACATTTTTAATCTTATCATCATAATCATTTTTATTATATCATTATGGAATGCATTTAAAGGTAAAGACTATGGCCAAAGGATTCTACCGCTTTTTAATAGGGAAAAAAAACAATAGTAGTAATACTAAACTCACAAACTTTCCAACAATTCCAAGCTGTGGGGGCAACATAACTCAACTAAAGAACAAGAAAGAAGTTGTACAAGGAGAACTAAGCAGAAGTTATGCATTTGGAGTCCGACATCAATTCTGAACTTTCCACTTTAGCAACTTAAGATTTGGGCTAAAACCATCTGAATTCATTTTGCACTTTTTGGGAAGTTCGTTGCCATTTTAAATAAAGCAAAGTGCAGCTGAGTGTGGTGTGTTTAATGGCTAGTGAGGGAAATAAGAAGGCCATCTTCAGAGGCGGTGCTATAAGGTCGATACACAGTGCAGTCCCAGTGGAGAAGTACAGCTCCAGACATCTCTACAACAGCTCAGAGTGTGGCCTTATTAAAAATCCTTTCCTCTGAATATCATAACCCTCTATCTCCCAATGTGCTCGCGGAGTATAATGCCACTTTCAGCCCATCCAAGCCAAAACTGCACTCATTTGTGTCTCATTTCAAAAGTTATTTATTTATCCCTTTTTATTTGCAAAAGCTTATCAGTAAAAAACACAGGGGCTGCAGAATCCTCTTTGCTTCACATTAGGGGCTGTTTAATTTACTTCACACACACACAGTGGGCGCAGTGATAGGAAGTGAATAAAAAACAATATGCATGGGATATTGAATGGACTATTATTCTACCTGTGAGGAGGAGTGATGTGTTTTGGGGGAAATGAAAGAAAAAGAGTGTGATCATCTCTTTGCATAAGCTTCACAACAAAACTATGGATACAGTTTTGACTCTGTATATAACAGTTCTACTTTGATCATAGGCCCTCTATATCAATTAAGTTTATGTTTCTAGCATTGCACTAGCTTGTGACTTTTGAAAGTTGTGAAATGTGCTTCAAAACAGATTGTTAACAACAAGGCTTGGCTTTTGAATAAGAAAACTGAAATAAGTTATATTTGTTTTGATATAGGAATGCTGTCTCAAAAAGATTTGTTAGTAAAACAAGTAATTTTAGTTTTTATTTTAAGTGTAATCCAGAGGTCCCAGTACCCACAGTGTCAAGGACTTTGCAAATGTATAAAGTTTATTAAAATTAAAGAACTGCTTCAAAAGCAGTCAAGACTTTATGCAAAAGGCTTTTTTGAACAAGCACATATTCTATTGTCCCTTCAGAGAAAATGTCATTATCAAAAATATTAAAGACATATACAGTAGGGCTTTTTCCCCACTGTTCAGTTCCATGTTTTTTAGTTCCAGTCCCCATTTCAGGTGACACAGAGCAGGAACTCTCAACTGGGACTTTTTTTTTTTAGCTCTTGCTCTCGGGCAGGTACTTTCCAGACAACTTTTGTTTTCCTAACACCACTTAATAACTTATTTGAATGTTCCAGACAGATGCTAATGCTAAAGTCAGTTAGAACCATTTTCACAAACTGTTGCTGTGTGAACACAATCAAGGGACAGGGTAGTTCTTCTGACAAAACAGGGGCTAGAGGAATGTGGGGACAAGTTTTGTTTTTTGGTACTTTCATGTGAAAAAATGCCTATATACTGTGTATGTATGAATGTATATGTAAAAATTGAAATATGGAAAATGAAAATATAGCACTATTGCTTATTGTCAATATGCTCATTTGCTAATTTTAAAAATTTGTATAAGCATATCATAATCATAAAAAACTGACTGTTATGATATCGTGGTTAAGATATTCATCTTGCATCAAGGAAACGCTTTTCTTCTCTAATTTACACAAAAAGTTCTTCATGCAGCAATTTTAACCCTTAGGTGCCAATGGCATTATTTGGTCAGTTAAATCTTGGTGTTTTATTTTATACAACTGCTGCAACAGAGTTGAGTCTAGATTTTGATATAATAATCTACATCATTTTGATAATGATCTACAGCTATAATTGAGTACAACTAAACAAACCTTCTTAAAACCACATTGCATTTTCTGCCCTCCACATGAGTTATGGCAGCCTGCACCTGTAACTAAGCCCTGCATCACACACTGTGGTAATGCATATTCAATTAAAGACTAATTCATTCCTATAATAGCACTTATATTTGAACTCATCTTGAGTGCTACAAATGGTGGTCTCATTTTCACATCAGGCTTCCAGGACACTCTCACCTGTCTCCATCTCCTCTTCCAAATCACTATTAATTATTGACAGTGTTTGTTGCCCCACCCAAGCCTATAAATTACAGCGAAAGCATTTGTTGCACTGTCAGGGCTATCTTCAAACTTTAAGAGATGAGTGATTTATTATAAGCATTGACTTTATCATGCCCATTATTATAAAAAGAATATTTGGAGAAGTGCCACACTCTAACAAACAGCCCTCAGTCTGATGATACAGCAAATCAATAGAGCGGAGCCACTGGGAAAGTTATTTCAATGGCGCTGATATGGAAATTGTTTATTTTTATTGGCAACATCAAGTATGTGAGCTTCATACTGTTTTTAAATTGTAAAGCAATGCAGCAAATGGGTTCATAGACGCCATGGAGTTTGTAATGGAGAACATTGTTTTGCTTTATCAAACTAAGCTACAAAGAACAAATCACTTAGCTTCCATAGCTATCCGTAAATTAATGTTATTATTATATATTTGCTTAGTGCATGTTAATCAATATCATGGCTAATCAGTATTCTTCCTTTCAAGTTCTAACCAAGTGCTTAGCTTCAGAGATCTGATGAGTTAATGACAAGCTTATTAAAGCACAATGTGTGTAATAGCTTTCCTTATGAGTGGTTACTTGTCTGAAACAAGTCTGTTGAAATGAGAGTAACTCATGTTTACATATCTAGTAGCATGCTATTAGCAAACCTGATTTTGTCTTTGAAGCATCGCATCAACAGAAAAGCTTGAAACGGGCAAACTTCCTGAAATTTAAGTGTGACTGGGTGTATTTCTTTCTGCGTTGTGTGTACTGGTTTATGATTGTTGGTGCATGAGTGAACAACAGGACAAATCAGAGCAATTGGAGGCTATCCCCATTTAATCTGGATTACAATAAACGTGAACAGAATCAACATGTGCTGTTAATAGTTGGTCCAAACAACAAAGAAGAGTTCGTATTTTCCACACTTCTTCACGTCAATAAATAAAAACATCGAAACTACTCAATGGCTTAATATTGACTTAAATACAAGATAGCTTGTTTAATAAAGGCGAAACAATGATTAAAATGCACTTAAAACATGGGATTACAATGGATGACCAACCTCTTCCATCACAGGGTTTTGCAAAAGGGAAAAGGAAGTTCCGACAAACGAAGAAGAAACGTGGGCGGACCATGACAGAATAGGGGCTGGATGCCAGTTATGTAGAATAAACAGCAACGGAGATTATTTTGTGTTTTTGTGTAATTATAACATAAATGAACCGATTACATAAGATCTTCGCTGTATTGTTACGTAGTGGTTTACCCGGAGCTCAGTCGGTGGTCTGGTGGAGGCTTTCCATATCTTAAAAAGTAGGAAAGAGGAAAGATGGCACCGTGTAGTTCTGTATTAGGTTTTCTTCACTTGGTTTTGTGACTTAAACCACTTGGCATTTGTAAGGTTAATTTGGCTAAGCTTCTAGGCTAAGATTTGGACTGGGGCTAGAGTGAGGATGGCAGGATTAGGGTTAGGGTTATGGTGCTACCTTTAAACAAGGATGTGACTTTTCAAAATAAGGTCATCCCTATTGGTGCACTGTAACTGTATTGTAACTATGTTGTGTATTTGGTTTTAAGGTTCTGGTTTGTCAAGGTGTTTCAATAGGATTATTCTGACAATGACTTGTTCTACATAATGGTGCACACTTACACTGTGTCTTTGAAGGGACATTTCTAATTACTTATAGTGAATTAATGACACATTTCACAGCCCTTTGCAAACAGCAGGCAACTATAACATTGTACAATCCTACATTATACAAATTAATGGAGCAAAAAGGTGACCTGTGGTTTACATTGTCATTCGACTTCAGTGCTCTATAGAATGACTCCATTATTGTTTTTTTTCCTTTGAGACTTGAACAAAACCCATTCTGACTACCTCCTTACGGCCTTCAATGAAAGCTTGAAAGAAGCAAGAAAGCAAGAATTTGAAGTATTCCTGAACACGCAATATTAAAATGATTACAACTAAATTTGCAATACCTGCTTGGGGAATTATGTCTTTAGAACTTTACATTAAATCATATAGTGTGAGCTTATTGAGACATGTGCTCATCATAATCTGTATCAGTTTGGATGTCTAAAGTCTTCTGCAGTTTTGGCTCGATATGCCCTTTCAAAGCAGAGGCAGAGTAACGATTCTTGTGAGATTATTGCTCATGTCACTCATCATGTTTCTGTCAGATCATTTTTGTAAGATTCAGACATGTTTTGCATTCTTCTAAAATGTACAAAATAGCAAACCCACTTCACGCACTTTTGTTTCATCACATTCATATAAAGTCTGTGTAACCAGCTCTTTACCTCTAATTACTATCTGCTGTCACCTCTTATACGTTGTCTTAACTTTTCATTCTAACACCGAACCCTAGATTTATTGTCCCGGTCTCAATCAGGTGAAACTTTTTTGAAAAGCCATTGAGCTCGTCGTCTATGATGTCTCTGTCCTTCCTACAACATGATGCAACTGTTTGACAAATAATTGTAAAATGTCCACTTTTGACTCATCTGACTAAACACTGCAAAAGATTGCAAACTCCTCAAGTGTGCAGCCAGCTTTAGTATTAAAAAATTATTTGTACAAAGTGTATCTTAAATGAATCGGACAATGACTTGAGATTACCATCGCTAATGCTGGCATCGTATTTCTTTTTACCATTTATTGGCACTAAAAATCCTGGGAACCCCTTATCTTTCATGCAAGCTGCTTATGTAGAAACCTACTGTATGTATCTATTTCTCTTTTACATGACTGATTCAACAGCCAGTAATTAGACTTCACATACAGACCGAAGCGTGCATAATGTCGACTGCTTTGCATAGAGACTGAATAGGTCAAAACAAATTCTCAATGTGAAGGAGGATCACACCTGGTGGTCGACTCTTGCCTGGTGCAGATGTAGTGTTGGGGAGGAGTGCCTGGAGGGTTCTTGCAGCATTATTGTCCATTGATTCAAAATGATTCACGCTGTACTGGAGATGTTTGGACAGAATACAGATTAGAAGCAGGGGAGATGCAGTAATACTTGTTACACAGTCACAAATAGTGTCAAGGGGTTAATGGTAAAATTGGATTTATGGCTATGTGCAAATTTAGATGTAATTTAGACATTTTTTTTAGCTGTGGTGTCTCAGCTTGACAAAACAAGTCATTGATTTGCAAGTCTCAAGTAAAAATCCATTCGCAAGTCAGAAAGAAACCAGTCTAAGTCAAGTCACAAGTCAGAGAGAAACCAGTCTAAGTCAAGTCACAAGTCAAACAGAAACCAGTCTAAGTCAAGTCCCAAGTCAAAGAGAAACCAGTCTAAGTCAAGTCCAAGTCAGAGAGAAACAATCTAAGTCAGGTCCAAGTCAGAGAGAAACCAGTACAAGTCAAGTCCCAAGTCAGAGAGAAACCAGTCTAAGTCAAGTCACAAGTCAATGAGAAACCAGTCTAAGTCAAGTCACAAGTCAGAGAGAAACCAGTCTAAGTCAAGTCACAAGTCAAACAGAAACCAGTCTAAGTCAAGTCACAAGTCAGAGATAAACCAGTCTAAGTCAAGTCACAAGTCAAAAAACAGTCAAGTCAAGTCACAAGTCAGAGAGAAACCAGTCTGAGTGATGTCCCAAGTCAGAGGGAAACCCGTCTAAGTCAAGTCACAAGTCAGTGAGAAACCAGTCTAAGTCAAGTCACAAGTCAACAGAAATCAGTCTAAGTTAAGTCACAAGTCAAACAGAAACCAGTCAAGTCAAGTCACAAGTCATTGCCCCACAAGTCCAAGTATATATATATTTTTTTTTCATTAAATCATTGAATATTTTTGCAGCTTCAACGATTTTGAAAATAAATTGTTCTATTAAAAATTAAGTCCTGAACAAAGTGAGGAGCGGCATGCTTAAGTTTGTTATTACAACTTTATTTAAAGAAAAACATCCAATTGTCTTAAGTCACTGACGTTCAAGTCCAAGTCAAGTCCCAAATTAAGTCATCAAAATAGTGAGTCACATCTTGCAAGTCCACATCTCTAAAATATTGCAATCCAGTATTAGAGCTAATCATAATGGATCCTTTGGAAGTATGGCTGTAACATACCTGTATGAATGTTTCTATTGAAAATCAGACCACAGCGTTAAAAATACACGAGTTTTGATAGAAGCCACGTGGGGATGTTTTCTTCAGGTGAAACACGTAAGTTTAGGCATAAAGTTTCTAAAATGGGTACGATTAGGTCTGGGGCTTGGGGCAGGTTAAGATTAGAATCCATATTTCATTAATATATTCATAAATAAGAACACGTCTTAACAACACCATTGAAATGAATGGGGGACTGTGACGTGTACTATAATTACGCAAAACAGCTGTGAACTCGTGCTAGCCAGAATAACGTTTTATGTCAAATTGGATTCTCTTTATACATGACAATAAGCTGAATGAGAGTTTATTCAGTCAGCATTCACTCTGGGCTCTCCAGAAAACAAAAGCAGAGGTAGATTGGTTGACACTGGAAGCCATTCTGAGCCTATTAATGTCAGATAAACAGGCATTGCACATTGCAGCCTCAATCTGTGATTGGCTCAGTATGAAGCATTTAAATGACAAACGATCACAAAATGCATCACTTTCACGCCTCCCACATTTATCCAAAAATCATGTTTAATTCATAACTTTTATTTTAGCGTCCTTCAGCAATGTTCCTGAAAAGTTATCTCAAAGTGGAAAACAGAATGTGCAGAATAGAGTGTTACAAAGAAGCACAGCACTGGTTACATTTACAGGACACCTCCTTGTTTATGTCTAAATGTAGATCAATTGTGTGTTTTACTGCCTGATTTCTCATAATTAATTCAAATATTTTTGATATGTAAACACTGTTTCTTTTTGCCCTTTTTCTGCCAAGGAACATTCTTTCCATCTTCCATTTTCATTTACCATTTACAGACTTAGACAAACAAATAGCAACACAAACATCTGCTGCTTTTGAAAAATCTCAACCAATGTCGAGTCACGCACAAAACAAACGAACAAAACAAACATATTAATATGCTTATTTAGTTGAAAAATTAACAGTTGACAGTCTATCTAAAGTAATAACTTAGATGTGGCTGAGTTTTTCATTTTGTGCTTGGCTCATGATGAAATATTGGAAAAGCGGACATGTGTAATGTGTTCTGCGCTCTCTCCGAGAATCACTCTTTGAGCATGAGAGTTCATTAACTGCTGGTCCGTGGTGCATTTCAGAGCCTCATTTTGTCTCTCTCTCTCTCTGTGTTTGCTCAACTCATACTAATAGATATTACATTTCAACTCTCTTTTCTCTTTTCCTCTCATCTTTGTGCAACCACATCAGGACTGTCTGTTGGAATTTTCTTTCAGTTTTGAAATAAATAACATTGTTCAGCTGTGTATGCACATTCTAATGTATGGAATCTCTCATGATGAAGTGCATGTTACAGTATAATGTATGTAGTCTTATGAGCAGTAAATAATAAAAAATAATGATAATAATTTATATCCCGCTTTTCATGAAGTGACGCTGCACATTCTGCATTATTCAATCACTCCACACTCAGTAGTGGAAAGCTACTATAGTGGCCACAGCTGCTCTGGGGCAGACTGACAGAAGCGAGGCTGCCATTTTGCGCCATCGGCCCCTCTGACCACCACCAACATTCACACACACCCCAGATTCTTATAGGCATTGTGGGTGAAGTGTCTTGCCTAAGGTCACAACAACGACTGTGGCAACTGGGGTTCCTTCAGAGGTCTCCTATCCAAGTATTGCCCAGGCCCAACATGCTTAGCTTCTGAGATCTGACGGGTTCAGGCTTTGGCAAGCTGGTATGACCACAAACTCGAAATGGTTAGAGTACTAGAAAATCCCCTTTGTGCAGATATGACTTCATAATGGCCAATCTTTAATATGTTGATTTTCGCTGTGTGCTGATTGAATTTCTTTTGATATTTACCTGATCAATACATCCACTAGGCCTCATGAAGATTGATCAATCCTTTCTGAAAGTCACACGCATTAACAAGAGGCAGCAGCGATTTGTTTTTGTTAGCGCAATGCTCAAAAATAGATAACTGACATCTTTTCTTTCATTAGTGTTGGTCGTGACAACCTTATGTATTTATTATACAATTACTTGACCTGCTTTAATATGAAGTTCTACATACATACAAGATACTCATTCTGATCACTCATTTGTAGCCAAATGAACACATTTGTTTGTTTGTGGCAATTACATTCCATTGGGGTCAATACAGCATTATTTTGGCATACATTCTTAAATAATAAAGTCCAATAATTGATCCCTGTGGGACACCACACTTATTTCATTCATCATCATTATTCCAATATAAATACTGCGAGGAAAGAAAGCAGTAGCATTGAAAACTATCTGGACCCACGAGTGGAGCTGGTGAAGTCATCCAAATTATAATACTTTCAGTTCTGGAATAGATTCCCCAGTATCGCAATATTTTGATTATCTCTTGCATTGTAATGATACATGGTTTTAGCTGATGTCACTAAGCATCAACATTTTTCTTGAAAATTATTCAGGATCAATGCTTTGAGTCAAAACCAATCAAACACATAATATCCCTAATAATGTGTGCCTCGTTTCATGGTTCACTAAAATGGGATCTCAGTCCAAAATTATTTGTGATTGTTCAGTTGTCAGAGGAATATGGTTATCTAGTATTTTGAGTTTTATTCAACCAGCCCACTCTTGAGCTCCCTTACTCTTGCAGTCATACTAATCTTGTAGTGCCATCTGGACAAGAGTGCTAATCTAACATTTAAAGATTCCACTGAAGTCGTCTGGGTGTTCCCCTTTGATTTGTGCCTGTGTGTGGAGTGATGCATTGGCTTCGGTGACGGCTGACTTTAAAGAGTAGTTGCATTCAGTGAGGTTTAGAAATCGATAAGAGCTCGCCAGCCCGCTTGGGTGATGTGCGCTGGTTGCATAATGAGCAGGTATACCTCTGTGGGAAAGTCACACGGTCAAGAGAAGAGCTCTGATTGGTTCTGTCGTTCATCATTACCAGCCCTGACCTCTCCTCAAGTGCACTCCGACTCTGCGGCAATGTACAACAAATATATACTGGAGAAAAACGTGGAATAATCACACTAGCGCATGATTAAGAGTTCTATATAATGTGCTTCCGCCAATGTTCAATGCCATTTGAAGACAGGAAGTGTACATGAATATACATGAGTAGAGTAGACTTTGCATAAAAGATGTGTCTATGAACAAGTTTGTCTTGAGTAAAGGATTTTTTTTATAGCATGTGAACTAAAGAAAGTAAGTGACATAAACAAAAGAAGTATCTGTTTTATGATTGTGGCAGGAGAGTTAGATCTGCTGGTGAAGTGTTGAGATTTGCAGGAGACAGAACAGATATAGTTTCTAAGGTGGTGATGGGGTACTTTACCTTATACTTAAACTGTATATCACATATAATTGATCCCAATCTCACAAGAAAGCGAACATTTACCACGACATTACACAACATGTAAAGTGCGTATGATTAGCACGAGTTCACAGCTGTCCTGCATAATTATGGCATGCGTCACAGTCCCAGTTCATTTCAGTGGTGGTTGTTAAGACGTGTTCTTATTTATAAATATTAACCAAATCCTGATTCTAACTTATCCTACCCCAAGCCCCAGACCTAATCTTACCTATTTTAGAAACTTGAAGCCCGTTTCACCTAAAGAAAACGTCCTCACGTGGCTTCAACCAAATCTCATGTCATTTTTACTCTTTTTCATATCAGGCTAAATGTACGGCGTAACATAAGTACTCAAAACAGCTGCGAACTCATGTTCAAAATACACTGTTTTTATGTCGTAGTAAATGTACGCCCTTTAGTGAGACTCTGTTGTATAATTATATATATATGTAGTTGAAAGATAGCACCAAGCCCTGGTGATTAAAGATGGCGGGCGCTGTGTGTCAACAGCTTTTGCTCACTGGCATTTGTAACTGTCATGGCCGTTAGCTCTAGCCTTTTGCTAGGTGCGCTACAAAACAGGCACAGTTGTGTTTCCCCCATAACTCTTTGCACGAGGAGCTGGATGAGCTTGAGCCGAATGAATCCGAATGAAGCTCACACGTGACCGTTCTGACCAATCAGAGTGGGAGTTACAGTGTGAGCAGCGATAGGCGAAGCTAAAGCTTAAAAAGCTGTTTATACAAAACTAAGAGCTTTTGAATCGGAAAAAAGTTTATGATGTGAAACTAGGTAAGAATGTCCACAAAATCCGACCGTTCTCAAAGCTAGATGCTGTTTTGTGTTTGCATTGTGCTCTAGGGAAAAAAATCTTTTATAGCCTGTAGAGGAATTTTCTCTCTGCAGTACCAACGGAACGGCCACTGGGACTGATTTACAACAGCTACAAGCTAGCAATGTTCTATCCAGATGATATGATAGATCCATGGATAGCACCAGCACCTCCTGGAAACACCAGGACATTTGCAACTTTGTGTTCCAAATCCCATGCAAGGCACAACAACAGACAAACACACCCTGCCCAAACCATACCGGCAAAAAAATAAACAAATAGATACAAAGTCACACTTATCCATGTCTCCAGTGAGCATCCACACAAACATTCACAGCACAAGGCAGAAAAAGCATCGACACCATTGGCTTTAACAACTAGTTGACTCCCCCAACCAAATATGCTCCACAGCTTCAGATGAGACCCACACAGCGCACAGGGGGACCAGGCATCATTCCTCTCCACAGGACCGCCCCTGCCTAGCCACACTCATGATGTCCAATGTGAATCACTCCTCGACCGTACCAAGACCAGGACTCCCACCAGGCCACTCCAGGAGGTGCACTACTACTCTTCCAAAATCACTCTGCTGTTGACCTGCTTCCCTGCTCTGGGTCATCACCCTGCTGCACCACCCATCTCCGCCGGGCTCAGCTGGTGGACCCTAAGTTCTCCTGCAAAATATCTTGACAAACCTGTGAATTCATTTCTCTGTCGACAAAAGCAACTCATCCGGGCCTTGAGGCAAAGCAACCCCAGACCACTATGTCCTCACACATCCCACAGCAGGGACGTGAACTTCTGTTTACATGTAAAACTGTTGAAATCTGCTTCTAACCTATTGCAGTGACTGATAAGGTAAATGAGTGAAAAATGTGAGCATGTAAAGCTAATTATTTCTCTTTGTTAACATTTTTTTTAGAATGGCAAAATCGGGTAAAGGATTTTGAATAAGTCTTGTAATGTTTGTTGAACTGATGTTAAAGAAAATGACATTTGAAACAAAGTGTCCCATGTGAATTTATGAATCAAGAATGAAAAATACAGTAACCTGTGTAGAAATAGCAACTTTTGTTGTTTCTACATGACAGACCGTGTTAGAGACCCAGCACGATCTCTTACTGAAATGTGTATCTATCCTGACGTGATTATAGAGTATCTTGACCATGTTTATACCTTTTTTTTTGCATGTTTTTTACATTTGCCTCTGTGAAAAGCAACAAATAGAGACCCTACTTTCTCAGCGTCTTATAGGCATGTGTTGTGGATGAACAAGGGACATTTTTGATGGGGTTAATGGCTAAATTTAGGCCTGAAGTTACAAAATTGTGTATGTTTAGGTCTGGGGCTTGGAGTTGGGAATGAGGACAGACCAAAAAAGGAAGAGACAAAGGAGAAGTTCTGCTTCTGAGTAGACACAGAAGAAGTTGTTTCTGTGGTAGCGAAGATGAGAAGATTCTACTGCAGAAATGTAATGAGGTGAAATAATATTAATATAGCAGAGAATACAAGATGTTTTACTTGTGCGGTGGTGAAGGAGAAGCTGCACAAATAAACCCGCAGTGGTTTCGACTCCACTGGTATTGATTGGAAAATTCCCGAGAGCTTGAAACTCCCTCAAAGTTTTGCTACACTGTCCTTTTACACAGTCGCTTCTCGAACAAAGAAATAGTCCAGTCTCTGCTGACTTGAAATCTCAGGGCAGCTGAACAAATGGACACAGATTACAGTCAACAACTGCTGTGAGTGAAAAGGACTTCAGCATATGGCGTTTGCATTTTTGTGCACAATTACTTTTTGAGCAATGTGTTTTTCAGTTGTATATCTTGGGCCTCGTTTATCAACCCCAAATTAATAAAAACATAATAAATGTATATATTTTTTATTATTTAGTTTACATTTTTATATATATTTTTAAAAACAGCTGTTATATTATTCAGTGGTGGCACACACACTCTGGCCAATTGTTTTCTTGGAGAGGTTATTTAGGAACGTTCATGCTAACTGCTTTTCCTTTTTTTGGTTTCACCTCTGCCAGTCTCTTAGTTTTAAACACTTGGTCACCATCTCATCAGCCTAATTCACAAACGTTTACCTATTTGCATCTGTATGCTTTCTGCTTGTATGTTTCCACAGTGCGAGGTACTGCTGTAAAATAACTGACACTGCTCTAGTGTTTTGATGTATTGGGGACCAAGCGATGAATCATTAGGTTTTGTTGTATATTGTACCTCTCAGCTGTTATCCTTCATGTTTTATGCTGCACATTACCACCTGAAGCAAGTTCTTAGTTTGTTAATTTTGTTCACTGACAATAGCTTTGAAGCCATCTTGATTCTGTTTACAAATATATAAAAAAAGAAAATCAATGGTAATAATTGACAATATAATTAGGGGTGTCAAATTAGTGCATTCATTGCGATTAATTAATTACAGACATATTATTTGGGGTTTTAATCGCATTAATCTATTTTGAAATCTTTGACCGCATTGTTTCCATTTGTGAGTTCCAAATTGAACATAAGGAGTGTTCAACTTGACTTGAAGAAATTGCACATGACCGTTGATCTGAGGGACGAGGGGCAAAGGTCACGTGTAGCAACGAGACAAAAATAAAGAAGCAGGCGAGTTATTGGACTGATGAACGGAAATTTCAAAAACTTCATGACGAGAAGATAGCAACAAAAGACTCCCTTAAGTCATTTTTTGCAATATATTAATATTTCTCATCTGCAACAATAATTTAACACTTAAGTTAAGTGTTTTCTCAGCAATTTTTAGGTGAGATTAAAAATAGATTAATTAGATTAATTAATTACAGATCATAATGAATGAATCTCTTTTTTTAATCGCTTGACAGCACTAAATATACTACTTATTTACCTAAAAAGTAGAATGGGATACTTGAAGTGTGAGACAAAGATTAGGGAGTATTCATGACAAAAGAGGCTGGGAACAACTCTGTGGTGGTGACTGCACAAAACATGGACTCACTGAGAGTGAATGTGTTTAAATCCCTAGACTGCCACACTGTCTCCTTACCTTTTAAAGAGGTCCTGTGATGAACACTTGACAAACTGCGCTCCGCACATTGCCAGGTCCCACTGCGCAGGTAAAGGGCTTTGTTGTTCTGTGGAAAAATGTTATGCATAATGTGATTACGGCCTTCGCTGGGCAGGCATTGGAAACACATCTCACGCCTTTATTAGTCCTTCTGTTCCACGCTCCGCATCAGAACAGAAGCCCGGTGCATATCTAAATGTTTATTGTCCTATAGGGGCACAGTGAGGGTTAGCTGTGAGCCCTGCAGACTGATGGCCCTGCTCTGTTACCCTCACACTGCCTTATTAAAACCTCTCTGTGCCTTGTCCTAACACCTGAGTCTGCTGGCCTGCTGTGCTACACTTAGCTCTAATACCTTTTCTCCTCCTCCTTTAGAGCAGATTTCCACTGATGCCCTTGAGGAGCCTAAATCTGTCTGTAAATGAGTATAAATGTAATTGGAGTAACTGTAGTGCAGATCAGAGCATGACTTTTATGGAGACAGGTGTTTTAATCAGCCTGGTCACACATGGCTTGCATTCAAAGAAGCTGCAGCGACCAGGCATATGGCCACCAAACAGAGGGGAGACCTGCTGGATGATTGTACAAGCCTGTACAGTAGCAAGGCACAAGGCAAACACTTTGTAACTAATCATTTTTGTTGTTGTTGTTGTTGTTGTTGTTGTTGTCAGTGTGCAGCCACATTGTTTTTGGATTATCGGTTGAGGAAGGCCTGTAACAACCTGATATTGTGAAAAAAAAAAAAAATGTTGATATATTTTCATAGTAAAACACGGGATTGTAATGTTGGGCTGTGAAACAAAAATAAAATACATTTTTAAATATAGAACATTTTTTCTCTAAGACCTGGCATCAGATGGTTTGTGACCCAGTGGTTGAAAACCGAACTGTATAGAACTTGAATAGAAATTTGTTAAGAATTCAAATATTAACACCACCCAGTCGGAGCTAAACTTCCAATTTCAGTGCTTTGAGATTCTTTCTGAGACAGATTGCACCATTTATCACTATCATAATCTCCTGAACATACTGGTGTAGTGTTCACTATACTACACCTGGTCTAGTATCAATACCGCAGTAATCGAGATCAAGACCTGCCAACGCCACAAAGTCCTTAGACTTAGACAAGACCAAGCGCACTGATGGTGGAGACCAAAACAAGAGCTAGACTTTCAGAGGTCGAGACTAAAACAAGACCAAGATTGCGGTCCATCGAGACCAAATCAAGACTACCGTTGTAATTTTATATAATTATCACTGTCTATATGATATTGAAAGTGCAGTACTGTATAAACTTTATATCCTGACTCGATATAGTGAATGAAATATAATGGTAAGAGTGACTAAATGTTATACTTTGGTTGTGTACAATAATATTATGGCTATTGGAAAATAACTATGACAATAACAATAGAAGAAAAAAAGGAAAATATCACACATCCAGTTAATATTGAGAATATAAAATTTAAGTGAAGGGAAACTGGATGAAATGTTGTGGAAAGTGAACTAAGAAAAAGGGGTGGGATTCAAAGAGTTTATACTTCTTACCACATCCCTTTTGAGAATGTTCTATAATACTATTGTATATGATAGTTTTCTTTGTATGGCTTGTAATGTGCTACATGCTTGATGAACATACTCAAATTAATTCATTCATATTACAAACTGCGCCTGGCACAAGTCACTGTGCTCCTGGTGCAAGTTTAGCAGAGCGTGGTGGAAATGAAATGTGGTCTTGTGTCCAAGACCAAGTCTAAGATTAGATTGAGCTCTTGTTCTGTCATCATCTAACTACTGTATACTTCAATCAACACTCAGCTCAGACACTGTTAAAAGTGTTACTATCAGAAGATTTTATTAAAAGTGTTACTACAAGAAGACACTGTACCAGTAGACTCTGTTAAGTGTCACTACGAGAGGACTCTGTCAAAAGTGTTACTACCAAAAGAGATGGTTAACCTGTTACTACAAGTACACCCTGTTAAAAGTGCCACTACCCCCAGCCACCACATGAGCCTTTCTTGGAGCATTCCATTAAGTTGGGCCACACCTTTGTTAATTATTTGGCCTTGATTAAAGCAACATGCAACATTAATCTGCGGTTTTGTTCTGCTGACGACGGCACTCTTCATCTATTTCCCCTCAAAGCCTAATCAATATTTAATTGTCCCGGTCTTTTGTGTGGGATGTCTTAAGTTAGCCTTAAGTACATGCCAAGGACTATAGCGACAGCAGCTCTACTTTGTGGGATTGAGCTGCTAAATAATTCAGTTTGTCAGGACAGGTAGTCATTGTGAGGAGATTTATGAGTCAGCTAATCAAACCAGACATTTACATTCTCTTGTGTTTTCAAACTCTTTTAGCTGGTTCATACTGTACTGCCTATAGAGATCAAATTATAGTGAGCTAGAAGTCCCAAAATGACTTTATATCTCCGCCAAATCCCACATGAAGAGAAAATCTGCACACCTAAAGAGCAGTGTATTGTAAAAATAATAATTAGTCGAACATGAATCACTCTAAATACAACTTCAAGAGGGTAAATGATACGGGAAAACAATTATAGCTTAATTAGCAGCTCTTAAAAACGGCATAATATTACCCATTAGAGCAACTTTAATTGTCTAGAAAATGTGTGCTATTATGACTTTGGATATCGCTAATTGGTCAGAGATGAATTTTAATTTAAAACCATTTCCCCACAACTAACTCAAAGCATTTTCTTTATCATATTATTTGTGGAAAATATACTTTTTTAGCATTTTTAAAGGTGGCCAGTACAAAAGCTCAGCGGTGAATGGACTGGGTATTCCAAAACATAGTCCAGTGTTTGGAAGTTGGGAAAGTGCCAACATTTTAATTAGCTTACAGCCTTAATGTTGCAGAAGAATGGCCACTTGCTGCTACAATAACTCCTCACTAACTCCTCTCCATGACCAGCGTGTAGTAAATAATACAGCACTTTCTAAACTTTAAAACAGGAAACGTAATCAGGCCAGCCATTCATCTTAAGAGTGCAAAAAGTGTTGTTTAAACAGATTGCCAGTGTGGGATTGCAAATTCGGAAAAGCAAAGTTGCAATAACAGAAGCCGGAACACAAGCTAATAGAAGGTTGTAATATTTTTGGATATGAGTGACAAAATCTATTGGTGCTTTTATGCTTTATGTGATATTTTACCTTTTTTTCATTCAGCCAATCACAGTCCATTACCTTTGCCTTTCAATCAACCTTCTCTCTCTGTTCATAATGCAATCCTTTTCTCATTCATCCTGCAGTCATGTATTTGCCAAGCTGCCAAAATCTCGTCATAACATTAGCCGCCTCATCTATCTTCATTGGATCACTGACATAGATGGTCGGATCTGAGCACTCAAGCTTATCTGATCAATAAAGATAAAGACAACCATATTAAAAAAGACTGAATGTTATCAGTTGAATAAATTTGCAATTGGTAAAAACATTTTAAAAATAGAAGTAAACACTATATGACGTTTTTACTACTTAACAGTGTGAATTATGTTTACTGTACTATTCCTGTTTGGCCATTTTTTCACCTTTCATATCAAAACAGTCAGTAACTGTGTGTGCTCAGTGCAGTGGCCAATGACATTTCTACGATCTGATAGTTATTTCTAGCACCGTGATTACAAACGTGCTGTTTTGAACAATCACCTTGCTCTTTATGCCTTGTTACTGTGCCCCGCTCTCTCACTTCTGCACCTTGTGTACATCGATTTTGAGATGGATCCAGTTTGGGACTTGTGCTAGTTTCTTGTAAACTACAACAGGTTCAGATTGTCCAGCTTTAGTGCAGTCACCATGGTAGCATGGTGGCAGAGTGGATAGTTGAGAGTGGATAGTGCTTACCTCACAGCGACTTTGACTCATGCATGGCCCTTTCTGTGTGGAGTTTGCATGTTACTCCCCATGTCTGGGTGTTTCCTTTGGCCGCTCCAGAAACAAACCAGAGTGCCGGTTTGTTTCCTACAAACCAACCAAAAACATGCAAGTTAGGGAACACTTCGTGGTGGTCGGAGGTTGAGGCTCCAGGTGTTCAGGCAACACACTTCTGCTGATAGCTTCTTGCTATCACTGTGTGGCAGGGATGGGATTGCTGTAAACCATCTCACTGTGAAGCGCTTTGTGACTGTGTTGGTGAAAAACTGCAATACAAATAAAGCTCACTTACTTATGATGGGCTTCCTGTATCATTACAACTGTGAGAGAATCAGCACACGCTGTAGTCTGGTGTTGCTGCCGGAACTGTTCCAGTGCAACGAATCTTCTCTGTAGGAATAAAAAAATGTCCCTTCACAAATCAATCGTTGCTGCAAGAGCATTTGCATTTGTTGTGATCAAATGTGGTGACTATCTATATCTATCCATATACCAAGACTGTGTCCCACCAACGTGGGGTAGCCGGGTGACTGGAGCCTATCCCAGTGTCTTTAGGCCTTAGGCGGGAAACACCCTGGACGGTGGCCAACTCGTCGCAGGGTTAGACAGACAACCATTCACTCTCTCATTCTTTCACTAAGGGAAATTTGCAGTGATGCCCAATTAACCTAAACATGCATGTTTTTGGCGGTGGGAGGAAACCGGAGTACCCGGAGAAAACCCACGGTGACACGGGGAGAACATGCAAACTCCACCCTGAGAGATCATGAGATGTTGATATGGTCCGACCCGGTAGTCGAACCCACGATCTCCTTATTGGGAAGCCAGAGCACTAACCACTTGGCTACCGTGCACCCCTGGAATAAAAAAATGTCCCTTGACAAATCAATCGTTGCTGCAAGAACAACGATTGATTTGTGAGTGTTGTGATCAAATGTGGTGACAGCACCACTAAAAGAGCACAGGGCTGAATGTGAGCTAACCTGTGTGAGAGGACCACTTCGATACAACAGGTGGAGCAGGACCAGGTTCACGTAGTTTCCTGCAAACATGTTTGTGTATTGATTTATTATAAGGTTCTCTTCCCAGACCAATGTTTGTTTACCTGAGAGACCTCAGAGGATCGCATGATGTCCCTATGAAGTGTCTTGTCTTCTGCTGTTTTTCTGGCAATGGACCTGTGTAAATCAGTTGATCAATATAAAAACATCAAATCAAAACCAAATGAACATAACTGGACTGACTCAAATGAAAATTTGAGAACCACAGCCGGCCACTGCCATCTCCAGGAAAGGTATGCACTAGTTTGTTCTATGCAGAAGATTTGGTACATTTATTTATACAATTTACAATAAATTATCCTCACTGTGAATTATGTTTTGGGTATTTGAGTGTACTTCATAGAATTCTCTGTCTCCTAAATAATTGGTCAGCTGACAGTTAGAGTTTCTTCTTTATCAATAGAGAAAATCGTCTGAAGCCCTTCTGCTGAACAGTTTGTCACCATGCAGCCCGGCTATGCTAATTGGCAAGAATCCCTCTGTTTGTATTGCTGTGACAGGCGGAAGATGCAGGGTAAATGTATGGTTTTGGTCTCGGGGGAAGACTAGACTGCTGGTGGATGTGTGCAGACTGGAAATCCCTGCTATGCTGATGAAGGTTTAAACAGGAACAGCTCATAATGGGGTGATCCTGGGTGACTTATCCAAATCCCTCACTCATCTCCTTTTATTGGTGTTCAGCCTGTCCCCAGCGGCAGCCTCACACATGGTGGGCGAGCGCCAGCATATCCTCCATGTGGTGCAAGGCAATTTTAGACGTTTAGTTAATGTGGAAACGCAATGGGTTTCCACACTCGCCACCGCAAAAGTGACGATAAAGGACACATATTATGCACAATTGAGTTTCTTTAGGTTTAACCAAGTTTGAATGATTTGCTCCCCCATAGAAATGCAGTTTTCCTTAGCTGTATATTTATGTTAGTCTAATGAATTCTGTTTAGTCAGTCTTCTATAAGACTTAAAGGTGGGGTAGCTAACTTTTTTAGTTGTAATTAGTAAACTTTGTGCTTTCCACTAAAATATGTAGTAAATACAGAACTCTGAGTTCAGTTTGAACTGAATAATACAGAATTTTAGTTCTAATCAGGAGCTGAATGCTGCGCACTGATTGGCTGAGCTTGGGGCGGTCACTCCAGTTTCACTTTGTTGTTTGTAAAAAGAGGTTTATAAGCCATAAATGCAACCAAGATGAATACATGTCTATATTAACCATGTGTTGAAGGATTTATGAGAGGAAAGTGTCAGATTTAAAACCTAACCCACCTTTAAAGTTTTTGTTTATTGTTATTATGTAATTCTGTCTTGAGCATGTTTTTAATGAGCACTTTCTATGCAAAATCCCCCTTTTTTTTTTGTCAATTGAGTTTTTAATATTGTCCTAAAATTGCGTCCTCATCAAAAACACTGCTGAAGTTTTGTCTGTGAGATATTTCCCGTTGCCCTCAAAATACCATTCTGTGATGTCATTAGTAGATCTCTGAGATCTTCTACGTTGTTTTTAAGTCCATAAATCATCCAGAGCATTTCTGCAGCTGCAGCATATCAGGCAAGATCGGTTCAATTGTTTACATTGTGCAAATTCCTTTGAAGTCAGTAGATGGAGCTCTAACTCAACACTTGATGTGGGAAACACATGACTGTCATGTGTGATTTACTACACTGTTTTTAATGGTTTTGGTGCCTGGGATTCCAAACTGGAGATGCTCAGGAGCTTTTTTGAAAGACAAAAACAACACAAAAAAATACATCATATGTGTCCTTTAAAAAATACATTACATACAGTTTTGTCCCTCTAGTGACTCATCATCAACCGATTTATTCATGTAAAAAATTGTTTACAGTATCACCTCTGGATGTAAACATTTTGTGTCATTTAGCTTTTTGCTTGAGTTTCTACTTTGCAAAAATGGGCTAAGAAGCTAAGTTTTCCTATAACCAGTCAGAATTACTTAGAAATAAAATCTTATCCAGTTAAAAAAACTCAAATCCAGATTAAAATTCTAATCCAAGTCTTTAAGCAAGTCTATATACATAGTTTTTGCAGTGTAAAAGCTGTAAACAACACTTCCAAACTCACTGTGGTGAAGAAAAGAAGGGAGACTCAGAATGTATTAGATCAGTGGGGAACTTACTAATTCATTGTTATGGGTATTTTACTTGTGTGTTTGATTTGCAATCTGAACTTTTGAGAATTCCCAAGTAACAAGTACACAAGGATAGGTGGAAGGTAAAACATGGTTACAAACTCAAAAAAAGCAGTAAAACAACATCTTTAATGCCTTCATGTCCATATGATGAGTTCAACCCATACTGATGAACATACCAGGCAAAGCGTTAACATGGAAACAGCTCACCACTTTTAAAACTAATTCAAATTCAAGTCTTAATGTTAACTTAATAGAAGAAAGTTTGAGATTATTTATGCATGCATTTATCAGTGTGATACAGTGTTTTTGGTGTCTCATTATATCCCAGAATTTCATGAATTAATCACTTTGCAACACGTCTGCCTCTTCCAATTACATTATTCTTTGCATGAGCAGAATTCCATTTTCGCACTTCTGTGTCTTACTCAACTTTAAAATTAAGGCCGAGATCTCCAATAATGATTCAGCCACTTGTCAGATTTTAACTCCAGGGGTCACTTATTAGTCGCTGGCTTTCTAATTAAGGTTTCCTTTTGAGAGATGTAGATTAGTCCAAAGAAAGCACACATTTAGCACACTGGAGAAATGAAATTATTACAAAAATCATCTATCAGTCCGTCTGCTAAGTTGTCAAATTTTTCAATGGTGTTATACGGTAGGCACAGGCCCACTTTCGAGGCCTCCCAAAACCAAAACCCTAAAGCACTTTTCTGTTCACAATAAGAATGAATTTCTCTCTTATTGCTCATGGAATCTATAATATGTTCACGTACCATCACAACATTCCATTGTCATTCTTCATAAAGATGGAGGCCAAATAAATTAAATGGTATTCATATTATTTATTTGGATATTTCATGTCAAAGTGCAGTGTTATTAATAGGAAAAACAGCCTTTTTCTTACCACCTGACCTTGAGGCATCATCATATTTTTAGAACATAATCCATGCTATCATGCTATTCAAAAACTAATAGGTGATAGATCATTTAAATATCATTCTGTGTGACATTCAAGGCTTTGATGACAGATTTTTTTTTTGTAAAATTACACGTGTAGATTTTAAATGATCCAAATAAGAAAAGTAGTAGCTTATTTAAGTAAGCTAGTTAATACAATGCTCTCAATGCAACTAAAAGCTGACAAAACTTGTATTGCCATTGCAGTATACAACAAAAGAAACTGATTAAAAAAAATGACACATATTTTGTCATTTTTTTAGCCCCTGCTTCTCTAATGTCACATGAGATTAGTTTTAGATAAGGACGTCTGTAAAATTGACAATATTTTTCTGTGCATTTGGACAGAATAACTAATGCCAATAACTGACTTGTTTTACAAACTTTGTCCCAGAAACAGAGCTACACATTGAAATATGACGCTCGATCATTCATTGTGGTTATACTCCTACTGTTTTAGGTTAGTTTTAGGGTGAATTACTTGAGGTGTAGAACTCTATGGTAAGTGTTGTGGGGTTTTTTTTGTACTTAGCGGTGCTTTAGTCAGATTTTCCCAAAAGTAAGAAAAACAAATCTCACCTGCTTTCAGCTCGTCTGCGTCTTTTCTCTTTTGCTACAAAATACTTTATAAGTAGCGTTAAACTTTCAAAATCTAGATAAAAAATGAAAGTAGCATTTCAAATGTGATTGTAAAATTGTTCAATTAATTCACATGAGCATCTTTAGGCAAAACTAATTCAGTATGAAGGGTTAAGTCTGCCACTGCCTGGTCCGAACCCAGAATTTCCAATTGACACAAATTTTGTAATTGTGCAGTTAAATAATTGGAATTCTGGCCACCACTCATCCCGCCTGCGTTTCAAATCAATTCCACAACATACCGGGTACTCAGATTAGTTTATTTGCGTGACATTACATTGATTCTGCAGAAATCGTAATTTTTTCAGTTCCACTATTTTTTCCATGTTTTTTTTTCCGTCATAAGCAACCATGCTTTTCATACAGGAGATGATGTGTGTCCCTGATTGGCTAAATAATCTGTCAGTCACACCAGCTGGAATCGAAAGTGGGACATAGTGGCAAGACGATACATTTTTATTTATCGTCTGGATTTTGCAGGGAAGTAAAATAAATCTTGATAAATAAAGTACCAAGACTTTTTATTTATTTATAAAATTTCTTTAGATTTTTTCTCAACAAACTGACTGAAGCTTTGTTGAAATTCATTTCCCCAGCACTGTGTTTCAAATGTTTGTAATGAACTGGTTGGAAGGAGCTGGTTGGCCTGTGGCGTCTGCTTTGCATTGATTATACTTGTTTTCTGGTCTGTTGCAGTCACTAATCCATCAGCAGCGAAATGTGTTGATCTCAGCAGCCAAGAATGTCAAAGAACAAGATCTATTAGAAAGCATTTTAACAGGAAAGAAGTAAATAGCCGTTCACTTTTGTAGAAATGTCATTAAAGCAACAAACTCACATTAATCATTGTAAAGTCTCATCGAGCAGACAAATGGATAGTTTTTGTTTACAAGAACGTACTGTAAAATCCACTGTAATGAGCTTAAACCTTGTTGTGATGGTGGTTCCTCATCATTAGCTTAGTCAGAGTTGGATTTTAAATGATTCATGTGAGTAATCCTGTAATATTAATTGTGCAGCTGAGGTCTGAGGGCTCAGAAAATTTCATCTACTGTTTTGTACTTTGTATTAAAAAAAGCATAGTCCAGACAGTGAGTATGAGCTAAGTGGGAGCAGGTTATCTGTGAGATCAGACAAAAAGTGGGCTGCTTCTTTAATGACCAGTCCACAGTCTTGAACATAGTCACTGGGGCTCAAGGCTGGAACAATGTTATCTTCATCCCAGAACAAAGAAGGAAAAAAACAGCCGGTCCACTTCTCCTTGAGCACACTTTTAATTGAAACGTATCCCCTCCAAACTAATGAACTGCTTTAACTCTTATCTGGCAACGCTGGGCTTATGTTTAAGAGGATGTAGAAGTGTGGTTGTAATATTACTGTTACAGAGAAGAAGCAGTGGAATTGGGATTTCATTTCATTTTTATTATTATTTAATATTTCATTTATTTCAAATGTTCTCACAGAATCCAGAAATGATGATTTAGATTCTTAAGGTTTTACTGAGCCATCCTTAACAGACTAGGTCTGGGCAATATCATAATAAGTCAAATTATGAGCTCAACCCTGTGACAGTCACAAATCCATATTGTGATTTCCTATTTAGTATGTAATGCATCTGTGTGCTCAATGTCTGTTCAATGTCTGACTATTTTTTCCCAAACTACTTCTTTTAGCCTCCAAGTTGTTTTTCATAGTGACTTTGTTGTTGTTGTTGTTTTTTTATTTGAAATAATAAAGGTAGTGAACTTCAAGTGTAATGATAAATATGTATCCATTTTAGGGCTGTAGTTCTTTAGTCGTTTAGTCGATTAATCGGTCGATGGGGCTTTAGTCGACCAAAATTTGTATTAGTCGACCCAGCCCGAGCCGCGCACGTCGTGTCCGAACCCGACCGGAACCTGTGCCTAAGCCGAGCCCGAAGAGAGCCCGTCCCGCCCACTCACTGAACTGTGGCGTTTTAATGACAGAAAAAGCTTCTTATGATGTCCAACGTGTTTAATGTAAGTGTGTCTCGCCGCTAAACGCGCTTCCTCTACTTCTCTCTCTCTCTTTCTCTCTCTCTCTCTCTCCCTCTCCCTCTCCCTCCATCCCTCTTGTTCTTCTTTCTCCCGAGCGCGTAACGGCGCACTTTCTCTCTGCTTCTTCCTCACCTTTTACTTGATCCGCGGATGAAACGAAAGACGTGCCTTCCCGTCTTTCGTTCTCCTTTCTCTTTTCCTGCTCCACGCTTATTCACAAGTCTTCTCTCTCTCTCTCTCTCTCTCTCTCTCTCTCTCTCTCTCTCTCCTCACTCTCGTGCCGTATAGTTGGCCACTTAAACACTGACTTTTTTTATCACTGCGGTGTTTTGTGCTGTTTCTGACCGGCTGTAATATCCGCGAAGCGCACGTGTATACGGCTCTGCGTCTTGGCCAACCCGGCCCACATTTCTCACGTAGTTGTCTGCACGGCTCGGCCAGAATTAACTCTGCCTTTTTATATAAACACACTGTGTCATATTCATTTCTGTGTAATTGTTGTTTTGCATACTCCATTGCACTTTGCTTTTTTGCGTCAGATATTGTCAGATCAACTATATTTTTTTAGCTTCAGAGTTTAGCACTTTTTAGTCGACTAATCGGTCGTGGAATGTCTTAGTCGACCAAGAATTTCTTTGGTTGATAAGCCTAATCCATTTATGATTGGGACATGGATTTTTATCATAAATCCATGTCTAATGTTACAATCAATGTTAGAAATGGTTAAAAACGTATTGTATTTTGAAGAGACACACAATGTCACTTGTTTTAAGATTTTTTTTTTCAAACGTTTGGTCGCTTGTTTTCTCTGAAAATTTGTTCATCCTTTTACAGCTGGATCAGTGGCTCTACTCCGAGCCCCCCCTCCCCTGTGACCATCAGCACCCTGCCACCCTGTGAATATTCTGGATCGCTTTAAGGCAAAACATGATCTCTTCCAGCGCTCAGGGAGTAAAAGCTTTTGACTTTCCACCTCAGAAGTGAATTTGTTCTTTTCTTGTCTGTTTGTCTACTCCACTCTCCTGCCAAGTCCACATCACTTACCTGTGACACAAAGAAGTTGTGAAGCCATTTTACAAAAACAAAACCGAGTAAACTGAAAAAAAAAAGTGAGTTTTGCTTTGCTTGTTTTATTCTGTCTTCACAGTTTTTGTACTGTGAGCACTTTAGTCAAAGTTGTTTTTAAAGCACTTAATAACTAAAGTTGATTGATTGATTGATTTTGATTGATCATTCCACCCGTACACTTTTTCTGGCAGCACATTTTTGGGTTAGTGATTAGCCTAATTTACATTAGCCACAAATACAGTAAACATCAAAATGATGTAATGATATCATAAAGGCGCACTGTGTAACTTTTTGGAGGTGAAAAGTCATCTACACAATTCAGTAGAATTAGAAAGTTGGAGTTTCTGAATAGAGATGCCATAGCATGAAAATAATCAACTAAAATAACCACTTTTCTGCAGATACAAACATGTCCAAGCCAAATAATAGACTATTTTGTGCTCAAGCCTGCTCAAAGTAAAAATGCAGATTTTTCTGAATTATTTAGTGTAACAAAGGCATCTAAATGGCAAAATTATGCATTTATTCAAGTTTGTTTTTGGCTAAAAGTTGCGCAGTGCACCTTTAAATGAAGATGAATAGGTATGGCTTATTACCAATTTTATTACCAATCCATTTTAGACCAATTTAATTTCACAGTATCACTAAATGTAAAAGATGAGTTTGATTTTAAGGGGCAAAAATATCTCTATAACTTTTCAATCATACAGTCATGTGCTTCAAAGCAGAAGACAACTTGCATCTCAGTAATCCCCACTCTGCTGCATTTCTCTGGAGGCTAAGTGCACATCTTTGTGAAACCACGGTAACGTAGCCATCCAAAAAGCCTTCTGGCACATATTGCACCTCACAGGACAATGCACGGGCCCATCCTCTCACTGTGATCCCTCTGAGCCGATAAATCAGTAAAGGTTAACCCCCATTGCTCTCCGTTCCCACTTTGTGTCAGCTGGGTTACTGTGTATCTTTACCGCACGCCTCTTCAGTTCCCACAAAACAACAACTCGTGTATACCCTGAGAACGCGCGTGGGTGGCTTGAATGGGAAGCGACATGCTGTTTTGCCATTTTTCACTGAAAGCCTATCTGCTCGACATAATGCTAGGGATCCTTTTCGCCGCTGCGTATGACTCACTGGGTTACTTTGTGGAGTTTAACGCACCGCCGCTGTTATTAGATATGAAGTCCGCTCAATTTTTAATATCTCCTACCGAACACCGGGATGGAGGCTGACAAATAATGAATAATTTAAATTGGACGGTGTCTAAATGTTATAGGAAATACAGTAGTGTGCAAGGTTTGGTCGGGATAGTAAGAGGTGTATGTTCTTGTGTGAAAAGTGATAAGGGCATTATTAGGAAGTAGTGCTAAGGATAAAATATGCACTGTATGTTATCAGAAATATCAAGGATGCTTACATTTACAATGTAAAATGAGTAGTGAATAAAAGGATAAGTTGGCTGCAGTGATGACACAGCAAAAAATGAGTTACAAGATGAAAAAAGAGTAAAAATTTGTATTCTGTGGGTTTTAGCAACTTAGTACAACAGAATGTCTACAATATATTTTCATTTAGTGACCAGATTTCATTCATTCATTTTCTATTGACTTGTTCTCGTTTGGGGAGTGTGATCCAGTGACTTTAAAAAGGTCTATGCTCAATTATCACTTTTTTATTTTACAAAAAAAACGTGAATTTCCCCCTATAGATATCTTAAATTAGTCTGCCCTCTACTGTCTACTTCTAATAATGTCCCGTTTGTTCACAAAACGTGACTAAGTTTGTCATTGTTATTAGAATTGTGGCTAACTGTTGTTAGCGGGCACGTCTCATGCTTAACAGCTGTGAAAAAGCTTAAAGCACAGGGAGTATACCGATGTTCCCCCTTTCTATGGACAAGGATCCAATGCCCCAGGGGAACAGCGGTCCTTCGTTTAAGGAAAAGGTCCGCTGTTCCCCGGGTCCTTAAATCCTCTGCTTTCCATAAATGGAGGAGCAGCGGACCCTTTTCTTAAACGAGGGCCCAATGTTCCCAGGGTGCATTGTATCCTCGTCCGTAGAACGGGTGAACATCGGGCCTGGTGAACACTGGACCCGGGGAACATAGAGCCGATCCCAAAGCACATCGTGATAAACAATTTGGAGGCTCAGAATGTATTAAGTAAGTCGGCAAAACAAGTAGACTGAAGTAAGAAGTTTAAAATTTACTATTTGGACTGTCTCATCAACATCTCTGCCGTGTTTATTTTTCATATTTGGAAGAGCGAGTGGCAGTGCTTATATAAGACCAACAGCCCCGGAGGCTCACTCCAAAATGTAATTTTATTGTACTCTGTGATAATGACAATAAATTTGTCAAGAAGCAACAATTTGCCTACATTATCTTTAAGAGTGGAAAATCCTGCACAGTGGCCAACCCATGGCAGGGTTAACACACAGAGACAGGTACTTCACTAGGGCATTTACAGTGTTGCAGTGAGAAGAAGATATAGTATCCTGAGATTAATAATCCTTGACTAATTATCACGAATTTTAAAAGCATTGGAAAAAGCCGCTGCTGTACTGCACATCAGACTGTAGCTTTATTTTGCTTTGTGTGAGCCATTGGGAGTGCACATATCAGCGCCTGTGCAAATAGTCTAAAGTTTGCCAAAACTTCTATCACCATCAACCACTTGGACCTCACTTAAAAGTTTGTTGAGGATTAATTGCATTCAGAGGCCAGTGTGCTGCGAAGAGGAGGCAACAGGGAAGGAGGTAAGACTTCAAAAGACAGTGCAAGAAGAGTGCAGTGGAGGGAAGGAGGTTTGAGTAATTTGAGTACTTGAACATGTTACCAACTGATGCATTACCCCATATTGGGAAGCAAGAGCTCTAACCACTTTGCTACCATGCACCCTAACATTCAGTAATATCGAAAACAATCCAGTAAATATAGAGATTTGAAACTAACGTACAAAGCAACCTGACTCTGCCTGATAGATTTTTGCGGTATTTGAGTTTACAAACTCTTGAGAATTATCTGGATCTGGTTTGATACTGGCTGATGTGTGGCAGACTCAACAAACTGAAACAAACTTGTTGGCTCTAAAAGGATGCTTCGACCAAACACCTTCAACTGATCATCATGACATTCCACCTTTTCCCTATGGCTTTAGTCTCTTCAGATTGATCAAATAAGACATATACACAAATTATGTAAGCCAGGTCAGGAACAGAGATGAGTTTTCCAAGACACTGAAACTGATCAGAAACATATATTCTGGAGTGTGGACACAGAGAATACTTTGGTGCAATACTGGTGTTTTGGCAGATCCTCAAAGTGTGGACAAACCTCTAAGGCAAAGAAATAAACATCCAACAAATAACCAAACAACAGTATGTGGTCCTCTTGTTTAATATCCGCTTCAACTTTACAATTTAGGCACAGTTGGCTGCATAATAACTTCTACGATGTTATGAGACAGCACATAAAGCAGATATTCACGTCTTATCTTCACTATTGATCCACTCGCTTATGGAAATGGGAGCAAACTGTATTTCATCACAGTGATTAAAACTCAATAGAAAGATCTCGCTCAGTCTAGGCTTGTTGCATATTCATTTTGCTTCACATCCACAGAATAATTAGACATTGATTATCGGAGCGCGGGACAGAGGCCGAATCGTTAGTTTGTGAGAAGAGAGTGGGAGGAGCGCACTGAGCACATTACTGTCTCTCACACTCAAAGACAATAGCAAAGTTGTTGTGGAGAGATGTAGTGTGTAATCACAATTTGGAAAAGAAATGGCTGAAAAGAAAACCTAATTATGGACACTATCACACCCAGTGGAGATTTCCTGAATATAATTTAACTTTACAGGGGCATAGTGATTGGTTGGAGGTAGCTTTGCTGAGAATGTGCTGTTTGATTGGTGTTGATGGGTATTGTTCTCATATACTTTTTTGGCTGTGATCCAATACTTATACTTTGTCTGGTGCTGATACCAAAACCCAGCCTTCCTATGGATAAGCATGTGAATACCACACTATGTAAACAGCGTGTCATATAAACGCAACTTCTATTTTGTGCGCGTTTCTGTCCTAGTTCATTTCAATGGTGAATGTTAAGGCGTGTTGTTATTCATGAATACTAATACAATCCTAATCCTAACCTTAACCAACTCCAAGCCTAAGAGCTAAACTTACCCATTTTTGCAACTTCAGACCTAAAGTTAGTCGTTAATCCCTTGAAAAACCTCGTGTTTGTCGTCAACCACTAGGCGTGTCCAGACCACGCCAGAAAAAACGAGCGTGTAATTGCATGCCAAAACAGGCAGAGGGCGTTGTCATGACACGCAATTTGTCATGGCGTGCTATTTTACGCAATCCATGAGAACACGTTGCAAAACCAGTCCCATGCCAAATATTGCCTCAAATGTGTTGTACACTAAAATATGCTATGGAAACTGGCATTGCACCATTGGGGTTTGTTCGCTCCATACTGAGCTCCCTAAAACCAGGCCCATGTAAACAGGGCATAATGTTGCAGGGTTTCCCATTCAGCTACCTCAACAAACGGCAGATGCAATCCGATACCCACAACTTTGACAGCTCATCATGGACGATTTCTTAGACTACGCTGAACCTGAAACTTTTGCTGTGTTTTTCATAAATTTAAGGAAAAATGGATGGCCTTTTAGGAATTAGCCATCAACAAATACTTCTATGACTCTTTGCTCAGATAATAGTCTCTATTGTGTACATACGAGTTAGGAGCTGATGGGATCATCAGTCTACTTATCCTGCTCTACTCCTCATGTCGCGTGGTTATTAAGAAGTATTTGGGATTTTGAAGGTCTAATCACTAGTCTATGTAAATCACATTACAGATTGGTTCTCACTCATGGCATTCAAATACTATGTCCTTACGTGCATCAAGCACAGATCTAGTGTAGTAGTACTCGGACTCGTCTGGGTCTTAAGAGACTGCTTTTTCAAGGTCCTTGTCTCATCTAGGACTCAAGCGCATTTGGACCCAGTCTTGTCTTGGTCTCGATGGTGCTTGGACTTGGTCTTGTCTAGAACTCGGTCTTATCTTGGACTTGGTTTTGGACTTTTCTCTGACACCGAGACCACATTTCCTTACCATCCTGCTCTACTAAAGCTGTACCAGGAGCGTGGTGACCAGTCCCAGGCACAGTTTGAATTAGGAACGTACAATAAGATAAAGCAGACACTGATTTTGTATAGAATTATAAAGTTGGTTGATTTGATGGACTACGATCTTGATCATATCTCAGTCTTGTCTCGGTCTCGAACCTCAGTGGCTTTGGTCTTGTCTCGATATTGGCAGTATGTGGGCTCAGAAAGGTCTTGTTCTTGATTAATTCTGTCTTGATCTACAAGCATGGATGAGTGTTTGTGGAGGCTTGTTCATCCGTGAGCGCTGACACTGGTTGAATGTCTCAAGAAGATGGGGAAAAAAAGTTGTCAAAAAGTAACAAATAGATTCAGAAGAGAGGAATAAGACAAGGGTTTCCGCAGAGTTTTTTGTATGCAAAGGTCTGTCTTAAACCTCAAACTGGACTTAGCATAACTTATCTTAGGGCACATTGATATACTGTTGTAATCCCTGACAAGATCGCTAAACAGGCAACCGCAGATCTATTTGCACTTTGGATAGGAACAAATAAAACAAATGAAACAAATAATCCCTTTATGCATTTTGAGAAAACAACCTTTGAAGTTTTTGTGTTCCATGTAACTCTATGAATGAAGTGGACTCAATGACATAATAAAACCCTCTTAAGGAACTGATTGGACAATTTGTTTTGACGTAAAAGCCACATGCAGCTTAACACAAACAGATAGAACTTTTTGGCAGCAGTGGTGAAGCATGACTCAGAAAATCTGCCACATTACACCCTCTATAACTCATCTGTAGGCTTACATACTTCTGCTCGTGTCACTGACATTTGTAAAGTCCTCACTCAAAAGCAGTACTATCAAAAGCAACGACACTACATCATTAGGCAAAACATTACTGGCGTGTTCGATAGCCTCCTCATTGCTTTCCCCATCTGTTATGTGAGGTGCGAATGAAAACTATGCCGATGTAAAATGCAAACTTTGAGACAGCGGTCACACTTGAAGCATTCGCAATTAAAAAGTTGTTTATCAGCGCTCCCAGTCAATGCACTCAAAGGCATAGCAATGAGCCGGCCTGCATTAGAATCGAGAGAGAGAGAGAGAGAGAGAGAGAGAACAAGGGGATCAGGTGAAGAATGGGGGCTACTGCTACTTAACTTTATGTGCTCTGTCGCATAGTGAAAAGTGTTATTAATTATCAGGCAAAAGCTTAATGCTAATTAGTAATACAGTGACGCAATAGACAGTCATGGATGAAGTGTAGATTTGTAGTGTAAGTGACATCATGAGGGTGGTGGTGTTAAACTACAGATTTTCAATGTAGACTTTCAAGTTATAAAGCACCTCCCGTATGAGACGGAGTGCTTATAACTTACAGCTATAAGTAACACACACAACTCACATGCTCTGTTTAAGTTTAACTGACTTTTAGAAACTTGAGGCAGAAATTGTACTTCATTTTTAAGTTAAATTGTAATCATGTATAACTTTTTGCAGTGTAGAAACAAGGCAATTCGAGTGCAAATTCAGCCAAAATAGGCCATAATGAAGCAGATATAAAACTTTTTACCAGTTGGATTTTTGTTTGTTTTTAAGAATTGATTTGACTAAAATTTGCATTGACATTTGTTAAGACTCAAAATTGCATCAAATCAGGCTTGGAATGAGATAAATCATTCATTAAAAACTTTCAAAATCTTGTTCAGTCCAAGACTGTAACGTTTGTGATACACTTTTTGTTCAATGCAGTATAAGAAAATGTATACATACCACGATACAAAACTAGAGTTTTTTACATACTTGTGTTACGCCGTATATATTGCACGGAATGAAAAAGCGAAAAAAAAAATCACACAATATTTCATAGTGTAAAACACACAGGTTTTGGTTGAAGCCATGTGAGGTCATTTTCTTTAGGTTTAACAGGTAAGTTCAGGGTATAGTCAAATGGGTAAGTTCAGGGCTGGGGCTTGGGGTACGTTAAGATCAGGATAAGGATTTTGTTAATATTCATTATTAATAACAATCTTTACAACCACTATAGAAATAACATATTTACGCAAAAACAAAAACAAAAAAAAGCCATTACCATTACCAAAGCCATAACTATTATGTCATGGTATATATGCGCGTTCTTGCGAGATCAGGTTGTTTGTCAAATAAGTCGAGTCAAGTCGTTGCATGGGCAAGTCATGAATATCCCATTTCAAAACAAAAATCAAATGGCTAGCAGGTATGTAGAAATCACTGCCATTTGATTTTTCAGTATTTGTTGCATCTGTGTGGTAGAAGCCTTCGCTCGCAACTGGTCTTGCTTCTCGCTTCAATGGAAGGGCTGTAGTTCTGATAGCAACATGCATAATTACTGGTTTAATTGCAGGGATACTGTAGTACAGGAATCTACTTGGGTTAAGTTTGGGCAGTCCATGTTCAGGCTTAGATTGGCTCAAGACAGCTCAGCAGCGTCAATCCTCGACATGATCCATGTAAAATTTACAGTCTTTACAGAAAATACTGTATTTGGCTCTCTGAGTGCTACCAAATCAAATTGGACCCATAATTGCTTTAAATTAAACTAAACAAGAACAAAATTTATAAAACCAAAAAAGTCCTTCATTCAATTTCTATTGCTTTTTCCTGTCAGCAATGGAAAAAAGGTGACTATCCCAATGACTTTGGGCCTGGACAATAACTCATTGCAGGGTTAACACATAGAGACAGAGAACCATTCACTCTCTCATTCTTTCATTCAATAGGAACTTGAGCTACTGCATGTTTTGGAGGTGGGAGGAAGCTAGATACCAGAGAGAACCCAGTTAATACACGCAAAATACCCAAACTCTACCCAAAAATATTGTGATGCATTGATTTGGTCCACCCTGGGATTTGAACCTACAATCTCCTAATTGAGAAACCAGAGCTTTAACCACTCTGCTACTGGGCACATACACATTTGTGTACAACATTTGTCTCTAACTAAAACAGTCAAACTTGCAGAGAGCTTCATGCACCAGAGAGAGTCTGCACATCACCAGTCGTACATGTGTCACAGTGTGAGAAAACTTTGTCACAAGGAAAAGACAGCATGCAATCTGGGTGAGAGCTGGGAATCGATCTCACGACGCTGGGACCAAACAAAAAGAGCTGGAATATGTGCTGCTGCTTAGACCAGTCATCAAAAGTGGAGGCACATGGCTGTAAACAAATCCATTCTATTATTGTTGTTTTTGTCTATCATGCTTTGTTATTGAATACTCGCACATTGCTAAACCCACCACATACCTGAGCTCTTGTGCTGCTCTCGCTCTGTGTTTCTATTCCCGTGCTGTGAGTCAGTGTGCTCACTTTGTCATGACACGCTGCAGGTTCTCTCCTCAGTCTGCGGCCTCATTAAGTGCTCTGTCCCCTGCTGCGCCTCACACGCTGCTTCTTCTACTCTCTGTAATAAACACGCCATTCACCTGTGTCCTGCACTTCAAAAAACAAATCTGTTTATAGGATTACAAGTGCTGACATCTCCATCAATTGGTTCATGCTTTTGAAAAATGAAAGTTTTAAGACATAAGGAAATTTTGCAAAATGAAACTGGTAGAAGTGTGGCATTTTGTATGTTCATTCATTTATTAATTTTTTACCTCCCATTGTTCCTTTTAGGAGTCCAGGGCGACTGAAGGGTAAACCAGTGACTTTGTGCCTCAGACGGGGGAACACCTGGGACAATGACCAAGTCATGAAAGGCACAGAGAAACAGAATCATTCACTCTTTTACAACTATGACCTTTGCTTCGATGTTTTTGGAGGTGAGTAGAAGTTAGACCCGGACATGAGCAGAACATGCAAACAGAAGATGTTTTGCATATGTGACAAACAATTGTCTCACACTGTTTCTTTTAATCCAGATACAGCTTGTCCAAAATATGGCCATGGGCAAAATGCAGCCCTCAGGCCAATTTATTTAAGTCCTTATGTTTTCATAAATTAAAGATATACACTATAAAATTCTAAGGTCAATAGAGAAAAATGCGCAGTCTGCCATCTTTACTCGGGTTGGATCTGGCCAATATTTCACATCTCTGTTTGCTGATTGTCCAAATGAACTTCCTGGTTTTGTGAAACTGTCTGTTGCTCTAACTTAGTCAGAGGTCACAGGCACTGGGTGGTACCAGCTGGCTAGGAAAAATAGATCCACAAATGAATTTTAATAAATGTATGGAAAATGTGTGAAATTATCGTTTTGTGAGGAATGTGAGTCCAACCTGAAAGACCATTCACACCAATGTAATTGCACTCAGTGTCCCAAGATTCACGCTTGGACATCCTGGATGTTTGTTTGAGCTCATCTAAAATCCTTGTGCTGTTGCTGCTGCACTGACTATTGTTCAGGAAAGAGTGATCTCTTCTGAATGAGACTCCTGATTGGTTGGACTCACTGCATCAACTGGAAAACTTCAGTTGATTGCAGTCATCAGTTTGGCACGGTGTGAGCGGGCCTTAATGTGTACACTAAAACTCTTGTTTTTGACTAACAAACTCATCATATTCGCAAATATTTTTGTTCTGACATAATTCACATGTTTAACATTGATTCCATTAGACAAATCAATACATTTCTTTTTGAGTCTAAGTTTAATTCCTGTCATCTTGCACGTGCTGATCAAACACACTTCCTCTTGTTAAGAAGATTTACCTCTCTAAATGATTAATTTCATTGCTCTCTAAAAATGTAAATTCGATTGCTTTGTAGCCTGAAGCGTATACGTACGTCAGGCTGATAGAGGTGAGAGAGCTTTGGCATTTGGAGCACTTGTAAAAGTCAACGTGCCCTGCTATGCCACACATCCTCCGGCGGCACACATGACAGAGCCCATATTTGGAGTATGAAGCATCACCACGGAAACGATAAGCCCACTTTTCCCGATTAGCATATGTTCTTATTGTGGAACAGCTGAGGCATGCATCTTCTGTAATAACAAATGTACACGTTTAGTTTGGCACAGCAGCGTGGAGAAATATGGAGCACGTGTGAAATCCATTACACAGGCCCATGTTTCTAGAATATTGATTCATTTGTCTTCATGGTGGATGAGAGTGTAACACATGAGGCTGCAGAGTGTAAAATTGCTTTGGTTTATGGTTGAAATGTACTGTAATCAATATTTAAGCATATGTCGGATTAGGTTAAGCTGTAGTTTTGTGCATATCTATTAAGTCTAAAGAATATTGTTTTTGTTCAAAGTTTGTGCAGGAGACCTATTGTTTTTGCCACCATGTATTTAGTAATACACTATGACATGTAGAGGAAAATTCATTTGGTCTTCCAAGGTATTCATCAGATTGTTTTTTGTTTTGACAGACAAGTAAAGTGATTTTCATACCTTGGCATGTTTCAAATATTTTCTGTGTCCTTCCTCGTGCTGTGACACGGTGATGTGTCATGCCAGGTGTTTTACAGATTCTACTTGGATTAGTCCGAGAAGAGCACCATCTGACAGGTCCTTGAAAGCTAATAGGCCCCTTTGTCTCTGTTTACTGCAGCCCAGTCTCCAAAGAAAATGTAAATGTAGAACGAAATGTCAAAAACATACGATAAGCACGTTTTCATGCCTTTTTCACGTCAGTATGTTCCAAAAAACCAAAACAATCATAAATTTGGTTGAAGCCACATGGCGACATTTCTTTTGGACCTAACAGGTAAATCTTAACCTACCCCAAGCCCCAGTCCTAAACTTAACCTTTTGGTAACTTGAAGCTGTTAAGCCCAGAAAATGTCGCCATATGGCTTTAAACCAAAATTTGTGGTTATTTTATGTTTTCTTTTGTTGCATACTGACATAAAAAAGGCTTGACAACATGCTTATTGTACGTTTTTTCATTGTATAACTATATTTTCTTCAGAGACCATGTTGGTTTACTGTCCTTGAGGCATGTTTTTGGATCTCAGTTGGCAATTATTTTACCGTTTTCCCAATCCACAATGTTTAAAACAGCTGTCAGGACATGTCACTAACACTATGACACCTTCTAGACTAAAATCAAAAAAGTGGCGTCATTGGAAAAAAATTGCAATTTTACTTTGAGTGACAGGGTTAGGGTTAGGATTATTACACTACTTTTAACACAATATAGGATTTGCACAAAATATTGTGTTTTAACACTGTAAAATAACATCTGCGGCATTCAAATTTTGTGGAAAAATACAATATGAGAAAACTTCCAATACTACTCTACACTGCCATTGCGGGCACAAACCTAAATGGGCAAGACTAAACACTAAACACCAGGTCTGAACAAAGACAAAACCCAAAATCAAACAAGGTCTGGTGCAGAATTAAGACTAAGTTTAGAAGGCCAGATTTAAGTGGTCGGAGGGCCTGATTTGGCCCCAGGGCCATATGTTAATAGCTTATGTTTGTTGAATAATAGTAAAACAAGAATGGAACTGATTTGTTGCAGGTACTCAGTGAGTTTGGTGGAGGAAGCTCATGGAAGTGGAATAAACTTGAGAAAAACTTCAAAATCCAGGTACTTAAAAACAATCATAAGCCAAATGAAGGAAAGAAATAAAATGCTTTATTGTTGTGGCATAACACACTATTAACATGTTTTTTGTTTCTTTTCACTCCAGAAAGTTACACAGTGCACTTTAAATTCAATGGATGTTTTGTATTATGTAGATTTCTGATGTGAGTGGGTTGTTTTCATTATTACTGAATATGAATGCTATGAGCACATTATGCAATTAGAAAACAGTCTATAGATTTACATAAGCATTCTCAACAGCCTTAGCTCCCACTCGAAAAAGTCAGGCATCAAATCCCAAACAAAAGTCACCCCCAGAGGAGCTCCCGCATCTGTACTCCATTTACTGACCACCTGTTATTTCACCAAAGCCACTAACGTTCACACTGTTCCCAAACACAAGGTTATGCAAATGAGACTGCCTCCATCACTGTAGCTTTGAAAAACAGTTCACTTCAGGCAAATGTAACGACTTTGTTTGTTTGCTCATTATTTTAACATACTAAGTTACCACGCATACACAAGACTGCTAAATTCTTTTAGACGACAAACATTTCATGTGTTTTTTTTTCAGATGGTGAAGAAGCAAATAATGTCGTAGTGGTCCCCCTACAGCTCTCTTGTGCAAATACACTCATCAAATCAGCCAAAATTGTGTTGTTGTTTTTTTAATTGAAAAAATAGAGCAAAAATAATCAAAAAATATCTACACTGCCAACTTGGTTCATTTATATAGCACATTTACATAGACAGATGTCCATGTTCCAAAGTGCTTCACACAGCAACCTTCCCTCACTGTGTGATGGCAAGCAGTCCTGGGGCAGTTCAGCAGAGGCATTCGCCTAAACACTTGGCACCTCAACCTCCGACCAGCCCCAAACCATGTTATTGGCCAACTTTAAAAATAAAAGAGCAGCAGAGAAGCAATATATGCTTCAGACATCCGTAAAACAGATAATCATACAGATTTACAAATGAAGCTCAACAGTGACCGCCCACTTCCTGTTCAACAAGCATGTTAAATATAGGAGCTTTGAACAAAATTAGATTAAAACTTCCTCAAAGCTAATCAGCTTTGTGATGAGTCAGGACATAAGACCTCAACGTTACTATAAACTTTAATGTTATTAAGAATTTTTGCCAAATTTTAAGATGGATGTGCTTTTTAGACTGAAAACCACGTGCTGTGGAGCACATAGCCTCGCTCGTTAAACTCTTCCTATTTGAATTTTGCAAACCTCTATTGCACTTTACAATGGGGCAATTTTCTTTCAGAACCAGGGCAATCTTCCACTGTTGAGCTCCATAGAGACAGATCAATATGGCTTTTTCCACTATCAATCAAACTCAACTACGGAAGACACCCTGGTTCTTGAAGTACAAACCCTCATTATAAACTCTCAGACGGTTTTAAAGTTTAAAGACATGTCACAGTTAGCAAGAAACATGCTAACAATATGGCAAAAACCCAATATTGGCCTTGCATGAGAAACTTAAGGCAGATAGCCGATGCATTAGTCCAAATGGGTTTACGAGTTGTTTAAATGCATAAATATATTGCAATTCATTGAAGGATTTGTCAAAAGCAAAGGACAAAATTCCCATTAAATTATTTTACCTTTCTTTACTTTTACTTTGGGCATTAGAACTTTTATAATATGTGTAATAAAGAACAAATGACAGTCATGTGTTTCTTATGACTGATAATTGGGTTACTACTGCCAAGGAAATTACATAGAGAAAATAATCAAATCGATCTTGATTTCTATGCTAAAGGTCTAAACCAGTCTGAAAGGTTTATGGACTGAAAAACAAAAGGTCTCAGAGTTCTACAGTACATCACAGATCTGGTACATTGAGAACAGTGTTTTCTGAGGCTCACACGAAAAACAATAAATTCTCACAAACAGAACTCAAGCTGTGTGTTTTTGAAGAGTACAATATGTATTAGTGCAATCTTTCAGGAGAAGGTGAACGACACACATTATTTAATTATTTAGAAAGACTTCAAAGCTCTCTAACCCAACACTGGCCATCACTCCTCCACCCTCCCACCGTCTCTGTAATGACACCCTCCTCTCTGTGACAAGCCCCTGATGGATGGGGTGATTACTGCGCTCCTCGGTCACACAAGCGCTGTCCTCACTTAATTGGCGCACAAGTGGACAACAAGAGCGCCGCCATATTGCCTTTTATCCCTCTCCTCTACTCCCTTTCCCTACTCTTAACTTGTCATTTAACTAATCTTGTCCTGTCTCCCTGTCGACAACCCGAGTCAAAACGGGCAGAGTTGGAGATAAGTTACATGGTCCGGAGTCATTTAATTTGGAGCAGATGTTTTCCCGGCAGACTGACAGCAAGATCCTTCCTCCCGTTCCCCGAAGGAAGTGCCGGCACGGACACATTACGGATGCTTGTGGCGCTCCCGGTGATCATTAGAACCGCGCAGGACCGGAGCAGTTTAAAGATATGAATGTACACCAGTGGACATACAGTTGTTGGAGCCTGCGGGAACGGGATGACAGCAAAGGCCAGAGCGTTATACCTTGAAGCAGGAGCAGCGGTGCGGAGGCATGAAGGCTGGGGAAAAGAAGAGAGAGAAAGTAAATGTGAATGTGGTGAGCAGTGGTGTCCTTGTGCTGTCCAAAAATACATTTTCCTCTATAGAGTCTTGTTATGAAGAGGATTTGGCGAGTAATATTGAACTTGTGCTTATCTGCAGAGAGGCAGGTAGAGGCAACAGACATTTATCTCACCGGAGTCTTACTTACTTCTGCTAAGTATGCTTCAAAGTGTCACATACAACCTTTGTTTTTTAGAAAGATAAAAAGACATATATCTGAAATCGACATGGGAGCTTTTAAAGGAGTATTTATGTCATTGAAATGTGTAACAATCTATTGCAGCATTTAACATTTTGTTCATTATATCAACAAGTCTATCAACCTTCTGTTTAAAACTGTTTTTACATTTAAAAATGACTGAGGAACTCATTACTCAGCTATTCAGTGTTTTTCAACCAGTGTGCCTTGAGTTGCTGCCAGGTGTGCCTTGAAAAATGTGTCAAATGTGTTTTTAGTATTCAATCTATAAAAAAGCTTAATCAGATTTAATTAAATGATTTACAAACTGGAAGTGTTTGGCATAACTTTGCAGCAAGAAAAAAAAAAGCAAAAGCAATGACATTTATGCATTTAAAGAGTAATTAATGATGTTCTATGTAAAATTGAATAATTTGTGTTCCAAAGTAGCTTGATTTGGCCACATTTGAAGAGGTGGTGTGCCATGACTCAAAAAAGGTTGGGAAAGACTGGTTTAATTTTAATGCATTTGGACTACTGAGTCTTCATCAGGATAACTAAACAGTTACAGGTGGAACATCTCAACCCACGGAACAGTAATCTCACCAGAACTCCAATGGAGGCTGCAAAATTATTTCTGTAGGTGTCTTGATAATATGTAACATTTTTTAGCTTTGAAAAGGTTGCAACTTTTCAAATGCAGTGATAGATTAGATTACTTGCAGATGAATTTCTCTAGATTTATGTCTTCAAAATAAAACAATAACATAACAAAGACACTTTATCACTTGTGGGTAGCCTATATTGTTTTTTTTTACAGTTGTTATTTTAAGAGTTACGAGTGAAAAGGTTGAAACTTTTGCTGTAGGACACGCATTTTCTTCTTGTACAAACGACTTATAAAGACACTGTTTCAATGAGCAGCTTTTTGTAAGTTCAGATTTGAGTCAGTGCAACATTCTATGACCACTATTTCATGTTAGTTGTTTTTATTGTTGAAAAAGTGTTGCATATACCAAGCTTACTAACATCATCTTGTTACACTTGAGACAGTCCAAATGTCCACACTCACCCCTATCTCTCATTGTCCTGCACTGTTCAATAATGACTTCATATTGACTTTTTATTGTATTTGGACACACAGCACTGAACTTTCTGCTTGAGTGAAAAAATAGTCATAAATACTCTCTGACATACATTATTTATAGACTATGATCATTATACACGTTTTATTTAACTTAGAAGCCATGTTAAACATAAACATGAATATCAACTAAGATAAGCAGCTTCACATCTTTACAGCTAACTTTTTCAAAGAGTGTTTTGTTCCTAACCTTGACTCAGCAGTGCTTGGTTTAAACTGCTCTTTTATCATCTTTCGTTCAGTGATAATATTTTCAGTTAACAACTTGTCATGATTGTTTTGTTTTTCTCGCAATGCATTATTATATCCATTGTGGGAAATTTTGAGTGCACTAGATTTTGACCTGCTGGACGTTCAGACACAGCTAAAATGATGTGACTCCCCTAGTAGTGCCCTAGTGTAAACAGTCAGACAAAGCCATTGTTTTTTCTTCAAATTATTCACTATATGTTAATCTGAAGGGCCACTGACTCAAAACTCCGTAAAGACAGAAACTTCTCCACCCACAGGAGCTGGGTTTGTCGTCTGCCTGGAGTCAGCAGAACACTTCATCACTCCTTCACACTGGCTCACACATTTGCTAAAACATAAATAAAGTTTTGTTTCCAAGTGTATTATTAGCTGACCTATTTTCTCATGGTTTGTTTGTAACAGAGGTCCCAGTAGAGCTGCCATGGGATTTGGAAATGCATTACATTTGTTTGCATTTACATCTACAGTACATTGCACCAAAAGTCCCTAATCTCATAAGATTTCTGATGGAATTCATTTGTGATCTGGTCATGTCAATGATTTGATCAAAAGACTTTATTAATATAGTATATTTTGTAGCAGAAGAAGGTCAGCTTAATTTATTTGACAATTGGCTCTATGTATGGAACATCAGTTGGGTTGTTTTTGTTCAATAGAGCTAACTTCTGTACATACAAGCATTTCCTGTTAGCGTAAATTTAAATAATTTAATTTAAATACAAACCTTTCTCTTTTTAAACACACAAAAGTGTTCTATGGTTAATTATTCTTCTGATTTGTGAATTCTTTAACATGTTTTCTGTAACATTCACCACAACTCACTGTCCCTGTCTGATCTTCTGAGTATTTATTCATTTTAAGCTGGTGTAGTGAAAACCTCATAGAAATGAACTGAACAGGAAATGCTTGTATGTACAGAAGTGAGCTATTTTGAACAAAAACAAGCCAACTGAAGTTCCATGCACAGAGCCAATTGCTTGTATTCCACATTTTGTAAGAGTGTAATTAAATCCTTCTACTGAATAAATTCTATATCAGACAAAAAGCTAAAAAAAACCAAAATGTTATGATATCAAATTCTAGACCTGGCGATTACGTATTGCAAAACAAAATAACTCAAATTGGCAATGTTTTACAATTACGATTTCCATCGTTTAGATACATCTTCATTTTGCTTCTCTAAACTGAAGAACAGAATTTGCTTCTAGAATGGGCACATATAGAAAAGGGTCAATTTTTTATGTCACCACACAAGCTCCTTGAAACAAACACTTCACCAAATCCAGCTGGGCCTTTCTGGTTTTGACAGAGTTAGCACTTCTGGCCTTTCTCCTGACAATTGTGTACTTGTTGTGCCTAAAGGTAATCCATTGAACTAAACGATCACTAGAGGGTCTTCCATTTCTCACCCCTCAGCACAAATGCCTTTACGATATTATCAAATCAAACTGAACTCTGGAATGGGACCCGATAGCTTTGTACGTGCACTTTGCTTCATATATAAAATGTTATAGCAATCTCGGCAATAGAACAACGCGGCCCCTCGTCATTGTGTCATTATGAAGTAGCAGGCCATTGTACGTGAAGTGGTCCAAAGCTCATTCTCTGAGGAGGAGATAAGCTGGTGATGGATGCAGCCAGATTGTGGAGAGATTTCTTGGCCCCAAACAATACTGTGACTAACCTTCTGCTGTATGTGTATTCATATTTTCCATACAACAATCAGTTATAGCATTGTCACTACTGGAATTGTATTGGCAGTCAAATGTCATAGTCACTTTTCTGCAAACTTGTGTGCAATATATTTGGACAGCTTTCTAGGTTTAGCAACAAATACTCTACATTATTTTAATCTATGCTAGCTTCTAGCGTTGAGACAAAAAAACACTACTTTCAACAAACATAAAGGCTTGGTCTGATAACGTTGTCAGTGATTATGATCTGAAGTAAATTTTGATTTATTTTAGTGAAAACTTAGCCACTTCCTCAATAGAATGAAACAGGAACTACAAAAATACATTGATTTGATTTGAGGCAACAGGAACTAGCACGTCGGCAGTGTGGAAAAAAATAATAACACCATCAATGTAATCTTGGTCAATAATACAACAATAAGTACAACAATAATGTATGTAATAATGGTCACTACTGCGATAAGGATTCTTGATGTAATAACAATCGCCAATGTAATGATGGCAACTAATTCAACATTGTGTGAACAACATTCACAAAAGTAAGTTGATTTTGTGTGACCTAGGGACAACAGATGGAAATTAGCATCTTTGCTATAATCTGACATAATTACATGTGTATTTTACATGTGTTCATTAATGTGTACTGTCCCTATCAAATATAAATAAATAATGGCCTTAACGTAATAACGATCACGAAGGTAATAATGGCCACAAAAGTAATAACAATTACTAACATAATAACAATCTCTCATGTAGTAACGACAACAAATACTATAACCAAAATAATAATGTAATAACAGTCACTAATGTTATAATGGTCACTAATGTAATAACAATCACTGCTGTAATAACTATCACCAATGTAATAATGGCCAGAATGTAAAAATGGTGACAGATGTAATAACAATCACTGAAGTAATAAACGCCACTAACATAATAACATTTAGAAAATGCACTGTAATAATGGCAAGTAATGTAATAACAATCACTGATGTAATAACTATCAATAATGCAACAATGGCCACTGATGTAATTATGGTCAGAATGTAAAACTTACCACAATGTTAAACCACAGATCTAAAAATGACCATTAACTTAATAATGGTCACAGATGTAATAATGCCCACAGATGTAACCATGATTACTAATGTAACAAGGTTACTAAAGTACTTATGTAATAACTGTCACTACTGTAATAACTGTCTGGTGACCAATGAAAAATAATGTTGGCTGGTTATTACATTATTGGCTTGGCATGATTTTTTTATTTTTTCTGAAGAAACTGTAATAAGTTTAACCATCTATGCACAATTACTTATTTTGTGCAACAAGTGGGGTAGTTTTGTAAAATAACTTTATCTAATTAGGTATGAATTTGATTCTTTGGTGTAATGATGATGTTCATAAGACGCACATAAGACAGAAAAATGATTGATTCTGTAAAAATTATGGTTGAACACTTCTGAGACTGAAAGTGTGCGTAGTGATCGGGTAAACTTGCCACAACAAAGTGCTGCACTGTCAAACACTTGATTATACATTGACATATCCTCTGTGTACAGCCCCTATAAGCACTGTGCATATACTGTGCATGTTAAATACCAGATCGGTGGCTTTGGGATAGAAAAGCTGTCATATTGGGAAGCGGATGTTCCAATTGGAAAGGTCACTACTGTCTATAGAGAACAAATGAGGCCGCTAATGGTTTTCGCTGCCAGCCTGCTTCTGCCACATAAAAAAGCAGGTGCCGTGTGAATCCTGATCATCCTGTCTAAGTGAAATCTCTGACGCACATCCAGGACAATTAAGCTGCGGCGATTGAGCGGAGAGAAAAATGCATCTAAATAAAGACAATTTTAGAGCAGCAAAGCACATGGTCAAAAGCAAATAGCAGTTAGCTGATCAATTACACTGTCAAGTATTTCTTGACACTGTGGGGCAATACAGCATATTAAGATGGTCCCTGGGCCAAATAAGGGCACAGAAGTTTTGTGTGCATGTGGGGACAAATTTCTGCCTCCTTTTGCTCCCCCTCTCTTTTTGTGCAGGAGAACCACGGATCTAATATACTGCATAATGAAAGCATCCTTTACAAAACAGGGACATTTCGGACACTTTGGAATCACTCAAAAGTTAACACTTTCAGGAAGGTGTTTCAAAAGGACTTTCAATGAATGTCCCATGCACTCTGGAAAGTTTGCCTCTCAACGACATCTCTTGTTTGGATGTCAACATTTTGGGGAAAGCTAGTGTTACATCAGCCGAATGGTTGCTCGCTTGTAGATGGAAAGAACCACACTTTACAGACTTTGTGTTGACTTCTGTGAGTTGGGTAAGTGTGAGCAAAAGTCTATAGATTTTTTTTCTCAGCTCTTTACTCTCTGTTTCTCTATTTTTCTGGTAGGTTACGTAAATTGTCTTATTCTATATTTATTTATGCATTTCCTCATTCTTGTGAATATTTGTAAAAACTATTGCAAAAAAAAAAAAAAAAAAGGTATGGCAGTTGTTGAAATTTAACCTTACTGTTTAGTCTTGTGAATAATTCGAGAATGGAAAATTGGTATTGCAATGATTGAAATACTCACACCCCTGAATTTGCAAAAATTTGCATTAACTGATAAATGTCATTTTGTTAAGCATTTACACATATGCAAAATAGGTAAAGGGGAGCAAAAAACTGACACAACTTGAAATTTTTATATTCCAACTGCAAATTTGAGTGCAAAAAGCCTATGTCATTAAGAAGCTGCGTGTGCACACTGATAACTGAACAGTTTCCAACTGTTTCTAAAATCAACAATGACTTCTAACGAGGCTCTCACTTCTTCTATGTGTTAGATAGGTTTGCACAGTCATTAGATTCTTCATAACTTGTGATCTCTGTGGGCTAATTAGCTGCTAAATGCTAACTGCTACAGGAACAATAAGGGACTGCTAATTATCATTAATGCTACAGGCCAGTAAAACAAACACACTGGATCGCCCCATAATCATAGAAGTATATTCCTGGAGTTCTTCAAGCAATAAGCTTCTGTAGAATTCGAAACAAAATGACAGATAGAACAGTTTGCTGTGAGTTTGTAGTTCTCCACTTTGTTGATAATTATTTACACACAAACACACATTACACAAAAATCTTTATAAATGTTGTAACACATTTTCTGTACTTTTCCCCACATCACAAAGTCATCAAGGGATTTGTTGTATGCTCATAGTTTTCTCTTGTGTACATTAGGTTTTTAAATACAAGTAAATACCACTGAATATCAGGACACTTACTATCATGCTCCCATTCAGTAACTTTAATTGGATCAGAGAGTCGCTTTCTATTCTTTAGCTTTTTAAATATAGTTTCAAAATCTTTCAATAGCAATGCACCTGCGACCACCACCATACTTACACAGCCGTGTGTTTACTTACTTGGGTCTAGCACATACTTTTTCCCCTCAGTTAATACTGGCATTTTAGCTGGATTGATAAGGTCCAAAGTGCAAATAGGTGTAGTGATCACAAATAGATATTTCATGGCAAAGTATAGCTCTTGCTCACCACCTGGACTTGCATCATCATCATCCAAGAACATGCAAGTTAGGGAACGCTTGGTGTTGCTGGAGGTGAGGGTTGGGTTAGGGTTGGAGGTTAGGGGGTTGCCATCGCTGAGTGGGGAGGGGGGTTACTGTGTGAAGCACTTTGGAGGACATTTGTCTGTGTAAATTTGCTATATAAATCATTCATTCATTTGTAAACATGAAAGCAACCAATTACCAATGCAAAGAATAGATTCGATTGACGTTTTTGATTTTAGTAGTGTCAGAAGGTCAGATTGTGGGCAGGAAGCAGGTTTTCATTATAGTTTGTCATGAGATGTCAAAATAAATTGAAAAAAAATCCATCACTAATTTAAAAACTGATGATTTCTGCAGATGACTGGACCCATCACATTGAACAGAACCGATTCACTGTTAACCTTCAGTTGTGTAGGGGCTACTAAATACTTTCATGAATTTTGTAGCTTTTGTTAACCCAAATAATATTTCTGAGATATTTCCTGCGGCTTTCATCATGAGACTCTCCCCAAAGAGATTCCAATAAAAGACTGGTCTGTGGAGATGCCATCTGCACCAGGTGTACACAACCTTTATTCACACCACAGTCATGAGTAATATCCATAACCAAATAGATGGCCAAAACCCATAACTTTCTGAAAATGAGTGACTCCAGCTGGCAATTTATATTATCTAGTTTTTTTTATTATTAATATTAGTTCAAAAATTGACATGACACACGGATGGCATCAAAACTCAGTTTTGTATTAGAGAAGAATGTAACTTGCATTTATAAGTTGGTTTCAAGTTCCAGAGTTTGATGATAAGGCCAGGTGATGGGAGAGGCACCATAATTTGACATAAAATATCAGCAAGACAGAAAAACCTGCAGGTATTGTGTAAAACAATACAGTATTAAACAAATCATGATTCATGATGGTGGGCATAGTCCTTGTCCAAGCAAAAGAGAGTTCTAGAGATTAGGCCCACAGTAACTGAAGGCACACTAAGCAACTTTTGAGTTTATTTTGGGGATTGTGTTGAAGTTTGCCTGGAAAATCAAGATGATATATAAAAATATATATTGTCTGGCCAGTGGCCACCTTGTCAGTCTGTTGAATTTCAGTGGGTGTGATTGACAGATTAATTAGCCAATCAGGGACACACATTGTCTCCCATATGAAAACCAACATGGCTGCTTACAACAACAAGAAATACCGGTACATTGAAAAATATAGAAAAAATTATAATGTGGGTCCGAAAAACATTGCGGACTTGTGCAGAATCAATGCGCAAAGCACAAAACAATTTTAATGTGAGGTGAGTGAAGTTAGAGTTCGGTCTAAGTGACAGACGACCAATCAGCTCCTTTGTTTCATCTGTCTCAGGCAAATAAACATTCTGATTGCCCTGGTTTGTTGTGTGATTGATTTGAAATGGAGACGGGGGGCATGGTGACCAGACCCATTCTATGCAACTTGCTGAGGAATGGCCTCTGGATCCAAGCTCGGTTGATCAAGGTTGGTGGACGCTGTGCGTCAATGGCGTTTGCTTAGTGCCGTTCGTTGTCATATTGGCCGTTAGCTTTAGCCTTTTTCTAGATGCTCTACAGGCTATGGAACATGCACAGTTGTGTTTCCCCCATAATTCTTTGAGCGAGGAGTGGGAAGAGTTAAAATTGAGTGGATCTGAATAAAGCCAAATATCATGCCTTACCGTTCTGAGCAACCAGAGAGGGAGTTACAGAGCGAGCAGCGGTAGCTGAAGCTAAAGTTTAAAAAGCTGTTTTATATGAAACTAAAACCTTTTAAACCCGAAAAAAGTGTATGATGTGAAAATAGGTAAGAATTGCCACAAAATCCAACCATTAGAAGCTGCAGATGCTGTTTCTGCTGAACATCAGCAGTTTGTGTTTGTATTGGGCTCTAGGGAAAAAATGCTTTCTAGCCTTAGAGGGATTTTCCCGCTACAGCAATGGAGCAACCACTGCGGCTGAATTACAGAAGCTACAAGCTAGCAATACTTAAAATTTCATTGAGATAAGTGGAGGTTGTGCCATTAAGAGTTTTGTTAACTGTAAAAAAAAAAATAATAAAAATTTAAATCTGTCTATTTCTGAGGTTACTAGACCCATCAAACTTTTGCATTGCAAAAAATAAACTATATTTATTTAAGCTGCACATCTGCACAATGTTGTAATGTCTTTTGAACAAAACCTAGAGAAAAACTGCTTCTTTCCCTCCATCTGTCCTCCTGACATCATCAGATTTAGAAACATCAATCCAACCTATAGCCTTTTAAATAAAACTACAGAAACCAAAATGGAGTCAATCACATCCTTTAAACCACACCAGCTGAGCCTTGTCTCTCAGCATTTCCCTAATACTATATATTTATGTTTGCTGTGCTCGTGGAATAGCTTCTGACTCAGCGATTTTCTCCTGAGCCCAAATGCGAATTGAATTTCAATGAAAAGCGTGATACCATTCATCATTTTCTTATCACAGGTGGCTGTCTTATCGGCTCGGCCTGTCAGACGCTGTTAAGGAATGACCCCGAGAAGAGGAAGAACGCAGAAGGACACAGTCTTCTCTCTCCTCACCAACCTGTAGTGCGGACCAGCTCCAATCCCTATGATACCCACTCTGCCAAGGTTAATGGGGAGATAAAGCATTTTGGTATACAGCTAGCTCCGAGGTGTGAAAGCTAACAGGAGACAGAGAAATTGATACTCACTACGCACCGAGCAGCCTGTCATCAAAAAAGGCGACTTCAGGAGGATACTAGAGCAGCGCTTCATGGTCAAGGGCACTGGCGATGACCTGAGTGAATGTTGGACACAGCTGTCATTGGAGAAATATGTCTGCTTTACTGTGGCTTTCCAATTGAAGTGTGATACTGGAGTGTGTGACGTGAAGCGTATAGCAGTGATGGAGCACAAAACTAAAGTCTGGGATCAAATAAAAGGTGTTGCTGATTAAGATATGTTTCATTTCTGTCTGTGATATCTCCGTGTTCATAAATGTATTTACTCACTTCCTTCATAACTCTATCTATTTTTAATGACTAGGTTTAACACCACTGGAGGATGTTAAAGAGGCTATACACATACAGTATTTTTTGTTTAATTTAAATAACTTTAAGTAATTATTAATGTATCCATTCAAGTAAACACCAGTCTGCAATGTACTGTCTACGGCTAATAATATCAAGTTCTTTCATTCATTCATTAATTAACGTTAGGGGTCGCAGGTGACTGGAGCCTATCCAGTGACTTTGGGCCTTCGGCAGGGGAACACCCTTGACAGTGGCCAACTTTCGCAGGGTTAGTCAAACAACCAGTCACTCTCTTATTCACTCAGGAAGATTTACAGTGATGCTCAGTTGACCTAAACATGCATGTTTTTGGAGGCGGGAGGAAACCGGAGTACCTGGAGAAAACCCACAGTGATTTGGGGAAACATACAAACTCCACCCAGAGAAATCATGAGATTTGATATGGTCCGACCCGGGAGTCGAACCCATGACCTCCTCATGGGAAGCGAGAGCTATAACACTCTACTTTCGTCATGTTTGTTTATTAAAATCAACAAAGTTCATTTGTTGTTGTTTTTGTTGCATTGTAGCTAACTGCTATTACCATAACTGCACGTCACATTCAACATTCACCACAATGAAAAAAGCTGCATTGTGGTGAACAACCCGATCTCACAAGAAAGCGCATACTGTATATTCCACGACATAACAGGACATATCATTAGCGTATGATTAGCAACGGTTTCATGCTAAAGTGTTATAAAGTTGGATAAATTAAGCTTTATATTAACACAGCTTGGTTGCTACACATCTAAAGCTGTGAACACATGAATCGCAAATGGACTTAAAAAATGCGGAGGACAAAAATCTATATCTGCTTGTGTTTTAAACTGAAAGCATAAATGAGTATTAAATGCTCTTTTCAGGAGGTCTAAATCAGCCCGCGAAGAGGGTTGTCATTTGCTATGAGCAGCTATTTCACAAAATTTGGTGTCAAAGACATGAAATCAAAGATATTCTTCTGAAACGAGTAAGTATAAAGCTTAAATTAAATTTGTAGCACTATAGAGTGATTATGGTATTTTTACACATTTTCAAACTGCTGATAGAACCAAAGACTGCACTTAATAATTTCAGCTGCCATGTGTATTAAATATTTTTGGTGTCATGTGAACAGAATCTATTGTCAACAGAGAGCATAAGTAGGGCTTTTAGTTTGATTCAGAAGAACAGTTTGTTCACCCAACCTTGTGGACAAACTGATCACAGTCATTTGTCTGCACAAGTTAGTTTCACATCGCTTTATTCAGCGCACACGTTTGAACCTTTCTCTCACCTCCACTTAACAGCATTTTGTCATTTCATTCATCTCCCAGTAATTCTGCAGAAAGCTGTGTTTTATTTGCTCTACTCTCTCTGTCTGTATTTTTATTCCGCAGGCGTTTGCTGATTTCTTTGTTCAATGTTCAATTCAGAGCAGCTCATTTTGCCATTTTTTTAGTTTGTGTTTGTTCTGATACAGACAAACGTGCTCTAATAGTCAGTTTTCTGCATCAGAACTAAGGGGTTAAAAAGAGTAGCCAGAAAAACACCTTTGTTAAAAAATAGTATTAAAAGCTTAAAGTACGTATGACAGGTTAGACCACAAAGTGAACATGTTTAGATTTAATATTTCACTAAACAATGTGCTTATTTTCACCTAGATTAGCTATTGTATGAGGTTTGTAGTTATTTTTTATCTAGCAAACAGGACAGAAAAGTAAAGGTGAACCCACAATTGTTACCTAGCAAACTACATAAATCACACAGACAATATGATTAAACAAATTATAAGATTGTAACCTAAATTGTGTTAAATTATTACTTTAACTCCCTGGAAACTGTCTTTGTGAGTAAAATGTTTTTGTTTGGCTTGTTGACTCCAAATCCACCATGTTTTCCTGTTCCACATGATATTTTTTCCCAATTTTTTTCATGATTTTTCTGTTGTTGTAAGCAGCCATGTTGGTTTTCATACAGGAGACGATGCGTGACCTTTATTGGCTAAACAATCTGTCAATCACACCTACTGAATTTCAAAAAAGGGACATAGTGACCAGATGATATATTTTTTATACTATATATCGTCTGGATTTGTCCAAGGCCCTAACTGGAAACACTACTACTATTACTGCTCTGCATATTTATCAAAAATATATCAATCAGGCAGAAATTAGACTCAGTTTCAGTTTCATTTCGAACCATTTTAGTAGGGTGTTTTAAGGAAAATACTTGAGGTTGGAATTATAGGGAGCTAACATTATCATCCGCTTCTTGCATAAAATTAATTGAGCATCACTGAAGAAAAGCTGAGACCACATTTCCAGAACCATAAGGACGAACTCTAGTCATTCACTCATTTGTCAGCGTCTGTTTAAGTCTCTCTGGGTAAAAATACAGTGGCACATTTGAACCCAACTTTTAACCAAACTTCTTGAGCCTATAATTAGTCATTAGTAAAAGGACAAGTGAACGACGCGCTGACAGAGGAAAGCCTGGAGAAAAACGATTGTGTTGAGAGCCCATTAGGACGACTCCCTCCATTTATTTTGTCTGATAAAATAAAGAGATGAAGGCCAGATTGGGGAGTTTTCGGGGTCGTTTCGGGACAGGAGTCACTTTTATATTCAGGTGAAAACATCCTCCTCCATAAAGGTCCCATCAGCCTTGAACAGCTAAATGGATGTAGCTAATGCATACAGCAGCTTAGCCCATTCGGCACTCTAATGACCACATGAATTAAGGACTTTGGGCATTTCTTTGCACCTACACTTAACAGTAATAGCAATGTTTTGGTATTGTAATGTTAAAAGTTTCTACAATAGACTAAGGCAGAGCAATTAAAGATAAGACCCGGGGCCAAATTAAGCCCTCCAACCAGTACAAACTTTGGAAAACGCATCTCTTCTTCATTTTGCAACTAAAGCTACTTTAAACATGGTATGTGTCTGGCTTAATCCCGTTTCTGCTTTAGAGTTTGGTTTTGGGTTAGTCTTTGTTCAGACCTGCAGTGTCTAGTCCTGCCCATTTAGTGTTGGGTCAGAAATTAAATGGTAGTATAACGCAGCATTGGTAAAGTTTTTTTTTTATATTATATTTTTTAACAAAATTTGTTTGCCACAGGTGTTATTTTACAGTGTTAAAACACATTATAATGTTTTGTGTAATTCTAAATTATGTTAAAAGTGGTTGTTGGTTTGCACCTCCAGCCAAACAGCCACGACCTGCAGGAAAATGTGGCATTTGGGGAAAAAAAAACTTGAAAAGCCCTTTCCCCAAACACCAATCTTCTCAACCTTTCATTTCCATAAACTACTTCTAGTCACAATATGTACCTTAGTTAGTTTATTTTTAGTTTTCTAATCATAAAAAACGCCACTTTCCTTAGAGATTCGTGGTGAATAGTCATGTTCAAATCTGAAAGTAAAATTGATCGCAGAGTCATTATTAATTAATTTAAACACAGTTCATTGATTGAAAACACACATTCACACAGGAGTAGAATTCCACAAGGACGTCTGAGTTAATTACAGTAAAATTCGGGGGAAACCATACAGACATTTTTACAGAGATTTTTACAGACATGAACAATTTGCACAGGACCAGAAACTCAGATGACTTCCGTAATTTTTACAATTTACATGAGGTCCCGAGTTAAATGATATTTGCAATAATAAGACAGAAGTTATGCTTATGACTTTTTACAGTGTGGCTATGTCTGGTATGTATTTCAGTGACTGCGTTAAAGGAGGTAAAGAAAAAAAACTGGAGTAACACTGCCCTCAGGTGGCAGATACAGTGTGTTGCTTCTCTTCACAGACGTTTACGTTTTGTCTTGATCAGTTGGGACGACTACATTTATTTTAAGACTTTGTGAAGGTACTTGATGACCCTTGACTTCTGACTTGCTTCAAAAATATTTTCTAAATAATTTGATCATTTGCTTTGCTATTCTAACCTGATGACATTTTTAATTCTGGTCATTTTATTATTAGTTGTATTTGATATTTGGTGTATGTTCCCAGTATTTTTCCTGCATAATGAGGTACATAAAAAAAAACTCAGTTTAGCTGCAAATAACTGTACAACATAGCAATTATGGCAGACAAGTAGGATTTCACATGGCCAATAAAGTCACCTTTAACATTTTTGTGCACAGTTCAGCACCAAATAACAAGAAAATCATCTGTCAGCTGTATCATGTGAGAACTGGGGAGACATCACAGTCAGTCCAGGTGAACTCTGGAGACACGTCACAGTCAGTCCAGGTGAACTCTGGAGACACATCACAGTCAGGTCCAGGTGAACTCTGGAGACACATCACAGTCAGGTCCAGGTGAACTCTGAAGACACATCACAGTCAGGTCCAGGTGAACTCTGGAGACACATCACAGTCAGGTCCAGGTGAACTCTGGAGACACATCACAGTCAGGTCCAGGTGAACTCTGGAGACACATCACAGTCAGGTCCAGGTGAACTCTAAAGACACATCACAGTCAGGTCCAGGTGAACTCTAAGACACATCACAGTCAGGTCCAGGTGAACTCTAAAGACACATCACAGTCAGGTCCAGGTGAACTCTGGAGACACGTCACAGTCAGGTCCAGGTGAACTCTGGTGACACGTCACAGTCAGGTCCAGGTGAACTCTGGTGACACTCACAGTCAGGTCCAGGTGAACTCTGGAACACGTCACAGTCAGGTCCAGGTGAACTCTGAGACACATCACAGTCAGGTCCAGGTGAACTCTGGCGACACGTCACAGTCAGGTCCAGGTGAACTCTGGCACACGTCACAGTCAGGTCCAGGTGAACTCTGAAGACACATCACAGTCAGGTCCAGGTGAACTCTGAAGACACATCACAGTCAGGTCCAGGTGAACTCTGGAGACTCGTCACAGTCAGGTCCAGGTGAACTCTGAAGACACATCACAGTCAGGTCCAAGTCGGGCAGATCAAAGTCTGTTTCAGTTAGTGTTATGGCCATTCCCTCAAAATATTCCTCTGGAGTATCTTCTGTGGCAGCAGAGGTATAGGTCCTAGCTTTTCAGAAGTCCAAAGCTAAATAGTTTCTAATTATTTAGAGCTTTTCCACCTTACAAGCCACTCAAAACACTTTGCAATCAAAAACCCTCACCCAGTGGACATAAACACTGAGCCAGGGTGGGATAAGTGTCTTGCCCAAAAGAACAAGAACAATCAAATCAAATCAAATCAAATCAAACTTTATTTATAAAGCGCTTTTCATACATACATGTAACACAAAGTGCTTTACAGTGCATTAAAAACAATCCCACATGCCTCCCACCCCAATCCCCAAACACCCCACAATAGATAACCCCCCCCTCCCCTCTTCCCATCCACACACACGAACCCACACTCATTTACACAAACACTAAATACTTTTGCTACATTTACATACGTACATTGCTGGGTACAGATGACCAAAGCAGCATCATCAGAGGAGCTGTCTGCACCAGAAGCAGAGCCGCCTGCAGCCACAGGACAGTGGCCCAGGGCCCAAAGAGGAGGTGAGGTCAAGACCAAACCTCCAGGGCACATGAGCCAGAGTCCAACAGCCACAGCCGACCACAGCTCCTGGTGCAGAGGCTCCTCAGAGGAAACACTGGAGAACCTAAATTTGCTAAAAGTGATAAAATAGGTCAAAGATAAATAGGTAAATAAATACATAACTAAAAACGTATGATCAATAGCCAGCCTAAGCCTAAATAAAAAATAAATAAATAAATGCAAGGTAAAACTAAAGTAATAAATACTAATCAAAGGCTAAGCTAAAAAGATGGGTCTTGAGCCTGCTCTTAAAACCTGAATGTTCTCTGCGGCCCTGAGGTCCTCCGGCAGACTGTTCCATAGACGGGGGCCGTAAAACTGGAAAGATGCCTCGCCGTGAGTGTGTGTCCTGACTTTGGGAATGACTAGGAGCCTGCTGCCGGAGGAGCGCAGGTCCGCGAGGGTTCATAATATAAAAGCAGTTCTGAAAGATAAGAAGGCCCAAGACCATTAAGACATTTAAAAACCAGTAAAAGAACTTTAAAATCGATCCTAAAACACACAGGAGCCAATGCAGTGATTTAAAACCGGTGTAATGTGGTCCCGCCCCTGGTCTTAGTCAGGACACGAGCTGCTGAATTACACGAGCTGCTGAATTCACTCCGCCATGCATTGTAGATCTGGTCATGCAAGTACAAAGCTCTGCCTGAGATCTGATGAGGTCAGCTTTAACAAGAGGTTCTGTTCACAACATTCTACAAGCCAATGCTTGTCAGGAGGGGCAGCTATTGCTTTGTATTGTTTGTTTTAAAACAAAAGATATTTTATATCTAAATGTGAATTTTAAAAACTGCCTTTTAATCTCCATCTGGATTTATATAACTACATTTTAGAATGTGAACAAAACATTTTACCACATGATGATCAATAATATAAATAATGATAATTGTAATAATACTAATGCATTTTTACTCTGAAGGAAAGGGCCTGCTCTGCGCAAACTTTAAATATGCATGAGTTGTTTGTGAAAAGAGAGGCTTTTAAACCACGTCCTGCACTGCCTCCAGCTTCTGTTATTTTTAACCTAACAAAAAGCGCAAATGGCTGCCTTTGCAATAGGCCTAATAAATGTTGCATGAGCTGGACTGGCCATCCCAGTCCCTTCTCCATCACAGATCCTACACAATACAGGAGGGATTATATTTTTTTGCATAAATGGGCTAGCTGTTTTGTTCTAATTTGTCCAGCAGGTGGCATTATTCAATGTCTTTCTAAAGTCCTTGATTAGCCTTTTAACCCTGGGGGATTCCTCGGCTACATTTAGTTTTGTTTGAAATAGAGTTGTATTTGAAAGCAGAGGACAAGCAGAACATTTTATATTCACAAATACGACCTTACAAAGAAACTGCCACGAACAATCCCAACCTTACATTTGCGCATATTGAAACAGGGAGTTCTCAGTTGGGAATACTTTAAGGTCAATGTGAATTCAACGTGCAAACCCTTGAGGAACACCTTTGTCAGAGACTGAAACCCTGATTGAACACGTCACATCCGAAAATGTCAGACGATGTAGGAAAAATCAAACCACAGGGGATCGAAGAACGCACAAAAGAACCAGATCGTGTCACTTTTCTCTCTTTACATTGACCTGGCCTTTCTAACGTGTCCGGTGGGCTATGAAGGAATGTGCTTCTGCTTGTGCTGCTGCTGTGGTGGTTAGTGAGTCCACCTGATCCATCCAGCTGTCCGCCCCGGGGGGAGGGTCCGCGCCTGGGTCTCCGCAGCCTCCTCCACCATCGCTTCTGCCCAGAACAATGAATGTGCAGACCCGGAGGCGGCACTATGAAGTACCACACTCAGATGTACACTTTTCTTTTGCTTTTTTGTTATTCTAAATCTAAATCAACGGTTGCTTAGTATTTAGTTAAAACTGGTGTACCATTTCCAAACAATGAGGAAAACTATGTAAGTTGAGGTGGAAGTCAACATGTAAGTCTACTCAAACAGGTGGGGTGCTTTGTACAGTTAATATTTTGGACCACACAGTAGGCTTGCATATCACCAGTTTTCACATGTGACAACTGAGATGATGCCCCCAGAATGGTTTCTGATATTGATTGTGGCCCACCAATAAACTGCACATAATTATTTCAACCAAATTCTATGTTTTCGCATATTGTGTTTATCGTACTGCTGCAACCCTAGTGTCTGTAAAACCTAATATTCACTGGGCATACAGCAAAATTACATACAATGTTTCAACTTTTTTCTGGGATGGACAGTCTGACCATAGTTACCCAATTTTTTCTCACTTCTTCTTTAATCACGTGGAGGCCTAAGTAATAAAAAATAAAATAAAAATGAATGTGAACTTATTTTTTATAACATAGCATAGTAGTGTTTACAATAATGATCAATAATATAATTATGGCTGGGTTGTTGCGGATAAACAATATTGTCAATACTGCAAACTTAAAGCTAGACATTTTAGTTGAAACTTGAAACTTCAGCTTTGTCTTTTCCGCCAAAGAGTAGCTATAATGTAAATGCACCACCTTGTGAAGAAAAAAAAAAATCAAGTCAATATGTGCTGTTTGAACAAATAAAACAATATTTTATTTTTCATTGATAGCTGAATGCAATGCTCTGATTAAATCAATATTTCAAAATCAATCAATCAATCAATCAATCAATCAATCAATCAAACAATTAATAATCAATCAATCAATGATCAATCAGTTTTTATAACAGTTTAGATCAGGGGTGACAACTCATTTGACAAAGGGCCACATTGGCATCAGGATTTTCCTCGAAGGGCCGGTTGTAACTAAAATTAACCTTGCTAATCTTTGACATATTACAAATAATAGACTCTGTATTTGCTTATAGTATATTTATTGAAGTGAAAATGACTGAATACACTTTGCATTAGTCTGAAAAATGACAAATCATTTCATTAGGTTAAGACACCCAGATTACTCCTGGCACGAATATCAAATGAAAGAAAGCGTTATAAGGGCTGCAAAAATGATGTGGAGGGCCGCATCCGGCCCCCGGGCCTTGAGTTTGACACATGTGGTTTAGATGATTTCAATCAATTCAACTTCATTTCACCGGAGGCCACAATTTTTAGCAAGTCTTGGCTTCTGGGCCAGACGTGTTAGCTGAGCCACCACTTTAGGAACAATTCAGGTCGCATAAAACATTATTAGTATTTTTCAGCACTGTACAACATTCATCTGCATTGCCACTTGTTTACTTAACTTAAACTAGGCTACATGTGGGTCTGACAAAACACTAGCAATGTCTGAACAAAAATGAACCAAAATTCAAACCAGATCTCAACCAGGAGCAAACCAATTCTAAAGAAAAAATTAAACAAAGTTCACATCAAGAGCATGCAAAGTCTAAAGTCAACCTAAAATGAAAAAAGAAAATTCAGATTTTCAGATGTTTGGGAGATCAACAAGGCTTTATGTTGGAAAGCCCTAATTTGGATGCATTTATAAAAGAAGATGTGGGAAGAATGTTACAGTTTGCCCACTTGATTTAGGCCTACTAGTTCAAGTAAAGTCTCAAGTCAATGTCTTACTCTGATTGAGTCCAGTTTGTCAAGTCAAGTCTAATCAAAAGGGTGACTTGACTCCAGAAGTCTATTGTAAAAGTAGAAGTTTGTGGGAAAAAGACCTCGAACTGATCATAAAACAATGCACATTTTGTATCTTGACTCTTTGGGATTTGAGCTGATTTTTTGTTGTGCATAGGGCCTGCTTCGCTTTAATGAAACCAAATCCATGTTAGTGATGTTCCAATGGACTTGTGAGTTATGAATTTATATTAAAAAATGTGTATTAATGTTATTTTGCTTTTTCACCATAGCTTTAATTCGGCTAAGATTAGGGATTGAAAGGAAAGCTGCATCAAAAAAGAAAAAGAGACATGTGAGTGCGGTTCTTAGGAGTGCTGTCTCCGGGTGTGCAGCTTCACCCTCCTCTGCCATAACACCGCTTCACTCAGGCACACACCGAGGCGCGCACAAAACACATCCTCTGAGAATTCACCGAGCAGCGTGAACCGTACGGGGGCACACACGCTTGACGCACTCCCATCTTGACAACTTGTCTTATTTTTCTTTTTTTTCTCTCTCTCCTTTTCCATCTCCACGGCGCGATGTGCTACGATTCGCCGGCATCTTGGGTTCTGTGCGAGGCGAGGTCAGCGCGGTAAAACGGTAAGATTACGCACACACGTAACATGCATTTTGAAGACATTTGTAGCATAGCGCTTTGCTAAAATGTCTGTGCTGTGTATTTTCCTTCTTTTCCTGCTTTAAGCGTTAGCATCTGCTCGGTTTCGCCTGTGCCATTCCTCAGCATAGTCAACAGCATCCACTGGCGTAAATATGGGTTAGTAGAGCACAGCATCACGCTTTTCCGACCACTAATAAAGCGTGTCCCCCTTTTTAAAGTCTAGATACCAATAACAATAGTGACAACTACAGTCCCAGACAGTGCGTAATGGATACATGCTTTTTGGATATTAAAATTCAAGCCATGTGCGATGTGGGCGCGTAAAAAGGAGGGTTTGGTGCATCTGGGGGGCGAGGACGTGGTGCAGGCCCGCTACAAACTGCAATAGATCACGTGTAAAGAGTAGCATTGCAAGGCTAGCGTCCTACATATTGATCTGCACATGCCTATGGAGCACGTTCAGGCTAATGGAGCAAGCATTGGGTTAATCTATGGGTATGGGAGGATTTTAAGTCTTTTAGGTCTCTAGATGATCATTTTATCTGTTTTTGTAGCTGTCCTTGCTCATTAACATTCTTGTCATAGTCTGATTTTGCGTAAGTCATGATGTAGTAGGGTTGTAGTCAACTAGAAAAATGCAAGGTCGCCAGTCAAATAAAAGGGAAAAACTGTCAAAAGCTTTCAGTATCCTTCCTGTATCACTAAACAACATTTGGCACACAAAAAGTACTGTAGGCCTATCTATAAGTAACATGACATATTCAATTTATGGTCCAAGCATATCTAAGTTGGGACATACATTCTCCTTTCTGCTGTTGAGCCATTTATTTATTACTATTTAAAGAATAATACTCTGCAGACTTAATGTTTTGGTCAACAAAAACACAGATCGATTTCATGTGAGATGTTTGAATTCTTGCGGCTTGGCTTGTATGCCATGTTTCACAATAAAAAATATGCAAAGCAGGTCAAACAAAGATGAGAAAGATGTAAACGAAAGGTATCTTTGTACTTTGTCAGATCCAATATTATAAGCTAATTGACGCATATAACAAGGAGTTTTTAAAGACATTATTTTCCATTGTATAGATACATTCTCTGATTATTCTAGTTATCTGATTTTACTGGCCATATAGTTCTGACTATTGTTAATTTTAGAGTCAGCCTCAATTATGAACTGGTCTATTTAAAGAGTCACATAGCCTACATTTAATTGCACAGAGAATACAGAGCAAACTAGTTCACAAAAGGAAAGGTAGCAGCACTTCTCTGTGGTTTATGATAGTTTCAGCTTTGGGCCTGAAGTTTTGACCTCATCTGATCATGATATGATTTATTTAGTTCTGGAATAGAGCTATATTCGGTCGACGTCATTTTCCGCCCTTCTGCGCATCCCTTATGCAGAAAGAACTGCCCCTCCATCTGCTTAGATGGGGAAACTTCTTTGAATAAAACAACTAAACGGGACGACAGACGTCTGTCTCCTGAAGCTTGAGGCAGTGTTTTTCTTGCAGTTTTTTCACTCACCTGAATGTAACTTTAACGGTCGTAGGATTGAATTGTATTCACAAATGTTGATTTAGCAGCATAACTTTTGTTTTCACACAGTGATAAACTCTTGCCCTTAGCTGACAGCGGTGCTTTTTCAACTTCTTTCCACTGTTTGTGTCTATGAGCGGCGGCTCTTTCTGCAGGTTGGGTGCGCGTACAACGCCCATGTTGATTAACAAAAAATCCCTCTATAGTCCTCATACAAAACATTTGCATAATAAACCAAACTTAACTATCATTAGTTTCCAAGGGATGCTCTGATCCAATACTGGTATCGATCCATAAAATTTTGCTGCATCATAATATCGTTTCAGCCGATATCCTGGCGGCTTTATTTGGAGTAATTTACTGGCTGATGACAATCCAAATCTTCTCATATAATGTTTGAAATTGTTTCAAAGTAAGTTAAGTCATTGCTTGTCTTAGGCTTAGCAGTCCTTACACTATTATCGGTGGATATTGGGTATCGGCACATTCTTAAAGCCAAAATATCGAAATTTACTGAAAAAGTTGTATCGATGCATTGCTAATTTTCTCCATAAAATAAAAGTTGTTGTTGTTGTTGATTCTAATTGAGATTGAGATTTTTTTAATATTTATTTTAGTAGGGATGCATCGATTCAGCTTTTTCAGTTCTAATACTGATTTCAGTAGTATGTCTTTAAGTATCTGCCAAGACCCGATATTGACCCAATACTAGTGTAGTGATAGAAAACTGCAGTTTCTTCTCAAAACTCAGTTAACTTGTTAGAAAATGTGTCATATACAAAGCTGGAATTTACTGTATTGCACAACTTCACAACTTTATGTGAATAAATAATCAAACATTAGACGCTTTGGATCAACATCAGCCAGTAAATAGTCTCATTATATCCAAGTAAAAGCACTACCAGGATATCGGCTGAACATACATCATGGGATCGATACCCAATCTAGCAAAATTTCATGAATTGGCATCGATATTTGATCCCAATATCGGATCAGTGCATTTTCACTAAGCCTGCTGACTGAAGACTTGTTGACATACAGTACATTTTAAATTCACCAAAAAGATTATGACATAAAAATCACAAGTGCTTTTTTTTCTTCTTGCTGTTTTGCTTTAACAATAGCACGTCTGATGCCACAGAAAAGCCTGTCTGATCCCGATAGTGTTGGACACTTGACTAATAGCTGTTGCTCAAGGTGTGACAAAAGCAATAGTTGTGCCAAAAGTGTCAACATGATTCTCCTCACTGGGGAGAGACTGTCCATTATATTCATGTGTGAAAGAGACAAATTAGATTCGGCTGGAGAGAGTACAGCTCAACAACTGTAGCTAAGGCCTTGAGTTAAAGATAGGCTACTTTACTTTTTGAAATCTGTTTTAGGTTTTTGTATTAGTTTGTAGAAAAAGGTTACAAAAAGTGTGATCAAATCTACTACTATACTAAAAGTGAGCAATGCAATATATCCATTTTATGTAATATGGTGAAAGTTGTGTTAGTCTGACTTTTTATTCATGACAGTCTTGTGTAAGTATTTTTTTCAACCCTTTGTTTGATCACTAAACTGTAACTAAAACATTTTCCTGTTGGTTTGACATAATATTGTCAAAATGCCATTATCAAGATATGCAAAAAATGATCTATTTTCAGTATCGCCCAGCCCTATATCATACTATTAAATGTCATTTTTAAACAATGAATCTCGTGTCTTTATAATTGCAGAATTATTTCATCTTAAAGTCCATGTTTTGCTCAGTTACCTAATGCATTCTTATAATTATGTGCTTTGAAGTGTTTTCAAAACTTAAAAGCCAACACGAGTTGTGTCTTTCAAATGCAAACAATATGAACAAATACACATCCTGGGTTTTAGTGGACAAACAATCTTATGACCTGATTGTCAATTAGATGTAGAAAGTGTAGAAGGGACACTGAGAACAACAATTCACCATCATTTGAAAAAAATCTGGTATGATGCATTTAGGTGTTTTTTTTTTTGTTTTTTTTTTTCCCCTACTAGTATTATGATATTCTGACATTATTTACATGCTTAGCTACATGTATATATGCAATAATAGACTCTAATATAACTTCCAGGTTGCTGGTTGGCTAATCTAAAAGATGGCCAAGCTAAAGCCAAAAAAAAAAAAAAAAAAAAAGGCAAAAAAAGAAATACTGGACTGGCTGAAGATGATGCATATGGATAGCTTGACAACTTTGTGGCTTATCTCAATAGTAATATCTGGCCAGTATTATGTCAGTCAACAGAAATGTGTAAAACATGTCTTCAAATTTCTTAGTTGAAGTTAATTATCAAACAAATGTGAATTGTTTCTCAACTTAATCACAAAAATGCAATGTTTTTGTTATACTGTATGTCATCACTTAAATGGACTATACCAGATTTTTTTTACAATAAAATAAATTGGAAATGTGCTTACCTCCTGTGTCTGTTCTGAGGTGTTCCACCCAAAAGAGTCCCCGGGGAGCCGGAGTACCTGTTGAAGGTTCTGGGTCAGACCATTGTAGAAACAGGAGCAGGGGTCCAAAGTTGTTTTTAGCAGTTTTTAAAAATTGTTTTGTAGTATTGGTTTGCTGCTAATTTAACTCAAACTATATATTTTTGTATTGTAATTGTTACTATAAAGTTTCACAGTTTTTCTATAGTAAGCTTTTATTCCTTCTCATGTCATCTTAAGTGTACTTACCTGCTCTGACAAATGAAAATACCCAATTAGACACAGGCCATGTAAAAGGTGTGCAAAGCTAGCTGCTATTGTGTTGGTGCTGTGTGAAAAATGCTGCTGTGCTTTTTGTACTTTTTGTAAATATGTTAGTAAATTTGCTGGGTTCTGCACTCTATTCAGGTGAAAATTAGTCCACAATGTCCTGACTACATCTAATAATGTCCAGTTTGTTTACCAAAAACACTCCTCAGTTGTTGTTCTTAGCATTGTGGCTAACTGCTGTTAGCATACCGACACATCTTGCTGCTAACAGTTGTGAAAGAAACACATCGTGATGAACCATTCAGAGATTCAGAATGCATTAGGTAAGTGAGCAAAACATGTGACTGATGTAGGAAGTTTAAAAGTAATAATTTCTGTTTAAGTTTTTAAGGAAGCCAAATATGTTATGGTACTTCTGATTAATTTTTTGTATTATTTATTAGCTGTTTTATTGCATTTTTAAAATCTTTTTCTCTTGCTAGCAACGCTCATGCTGTTATCTAAAATGTATTCCCACCAGTATGTGTACAAAGTAGTAGGCTGCTACAGTAAAGTAAACCAAAGAATAATTTCAACTTGTTCCCTTCCTCCATCAAAATCAAAATGTGAATTTTGTCCTACAACTTCTAAGCCAGGGAGAGCAATGACAAGGAACCTTCTGTGTCCTTTATCATTAATAGTAATCATGTTCACTCCAGTATAGAAGCATAAGAAGCATGGCTAGAAGGCTACTGTGAAATTCAAAGAGATTTTATAAACAATGCAACAGCCCGGTTCTGCAATCTGTATTAGATCCAAGTAGATGTAACATTGTATTGTCCTTGTCTGGAGAATTTGCATTTCTATCAAGAATTACCATATGTCCCTTCCACTGCAGCTGGTAAAGCAAAGCATAGTTCTGAAAGACTTTGGAGGAAGTATCATTCAGGTCATTCTGTCTTGTTTAGATGAAGTACAAATGTCTAGTGAGAACATACACACAGAAACACCTTCTCACATGTTGATGCTTATTCCTGTGCTGTACATGGTCCATAAAAATAATGACTATGACTCAGACTTGACCCTCGATTCACCTTTACTTGACCTACATCTGCCATGTTCCATTCATTTTCAGTGTGTGGTGTTGAGTCACTCGTGTCCACGGAGCTAAGCTGCATCAGGGGAAATCTGTCTTCAACCCAGTGACCGTAGCCAAACCAAGAACTTTCATGAACAAAAACAACACTATTGTTTTGAAGATTTGTTTATCTTTAAGAGTGTGGTGATTTAGGGGCAGCGGTTTTAACTGTAAAATTGTTTCTTCGGTGTTAATATCAAATATTTCTACACTGTATGACAGAGCCCCTCAAAATCCAACACTGAAGTACTTTTTGACACTTTTAGTCACTTTTATAGCCACTGCTGCCCTGGAGCGTTTTGAGGGAAATTCGGTGCCAAAGTTAAAATAAATAAATAAAGATGTACATTTCAAAATTAAAAAGCAGAGCTGGGAAAGAAATTTTATTTTAGATAATATTAGGAATTTTGTTTTCAAGATATTCTAAAATTCAATTTCGAGTATATCGTTTGTAGAAAAATGATACAAAAGTGACAAATATTAGGAAAAAAAAAGCAGTATATTTTCAACCAAGGCTGTAAATGTATTATGTTTGCACTTTTGTGATTAATTTATCAAACTTTTTATATTAATCTGGCAAGATGTTGCATTCACATGACATCAAGACATCATGTACTGTAAGTCAATAATATTTATTACAGATGGAGATTGAAAAGCAAAAATGTGTAGTAACGCAAAAGTTAACGGGTCTTTAGTCCTATTCGCACGGTCTTATATTTACCTAGGGACGTCTGTAAACTTTAAATTACCCACGACCTCTGAGTTTTTTACAGGCATTCGCACGGACATATACGATGTCTGTAATGTTCTTGTTTTTACAGACGGCGACAGATGATTTATGGCAACAACTATTTACTTAATTCATGAAATGAGCGTTTCTTGTGTTTTTGGTTTGTTTTAACGTGAATCGGCTAACGTTAAACTTACCTGAGCTGCGGCAGCAAATGTAGCTCCTCGTCACGTTGAGGAGTTTCAAAAATCACACCCACAACATCAAATTTCATACGAAAAACAACCGAAGACTCTCTCTTTTAATCCATTTACGGTGATAAAATCCAAACATCCAAACTTTGCAGCGTTCTGTTCACTGTTCTGTCTAAACTTTTCCCCAAACATCCATTTTCTCGACCTTTCGTTGCTACGACAACGAGGTTGTTGTACTTCCGGTTCACGGACTTTTAATCGTAGTTTGATTAATCTTTAGCTATTTAAACGTAGAAAAAAGACAATGTCATTTGAAAATAATCCGTAAGAATAGTAATAATAATTCAAATTTGAAGGTAAAATAAGCCGCAGAGTCATTAATAATTTATTTATAAACCGTGGTTTATGGTTGTTATGGCAAAACGAGCGGTGTCATAACACGCTGATCCTGCAGATGGCGCTACGTGCCCAGTCTGTTTGGTTTCACTTTTTCTCACAGCCGCAGATTCTTTAATATTAAGTTGTTAGCGGCAGACTGCTCCGTCTTCTGCAAACTTTATCACTTGGTTAATGCGATAGATCTGCTTATAGCCAAAATAAAAGGCTGCTGTCTTTGTTTTTCACACAAATCCTCCGCCATGGAAAGGACGAGCTCTGAATCACCGCAGTGTTGGACGACCATAACTTTCACGGAGTTTTTTGATCAGACAGCGCTGTTTCTTCGGGTTAGTTTTGATCGGCGGACTTCAGCAAACGTTTTTATGGTGTAACGGTGCAGTTTGCGTGTCTGCAGCATTTTGGACAAAACAACTCAGTCTGTAAGGATTATTTTGCCTTTGTTTATCCCCCAAGTCCCTCCTCCAGAGCTGCTGCAGCAGGTATGTAACCCGAGGGTCCCGTGGGTTTTAATTCGCCTTATGAGTTAATGCAAAAACCTGCGAATAATTAGCTTCAGCCGTTATGCGCATAAACAAACTCCACATCTAGAGAGCGTATACACTTTTATGCACATTAGAGATTCTTAAATGCGATATTTGCCGTTTCCACCTCCCTGGACTTACTCGATACGTCTTAATGCACATTAAAAACAAGAGGGTGGAAACGCAATTACAGACATACGCATTCGCACGGCTTTAGAATTACATGAGGACGTCTGAGTTTGGCGAATTACAGGAGGTAAAATTCGGGGGAAACTTTACAGACATTTTTACAGACATGGACGATTCGCACGGGAGTAGAAACTCAGACGACGTCCGGAATTATTACATTTTACATGAGGTCCCTAGGTAAATATAAGGCCGTGCGAATAGGATTTTGTGTTTTTAATAACTAGATTCTGTCATCGCCTGCTCTTTAGAACATAAACAATTTCATTTTTTGCTGAGTTCTGGATCTCATGGACTTTAATTAGACACTTGTACATTTATTCTTTTATTGTATAATTTATTTTACAAAGATTAGGATAATTATCTGCGTCAATATTGGCCCTATCACTATGAAAACAGCAACTTTGACAAAGTTAGAAACAGAGAATTTTGGGAACAAACTAATCAAGATTTTTTTCTCTCATTGACAAAGCTCCATTTTTTTTTTTTTTTTTTTTTTATTTAGCATTTTCAACAACAAAATAAAATTGCTTCAGGTAATGATTTTTGTAACTAAGCTAAACAAACTTGTAAAAAAATAAAATCAAATCAAATTGCAAATTTCAAAGCCTAGTTTTTTTTAGCTCCAAACCACATTATTATAGAATTAGTTGTGGAGCTCCTGATTCAAAAAACACACCTATAACGATTTGAGATGACAGGATTTTTTGATTAATTGGCCTGCCCCAATCAGAAGATGTCTGCTGCAAATGTTTTTAATACAACTGCTCAAAAATAAGCACCTTAACCCTTTAATTTTGTATATAAAAACTAATGGAAAACGTCACAAAATCTCCTCCCATCCCTAGTTACGCTGCAATAGCAACATTACTGTCTACTGCACTTTGTTCTCATTGTGATCCCATCTCTTCTAACTGTGCCTCCCATTTCTGCTCAGACCTAGATTGTGCCTTTAATTTAAAAACAGCGCTTCATCTTGCCCCTGTCGCCTCTACGCCCCCAGGGTTAAAACCGTGGCTGTTGGATTTATACGCCAGGCCGAGTGCATGGGCATGGATAAAATTAGACACATGTGGGGAGAAGATTCCACACTGACTTACAAACATGCCCACATTAACACTATACTCTTCTTTCAAATGAGATAAAAGGAACTGGCTTCAGCGCTGTCTGCTTTGGCTTGAATTCATGATTGAGCCAGAGTGCCGGGTGATGACTGCACTGCTCATAAAACATTAATGACTTGCATGTTTCCTGTTTTAGTCAATGGGAGAAAGCCGCAGAGTGGAAGTGCGTTATTCGGTAATCGCAGCCTCATCTGTGGAGCCGCTTTTGAGAGAAGAACAATGAGATAAAGATGGTTCATTAAAGATTCCCCAGAGAGATCAAGAAGAATAGATGATGAATAAATGGACACAGTTCATTTTTATACGTATTATTGCAGTCGCATCATCATTAAAGATTATGATGAGATTATAATAGATTATTATCAAATTCTAAAATTGTGTTTTTAATAACTTGATTCTGTCATATTAAAAATTAGCCTGCTCTTTAGAACATAAACAATTTCATTTTTTGCTGAGTTCTGGATCTCATTGACTTTATTTAGACACTTGTATATGTATTCTGTTAATGTATAATTTATTTTACAAAGATTAGGACAATTCTAAAATTGTATTTGTCCATTGTTTTAACTTATCTTTAAAGGGGCTTGTCACATGTTGAAGCTGCAAAATTAATATCAGTTGAATCAAAACTACAATTTGAATAAACAAAGTTGGCAAGTGTGCAATTTTTTTAAAAAGTATTCTTTCATCCACATACAACAAAAAAAAAAAATTTTTTTTTTGTATAAAATCTCTGCAGTTTAGAATTGTCAAAACTTGATTTTAAAATGGTAAATGATCTTTATTTATAAATGCTTTTCTCTCTTTCAAGGCTTTCTGTGTACACAGACTTTGACACAAGGACAATTCACCCGAGTCATCCCACTGTGGCTTCTGGTGTTTTAGCGGTCTCTCATCCAAGTACTAACCAGACCATAACTTGCTGAGGATCTGAGATCTTATTAGATCAGGTTTTGACAAGCAGGTAAATACATTTTAATAGTTTGCAAGTTTTTAGGCCTATTTTTGTTTTTCTAGAAGTTTCTGTTGCGTTTTAATTTAGATTCAGAACAAAATCTGATTATTACAAGAGACAAATTGTGTAAAATTCACTTTTCTGAGTTTGTAACAGTGTTCTTTCTTAACAGTTTACTCAAAGTTGTATTGGGATTGATTGATTTCATATTTGATTAATCTTTTATTGTCCTTCATCTGATGCCTCCAGTGCTCAGACAATTCCTATTATCACCTACCACCTATTCCCACCCTCTTGTCTGAGTTTACTTGGCCATTACTCAAGATTCAGATTCCAAGTAACACAAGAGTTGTCATAGAGCCACTTAACAAAATAGTGATTTAAAATTGTTATGGTTACTGCTAAAATTGTTTTTGTATGTTTATGCGTAATGGGTACTTTTAAAATTATATATTATGGCTTTTTTTCTATTAAATACAATCTTGAGGGCAAACTTAAGTGGATGTTTCTCTGAAGAACAAAGCTAATCCAGGTCCAAAACGCTGGTATAACCATTGTCACTGAAACTTTGCTAGTTGTTCACGCTTGTTGCTGCTATAGTGCAAAAATCTCTTTAAAACACGGTCAGTTTTGCAGTGTACAGCCTGTGAAAATAGTTTTGCAATATTCCATCCACTCTCCAAACATATCCTAATTGTGGCGTAGGCAGGAGAGAGCACCAAAGGGAAATGTGCCCTTTTCATATGATTACTTCCTGCTCAGTGATTTAGTGAGTCAGCTTGAGCTCTTTAGGAGATTCGAGGTTATGATTGTGTTTGCTCTCACTAGGTCACATGGCCCTGACTGACGTTTGATTGTTGTAGATTTGAGTCAGAAGATGAGCTGCTGGGTCATTTTTCAGCTATAAGTTCTTTTGGGAATTTTGTCTCAATAAATTTGGATGTGATGGTTCAAGTGCGCTGGGAGAAACTTTTGATAAAAGTTATACATAAGGAGGACAGCTAATATTAATATTGTTTATATGCGTTTTTGTTTCAACCCAAAAGTAAATGGACCAGAATGAATATGTGTGTATGTGCAGTGCTGTAGTCCTTTAGTCGCTTAATCAATTTATAGACTGATGTAATCTTACTTGCATTAGTCAGCGAAATATTTTATTTAGATTTTAAGGATTTATTCTGAACATCAACAAAACAAAGTGAATAATAGTGAACATTTGGGACAGAATCATTCGTTCAATCCGTCTTTTTGCATCCAAATACATTGCTTCATATAAATTTTCTGTATTTGTTCTTGAACCGTTGTATTTTCAGCACAGTTTGGTTCAAATACATAGTCCGACCCAAAACATACTTTTTTTTTACTTCAGAGCTTTTGCATCTCCTTTTAGTCGGCTAATCGGTGGATGGGACTATCTTCAGTTCATCAAGAATGTCTTTGGTCAAGAGCACTATAGTAAAGTGACCTATATTCCATGGCAAAGGGCGATATTAATAAGAAAAACTGTCTCTTCCACAGCATTGGGTCCTCTGTCGTCATCACATTCCAAAATGTGAACGCAACCTATTAGAGCAGACTGTATACCTGTGTTTGTGGTATGTGCCTGTATTTTTCTCATCGGCCTCAGTACAGTATCAATATAAATTATGAATAATTATGCATTGAATACTCATTGCTTTTCATGACACTCAAGATGTTTGCATTACTTAATAATTTCTTGCTTTGTAGTAGAAGGTCTTTATTGTAACCAAAGCTGCCCTGGGACAGACTGACAGAGACGAGGCTGCCATTTTGTGCCATGGGCCCTTCCGTCCATTACCAGCTATTCATTCACACACCAGATCCATATGAGGTGTGGTGTCCAAGGTGATTTGCTTAAGGACACAGACCGTATTTTTTTTTCAGTCATCCCAATGTTGCACCTGTTTTTCCAGCGGTCCCCCATCCAGTACTGCCTGGCCAACCTGCTTAGCCATACCAGCAGCTTTTAAAAGTTGATATGAAATGAGCTCAAATGTTTGAAAACAATGAAATCTTTTGTGCCTTAATAATGAACATCATAGTGAACTGACTAAAAAAACAACAACCAGTGTTTATGTAATGCTTTGTTTTCTGTTTGGCAGTATTTGTTCCGCGCTGACAGATGGATCGTTTTCTTGCTGAGAACAAAAGTGAACAAATGCTGAAGGAGTTCATTTCATGTCCAGTTGCATTTCAGTTTAACTTGATTTTGTCGTACCAGAGGAGACACACTCGGATAGAAAATGTATCTCACCCAGTTTGCATCCACAGGCTCTGTAAGTGAATCAGCTCGCAAATGAATATGCTGGTGTCAGTTTCAGCAATATACTGGAGTATTTATCAAATGGATTTAGCGTTCTGTTGTAGACAGCTTTCAGCTTAAACAAAACATGCAAAGTGTATTTTACAATCCTCCAGGGAGAATCTCTTTACAAATGCAGCGCTGTATAGACCTACTGCTGGAATGTATGCTGATCAAATTTGAATGGAATTTTTATGAATGTCAGCAAATGTCAATTTATCTTGTATATTTCATTTGTCAAATGCACATACAATCACACAAGCACATGCACAGAAGTCTGGCACAACAATCTAATAAACTACAGCTCCATATACCAAAAAGGATATTACACTTTTGACTGCTTTTATTTGTGCATTTGTTTATTTCTATTGGGACGACTAAATTTGACTTTTACTCTGACTAAATTACAAGATACAACCCGCGTCAGGTATTACCATAAACCCTACTTTATGAAACTTCCAACATCAAACCTTTTCCTTGGCCTTGGGGACTTAACAAAACAGTGAGTGCTCATGTTCTACCTCCTACCTCTTTTTATGATTAATTTCCTTGTTATTGAAATACTGCTCCAGCTGGGCTTACTGACTAATTCACCTCATCTCTTCTATTACTAACTTCTCCGTCCCCGGCCGACTGTTAACAATATGTCTTTGTGCATCACACCTGTGGGCTGTGCGAGGGCAGGAGCGAGTGGGCCGCTTCTCCAAAGTTCGTAGAATAACAGGCAGGTCTTTGTGTAACTAGTGCAGATTACAACTTATTATAAAAGCAATGCGTTTGGTGGACAGATTCATTACTGTTTGCACAAGAGGGGCACATAAAGCGCTCGTATAAAACATTATTAGCCCAGGTGTTGACGCTGACTCAATGTGACGTTTATGAAGATGAGGTGCGAGTGTGGAAAAGCAGCCATGTGCTAAGCTAACAGTGAAAATGCTTTATTAGTGTGACAAGTCTGTGGTTGGATTAGACATTGGTTTTGCACCGCATAACAGAGGCAGAAAGGAGAAACGGCAAATAGAAAAGAATAGAACTTTTTAGTGACTCATTTGTTTTAAGTAAATGGATAATGTAAAGGTAGAATATAGTGGTTGTTGTGTCCAAAACATGTTCAAAGTCCAATTTATTCTGTTATTTGTGTGTCCGCTTGTGAACCAGTTCTAGTATCCCGCTGGTCCACCTTGTCGAAATAGATGTGTCCTTGTTTAATGTTAGCACTGGCTACTCGAGAATTTAATTTTATTTTTTAATTATTGTTGCTAACCCTTTCCCTAGTTTCTAGATTTATTAATTTTAGCAAAATGGGGCTATTAGACATATTAATTAGATCTCTACAGTGTTTCTATTTACACTATTGACTTGCCCTTGAACTGTTTCAATCTGTCTCCTGTCTCAATTTTGAGAATTAGTGTCACTCTTTATATTTCTTTATTATATAGATTTGACTATGGAGCTTGTATCTTCGCTTGTTGTCTTAATATTATTACAATAAATTGTCAAAATAGTAAAAACTCTATAATTTACAAAAATGTGCTGTAATAATGATAATTTGTTACACCAATGATCATGGTCCGATGCACTACTACTTCTCCCAGTTCGAATAAGCAAACAATATTTGCGCACCCCTGGACAAGACTAATTTTGAAACAGACCTTATAGGTAAATAGGAAAAAAAAACACAACTATCAATATAAATGTCTCCTGTAAATTTCATAAATGTAAGAAATAAAATCGTCATGCCATGTTTATATATAGAAAAAGGCATTGTATGCGGCACGGTGGCAGAGCGGATAGCGCTCTCGCCTCACAGCAAGATTGTCGCGGGTTCGATTCCCGCACGGGCCCGGACCTTTCTGTGTGGAGTTTGCATGTTTCTCCCCGTGTCTGGGTGGTTTCCTCCGGGCACTCCGGTTTCCCCACCAACCAAAAACATGAATGTTAGGGTAATATCCTCCAGCTACGGTAGTCCTGACCAAGCCTAGCAATAACATCTGGAGATGGGTCCCCGAGCGCTGCACTGCGGCGATCATTGCTCCTGAGGAGATGCCCCAGAGGCATTGAAGGATGGGTCAAATGCAGAGGACAAATTTCCCTACGGGGACAATAAAGTGTACCTTAACCTAACCTTAACCTTATGTAAGAATTTGGCCAAAATTACACACATTAGGGTCAGCATAAACAGAAAACTAGATAGCGCCAACTTGATTGATTTATTTTGTTGACATATTGAATCCAAAGGGTTTTTATAAAAGAGGATTTCTGATATCTTTAGAATTTAAGTAAAATTGACTTGACTGAAAACTTGCATGAAAAATTATCAGGGTTGGAATTACATTTTAGCAAATCTTTCCGGAAATACTATAAAATCTTGTTCAGTTCAAATCTGAAAAGTTCAGTGTGTGTAGGAGCTACTTTAAGGATTGATCTTGTTGAAAGTAAAAGCATTTTGAGAAAGCAGCTTTTGAAATTACAATGTTCCATAGAACTGGATTGAAGAAGTGCAATAAATTAAATTAAATAATAAATCTCTTTGGAGCAGAGTTTTTGTTCTCATGTAAAAACTTATATAGGTGAATAAACTGACAAAAAAAAAAAAAAATAGACCAAAAACCTAAAGAATCTCGCCTTAAAAATTCACTCATGCTTAAATTAATAATTTACTATAATGTACATGTATATATAGGTCGATCTTCACGCTTTAAAAGTCTGAAAGTAGCTGGTAACTTGAAACAAGCAATAAGCTCCTGTACTATAGGTGTGTGTCTGCTACTCTAACAGCCCAATCTGAAAGCCTGTCTCAAAGAACAGCAGGTTATTATAGCTTCTGAGATTGCTTTACACACTGGAGCATAGAGAAAATTGTACATAAACTGTCCATCGCTGCTTATTACTACAGTTGTATAGGAGTTTATTGAGTGCGGATAAAATGAAATGCAAAGTCATCCTGTGAGACTGAGACCGTGCACAGATGCGGTCGCCCACTCAATCCACTTATCTGTGATTGAGCATTCAAGCACGTCCAGAGGAGAGCAGGGTCTGATACTGAATTAAGATGTGGAGAGCTGCTCTATACAAAACACAATGCAATGGTGTTTTTTTAATCTGTGCAGTAATTCCATATTAGATTTACATTGTCAAAGAGGAAGCAAACTAAAAAATTATCATCTTTTATCTTACTCATTAAGGAGATTACAGCACAGTCTTTGTACAGTTACGGGACTTGACTCACTGAAGACAAGATCAGACTAACTTACTGTATATCAACAGTTTATGAACTGTTGTAAATGTTCTATTGTTTATTGTTGTGGATTTTAAGTGCCTGTGAACTGTGGATTTGTGCAGTGCTGGTCAGAGGGCGGCCGTTGTATATGCAGTGGATATTTTGGAGGATTGTATGTGAGGTTTGTTTACTGGTGTGTGATATGAAAGTGACGCAGCAGTGGGCACTGTGGCCCAAGACAAATTTCCTTTTGGGGACAGTGGAGCATAGCTCATACTCTAACTCAGAGTGTTTTACTGAATGAATGCAGCCTGAAGTTAGCCTGAAATATGAATTACAATACTCAGCTTTGCTTATTTCACATAAGTTTAACAAGCTAAGGAAATGCTATGTTGTGCTGGCTATATGTAAAACTTTGTAAATCCTGCATTGCATAGGGGATCCGTTCAACCCTGTTTATACCCACATAGTGTCATGAATATAATTTAATCTCACTTTAGACATGCTAATGCCCACAATTGGTCTACCTATGTGTTTGTAAATCCCAAAATAAGTGAAAAATGCACTTTGTAACTTTCCTTGAATAGAATGCTCAGTAAACAGTATGTAGGTTTATGGTGACAAGCAGGTGACACCCTCAGATCAACTTACAGGTCAGATTTGTGGAGAAGTGGCCTCACTTGCAACAAGAAAGCATGTTAAACAGGGTATTTTTAACAATAAAATCAACCTGATATCTTGCATGTATGAATGCAAGAAGATGTAGATATACGTATATCGGGCAGGGCAAAACCAGAATGCCCGAAGGAAACCCACCCAGATATGGATCCTTTTTTTTTTTTAACCACAAAGCTGAAAATCCCAAATCTTGTCATACAATTACCAACAAAATGACTAGGAACAATAGACAATGCTAAAAAACACCATGCTATCAACTACTCTCAAATACATACTAAAAACACACTAATCTACAGTTATATCTTTCTCTCTGTTTACCAATCAGATATTTGACGATTCCACATGACGCTTTGATCCACTGCTCCAGAACTCATCACCTCTGCCGTGACTTGAAAGAGGATGTGTTACTGCGGCTAGAATCCCCCCGGTGCTTCCCTCCACACCCCCACACCACCAGGAGGACAGCCGCTAGGATTACCCGGCTATGGACTGACGGGTCAAACGATACCACAGCACGCCTGCCCTGCTTGGAAGCGTAAGTCTCAGTATTAATCTCTCCTACCAACACCACACTCCGGGTCAATTGTGTTCCCGATCAATACACGCAAATCAATTGAAATTTCATCCATTAATGGCCGGTAATTTAATATTTGCGGTGTTTAGCTTCTAACTGGATTTACAAGCATTTCACTACATGGGTGTGTTTGACCTTATATAAGATAATGCTGCGCTTTAATCTATAAACTGGGTTGATATTACAGGGAAGCCTAATCCCTTTACTGGCTTTGTGTCCTATATACATATTGTTTATCTCTCTATGCACACAGTCATGAGATTCAATGCACACTGCAAAGAATTATATGGCTCATATATTGATGTGTTTCATGGCATTTACAAGAAACGTAGATGAAAAAAAAAAAAAAAGGAAGTCTCAAAAAGAAAGAAAAGAAATGTTTTTAGGCTGGAGAAAAAGAAATATATTTAAAATGAATCAACATGTGTAGAACAAGTAAAAGTTATAATGTGTTAGCTTGTCTAAAAAAGGCACTGTTTATTAAATTAGTACACAAATGTATATATTAAAATTAAATAATTAAACAAATAAATAAATAAATGTCTTGTGTTGCCTTATAAGAATATAATATTCTAAAATGTTCTATCTGTGTTCAGTACTTAATGAGCAGTGTTTCACACAGATTATACTAATGTGGCACAAACAATCTGTCTTTGATACATTTTATTTTGTATATATTTTTTGGGAGTCTAATATAATTAATCGTGTCTAAATATGAAAAAGCACAAACTACAAAATAAAAATGACTTCTTTTATATGCATATGATAATCCCAAAGATATAAACTATCATTTGAACTGCCAATTCAGTTCATCTTTTGTTTAGACTATGGGGGCAAAAATTGGACCACAGAGACTGCCATAGTCTCTTCTATTAATAGGAAACACTGAATGAGAAAAAATCCCACTCATTGACAACAATGAAACAGAAATATTTTTGCTCATGATTATACAAATACAGTATACAACTGTACATATAGCAGCAATGTATAAATATCCTAATTTTTCCAAAAACATAAGGTAGAATCTGATCCATCTGACCATATCTGATGGACACATTTTTAGATATTTATTTGTATGTTGTTTTTTTTTTGTTTTGTTTTGTTTATATTTAGTTAAGATCTAACAGTTTTCACTTTTTTAAGCTTTATAATGCATAGTTCATGGTTGTAAACAATGACACTGGGAAATTACCATGCACAGTCTAGATTTAAGCATTGTCACAGTAAAAGCCGGTCCATGTTTGGTCCTGACTCTGGCACTAGCAGGTCAGTCCCTGAGGTTATCAGAGTCTGAAATGATTCATAAGACACTAACAATAATTTATGCTTTCAGTTGCTACTAATCCACCAAAAAAAGACAAAATTTGAAAATCATACAAATCTATCATAGGCTCCATACTGCTTTCTCTCACCATTTGCACGCCCAGTCTTAATTTATAGCTCTGATTTGTAAAACAAGGAAATTTAATCCTGTTACCAGTCCTGTGTTAGGAGTATGTCATCTATTATGGCTCTAATAGATGACATACTCCTAACACAATCTCAATCTCCTCATTCATCTTCTACTCGTCCTCCTCTCCTCTCTCTCTCTCTCTCTCTCTCTCTCTCTCTCTCTCTCTCTCTCTCTCCTCTCTCTCTCTCTCTCTTCTCTCCTCTCTCTCTCTTCCTCTCTCTCTTAACTGACATGTTGTAGTGTGCTTCCGTTCCATCTTTCTGTTTGACTCTGGGAAACAAAAGCGCTGTGTCTTTCTGCTATTCTGTTTCTGCTCAGTCCTTTGTTCCTTGTCTTCTCAGAAACCAGAAAGAGATCTTTTATCTTTTAGGAGAATAACACATGTCGTTTGCCGAGTGCCAGAGTGGAGCTGTTAGGAAATCTTTTTTTGAGGGGACAAATTCCAAAACTAAATGTAGAATTTTTCAGAGGAAATGGAGAGCTCAGACATTGAACCTGTCTGGTATTGACTTTGTGGTGTCTGATAGTGGAGTTAAGCTAAAGCTGTAAGCTCTGAAGACTACAGTTTATTCATTTTGTTCAGTTTATTAGGTGTGCTACAAATGGGAAACAATGGAAACAAAATTAATATTGTGAATACTGTTTCAAACATTTATAAATGTGTAAATACCAAATACCCTGAACACCACCAAAGCATAGTAAAGCAGGCCGACAGTGGTGTTTTTGATGAGGAAGCAATGTTAGAACAGGATTAAAAACTCAAAAAGTGTTGCAAAATATCTCCAGTTTTATCACTTTTTTCAATTGACATAATATTGTCCAACTATCAGAATAGAGATAATTAATCAACAAAAGTAAACAAACAGGCAAATAAATAAATGAATTAACCACAACCACCAAGACTGCAAAGATATAATATAAACATTCAAATAAAATATGAGACTGACTATGATATGATTTTTAATTGTCTGTTTTCTTTAGATCTGGTCCAAATGTTAATGTACCTATTTCAAAAATATTAAAACAACTGTACTCCACAGATACTGTGACATAGCAGAGAGTCCAGTCTGGACTCAGAGCCACACTCTCCACTCTTCTCGTAGCTCGCTAAAGGGTTGAAGAAATCTACATTTTACACAGAAACTTTTAATCACCCATGTCATTGTAAATGTACGCTTCTGAACTTTGACCATGTTTACTGATAGTGACAAATATACAGTAGTATATATTTTACTGGTATCTAATTTTAACCATTCTTTGTTATTTAGCCAGCCATATTGACTCAATTTACTGCAAACTTGAGTCACTCTCTGTCATTTTGATTTTTAAAAGTAGCTCTTCAGAGGAAAAAAAAGTTGAAGACATTGGCTGTAGATAGATACAGTAGATAGACAGACAGACAGTAATAGAACAATAATACATTGAATATACTGTAGTTATAATTTTGATATTCTTCATTAAGACTCTAACCTTGGGGATGGTGGAACTAAGTTTAAGAAATTTGAATCTTAATTCTTGCAGAAATGTTACATCAGCAAACCATCTTCATTATTGTCCTCTGCACAATGTCACTGACAGACTCCTGCTGAATAATTTATGAATGGGACATTTTTCATCAAGCCTTATCACACTTACAGTTAACTGGAACGCTTTCATTTCATTCTATCTACTACAAAATCTACTCCTAATTATCTGCATAAAGAGGTTATTCATTATACATACTGTATGATTTACTGTTTCACACCAGCTTTGTACAGCAGCGCATATTAAATGTGGAAAGGGCTAATATTGACATAAAGTATGTTGAGTATAATGTTGAATAAGTCAATATTTATTTAGGCTACTCAGTTCTCTCTGAAAACAACAGTATGTATATGACAAAGCACATACATGATTGTCTTGTTTCATCATTAGTGATTGATTATGTTAATCTCAATCATTAAAAATAATATAATATGACGAAATAATAACAATAAGATATGTGATATGGTAAAAATTCAATTGTAATGATGCTTTTATTCTTCCACAACCTGAGCAAATCGCACATCAGGTCCAAGTCAAGTCAAAGAGAGACAAGTCAGAGTCAAGTCCCAAAAAAGAGGCAAGTCCAAGTCAAATCTCAAGTGAAAGAGAGTCAAGACAGTCCAATCCCAAGTCAAGGAGAGACAGGTCAAGTCAAGTCTCAAGTAAAAGGGAGTCAAGTCCAACTCAAGTCCCAAGTCAAAGAGAGACAAGTCCGAGTCAAGTCTTAAGTCAAAGTGAGATGAGTCAAAGTCAAGTCCCAAGTCTAGGAGAGACAGGTCAAAGTCAAGTTTCAAGTAAAAGAGAGTCAAGTCCAAGTTAAGTCACAAGTTGAAGAGAGACAGGTCTGAGTCAGGTCCCAAGTCAGAGAGGAAAGTCAGAGTCAAGTCCCAAAGGAAAGAGGCAAGTCCAAGTCAAATCTCAAGTAAAGAGAGACAAGACAAGTCAGTCCCAAGTAAAGAGAGACAAGACAAGTCAAGTCCCAAGTCAAGAAGACGTCCAAGTCAAGTCCCAAGTGAAAGATAGACAAGTCCAAGCCAAGTCCAACTCTGAAGTCAAACTGATTTTAGTTTCAAGTCTTTATATCAAATGACCAAATGTACATCTTGTATTTCTTCAATTTCTCAGACTTTTTTTTTCAATTCTATTTAAAATAATTTTCTCCTCATCGAAAACAGAATGACAAGATATAGTTTGAGTGGAAACATCAAGTCGTCTCAAGTCACAGAGCTCCAAGTCAAGTCCTGACTCACTTACCTTTAGGTCCAAGTTGAGTCCAAAGTCTGAAGTCATTTTATCAAGTCAAGTCTTAAGTCATTAAAAACAGTGACTCAAGTCTGACTTGAGTCCAAGTCACGACTTACAAGTCCGCACTTCTGGCATCTAGAGACAAACTCTTTGCTGTTCTGTCTCACTGCGGTAGAATTTGTACTCCACAGAGCTCCACTGTGTACTTTTGTAATATTGCGAGGAGATTGCATGTAGTTACGCCATTCGAGTTGAGGTGGGGTTGTCTTTTATAAAGTCAAAATGTTCCACTGTACAAAGTCAGCAGAACAAAAGTAGAAAACCGTAGCACACGTCTTTAATTTGCATTTGGATGAGTCGATTTCATTGTTGCGACACCGAGCGCTGTAACCTTTATGATATAATGAATGCAGTCCTCTCAGAATAGATAACCATCTGTTTCTCGCACTGGGGTTAGGCGTGGATTTATGCACGGATGTTTACCACGACCTTTGCATCCTGGAAATGTCAACATAGATCAGCCATTAGAGGTATAATGTCTTTTTTATTGTTAAAACAAAACTTACCGACAACGCAATTCATCAGCAGTAATGAAGATATATTCAGCTTTTTCAATAAGCCTAATAGTATCCATTCATCACTGACCTATTGGTACATAAGGGCTCTGGCACAGTCAATATGTTACGCGACACTTGTAATTTCATCATTTTCAAACACAAATGTTAGTGTGGTTTTAATAGGTGTCACTTGGCAACTTAAATCCTAATTAATACTGAAAAATGGGCACATTAGTGTACATAACATTACGGTGAGCAGAAGGTGGGAGCCTCTCTGGTTGCTATACAACGAGATCATGCCTGAGAGGAGTAATGTGCCTCTGATCTCCCAACTCTAGTGAAGCAGCATAATTGAATTCACTAAGCGCCTTTCTGTCAGCCAGGTGCAGCAGGGAGAAGTAATGACCGGGTTGTTATTTAATGGTTGGAGTTATTAGGATGACAGACACGGGACGTGCTGTGAGGAGGTGGCGGGATATTAGAAGAATCCTTTGACATCTGACAGTATATGATAGGAGTTGGTCTCTACTGATGTGGTTTTGTAAGGTTAATGTATACCCTCTGTTGGTCAGACATCTGCACTGCAACAAAACCCACACAAGAGAAGAATCAGAAGGGTCTAAGGGCTGTGCAATTAATCATATTTCAATTTCAATTATGATTCTGCTAAGTCGAATTAAGAAATGTGTAAGTGAAAATTGTGATTATAACTGTAACTCATAAGTGCATTCATAAGCACTCCTATATTTCCTTGAGTTGGAAAAGTAAGTCCCTTTCTTTACATGCTGCTCCATGCTTTCTCTAAGCAAAAATTCATTTGAATAATTGTGATTTCAATTATGATTTATTTAATGATGATTATGATTTTCATAATTATTGAGCAGCCTTAGACTAAGGACAGAGGATCCTGGAACAATTATCTGTTTATGAGAATGTTGGACAATCTGCTTCAGAATTATTGACTGATGACTGTTTCAATGTTTGATTTTCCACTGTTTTTTGGACAGCTCTCAGGGGCAACTGTTGTGATTTTGGACTGGACTCAACAAAAATAATTGAATTATTAATTGTTTGCTTTCATTCCAGTCTGTTATTCCTATGAGTGACTCTCCAATTCAAACTGAAACTAAGGCTGCTTGAATATAGAAAAAACAAACAAACCAAAAAATAACAATAATCATGAATTGAATTAGAGTTCCAGCTACTAGCTAGAAAGGAAATGACACAGAGAAAACAATCAAATTGATCTTGGCTGAGTTTTTTTTTGTACCAAACACAGATCGGCGACATTGAAAGCAGTGTTTTCTGAGGCTCATAGAAGAATAAAAAAAAACCTCTGTTTTTTATTCATTTTTTTTATCACAATATATAAGAAACTATTTGTGCCATATATATAATTGACAATATACAGTACATCCAAGATTGTCTAAGCATGTAATTTATAACATTTCTTTTCATATATTTTTTTTAATTGAAATTAAGCTCTGTTTTAACTTCCCACATTTTCTCTTATTCCGTGTTTCTGTAGTCAATATTATTGTAAGTATTTAGACAAACCTTCGATCACAAAATCAGCTGCTGGTGCATACAATAATATCACAACTCTCCCAAATTTATATCAACAATATGAAATTTTACTGTGATATTGTCACCAATAATATAATATCATCCTGCCCTATGAAGAAGCAATGTTTGAACAGGATTAAAACCTCATTATACACATTATGCTATATGCCTGTGAAACATAGTTTAGATTACTTTAGTTCTTTTTCTTTCTTTTTTGGTTGGTTTATGTGGCAGCACAGTACACTATAAAGGAGATAAAGACACAGACTGACAGTCATACAGAGTCTTGTAGTTTATCCCACTCAACCACTAGACGGCATCTTTTTTACATTTTGTTTTGCTGATCACCACCTTCACTACAAAAGCACATTACATTTCTCCTTTCTCTTTTACTACCTCCAACTCCCTCATGTATCTTCCTCCTCCTCAGTTCCTTCTGGACTTGACAGATCTGCGTGGCCTGTTCGCTGACCCACACAGCCGAGTGGACCTGTGTCAGTGACTCCACACGCCTGCAGTGAGCGTGTGTGTGTGCGCGGACAGGTGCTGACTGTCATCTTGTTAACACTGTGGAGTTTTTTTTTGGCTCCTCCATGGCGACGGCACATATGCGGCACACAGCCTTTGGCACAGAACGTTGGCATAGATACATGTGATGTGCGGGAGAGCCCTGTGTATTAGTATGAGTGATTCTGTGGCTTTAAATGATGCATGGGCCTCTTTTTGTACAACATCTGTGGAGGTAAACATACACTGAGCAGGGAGTTGAAGACGCAATCTATCATCTCAAGTGGCTGGGCTCTACAGTGTAAAAATAGTCAGCTTTTATTACATCTGGGAAGTACGTCCATATGTGGGTCCATTAAAGTCCAGATTTTCTACACTAATTGATAATCGCTTTTGACATAAATGTAGTTTTAAGTACGTTGTGGTGGCTTTATTACCGCATTTATCTAATCACTGCTCTTGGCTTGTTTTTAGAAATACCAGTAAATCCTCCCTAATAAGAGGGTTTACTAGTGACTGTCATAGAAGTATTAGCAAATGCAGAGTCCATAGCATAACATAATGTAACCTAAGGCAGACCTACTTGTTTTCCTGTGAGGTTAGATGTAATTAGCACCAGTTAATGTATGCAGTTATCATCTTTATAACAACACTCATAAAATATTAGCATGATTCAGTGTTTCCTATTCATAGAAGAGACTATGGGGGCCCTCCATATCCTCCACATTTCCCCCTGTAGTCAAGCTAACAAATACATAGTATTAGAATTATGCTTTTGCTCTGTGTAGTATCATAGAACATTATATATTAGTAACTTTTTTAAAATCTTGAAGCACCATTTGTATCATTAGAAAAGGCTGGAAGGGATCTGTACTCAAACGCTTTCATTTAAGACCCTATGTCACCATATTTACAGATAAACCTGTGGGAATCACTGTCATTATTAAATGTATACGCTTTTCTGTATTACTGCTTGTCTCTGTGAAGCCTTTTAAGTAATCTCCAAGATATTAAATGTATATTTGTATTTTGCCAGAGAGAACTGACCAAGGGAGCACCCAACACAATCAACACATGGCACAAAACATCACACTGTAAAAACATTTCTTAAAAATTCTCTTACTCTGCACAGGCAGTGCACAGCCCATGCTTTACACTACATACTGTACCATCCTGGAGACATTATGCTTTCTCTTTAGCATTTTGTATTGACAAATGTAGGTCATTGTCTTATATTTTGTTAATTGTCACCAGCAATATAGATTGAGAACAGCTTCATTTGAAATGTTATCAAAGATTCTCTGTTCAAATAGTAGTTGAACAGCAGTGGTGTAAATCAGTGGGGCTCAAAGTGGGGCCTAGGGGCCAAACTCGGCCCGCCAGGGGTTCCAGTTTGGTCCATGAAGAGTGCTCAGGTTTGTTCAGACTATGTTTTTGATTTAATTTAGTGTTGAAAGGATTGTCAAATGACCAAAGTCAGGCGTAATCTTCTAAAAATTAAATTAAACTGTTTCATTTTCATTTTCAAAACAAAATTACGTTTTGTCCTCAGTGTACAGGAGCACCTCTGCTGTACACATTAATGTTTGTGGGTTTAGTTAAAAAGGCTCACAGGTTCATACAACATTCCTGATCCTTTGACTTAGAAAATTGAATATATTAGTATTTTTTTGTCCAGTTTAACATTGGAGTGAGCAATATGCCAAAACACCTAATATATTGATCTAAAATATAGATAAATCTCACCTTTTTTTAGACTTGTCTGTACTCGTTCAATTGAGTCTGTCACTCATGACAGAACAGTGTGGGGGAAAAAAGGTCAATTAGAGAATTATGATATGGTAATTTGACAAAAAAAAGAAAAGAAAGAAAGACACGCAGAGCCAAATTTATTTTTTATCACCCAGCATATTTTTGTATGCCTATTGTGTTACAGCATCTTTGGTCTTTGTCTATAGGTCTCATCTTCATAGTGTCTGTGGAAAATATAAAATTGTAATGCATATCTATTCCCAACGCCCCTTCAAACAAAACCAACCAAAAAAAGAGGAGAAAAAAAAAAAGCTATAGCCCTAATTTACCATCACATTATAACTTCTGACATCAATGCATTTTATGCCCATTGTTAAAGCTTTAATATGTGTCCGCTCCGAGCACAAGCACAGGGAGATGTATTCATTGCGGCCCCCCTAGGGTTATATGCAGAGAGAATTTCACAAACATCACAAATTAGGCCCCTAGATGACCCATTTCCCTGCAAAATAAATTGACACAATGAATTATTCCATCCAATCTCGTGGCCCTCATAACGAGAAAGCGACGGATAATTTAAGACGCTGTGATCGGCCACGTCTCATTTGTGCCATCAAAGTCATTTACTCGCATTTGCTCTGTTTGCCCAATTTATTCTGTGATTTCTTACCCTCTTATGTTCACAAAAGGAAGAGAAATAAAGATATCGAGCCCAGCGAGAAGGAAAGAATTGGCGGCAGAATTTTTTCAGATGTGTTCGGGTCAATTTAGGTCTGCCTTAGTGGTAAAGATGGATGGGTTCGTCTCAAAGTTCTTTATGAATAAGTTATAGCTTCCATCTGTAATGAGGGACACGGAGGATTGAGTGGTGAAGGTTCTTGTCAAGTTTAATGACTGAGTTTGTATTCATTATGGCAAATTAGTATGAAGAGTCGCAGCACGGTAGGTAATGATTTGAAGAAGCGAAAGGCAAAACTAAAAGCAATGTACAAGTAGAAATCAAATGTAATATTATTTGGGGATTCACAGTCAGTATGTGTGTGTTTGGTTGGCACAGCACAGTGTAGTGTCACAACACCTGAGATTTCAAACTCAATGCTAAGGAATAGGTTTGAGCGCTGCACAACTAATCAAAATCAAATAAAAAATTTAATAGGTGCAGTTAGTTAAGTCAAAGGATAGAGGACTGCAATTGGTTAATAATTAATTGATTAACTGCAACCATTTTTTTTTCTGCCATTCAAATATTCATTTACTTAGCTTACAGATTCTAAAGTCTGCCAAGTGCAGAGAAAAAAGATTTTAGGAAGTAGAAGTAATTACGTCAAAATGGCACTGGACACACTGAACAAAAATATAAACACCAATAGTGTTTTTGCTTCTATTTTTATGAGATTAACTAAATAATCTACGTACACAAAGTAACCATTTTTCTCTACTGCTCAGCTGGCTGCACACTAGAGGAGTTTAGGATCTTTTGTAATTTTTTGACGCACCAAAAAAAGAAGAGGCCACAGACATAAGGACGTTTACAACAGTAGCATCATGTTGCTGGAAGAACAGAGACGACACAGACTTATGGAGCGCAGCAGTGAGCGGAGAACAGTGTGTACATCACGTGATCGAGCGCAGAGTGTTTTCTTTCATGTGCGCGTTTATAAAAGTGACGCAATGAAACGCGAGTGGATTAAAACAGGTTTATAAAAGTCACAGGAGAGCGGAGGCTCATTAGAGATAAGAAGCTGTTACACTGACGCATTGTGGCCTGAAATGAAAAAGTTCCAACAAACTCTGTGTTGGCCATGTTCTGTCTAGGCTAAAGTTGTAATGCTTGTAAAAAAGAATCCCACACTTGGACTATATGCAAAAAGTGTTACTTTTATTTACAGATGATGACTCAATATTTCTTTTTTTTATGTGCACATGCTGCCTGTGAACTTCACGATGATGCTTCCCGACAAATAGTCGCAGTGACACACAGACATAAGGAGAGAAAAATCAAAAAATCCCGTACAAAAATCTTACTCTAGCCACGCCTCCCCGAACTCATAGAGGGGCACATCGGGCTTCAAATCGGGCCAAAATTCTGCAATGTGCAGCCGACTTTAGCCACAATAAAAGGACACTCTGAAATGTTCTATCACACAGCACAATGCCACAGATGTTGCGAGTTTTGAGCGAGTATGCAATTGGCATGTGGACAGCAGAGGTGCCCTGATCGTCCATAAAAAAGTGCACGTTTCCTAGTGTCCTTTTATTGTGGCCACACCTGTGTAATAATCATGTAGTCTAATTATTTGAGAGAAGTGGTTATTTTGTGCACATAGAAACTGTTTTAGATCTTTGAGTTCATCTCATACAAATGGGAGCAAAAACAAAAGTGTTGCATTTATGTTTTTGTGACTTTCATAGTGTATCATTGACTCAAGATACAAAACACAGCACCTTTCCTTATCTCTCCTTCCTCGACAACACTATGTACTAAAAAACACCCAAATAAAGCAGGTCAGTAAGTTTGACTCTGTAACGGCGCTCGTCTGTAGTGTAGATTCAGACATGGACTCCTCCGGGAGAACGTGCGCACTGCTGCTATAGTTTTGATCCAGTTTACATTGTGTGCTGCTTTCAAGTGCCTCTGACAGTACAAGACGATGGGCACATTTCCCACAAGGAGAGTTGAGACACAAAGCAGCGCTCTTCAAAGGCTCACACTCCACAGCAGACTGCAGGGGATTTCAGGTGGTGTGGCGCCTCCCTGTGGTTCATATGGTGTAAGGCAACAACAAATGTACACGTGGTTTTGGTGAAGGTGAGGAGGTTTATAGGTTTAGGCAAATGTTTTATGATATGGTGGATTTTCAGTGTTGTCAAATTTGTGTTTCTAATGTTGTTGTTTTTTTTTTTAACTATTCTGTGGTAAATTTTTTGACTTTTCTGTGGTTAATTTAGCAAAATGTCACATTTGTCTGACAATAGGTTGTGTTCAGGTGACATCACAACATTCTCTAGGCCAAACCTATTCAACATAAGGCGCAGGGTCAGATCACACCCTTCAACCAATTAAATCTGACCCACACCCCATCTTCCAATCATTAGAAAAATATAGGCCTATATATTTTTTGTTCTACTGGTTTGAGTCTGATCTGAAAGTTTTTTGTATTAAATTTGCCCACAAAATTTGAATACAGCAGTTATACAACAAATTTTTATTTCAGTTATGATTATTTCTGTAATTGTTTACAACAGATTGTGTAAGAGAGTCATCATGATTATTAACCCTGACTCATAAACAATCGCTTGAATAATTGAGTGACTGCGTAATTTGTATTACGCAGTCACTATTTGCTCTTGTAGTTCTTTATATTTTATTATTGAGTGACTGCGTAATTGTATTACGCAGGCACTATTTGCTCTTGTAGTTCTTTATCTTTTATTATTATTATTATTATAGACAAATTTCGGCGAGTTTCACAGGTCGCATTTTTGTGTCAATTTTTATCGTTCTAACTTTTTTATGTTTGGTTTGTAGGTGTGAGGGGTGCTATTACTTTTGGTATTCATAACTTTTGTAGTTTTTGTAAAAATTAAAGCTCAATGTGGAATTTTTCCTATCAATTATAATGGGAAAATTTTGGCAGTTGTATTTTTTGTGTCTTTGTCTTTTTGCAGCCATTTTTTTTGCAGCTTTGTATTTATTGCAGCTCCAACAGTTGTGGCTTAACTTGCAGTACTTGTATCTCTTGTAGTTTGCAGTATTTGTAGTACTTTGTAGTACTTGTACTTGTTTCATTGACTTTAATAGAAAATGTTTTTGCTTCCACAAGTTCCATTTTTGGGGGGAATTTTCATTTTTCAGCTTTTTTATATTCTGTATGACGGGGTGACTCCTGGCATTACTTTTGGTACTTCTACTCATTGTAGTATTTGCAGTACTTGGACTTTGTAGTACTTTTAGACTTTCCATTCATTTCTAATGGGAATTTTTTGGCAGTTGTATTTCTTGTGTCTTTTCTTCTTTTGTAGCCAATGTTTTGCAGCTTTGTATTTATTGCAGCTCTATCAGTTGCAGTTTTACTTGCAGCACTTGTATTTCTTGTACTTTTGCAGTATTTGCAGTACTTTGTAGTACTTTTAGACTTTCCATTCATTTCTAATTGGAATTTTTTGGCAGTTGTATTTCTTATGTCTTTTCTTCTTTTGTAGCCAATTTTTTTGCAGCTTTGTATTTATTGCAGCTCTATCAGTCACGTCTTTGCCTGCAGTACTTGTATCTCTTGTACTTTTGCAGTATTTGTAGTACTTTGTAGTACTTGTACCTGTTCCATTGATTTTAATAGAAAATGTTTTTGCTTTCACAAGTTCCATTTTTTGTGAATTTAAATTTTTCTGCCTTTTTCATGTTCTGTGTGACGGGGCGACTCCTTGCATTACTTTTGGTACTTCTAAACACTATAGTATTTGCAGTACTTGTACTTTGTAGTACTTTTAGACTTTCCATTTCTAATAGGAATATTTTAGCAGTTGTATTTTTAGAGTCTTTTGTTCTTTTGCAGCCAATGTTTGCAGCTTTGTATTTTGCAGCTGTATGAGTCGTGTCTTTGCTTGCAGTACTTGTATCTCTTGTAGTTTTGCAGTATTTGCAGTACTTGTATTTTGTAGTACTTTTAGACTTTCCATTCATTTAAATAGAACTTTTTCATAGGCTGAACATTTTGCAAGTTTTTAACTTTCTTTTACATGTTTCTACATTTCTTTAGTTTGTGAAGTTGTGCTATTCGTCCTATCACTTGTACTACATGTAATTTTTGAAGTAATTTGAAATACTTTGCAGTACTTTGTAGTACTTTTCATTTCCTATTTGATTTAATAAGATTTTTTCACAAGTTGTTCTTTGAGCAGGTTTATGCCTCTTCTGAAGCCTCTGGTTTTGTACTTGTGTGTTTCACAGTCACTCAGGCCAGACTCCAGGACTAATGCAGTAAAACTACTACAGCAGAAATACAGGAAACCGTTTTCCAGATTTTCACAATAAAACCACTGGAAAACAACGTTTTTGGACTTTTCATAATAAAAGCACTGTAAAACAGCGTTTTTGGACTTTTCACAATAAAAGCACTGTAAAACAGCGTTTTGGGGATTTTCACAGTGAAAGCACTGTAAAACAACGTTTTTGGAGTTTTCTAAGTGAAAGCACTCTAAAACAACATTTTTGGACTTTTCACAATAAAAGCACTGTAAAATAATGTTTTGGGGGTTTTCACAATAAAAGCACTGTCAACGTTTTTGGACTTTTCACAATAAAAGCGCTGTGAAATAACGTTTTTGGACTTTTCAAAATAAAAGCGCTGTAAAACAACGTTTTTGGGATTTTCACAATAAAAGCCCTGTAAAACAACGTTTTTGGACTTTTCACAATAAAAGCCCTGTAAAACAATGTTTTTGGAATTTTCACAGTGAAAGCACTGTAAAACAATGTTTTTGGGATTTTCACAATAAAAGCACTGTAAAACAACATTTTTGGACTTTTGACAATAAAAGCACTGTAAAACAATGTTTTTGGAATTTTCACAATAAAAGCACTGTAAAACAACGTTTTTGGACTTGTCACAATAAAAGCATTGTAAAACAACATTTTTGGACTTTTCACAATAAAAGCACTGTAAAACAACGTTTTTGGGATTTCACAATAAAAGCACTGTAAAACAACGTTTTTGAGATTTTCACAATAAAAGCACTGTAAAACAACGTTTTTGAGATTTTCACAATAAAAGCGCTGTAAAACAACGTTTTGGGGATTTTCACAATAAAAGCACTGTAAAACAACGTTTTTGGACTTTTCACAATAAAAGCACTGTAAAACAACGTTTTTGGACTTTTCACAATAAAAGCACTGTAAAACAACGTTTTTGGGCTTTTCACAATAAAAGCACTGTAAAACAATGTTTTAGAGATTTTCACAATAAAAGCACTGTAAAACAACGTTTTTGGGATTTTCACAATAAAATCGCTGTAAAACAACGTTTTTGGACTTTTCATAATAAAAGCACTGTAAAACAAAACACAAAAACCTTATTGCAGTTTCAGATTGTGTTTATATATTTGTAACTTTTGTAGTTTTTGTAAAAATTAAAGCTCAATATAGAACTTTTACTATTAATTATAATGGGAATATTCTGTCAGTTGTATTTTTTTTTTCTTTTGTACGTTTGCAGGCAATTTCTTGCAGCTTTGTTTTTATTGCAACTGTATCAGTTTTGGTTTTATTTGCAGTACTTGTATTCCTTGTACTTTTGCAGTACTATTTAATTTTTACAGTCAAATATCTGTTATTTCTGAATGATTGTTGCTGATACTTTTTATTGTACTGTTTCGTTTCTTTTCAGTTTTGAGTCTTAGGCTATTTTTCAGTTTCTGCTTGTTGTAGCAGAGTTTGTGTCGAACCCCTTCGCATCAAAAGCAGTCACTCGCAATGGCTTCAGCCATTGCATAAGTATTTAGTTGAGTGACTGCGTAATTTGTATTACGCAGTCACTATTTGCTCTAGTAGTTCTTATTTTTATTATTATTATAGAAACAATTTTTGCCGTTTCACAGGTCGCATTTTTGTGTCGATTTTTACCGTTCTAACTTTTTTGTTTGGTTTGTAGGTGTGATGATTGCTATTACTTTTGGTATTCGTAACTTTTGTAGTTTTTGTAAAAATTAAAGCTCAATGTGGAATTTTTCCTATTAATTATAATGGAAAATTTTGGCAGTTGTATTTTTTGTGTCTTTTGTCTTTTTGCGCCATTTTTTTGCAGCTTTGTATTTATTGCAGCTCCATCAGTTGTGGCTTACTTGCAGTACTTGTATCTCTTGTACTTTTGCAGTATTTGCAGTACTTTGTAGTACTTGTACTTTTTCCATTGACTTTAATAGAAATGTTTTTGCTTCCACAAGTTCCATTTTTGGGGAATTTCATTTTCAGCTTTTTTAATTCTGTATGATGGGGACTCTGGCATTACTTTTGGTACTTCTACCATTGTAGTATTTGCAGTACTTGTACTTTGTAGTACTTTTAGACTTTCCATTCATTTCTAATGGGAATTTTTTGGCAGTTGTTTTTTGTGTCTTTTCTTCTTTTGCAGCCAATGTTTTGCAGCTTTGTATTTATTGCAGCTCTATCAGTTGGTTTTACTTGCAGCACTTGTATTTCTTGTATTTTGCAGTATTTGCAGTACTTTGTAGTACTTGTCTTTTCCATTGACTTTAATAGAAAATGTTTTTGCTTTCACAAGTTCCATTTTTTGTGAATTTCATTTTCTGCCTTTTTCAATTCTGTAACGGGCGACTTCTCGCATTACTTTGGTACTTCTACACACTGTAGTATTTGCAGTACTTGTACTTTGTAGTACTTTTAGACTTTCCATTCATTTCTAATGGGAATTTTTGGCAGTTGTGTTTTTTGTGTCTTTTGCTCTTTTGCAGCCAAGTTTTGCAGCTTTGTATTTATTGCAGCTCTATCAGTTGTGGCTTTACTTGCAGCACTTGTATCTCTTGTATTTTGCAGTATTGTAGTACTTTGTAGTACTTTACTTGTTCCATTGACTTTAAAGACAATGTTCCATTTTTTTGTGAATTTAAATTTTTCTGCCTTTTTCGTGTTCTGTGTGATGGGTCGAGTCCTCGCATTACTTTTGGTACTTCTACACACTATAGTATTTGCAGTACTTGTACTTTGTAGTACTTTTAGACTTTCCATTCATTTCTAATGGATATTTTAGCAGTTTTTGTTCTTTGCAGCCAATGTTTGCAGCTTTGTATTTATTGCAGCTGTATGAGTCGTCTTTCTTGCAGTACTTGTATCTCTTGTACTTTTGCAGAGTACTTGTAGTACTTGTATTCTTTTGACTTTTATATGTTTGTTTCACATTATTGCATTGTGATTTTTTTTTTTTTTTTTTTTTTTTTTTTTTTTTTTTTTTTCAATTTTGCAGCTTGTATTTTTGTACTGTTCATGTGCTTACTTGCATACTTGTATCTTGTATTTTGCAGAGTTTGCGTACTTTGTATTTTGTTATTGCACTCGCATCAAAGCAGTCACTCGCATGGCTTCAGCATTGCATAAGTATCTATTATTATTATAGAAACAATTTTTGTCCGTTTTCACAGGTCGCATTTTTTGTAGATTTTATCGTTCTAGCTTTTTTATGTTTGGTTTGTAGGTGTGAGGGGTGCTATTACTTTTGGTATTCGTAACTTTTGTAGTTTTTGTAAAAATTAAAGCTCAATGTGGAATTTTTCCTATCAATTATAATGGGAAAATTTTGGCAGTTGTATTTTTTGTGTCTTTTGTCTTTTTGCAGCCATTTTTTTTGCAGCTTTGTATTTATTGTAGCTCTATCAGTTGTGGCTTTACTTGTAGTACTTGTATCTCTTGTAGTTTTGTAGTATTTGCAGTACTTTGTAGTACTTGTACTTTTTCCATTGACTTTAATAGAAAATGCTTTTGCTTCCACAAGTTCCATTTTTTGGGGAATTTTCATATTTCAGCTTTTTTATATTTGTATGACAAGGCGACTCCTCGCATTACTTTTGGTACTTCTACACATTGTAGTATTTGCAGTACTTGTACTTTGTAGTACTTTTAGACTTTCCATTCATTTCTAATGGGAATTTTTTGGCAGTTGTGTTTTTTGTGTCTTTTGCTCTTTTGCAGCCATTTTTCTTGCAGCTTTGTATTTATTGCAGCTCTATAAGTTGTGGCTTTACTTGCAGCACTTGTATCTCTTGTACTTTTGCAGTATTTGTAGTACTTTGTAGTACTTACACTTGTTCCATTGACTTTAATAGAAAATGTTTTTGCTTTCACAAGTTCTATTTTATTGTGAATTTTAATTTTCTGCCTTTTTCATCTTCTGTGTGACGGGGCGACTCCTCGCATTACTTTTGGTACTTCTACACACAATTGCATTTGCAGTACTTGTACTTTGTAGTACTTTTAGACTTTCCATTCATTTCTAATAGGAATATTTTAGCAGTTGTATTTTTAGTCTTTTGTTCTTTTGCAGCCAATGTTTTGCAGCTTTGTATTTATTGCAGCTGTATGAGTCGCGTCTTTGCTTGCAGTACTTGTATCTCTTGTACTTTTGCACTATTTGTAGTACTTTGTAGTACTTGTACCTGTTCCATTGACTTTAATAGAAAATGTTTTTGCTTTCACAAGTTATATTTTTTTGTGAATTAAAATTTTTCTGCCTTTTTCATGTTTGTGTGACGGGGCGACTCCTCACATTACTTTTGGTACTTCTACACACAATAGCATTTGCAGTACTTGTACTTTGTAGTACTTTTAGACTTTCCATTCATTTAAATAGAACTTTATTATAGGCTGAACATTTTGCAGGTTTGTAACTTTCTTTTACATGTTTCTACATTTGTTCAGTTTGTGAAGTTGTGTGAATTATACTATCACTTGTACTACTTGTAATTTTTGAAGTAACTTTGCAGTACTTTGTAGTACTTTTCATTTCCTAATCGAAATACTAGGATTTTTTCATAAGTTGTTCTTTGAGCAGGTTTATGCCTCTTCTGAAACCTCTGGTTTTGTACTTTGTGTGTTTCACAGTCACTCAGGCCAAGCTCCAGGACTAATGCAGTAAAACTACTACAGCAGAAATACAGGAAACCATTTTCCAGATTTTCACAATAAAAGCACTGTAAAACAATGTTTTTGGACTTTTCACAATAAAAGCACTGTAAAACAACATTTTTGGACTTTTCACAATAAAAGCAGTGTAAAACAACATTTTTGGACTTTTCACAATAAAAGCACTGTAAAACAATGTTTTTGGGATTTTCAAAATAAAAGCACAGTAAAACTATGTTTTTGGACTTTTCACAATAAAAGCACAGTAAAACAACGTTTTTGGACTTTTCACATTAAAAGCACTGTAAAACAATGTTTTGGGTGTTTTCACAATAAAAGCACAGAAAAACAACGTTTTTGGACTTTTCACAATAAAAGCACTGTAAAACCACGTTTGTGGACTTTTCACAATAAAAGCACTGTAAAACAGCGTTTTTGGACTTTTCACAATAAAAGCACTGTAAAACAGCGTTTTTGGACTTTTCACAATAAAAGCACTGTAAAACAGCGTTTTTGGACTTTTCACAATAAAAGCACAGTAAAACAACGTTTTTGGACTTTTCACATTAAAAGCACTGTAAAACAATGTTTTGGGTGTTTTCACAATAAAAGCACAGTAAAACAACGTTTTTGGACTTTTCACAATAAAAGCACTGTAAAACAACGTTTTTGGGATTTTCACAATAAAAGCGCTGTAAAACACAGTTTTTAGACTTTCCACAATGAATGCACTGTAAAACAACGTTTTTGGGATTTTCACAATAAAAGCACTGTAAAACAGCGTTTTTGGACTTTTCACAATAAAAGCACTGTAAAACCACGTTTTTGGACTTTTCACAATAAAAGCACTGTAAAACAACATTTTGGGATTTTCACAATAAAAGCACTGTAAAACAATGTTTTGGGGATTTTCAAAATAAAAGCACTGTAAAACCACGTTTTTGAAATTTTCACAATAAAAGCACTGTAAAACAAAACAAAAACCTTATTGCATCTCTAGTTTCAGATTGTGTTTATATATTTGTAACTTTTGTAGTTTTTGTAAAAATTAAAGCTCAATATAGAACTTTTACTATTAATTATAATGGGAATATTCTGGTCTGGCAGTTGTATTTTTTTTTTCTTTTATACTTTTGCAGGCAATTTCTTGCAGCTTTGTTTTTATTGCAGCTGTATCAGTTTTGGTTTTATTTGCAGTACTTGTATTTCTTGTACTTTTGCAGTATTATTTAATTTTTACAGTCAAATATCTGTTATTTCTGAATGATTGTTGCTGATACTTTTTAATGTACTGTTTTGTTTCTTTTTAGTTTTGAGTCTTAGGCGATTTTTCAGTTTCTGCTTGTTGTAGCAGAGTTTGTGTCAAACCCCTTTGCATCAAAAGCAGTCACTCGCAATGGCCTCATTTTGCTTTGGTTATGACATCAAATGGTTGTCTGTGTCTTCTGGTGGTTGTCAAGTTAAACAGCCAGGGGAGCAACTATGGTAGGAGCAACCATGGCAACAACAAAAAGCAACCATTTGACATCATCAACCCCAGAATGCATTGCACCTGGACAATATGGCTGCTCCCAGTGGCTCCAAAACAATGACAATTTTATACAAAAATAGTAAGGGGTTATATATTTGTTTGCAATTTATTTTAGTAAACATGGCCAGAACTAGCATTTAAGCCATATTTATCTTCATAGTCAGGGATCCTTTTAAGATTTTCATAATAAAAGCATTGTAAAACAACGTTTTTGGACTTTTCACAATAAAAGCACAGTAAAACAACGTTTTGGGGATTTTCACATAAAAGCACTGTAAAACAACGTTTGGGGATTTTCACAGTGAAAGCACTGTAAAACAACGTTTTTGGACTTTTCACATTAAAAGCACTGTGAAACAACAGTTTTTGGACTTTTCACAATAAAAGCACTGTAAAACAACGTTTTTGGACTTTTCACAATAAAAGCACGGTAAAACAAAACACAAACACTTTAGTTTCAGAGTGTGTTTATATATTTGTAACTTTTGTAGCTTTTTGTAAAAATTAAGGCTCAATATAGAACTTTTACTTTTATTTATAATTTGAATATTCTGGCAGTTGTATTTTTTTCTTTTGTACTTTGCAGGCAATTTCTTGCAGCTTTGTTTTTATTGCAGCTGTATCAGTTTTGGTTTTATTGCAGTACTTGTGTTTCTTGTACTTTTGCAGTATTATTTAATTTTTACAGTCAAATATCTGTTATTTCTGAATGATTGTTGCTGATACTTTTTAATGTACTGTTTCGTTTCTTTTTGTTTTGAGTCTCAGGCGATTTTTCAGTTTCTGCTTCTTGTAGCAGAGTTTGTGTCAAACCCTTCGCATCAAAAGCAGTCACTCGCAATGGCTTCAGCCATTGCATAAGTATCTAGTTGTGATTTCAATTATTCTTCAAATAATTGCGATTATAATTTTCATTTTAATCGAATAGCCCTAACTGCCCTACAGTAGCTTACAATGTTATAACAGTTCTAATGTTAGTAATATTTTGTGCAAGTTCAGATAAAAATGGTGGCTGGTCATACAGAGATCAATGGCTCGAAGAAAAATACAGTTGAAGAGCAGTGGTCTTTGCATGATATGGATATTCTAAGGCTCTGAGTAAAAATAAAATATAAACAGTATGTCCCGTGCCTGCATTACTTCCATCTGACTTCTCATCCTTGCTGAATTTAAGCAATCTACGCCATCAACAATTTTTTAATTTCATGAATGTACAGATAAATACATTTTCTAATTAAAAGTGAGCAGCAGTAAAACAAATGAGCTGAAAACATGTGGGAGCACAGACTAAACTATAATTTCTGACAATATTCTTTGATATGACTTGCATGATTAATAATAACAACCATTAACTTTCTGCTCCATGTTGTTTGTTTGTCCACAGTGACCATGGTGTTGTTTCTGGTCGCGGTCTCTACAGCCTTAAATCATTCCTCTCATGAAAATCAGACGAGTGGTAAGTGCTGTTTTTTAAAGCTAATCTTATTTTTTATTTCCAGGGTGTTGGGTCTGTCTGAGCTCATGTGTTACACAGTCAAATGGTCAGTGTACAAGTTAGTACAAGCACAAGACTAAACACGGAGTTAAGCGACGGTATCCAAACTTTATACTTCAAAGACAAAATGTTGAACACCAGACAAAATACAGAGGTGCTCTCTCTGGGTCATAATAAAGGTGAAAATGTCAAATGAATGCAAATTGAACAAGATGATGTTGGTTTTATTACAGATCAACTTTTTAAAACTCTACTGGCTAGGCAAATTCTTCTAGAAGTCTGAGGTGTGAGTGTCACATTTTAAACATGCCTGGTCTATGTCTGTCTGTGTCTGTGCTTGTACTTTAGGTTTGAATGTGGTTCGTTTTTTTACTGAAAATAATACAGTATAATGAAGCAGTACTTAGTGGCATTTCATTAGCTGCCAAAAATTACTTAGCCGTTTCTTTAAATTGCTTTACAGTTTTTATAAATTAAGCAAATGTTAGGTCCTATATCGTGCAAATTACTATTAATTTATTAGTTTATTAGTCTTATTTTTGAATACAAAATATCATGCGGAAGAAAACTGATTGGGCATTACATCCAGATTTAATGTTGACTTGAACTTAATGTTGAACTTGAACTTGCTTTCCTCTGGGTGGGTTTGATAACATACAAGCTTTAGGAAGACAATTAAGTCTTTGTAGCCCTATAGTTTTATTAGCCCTATTAGGTCTATTAGTAATTATTGGTGATATTTGATGTAATTTAAAGCAGGTAAACTGCTGTGAAATATCCAAGGAGGATGTAGGACATTTATAACATGAAACTGAAGTCCTCAAATGAAGAGAAAAATGTGATTAGTACTGTGGTGGTGTTGTTGGCAGGGTGCCCTGAAACACATGCACATTATAAAGTTTTTATTACACTAAAACGTCATAAAAGCAGACATTGTTCTCCACAGAAAACCCCACTCACCAGGGCGCTCATGTGCTGCCGTCCACTCTGATCATCTCCCTGCTCCTCATCATCATCGTCCTGCTGACCATCTACTGCTTAAGGTAACTAGTCTTTAACCCAGTAAATCTCAAAGTCTCAAAGTGTGCTAGCCAGACAGAGGAGCAGTGGCAGGCTGCTCCTCTCACTCGCTGCACGACTGAATGATTTTAAATATATTTGATCCTATGGCCATCAGACTCTAACTTGTCCTAACTCAAACGTCACCTTTCAGAACTGACTTTATGTATAGGGACTTGCTTTGCCTAATAACAATTTCATTTATATAGCATGTATCTTTTAATTGTTTGCTAATGAAATGTATGAATTAGGGTTGTCCTTAGTTGTTTAGTCGACTGAAGATTTTATTTAGATGATAAAAATTTGTATTCAACAGTAACAAAAAAAGTTCATAAAGATTTGTGATCAAATTATTGACATAGTCTGTCTAGTTTGCATTAATACATTGTTTTCTATTAATTTCCTTTATAAATTGTTGTTTTTGCATGAACACTGTAACCTTTTTAGTCAGAAAAATGGTCAGTTCAAAGCACACTTTTTAGCTCCGCCCCTTTTTTGTCAATTAATCAGTCAATGGAATAAGTTTTAGTTGACCAAAATCTATATTCTATAAAAAATCCAAAAGAATGACTATTTTGTTTTTTCTAAATCAAGGACGCCAATGTTNCTGTAACTCATAAGTGCATTCATAAGCACTCCTATATTTCCTTGAGTTGGAAAAGTAAGTCCCTTTCTTTACATGCTGCTCCATGCTTTCTCTAAGCAAAAATTCATTTGAATAATTGTGATTTCAATTATGATTTATTTAATGATGATTATGATTTTCATAATTATTGAGCAGCCTTAGACTAAGGACAGAGGATCCTGGAACAATTATCTGTTTATGAGAATGTTGGACAATCTGCTTCAGAATTATTGACTGATGACTGTTTCAATGTTTGATTTTCCACTGTTTTTTGGACAGCTCTCAGGGGCAACTGTTGTGATTTTGGACTTTGGACTCAACAAAAATAATTGAATTATTAATTGTTTGCTTTCATTCCAGTCTGTTATTCCTATGAGTGACTCTCCAATTCAAACTGAAACTAAGGCTGCTTGAATATAGAAAAAACAAACAAACCAAAAAATAACAATAATCATGAATTGAATTAGAGTTCCAGCTACTAGCTAGAAAGGAAATGACACAGAGAAAACAATCAAATTGATCTTGGCTGAGTTTTTTTTTGTACCAAACACAGATCGGCGACATTGAAAGCAGTGTTTTCTGAGGCTCATAGAAGAATAAAAAAAAACCTCTGTTTTTTATTCATTTTTTTTATCACAATATATAAGAAACTATTTGTGCCATATATATAATTGACAATATACAGTACATCCAAGATTGTCTAAGCATGTAATTTATAACATTTCTTTTCATATATTTTTTTTAATTGAAATTAAGCTCTGTTTTAACTTCCCACATTTCTCTTATTCCGTGTTTCTGTAGTCAATATTATTGTAAGTATTTAGACAAACCTTCGATCACAAAATCAGCTGCTGTGTGCATACAATAATATCACAACTCTCCCAAATTTATATCAACAATATGAAATTTTACTGTGATATTGTCACCAATAATATAATATCATCCTGCCCTATGAAGAAGCAATGTTTGAACAGGATTAAAACCTCATTATACACATTATGCTATATGCTCTGTGAAACATAGTTTAGATTACTTTAGTTCTTTTTCTTTCTTTTTTGGTTGGTTTATGTGGCAGCACAGTACACTATAAAGGAGATAAAGACACAGACTGACAGTCATACAGAGTCTTGTAGTTTATCCCACTCAACCACTAGACGGCATCTTTTTTACATTTTGTTTTGCTGATCACCACCTTCACTACAAAAGCACATTACATTTCTCCTTTCTCTTTTTACTACCTCCAACTCCCTCATGTATCTTCCTCCTCCTCAGTTCCTTCTGGACTTGACAGATCTGCGTGGCCTGTTCGCTGACCCACACAGCCGAGTGACCTGTGTCAGTGACTCCACACGCCTGCAGTGAGCGTGTGTGTGTGCGCGGACAGGTGCTGACTGTCATCTTGTTAACACTGTGGAGTTTTTTTTTGGCTCCTCCATGGCGACGGCACATATGCGGCACACAGCCTTTGGCACAGAACGTTGGCATAGATACATGTGATGTGCGGGAGAGCCCTGTGTATTAGTATGAGTGATTCTGTGGCTTTAAATGATGCATGGGCCTCTTTTTGTACAACATCTGTGGAGGTAAACATACACTGAGCAGGGAGTTGAAGACGCAATCTATCATCTCAAGTGGCTGGGCTCTACAGTGTAAAAATAGTCAGCTTTTATTACATCTGGGAAGTACGTCCATATGTGGGTCCATTAAAGTCCAGATTTTCTACACTAATTGATAATCGCTTTTGACATAAATGTAGTTTTAAGTACGTTGTGGTGGCTTTATTACCGCATTTATCTAATCACTGCTCTTGGCTTGTTTTAGAAATACCAGTAAATCCTCCCTAATAAGAGGGTTTACTAGTGACTGTCATAGAAGTATTAGCAAATGCAGAGTCCATAGCATAACATAATGTAACCTAAGGCAGACCTACTTGTTTTCCTGTGAGGTTAGATGTAATTAGCACCAGTTAATGTATGCAGTTATCATCTTTATAACAACACTCATAAATATTAGCATGATTCAGTGTTTCCTATTCATAGAAGAGACTATGGGGGCCCTCCATATCCTCCACATTTCCCCCTGTAGTCAAGCTAACAAATACATAGTATTAGAATTATGCTTTTGCTCTGTGTAGTATCATAGAAGCATTATATATTAGTAACTTTTTTAAAATCTTGAAGCACCATTTGTATCATTAGAAAAGGCTGTAAGGGATCTGTACTCAAACGCTTTCATTTAAGACCCTATGTCACCATATTTACAGATAACCTGTGGGAATCACTGTCATTATTAAATGTATACGCTTTTCTGTATTATACCTGCTTGTCTCTGTGAAGCCTTTTAAGTAATCTCCAAGATATTAAATGTATATTTGTATTTTGCCAGAGAGAACTGACTAAGGGAGCACCCAACACAATCAACACATGGCACAAAACATCACACTGTAAAAACATTTCTTAAAAATTCTCTTACTCTGCACAGGCAGTGCACAGCCCATGCTTTACACTACATACTGTACCATCCTGGAGACATTATGCTTTCTCTTTAGCATTTTGTATTGACAAATGTAGGTCATTGTCTTATATTTTGTTAATTGTCACCAGCAATATAGATTGAGAACAGTCATTTGAAATGTTATGATTATTAATTTCTTAAGCACCAGCAAGAGTTGAGGTCCATGTATATCTGTTCAATATGTTTTGAACAGCAGTAGTGTAAATCAGTTGCTCAAAAAGCCAGGGTAACTAATTTGTTAACTGTGCTCAATTTTCACTAATTGACGTTTTGTGAAAGGATTGTCAAATGACAAAGTCAATCTTCTAAAACATTAAATGTGAAACTGTTTTTTTCAAAACAAATTACGTTTTGTCCTCAGTGGAACAGGAATATTGTGGGTTTAGTAAAAAGGCTCATAGGTTCATACAACATTGCCTGATCCTGAAAAATTGATATAGATAAATCACCTTTTTTTGTTGTATTTAGTTTAACATTGGATTGAGCCATGCCAAAACACCTAATATATTAATCTAGCAAATATAGATAAATCTCACCTTTTTTTAGACTTGTCTGTTTCACATTATAACTTTCACATGACAGATTTTACAGTGTTTGTTAGGTAAAATAGTGTCCGCTCCGAGCACAAGCACAGGGAGATGTATTCATTGATTGCGGCCCCCCTAGGGTTATATGCAGAGAGGAATTTCACAAACATCACAAATTAGGCCCCTAGATGACCCATTTCCCTGCAAAATAAATTGACACAATGAATTATTCCATCCAATCTCGTGGCCCTCATAACGAGAAAGCGACGGATAATTTAAGACGCTGTGATCGGCCACGTCTCATTTGTGCCATCAAAGTCATTTACTCGCATTTGCTCTGTTTGCCCAATTATTCTGTGATTTCTTACCCTCTTATGTTCACAAAAGAAGAGAAATAAAGATATCGAGCCCAGCGAGAAGGAAAGAATTGGCGGCAGAATTTTTTCAGATTTGTTCGGGTCAATTTAGGTCTGCCTTAGTGGTAAAGATGGATGGGTTCGTCTCAAAGTTCTTTATGAATAAGTTATAGCTTCCATCTGTAATGAGGGGACGCGGAGGATTGAGTGGTGAAGGTTCTTGTCAAGTTTAATGACTGAGTTTGTATTCATTATGGCAAATTAGTATGAAGAGTCGCAGCACGGTAGGTAATGATTTGAAGAAGCGAAAGGCAAAACTAAAAGCAATGTACAAGTAGAAATCAAATGTAATATTATTTGGGGATTCACAGTCAGTATGTGTGTGTTTGGTTGGCACAGCACAGTGTAGTGTCACAACACCTGAGATTTCAAACTCAATGCTAAGGAATAGGTTTGAGCGCTGCACAACTAATCCAAATCAAATAAAAAATTTAATAGGTGCAGTTAGTTAAGTCAAAGGATAGAGGACTGCAATTGGTTAATAATTAATTATTAACTGCAACCATTTTTTTTCTGCCATTCAAATATTCATTTACTTAGCTTACAGATTCTAAAGTCTGCCAAGTGCAGAGAAAAAGATTTTAGGAAGTAGAAGTAATTACGTCAAAATGGCACTGGACACACTGAACAAAAAATATAAACACAATAGTGTTTTTGCTTCTATTTTTATGAGATTAACTAAATAATCTACGTACACAAAGTAACCATTTTTTCTCTACTGCTCAGCTGCTGCACACTAGAGGAGTTTAGGAATCTTTTGTAATTTTTTGACGCACCAAAAAAGAAGAGGCCACAGACATAAGGACGTTTACAACAGTAGCATCATGTCGCTGAAGAACAGAGACGACACAGACTTATGGAGCGCAGCAGTGAGCGGAGAACAGTGTGTACATCACGTGATCGAGCGCAGAGTGTTTTCTTTCATGTGCGCGTTTATAAAGTGACGCAATGAACGCGAGTGGATTAAACAGGTTTATAAAAGTCACAGGAGAGCGGAGGCTCATTAGAGATAAGAAGCTGTTACACTGACGCATTGTGGGCCTGAAATGAAAAAGTTCCAACAAACTCTGTGTTGGCCATGTTCTGTCTAGGCTAAAGTGTAATGCTTGTAAAAAAGAATCCCACACTTGGACTATATGCAAAAGTGTTACTTTTATTTACAGATGATGACTCAATATTTCTTTTTTATGTGCACATGCTGCCTGTGAACTTCACGATGATGCTTCCCGACAAATAGTCGCAGTGACACACAGACATAAGGAGAGAAAAATCAAAAAATCCCGTACAAAAATCCTTACTCTAGCCACGCCTCCCCGAACTCATAGAGGGGCACATCGGGCTTCAAATCGGGCCAAAAGTTCTGCAATGTGCACCGACTTTAGCCACAATAAAAGGACACTCTGAAATGTTCTATCACACAGCACAATGCACAGATGTTGCGAGTTTTGAGCGAGTATGCAATTGGCATGTGGACAGCAGAGGTGCCCTGATCGTCCAATAAAAAAGTGCACGTTTCCTAGTGTCCTTTTATTGTGGCCACACCTGTGTAATAATCATGTAGTCTAATTATTTGAGAGAAGTGGTTATTTTGTGCACATAAAAACTGTTTTAGATCTTTGAGTTCATCTCATACTAAATGGGAGCTAAAACAAAAGTGTTGCATTTATGTTTTGTGACTTTCATAGTGTATCATTGACTCAAGATACAAAAACACAGCACCTTTCCTTATCTCTCCTTCCTCGACAACACTATTGTACTAAAAAAACACCCAAATAAAAGCAGGTCAGTAAGTTTGACTCTGTAACGGCGCTCGTCTGTAGTGTAGATTCAGACATGGACTCCTCCGGGAGAACGTGCGCACTGCTGCTATAGTTTTGATCCAGTTTACATTGTGTGCTGCTTTCAAGTGCCTCTGACAGTACAAGACGATGGGCACATTTCCACAAGGAGAGTTGAGACACAAAGCAGCGCTCTTCAAAGGCTCACACTCCACAGCAGACTGCAGGGGATTTCAGGTGGTGTGGCGCCTCCCTGTGGTTCATATGGTGTAAGGCAACAACACAAATGTACACGTGGTTTTGTAAAGATGATGGAGGTTGTAGGTTTATGGAAATGTTTATGTTTTGGTGGATTTTCAGTGTTGTCAAATTTGTGTTTCTAAAGTTGTTTTTCTAGGCTATGGATGAGCAAATGATCAAATTTTATATAATATTGGGAACACAGAATATTGAGTATATCTTTTAAAGTAAAAAAAAATAATAATAAACAAAATAAAAGTAAATTAAAATTATAAGAATGATGGAAACATCATATTTTTGACTATTCTGTGATTAATTTTGCAAAGATTTTCACGGTTGTCTGACATAGGTTGTGCTCAGGTGACACCACAACAACCAGATCTAGTCAACATAGGGCCCTGAGGCCAAATCAGGCCCCATCTTCCAAACACTAGAAAAACTATATTTGTTTTACTTATGTGATTCTGAGGCAGTCTCAGTATAGATTTGCTCTTTTTCAGTATCTGAATGTTTTTTGAAGTAAATTTGTCTACAAAAATTGAATACAGCAGTTAGGGCTGTGCAATAATCAAATTTCAATTTCAATTATGATTATTGCTGTAATCGTTTACAAAAAATGTTTAATTGAGTAATTGTGATTATTTACTGTGACTCAGAAGTGAGTTTGTTAACGCTCAGTTATCTCCTTGAGTTCTAAAAGTAGGTCTTAGTAGGACTGTTTCTTTACAAATGTAGAATACATTTACTACAACAAGATATTTTTATAAGATATCTCACCCATTTCATTTGTTCACTCTCTACGTTTAAGGAGCGCTAATGTTCTGCACCCTTTCTAAACAAATATCGCTCGAATAATTGTGATTTAAATTATTCTTCAAATAATTGTGATTATTATATTCATTATAATCGAGTAGCCCTAACTGCACTACAGTAGCTTACAGTGTTATAACAGTTCTAATGTTAGTAATATTTTGTACAAGTTCAGATAAAAATGGTGGCTGGTCATGCAGAGATCAATGGCTCGAAGAAAAATACAGTTGAAGAGCAGTGGTCTTTGCATGATATGGATATTCTAAGGCTCTGAGTAAAACTAAAAGTATAAACAGTATGTCTTCCATCTGACTTCTCATCCTTGCTGAATTTAAGCAATCTACGCCATCAACAATTTTTTAATTTCATCAATGAAAAGTGTATTTTGCTGTCCAGTGTCCATTTCCATCTCTCATGTCTGACTTGTTGCTCGGGACAACAAGGCCACCTCGTTTGCTTTGACAGAAACACCTCTTCAATGCACATTTCTTTGTTCGGTTTATTTGACTATTTGAATAATGCACATTTGTGAGGGTGGAAACTCAGTTAGTGTCTGTGATTTTTGTGGCAGTGGCATTGTAATGATGCTGAAAAATATGCTAAACCGCAATTTCCTTGTGTGTATCAAATGTGTCTTTTCAAACTGACTAGTGAGTAAAACTGTTAAAAAAAGGAAAATTTTTGACTGATATCATAGGTGTATGCTTACCAACTCATGCAACAATCTTGTTTTATAGTACAGATAAATACATTTTCTAATTAAAAGTGAGCAGCAGTACAACAAATGAGCTGAAAACATGTGGGAGCACAGACTAAACTATAATTTCTGACAATATTCTTTGATATGACTTGCATGATTAATAATAACAACCATTAACTTTCTGCTCCATGTTGTTTGTTTGTCCACAGTGACCATGGTGTTGTTTCTGGTCGCGGTCTCTACAGCCTTAAATCATTCCTCTCATGAAAATCAGACGAGTGGTAAGTGCTGTTTTTAAAGCTAATCTTATTTTTTATTTCCAGGGTGTTGGGTCTGTCTGAGCTCATGTGTTACACAGTCAAATGGTCAGTGTACAAGTTAGTACAAGCACAAGACTAAACACAGAGTTAAGCGACGGTATCCAAACTTTATACATCAAGGACAAAATGTTGAAACACAGACAAAATACAGAGGTGCCACTGCTCTGGGTCATAATAAAGGTGAAAATGTTAAATGAATGCAAATTGAACAAGATGATGTTGGTTTTATTACAGATCAACTTTTTAAAACTCTACTGGCTAGGCAAATTCTTCTAGAAGTCTGAGGTGTGAGTGTCACATTTTAAACATGCCTGGCCTATGTCTGTCTATGTCTGTGCTTGTACTTTGAGTTTGAATGTGGTCCGTTTTTTTACTGAAAAATAATACAGTATAATGAAGCAGTAGTTAGTGGCATTTCATTAGCTGCCAAAAATGACTTAACCGTTTCTTTAAATTGCTTTTCAGTTTTTATAAATTAAGCAAATGTTAGGTCCTATATCGTGCAAATTACTATTAATTTATTAGTTTATTAGTTTTATTTTTGTATTCAAAAATATCACGCGGAAGAAAACTGATTGGGCATTACATCCAGATTTAATGTTGAACTTGAACTTAATGTTGAACTTGAACTTGTTTCCTTTGGGTGGGTTTGATAACATACAAGCTTTAGGAAGACAATTAAGTCTTTGTAGCCCTATAGGTTTATTAGCCCTATTAGGTCTATTAGTAATTATTGGTGATATTTGATGTTATTTAAAGCAGGTAAACTGCTGTGAAATATCCAAGGAGGATGTAGGACATTTATAACATGAAACTGAAGTCCTCAAATGAAGAGAAAAATGTGATTAGTACTGTGGTGAGTGTTGTTGGCAGGGTGCGCTGAAACACATGCACATTATAAAGTTTTTATTACACTAAAACGTCATTAAAAGCAGACATTGTTCTCCACAGAAAACCCCACTCACCAGGGCGCTCATGTGCTGCCGTCCACTCTGATCATCTCCCTGCTCCTCATCATCATCGTCCTGCTGACCATCTACTGCTTAAGGTAACTAGTCTTTAACCCAGTAAATCTCAAAGTCTCAAAGTGTGCTAGCCAGACAGAGGAGCATAGTGGCAGCTGCTCCTCTCACTCGCTGCATGACTGAAAAATTTAAATATATTTGATCCCTCTGGCCATCAGACTCTAACTTGTCCTAACTCAAACGTCACCTTTCAGAACTGACTTTATGTACAGGGACTTGCTTGTTTGCCTAATAACAATTTCATTTATATAGCATGTATCTTTTAATTGTTTGCTAATGAAATGTATGAATTAGGGTTGTCCTTAGTTGTTTAGTCGACTGAAGATTTTATTTAGATGATAAAATTTGTATTCAACAGTAACAAAAAAAGTTCATTAAAGATTTGTGATCAAATTATTGACATAGTCTGTCTAGTTTTGCATTAATACATTGTTTTCTATTAATTTCCTTCATAAATTGTTGTTTTTGCATGAACACTGTAACCTTTTTAGTCAGAAAATGGTCAGTTCAAAGCACACTTTTTAGCTCCGCCCCTTTTTTGTCAATTAATCAGTCAATGGAATAAGTTTTAGTTGACCAAAATCTATATTTCTATAAAAAATCCCAAAAGAATGACTATTTTGTTTTTTCTAAATCATATGACGCAAATGTTCCTTTATAAAACATACACAAATGCACCACAGCTAGTTTATAATTTTTGAGCAAATATGATTTTATCTTCCATTTCTATTTCGACAATGTACCGTATTAGTGAGAGAAGCGGCGTATGTGTGTCATGTATGTGTGCTTATAGGTCAGTGCACAGGGGGTGGAAGGCGGGGGGGCAGCGGCGGTTTGGGAACAGGCGGTCTGCAGTGGCTTATGGGTAAACAGCTGCACCTCAAGCAAGACGGCAAACAAACAATGCAAGGTCAGGCCGGGCCACGAGCGCTCATATGGAGAGTGCAGACCTAAGACAACATGAAGAAAAGCCGCTTTGCCTCTATCTCGTGGTCCATATTGGTTTTTGAGATTTGTCGGTTGGAGATATTTACCCTTTAATCACTCCTCTTGTCCTCCGCAGGTTCAAAAACCACAGGAAGGCTTTGGTTACCTCTGTCGATAAAAAGATCCCCAATGGCTTTCTGGAAGAACAAGGTACTATTGTACATTTGCCTTAAAACCTAATGCCTGCCTTTAATTTTTATCCCCGTTTTATTTGATTTTGGACATTCTTTACGGCGTTGGAAAGTTGTGAAAGTTATGAAGTTCAGCTGGAACGCTTTGCCTGTGGACCCTTCGCGTTCCCAGCATACTCGTATAAAGTTTCATTTACCAAAAAAATAAATAAGTGGAATTCTGAAAGGTGAGACAGTTTGGTGGAGCCCGCTATGTGAGCCATGTTTACGACTCCAGAAATCATTTGTGTCAGGGAGATCTTAATGGCCGGGGTGTATGTTTTTGCAGGTGCAGCTGGAGGGTTCGGTAATGCTCTCTTATGGGAGACGTTAGCATTGTGATGGCTGTATTTTTTTTTTTTTCAGGGGAGCAGACAGTGGTCCTCCTCCCCAGGTCGCCCTCTCCTTCCAAGAGGTACTTCCCCATCCCCCTGGACGCGCTGGAGGAGGAGTACCGGATACGCTCGGCTGATGACGGCAAGCTCTTTAGAGAAGAGTTCAATGTAGGTTTTTAGTCTTATTCTTTTGTCTGTGCCGTGGGTGTGGGAAGTTTATAAAGCACGAGAAGAACTACTCTGGAAAGAATAAATGACCATCTTAAAACAAGTGGTAAAATACTCAAAGAAAGCCAAGATCTACTTGAAATAATTAGACAAATTTGCCAATGGAACAAGAATATTTTCTTATTTAAGATGGTTATAGTAAGGCTTTTCTTTGACTAAGTCCCTAAGAGCTTGAAATAAGCTAAAAAGGCACATTTCAGAAATTCTTTATTAGTTTGTAAAAGTCAAAACATGTTTATACACGATCTCAAGTATTTTTTTTTGCCACAGCTCGTTTTCAGTCCAGTTTTAGTTTTGTTTTAGTCCAGGTCTAGTCCTGGTTTAGTCCTGTTTTAGACATGGTCTACCCTGGTTGTCCTCGTTTATTTCAGCTTTAGTCTTGCGCAGTTAGTCTGGTTTACTTCCTGGTCAAAGAGGTTAAAAGGTTGTTATTTAAAATGTTGATTTAGGTTTAGAAAATATATTTTTCTCCAATTTTAGCATTACAAGACTTTCAAGATGTTTTGTCTCAGAACAAGTATTTTCCTTCTTTTTGAATTTACCTTAGCTAAATAGATCTTAAAATAAGTCTAATTAGATATACTATGCTAGAAATACGATAACTGAGCTAGAATAAGACCTGAGTTTTGACGGTGCAGAGAAAATATGTGGTTTTGTAAGTAGAATCAAACTGATAAAATTCAGCCGAAAAGCAGGATTAGTCTAGATCTAATCTTGTAATAAAAAAGTCAATAGTGTTTCAATCTGGAGACACTACATTACAAAGTTTAGAATCAATTTTAATTACTGCACATTAAGACCAAACAACTTTTGTAACTTTTCTATTGGCGTTATGCAGAAGATATATTTTATTTGAAAGTTGCAGACAAAAAAACTTTTTATGCTCTTGGCACAGGACAACTCCCTCATGGATAATGAAAGAGTTCACTATACTGGGATTATTGTGATCTTTACACAAACATGGCATGTCATATAACACCAAATCCCACATCAAGATTTATAAACTGGCTCAGTGCAAAACCACTTGGAACCATTTTCCTTTGGATATATAAGTGTGTGTGTGTGTGTGGATATTACATGGATTTAACATGTTCTATGGCTTGTTTAATTGTGCATATTTCAAACAAGTCAATTTATGTCACAATTTAATAATGATAATGATACAATTATATTGCATCATTGAAACATATTTGAATACTTCATATAAATACGATTGAGCAAAGTGACAATAACGCGCGATTTTGCCCTTTAAGACTTCCGTTAAGACCGGTTAAGACAGTTATTCCTCTGTTGGCCTCTAGTGCGCTCTCCAAGAAGTACGCCGTGAGTGCAGCAGGTGTGGTGCCACCAGATGTGTGGGGTACAATTTCACTCAGTGAACGGCCTAGACGTGTCATGTCTGTGACACGTAAGCAGTGCATAATATCACAGCAAAGTTACTACAAGAGCTTCAGTTTGGAAAAAGTGTAATAATAGAAATGATTTGGTAAAAGTCTATTCAAATGACAAACTTTAACAACTTGTCTAAAAAATGTATTTTTTTACATAAAGCCTGTTGACTTAATATAAAAAAGACTTAGATTATAGAGTGAACATAAGACAGTGTTAAGTGTGAATGCAGCTCTGCCACGACAGAGCAGAGAGATAAAGACAGGGAGCGCGGTGCTGCGTGAGGTCCGGCCCTCAGCGCTTTTGGGTCAGCGCGGGTCGCGGCCACGCGCACCAGGCCGCTGGACGTTTCTGACCAGAGGCTGTCAATTTTACGGCGGTGACCACTGTGAGTGAGCACGAGGAAGAGCGCGGAACTGTTTGGCACAGTCTGGACCAGAGCCCCGCGCTGTGCTTTACCTGGACCACGGCGCGCATCCAGAGAACCGACCCGAGGTGGACACAAACCCTGCGCTCGTCTGTACAGGGGCTGCAGACGCGGTCACACACGAAAGACCCTCCGCTCGCATCACACCGGGACTGGGAGCCTGCTTACCGGCAGTTGTCTCATTCAAAAGGATTATAACGAGGACACGCCGCTGCTTTTTCATAAACTTTTCACGCACGGATCAAGATTCTCAGGTAAGTCTTACCACGAGTATCGGATCATTTTTATTATAAGTTTAGGTCGACACAACATTGTATTGTTAAGGGAAAAACATATAGAACAAACTTATTGAAGCCAAGTCTGACTAAAAAGTGAATCCATTTATTTTACAAATATATTGCCTAATTCAATAACTGCATTTAACGTGGCTTTTTCTAACTACATAACTGACAAAATTAGAATTGATGCAAATATGATTATTATTATTTCTTATTCATGAACTCTTGCACTGCTCACGGTTATGTTGTGCAGTTCACTGATGAACTGGCATCAGACAAAGCAAGCAGCCGTGCACGAGCTGGAGCTGCTTCTGGAGCTCATAGCGCCAACACAGAGAACTCTTGCGCTTTGCGCTAAATATTAGACCGGCAGGGGAAAATCGGCGGTAAGAATCTATTGTGAAACTGTCATATTGTGATTCACCATTCTATAATTAATGCAGATGTGCGTTCAAATGCAATGAATGTTTTGCCCACCAACTGCTCCTATTGGTCAGCCTTTGTTATGCTCTGAGTGATTGACAGCTAGGTTTAACCAATCACAGTAAAGTGTGATCTTTCTCAAAAAACAGTTGATTTCTTACTAATTTAAGGCAATACACCATTGACAGTGTTAATTGTGATAAAAATCACATTGGGATATTTTTTCTGCCATATCACCCAATCTTATATAAAAAGACTGAACAAAAGCTGGTTGTATGCGAGAAAAACACATTACAAAGTTTAAACCTTCAAATAAACAAAAAAGGCATTGTTGAATTCCTAATCAATTTTACTATGGAGAGTCTGGTACTTTCATATTGACCAGAAATGCTAAGATAAAACATGTAGACAAGTGAAATGAAAAACTAAAATCAGCTCTCTAAAAGTAAATCGCTTCTAAAAGCACTAAACAAAGCAAGAAGCAGATACACTGTTATGTGCCCCACATTTTGAAAACCGCTGGTGCACAGGTCCACCAGAACCTTTGTAACAAGTACAGAGAGAAGTCGTAAAAATGTTATGTCAGTGGGCTGCCAGATATGAAAGCGTAAATCTCCTGAGATCTTGTGTCTTTTTTACAGTCGCTGCCGTGTTACTACCACCATGGGTCCTTTGAGGAAGCCAGCCGGGAGCACAACCGAGAGAAAAACAGATATCCAAACATTTTACCATGTGAGTGATTATCCCAGTTCTCCGCCATGTGATATTATTGTAACCTTTAAAGCCGCAAGTTTTATTGATCACTAAATCTAAGGGCAGCAGATGTGGGAAAAAATCAAAGTGTTATTTACTGAGCTTTTCTTTGCTTGTGTCGTCCGCAGATGACCATTCCAGAGTTGTGTTGAGCCATTTAGACGGGCATCCTTGTTCCGACTACATCAATGCGTCGTATATAGATGTAGTATGGGAGGATTTAGGGATTGTTTGAATATAAAGACTAACAATTAGAACATGGGAATATCGTATATCAGGAAATATCAGGGAAAAGTGATTCAACAATGACTGTAGATGCTTTGCAGTGACTGAAAACAAGATGGGCTTAAAACTATTGCTAAAATAATCTTTTAACTATTTAGTATGCATCTTCTAGATTGAAGTATTTTGTCATCTTAAATTTAATCTTTTTATTAGAATGCACTTTTGTGGCACGTTACTTTATAATGCATACAGAAATGCAAATGATAATAATGTCTTTTATATAAAGTCCTGCTTTTTGTCAAATAAATAATACATAAAGAATTAAATAGTTTAGTTTTACCATGTGTTACAAGACGAATCTATATTGATGAAGAATGTACCAAACTATTGTCTATTTAAATTTTATTTCAACAAGATTGTGCATTTGCTGTTTCACTTCCAGAAAGTTGCGCAATGTCTTTTTAGCTAGCAAAACATTTAAAACAGTGGTGCCCAAAGTGGGGCCCGGGGGTCAAACTTGTTTCTCCAGGGGGTTAAATTTGGCCCACGAAGATGTGCTGAGTGTCAGTCTGACTACATTTTAACTGGAAAAGATTATCTAAGTACAATAAGTTCTATTCTGCAAAAGCATATTAATAAAATACAATTTAATCATTATATTATTGCAAATAAACTTGTTAGGCAAGGCAAGGCAAATGTATTTGTATAGTACAATTCATACACAAAGTAATTCAAAGTGCTTAGATGCAGTATAAAATTAGGTTTGGCCATAGACACATTACAAAATTTCTTCAAGCTGGCCCTTCGAGGAAAAATATTAATTAATTAATTAATTTTGGCCCGCTGAAGAAAAAAGTTTGGGCACCCCTGATTTAAGACATTGGCTTGTAGATTTAGCTCAGCTGTAAATTTCTTTGTAAAATTGGTGATTAGTCTTATAATCATCATATTAATGTAGTGTATTATCCAATGATACACTTTGGTTTTCCTTTATGGGTAAAGTTAGTCCAAAATTAAACAATAATAATGCATTTGCAAAAAAACTTACCTAATGAATATAAACCAATGTATTCCATAATATTTGAAAAGTACCTGAATTATGTGTATGTTGATTCACAGATAAATTATGCAAGAAAATGGAGCTCAATAGTCAGATTTCACCCTGGTTGTGAAAGTACTGATTCCCATTATAAACTCCTATAGGGATTTTCCATTGCCACTGTATGTGCTAACTGATATCCATAATGCAGTTGTTTTGAGTCTAAAACACATGCAAAACTTAAAACTCATAATAATTGCTATCATACTTTAGTAATGCTGCTTTTTAGCATATAAACACCAGCAAAAATACACAGCAGCATGTAAAAACTGACACTACTTAGCTTCATTTTCCAGAGTGTAACATTTTCTTTTTATCTCAGGGTTTCAAAGAGAAGAACAAATTCATCGCGGCTCAAGGTAACCACTATTTTTGTGTCTTGTTTTGTTCTATGCAAATTGATATGCAGCTTTTAATATTCACATGCGCCTCTTAGGCCCAAAGCTCGAGACTCTGGCTGACTTTTGGCGAATGATCTGGGAACAGAAAACCGCCACTATCGTCATGCTCACCAATCTGAAAGAAAGAAAAGAGGTTTGTATCTAAATTTGTCGTTCTTGCAGCAAATTTACAACACTAATAAGCAGAACTAGGAAATGAATTAACCCTGCGATCCATAGGGCTGCCATACACAATTACTAAAAGCCCTTTTGTGATCTCATGACCCAAAGTCAAGTGTATAATTTATTTGACCCTTTCTCATCTTGACGATCTATGCAAAGTGTCACCGGGCAGATTACTTAGCATCACATTAAATTTAGCCTCAAAGGAATGATCAATTGTGGGCTTAGCAGCAGGTTTGATATGGAAGAATAGAGGCAAAGGGATCAATGCGGGAATAATTGTTGATAGATCCGCAGAGGGCACATGATAATTAGTCTGAGAATCTACTTAATGAGTTGAAACGTCACCAGCGTGATGTTATTGACTGACAGGGGAGCACAAAGTCGCTTTGATTGCCTTGGAATTAGATGCTGAAATATTCACATGGCAGATACAGATGAGCGCAGACTCAGAATGCAAACTCTGCTTCTTCACGCTCAGACGAAACAAACTTCTCTTTTCGCTAAATCTCCTCATTTGAAACATCTAATGGCCTTGCTGAGTCGCATTGTTACAACACAATAAAGTCTATCTTGATTTTGATATTTAGGAATACACTCGATACCAATTACGATACCACAAGAACAAAGAATGCAGACTAATTTAAGACTAGTATATTCTGAAATTGTAATGTACTTTTTGATACAATATATTGAAGTTTAATCATGACTAAATTTACTACTGTACCTGACAAAAACATTTAACCAAGACAAAGAAAAAACAAACAAACCTAAATTTAAAATTTTCCCATATTTTATTACGCACAAATGCAGCTATCTTTTTGCAACACATTGTGCAGTTCTCCTTTATTAGTTTACCATAGCGACTTGCACTCGCTCTGATAAAGCTCAGGATCTTTCAACATGTATTTAAAAAAGCCACATTTTTTGCTTAAACGAGTAATGCAGTATCTGATTTTTGAGTTTATATCTCTTTTAGCTAATATTGGTCAGCACACCTATCTCCTAGCAACAAGAACCACAATTTGATCCTTAGATTGGATTGATCAGATTGATCTAAAATTGACTGTGTCCATGTAAGATGTCTATTTTCAAATTGTAAAGCTTTAGCATTAGCAATACCAGATAAGCACATATTTTTATAAACACACTTTGGTCCTTCAGTTAAGTTTTTCCTGATTTGTACAACAAACCACTATTCACTGCTAGATCTTATAATAACCCCAGAGAAATGAACTGAACAGGAAATGAACATTCTGATAAGATGTTAGCATCTTTTGAAAATAAGCAAGCCACCCATGCACAGTCAATTGATCTAAAACAGCTTAAAAATGTAAAAAGGTTCATTGACTGTTCAAAATGGCAGAACTGATAAACCCTACCTTCGTAATCATAAGCTCCGCCTCATTGTAAATGTAGCAAGCAGCAACTGTTTACTTGCTTGTTCTTATGTTGGAAAGTGGCTACATGAGCATTTTGATAACTCACAAGTAAATACAGATAAATGGGCAGGGACAGGTGGCAGGTGAAAATAGGTATTTTCTCAGCACTAAAGCATCAGATGCAGGATAATATAAGATTAATGCACAAATCAATCAATATACAACTTTGAGAGAACACTGTTATAACATGAGTAAAACTTAATTAATTTGTATTTAAGTTTTCCCATTTAAAGCATGCATACCAAAGTATAAGACAATAGACTGACATTTTCAACTCAAAATAACACTATCTTCTTTATTGGTCAAACACTTGAGCTGATAGAGCCAAATTTTGTCCAGCTAATCTGTAATTTTTTAATCTCTCAAACATCTCTACAGCTTTCAGATTCTAAAAACGTGTGTCTGCAGTTATAATGTAATTTATCTATCTCAATAATCTGCAATGGTATATATGTCTCTATCTTTACCTTCTCTTCAGGAAAAATGCTACCAGTACTGGCCGGACAAAGGCTGCTGGATGTACGGCAACATCCGCGTTGCTATGGACGACGTGACTGTACTGGTGGACTACACCATTAGGAAATTCTGTGTTCAATATGTAAGTAAAGTCATCTGATTTACACTGCGTTTTCCAAAACACACATGGTATCTTCTTATTTAACATTTGCCAGTACTAAAAATGAATAGCAAATAAAGCACTTAAATAAGCTTGCAGTTAATTGTGCGGTAAATAAAAAATAGTTGTCTAAAAGCAGTAAAACGTGGATAGTTATATTTCTCTATAGTTTAAATTGTTCTAAATATCCGCTCACATAATAGCTGTTTTGTAATTAAAAATGTAACACAAAGCGGGTGTGGAGAAGTAATATGTCCCGTGGGAACTTTCTGGAACATTCTGCTAAACTCTAATAGGATGCGAATCGTCATAAATAAATGAAAAGCAGTATGGAAGCACATTAAAAGGCGGTATATAGTGCACAGTGAGAAAATTATCAATAGGCTGCGTATTTATTATTCACAGTTTGCAAATGTGCACTGAATCCGGGAGAATTGCCGTATCCATTTTTCACGTCTTGGAGAAACATCTCGCTGTAGACGGCTCATAGAGAAATTCACTTTGTCTCACTGTGTTTGAAGTTTTTCTGTCAAATTCCTGGGAAAGTTTTGGTTTAAGAACGGCTGCTTTTCTGTGCACACTTATGTTAAATAGAGCGAAGGCAGACAATAGTGTGGAGATACAAAATAGGGCATTTATTGTGGAAAATTATTATGTTTTTATTATATGTTCTTTGACATGGTTTTAAAATGCTCCAGTTTTACATACATTGGAATGTCATCACTAATTCCCAGTAGAAAGTAGGTTTTGAGGGATAATGTGCAAAATTTAGCGTTTTAAATATAGGTTCTGTCCACGTTCTAGATGTGATGGTGATTATTAACATTGCACGTTGCCATGAAATATCTAAAATTTGATTTCATAATTTTTCAATTTGGTGATTTCAATCTATCCACTATCCACAACTACATGCGAACGTTCATTTTAGCTGCCAAACATCTATACAAAAAATGTTATTGAATTATAGAATGTAATGTAAACGGACATTTTTAGAATATTTATACTTTATTTTGTGACGTGTATGAAAAACTAAAAACTGATGTGAGCACTAAAAATAAACCTCAACATGGTCTAACTAGAAAATAAATAAAACCATTGAGCCCCCTTAGATTAATGAGAATTACACTGCCAGCCTGTAGGATTTGACTATGCCACCAGTAGTTTTTCATCTGACTCTCTGAAAGCAAAAGTGAGGTGAAACATGTGTAATTTCAATGAGAAGAAAATCTCAAATAAAATCAATTTGATGCATGTTAGGTTTTATATCAAAACTTTGTTAAAGGACATTTACACATTTACTTTTGTAAAGATAAAATACCGTTTTTACTTTAGACAATAAGTTTTGTTCTATGTTCAAGAATTTTCTAGAGTCGTGATGGTTTGCAAGAGGCGGTTGTACTTTGTCATAAAATATCTAAAAAAAAAGATTTTTTGTGATACAATAAACTGCATTTAAACAATATTATTTTTAGCTGCCCTCCACCTATAAATATTATTTGGCTTGTAGAATGGTGTGATGGTCCGTGAACAAAAGGTGTTTTTTCATTCTTTGTAATACGGCTGGATGTTTTTTTTTTCCCTCATTTTTATTGATCTTGATTTCAATTACATTATATTTAGCGTTTTTCTTCCAAAACAAAATAAAACTGGCTTTTCATAATGATTTCACAAGCATAAACTGCTTTTTTGCTGTCTGACTTTTGCTCCATCACGTTTTTACTGACAAACAGATTTTGATCTCTCATTTTTCTAGCCCTACTTTACTAAATACTGAACCTTGAAAATACACCTATTGACTTTCGTTTTTCTTTTTTTTTTTTTATAAAAACTCAAAATCATTAGCATTCAGAACAACTATCAAGTAATTATTGAAAATATGTCTTGGTATTTCAGTTCTGCTTTTAGTGTTCTCGTTCTTAAATTTTAAATAGTATTTCAAAAGGTGAATATGACAGAAAATTGCAGTAACTTCCATCGTGGGACATTGTGCAGCTGTAGTCCTTTTAACGAATGAGACCATTAAAAACAACATTACTACCAATCGCACCGGTTAACTTCCCTCCAGCTGCACATACATTTGACTTGATAAAAAGCCACAGCCGCGCTCTTATCCGTCACTCTGACCATTTCACCAGCGTGCCTGTTTCTGTATGACTCTGTGTTATTGCATCACAGCAGGGCAGTGATGGTCTACGCGCTCCTCGCCTGGTCACCCAGCTCCACTTCACCAGCTGGCCAGACTTCGGGGTGCCGTTCACGCCCATCGGCATGTTAAAATTTCTCAAGAAGGTCAAGAGCATCAATCCATCCTACGCCGGGCCCATTGTGGTGCACTGCAGGTAAATTATAGCAGGGTCTGGAAATGGGTAGAAGGGGACATTATGTGGTGGTGTTTGGTTTCCATATTTAGGGATCTACAATGTTAGCGATAAAAGCATTGACAGAAGCTATTTGATTGGTTTACCTTTAGAGTGACTCTACTGTAATTTTCAAACCATAACCTGCTATTTTTTTTCACAAACTTTGAACCATGCACCATATACAACAATGTGGTTGAACTATAGATTCGGATTGACTCGCTATAATAAAGGGAGCCCTATAAATGAACTAGGGCTGCTCGATTACGATGAAAGTAATACTCACGATTATTTATAGAATACTTGAAAGCACAATTATTTAAATGATTATTTGCTTAGAAAGAGTGCAGAGCATTAGCGTTCTTTAAATGCAGAGAGTGAAGAGATCAAATAAAATAGGTGAGAAAACCTATAATAATGGACCCTTGTGAATATATTGAACAATTGTGAAGAAACTGTCTGGAACCTACCTACAATTTGAAACTCAGGGAAATATCTGAGTGCTTACAAACTCACTTATGAATTACGGTTAATAATCACGATTACTCGATTACACAGTTTTTGTAAACGATTACAGCAATAATCATAATTGAAATTGAAATTCGATTAATTGCACCACCCTAAAATGAACTGCAAAAACTTATCTCAATTTTTAAAATTTGTCCAAAATAATTTTAGTTTTTGTCATCAACTTCAACCAGTCTTGTTAATAATAATAAAGTTGAATTGATTTGATCAAGAAGGGCTGAATTAATGTTTTACATCAATTCAGTGTTCAAATGTTATTCAAATGTAACATTAAGTTACATTTAACTTTTGAAAACATTGCTATGCAAAGAGTAAACTGCCAGCCATGAATGATTTTTTAAAATGGCACTTTTTGTTTCAGGCAAGTGTTTATACCAGCTGTATTAAGATGTGTGATTATTATAAGTCCCAATAAAATCATAAGAAAAAAACAATAATACTAGTGTGAATTTAAGCAAAATTAAAGTTACACTGTGTAACTGTGTAGGTAAAAAGTCTGCAAAAAGTACCGGTATATATTTTTTATTAAGAATAAATGATCCTGATTTGAGTACTGACCTGGCAAGTAAAATTATCCACCAAAAAGAACATGTTTTTTCCCTTGATTCAAATTACATGATATTTATTTTCTTACTTTAGCTACCAAAAGTCATTATTTTTTTACACTAAATAGAATAAGATGTCTTTTCTAATATCCAAATATACCAAAGTACAAAAACTCTTGTTCCACTGGTAAATAATTTTGCTAGCTTCAAGATGATATGTTCTTAATTCGAGATGTTTTAACTTGCCAAGAATCTAACTTTTGCAGTGCAACTACACAGTTCAGTAGAAATTGAAAGTTAAAACCATACTTTGGAACATATTTAATAGTGATAATTGTGTGCTATGCTCTGATTTAAAAAGATATAGCCAAAGGAAAATCTTTTCTATGGAAACAAAGAGGAGGCCAAATATTAGTTCATTTTCTGGCCATGCAAGCCCAGTCAAAATAAAAACATATATATATTTTTTTTTACTTATTTAGTGCATCAGAAACATTCTATTAAGTCTATATTTGGTTATATAGTGTACATTTAAGCTTGGAATAAAAAAAATGCATCTATCACATCAAGATTTTATTAATTTACTAAGTTTTGTTTCATAAAAATGTCATCTTCGATAAGTAATATTTCACTTCTTGAACCAAAGGGTGGGCCGTCACTGTTGAGCTCCATACATTGGCATACATTAACTTTGGAAGCATAACTTTCTTCCTTCTCAAATAAAACTTAAAAAGGAGGTGGAACAAATCCTATAAAATCTCAACTTTTACTTGATTTCGTACATTCACCAGGACCACTTTAGATGAACAAGTGTAATTGGTCAGGCAGGATTTAATTTGATGGAAATAGGTTGCAACGGGAGGCGATCCAAGACCCACTTTGCTAATAAAGCCACAAGTTCTAACTGGCCAGGCTTCAAAACATGAGGTGTGCGCGTGTGAAACTCAATCCGCAATTTCCTCCCCAGATTTCGCTAAAAGGGCAAACACTTTCACGTCTTGCTTAATATTAAAACGCTGAGTCAATAATGATGGCTTTGTACCTCCGCTTTTACGACTGAATTAGATCTTGGTGGGCAGCCTGTTTTTTTTTATTCCGCGGGGCTTAACTCCATTTCCATCTGTTCCTCTGTGCACTTAGTATTGTTACTGTAAGGCAGCCCGGTGGTATAGAAAGTGCTGCAACAGGTGCTGAGGGAGAGGGACTGTTGTTGCAGAGGGGCCCACAGAAAGAAGCTTCAACACCCCGCTGTGGAATCCCCGGCTCTGGCCTCCCCAAGGCGCTGGCCGCTCAAATGACCCCTGTAAATCTATTAGAAGACTCCGAGGCCAGGAGAGGTGAAGCACTTTTACACATGCTCAGGGCTGTCCGCGCGGGAAGGTTGAGGGAGGTTGATGTCTTTATCTCACAGGGCGTACGATGGAGGTATATTTCTAAACTATTGTGTGTGATAAAGACAGGTATATCTGTGTTATGGTGGCGGTTGCTATGGGAGATGGTTTGAGTCGGAGCTACCTAATGTTCCTGCTTTCACTTGAACTTTTTTAGAATAGGAAGTTTTTCAGAAGGCTATTTTTTGGATCGGATATCGGATGGGAATAGGATGGTCACTCACGATTCTGTGTGATACATGATACATAGCTCATGATACGATATAATCATGATTTTGTGATACCATTTTTAAAACCCAAATACATTTTAATAACATTTTTTCTTTATTAAACCACAGCCTGCACAATTTTAACACAGAACACATCCATTGAATAAGAAAATGTCTTTTATCTAAACAAGCATAAAAATTCTTGTATCGTCTTAAAAGAAGTTTGGAAAATATAGAAAAATTGTAATTGCATTCTATCAATATAGCAGCCCACGTCAATACTGTATTACCAAATTAATGTATATCAATATATATCTTCTACTAAAGTTTCTGTTATGCGTAGCCTCCCATTGTAAGTTAGTCTACAATTAAAGGTGCAATATGCAGCTTTTCTGGTGAAGGCTTCTCCACTTTTTTGCCTATGTGGGAATGTTATTGATTTGCCTAGAATGTTGCCTAGACAGAGTATTTCCATGGAAACTAGCAGGGGACACCATTATGTCCACTTATTAGTAAGATCTGTCTCAAAGTCAACCCAACTGACTATATGCATGTAGTGAATTAGTTTTTTTTATTGACTGACTGAAAAGCGGGGACTTTTTGCACCAAAATAGCATCTCTATAGAAACATACCATCTACCAGAAAAGCTACACAGTGCCCTTACTCATGAACTTTATGTTGATAACACTTTGTCTAATGTGATTAAATTTTTTTTTTCTTTGAAGTTTTATCACTTGGATGCAACTTATGTAATGTTCTCTCTCTCTCTCTCTCTCTCTCTCTCTCTCTCTCTCTCTCTCTCTCTGTCTCTCTCTCACTCTTTTTTTTCCCATAAATCCAGGATTACTATTACTCTTACTCTTACTTGATATGTAGTTTCCCTAAAGACTTTTTTAATCATTCTTAAGTCATTTCTTGGATTGCTGTATTCGTATTTCCTCTTGAATAAAGATATTTTTAAGTAACTTTGCTCTTACTTGAGAACAAAAAGATGTGGAAACATGAAGAGATGAGTGTTCTGTGGGGTCATGTTCCCAAATCCAAGATAACTCTTCTGATCTTCTTTGTCTGCAAAGCTCACAAAATGTGAGCTTTGCAGCTTTTTTGTGGCAATTTGTTTGTAAACAAGTGTTTTAGCGTTAACTGAAATAATTTATGCTACAATGAATGCACTCAACTAGAAGGTAGGGTTAGGGTTGAAAATTTGTTTTTTTTCCCTTTTTCCAAGTTTCTAATATTTTCTGTTGTACTGAGCAAGCAAGCACTTTAAACAAGGCTAAAGTATTAGCTGTAACGGCAAAATTATTCCAGTGAAGGTGTAAAAAGGTGTTTTAAAAACACAGAGCAATACATCCTGTTTTCATTGACAAATATGATGTGATGTGGAGGATTTATACTTAAACATGTGTAAATTAAACAAAGCACAACTCCAGCTGGGTTTCTAATGAGAAATAGCATAAAAACTAAGATAATACAGTCTCTTTAACATTTCTTTGACCCACAGGTCACAAACCAGCACCGTCTGAGATCCCTCTCGTATCAATGACATTCCCTCTTTCTCGCTGCCTCCCTTGTGACTCTCCTGTGTGTTTACTCCACAGTGCCGGCGTGGGGAGGACCGGGACGTTCATCGTCATTGACAGCATGATCGACATGATGCACATGGAACAGAGGCTGGACGTGTTCGGCTTTGTGAGCAGGATCCGGGAGCAGCGCTGTCAGCTCATCCAAACAGATGTAAGTGTTGACCTGCACTGACCTGCTGCACCGCGCGCTTGACAGCTCCACTCACTCCTCCAGCTTCCGCCCGCGTAAACAAGCAGCAAAACTATCCTGGAAATGAGGCTCAAATTGGTTGTGTTCAGATTCTTGAATGTGATGATGTGGCATTATCAGGTGGAGGGAGAAAGACAACATTTCAATTGATAATGGTGTGTTTATCAGAATTATTCATAACGTAAGCATTTATTGTAACAAGCCTGTTTATGTTCCTCTAAACACACAGCAAATACAATAATATGTTTCCTTCAATTGTCACTGTGAGTTGCACTGACATCCATAATCAGAAGGAGACATGGTATGCTAAATTTTAAATACTTTTCTTATGAATAGTGATATTGATTTAAAACGGCAAAGTAAAAGAATCAGATTCATGTTCAAAACTACAGAACTGATAAGGTCTGACTCCTAGTGACATTTTATGGTAGTAGATTGTCTTTTTGAACAGTATCTACATGACATAAAACCTACATGTATCACTCGGAGTCTGAATTCTTTAAACAATCATAAGGATAAGTGAATTTCTGAAAACTTAAGCAAGCCTCTGTTGCAGGACAGAACAGTGTTGCTTAAATATCAGTCAAAATACATCTTTATTTACTGTAATATGTCTCCTTTGAAGTAAATTAGTGCAGTTATTGAAAAATACTTGCAGAGAGAGAGAGAGACTGGTTCTGATTGGTCTCTTGGAAATGAGGACACGCCTTTCTGAAATGATTGCTTTAGTCAAAGTTGGAGACTACTGTATTATACTGCTACAAAATATATCAAATTTAGTTTTTTTTTTCTCTTAAAAATGACTTACTTTGCACCATAAAACATACATTTTAGTCTAAGCGTTTCTTCAGGTCAGTGACATCATTGCAAGCCTTAAATGAGAAACTTGGAAGTAGTTTTTAACAATGTTGAAATATTGAAATATTTATCTAGAGAAAAGAATAGGGTTTAGTTGTCATTGTCAGGTGAAATACAGTTTTGCTGGTCAAGCTTCAAAGGTAGTAATAGTATTTGTGGTAAGAGTTTATCATAGTTTTACAGCAGGTAAGTTGCAATTTATGTGGAAATTGAAAAATAAAAGTGGAAAATTACAAGTATTTAGGTTCTAATACAGAATCTCTCCACATTTGTCGTCAAAAATCGCCAAAATGCAAAGAGAATTTACACACAGCTGACACAGTTTCCTGGAGCTTAAGTAATCATTTAACACAATTAAAGTGTTAAAATTTGTCACATTGTCACTCTTTATTTATGTTATTTATGTTGATTTTTGCCCAGATTTATAATGTGGTTGCTAGGTAACATTTGTGAATTTCCTCCACATAAGTCCATATATATTTACTGGACATAAGGCAATAAAGAACTTCACCAAAACAACCAAATTGGGTAAAAACAAGCTAAATATTTAGTGAAATCTTAATTATAATAGCATTTACTATATTTTACTACAAAATTTAGTCTAACCTGTCATACGCACTTTAAGAAACTGAGTAAAAACATAGACCTACCTCAAGTGTCCAAGTTCAGCCTTGTTCTTTAATAGTTATTTTTCATATTATTGCACAAAATCAACACAAGATTACAGCTTCTCTTCATTATCCTTTATAATCTAAACCCCACAATAGCGCGCTACGATGTCATGTGACGCCCAGCCTCGGTGACAGTGGGGGGCTTTGATAAACTCACTTTGCTGCTTCCCGGCTGTCTCCTCCTCAGATGCAGTACTCCTTCATCTACCAGGCGCTGCTGGAGTACTACTTGTACGGAGACACAGAGCTGGATGTGTGCTCTCTGGAGGGCCATCTTCACCGCCTTCACAACACCAGGGCTCCACACGACAGACTGGGCCTAGAGGAGGAGTTCAGGGTACGTGCTGATATAAAAAACACACCAAAAAGTCAAATATTTCACTGTAACGAATCGTCCCGCACAAGCCTGCACCCTGCTAAGGAATATTTTTTCCTGGAATACTTGCCCTGGGTGCTGCTCTCGGCTGTAAATAACTGTTCTTTATATCAGCTGAAACTTTGGGGCGTATCTATCTGCCACATCAAATTTACTGGAGCTACTTTATTTTAAGCTGTGTCTCTAGCAGTATAAATAATAAGTGCTGTATAAACCTATATTTTATATAACTCACATTTGTTCAGTCTCAACCTGGACTTTGTATTTTGACTTTCGGAGAGTTATTCAGCCCGGGTTGCTTCTGTCCCACGGTGATTTGGAAGTGTGCTTTATGTTGTTTTTATTTATAGTGACAGTAACAAGATGAGCCTGTCCAAGGTATAGAACTGGCTACCATCTGGATGCAGGGTTTTTACTACTGCACTATTGTTACACATTTAATTTAATATGAGTTCCCAACCCAATTTTACATCACAAACTATCAACTTTTGGTTCAGTTTTTTTTTTTTATCTTTGTTATCTTGTGGTTGTCACAGTAAAACATTTTCCTGATTATGCACAAAGATTCATAAAAGTGTTGAAAAAAACTTGAGATTAAAAATGTCCTTCAGTCCCTTCATTAAGTATCTAAACATTGAATTATTTGTATCAACTGTATGTTTGTGCCAACTTCTTGTCACTGCGCTCTGATTTTATGGGCCACATTTATCAAGTTTCATGGTTTTTCAACGTGGAGTTTTGCATGTTCTCTCCATCTGCGTAGGTTTCCTCCATTATAATTTCTACCACTAAAAACATATACAATGGGGCTCAACAGTGGAAGATCGTCCTGGTTCTGTAAGAAAAGCCATAGGGTTTTCAAAAAATTCAAATATGAAGAGTGCAAAGACATGTTGCGAGTTAGCCAGCTATGTGCTAACTCATATCCACAGCGCACTTGTTTTCAGTCTAAAAAGCACATCTATAGCTCAAAATTGATCAAAATGACTTAAAATCTTCGTAGTTTATAAAGCTGCATGGATTTTAAACAAAAATGTGGGTTTTGTATTCATGACTCACTGCAGAGCTGATTAGCCCCGATGAAGTTTTCAAACTTTGGGGTTTTGTAAAAATATGATGTTGATTTTTTTTTCAAAACCCCTATAGAGATTAAACATGGGAGCCATGCTTGTTGAACCAGGAAGTGGGCGGTCACTGTTAGGCTCCGTAGGCTCCACCTCTCTCCCTCCCCCCAGAACTACTCTGCTTCCCTGAAAATTAGATTCTGCTGGACTTTCCTGGTTAAACAAAGGTTTTGAAAATGCCCCCCAAAAATCAAAATGAAAATCAAGATCAATCAAATAATATGAAGGGGAAAAAAATTTGCTCAGCCCAACACCTAATGCATTCAGAGCCATCGAATTGTCTACCAAGATGTGTTTCAAGCACTTTTCATTGCGTTTAGAAGTAAACCGTGTTGGTTTGCCACTGAGAATTAGCAACAATGCAAGAAACAATAACTCCTTGGAACTTAAAGGGGCAAATTGGACGATATTAAACCTATATAGGGAACACTGCAGACTAATTAAAACCTCTGTAGATCTGTGCTGGAAGGCCAACAATTTTAAGTTAAGTAAAGCAAACCTCCTTAACTCCTCCACAAACACTTTTCAAACAACCATCTGCTGGAAAAGCATGAGGATAAGGTGAAAGGAGTGTCCAAGGATGGAGAGCAGCATTGGGATTGGTTTGACATCAGGTGTTTGTTTATAACACACAATTTTAAGTGGACAACTTGAAGTTGCTGTAACATGAAACACGGGAGTAGCAGGGACGATGTTAACAGCCAAAAACTTGCTTTTCTCCTTAGCCTCAATTAATATTTTGCATTGTACTGTTGACTCCTGATCCAACCACTTCCAACTCACTTTCCTCTTGCTATCATGACTTTTACTCAACCTCTTGCCCATCTTCTCTTCTTCTCTCTTTCCCACACTTCTTCTCGTCTCTATTAGAAGCTGACCAATGTCCGCATAATGAAGGAGAACATGAGAACGGGCAACCTTCCTGCCAACATGAAGAAGAACCGAGTGCTTCAGATCATCCCATGTAAGGACGGCTCCACCACTCTCGCCATTTTTATTATACATCACATCCAAGCTACTTCAAACACCCGGCTCAGTGTGTGAATTTTTTCTTCTTTGCGAAACACAGATTTCTTGCTAGTCAATCCATGTCTGTGTGATCAATGATACTTAAACAGAACTTGTATTTCGACTTGAAAGTTGTGAGTAAAGTGTGGAAAAAGGATTGCAACTTTTCAGATTTTTATTTTCTCTTATATTGATGTGCATGCTGGCGAGTTCAAATGTAAAACTGTAAAATTACCCTGAAATGGCAGGGCTTATCAGTTTTGAACAGGTGAAATTGTAACACTTTACAGTTTTGATATTTTTGTGTTTTTTTCCCATAATTAGTAAATTAACCCCCACCTCTTGCCTCTTTACCAGAATGTTTATTGTAAAAGAATCAGAAAGACTTCCACACATTACAGACAAGAAAGAACAACACAGTCTCTGAAGAAAACGTAGATACAAAACAATGTAAAAGATGTAGAATAAGCACGTTTTAACTCTATTTTTGTCAACTTTTATGAAAAGCCAAAACGTAAAACACCTAGCATATTAGGTTGAAGCCATGTAGCGACATTTTTGGGGCTTTAATGGGTAAGTTTAGTCGTCAAGATACTAAAATGGATACATTTAGGACTGGGGATTGGAGTTTGTTACAATTTACCCCTTAGCTAAAAAAAAAAATGTCGGCACGTAGCTTCAACCAAAATTTGTGGTTATGTTATGTTTTGGCTTTTCGAACTGCACGATGTAAAAACGCATGAAAACGTGCTTTTTGACATCTCGTTGCATATTTATGTTTTATCCAGAGACAATGCTGAGTAGGAACTATGTAAGTCACTCAATGACTCTCAGGATGAGAGTTGTTGCCATGATTGTGGATGTATGTAAGATTTGTTTGAGAGAAAAATTAGTTACAAACGTTTAACAGTATATTATGTATATGTATTTTATGACTAAAAATGTTATAAAACTTGCGTTCTTATCTAATCAGGCTTGTATTTCTCTTAAATGGACCCATTGTGTCCTCGAGGAACCTTCCGTTAATTGTTTATATGTACGTATATGACTGATAGGTACATACTGGATAATATTCCACAGTATAGCGAAAAATTGATGTATATTGATGAAGAATGCTCCAAGCTAATGCTTTCATTTTCTCTTTCAATGAGATGATGCTTTTGATTTTTCACTCCCAGAAGGCTACACAATGTCACTTTAAATACACACTTCGTTTTGTCACTGCTTAAAAATTTGATACACCAGCCTTAACTTATGGAAAACTTTTTACCTTGTCTCTTCTTCTTCTTCTCCTCCAGATGATTTTAATCGAGTAATCCTGTCAGTAAAAAGAGGACAAGAGTTCACCGACTACATCAATGCCTCCTTTATTGATGTAAGCTCTCACTCACGACCCAGAGCTATAGATTTCCCATAGAAGTATAAATAAAGCTCATTGTTACCTTCACAAACGATGCAAAATATGAGGTTTGTTGCTCTCCTGAAGTTGTTGTTTACCGGGTTGCTCTCCGCTGCAGGGCTACAGGCAGAAGGACTATTTTATCGCGACCCAGGGCCCCCTGTCTCACACGGTGGAGGACTTCTGGAGGATGGTGTGGGAGTGGAGGTGCCATTCAATCGTTATGCTCACCGAACTCAAGGAGCGAGAGCAGGTAAGGCACGCTGCAGCCTTGGAAAGAGAACTTAGGAAACAAGCGGAATGTTTTATTGGGTTGATTTTATTGAAGAGTGCTTAGAGGTACGTGTAGTCCTGTGCCAAAGTCTTAGTCATGTTTTGCAAAAAGGATATGTAGAAAATGGGTCTTTCATGTGAGTAAATATATTAAAATATGTAAAATCTACTTTTCTTTTCATTTTAACCAAGTAAAAATACTGTTCTCCCATCATTAGTTTACTCAAAGTTGTATTTGGATTGATTCATGTGTGTTTGAAATATCTACCTTGTATTGTCCTGCAATTGATGCTTGAGTGCTCACAAAATTTCACATTTTAAGTAAAACAAGGATTCAGAAATGTCATGTAGTCACTTTACAACAATAAAAACAAGGAAGTTAAACGTACTATACTCAACTTTTGCTTCCTTAAAATGTAAATCAGAGTGTCGGGGAACATTAGTGTGCCTTGTGATACTGTCAGGCAAGCCTTGAAAAAATTACCAGTTTTCAAAACAAACCTATGAAAGAAGATTAAACAGATTTGATTGAATCATTTGACATTTTGGAGTGTTTTGAACTACATTTTTTCAAGAATGAAAGCAAATTTTAAAGTGCACTATGTAACTTTTCCAACAAAAGGTTCTGTCTCTACTTTGAGAGGATCATTCCAAGCACAATAATACAAAAAGCAGACCTTTAAGTTTATTAGACAATAATACATGTTTTTGTTTGTTTTGGCCATATTTGAGTAGGTGGTGTGCCTAAAAAAACACTGATGTAAATAAACAGAAATAATTCATTTAAGCCATTCCTACATCAGTCTTAAGTATTGCTCACTTACCTAATGCATTCATATCTTCTAAAGTGTTCACCACAGTTTGTTTTACATTTTTTTTCACAGCTGTTAAAAGTGAAACATGCCGGTGTGCTAACAGCAGTTAGCCACAATGCTAACAACAACTACAGATGAACTTAATGAAGTTTGGTGAACAAACAGGAGATCATTAGATGTATTGCAGACTTATTTTCAATTGAATAGATATCTTAACAATAGGTTATTAGGTATTATATTGTAAAAAATCTGGTTCAGTCCCTTTAAAATTGACCGTTTGTTATTTTGCAATGAAGAGGCGGATCAGTTTTGCAGTTTTAAACGGGAGGTCAGTAGGCTTGTTTATAGTTATTAGGTGTTTTAACTCAATTTTGTGGTTTACAATCAACAAAATGTAAATTGCTTATCTACAATACATATCCCAGAGTTTATTACAACAACTACAATTGCATCAAAGTCCAATAAAGAACAAATTATTCTTTCTAATTTCAGAATGCTTCTAAAAATAAAAAAGTAATTTATTGGCACTTGGATAACAGCCTGTTTCACTCTTCATTAAACATTTTGCACGGCATGTTTGGAAGGGAACATTTTTAAAAGTCAAAATCCAAATTAAAGCTGATGACATTTCCATGTGACCTCTGTCAAAACAGGAGAAGTGTTACCAGTACTGGCCATCAGAGGGCAGTATGACATTTGGAGATTACACCGTGGAGCTGACTGCAGACACACTTTGTGACACATTCTCACTCAAAGACTTGGTGGTCACCTATAAAATGGTGCGTATTACTTTTAAAACAATCTATAACCCAAAATAGACAAAACAAAACCCATTTAAAGTATTGTTTCTGTTGCCTTCACTTGTCATAAGCGATTAAGCTGTTGACATTTGACACAAGAATGACAGTGATGTTTAGCTACATGGATTTAACTGTCTGAATTTCTCGTCATGCCAGGAGAAGCAGTCACAACACGTTCGACACTTCCACTTCCACGGATGGCCTGAGATCGGAATACCAGCGGAGGGAAGAGGGATGATTGACATTATTGCTGCTGTGCAGAGGCAGCAGCAGCAGTCTGGAAACCATCCCATAATTGTCCACTGCAGGTGAGGAAGTTCATTTTAACAATATGACAGCAGCCAAAACCCTTCACTAAATACTCTGTCTTTCTATTTTTGCTTCAATTATCTGATCATTACATTTCACTTCAACATTATCAGATGGAATTGCAATTGTATCTATCCTTTCCTACAAATGTCTGTAACAATCAAATGTACAGTTTGCCTCGGTAGACCCGGTGTTCTCTGCCTAAACCACTTATGTGATCCCTTATAAAGACTTAGCAGAGAAAGCTTTGATCAGAACCTAGCTTCAGGTGAAGTGATTCTAAAGCAGCATGCCCCGCTGGGATTGATCCAATCCACCGATTCACAGTCAATTAAAACCTCTCAAAGTGAAATCTCCGCTGACTCCCACTATGATTAATCTGATAAGATGAGCTAACGACAGGAAATGGTGTCATCACTCTCTTCTATTCCTTCATCACCACTTGTCTAAGAGGGCTTTTTAAAGCTTTTTCTGCTGCCTCTTGGGAATGGGGCTAACCCGCTGCAATCCCAAACGTCTCTCTACGCTCTGCTTCCGAATTGTATACCGAATGCTGCACATCCTCTCTCTGCCTCTGCCTGCCATCATTGTAAACATTGACTCAGTCCAGCAGCAGTCACCAAACTGATTAGTGTTAGCATTGGATTAGTCTCTTTAAGTGAGGATGATTATTACCGCTATTACACAGAGGTCACCTTTTCTGTGATAAACTTTTCCATTTGAAAGAAACAAATGTGCAAATTAGAGGAGCTGAGAGAGGGTGCAAACAAATGTATGCAAAATTGATTTCAACTAGAGACTGATACAGACCCACACACATAATTATAAATTGCTATTTTCCATATTATTTAAAGTTGTGGTTTTCAATCTGGGGGTCTCCTACTGATGTTTGAAAAATGTATCAATGACATCTTAGGCAGTCATTATCATATTGTAATGCCATGTGGTTTTCTGTCACGTGATTGTTACAGATAAAGTTGCTGTTGTATCAGTTTTCTTCACACCTGCTTTGATGTTAATTGATTAAAAAAGGGAAGAATTTTGAAAAGACAACAGACTGATTGAAGAGCACTTTCTATAGCCCTGTTTCCATCAGCTCAGGTCGGGGCGGTAAAGTCCTGGGGTGTTTCCACTGCGCAGAGTTACCCATTCCGTCCCGCTCGCAGGGTGAGCGCAGTAAGCCACTTTTGGCACTTTTTACCCTGGACCCTGGAGCAGACCTTACAGCGGTCCCCCCTTTAGGCCAATGATTGGACAAGAGAAAACACAGGCTTGGGCGAAAACTAGATGGACAAGAACAGATAGAAACATGAAATAATGCTCCTCACCAAACACCGACTTGATTTTGTGGCAAACCGCCACATTTTCAGTGATGAAAAATTTAGTTGTTGCTCCAATCAACTTAACAAAACAAAGCTAGTGCTTTAGCATCAGCTTTTTCCTGTTTGCCAGGTAAAACATTGTATAAATTGTAAATCCTATGCGTAATGTGTCCAACATAATCCAGCCTCAATGCATTGAATAAAACAGGTTTATTATATTGCTTTGCAGAGGCTTTATAAAAAAAAAAATTATAATAATAATAAAGCATGTGTAATGTGTGAGTGACATCAGCTGCTCACGTAGCAGACCTTCGGGAGTCAAGACTTGCAGTGGAAACGCTCACCATCATTAACATAAGCGACCCAAACCGCTCCAAAGTGAACCTATCTGAGGGACCCAGGCTAATGGAAATGTGGCTTATATGTTCAGTTTATGTTTTTTGCCTTTTTGAAGACATTCATTAAATGATTTCAGTTTTTCATTCATTTTCATCATTCAGTAATGATCAAAATGTTCAAATTGGTGCTGTTGGCTAAACTTGACCTCTTTATGGAGCATGGCTGCAACATAAAAATACATATGATAGATCATAAAATAAATTACTTCTGCATCCATTCCTTTTAAATAGTTTTAAGCGCTCTTTTCCACAAGTATCTATGTTGCAAGTCAATTGGAATTCTGCAAGAAATCCCAGAGTTTTCCAAGGTCTTCCAGTGGGCATTGTGGGATGTGTTTGCTGATGGATTTGTCCTTGGTGTGCACAGTGCCGGAGCAGGTCGGACGGGAACCTTCATTGCCCTCAGTAACATTCTGGAGAGAGTCAAAGCCGAAGGTCTCCTGGATGTGTTTCAGACCATCAAAAGTTTACGCATGCAAAGGCCACACATGGTTCAGACTGTGGTAGGTGCAACATACAAACACAGACATAATCACTTGTTTTAAATGAATAATGATTTGATCTTGATTGCCTCTTGCAGGAACAGTATGACTACTGCTACAGGGTGGTGCAGGATTTTGTTGATATTTTCTCAGACTACGCCAATTTCAAGTAACACATGCTCCCACTGTTCATGGTAACTTTTTTAACTTATGCAATTTTTCTGAATGTTATTTTCTAAAGCAGGCTCTTTTTACACTCATCATTGTAAACATGTGTTGTAATATACAGTAATCTATTTTAAATGTGCTAATAGAAATGTAAGTAGTACATTGTGATTTACTACTGCAAGGATTTGTTTACTCCAATGGCTTGATCGGGAAAACGTAGAGTATTTAAACCATAGGTCGTGTTGCTAAACAGCAGCATTGTAAGGGATATCCATTAAGTGTAATGACTTTATCTGTGTATACATTATATTGTATTATGGTGTCATTTTATTTAAATGAACACACTTGTATCTTATCTGTTTATTTATTTATTTGAACAACCACAATGCCTTGGTCTGTATTAGAGCTGCCCTCAAACAGGAATCCTATAAAACACACTATTCCATTAGACACACTGCAAATGACCTCACTTCTGTCTGTGAATAACTTAACAGCTACTGCCTGTTGCAATTGTATTCAACTTCACCAACTTTTCTTTTGCCTTTGGCAATATGACTTACCAGTTTGGTGCCTAATGTTGCAAACTGAAAACAGACAAATGAAACAGGCAACATTAATTATTCTCATGTGAAACCAGAGGCATCAGACAAACCTAAAAGGTTTTACAACTTCAATACACATTATTTTAGACTCTCCAGTCTGTGAATGCAGTGCCATACAGATTAGAATGACAGTTCTAATTATGCAAACTTGTCACCAAGTGACACATTTTATTTTTTTGTTTCAATATTTAAGTTTATATTTATTTTGACAGTAGAAAATAGCTAAATAGCTAATGTGCTATACTATAACAATTTTATTTATCATTGAATTTTTGCATCATTAAGGGAATGAGGGTACTACAGTAAAATATTAGATTTTAGCAACTTTAGTGTAAAAAAATAGGTTATTATCGGTCAACAGGCTACGCATAAAAAAAGTTTTTGGATAAAGACTAGTAGATATTTAGGGCTATTACATGAGCCATATCTAATATAATTCTGAGAACTTTTGAATATGTAGTTAATTGTGATAGCTTTCTGCATAATAAATAATATATTTTTTCAGCTGATTTCCCACTTTCAGAGGCCTTGAGCTTCTAAGGACAATAGAATGTTCATCAGAAAAACACATTAGCCTACATGTATGTTGATAGTTGATCTTGTGTTAATGTTCACAGAATAAAAAAGTTTTTTTTTTTTTTTAACCAAATGTGAACTTTCAGCTGATGTTGGACAGATTTCAGTCCCTGTTTAAATTCTACCTGCCCTTTGACTGTGTATGAACTTGAACTGCTATTTGTTGCTAAAAGCTGACTCCAATAAATTATAAATGGGCAGAAATGCCATATTACATCTTGTTGTCCTTTTTATGTTCCTCTATAAGGATGCGTTCAATGGCCTTACAAACAAGTGGGGAAGATGTTTTATATTTAATGCTGTTTGAACACCCGCGGTGATGTCAGCATATCTGAGCACTTAGCCGGCTCCATTAGAAGTATTTTGTGTGCCATTAGTCCCTGAATGTGTCACACACCTGCAGAGAGGGGATTATGGTCCTGACAGCTGCCTCGTGCGACACCTATAAAACCCCCCTCTGGCTAATGCACAACATGCTAACAAGGCAAACACAGAGGTGAGTGACTCCTCCGCACCCGAACTTTTATTCGATGGTCATTAAGTTATAATTACGTACTTTATTAATTACCGCCTGAAGTATTGTTTGGAATATGTTTTATTGTCTTATAATGTACTTGGTGTGCTTTGGTGCGGTGAAATGGGAGGTTGTGACATTAAGTAGTTCATTAAAAAGTTTGTTTGTATCCCTCCGCAGCGCAAATGGAGGCTAGCAACAGTAGCAAAGTAATGGTGCAGGTGTTTGTGTTGGCGCTAGTGCTCCAGGTCACTCTGTCCAGCACTGGTCCTACGGCTGGTTACCGGGCGGCAAGAGGAGCGTGGGAGAGCTGGAGGCGACCATTAGAGTAAGTATTAAAAAACACAAAATTATGAAGAGTAAATACATAAATACGCAAATTCTTGTGTTTTCTACACTTGGCAAACATGGCGCGTAATGCGTAAAAAGTTCGTTACGCGCACCAGATGTATTTGAGGGCCCTTCTAATTTAATCATGGCTACTGGAAATGTCCGTTTTATTGTGCTTAGATGATGGGTACGGGAGGTGTGGTGTCTCTTCCTGATGAGACAAGTGCCCAAGCCCAGGAGAGGCTCAGGCCATACAATGTAGTAAGTGCTTATTATACATAATTTATGACCAATGTCTACTTCAATTGTACAATATTAATGTGCGCTTTAGCCGTGTGTGCCAGTGTCTTCCAAAGCAGCAATGACAATATACAAACCGTCCATAGACTGTTTTATCTTTTTCTTTTTGCATGATTGAGTACGTGCATGCGTAATTGTGCCGTTTTGGATGGCTGTGCGTGCGTTCTGTCCGGCTTTGTTTGGCGGAATGAAATATTTAAGATGCAGATCAAGCTAACTAAAATTTCAATCTTTTTAGATTAATGATGATTCCAGTCATTTCAACCGAAAGAAAAGGTTCCCTTCTGAATAAAAATGAGGGAAAAAACTAACAGACTGTAATAAGATGGGAATGATAAGCGAAGAACGCTGCCTTCATATATTTATGTATTGGTATTCATCACAGAGATGTCGATGTTTATGTATGTTACATTGATATCACTGTTATATTGTAATAAAGTTTTTGAATCAGATTTTTTTATTTGCTTGTTATGGGAAGAGTGCTGCCTTTCCTTTCCAGTCAGTGCAATCATAATGATATAATAAAATATTAATCGTATAAAATGCCCTTTTAAAAGCCTTTGAATAGATTCAGTTGTCTTTGTAAAGCAGCCACGACCGACAAGCATGACAAACTTGTGACACAACAATCTTACCATGACAACAGCTGGCGATTAAGCCAATTTATTAGAAATCAATGAGTTAATTAAATTTGCTCCACTTTTGGTAATTCCATTTTCTGCCACAGCAGTCAAGTGCAAACGCCATGTGGAAAATGACACCATGTGATCTGAATCTGCTTGTACCTGACTGTTGATTAGCCCCACACACAATTCAGATGTTCTCTCTAACACCCACAACAACAAATACAGTTTTACTCTTAATTTAGGATAGCTGCACTCATCCAAAACAAAAACTAGACTGTGCAACTTTTCCTCCCTCTCCGTGCAGGAAATTGGTGTTCATTATAAAAATTGGAATTTCATATCAGGAAAGGAAAGGGAATCAGCAGGGGGCATATGTTTTAAAGAGAACTCATTTTCTGGCAAAGCCCCACAGACGGAGCACCATACTAATCGCCTAGTGCATAAGGGGCCAGGATTCATGAACTGTGCTGACACCGGGGAGGGCCGCGCATTGTTAGAGCTTGGTTGTAATGCACACCAATGAACCCAAAACCCGTTCACACAACTGGGAGAAGGTGAACATTATAAAAAGCACATAGAATTAAAAGAAAAATTAAAAAACACATTCCCTTGCACTTCCAGAACAATGCCTGTTCATTTTCACATTTAATATTCATGGCTGTGATTTGCATAACTCTGTCTCCCTTTGAAGCATAGTTTTTGAAAAGTGCCTTATACATTTTTGACAAAGTTATTGAATGGAATCCACTGCAGACTGTGTTGTTTTGAGTTTATCCCTACCTTTCAGCAATTTTGCACCATCCTCATAAAAGATAATTATGCTTTTATATTAATTTTTCCAAAATATGACTTTAATTCAATTGCAGAATAATTAATGTTTACAGATAGCACATGAAAAAACATAAATTCCCTTAAAAAATCCCTAAGCGCTTGCCGCAAAACTCAACTTTCTCTTTCCCAGTGTCCTCATCAAGGACCTGGCTAATTGCACGTACATCAGGACAACAAAACCTGCTGGTATCTATGTTTCCAAATTTGATTTAACCTCACTTTCTCCTTCCCAGACCCCCTTGTGGATATTCACTTTGTTTACCTCAAATTAAACTTCATATTGTTTACAGCCTCCCAGTCCCTGAACATTTTATAGCATTTTAGAATTATTTCTTTATTTATTTTTTGTAATGATTGTAGAGTTGGGATTCATTTGAACGTTTCCCCTCATCTGCATGAAAATTATATAATTAACTTTTGATTAACCAGCTCAGTTGAGTTGGTTCCCCCATGCACACTGGTGAATAGTACCCACCGCATTTTAATGACTGTTTTCCAATTGAGTGGCGACCTTTTCATCAAAGAGCCACAACTGGGGCTAAACAACGGTAGAAAACAATCACGGCCAAGACAATAGTACGGGGGCCGGTGTCACCCTTAAATATAACAGCACACATAAAAAGGCTGCGTGGAGCTCTGCCAAGTGCCCATCGTGTTCCTGGATGCCCCATTGTCAACGCTTCGGAGGTCACATCCATTGGCATATAGAGAAGGAAAGGACAGGATGCTGAGAATGGTCCATTGTTAGGCGTCCTTGCTCTAAGGGAATTCCATTATGAAGGGCAATACATATTTGATACTTTGATTTTAGTCCCATTCATTTGTAAAAACAGAACATATTTGGATAATAGCTGGAGGAAAAAGAAGAAGGGAGGCGTCCAAGGCTACTGCTGCATTAACACACCTGTCAATCATGTCCGTCCCAGCAGCTGTGCATCCCACCGTCCAAATAAGCATTCAGTTATATCATTAAATTACATGGTTTCATTTTATCATCATTATGAGTTTTTTTATTATTATTTTGATCTCTACAGACTTTTAAAAATAGAAAGAAAATTTTGAAACAGCTGACACAAATCAAGCTGTTAAAAAATCACTGTCTGACATACTTTTTTTGTTGATCTAGACGCGATCAGTAAAAATTTTCAACTTTTATCTGGTTTTTAAATATATTTTAAAAAGACTGAACAATAAGTATTCTGTAATTGCTTGACTAGTTGAGACTTACACAATATATCAATCAATAAAAAAGAAGTTGACCAGAATGGGTGCTATTGATAAAATAAATAATTTCTTTTCTGATAACAATATTCAAGACACATTATGTTAATTCAACAGAAATGTGCTTTGCTAAGGTTTAATATATTATTAGAAACATAGGAAATGTGTGCCAAAATATCACCTTAAAGTCCTATTTTACTTTTTTTCCTAGCATTTATATACTGTTTATACATTTAATACTGTACTCAATATTAAATTTTTGCCTATTCCAAAATAAACTTCCTGTTATCTAACTTCTGATATACTGCCTTGCCCAGTCGTATTTAACCAATAAAATAATCCTTAGTTGCAACCTCAATAAACTTTATTCAAGCCCACTGTATGATAAAGTCATTTTGCAGGTGCTTGTTGTGACTCTTATTATGAACAGAATGATAATTTCCCCTTGAGGAATCCGGCACTGCATATCAATTGAAGTTTAGTGTGGGTCTTACTATGTTCCCGCAGGCTATAGTAGAAGGCAAAGTCATCTTCAGAGAGAGTCTAAATGTCAGGGAGGTCTTCAAACCCTTTTTTCCCTCAAGCTTTAGTGAAAAGACCCCTTGGAAGTACATTGTCTTGAAACTAAGATTTGGTCGAGGTGATGGAGAGACGACAGACTTAATGTAAAGCAGTTGACAAAAGGCGTTAATTGGAGGATATATATATAAATAACCAAGACAGAGTGGAAGAAGTGACTGCTTGCTGGAGAGGCTAAGAGTCACTGGTGTCATGTCCCGGAGCAGCCACATGGTGACACTCTTGAGCTTTGAGTTTTGCATGTGATTGTAGCTGTCAATCCTTCAGCAATTCCATCAGTTAAGTTGGAGAAACTGTATTAGTGTAACTCTGAGAAAATCTCACATCAATCAAATGTGGCTTTGCGAAAAATATGTTAATTTTATCTCAAATTTACAGATGGATTTTAGACTTGATTGTAATGCTGTTTACACTTGCACATTCTGTCATAGATGGCATCAGGAAAAACAATCGGAGTGTTAAAATTTGAAACACGAAAAACATAAATTGCTAAAGAGTCACATTATAACAATTTAATCCCTTTCTATTTTTTCTCCCCACAGTGGCATCAGAAGTTGTATGGAAGCATGTACAGTAGAATTGGCCTTCGCTTCTCCATCTTGGCTGGCAGGGAACCTTCCTGTTGTGATCCGACTTCTCCGCTTTGATCAAAGAACAGTGTTAAAGCACTGGGAGAAGGAGAAGGTATGAAATATGAATGAATACAGCTGTGTTTTGATGGATATGTCTCAAAGTATCGCAGTAAGAGACGGCTAAAGGCCAGGAAATCTGTTTGTGTTGTGGAAATAGACTCTTCCTCACTTGTGTCTTTGCCGGGTATCTTTTCACTTCATATTTTAGAGATCCTTTGTTAGGATAGAGATCAACCGCTTATCATGCATTTGTCTGAAAAAAGTCTTTAAAGAGGGCCTAGTTTATAATATATACAGTATATCATTAATGACGCCATTTCCTTGGAACCACCTCCTGAATGACTTATAGGCAACTACAAGTTAAGGGATATTTATTATTTTTCTAGGCTAGACCCAAAGTTCTCACAGATGGAATCAGATCTTCTATGTGCGGTGATGGAGGCTTTGTCACTAGTTATGTCTGTGATTCCATTTCCTTTGCTACAGGCCCATTGGGGAACGGTGACTCATTTTGAAGCTGGAAGTTGATACTGTGGTGTAAAACTAATGTTCCCATCTGAATTAAGAAACTATCAGGGAAAAAAAAGTAGAGTTAGAAGAATGCATCTCTTGTACTGACTTTAATAAACAAAGATAATAAAAGGATACGCTCATATAAACAGAGTTATTAGGATAGGTTTAAAAGGGCTGTGCATCTCTTTTATATGGCAGTGCAGTCGCTCTGTCTCATTAAGAGTAATTTAAAGGCTTTCGTTTGTCATTTAGGACTTTATTAACAACGGGGCAGCCTTCCTGGACCCGTGGCAGGGCGGTCTCAGAAACTTTGCGCTGGGGCTTTATTACCCTCACTAATAGCCGGGTCCCCAAAATGCAAGGGGCTGCCTCTGCTGGGACCGAGGGCTCAGATCCTGTCAGAGAGGGGTCGCACTAACCAACTGTAATCTTTAGGGTACTTCACTCTCGCCGACCTACATCTAACACCGGTTCCATCCTCCCTGGCTTACCCCCACCAATACCCTATCCCTCCCCAATCTGCTCCAACCGTCCCACCTAAGTCATGCCACCCTCGGCTTCATCCCTCCCACGTCTTACCGCCCTTGTGCCATGGTTACCCCTGCCCCGCCCCTACCTCAACTCCACTTTTTTTTTAACCACCGACGTCCGGCTGGCCACAGCGAGGAGTGTGCCTGATTCTGAGCAAATGGCAATTAGCAGTGTACGGCAAGCTGTGGAAAAGACCGGATCCCTGTCCATGTTTCAACCCTGGATCACGAGTCTCCAGCACGACTTCAAGGCGAAGCGTGCAATTAGCTACAATAATGATAATGTGTTGTATGGGAACAAAGAGAGGGTAAAACAGACCACTGGTGTGAGAGAGAGTGGGGTGCTAATAGTAGGGGGGTTATTTGAATGCCCTAGTGCAGATAGGAGACCAAATCAGACTGATTATCAAACGTATGATGAATTACATTTTTCCTCTAATTATCCTTGCCTTTTATGTGTAAACCAACTGAGTGAATTTTGCATTCTAGACATCTCTGGTCAGTGGTCTTTTGGCGTCACACTGGGGTTACGGCTTTTATTTCCTCCATGAAATATACAAGGAGTTACTCATGGAGCTAAGCTGATACACTGCTGACACCATTTTTCCCTCGACTTAATTAAATACTTTGAAAGAATATTTGGCAGCAGAACAACAAAGGGGGAACACAGAGAAGTACACAGTTTGATGGTTGACTATCACAGATGTGTTGAAGCCGAGTCAAAACATGCTGGAAACAAACCACAATACCCAGACCACAAATAAGAGCATTTCAACTCAATGTTGTGCACAGATCCAGTCGGGAAGCACACTCGCATGCCTTGCTTGTTGGAACACAAAGTGCAGCGCCTATTCTCTCCGCTGTGAGCAGAGACCATTCCTACAGTCTTACATCCAGAGGTTTATAGAGGATATTTTGCTGGGTGTTGTGCAAAACGAACCGTGTCCCCAGAGCTACAGCAACTTCACCTTGGCGGAGTAATGCTGTGATATTCTGTTTATTCTTCACTCACTTCATTTTACTCAGAGGAAATCCTCTGGAGATGGCTTATCTTGGAGCTGGAACAGGTGCACTCTAATTTACTCCTATTGCTTGGGGAGCCCAGGGGCCCCTGTAGAGAAGAAAGTAGCGATGTAGCACACTCCACTGTAAAGCACAAACAGCCAGAGAAAGAGCATTTAATCGAAAGTGAGGAAAGCTGCGAGCTTTGAGCGAAGCCATATCATTTGGATGCAGAAAATCAAATTTTTAAATATATTTTTTTTTTTGCGAGGAAAGAAACTCGTCATTTCATTAAACTTTTATTTGCTCAACACTGTTTGCTTTGCTGGAAACTGTCATGCTACACTTGACAAAACACCAGATTGTTCCTGGGACCTGTTGTGTTAGCCCTGAATAATTCTGCATTTCCTCAAAATCATTCCTCCAATTCTGCCCTTATTTAAATCTAAAAATCTGATGTGCACTGTGATGAGTTCTGCATCGGCCAAAGTGTACATAAATGCTGGTACCTTTGCCTATTTGTTGTGGTAATGCTGCACATTTTCTGTCAGGAAAAAAAAAAAGTTGTTTCATCTTTCACCCTCATCCCTGCACTCTGCAAAACAGCTAAGCTTTCAACTTTGAATTTACTCTCCAATTCCTTTTCTTTAGAGAACTATGGTTTTGAAGACTGGAGCTGGTATGTTATTTGTTCGGTATATTATAAGTGTGAATTCAGTCAGTATTTTTGTTTTGTGTTGTTCGTCTCGAGGGAATTATGCAATCAAAGCAGATGCCTCAAGCAGTCTAGAAAGCGCCCCTTGTGAATAAGAGAAAATCTTGTACACAGCATTTTTGTATGTGTGTATGAGGAAGGGGGCATGGCAACAAAGCAAATATATAGCATTGTTCTCTCTATATTACCTGTACACTGCAGTTTTTAAAAGACATTGTAACTACCTCACCTGGATCCATGTTTTAAGTGACATCAATCTATTCTATTCCAAGTGTACAGCACTGCTAAAGCACTAACTATGTGACTGATGCAATGGAGGTTCAACAGTCATTGCTCTGAATCTCAAGTCTATTATAGCGAAAAGAGTTGCTGGTGGATGTTTACAGTGTAGAAAACCGACATCTCTCCTTCTACAAAAACAAACAACAAACTGAGAGTGGCGTAGGAAAGACGAGAGCGCCCAGCTACAAGGACAACAAGAAAAATATCATATACACTTTTAATGAGTGTGCCTGCCCCGAGCTGCTGTTTTAATCACCTTTCTGTGTGACATAATTTGCTGCAAGATTGTATATGCTTGAGGACTTTCAGTTCTTGTCAACTCAAGAGCATTTGAAGCAATCAATACCTGTCTATCCTGTGGCACACTCATAGTTGGCCATTAGGAAAGAGCTGCTTAAAGTAAGCTCAGCCAATACCATTAGCCCTAGCCTAAGGGCAGTTCCATGCCTTAGTCAGGGTAGGCACCTGCCCCCATCACCCCCACCTCACCCCCTTAACCCCCTTGCACCCCTCCCCCTACCATTAAGAACCTCCCATGAGACATCATTTGGACACATCGGCCAAAGAGCACTTCTTTATTCCCTCTCTTTTCTTTGCCTGGCTCCAACAAAAATCAATACATCTCCCCTTTTTCTTATTTTCACAATTTTGCCTCAATATTATTCTCCACTCTGCCAGAAACCAATAGAATACACAGTTTTTTCCCCATCTCGCCTTTTCATCTACAATTTCCTGTGACTAATATCTGGGTGACTTGTGCTTAGTGGGGCAAAAATTGAGAAATAATTAAATTATCTTTTTAGTGGGAGGGAGGGGGATTCAAACGGGGTCCCACTGTGAGTGCAAATATGTTAAAACTGTTAGGTCATTGTGCATTTAGCGGATCATTTCAGTCCTTAAGCTCACTGAATCTTGTCTCTCATTTTTACTTACACTGCACACTCAGCAAAATGTTTTGCTTGGCATAATGTTGGCCTTGTTCTGCTCATTTGTTTCTGACACTCAATGAGGAAGACATCAGGGCTCAGATATGTCCAGCGTAATGAGGAGTAAGTCTGTGTGAGTGCTGCTCTGCAGCAGCCATGTCATAATACTAAACCCTTGAGAATACAGCCGTGTATACAATCTTCGCACAACTGCCTCTAATTTTATTCGTGGAATGAAGTTGGAGAACAAGTTCTAATATAACCTTGAAGGCCTCCAGTCAGTCACTCACTGCTTTCACTGATCTCAATTTCCACTGGTGAAAGTGGGGTGCTGCCCTAAATCTGGGCCAGTCCTGTTTACGATAATAACTCTGAAGAGTGATAGCCGGTTCCGCAGCACTGGCGATTTCTGTGGCCGCCTATATCGATCGGGGTCCTAATGAGCAGCAGCAGAGCTGTGGCTAATGGTGTTGTGTCTGGTGTCTGTGGTAAACGCCCACGTTGAGATTATCATTCCCAGGAGGGCACAGAAAGGTTTTGCCAGCCCAAGCCCTCAGGGTGCGAGCGACACACTTCAGGGGTCAAGGTAAACTATCAAATGAACAGCCCGGCCTTCTTCTTGCCTACTTTAAGGACTATACTGGACTGCTACAAGAGAGACTCACAACCATTCACCAGATATTATGATGTAAACAAGAAACACATTCTGGTGTGTATTCAACATCATACCAAACTGTTGAAACACTTTGTCTCTTCACTTTGTCTAATTCCTCTGCAGTAGTTGTAAAAAGCTATTACTGCAGCTTTCATGGAGACTTCACCAAACTGCCTAACTGTTATTAAGAGACCACGATGAGACCTGGCTTGACAGACTGATAATGGCTTATTTGACTTCAGAGATTGCCCTGGCACAAACATCTAACCCCCTTCACATACCCATGACAGTCATTGTCCTTCGGTATACGCTGGCATTCTGGCAGTCTTGAGTGACATCCAACAAGTTCAGCAGAATCCCATTCTAAGTACACACCAGGCACTACATTTGTATCTTCAGAAAAAATAAAAGCTTTGCATTGTAATGATGGGAGCTGTTGCTCCCTCCATGAAGCTGGCAATGAAATGAAAACATACACTTTTGGGACACACAACTCGTAAAGCAACTTAAGCAATTAAGCTGATAAAATCACAGCAAGAATGCATCTTTACTACTGTGCCTAGTGCTTTGATTCAGCTGACTATACCTCTGTGGATTATCCTTGACGGGATTCAGCTCGGAGGATGCGTTAAGCAATACTATGGCACATTCTAATGAAGCCGACCCAATGCACAGAGCCTCTCGGAGTCATGCCCTGTTTGGAGTCACACTTCCATGTCCTGGCAAATGCTGAGCATGTAAAACAGAACTGTCAATTATTCAACATGAACAGGAGGATGTATGGAGTGACACAGGGGGTGGACAGGGGCCGACTAAGCCTCAGGCAGATGGGGGGTACCACTTTGATGTTAGTGTGTGGGCCTGCAGAGTTGAGCAAGGTGCACTGGGTAATCTCCTCCAACAACCGTCTTCAAGACCGGCGCTCATTCAATTCTTCCTCTCTCTTTTAAAAGCACTTTTTAGTCTCTGTCTGTTTTAGCCCTCTGCTTTATTACTGTAGCACAAAAACATGATTGTAGCGGACACTGCACACACATCGACCAACACACACTGACATGAAAGAGAATTCTTTGGTCCATTAACCAAACAAGAGCAGGCAGTGGTTGTTCAAGATAATAAAGTTGTGAACAGTTGATTTTGGTGAAATGACGTTGCAGTGTCACAGGAATGGCATTACTCATTTATACAGTGAATAGCAAAAGTTCTCCTCTCTAGAGTCTTCTCTCGTAGTCATACAATAGCAAGCTTAATTACATTAAGTTCTGTGAAGAGGGAAGTTAATGGATGACATTTTGCTACACCATGAGTGCTCCTTCCAATAACAATAGAAACCCAAATAAGACCTAATTAATATGCATTGCAGAACCAATGAACTTAATTGTCAAGTTGCTTTTATCAACCTGTCAAAGGATTGACAATTAAAACAGCCTCAGTTAAAACTTTAATGAGAAGCAAGTAGGAGAGAGGGATGATGAGGGAACAAAAAGATGCAAGCTTCATCCGTCATGAAAGACACTACAAGACAACTACCCATTATTATTTCCTATCAGGGTAAAACTATGCAAATCATATTATGCATTTTTAAATAATGAGTCAATGAGTTATATTTAATTTATTACATATACTCTTAGAATGAATATTTAACACTGTTTTGAAGCTGATGAATTTATTAGATAATTTGTTAATGCGCTTTACTGGCGGTAGGATTTTTATCTCCTGGAATGCCCTTCATGCTGGCCAAAAAAAATCAAACACAAGGGTGTGTTGTCTACAATAAGTTCAACAAGTAAACTTTGAGAAGTCTTATGTCAAGTCTTATGTGAAAAAGAGGAGGAGGATTGTGCCAGACCAGAGTGCAGACCGAGGCAGCATTTTGACTGAGTTTCTCTCTCCACATTGACACCAGCATGTCTGTGTTCCAGTGGGGCTGAAAAGTGCTGACTCACTCCCAGTGTGCTGGTTGTTGTTCTCCCTTACAGATGTGACCGTTAATAGGCCTGCATCCATAATCATTAGTGTGTCTCAGTGCACAGGTACCCGATGGGCCCCGTGCGTCTGCCATTTGGTCTCGGTTCACTGTGCTCGCCTGCAGATGTGAGCGAGACACACACCTGCTCAGGGCTCTCAAACAGACCGCCACCATCCGTCACAGCTCACGCTGCACTCGCTCTGTCGGAACAAGGCCTTGGTTCCGGTCCAGCGGCCTTCAGACTGTAGGTCAGCGGGCGTCTCTCGTGATGAACCCGCCCTACTATGAATCATATCCTCTCATCCCTTCATAGCCTCTTCACTCCATCCAGTCCCATCCCATGCTCTGTGCTTGCCTCAAACAACCACTCAAGCGCACTGAGGTCCTTCAGGTGAGCCAGGTAAAGACAGCCCCTTAAAGAGAGACACAAACTAATGATCATGTTCTCCCACATCATACACTCTATCTGTCAATAAGCCCCAGTGCACTTAAAAAAAAAAAATAAAATAAGTGACAAAAAAAAAAAAAAACTTGCGTGTGGGTCTTTCACGGGCATCAGGCCACGCTTCACACTACATTTGTTGATGTGCGCATGCATGTGCACGTCTCATGCCAGCCCGCCTCCCATCAAGTCCTAATGAGGCCAGCTGGCTCTGTGCTCGGACCAAACCAAACTGGAGACGGCATCGTCCTGGCTCCCTCTGCCTTGTACACCCCCTCCTGCATAACACCCACCCCCTTTCCTCCAGATATCTTGGAGAACCACGGACGGCTGAGCACACACGGCACATTTGGAAATGGCTAGTGTGTTTGTTAAAATCCACCATGTCTCCCAGATCCCTTGGCCGGAGCCTGAATGAGAAAGTCCGGGCTGCAGCCTCAGACCTGCCTCCCCAGTTGCTTACTTCTACTACAGTGTTTTCTGCATCTACAACAGCAGCGGTGATGTTGAGGTCTGCTGTTGAACAGCGGAAAGGAGGAGATATACCCCGAGGCACAGTCGAGGGAATATTGTTTCTGACTATGGAAAGAGAAGTGTAGCCAATCCTACATATATCTACAGTAACTACAATAAAAATGCACACATGAAGCATATCTCAAGCAATGTGTCATTTTGAAACCTTTTAAAATGCACATCTGGCTCCATATTTCCACCACGCTGTGTTCTACTTTCTTTAAACATTTATTATCTCTGAGATAATTTCTTATTAGTCTACAGCAGTTAATTTCACTGCAGACTAATTAGAGCCATTCCACATTATTAACAAGAATTATTGGTGATAAGGGCCAAACAGGTCTGTCAAGAGACTTGTATTGTCCAGACTGTTATTTGGCTGCAGTTATGTCCATGTGGGTGAGTAATTCCTCCTGCCTGCAATGTTTCCTTGACAACTAATAATATAGCTTCTCTGAGTATCCGAAGAAAACCTGTGAAACATTTTATTTCCACACTGAGAGCACATGGATATTCATGCATTATCACATATCCAACACCACAGTATGAAGTGCCCAGACAGCTACAATGTGTATATGAAAAAACATGAATAAACAGACCAACAAAGCACAATTCATGTTCAGCCAATCATATGGCCCATCTTATAGACTCTACTGTGAAGACTGAGCAGACTTCATGTGATTTTTTTTTTTTTTTTTTGCCCAGGAAGAGAGCCCAGACCAGGGGGAACACCTTAACAGGTAGCCCTGGGGTGCTCACCAGAGTTGGGGCAGCCAGGGGGGAAGAGTGGCTGTGGGAAGCTGTACCACCACTATCCTCTCTGTCCACTGATTATGAAGCAGGTCCCAGACGGGTGCCTTCAGGAACCCCCCAGGCTACTCACAGCCTCCCTCTCCTCTGTTACAGGATCAGTCGCTGGGGGATTCGACTGAAGTGTGAACACGGGTGTATGTGGGAGACGAGTAGAGAATTCTAAATAGGTGCGTGCCCCTTTCATTTATTGTCTGTCTCTGTTAAGTTTAGTCCTGGTTACAAATTCAGTGAAAAAAGATGTGCATTGTCCAACAAATTGTGATTTTCTGATCAGTTCAAACTGACTTGTGCATTCCCCAGACTCGTCCAATGGGCAAACTTGAACAAAATAATAAAAACCCAAACTCAAACGTAAAAGAAGCTACTTAGTATGTGGTCCTAGATGTGAAAAAATACGGTCTCAACACTTTGGCTCTGTTATAACCCCATCTTGAGTTATGATGACGTCCCAAGTTTGCAAAAGCCCTCTGGCTTTAGTTCACTCTGACATGATGTACACATGTATGTGAGCATGTTTGTGTGTGCCTAAAACTCCAATCAAAGTCCAAAAAAGAAAGAAAAAATCATAACTAATGAGCCCATTTAGCGCCCAGCACCTGACTTTGGCCCATGATCTCCGGGAGACATTAGAGGCAATTTGCCATCGACTTCAGGGCTCGTGTCCCAAACGTTATCAATGAGCTTGTCAGGTAGAGACCTAACCTCCCTTTGTTTCCTCCTGCACCCCCCTCTCGGTAGCGGTCCCCCAGCCCGCTCCCCAGGCCCCCGAAGAGGAACCAGCGGCATGATGTCACACACCTGTTTGGCTGGAGGCTGCGGCCCGGCGATGCTTACAGCCGTGGGTGTCACGTTGGCACCCCTCGCTCCCCCTTGTCGCCGCTTGCTACGCCCTGTGGATGTGTCAAAATGGCAGATGATGGTTGGGGTGTGTGCAGCTGCTTGGGAAGAGGAGTGCCAAGGGCGCTCATTTCCTGCGGTGAGTTTTAATTTGCTCTACTCACGTCTTCTAAAGAACCCCCCACGCACACACATTCATCTACTCCTATAAACAGCCATCCTACCTCAGTGAAGACACAGACAATCCTGCTCCACCCAAGAGGCTGGAACCCCACATGCCCGAATAGAGGTGGGAGCACAGGGAAAAGGGATGGTGCCAGACTTGAGTTTTTGAAAACATACTTTTTGAGCGACTTGAAGAAAACTCCAAACAGAATGTGTGCTCAAACGATCTAAGTAGTGCATGTACAAATCACTTCTTAGAAGTGTTCAGGTGGTATAAGAGAGCGTCATAAACCCTGCTGGTAAAAGGCGGCTCGCATCACTGTGGAAAGCAAGGGGTCTATGTCTCTTGACATCTGCTATGCAGTTGTCACTGGCAACTTAAATCCCCATTGATCAGACAGCTAGAGTGAATTTGTGTTGCTGTTTTTTCCTAACTCCCACTTTGCGAACAAACCCATTTTCACACGGGGCACACGCATATACCTGACAGTTACACCCAAACAAGGCTTGCTGTTTACTCGAGAACAAACACATAGATGCCAACCAGCAAATCTATTCTCAATACACACATCACCCCAGACGTAAAGAGATTCAATTTTCGCCTACCGGGAGTGTTTCCATTTTTTACGCAACATTTTTTTTCTTTCTCTCCTGTGTCAAGACAGCTGCGTTTGATGTTAGCATCTAATATACAGGGCTAAAAAACTATAGTTTGCTGTGAGCTGACAGATAAAACAGTGCAAGACGCCATTACCCTGCAAAGCGGAATAATGAGGAGACCTGAACACACAGAAGACAGGAGCCCAGTTGAATTACCGTGGTCTCTCATCCAAGGTGGGAGCTTTTTGACAGCTTTCCAGGCAGCACAACACATTACCATACTGACGCTGCTCTGTAGTGCCAAAGAAAAGCTTTGATGAAAACATAACTGGGAAACTGGGAAATCTTTATATGTGATGTGTGTGTTGGGTGCGTGACGTGAAGTGTGTGTTTATGTGCATATATATGCATGTTACGCTGATATAGTAGTTTGTCAGTGCTTAAAAGTGTGTGTGAAACAACAAAGACAGGACAACAATGGAAAACCAAACAGTGTCAAGCTGTAACTTTATGTTCTCTAATTACTAAGTGGATACTGTTCTTGAGTCTGCTCCTATTGGCCGCAACACAAGGCTTTATTTTTGATTTATATTCATGTTGACAATTCTTGACTTATCAAAGTATTAAACCCAACTGACAATATATCTAAAAGAAATTCTTCAAGTGGAGAGTAATACTGCCAAATTAACTCTGCCATTTCATTAATGTGGTTTGCTAGTTAGTTATCCATATTCTAACAGAGTAGGCTTGATGTTAGATCTTTGGCAAGGACACCCTGTTCTGAGTTTTGGCACGGTACTGTGCCGCAGTATGCTGCTGACTCTGGGTCTTAACGACAGGCTAAACGAAGCGGGCGTTACGGCCCCCTGGATAGGTCATTACTCGTCCGTGGCCAAGAGCTAAACTGGAGCAGGGCTTTTTAAAGAGGGGAGCAGGTGTGTTTCACCATAGGGGCTGGAGCCGGCCCAAGACCAAACAGCCTTAACGGTCTTTATCTCCTTCATAATGAGGCCACGCTCTCCACACACCCAACTCACCCACATGGGCTAATGCTGGAGGTATGGAGACCCGACCCTCCCCCTGGTTAAATGGTGACACTTTCAAAATGACCCATGCCCCGAGCACTGGAAGATGGCATGTCATGAATGTCGATCCATGAAGTGCTGCTTTAGTCACAATTTGATATGGCTTGAATGGCTCGCTAGTCAAACTTCTGCTCCAAACATCATTGAGTGTGGGCAGTGAGTTTACCGTTTCTTATTTAAAGGAAAAGTGTTAAACTAAGTGTGTGCAGTGCTGAGTCCCTCAGAGAACTGTGTGTGTAGTGTGTGCATGTGTAAGGGCAGTGTGTGTTGGGTGTCTGTGCAGTGAGTGCGTCTGAGTGCTATTGTCCCTCTCCTCTTTCACCTGTCTGAGTGGGTTCTCTGCTCTGGTCCCTGTGCTCCCCACAGTCTTCTCAGTCCTGTCAGCCAAGTTGAACTTGATCAACATCAAACAGCATAGCATTCAAAAGTATTAGTGTTCTCTGTTGATGGGCCCTCTTGCTATCACAAATCAGTCCCTGAGCTCCTTCATTATTTATCTCTAATTCATCAGTGTTGTCTCCTCGCACACAGGCAGTAATGCACACACATAAAGTGGATGTGAACACACTCAGAGGACACATAGTGCACTGCCACTAAATCTCAGCTCACATTTAAAGCATCACTTTTTTCTGTACAAAGAAAGAATAGTGGACTAGATCAGCAGCCGAGGAACTTCATGGAAATAAGCACTACTCGAGCAAAACAAACAAACAAACAAAAAACATCACTTTTTTAGATGTACATTATTTAATTGTATTAAAGTAAAACTCACATGTAGTTAATTTGCCAAGAGACTTTTTGTACATGTGTATGTGCATGTTCTCAAATCTCAGCAGTGAAAATCTACACTGGCATGCAGAAACTTGAATGGGTTAATAATTTGTATTTTGCTACAATTAACACATCTCAAATAAACAGCCAGAATTAAGCCAAAAAATAGAGGCCCTACTTATTTTATTTTATTGTTTATTGAGGTTTTCTATAATATCAGAAATAGTATTGGATCTTTCGATAGGCAAGGCAAGGTAAATTTATTTGTATAGCACAATTCATACACAAAGCAATTCAAAGTGCTTTACAAGGCAGGAAAAGATGCATCAAAACAATACATTATTAAAATATATAAATAATCAGCATAAAAAAAAATACTTAGAAAAAAAGTAAAGAAATAAAGAGTGCAGACAAAGCATTTCAGTCATATGCACAGATAAAAAAAAATGTTTTGAGCCTAGATTTAAACATTGTCACTGTGGAGGCCTGTCTTACATCTTCTGGAAGACTGTTCAAGATCTTAGCTGCATAAAACTGAAACGCTGATTCCCCATGTTTAGTCCTGACTCTGGGCACCAGCAGGAGGCCGGTCCCTGAGGTCCTCAGAGTGCGAGATGGTTCATAACGCACTAACATGTCACAGATGTACTTTGGTGCTAGTCCATGGAGAGACTTGAACACAAGCAGAGCTGGAACCAGTGTAAAAACCTAAGCACAGGACTAATGGAGGAGGAATGTTTATTAAGGACAATGTAAAATTTTTTGCATTAAGCCCAAAGGCAGAGATGCTTGCACCAGATTCTAGCTGTACAGCTAATTTACATCTGTAGTCCTGGGGAGGGGAAAGGGAGGCACATTGGACATGTTTTTTTAGATGTAGGAGGAAACCAGAGCACCCAGAGGAAACCTACGCAGACACGAGGAGAACATGCAAACTCCACATAGAAAGGCCCCGGGCGGCCCGGGAGTCGAACCCAGGACCTTCTTGCTATGAGGCCAGAGCGCTAACCGCTGCGCCACCATGTCGCCCACAGGTACGATCACAATGTGATCGTACTTCCTGATTCTGATCAGGACTCGAGCAACAGCGTTCTGGATGTACTTCAGCTGTTTTACAGCTCGTTTGGATAGGCCGGTGAGCAGGACATTACAATAGTCTAACCGACTGGAAACAAATGTATGGATAAGTCTCTCCAAGTTGGGCTTTGACACTATACCTTTAATTTTGGCAATGTTTTTTAGATGGTTGAAAGCTGCTGATGTTATTGACTTAATGTGGCTGTTAAAGTTCAAGTCTGAGTCCATTATTACCCCCAGATTTCTAACTTGACAGTTGTGTTTCAGTTCAATTCCACTGTTATTTCTCAGTCAGAGAAAGCAAACAGATTTATTGTCATTGTATTCTTATTGAGAGGAGTTTTGTCATTCTGTACATTTTTGTTTCACAAAAAATGACCCAAGACTGACTGGAATTTATTTGGAATTTATTTATTTATTTATTTATTTTGACAGGGACAATGTACATTAATAAACATTTCTGTAAATGTACCAGAATTAGCCCAAATGGCTATTTTAGATCTGCTGTCCCTAGACAGGTGTTAAATAGTCACCCTAAGAACAAATATAAATACAATATTATTATTCCAAATGTTACAGCCTCTGACTGAGAGGACTGATTGTGCAAATGTGATACGTCTATAAGGAACCTCACAATCACCTCTACTTGTTGCTCTGGTGGTTCTGCCTGTGATAGGTTTTTGTTTAATGAATTCTTGAAGTGGTGGTGGTGCAAGTCCATGGAGTGTTTTGTATATTGTACATGCATATTTGAAGTGTTTGAAGTTCTCGAAACTTAACAAATATATGTTTCAAGAATGTAACAGTGGTGATATGAAATTGTTGTTTTAGCGAAAATTTTGAGCCCTCTTGTACAGTGATTCTATTTGTTTGAGTGTGGTGTCGTTTGTGAGAGTCCAATTAGTGAAGCAATATTCAACATGTGAAAAAGCAATATTCAATATGTGAACTTTTTTAGACATCATCTTGATAAACTCCTGACTTAAATCCCTAAAAACTACATTTAATATTGGTATTTATTGAAATGCTAAGTTTTACCTAGCCAACTTGCTAAAAAAAGTAGTTTGTTCTTGTGAGGTTTAACAGAATCAAAAACTTGGATTGGAAGTTGGAATCGTGACCCATGTATCAATACAAGAATGGAATTGTGACCAAGCAGAATCGTCCCATCCCTAGTGTTAACCTATGAACTGTTTCTTGCACAGAGGAGGCAGCTCATATACTGTACATCTAAGGCACACAGAAACAACTTACACTGATAATGGGGAGAACATGCAAACAGAAATGTCTTTCAGGCCTCAGGAGTTTCGCTCAGCTCATTTCCAATCAATATTCCACTAATACATGACTACTCTATACACAGTAAATACATTTGTTAGTATGTATATATTACTAATATTAAAAAATACAATATACTTTTTTATACATTTTTGTACTATCACCATCCCTTAACAACATGCTTATTCCAAAAGCCTTTTAGGATCATAAATCAAACATGACTGAGCACAACATACAGTATATGAGTTAAAAAAAATGTTAAGCAGCTTTAAAAGGTAATGCAGAAAAAGACAACAGCAAAAGGCTGAAGAAATAAAATGGTCTATTTATATAGCGCTTTTCTACCTTTCCAGGCACTCAAAGCGCTTTACAATCTAGCATCCACTCACCCAGTGTACGCAGACACTGAGGCAGTGCAACGACAATCTCCTGTCGTCCCACTGTGGCAACTGGTGTGCTGACGGTCTCCCATTCAAGTACTAACCAGGCCCTTTCTTGCTTAGCTTCTGAGGTCTGACAGGATCAGGCTTTCACAAGCAGGGATAAATACTAACGATAAACTAAAGAGAGACACTACAAGTGAATAGGAAAAAACTTTTTTAGCTTACTCACATAAATGTAAGAACAAAATGTATTTAAAGTTATTAAGTTTTCAGATAGAAATAAGACATTGTATGTGGAATTATTTAGTAAGCAAATAATCATTTAGTTCACTGTACACAAACTCCAGAGCCAACATGTGCTCAAAGGTTTCCTCTGCATTTGACCCATGACCCTTCAAAGACACTGGGGTCTTTCCTCAGGACTTATCTCCAGATCATCTGGTCGGTTTGGTCAGGACTTAGTATTAGTTGAAGGATTTTTCCCATTTATGATTTAGCCACTTTACCACCATTCCACCACGCTTGTATGACTCAGACCAAACATTTGGTTTGAAGCAAGAGCCACACTTTAAGGTAGAAGATTGATACATTTATGTTATATTTTCTTTTGAATGGAACATTGTACGTCTGTGTTGTTTATGTGCATAAAATCATCATTAAAAGCTATTTTAATTTTGTTTTGGAAAATTAAAATCAAAATCGAAATTGATCAATATGAGGAATAATTATTGTCTTTTTTACTACAACTCTCTGTGCCTTTAAACTGTCCCTCTGGGAGATATAAGCTGATTAATTATTATTTTAAAATCGTGCTTATATTTTTTCCAGACTGCCCAGCTCTAATTAATAATAATATTTAATATATACAGTGATGTATTTTTAGACATTAATGTAGCAGGTTTAGAATTCAATAGCAACTAGTCCTTCTGTAAGAATCTTAAAAATTGTGTTCAGTTCAAGACTGCTTTAGAGGCTGATCTGGTTGCTCTCGTAGAAAATACATTTTGAGATTTAATATCCCATACAAGTCATCATACTATCCCTGCATTACTGTGTTAGCAGTGAAGATGGTGGCCAATGACAGTGATTTTAACAGTGGCAACTGTGATGATCAAATGTTAGTGGAGTTTTGGAAAATGTCAATTATTTTTACACAATTCGAATGATCACCCCCCCATTCTTAAATGGTGATTCAATTTTTTTTAAAATCACATATGTGAGGAAAAAGCTATTGCAAATGCTTTTCAGAAGGATCTGTTTTTATTGAATAAATAATGAACAGACTAAAGCTAAACCAATGAATTTGGAGCATTAAAACACATTGACATGAGGGGAAAAAGCCTTTGACATGAACAAAAGCTCATGTACATGTTTTCACTATCGCTGTTTAAAAAGCCCAGTCACTGGAGAAAACGTAGACATACTACGAAATGTCAAAAATGTGCGATAAGTATGTTTTCGCACCTTTTTACTTTCCCCTGTCGTAATGGCAGCTGCAACAAATTTAGTCAGTCCATAGATGGTAACGCTAAAATCCCCTCTGTGCTGCAAAAGGAGGGTGTAGAGTCACTGTCACAGTGAGTTTGAATGGCTTCTTCTCCTGAGGGACTTGCAACACATTGTTTGTCTTGAGCTCTGTGATCACCTTGATGCTTTTCTGATCAAACTAAGCAACCAGGAATTACTTGGCCACAGGCTGAAAAAAACAGTTCCTGCTTGTTCATCTGTTTGCGAGCATACCTAGCAACACAAATGTCTTATACAGACAGTGAGCAAATGAAACATGTTCAGTGAATCTGATGAGATTGAAGATGTCAGGGTCAACTGATGACTCAACATTTCAAACTATTCTCTGAAGAAGTAATCTGCATGTTTGTCCTGATTCTGAAATTTTGAGGACTCATGTTCCATTGTGGTGTAATCGGGGGCATTTGGCCTAAATGATAATAATAAAAAAAAAACTTTGTGCAGCTGTTTTTGCTCTGAGCCTTGGTTTCAGTGCTGCAAAAAGCAAAGACATATTTGCAAAATCTTTGCTTATTTCCTATATAAAGAAAAAGCAAACAAACAAACAAACAATTAACCATACACTATCTAAAATTGTATTTTATTTAATTCTGGCTTGTGAAAACTCCACAAAATGAGGTGTTCAATGCTTGAAGTCTACTGTCCAGTGTTTGCTCTCTTTCATGAAATACTGTTGTTTGTGGGGAAAATGTTTAGTTATGAGAATATGATTGTCTGATAATCTCACTAATTGGAATAGAACATCATTTGCTTATTTCAGGATAAAAACTCATCAACAGGAATTACTTAGACAGCCATCACTCCCCTGCAATATATCAAATCAACAAGTTGGAACTTTAGCAAATAGGGATTTGAAAATTGTTCAAAGTATGCAGCAATCGAATCGAAATTCCTATTTTGCTCATGCAGCCACTGACCTACACACACACTCTGTGGTTGCATAATATACACAATAATACAATAAGAGCCACGGTGTCTGAAGAAACAAAGCATGAACTTGTGCAAGACTTGAGTGAACGTGCACCATGATGTGTGCTAACAACTGATGAATGAACCTCTAAATATGGACACTAAATATTACTGTTTATTGTTGAAATAGTCTTAAAGAAAAGAATATATATACATGTTCTGAGGACTAACGACAGTGGCTTTGGTTACATGTAATTTGACATAGTTTATTTTTTGGCTTAAGGTAAAAAAAAAAAAGTTAATATAAATAAACTAACAAAATCAAAAATAGTGGCTGCAAAACAAAAACTGAATCGAAGTACTTTTTTATTGTTATTGGACACAGCAGCACTACGAAAGCGGACACAGAGCAGCACAACAGCGACAGGCCTTTGAACTGTGCACAACACAACTCAACAAAAGTCTATAAATACTTTCATGACTTGTTCTAGTGCGTATTTCATAAAAACACTCATAAATAAGGAGTCACGTTTTAAAGTTGCTTTCCCAGACCTGTTTTCTTCACAAACATAAAATACAAGCAAGTAAATCTCTGCATGACTGATATTAGTCTAGAATCACTGCAATGTCACTGGTTTGTGCAGTCCTTACGAGATAAACATTGTTTTTGGAGTTTAGCTCAACCGAAAAACATATATACTGTATGTATAATCGAAATCGCAATATCAAACAGGAAAATTCAGATCCACAATTCTAGTTTTTGTCAATATCGTGTAGCCCCCTGTAAGATTTTTTATGAAAGCAACTACATTAATAAAAATGATATGAAAAGAAGTGAGTACTGTTGGACTCATTCAAATTTGTGCTTTACCTTTACAAAGACCTGTTTGGTCAAAAAGCCTAAATGAAAGGACATTTATGCCTCAGGTCTTTTGGCTTTTGCCCATTTTTTATCCTGTCCCTGAACATAAACGTACTCACTTAAGGGTGTCAGTGGTTGGCACGTGACTAAAAGATATAGAGATTAAAAGAAAAGATAAATAAACTAAAAGATAATAGCAATAAAGTTAGGGCTCAAGTTAGTTGTTAAGCCGAAGTAGTAGATGAACTTTACTGTTAAACCTGAATACTAACATTAGAAAAATCAAATTTAACATCATCAGAATTAAACTTCACTGATCTGTTTCTGATTTCACAAAACTAATACTCCTCAAATTTTGCATTTATTGTCTGTGTGACAAGTCGCACGATTCGGGAACAAAATAATTGCAATTTTGTAGTATGGCAATTATAATTCGGTTTGTGTATCATGTTTAAAAAATAAATTTCTGTTCACATTTGAAACAGGGCCAGGAAAATGTGAAAAAAGACTGAAAATAAGCCTATTCAAAATATAATTTTGAAGTAACTTTATTCTGAATTGAGCAGTATTTCTTTGTCTGCTCTACAACCTTTGCTGTTACTCTGTCAGCAAAGTGATTTTTTTTTAATTTTTTCCAATAAATCTTTTAATCGTGTTTTTCTACGGTGTCTCAGTAGGTTATATGCGTTAAAATTCTGACTAATTAATTTGGATCTAAAAACTTGACAAAAGACTTAATATGACTTAACAAACTAATAAAAAAGAAGTTTATGAACCATAATTGCAACCAAAATGAATACATGTCAATATGAAGCATTTGTCAAAGGATTTATAAGAAGAAGTTGTCAGTTTTAAACCCAAATCGGGTTTACAGTGTGAAAATCAGCTACTTTAATGTTCTTCAAAAACTGCAGCCTTTGCTATTGGTTAATTGTGTTCATTAATATTGCAATTTCGATAGAATTATGTTTGACTGTGCAGCTTTACTGGGTAAGACACAAAGATCAGATAAGTCCTTTTTTTTTGCTCCTCTTAACCTATATGCACAAACACTTGATAAATGAGGCTTTTGGAGCAGTTGAGTGCTGTTTAAGTTCAAACACCATAGGATTTTACAAATATTGCAGAGTTTTGAAAGCTTATGTCTTAGGCTCTGTTTTAGTCGACTAATCAGTCATCAGGGCTTGTCTTTATCTTTGTCCCCATTAGGGTCAGCTAATCCTCCTGGGGTCTTTAGTCGACCAAGAATTTCTTTGGTCATCTGCACCCCTTAAAAAAGTAGTGCTGGCAACAAATTTAAATATGTTAATTTCGCTCTGGGCCATCCCTCATTCCTGTGACTTTACAGTTTTCAACCATCCACCCATCTTGTTTATGGTGTTAGGATTTCATGGAGGACATGTTACCATTTTTAGCCATTGCTTCATTCTAAGGTCAGCAGATAACACAGAATCACTAAGGACTGATTAGGCTCATGTTTGTATTGTGAAAATGCTGATTATTCTAGTGTACCCACCAGGCCTTCTGTTTTTCTCCGAGCATTCTGGGGAAGTGAGTCCGAAAAGTAGCCCCCGTGGTGCGGGCGACCCCTGACCCAGCGTGGGCGATCCCACCAGATGTGGAGTGTGTGCTGGGACAGTGGCGAGGGGCAGCCGGTCTCACGCGGGGAGGCCCTGTCTCCCCAAACTGCCACAGAGAGCATGGCCAGAGGGCTTCTGTCAGCACCATTATCAATCATAGTCCCAGCCGCTCCGCACTCCTCTGCTCTCCTCCACTCGCTCACTCTCTTTCACACTCTTACTTTTCGCACTGTCTCTCACTTTACCCCATTCTCTCCTCTGCTTTTGTTTTCCTTTCACTTCTGCTTTTTGCTCTCTCGCAGATATCTTCTTTTCCACTTAAGCTCACAGACTCTTCTGCCAGGCGATTACTGAATGCCACTGTTGCTCCTTCCCCCTCCCTTATTCCATAACATACACACTTTAACCTTCTGAGTGTGACTTCTCTGCTCTGCTCCTCTCTCTAATCTCTCTCACCCCCTGCTTTGCCTCAGTCTTCGCACATACTTTTGGTACTTTTACTTGTCCTTTAAATCGACAAAGCAGATGCTGCAGAAGGACGCCACGGTTGTTCAAACCCAAAAGGAATACATAGAGCGTGATTTATCGTGCTCAGGGAATCTGATTAAAGAGAAGCGGAAATAGACAAGTGGACAGGAGAGCAAATAAAATAGGCACAGAATTTACCATCAGCAAAATATATATATGTGAGAGCACCCAGAGGATAAATTCCAAAAGATGTGAATTCTTTTTATCTGGGAGGAGATGTGTGGTGTAGCAGAGCTGGAGGCCGGGGTCAGGACAGTTGGAGAAGAAGATGCCAGTTGTCCCTGCCATCCGGTGTGAGGTGCTCCTGACACATGGCACTGCTCCGATCTTTTACATCTGCAATCAGGGCAAATGGGGAACAGCCAGCACAACACACAACAACTAAATAAACAACATACCTGGGGTGGATCCCCTCCAAAGCCGTACTGCCAGTCTGGCTTTGGTGCATTTTTAAAACATCACTAGGTAATTGAACTGGAGCGTTCACACTGACACATTTGCATGGTGTAAAAGGGGGTGGGGGGGTGTGGTAAGCAACGGAGCAGCTGGTACGCACCAGTACGGCTCCGGCTCAACCAGTCCTTCTGACTTCATATGTAGCACTTAATTGGTTCCCAAGGCAAGAATGAAATATTTAGCTCGCACGTCCTTTAAAATGCGATTGATTTTGATCTGACAGCTGTGCCTGTCCCGCGCGAGGGAGTGAGAGAGAGAGAGGGAGAGCTGTCTGGGCTCGTTGCCTGAGAATAGCGCGACAACACCCACTCAGGCGCGCACAAACACCAGTGTAAGGCCACTGAATGTAAGGATCACTCATAGATGCCATATGCTTTAACTAAAGCCTTCTTTAAACCCTCCGTTTAACCTCCTGCATACAACAAGCTCCACAATTTGGACTCTCATGAGTCAAAGCTGGTTTATCATCTTCAAAGTACTTCACAAATACAACTTAGAAACTTATATTAGATTTTTTAAATTATTATTTTTAATTACATCTACAAGTTTTATTCTGTTGTAATCTATGTTTATTATTTTTTTAACTTGGTCTATTTATTTTTCACAAACAGAATTAATACAGCGGTCTTATTTAATCAGTGGAGCTTTATTTGCTGTATAGCTGTTTTGTATGCATCAAACCAGCCAACAGCTTCATTAAAAGTGATTTTAATAAACTTCTTTTCAGCTCATAAAAGGTAATGCAATCTAGGTGCATTTCAAAGTAATGATAATTTCAACGCGAGCAAGACATCCAATCAAATTGGATTAATGTCACTAATTATACGACAGAAGTGAGCAGCACAAGGCAATAGTGCGGTCACGCCATAACATGATATAAATGCATTAAATGAAAAAAGCTGCTCGGGCTCCATGGCTGGGAACCTCCCCCCTGTCAAATTGACTAAGCTGCAAATTACATACAAACGGATATATCCTTTATATAACAGCAGTGATTTTCTGCACTTTATCCTACCTGTCAAGCTGAGAACATCACAGGCTAATTCTTTATTAAGTGAAAGGGCATCGGGGACCAGATGATCCAATTTAAGTACATTGGGCAGAATAGAAGACTAATTAAAACCCATATTTTTACATTATTAATTTTGGAACTTCACTTTTAATGAATGTGAAATGACAGGCCTTCCATTTATACACACATACACTTTGGGCTGCTCGGCCTGGGAATAGGAGTTACGCGTACACTTGGAGGGGAGAATTTTTAAGCATCAGACTTCACATCCAAGTTGAGACAGAGGTGCGCTTCTCTGCCAACTTGTGCGTCGCAAACACAGTCCCTTAATTGAGCATATAGCTTCAGAACGGCAGCTTTATTTTGGGGGCTGCTGTGAGGCGTGAGACAAAAAGTAATCAGGACGTCTGTAGCCAGGGGTGCAACCTTGTCATTTAGCCCTCATTTCTGCGCTCAGTACCTGCAGAGAGGAGAGAAGGAGAGAAAGAGGAAGGAGAGAAATGCACCGCGGCCCACTTTCCAGTCACCTTTGCTTGGAACCCGCTCGGCTTTTTTAGCAACGTCACCCTTAATTGTCCATCGTGCCCTTTAATCAGACCAATGCCAACACGACCCGATTTAAGTGCTAACTTTAATTATCTCACTGCTGCAGAGGGCTATCCAAAAATAAGCTTCATGCATAAGTGTAAAGATGTGGTTCATTAAAACGCGCTAAAAAAATAAAATTGTTCAGCTTTTTAAACGGAAGCTTCCCCCCAGTGGCTACCGCATCCTCTCATCCACAAATAGGTACATGTCATAGGCCAGGCGCTTTGTAAAATTGAGTCAAACACACAGAACGATGATATTTAGTGCCCTTTTTTCATATATTTTTCACACTAACTGACCCCTGCATGGAAACCGACTTTTTTTTATTTTTTTCCTCCGGTTTCAGGAAACTCTTGGAAGGCAAAAGCAACATCCTGAGTTGGTGAGGAGACAGGAGAGGTGCTGACATGCCGACAGGCAGGGGATCCTGGGAAAAGCCACAGACAGGAAGAGGCTGACTGACTTTGACCCCGAGGTCAAGGCTGGGGGCTCGGCAACTGAAAGATGTTTCCAAGCCACACTCAGACTATCACAGAGTTCTACAGGAAATGACCGCGAAATACAGTACGCTGTGAAATGTGGGAGATGCCTTTTTATTGCTTGTTGCTTTTGTTTGGCGCTCTGTGACATAAAATGCATGTTGGCCCTGAGCTATATTTGACTTATTTGTTTGAGGGTTAGTGTGTGTAATTGAGCTCAACCAAGCAGCGCTCTAATGTAAAAAGTGTTGCTGTTCCATGACTAATAGATTATAGATTTGAGGAAATGCGTGGAAATTGTGTGACAGAATTTAACCAAAGACAAAAACCCACACCGCTACTCCGCTGCTCCAATTTCTGACATGTGTTTTGAATTGAGGAAACTTTCTGGACTTTTTCTTTTTTCTTTTCAAGGATTTGAGTCTCTGAAGGCCCTTTACAGTTAAACCAAATTGGGTGAGAGAAGATCGTCCTCTCCTCAGTCTTACAGGAGTACCCATAAATCAAGGCGTCTCCACAGCTCTCGAGACGGACTTTTTTGGCGCACAAATGTATCCATCAAGAGTGACCGCATCATCAGCGATCGATGGGTTGCGACTCGGGCCCTTCCCTCTCGGTCCCGTGCACAGACGTTCTCCCTTTCTCTCCGCGTGGGAAGGGGTAAGAGGAACCTCATTTTAACTGGTTTTAGCCCCAGGCCACTACTGTGATTTTACCCCATGCTCCTGGCCTGACGTCATTAAAGATGCATGATGATGGATACCGCGAAGTCAACCTCTCCGAAGGGGTTTTTTGAGGTGGGAGACGGAAGGGAGAAAATGCCTTGCTTGTTTTTCAGATCGCGCTAAGAATAAATCAAGACTGCTTAAATGTAGAGGCTCGCAACTGGATGCATGTGACTTATCTTTGCATCAGAAGAGTGAGAAGCAAGGTGTGCTGTGGTGAACGCGCACGCTTTGACCAGTTGGTGGTGCTCCTGTCTCAGTAAATCCATCAGCCCCGCTCTGTGCAATCCACTGAAAGCTATACTTCTGCCTGTTACCAACCTGGACTGGAGCAAACAAGAGACAATGATGCAAATTTAGATCTCATATCAAGACATGCAAGAGGAATTGTAGCTTTTTTTGCTGCGTTTTTTTCTTCTTCTTTTCAATAGAAACTTGTATTTGCAATTGCTAATTTTAGCGTCTTTCACTCCCACTTTTCATAATGTGATCAGCATCTTCCCCTCCCACATCGTGTACATGTTTATAAAGATGACGCTGGGTATTCATGAGGCCCCTACTACAACAACACACTGAAATATTAAGCAAAATTCCAAGGCGTCATTTGGTTAATTTTAGTCTCGAATAGCATTGCAAAGTTGTAAATAATACAGCATTCCTGCAAAAAAAAGTGCAACAATGTGTGGTTTTAACTTTACTTTTTGATGTAACTTGAGCAAAAGTGGAATTGTTTTGTGTGTGTGCGCGTGAGTGCATTTGTCGGGAGGAATCGGTGTGTTTCCGAAGGGACTGACAGGCCAGACATTTGACAGCTGCGCTCCTCAGGTTCAAAGGCCATGTCAAGTCCTGGATGAGCCCAAGGTAAAAACGGTTCGCGGGGCCCATACCAGTCAATGGGTATCGTCCGTTCCCAATTGAAAACAGGGGTAATGGGACCTCAGTCATGTGTCAGTGCTCAGAAGAGAAGTTAAATACCACCAGGGCCACGTTTAGAGGCTCCCAAAACAAAGGGGGTAGAAGCGGAGTGCTCGAACTCTTAAACTCTTCAATTTAAAGCTTAAAGGTGTCATATGCACGGTGCAGGTCTCTTGGTAGGGTACGTTATTGCTTCTTCCCTACCACCTTGCCTTGTCTCCTACTTCCTCCGTCACTCCTCCATGTTGCAGCTCTCCCAGCGCTTAACCGGCAATCGCGTCCCTGCTGGGGAGCACAATCCGGCCCTCACTGGAAGACCCTGAAATAAGGCCTTTATCAGCCAAGCCCACACAGTACCAAGGGGCCCCCGCGCTCCTCCAGCAGCCTCTGATGTGCGGCAGAGATGGACAGTGCGCTGTGGTCGTCTGGTCGAGCACCAGAACAAGGATTCAGCCCATTGTAGCATTCAAATTAAGCAGGCATCAAAAGGGGAGAGGGAAGCTGTTGTTGATGTATTGTCTCGTGTTATTTTAACCGGCTTAACTCAAGCCTCTTCATGGTGGAGTGTTGTGGCGCTGGATGCCGATGATGATAAGTGGTGGATTCTGTGTTAAGACTGCTAAGCTGCTGTGCTGGCTGAACAACGCGCCCGTTTTCATTGGCTGTCGTGGCTGATTTTTTGGCTGTGGTTGAAGCGTTTCAATAGGTTACCGTGGATTTATCCAGTGGAAAGCGCTGACTTGGCTGTCCATGCGCAGCCGCTTCATGTCACCAGAGGGACAAACTGTTTATTTCATAATGCTGACTTTTTTTTTTTTTGCAAGAGATTTGATGAAAAATTAAAGTTCAAAAACAAGCAAACAAAAACTTTTATTTACACACTGAAAACAACACACTTTCCAACCTTTGAACTGTATTTATAGTCCATATTGTTTATCACTAACTTAGCCATATTTCAGAACTGCATCATGGCACAACTTCATTCAGCAGACTTTATTTAGAGCAAACCTTTGTTTACACTTAAATAAACCCATCCCCTTTTATGCCATTTCTCCTAATCTCTTAATACCCTGGTGAAGCAACTTTTTTTTACTGAATGCTCAAAATTGATAACAAACATGCTTCTTGATTTTCGAAGCAGTGGAATTGTTTTGGCATTTGTTTGGAATTTTAAAATAAGAGAAATAAAATCAACATCTGCTTCCCCAGAGACCTGACCCATTTGGCAGACACTGGTATACGAGAACAATGAGCTACTTTTATTTAGTAATATAAAGTAATATTTGTTTGGACAAAAGAGTAAATTTAGTCTTACATTTACATTTGTTTTAAGCATTTTTGTGCTCTACTTTTTGATTGTGTCATGTTACTTTTAACATTTCCCTTTGATCTTACTGAATGTAATTAGAAATAGTCAAATCTTTGAAGTCTGTTAATTATCATTACATAGTTGTAACATATAGTTTATCCTTTGTTCTGTTGTATTTGTTTATTTAACGTAGTGTAAATACCATTGTTAGGTTATGTATCATTTATCCTTTATTTGTTTTGTTATTATTATTTACTTTGTTACGATAACCATCTTTGATATTTAATCATCTCTACATTATAATTACCCCTTCACAAAATCACTATTTATTGATCATCTATAATAATAGTGCCTTTGTAATAACCGCCTTGTGTCACTGGGGCCTGTCAACGAGAAATCAAACCCAGGCCCCTGTTTTAGTAATGGCAACAATAACATGTAAATATGAGTCATAAACATACACATGAGAGAAATATGCCTCCCATAGCTTTGGATTACTGCTTTTTATTTACTGTCCGTGATCATAATGGCCTTGTAAAGACAGTGAAGTCAGGTTGGAGTACTTGTGAACATTGCGCGCTGAAAGCTGTCTGTTTAATTCCTCTCGTCTGTCCTCAGAGCTGGAGCTATTAAGTGCCTTCATATGTCAAGCCACTGACACCTCCTCCATTCTCTTCAGCTTGTTTAAGCGTGCCCCGGCATTGTTGCCCGCCGCGCTTGACGTGTTAATAGCTTAATAACGTAATCTGGCAAATAATGACACCTCATCACAAAGAGCCAGGCCAAATGTTTACAAGGCAAGCCGTAATGTATGATGACAGTAATCTGAATAAAAATGAATTTACGGGCCATCGTCTCATTCGCAGTAAATTTTCACTTCTCGCGCGCACAACTGATGCTCCGCGGACACCTTCCTCGCGCTCTCTGGCTGTCTCATTACCCTGCCTTTCAAGTGGTGGGAGAAGAGGAGAGACGAGGAGGATAAGAAGATGGAGAAAAGGGTGTGTGAGAGGGAGAGGCCAAGGAGGAGAGCGCCACTGATGGAGCTTGTTATTTTCAAAGGCGGATTCTGCTCCATTGTTTGCGCTCAAACACGAATAAGGAAAAAAGGAGAAGTTCACACCGATTTCAAAAAAAGTCTCACTTCCTTTTTGACAGATGTGGTGTCAGCTTTGCCGTTTAATTAAAAGGAAATGGAGGTGATGATTGCAACACAGACGTGATCTGATATGATAATGTATTTACAATCATCAAGATGATCGTCATTAAGGATGTGTCAAGGACGAATTCATTGTGGGATTTGGGGTCTTGAGCTGTCAAGTGTATTTTTCTGAGGCAGTTGTGAGATTGTCAGGAGGATGCTGTGACGATGACAGTCACAATTAATAATTTGCTAAAAGAATGTGATTGAGTTTTATACACAGTTTTGTCACGGTGACTTCCAAAGCCCAGAACATTTATACCAGCCGTGCAAATGAAAAAGGCTCAGGAAAAGAGTGAAAGAAGAGACAAAAATACCCTTGACACTAGGGCTGTATGGGATTCTATTATTAAATGATTCTGATTTATTTTATGCAAGTCACATTAAATATTTCATAAGCTGTGCATATGGAAGGCTCGTCAAAACAAATTGTTCAGTTTTTGACAATTACTACAACAATCACAGCCTTCTTTGACTGCACCTGTTTGAAAATGAATAATTTGAAGTCATTTTAATTGCTTATGTGACAGCTAATCATCAAGGCATTAATTTATTTATCGAGCTTCATTTGAACTTCCTCCTTAGTGATAACATATCCAGCCTTTACTCTCTAGAGTAACAAGATACTGATTAAACTGTAGCAAGCTCCTTCAGTATTATGCAGATGTGGGAGTGAGCCCTATGTGCGCCATAATAACATGCATGATCCGCAATAAGTCCACATCAGCCATGCAGCAGCCATCTCATTCTGCAAAACATTCACTTGTTGATATCAGATCACTTTTAATGTTTGCGTTTCAAAATCAAACCTCGAAATGGGAACATGCATGTGCTGCCGTTCTCACTATTTTCTAAACTTGAGTCGCACAATCATCAAAATTGAGTCAGAATTGCTCTTTCAGTAAACGCTATTAGCAAATTTCTGAAGTCTGATCATTTCCATCACTGCATAAAAACTGTTAATCCTGTACATTCAATCTGAAAACTTTTTATTTAAAGCTCAGATGTATTTTATTAATTTGTCAATTCCTTATCGCATTTCATTTAGTCGGTTTTCCTAAACTCAATTAAAATGTCAACTCTAAAGTGATTTCTATTTCTAAAACACACAGTCACAATCGCAAAACTGGTCCGAATTATTGCTTAGATTTTTTTTCTAATTCTAATTCTTTCCCTAATTCTTACAAAGGAATTGTTCGCTACAAAATATAATATTGTTAGTATTTTCACAGAATGTAGGCCTATATATGCACTTATAAGGTCATTTTTGAAACCTCCAAAATGCTAAATGGAATACATTCAGAACAAAGCTGCTTTATAGTTAGCTAAGAAAATAGTACTTGAATGAAATATTTATTGATGTAACTGAAACATTATTTTTTACACAATCTGATTTATTTTTCAGAAATGGTGATGTGTCATCTACTTAGCTGTGTGTGTCTTGCCACAAGTGTTGCAAAATAAGTGAAAACATGTAACAAAAATAGGTATTTAGAATACAGAATATTTTGTTTCAGTAACTTTTTCATTAGGTGGTATTTAGAAGACACTTCTTTTTCTAAAATCATTGTTATGCATTTCAGTATTTGAGCACACAACTTTGGACGTCACAAAGTTAGTGTGAAAAGAAGAAAACCCTGGTGTTACAATGACGTATGTGTGATTTGTCCTTCTCAAAAACTCTTATCTTATAAAGGCAAACAATGAACCAAAAGTAATCAGCAGTTTTAAACTTGTATCATGTTTTCTTTTTTCTATTTAAGTAGTGCAAATTAGCATGGTAATAGTGTAAGTATTCATAATACAACACCTATAATTTCATTACAATTTGAACAACAGAATGCTATTCAAAATAAATGTTATCACAGATATTGGGTAGTCTAACTAAAGACAGCAGCTTTGAGTTCCACTATATCTATAATACAGTAGTATTTGATTGTACGTGTCTCAGAATTATTAACCTCAGACACAAATATATGATTCTTCAGACCCCAAACATCCTCAAAACTAAAATAAATGAGAAGCTGCAACCCTTGACTATTGTAAACACATTCACATCTTTGTTTGTAACTTTGAAAAACCTTCACAATTTGCCTTTCACATCTCTGTATCTTTATTTGTACTTCTTGTGTAAAGTTTTTTGGCTGTCACTTGTACGGCCTTTAACTTCTCAGGTTTTAAAGATGTTCGAACCACACCATAAATCTGCTGGCACAGACGCAGCGCTCGAATCAAAGACAAAGTTGACAGTGCTGAGTTATGTGATGGAGCGCACAAAGTGAGGAACATCTGCCCCCAACTCTCAGAGAAGCGGAGCATTAGCCCGAGTGTTGCTAGCTGCTGGTGGCTCATCTGCAGTTGGTGGTGTGCCGGGATTGGTGCGATGGCTATGGGGAAATCAGCCACTGTTCTCCCTCTCCGGGTCCCAAGCATGGCCATTAACTGACTGCCAGCAGCTCTGGGAAGAGGAACAACAGATGCCAGGCACTGAAAAGCCTCCAGCTCTTCAGCTAAACCAATCCCAACTGGTTCGGGACGGGCCTCTGTAGATTTTTGGACATACAGCGAACAAATGTGGACATGAAAGGGGGAAGAGGAGGGCTGTTGCGGAGGTAAAGATTTGTTAACCCTCTTGAACTTGACAAGAGGAGGGAGCGAGACACAGATTAGCCCCCTCAAAGCTGGCGTTGGTAAAAGGTTGTTTGAATATCTAAATGCATGTGCGCGCTCATGCATGTGTGTCCGCGTGTTTGTTTACACTGGTACATTAGCCTTTAAACCAGTACCTCTGTTTCTATATGCAGACATGTACCATTCTAATGACAGCACATAGTAATTACACACATGAAACCGTTTAATTATGTCATAATTACCTTTCACAACTCTGCCATCGCCCTTTCTGTTCTACATGGGGCCGCTATCAAAATGACAACACCCCTTTACAGCGGGGCCAAGTACCACTGCTCAGTCACACTGCTCCAGTGGACATGACTGCCCACTCTCTGTGAGGTTAGCAATGAGATAATTACATTTACTTTTAATAATCTACATATATAAATGTAACTTAATTTCCATACATGAGTTTAATTTGTTTAAAAACACAGAGTTAAAATGAAAGGCAACACAATACATTTTTACTGCTTATAAACTCCTCCAACTTTACAAAAAGTTCAAAAGCCAAGCTTGTTTCTATACAGTTGCCTAAGAAACAAAGGTAAGACAAAACGATGTAGACAACATGATCCTGCTATTGGACCAAAACTGCAGATGTTAGCGGGCTGGTTTCAAACAGAGATGTGTGAGTATATCATGGTCTATTTCTGGAGGGCAGAAAAAGACATGCAACAGAAAACAGCTCCTCTTCCAGCATTAAAGTACTGGACCCTGGGCCTCTGATGTCACACAGTTTTATGGAAAATTTCAAAATGCATCTCTGTATTCTCAGAATATATGACTTGTGTCTGACAGGCAATCTTTTTCTTACAGAGAACAGCCGTTTTGACTGCACGAGTTTGGATCATGAGTGAACATTGCTCAATAGATATATTACAACCATTTGGCGCCATACTAGACTGTAGCTTTAGTTTCATTTCCTCTAAAGGCACAATGTCGGAAAAAGGCCTGACACGTTTAAATGATTTAAAATCCATGTCGGCCACCTGCAAATACAAAATGAGCCTAAACTATTGAGGTGTTAACACAGCCTGCGGGTGCAGAGGTCGCCTGCTTCAGAGCTGCACATTAGGCTTGGCAAAGACAAACGAGCCAAGTGATTTTGACCACATCAAACTTACAACATGGAAACCGGGAGATGACGGCCCACTGAAGGAGGAAGTGGAGGTGCAGGTACAATGTGTGCGCCATGCGGGGGAGGACGCACAAAGCCTGGGTAAACACAGCTAGGTCTGCATCTGGAACCAACTAAAAAGATGCTTAATAATGCAGAGGCGTGCAGGCGGGCCCGCTGCAGCTGTTGTGTGCGCAGGACCATGAAAGACTCTCCATCTGACAGCTGGCTCCATCAGCCTCTCCTCCACCGCTCTGCTCCTGTCCCATCCCGGCACGGCCCGGCCCGCTCTTCTGCCATCCACAGTGGCAAGGAGACAGCAGATTAGGGATTAGCCAATCCCTACCATCCTCATCTGTCCCATCTGCCTGCCAGCTCGTGTCCCAGGGAGGGGTGCGAGACAGAGGAGACAAAGCGGCCTGGACCAGGAGGCAGAAGAAGTGGGACAGAGGAGGGTGAGCTGGAGGAGAATTGTGGGTGTCAGGAACATGAAGGCAAAGACAGGACGTCCAGAGAAGAGCCCGATGCTCTCCGACATGGAGCAGATAGTTTCGGGAATAAAAGATGAGAGCCCTCACCCCTCCACTGAACTTCAGGCTACTTTAACAATTTAAGTCAAAGCCATGATACATGCCATGATTCTGTAATCTCATGAAACATTCAGGGCGACCTGCCACTCCCAATATCCCACAACTCAGCCATCGCCAGTGTGCGTCTTAATCGGAGACTTTCCGGCTACAGGCGCCGCACCAAAATGCACTGGATTTTTCTGGGCAGAATGTTTCACCTGAACAAAGCTGGCACCCCTTCACGGCAGCTAAAAATACCCCCTTGTATTTTGTCTCGGTATCAAAGAGACCACTTGTCTTTTTAATAATCTGCCAGCTCACATTTGGCAGCGAGCAGAAAGCGCACTCAGAGAAATAATTGCTGTTATCTGTTAGAGTCAATAAAACGGCTACAATTGCACGGTTTCAGATAAGAGCGCGCTGTTCGCCATGTGTTCACTTAAACCGAGTTCCACTGAATGATTTAGATATACGCGCGCTAAGTATCTGTGTATACATTATGAGTGTAATAAGCTCCAGGCCATTGCAGGCTATTGGAGGCATCACTCATTGAACTAAATAACAAGGATGCTAGCTCTGCACACATGCAAATCTGCTCCAATCAACACTTGGCTCTTAACTCAGTGCAAGCTTTTACATGTCAGTGTTTGGCACACAACCTTCTCCACTATGTACGTTATCTCCTAATGGGAGTTCAATATTTACATCAACACTTTTTTCACTAAATGGCTCAAAATAGGAGTTTTTTCCACCTATTGAATTCAACTTCTTTAACTTTCTTGAACACTACAAAAAAAAAAAAAAAAGGCGGATCTTTACACATATCTTCCTTATTTTTTTTATTTTATTTTGAATAATTTTTTGGTAGTTTAGTTTCAGTGTTGTGAAAGATAATTTGATTACAGATTCTTTATTTTCTGTCAGTTAGTACAGAAACCAATCTACCTCGTTTGATACACAATGGACTTCATATTACAAAACTCAGAATTAAATATAATGCATAAATGTGACATATTTTAAAACATTTCTTCCTGGCCCACATTATACATTTTTACTTTCTCTACATTCACTAATAATGGGACATTTGATAGAACCAAACTGTGCCTAATTTACTTTGATAAAAGTTTAGATTGTCACTAAAACACCCTGAGGACAATGCTTATGCACGCCTGTAAAGCTTTCATATCAGAGTCAGACTTCCTCTAAACAGTACAGACTTGGTCTCAGAGATTGAGTTGCTGCTGCTGCTGCTGCTGTAATGTAAATGTAGGCACTGGAGTTAAGTGAATGCTAGAAGAAACATTACACTTTTGTTTCATATTACAACGGTTCAAACTTAAGGGACCAAGTTTTTCAGCAACAGGGGATTTTTGCCAAAGAACTTGAGTCCTTTTTCCTGTGGAAGGCACCAGGTAGCTAACAGGCCCTGAGCTCCTGCCTGCTCCCAGTGTGCACACCTTTAAATCACACCCAGGATAGTTGGCTTGTCAAAGCGCGCAGTGAGCCAGGCATCTGAGAAACATTAAAACACTTCCTCATGCAAGCGGCGCGTCCCACCGGGCTCCCAGAGCAGGCAGAGCAGAGGCAGAGCAGAGGCAGGAGAGCTCCTCTCAGGCCCACATCCGGGGAGGATACTGCTCAGTACCGCGCACACTCCCAGCTCGGACAGCGGTGCTTAATATTTTAATAGCCCTAGGCTGAGGCAGTTATCATCCAAGTGTATTCTTCTTGTTGGTGGATTTAAAACCTACTCTCTCTCCCACTCACTTCCTCTATGGCTCTGCCTCACTCTTTCTCACAGTTAACATCCCGATTTGAGTTTTTAATTATTCTTTTTTGAATTCCCTAACCAGCTCTCCTCTGTTCTTTTTCATTTGTACGGTGCCGTTTTTCCAAGACTTGTGCCCAGGGAATCCCTGACAGTGTCCTACTTAACTTTTCACTTTCTTTCCTGTGATTTGTCTTTTCTATAAAACTATTCCAGGGAATATCACTGATCAATCCAGTTCCTCTCTCTAAATACCTGCATTTATGTTGATCATCCATTCTCTTTTAAACTAGAGTCTCACAAGAGCAGGCAAAGAAGTCACCGGAGCTTATTTGTAATGCCCTGCAGTCTTTGGACTTACATGGACACTTCTCTCTAAACTTGTGATAAAACTATTCTATTACTTAGATACCTCCTCTGATGATAAAAGTGGACAAGACAGTGAAATAAACAATAATGTTATGTTTCTTCCACTGTCACAAAAAAAAAAACCTAACTTTTTACTTCACATCTTCACTCACGTACACTATACTCTGAAGGTAAAGTTGATCAAATCAACTGAACAGCTGACCTCCCGCTGCCCCCATAATCTTCCAAACGCACAACACAACATCAATAATATTCATATTTACTAGAAGGCCTATCTTTACATTTCAGCTCTTGAGGCTTTTAGTTGAGAATTGATTAGGCTGTGATTAAGTTAACTCAAACTTCTCATGCTGTTTTAATGTAGATCTAGTCTTCTTTGATGTATACTTGTATACTTGTAGAGATCAACAGTCCACTGTGAAGACAGCTGTGACTCTGCTGTATAAAAATTCTCGTTTACATTTTTCTAATTTGTCAAGGATTTAACAACACAACTGAGGTTAATCATATTTGCTGTGCATATGTCCAACAACAAAACACTTTAAAATACAGAACTTAGCTATATGTTTCAATATCTTAGCAGTATTTACAATTGCAGAAACACAAGAATATTATAAGCCTCATTGTCTTTAATTATATTACAAACTTTAAGTGTGTTTGATTAATTTTTTCACAATTAATGAAAAAAAACGAGACATCAACTTCTAAATGTGGTTGGTCATGTTTCATAATCAACTTTAGCTTAAGCTTATATATTTATTCTGTTAAATTCAACATCTCTTTGCCTACACTCAACATCTTCTCAGTAGCCACCTTTTGTGTCGTTTCAGATGACATGCTTGTCCCGACTGTTGCCAGCAGATGGCCTCAAATGAAATTCCCAGTTGCTTTTGGGAAACTGAAATAGGAGGGACTTATTTTAGAGTCCTGAATATGACACATTAAATATTAGCTGAAACCTGAAGTTCACATCACTTTCAAACACAATGAAGTATGTTTAGAGGGATTTAATAGAAGCTGCTATTTGTATTATAAAAACTACACTATTTAATTGCCTTAGAAAAGCATGAACAAACTGTTTATTAAGTCTTTGGTTCTTGAATGTTATGCCTGCTGTGCATGAATGCAATAACATAATCTGTATTATAGATAATCTATGGATATGTGTGACTGACTTCTTTTGGATTAAGTCTACTTTTATTAATTATAAGATTGGATGAGTGATGTACCTGTATGTACATACATGTGTATTTCTTAGCATGCTTTTAGCATTTTGACACAAGCCTGTCCAAGAACAGAAGGTGGAAATTGCAATTTTGCTTTAACAACTCACAAGCTTCGTTTTATTTTGTGTATACATAGGTCAATGTTTTATGCGTACTGTCTCTGATAAAATAAATAAATACATAAAAAAATAAATGATAGGCTAAACTAATAATCTCTAACCATTTATTTTTATGAAGTAAGTTCTTGTTCATGCCTTATTGAGCTGTAAAGGTGATTTCAGATACAGTCTAGGCAAGTCTAGCGGATTAAAAAAAGCAATTTTAGCAATTTCTAGTCTTTTGCGATTATATTTTGCCAGCATTTCACACATATTACAAAGTGAACATGTACCACAATACCATTGAATATTTTTGAATTGGCATAATATCGTCTGAATATTATTATCGTGATACAGAAAAATCTAGATATTAATTTATGTCAATATGATCCAGGCCTATAATTCAAATGCATTAATTCACAGTTTTTATTAAACCTATGCTAGCATGTGCACAAAACATGACCTTAATGACTGATTCCTCCCATGTTGTGCTACAAAATATTTTTACCAGAGTCTTCCCTTTTGGAGAATGGAGTTTGCAGGTGTAAAGAAAATGGGCCAGCGACCAGAAGTCTGCTGGCTGCACCTTGGGAATGAGAAGTTCAGGTGGCCTTTCTCTCCCTCCAAAAAAAAGCATTTTTGGACACCTTACTCTGCCCTTATACGTGTCCATACTAATGTGACAACAGGGCCTTCTTTTTGTTATATTTTCCTCTTTTATTTTACATAGCGCGTGGTGCTGGGAGGCAGCCTGCAGGGAAAGGGGCCAGGGTTATGGCATCAGCTGCAAGCCCCGGCGGAGACAGACAGTGCCGTGGGTTATTATGTTTGAGTCAGAGCGCGCACTCCTGGGAACGCCGAAAATATTGCCGTAACAGTTGTAACATTATCACAAGCGAATAAATAAGAGCGGACCCGAGACACTTCCCGAATTCTTTTTTTCTTTTCGCAAAATTGCACAGGCTTAAAAACACAACCCTGGAATAATTAATCAAATGGAAGTCATCAGAGCAAAGCGTCTCTCCTCCTCCGCCAGCTTAATTGAAGTGTGCTAAACGCGGAGAGTGCTTTCAAAATTGAGAGGATGGGTCACTCGGAACCTCTGCACCTCCATAATGAAAGAGAAAAAGGAAGATAATAGCACACATAACCTTGAGCAATTAAAGGCCTCCAGAATGTGGTGAACAAGCTTTGCCCTCTTGGACACTGTTGACCCATGGTGCCCAACAAGGCCCCCAGGGAAATAAGCACTTATTAAAAATGGAGGAACAGCCACAATCCCGCCGAGGCTGTAATATGCTATAGAGTAATTTAATTCTACTTACATGTATCACTTCAAGCTTCCGGAGTATGAGGCAATTCAGCATTTCATTTGACAAAATATGACCTGTCGAGGAGGCGGAATATTAACTGCTAGATCAGATGTGCGGACATGAGATAGAAGAAGTAGAGTACCTGTGTGCAATAGTGCTGCGGCTGGGCACTTCCAGGCTGAAAATACCTGAGGATAGTCTCTTCTAGTCCTATTCATTCCCTGTAGAGAATTAGCTGAAATAATGAAATATTTAATTGACAAAGCAGACAGCAAGTTACATTCAGATAGTCTTTTCTATGTTCAGACCTTCAAGGTAAATACTGCAGCAGGAAAAACCCATGTGTTTATAAAATGTGTCGTTTGTGTCTCAAAGCTAATTATTTATTTAGTGGATAATGTTAAAATAACTCAACAAACTGAGCTGGCTTTTTATGTCATCTAATGTATTTTATCGTATTTTCTTTTTATTTAAAGGTGAGGTACATGACTTTTTTAGTTGAAAATGAATAAACTTTGTCCTTTCTACCAAAAAGCATATTGCATAAACCAAATCAGATCACTGTGTACTGTCTAAATCAAAATAAAAGGCATTTTATTTCATGCAGCGCTGTGATTGGCTGTGCTTGAGTGGTCACCTCCAGTCTCATTTTGCCATCTGTAAAAAAAATAATTTTAAGGTTTAATTGCAAACAAAAAATAATGTATGTGGGATGTTAACTTGTGCTGAAGGATTTGTGAGTTAGGATTGGACTTTGCTTTAGGTTTTGTTTTGTGAATTCAGCTACCCAATCTTTAAGTGTATTTTTAGCATTTAGCATTGCGCCACAAAAACACACTTTTATAAACACATATGCCAGTCTTTCCCAACCAGGGGTATGGGGACCCTTGGGGGTGCGTAACCACTACAACATTAATCCAAATAAGGTAAATGGAAGTATAATTAAAATGTTAGAGTAACATATATCCATAATCATGCTATTGTTTTTACATTTTTATCCATTGAGTGTAATTATTTTCTGTACTGGCTAAAGGTTGAAATAACATAACTTTCTGTGAAGTTTACCTTATGTGAAGGTCTGAACTCAGTGATCATCCAGTTGAAATCTCCTCTCTGCTTTGTGATTTTTAATTATTAATTAATTTTAACGCATCTTTGCACATTCTCAAAGAAATAAATAAAATGAGAAAGAACTATCATACAGGACCATACAGTGAGTTTTTAAAATACTGAATCCTTTATCTTATCTCCAAAAGTTCAAATACCACTGTCAAAACATTCTTATTAGACAATGTCATTACTAGTCTCATTATTTATATTTATACTCTGTTGTTAGTGCATAACTTGTGAGACTCACAAAAAAATTATGTAATTTCATGTAATCTGGGGCATTTTTCACCATGTCCTTATAGTAAAATTTTAATAACAACTTAAAAATAATATTATAAATCAAAAGGCTTTTATAATACTGCTGTGCCAAAAATAATTCACTTTACATTGCTTTTGTTATGGAAAAATAAAAAATACCAATCAAACATAATACAAAATTGCTGCAGCCTTAATTCTACAAGTTAGTGACTACTGAGGTCCGTACGGCCATGTCCACAGGTTTATTCAAACCTGGATACCTATCCGCAGCATGAAAGACTCTATTGTCATCTTCCTGCTAACTTGAAACAAAATAAGTTAGTAAAAAAAAAAAATCTGGGTCTACTTATGGGATTATTTTGAAAGTCTCTCTTTACCCTGAAAGTGACTGATGAAACACTTGTCTATGCCTGATCATTCTTCATAAAGGAAAAACAAAAAGTCTACGGATTCGCAGTCCTGGCATGGGGAAGGGAATATTGGTTGTACCCTTCTCAAGAGTCAAGAGAAAATCCCATGGTGTGGATGCTCCTTCTTCTTTGTGCTCCGCCGCTGCTTCATCGCAAATAAACATACTGCCTGTTATTGTTTTCCCACAAGAACCAAGTTTTTTAAAAGTATAGTTTTTTTGTTTTTTTACTGCTGCTTTTCAAAATGAAATACAGGTCAGTGTCCTACATAAGTTTGACGCTCTTTTGTGAAAACATCTCGTTCGGAGTGGAATATTTCAGATGGTGTTTTTGAGAGGGAAGCTGTCACAAGTTTGCCTTTTCTAAATATATCGGGATATTTTGTTTACATTATAAGGAGATGCTTGAATAGGGATGGTTTGCATAAACTTTTAGGACTGCACAATTTGGGGAAAATATATAAATGTGATTTTTTAAGTAATGCAATTGCAATGTATTAGTGATTTTATCAATAGAATTATAGGTTGGTACATACAGTATCTAAGCTACAGAAATATCAAGTTCAATTTAGAAAGAAACCAAGATATTTTTTTAGTTTGTGAAAGAAAATTTTGGTGCTTCAAAAATGCAATCTTTGTGATTTGTTAATTGTCTCTTTTGAAATGTTCAATTGTTAATGAAATGTCTTTGACAGTTATGCATTCTTTGTTTCTGCTTTAAGCCACGTCTTAAATTTTTATGAATCAAACTTTATATAAATCCATAGAATGCTTTCGCTCAACTAACAACGGTTTAAATGATCATGATTTCAATTATGATTTTAAATAATTTAGGCAAACTTATATTGTGCTTTTCTGCTCCCTAAATACATATAATGTTACAAATGTGTACTTACTGGAGCTGAACTATTTCAACATGATATCTCAGGATATTTTGGATTATCTTGATAATGGAGTTCAAATGATTATTTACTTGTGCTTGTTCCCGTTAGGAGTCGTGGGTGACTGGAGCCAGTGACTTTGGGCCTTAGGCGGGGAAACACTTGGACAATGGCCAACTCGTCGCAAGGTTAAGGTATTCAAATGATATTAATTCAGTCCAACAGAAACATTCAGTCAAGCAGAAACTTACTTTAACACCTATTTGAACATTTTCAATAGAACTTCATTTTTAGTTTAAAGGGAAGATATAAGCCACTTTTCCAAGTTTCAACAGTTTTTATTATTAGTTTACTCAAAGTATTTGGTTTGATTCATGCATATTTGAGCATTCTTGTATAGCTTGAGCTGTGTCGTGCTCAGAAAATTCTTGTTTTCACTCATCATCTCTCCCTGCCCCCTTGTCTTTGTACTTGCAATTATTTATAAAAAAAATTAAATAAAATATAAGTAAAACAGGGTTCAAAGCAGTCATGTAGATACTTTCCAACAATAAGAATGAGTAACTCAATGTCAGTTCAAATGTACAACGAAGAAGGGGGCTTAGTAGCTCCACAGTTTTGAACAGGAAGTAATAGACCTCAATGAAAGCATTTCATGTGCATGTAAATTACTAATCTACAAATGTTATAGTTTATTACAAAATACATGGAACACACAATATGTCTTTTTCTATAAATTATACACCTGATTTTTTAATTCTGCATATCTTCAAAACAACATTTGTGATATATTATAATTCAATATACAACTCACCTCATAATGCGTTTTTCAAATGTCTTTACCAAACATTAAAGCCACTCTTTAAAAATGACACTGTTTGCTTTTGGTAAAATAGTTAGTCATATTAAATTATATTCTACAAACCCTAGTGGAACAGACCATTGTAGTTACCTACACCTTCTGCAAAAGCCATTAACATGTCCGAAATACAAGTTTAAACACATGGCCATGCACAGTCTCGGCAGAAAGACTTAAGCATGAATAAAACAACTGCTGTAGGGGCACAATTTGGGGGCCGTGTGATTTTCCTCGACGGGCCCGGGAGGTGAACAAACGGGGGGGAAGAGGGGTCCTTCTTGAACATGGCGTGTGGCTGTCTGCGGAGCGAGGTCCGTGTGCCCCGTGGACAGATAAAGGAGTGATAGTACACCGGGGGATCGGGCAAGGACACGTGCCGGCCGCCCCTGGTCACCGCTGACAAGAGCAGGGGGACGCTAAACACACATACACACACACACGGACCCGACGCTTTGATTTAGCCTCTTTTGCCTAATGCTAGCGAGGCGGCGGGTTACAGAGGGGAGATGGGATCAGCAGATTTGGGAGAGCTTGTCGTCGTAAAGAGAAGGCCTGCCGTGAGGGGAGCGCGTACCAGTGAGTGAGAGATGAGGGGAGGGCCGCCACCGCAGAGGAACAATTCGCACTGGGCAACTAATGTTTCCATATTGATGCTCGGTAAATGGCTTCATCTGTCTGCGGCAAACGGAGCAGACCCGACGCCCCATGTGTGAAAAACTGTATCGACAATTTAATACGTATTAATATTAGATGAATGAGTCATTAATGGATGCAACAGACAAATCATAATACAGTGTCAGAAATAGATTGAGGGCTTTAACAATTTATGTGAGCCGACTAGTAATTACTCCAGTGGCCTAGATGTGTTTGTTTTGTCAAGTTTTGTGCTTTTATTCTCAAATTGTTTGCCCAAATTAGATGTTTTTATTTAATTTTGTTTTGTTGCAAACTTTATAAGGCAGCGATGAAGAAACATATTTGATTGTGTAATTGTGGTAAATTTGTTTTTGTGGTAAAATATTATAGACCACTTCTTCAACACTAAATTATAGATTCATGTAGTTTACAGAAACCTATGGTGTAAAATCTTTTTATCTAAATTTTCTGTTCATCATTAGTTTGCTTAAAGTTTTATATAGAATGATTCCTGCATGTTTGAATAATCTTGTATTGTCCTACAGCTGTTGACTGAGACCTCAGAAAAGCCCTGTCTTCACCTACCACCTATCCCCGCCCACTTGTATGGGAAAAATGAAAATATCTTAATGTCCCATTGTGATGTCATTGATTTAGAACTCTGCTCTACTTCCTGTTAATGTCAACATATTTAAACCTTTCTTCTCAAACTTGTTATATAGTTTTGATTCATGTAAAACTGTATCTACAACAGGTAATAATCTACTAAATTAAGTTTGAATTTGAAAAATGTAAAAACCTGTCATATGCACTTAAAGGGCAAATCTGATGTATTTTTTGCATGCATTAGATATTGCATTAGACATGCTCTTAAAAGAGACCTACGGTGTTTTCCCTTTTATAGGAACAGACTATAACATGTAGATCAGTAGTTTACATTTTGTTCAATGTGAAACACAAAACTGATTTAAAAAAATCAGTTTTTACAAAAAGCGAGTGGGGATATGTGGTAAGTGAGAACAGGAATTTTCTAACCACTTGAGCACAAACCATGCAAGAATACATGATTACTTGAACATGCATGAATACAATTTTGAGAAAACTGATCATAAGAGAATGAAAGACAAAAGCAGCTGTGTTTTTTGTTAAAGAAACAGCATAGAAACGATTAGACCTTTAAATGTACATAAACTATAGTAAAATGCAATACCAACACACATTCCAAAACATTTGCTAGACACCCTCACACCACTCTGCTGATTTATTCATGTATTGATCCCAAAATGAATTAAGAATGCAGCGTTAATTACTATGTATATGGAGTGTTAAAGTCTTTAAGCATTTATGATATTGGAAAAATGAGGTCACGCCTGCACACTTCCTCCAGACACTGCAAATTTATTATTGACAACATTTCAATTTGAGCACCTGCTGATGTGTGACAAACCGCGTGTTTATCTACGTTAAAGTCTGAAAATGGTATGTTTTTTTCATATAATTCTATACCTTTATATAAAAGATAATATTGATTTTATATAAGTGAAAAGCAGTTATAGTAAAATGCTTGCGGTAAATGCACTGTGTTTTACAAACTTTCTCTATAGGGCGCTGTTTAAAGGGCACCTTCAGTCTCTCTGGAGGACAAAATGGGCCATTACCCCCTGAGAACAGGTTAGGATTTACTATGCTTCAAAAGTAGGATTGAATTAAGAATAAGCGTAAATAAGTGTGAATGACTCATTATCGAATGCATGAGAAAATAATGTGGCATAAAAGTTGATTTTATTATATATAAAGATGACCGGTCAAGGCACAAAAGGATCACAATTCAGAAAGTCAGGTTAAAAAATGAAAAAAGATTCTTTAAAATCAATTATGCTAATGGATGCACACTGTTTTATGTTGTGACTATTGCATAAGCCAATAAATCAGTGAGTTCACACTAATTTTTTAAACAATATATTAACATAATAATAGCAACAAAAACAACAATGTTTTAAAGTGGAAGAACAGTACAGTTTTAAGCTAGTGCTAACCCAAATTGAACCCCTAGTAACCAGTAGGTAACAATATATGTTCATATCTGGACCTCAGATGGATTGGAGAGTCTGATCTGGGCTTTATGTTGAATAGATCTGGTATAAGCAGAAGTTGCCTGGTATCCAGAACCCACGCCTCAGCAAACTGCGAAGAGTGGGTCTGGTCACCACACTCTCCGCCTGCGTTTCAGATCAAATCGACATCGCACCGGAATATCAATTAGTTTATTTGCTTGATGCAGATAAAACAAAGGACTGATTGGTCTTTCTCATTTGACCAAAATCTAACTTCACTCACCTCACATTAAAATGCTTTTTGCTTCGTTCAATGATTCTGCAGAAATCCGGGATGCTTTTCAGTTCCACGTGTCTCTGATTGGCTAATTAATCTGTCAATCATGACACAGAAATTCAAAAGAGGGACATGGTGGCCAGACAATATATTTTTTATATATCGTCTGGATTTTCCAGGCAAAAGCAGCAGTGAGGGACTGCACTTGTAGTGTTGAGTCAGTAATATTCATCCATGCACCAGTAATGTATTCCTAAAGTGTCTTGCCCAACAACGAAACAACTTGGGTTTTGAGCCACTCTAGTTGATAGTTGAATTAGGGTGTGCATTGCTCTATTCTGACGATACAATACACAAACACACATCATGATACGATATATTCCAATATATCCTGATACAGAGACATGCAATAATATATTGCAATTTTTCTTTACCTTTTTTCTTTCAAATTAGACACATACAATGATGTTACAATGTGTATTATCTGTTAATGATGAGTGACAGTATTGATACTTAATGATTCTCTCTGACAGAACTGATAATGGAAACACAGTTTCTAAAAATAATAAACAACTTGTCTCTTTTTATAATGCTATAAAGTGTTCATTTGTTGCCAACGTTAACATTAGACAGCCTTCTTAAAGACACAGTGTCTACTGTGCTGGCTGAACAGGTGAATTTGTACCACTATTGACATTGAAATCACTTGAAATCCAGGAGACAAGCATCCTCATTAAAATGCATGACGTCATCAAAAATTGATTGAATTTTGGCATCAATTCGAGTATCGGGAGATCAGGTATCGCGAAATAACGCTCTATATTTTTCAAAACCCCTAAGTTGAATGTCATATACTATAATGCATCTTGGCACAACATTTTTGCCACACAAATACTCAAATTCCCCCCTTGTTAAACCATTGTAACTTCCTCTGGTGTTGTGCACATTGTCTCACTTACAGTAGGACATTAAAGGGCACCTTCACTGTCAACAACAAAAGTCCCACTGACCAAAGTTGGGACGTTACAACTTGGGAACGGGAATGCATTTAGTACGCTGGCACAAAACAAATAGGAGATTAAGCACACACCATGAATGACACTGAATAACTCATTAATGCGTGCAATGGAGAAATAATAATGCAGCTTCCTAAATAGCGCTTGGAGACCGAATGGCGTAATGAGTCTCAATCCAAAACAGTCCTGTATATCCCACTTGGTCCTCGCTAAAGTCTTTACTGTGTTGGCTGCGCAGGTAAATAATCTTTCCCCTCTTTTCCAGCTAGTTACTCTCGCTGTGGGCTGGGAGCTGATCTCTGCTCCAGACACTTTCAAGTCGACTTAATGTAGCCTACACGGGCTTCACAGGCTGTTTCATGCTCTTATGGAAAACAGGCCTTTGAAATCCCTCAGCAGCCCAATCTTAATCTCATTTGTGAATATGAGGCGAGCCCACGACAGGACCGGGTACATCCTCGTTTTCCTAAAGCACCGTTTCATTTGTCAGGAGATTTGGGCCGGTTGACACTAGAGGAGTGATTTAATTGATTTTAATCACACACCTGAGATGGGGAGAGCGAGGGGGCTGCCCTTAACGATTATTCGGCGAGTCTGTCCCGGGATGCGTGCGCCATCTCAGCCCTCTGTTTGTTTTGATACATCAGCATTTTGACGGATAGGATTTAGATTATGAACTTAAAAAAAGCAGTCTGGAATTTCAAACGCGACCTTGGACTTAATATGCCAATAGGAATAATAAAAGCATTGTTCGTCAGGGCCAAGGTGCATCCAAATGTGTGATCCTCAATAAAAGGGGTCGGCCCGGAAAGAGCAGCAGACAATGTGGGTTTTGATGGCCTGTAGTAGCTGTCAACTTCCAGACAAACTAGAGTTTAAATTTGCATTTTTTTTTATTTTAGGGTTTTAGGAAAGCGATCTATTATAACATAGTGGCATGTTGTGAGAGGAGTCTATTCTGGAATTTTAATCAACCGTAGAGTTCTTGTTTCTAGTTTGTGGGCAGTAGTGCAATAAGGAAAGAAGAAATAAAATAAACACTGTCAATATTGTTCATTAAACACTAAGCATTCTGAAACCTACAAAAATGTACATATTGATTAAAAAACAATTTTCTATTTGCTCTGTAAGTAAGGTTTATTTATATAGCGCTTTTCACAGACAGTCACAAAGCGCTTCACAATGAGATGGTTTTACAGTAACCTGACTCAGTGATAATAAGCAGCCCTGGGGCTGCTCAGCAGAGGCCATTCACCTGACGCCTCAACCTCCAACTACCACCAAGCGTCCCTAACCTGCAAGTTTTTAGTTGGTGGTGAAATGTAGTGCCGGAGAATTCCACCTAGAGGAGGAACATGCAAAGGCCCGGGCCGAGTGGGAGTCGAACCCGCAACTGTCTTGCTGTGAGGCCAGAGCACTATCCACTCTGCCAACATGCCGCTTTGTTATTCCTGATGAAAATGTTCATTCGGATTTAAACCTAATTCCGAATAAAGTGGGTGGTTTATTCCGCTTAAAAATAATTCCGTTCGGACTGCACATGCTCGCACATTGTTTTTCTGACAGTGGTGACGCACAGCAAGATGACGACATGGACCTGAACGTTTTTGTTTTATACAGTATATAAGTGTGCTACAGGAGCTGCAAATAAAGAAAAGAGTGGATGGCAGAAAACACAAAACACTAACCTTTTTAAAGAGGCAGCAGAAAGTTTTGAATAAGGAGTGTACGCGGAGAGAGAGACTGCAGTGATCACGGTTAGCTCATCGCGAAAGGTCTGTGTTCGATTCAGGGCAACTTGGGCCTTTCTGTGTGGAGTTTGCATGTTCTCCCTGTGTCTGCGTAGGTTTCCTTCAGGTACTCCGATTTCCCAGAGGAAAAATCGAGTCCAGTTCCCAGGACTACAGATGGAAATTTGTTGTAAAAGCTAATCTGGTACAAACATCTCTGCTATTGTGCTTAATGTAACTGTACATTGTCCTAATAAACATAACCATACCTTCAAACTGAAAAGCAAAAAAAAAAAGATGCAAATGTTCCTGAATAGTTTTAAAATGAATTTTGAGTTTTATCAGAAGTAGTAGAGGAAGTAGACGCACTGCACATTATATCACTACAATATCAACATTGCAATACCAGACAGTTGTTTATTCTTCCAAACGAACAAAGCAGAAACAGGCCTCTACGTTGCTGTTGGTGTTTGAAATTTGCCCTTTGAAAAACAAAACCCTTCTCTTTAACTTACCTGCAGGAATAATAAAAGGAATTTTCGTCAGTGTAAAAGCGCATCCCAACGTCCGCTCTCCAATAAAAGATGTGGTCCCATTAGGAGCCGGATACAATGTGGATTTCCTATTGCCAAATGTTGCTGTCAGCTTCCCGACAAAGTTGACTTATTATCTCCAGTTGACTTGTCTACTCAATGTTTAACGGACACACACTGCGCAAAAGCGTCCACGGGGCGATGCTCAACTTTGTAACTGTTTAAAAGATGAATTTTTCCCTTCGGTCTCTTCAGGAAGTTGGATCCTTCTCCCTTTCCCTCAGCATTTACCGCAGCAATTTGTTATGAAAATCTGGAGCAAGAGGGGAAGAGAAAACACAGAGAAAGCAGGGCCACGTTTGTTGCGAGCCATTAGTTGGAGGGGGACTGTTTGGTGAAGATTATAACCGAACCAACCCAGACAAGCCTGGGGAGAAACATTTGAATATGTAATAAACTAATATTTCATTTATTTCTCTCACAAGGGAAGCTGACCATTTAGATTACACAAATTGTACCGGTATCTGCTTCTGTAATGAGTGCAATGGGCAATTAGACACATCCGAGAAATGGTTCACAATGCAAATATTACAATGTGTACATGAAGGTTTTTATTGCCTACAGTCAGGCTGTTTTATTGTATTAAGCCTAAAGGAGACATACTGCATTTTCCCTCATGTTTTTAAGACATATGTAAATCTAAAATGTACATGCACATTACAATTGATTTAAAAAAGGCTTAGGAACATGAACAGGTTCATTGACCTCTTGTTCAAAACTGCAGAACAGAAAAGCCCTGTCTTTTTACTGTGCTACAGGGAAAAAAAAGGATTTTTGGGAGTTTTGCCAAAAATTATCTTTCTCTTTTTTTTTTTTTTTTTTTTTCTTGAGTTGTAAAGGACAATGCAAATTCGAAGTTAGTTAAAATGCATTTCCAGTCACACGTCATCATTATACTTTAAAGCTTTGTGAGTGCACTTACCTGAAAGACCCCTATAAGTGTCCATAATGGTCCTTACTTTATTTGTGTGGTTGTTTAAATTTAAATTTGAATCATTGTATTTTCGAGTAATAATCAGTGTTATCTAAATTTTTGGGGGACTCAAACACATGGCCCAGGGTCCTCCAGGGGTTCCTGGGCCCCACTTTGAGACCTGCTGCTCTAATGTATAGCTCCAACATCAAACTTTACTGCCTTGGGCTGAAAAAGATTTGGAAGGATCTAATTCATATCTAATTCTAAACTTCATTTATTCATGTTTCTTCATTTTGTTTTTGAGCTATTCTTAGTTAGATTAAGTTTGCTTATTAAACAAATTAAAACCTGTCAATGTTGCCATTTTTCACACTTTTTAAAGATATGAAATGTTGTTTATTTATAGAAAAATTAGATTATGGAAAAAATCCATTTTGCTTACATTTTTGTGAATAAACTTTTTCCCCTCATCTTTACTTCAGTAACAGCAGATTCTAATTTCTTTAGTTGAAGTGCTACAGGATCATTCTGAAACCTACCAGAATGTGCTTTATTCAGAATCAGATTTTCTTTCAGAGAAATCACAAGTAAATACAGACAACAGGGTTAAAATAGGACTTTTCTGAGCACTGGAGCATCAGTGCAGGACAGATTACTCAAACATGCATGGATCAATCCAAATACAACTTTGAGTAAACTAATGATAACAGACACTGCTATTACACTGCTTAAAACTCAGAAAAGCGGATTTTTCCTAATAATCCCCTTTAAACCACTTTTTCCAATATCTTTTTGTCCTCATTCCTTCATTTCTGTATTTTCATAGCCTTGCACAAGCTCGTGTTATATTCTTAGATTTTTTCCCCTCTGCTCCACATAGAATACAATGGCATTCATTCTTGATGAGCTTGCTGTCACTTTTAATTTCTGTTAGTTCTGCTAAAATGAATGACAGTCGGCCTTGTAATAAATATAACATGGGCTGCATAAAATTTTCACTGAACAAGAATGGGAGGCTCCTGTTTCTAATTCCTTTTCAAATGTTTAGATTTATGGTTTTCTCAATGAGCGCGACTACATTATTTTTCCAAACTTTGCGGGAGAAATATATTTACATCTCATTAATGGGCGATTAAGGGGTGCGCAGTTGGAATCTCCATACAAAAAGGACGCGTTTGGTGAATCTGCATACAGTGGCTGCTTGTGTACAGAGCATCTCCAACAACCTTCAAATCAAAAGTAACAATTCCAGGAAGAGTCATAAATATATAAAGAATAAATATTTTTTTTTATCCAGATATGTGCATATTTCATCTCATGTTTTTCTGATGCGTGTGTTGTGTAGATGTGACCCGCGCGTGACTGCAAATGTATGTAATATTAAAACAAATATATCTGTAATAGTAGCGGTAATCATGTGGTCTGTAAACAATGTATTTCATATTACATATAATTAACCCCTGACCTTTTAAAACATGCAGGCTTAATTAAATATAAATCAAATGTAAACAAAAAAGCAGTATTAAGGATTCCCAAGTGATTCGGATTGCAGTCAAATAGAAATGTGCTTTTAGGCTTCTTATATTGTGTTTACCTAGATTCATACAAATGTGGAAAAAATATACATACAGTATATACTATAATAATTCTAAATCCTGATGAGTTTAAGAGGGAAAAAGTTCTTTTCAAATATTGAAAAAAATAATTTGCATATGAATTGAAATTGGTGAAGCAGGAACAGTGAGCATATATATAAAGTTAAATTACGCACATATACATAAAGTACTCTTACAACAATGTCTTCGTTGTGATTAATTTGAAAATGTAAATGTATAACGAATGGATGATTGGTGGTGCGTTTATGTTACCTAATTGTAGCCAGGCCCCACGGGGACAATAAATGTTACCTTGAACCTTGAACTTAGCACCACCTCAGTTTCATTTCACTGTAGAGGGATTATCGGTGGACGTCGCTTTTCGCTCTGCTGCGCGTGCTCCTGCAGAAAGAGCCGCTGTCCATCTGGTTAGCTGGGAATACTTTTTTTTTTAACAACGAATGACAAGAGCTGTTTGGATCAGGTATGAACCGGTCAGACAGATGTGTGGCTCAATGAAGCTTGAGCAGTGTTTTTCTTGTCCTTCTAAAGGTCAGGTATCACAGAACTAAAGACAGTTCCTGAAATCAGGAAATCTTATAATCAGTGACCAGAAATAACACTTTGTACCTTTAATTCTAATCAAATCAATCAATTTATTTTTGTATAGCCAAAATCACAACAGTCGTCTCTGAGGACTTCCCAGATTATTAATTTAGAAGTTTACAGCACAGAAACTACAAGGCAGGCAGCAAAAAAAGATGTCACAGTGAAATGAAACTGGCTCATGCATTAGGCTACATTTAGTACTGGGGAAAAAACAAACATACAACTTTTAATTGTTGTTGAGTATCAAGTTGAACTTGATGACTGGATCATTTGATTGTTTTTGCTATTCTGAGAACATACATTTTAATAGAGATGGACAGATATATTGGTTGGCCGATATTTGCCCTTGTTGCTTGTCAGTTAGTGGTCCTAATTCTCCAGGCTAGGCCAATTTTATTTTGGCCAACTTACTACCGAAAGAATACACACAAAGCTTAATTTTAAACACTTTAAAAGATTACATTCTTGTCTGACATGTTTGTTGTAATTATTAGTTGATCTACCTGTATTTTTACCTAATTCAACATAGTAAATATTGATATCTAATTATCAGAATTCAGTTAACTTTATGTGTACAAAAATTACTATTTACATACTTTTTACTTACAATAAAAAGTACCACCAAATGTAAACTCATACTCTATCTATCTAAAACCGACAAAAACAGGTACCAAAGTCTTAATAAAGCAAAATGAATTCATGAAAAAAGTATATTAAGGCTTAGTAATTACTTTTTTTTTAGAAACTAAGGTTAAGATTTAAGGTTGATCGTAGGGCTTGGGGTAATAAAGTAGTTACTAAGCCTTAATAAAGTTTTCATTTTATTAATTTGTCATTTGTTCATGATTACTTAAGTCTTTATTCATGCTTTGTTAAGGGTTTATTGAGGCTAATTAAGGTGTAGTTATTATAACGTGCAACCCAGAAACATGAATACATTTGTATCTAAATAAAACAAATAGAAAATCAATAGTACACGTATCACAAAGGGGAAAAAAGAAAAGTTAACTATTTATTTACTAATTAACTTTTTTTCTTCTTCTTTTTTATCAGATTTTGAGGGCATGCCAAATATTGCGTTGTGTGTCCCCACCTCCCCCCATAGAGTGTAATTAGTGTTGACTCTTCTCCCTGAGTGTGCAGTGTTCTTCCTGTCCTGATATCATCATTGACAGGTAAGCTCAACTAACCCAGGGAAACCTCCGCATCACCTCTGCGTTTGGCTACATCAGCAAAAAAACACAGGACATAATGGTGCTTCCACTATTCGACGCTCCTCCTATGGATATGGCTCAAGCCTTCTTGCTGCCATCTTTGTTCTCTCAATAAGCCAGAAATTCATTGTATCACTGTGGTGGAACGTAACTAAGTCAAAAGTAAAAGTACTGTAATTGAGTAATATGTTTAGATATCTGTACATTACTTACATTTTATATTGGATATTTTTACTTTATTACATTTTATAGCAAAGATGTGTGCTTTTTACTTGACAACATTTTCAGTCTTTGATTCTGTATTTTGCTAAATATTATTTTATACATTTTAAACATTAAAACTTGGTCAGGAAGAGGCACAGTTCTAGCTGTTTTTCTTGTCAGGTGAGTTAAGACTATCATTTGTACACTGTAGCTGTACCTCTACTATATGTATGGCACATAAAACTGTACAAATAATATGCAGCTAAGAATAATATGTGTCATTAATCTTTGAATAGACACTAACATACTGTAAGATTTGTTGTTCTTGAAGCTCTGGCCACATAGCAAAGAGAATGTTCAGCTTCTCAGGGTCATCAGAAAGCTTTGTTCAGCGTGTGTGAGCTCCACACCTGGCTGTGTACCTGCTGGTTTAATAAACATCATAGATAAAGTGGTTCTAGGTCCTTAGACTATTTCTTATCGAAAAGTCAACAGATGGTAAGAACACAGAATCAAAGATCCACAAGACTGAAACATAGGTCAGTACTTTCTGTTTGTATTGAGAAGTTATTTTTGCACAATTTATACTTCATTTGGCCTAAAGAGTTTGACTTCAGGTCTCAGCCAGGATTAAAAAAATAATAATACAATTAAAGATTCTTTGGGGTTTTTTTGCCTGTGCAGTTTTTTTCCGGTTTCCCCTACCAGTAAAAAGGTTCCACATCTCACTCCCCTGAAAAGAGACTCCAATATTTAAAAAAAATTAGTTGAACAGGGATTAATTCTCTTTAGAAAGCTTAAAGCCTTTTGTCATTGAAGTAACCTCTAACACAGATAATTGACAATTAAATTAGTTTACTTTAGCGTATTGACAATTATAACAATACATTTTTTTGTTTTAGTGATTGCCTAACTACTGTAAAGTCAGCTTAAATCTACTTAAAAAAAAGTTTTTCTCTTATTGAAACCTGGAGTTAAACCAGTATTTATTCTTGATAAGTCCCCGTACTCCTGATTGGAAAAGACTGTACTAGAGCATCACAAAATTAAGGATTATCAAATGAGGACAATTCTCAATCAAAGTCACCACATTTCACTTAAAAATTTACACTAAATACTTGTACTTTTTCCTCCAAAAGAAAAACATTAAACATGTACACTTACTTTTACTTATGTAGATTTTTGTATGTGATATTTTTACTTTTACTTGAGTTCATTTTTGGTCTTTTATCTGTTCTTTTACTTAAGTAACAAATGTGGGTACGTCTTCAACCGCAGCTTATCACAGCTCGAATTAGTTTGTTATGAGTTCCCTTACTTTGTGTCAGAAAATAGATTTGAAAAAAATAAGAGAGATGAAAACGTTTGGATATGCTCAAAAGAAGTCCTCTCTCAAAGGCAGCGCATCCTCAAAGAAGTTGGGGGAATCTCGTATTCTTTTTAATGTCTGGAAAAGCTCGCTGAAGACATGAGCTACTGTACGTCCTTGTAGTGGCTTGTGCGTGATGATACATCGTGCAGGTCTAGGTTAGCCACAGGGTATCCCCAAGTATCAAATAAAAGTGACATATTGGGCTAAATAAATGCTCATTGTCAGAGTTTTAGGGGCGACAGCAGGGTAAAATACTTTCGGAGCTTGTTAGCGGCGAAAACCGTGGCGATGGCTTGTTACGCTTTGTCATAGATGTTTTATACTTTCAATTAGAAAACCGTTCGACCACTGAATAATAAACAAGGGCTACAATACAGAGGGCACTTTTGAAGGGACTTTAAAACACAAACTCGATGTTGTTGTGCTGTGAAATTGCCATTAACTGCGCTCAGATTGTTGTGTCCCGGTTGATATGCTGTGGAATTACTTTTTAGGGTTCTAATGGTTGATGAAAAATGCATTTAGCATAATTTGAATACGGACCGGGCTAATAAGATGGCCCAAATCAGCGGCAATCCCCATTTCCATTCGACCTCATCTGGGTGCAAATGTCATTCATATTTTAGCCTTAACCCTTATTAGGACTGTCTGCTTCCCAGGTCTTCATGAATTACATTTTCAGGACTCCCACTCATCTTTAAAGACAAAATCATTTGAATTCCTAAAGATGGCAGACATTGACTGAAGGGGGAGAGACACAGTGGAAAAAGTCCATAGAGTGAATTTGGATATACTTTTTCTTCTGGGTCTTTTTTAATGAGCTAAAATCCCCACTTCTTGCCATTTCCCTTGCCTTAATTGATGATTATGTTGTTACACAGTTGAAGCGCTTCCCTCTCTCCTCCCAGTCATTATGATATGGACAGGCAGACTCTTGAAGCTTCAAAGGCGGGACGCAGTGATTTAAGCTCAATTCCACTATCCCCTGGCCCACAGGTAAAAACCCTTGTAAACAGTGAATGCTAATCGCTAATTAGCCCTGTGGCTGAATCACACAATTTCTGTTTGAGCTGACCGCTGTTACGGTCCTGCTTAAGGGCATGTTGTATCTCTTTTGACGGCCCAATTAGAAATTCAGCTGCAGAACCATAAGGCAACCTCGTCATGAATATTTAACAAGACTGCCACAGACGCGCACGAAGGGGGCACTGAACCACATGTCATGGAGGGAATATTCGCCAAGTAACCACCAATCAATAGTCTCTTGATGTTTTGTGTATTAACGTGATGATCGCTGTTTTTCTAGGGCCTGTAATAGGGGAGGACTGCGGGTCACGGCGATGAGGGGGCTAAAGTAATAAGGGTCGGGTTCGAGCCACTGAGCGTCCAAATTAAATCTCCGGTGGACATGATGCTTCCTGACTCAAAACACAGCCGACACACAGGAATCAAACTGGACTCGCCGCGGTTTCAGCTCAATCTGAGAGGACTGGCAGGTCTGTGCCACTGCCAGCGAATAATTAGGCTACTGTCCTTCACAATATGTCAGGCTAACTGAGGAAGGGAACGCTGCCTGCTCTCGCTGCACTTTCGCTCTATAGGGCTCATATAGTTGTTCATGTGTGCTGACTCAGGTTGTGGAGATATTTTGGAAGGTATAGCATGGCAATTCCAAAGCATGTGTTAAAGGTGATCGTTAGCATCATGCGCGGGTGTTGACACGGCAAATGTGGCGCTCCATATGCATGCCAATCTGCCACTTTTCTGTTTTTGTCAACTTTAATTTCTTTCCCGCTGAATTTTGAGTGTTTTTTCATACCTACGACATTGCTTCCCAGTGTATTAAGAAATAATGGGCTCCCACTTCCTGTTTCCACAATAATTATGATGCATGTGTCAGGTAGAAGTCGGGTGTTATGCTGTAATTGGTATTTTAATGCACTACCTGCGACACCTAAGATTGATTCTTCATTTACAATAACACAGTAAAACAGCATGCCACCTTGCATAATTATTTCAGTGAATAGGAAAAGTACCTGTTTAAACTTTATTCACTCTCACCTATTCTTGTGCACGTCGAGCTGTGAAAGAGCTCCAAGAACAACACACTAGGATCCGCGCATTTCATCAGCCAGCCTGGTGTTGCCTGTCACTGAATTGCACAGGGTTCAAACACCTTTCTCAAGTAACCAAGGTAAACATGTTTTTCGCGCCTGGGGGCAATTGAATGTATTACCATTCCTCATGGTTTCATTATACAGGTATTCTGTATGTTAAACAGCTTTGCATACCAGGAGAAGATCTGCAGGATTTAGGTTGGGTGTCCACACTCATTTTAATCAAACTGCAGAATTCTCCAAGTGTCTGGGCTGCATTTATCCTCATCAAATAATCTTTACACGTGATTTGACCGAGGAGAAAACAACAAGTGTACAGCGCTCGCCCCTGCACTCACTTAGCCCATATCACTCCAGGCAAATTGTTTTTACTTTAGACCCCACGACAGCAACTAAAGACCCACCTGCTCATCCAATAACAGCAAATAAACCACAGAGGCTTGCCTTCTCTTGGTTTCAAAGGGACATTCTCTAAGTTGATTCTTTTCATTTAATTCCTGCAAAGGGATAGAGCCCCCCACCCCCACTCGCCCTTTATCTGCTCGTGAGAGTGGGGGAAGAAACAGAGGATTATCGATTTGCACTCAAACAGTGGGCCAACCTAAAAAGCCCCAATGAATTGTCACTCATTATTGAAATTATCAGGCACTAATTAAACTGGCAACCCTAAGCCCCCTGGGCTGTGCTCATCTCCAACTGAATTTCAGCTCCTCAGACAGTAATAGGGAAGCAGCATTAGCCGCTACTGGATGCTAATGAGACCTGGAAGCTGTCTCTCCCTCTTAGGGTTTCACACAAGCAACTGCTGAATGTGAACCACAACTACAGTGCAGCTCTGTTTGTGAGCACTTGATTGGCAGAAGGGAGAGAGGGAGAGAGGAGAGAGAGAGAGAGAGGAGAGAGAGATTCGACTGTGACGCTGAAACTGTGCTCCTCCGAGAACAGCCTCAACTCTACATTCAGCAATAATTTTAGTACAAGGATATGAAAGATTCCAGGCTTTTTGCGTATAAAGCCTGAGTATTTTCCCTGTGTCGCTGCTCCACATATCTCCAGCTCTTTGTAGCGCCAGTTGTTGACTTTCTCCTCATGCGCTCTCCACGTCTCCTCTATGCGAATCAACAGACATGGTACCAGTGAGAGCCTGACTGACTTTATCACATGGTACACAGCTTGTTAATAACTTCCTCTGACAATTCCTCCTCATCTTTGCTGATGACCAGGGGGACAGCCGTGATTGTCATGTTTGTAGGGGAAGAAAGACTCTAAACAATGATGTCACGTCAGCCTCTCTATTAAAAGACTTCATATTTTGAGCGGCATAATTAATACTCTTGGGCACGTCGCTTCCAAGTTGGCACTCCAGGCAAAGGGCTGCCACTCACCTGATAATTATTTTTGGAAATGGAGCCCAAATTACAGTGATTGACAAACGCAACAAAGCAGAGACAGCCTGGAGCACTGGTGAAGAAAGAAATGAGAGAATAGTTAAGTGGTTAATGCACTTTCACAGTAGATTTAAAGTTGAAATCGCTTGTCCTTTTATGTCTCCAATGGAAATCTGGCTATTGGGGTCAAACTACTTAGCCTCTATATCCTATTAAAGAAGTCTAGTAAAAGACCATTGCAAGAGTAATTAACACTTTTATTATTTCTTTTTCTAGCGTGGTTTAAAACTTGACAGTGGCCTTTCACATAAAAGCAAGAAAGATGTGTCCATTGTCAGAAGTCACACTAAGAATATCCGGTGTATCCAAGTGTGCTATGACTTCGTGCAAAAGGCAAACAGTTGTTAGCCTGTCGGGTTGTGTCCATTAGACGGTGGATGGCGAGGAGCAGAATGCGTGTATGCTTTTTACACCTCTCGCCATGCGTAAATCAGCCACTCTGTCATTCTCGGCGCAAGAGAGGGGGAGGAATTATGTCAAGTTATTTGTTTTGTACCAAAATGAAATATTTATTGGGAGTGAACACCTACCAGGAACAGACGATAGGCCAGGGTGCTTCATCTTCTCGGACTCATATTTGGCTTCCACCTCCGCAAAGGCCAAAGCACGTCCTGGGGGTTTTCAGTGATTCAGGCAAGTCCGCAAGCTTTGAATCCACATTTCAAAGCCCATGTTGAACTGCAGGACTGTGGTGGAACTGGAGGGAGACATGTGTACACACACTCCAACCAATTATATGCTGATCTCCTCCGCTGCGTCCTGCCTGTGATGGGCACCAGATACATAACTTCACGCTTCCTAGTTATTTTCCGTATTTCCATAAAGCAGCAGAACGGCTGTGGTCATAATCAAACGTACAGAAGAGAGTGGAGGATTTATGTCTGTGTGGTGAGGAAGTTTTCCACTTAAAGACCTGGCAGCGAAGATGTGAAGTTACACTGCAGTCACCGGGGGTTGTTTTGTTTTCCCTCAAAACACCCAGAACACACACCATTGACCATAATTTAAGCTTGAAAGGCTGGTTTTACAGAGAAAAACAGAACGATTGGTGGAAATCACAGGGAAAACATTGAGGTGGAAACATTAAATCCTGCTTGTAAAATCAAATTTTAACTGTGTTTAACCCAAACGAGCTTTGACAGGAAAACCATGACATAGTTGTGCGGTTTGTGGAGACATTCCTTCACATCAGAGCTCATTGGAGAGAAGACTTTTCATGGTGAGAGGCAGGAGAGTGGTAGAAAAAGGAAGTATTATTTGCCCATGGTCCAAGTGGACCACTTAAAATGTTGTATTATTGATAGTGGCAATAATGTGGCCCTCTGCTCTACGTCCTCTGGTACGTCATTAAACAAGTTTCAACAACGACTTCCACTCTGCCGCCCAACGCTGGAAAAGCCATTACAGGAGCGGGATGCTAAATACATTAACAGAAAAAGGTCGAAAAGCGAAAAGAGAGAATCAGTGTACCTTTGTCCAAACCTATTACAACACTGACCCCTCTGACTTCAAAGTAACAATGATTGAGTTGGTGTCATCGCAGGCCCGCGCTTCTCTGCCAGTAGGCCTATACCTGGAAAAGTCCTTTTCCGAGAGGGCTATCGTTTGATCATGCACGCAGGCGATGCATGTCAAGCCGGGTTATTCCCACAGTTAATATTCTTTCATAACCTGCCATGCGAGCTGAACTTGATTATTTTGGCACCTGGGCAAACAGCTCGCACATTGAGGTGGTGCATACAGTATCAGAGACCCCAGTCACCTGGGTGATCTATTCGCTGAAAAGGCACGGTTCTGGCAAAAGACTCAGCACCTTGGAGTAATGAAGCCAGCCCTACTCTGTGAGCATGGGCAGAACAGGTTACATTAGAAATGCATGAAGGCCAATAGGTGGTTACCTTAGGTCTGCTCCAACCCATTTATATTCCATCAACTGATATCAAAGCAGGAAAATGTTTTTGGAGAGCGGGAAAAGCGCCGAGCGTAGGTATATTGAAATGTCCATGTATCAACAAAACATGCAAAAATGGCTGTCAAGTCACACTCGGCATGTGAAAAACGTGCACCCGTGTCCAAGTTGATGGTAACCACAGAGGCGTTTCTTTGGAAGCTCCGACTATGGCTTGGATCATAATGAATCTTTCCTTTAACAACACTTTTAAAAAGCATGGTGATTTTTCTAGTTTGCTGTCTCATTACCAGTGTCCACTTGGCAGCAGGGAGACACTGTGCTGCCCAGAAAAGAAGGCCTGAACCTGGGCAACTTTCCTGCTGTCCACCCACCCTTTACTGCTTTTGCTTTGCCTCTCTGAGACTTGGTGCTTGCTTAATCATGATTAATCGCTGCCTGGATAATCAGATACAACATCAAAAGGTTGGAGATGACAGTCCAAGGACGCTTGGGAGGAAACAAGGTATACCCAGCATTCATTAGCTTTGGCATGGCAGTCATACATTAGCCCATAACCCTTTATTGTCCTAATTAGGCTGGAGTGGGGCTGCTAGCATTAACACTACCAATATTATACATATATGCATAGGATTTATTACAGTCACTCAACTTTGGGCCACACAGAGCAACCCTTATTCCAGAGACATTTATAGCCCAGGCTATTATTATTTTATTTCCTCTCCCTTTTCCTGCTCAGGTAGGAATTTGTCCTTGCACCATATTATGTTAGCTCACATCCAAGCGCTAAGCCGGCCATAGTTTTCTGATTTACAAGCACTTACTTGAGACAAACATAAGACAGGTTTCCTCTACCTCTATTACTCTGGCCATCTCACTTCACACTGTGAGGTGTAGCCCATACAGTATATTTCATTTCTTTTTTACCCCCTCCCCGCGTTGTTTTAAGTCTCCCTGGATGGAGCCTGGCTTGCGGTGCACCATTTTCCCAGCTACAGTAGCAGTGGTGCTGGGCCCTGTTCAACCCCATTATTTCTGGGAGCCAAATTCCCATGGTCCCAGGAACAGGCGTGCCAGCTCTGCCTTCTTGGCTCTCTTCCCTGGTATTGTTTCCTTTGTTACATCCAGAGCTGCATTTCAGCCCGTTAATGTTTGCGCTGGGAGGTCCAAATTCCCAGTGTTCAGCTTTAGAAAAGGTAACTTGAAGTTCAGAATGCAACCACTTTTTTCTTTTTCTTCTGCAAAATTGCACTCACTTTTATATTGTTCTTTTTATTCTTTGTTTTGATGTTGTATTATAAACAGTCGTAACAATTCCGTGAAATTGCTCGAGATAAAATTCAGCTATGCCGTCATTAAGTCCCACACCACGTCGTGTTTTGTTGTGTTTTTCTATAGTAGATCTGCAATAGCATTTTTTGATATGACAATTGGTTTTGGCATTCAAAAATTCCTTTTAGACACAGACTGAAGGATTCTTCCAGATTAACAGCAAAACAGTGGAGAAAAAGTTCTCAAAGGAGGACTCAGTTCTTTGCTTTTAAATGTCAATGTTTTTATTCACTCACAATTTTTTTTTTTTGTTATTTAAGGCAAGGCATTACAAAAGCAAACACATTTCTTTTTCTTCAGTATTTGTTTGAAAGCCCACATTGGCGGTCAGATCTTCTCCTAAAGATGTTTGATAATTAATTTAAGAAAGGAATTTCAAGTGAATCAAAAAAGTCTAAATGTGATGTTCTTATACTGAAATATGAAAATAAAATGGACAAAATTGCACTCATTGGGGGCAGCTAAAAAAGTTATTTAAATTTCACAAATCCTTTCTAAAATCTTTTTTTTTGCTCAAAATTAAACAGTCGAATAAAACTTAACTCTGCTCACCTAATCTATTGTCTGGTCTAGCCACACAAAATTCTATAAGAAAACGATGTAAGTAGTGTAAGTAATGTAAGAAACGAGACTTTTTCTTCGACTCATCAAATTTTTTAAATGCTTTTTTAAAACTTTGAATATGTTCAAAAATAATTGACACTTTATATTAACTACACTCTGATTAGCCTCAATAATCTCATTATAAAGACTTATTTCATCATGAGCAAATATCAAAATAATGGATAGAATTTTTAGTAAAAGGTTTAGTATGTTTTTGTATTGTTATTGTATTGTATTGTATTGTATTACCTTAAAACTCTACTTCTCAACCCTAAATCCTAACCTTAGTCGTTACTAAGCCTTTTTATTTCTTTAACTGATCATTTGTTTATGAATAGATAAAATCTATTCATGCTTTATTAGGACTTTAATAAGGCCATTTAAGGTGTAGTTATTAAAACCTACATCGGTATAGTATTGTTTCAAGCAGCCAAACTCACGTGTGTCATTCTTTTCATTATGTGAGCACATGTGAGCCTAAGACTATTCACCATTAGTCTCTTTTGATCAATACAAACATAAAAAAATGTTTAAAGTGTGTTGTGTATTTGGGCCTGAAGTTTTTTATTTTACAAAATTGTTAATATTTAGGAAATCTATTTATTTTCTCTACCTATATTAATGTATTTTTGTTTTTTCAATATTTCTAGAAGTATTTGATAATTCAGGCTTTATTCTTTTTACATTGACTTTCTTTAGAAACATCTGTACCTTGGTTCCCTGATCTGACAAATGTTCAGATTATACAAGTGTGATTACACATGGCCTATTATCACCACTTGGAGTGTGACTAACTCTTTCTTGATGACATTTCCTCGTCTGTAATCCACTTTAGGGCCCATCATTCCAGCCTTAGCACCCTAACTCCTTTTCTCTGATGTCAACTCATGTCGCCACGATGGCAGCTCACACATGGGATTAAAACAGGGTTTGTTGGCTCAGCGCAGCATGGAGGGAGCATTTCCGACTGATGTTGGCTGTTCCACTCCGAGCCACAGCACTTGTCTCCCAGAGCGCAGACACGCCGGTGTCAGGTAATTCTCTGAGGAAGAGCCACACGCCCCTGCAGAGAGCAGTGGGGGAGCCTGTATCACATCTCAGGAGTTGTAATAGCAGCTTTGAAGACTCCAGTCCACTAATCCCACATCATGTGATCATGTGTCTAATAGAGCGACTCCTAATTCACAGCATTGTGGGGGATTTTTAGCTGTCACTTGCACCGACAGTGGTTTACACTGGGAGAGTGAGATATTCCCCCTTGTGATAGTAAATACACAGCTACACACCGACACATTGGACAACAGAGCACAAAAGCAAAACATTTAACTTGTCAGAAATGTAGTCTGCAGCGTAATAAAATGATCAACAGTGAAACAATGCTTTGTGCAAAACTAGAGCTTGTCTTTATAAGCAGTTAACAGAATTTAGTGTGTGATCAATAATAGTTTGTCAGGCACAACGCAGACAGTCTGATCACACATCACAGGAAAAATATATTTGAATGAAACACCTTGAAGACTTGTTTTATTCAGTCAGAGTGGTCTTTTCTATAGTCATAAGCTGTCAAGTCTCAAAGAAGAGGGAAATGCAACAAGAGCTTCAGAGTATAGTGTGTGATCGTCACATAACCAGGTCTGCAGAGGCGCTATGACATTTTTAAGTCCTTTTTGAGTGATTATCTCCGAGGTACTATGCACATTAAATGGCTGAGTTAACCTTAACACATGTAAAACCATTACGCTATTGACGACAGCAGTGTTTAATCCTGCTTTGCAGTTTGATATTGACACTCATGATCAAATGCTAAGCTCTGCTAGCAGATAGGTTGTCCCTCTCTGGGGGACTGGGAGACAGGCAAATGAAGCAGCGGCAGATTGATGAGAAATGAGTGCCGTGTGTGTGTGTGTGTGTGGTGGCTGGAGTGGCTCTGTGCGTGAATGTGTGTACTCTGCTCCTGTAAGGGATACTGCAAAGCCAATCAATTAATACTTAAAGTGGAACCAATTCTTGTTTCACTTGGGAACTTACTGAGGGCTTTGCCCCTTCATTTTAATACCAAGCTCTGCATTCCTAATTATGAACAGTGCAAATGGATGTTAAGCCATGCCAAATTAAATCTTAGTTCATTAGATATAAGCTCTTTAAAGATTGAAAGAAAATATTTGAATTTTTAAAAAGTTTCAATGTGCAGTGTCCCATTTTTAATGAGGACGTAGGAATGTGAGGGAAGAAAAAAGGGAAATGTCTTTGTGTGGATGAATAATCTACCCAATATGAAATATTAAGTCACTGTTTTACCCAGTGTTTCTCCTCAGGCTGCAGTGTTAGGCTGTATAATAGGAGATTTTCCTTTGGTGAGCTTCTGCTTTGAATAAAATACAGAGGTGCATGAAGGGGAAGCGCAACTGTCAAGAGACAGCTGGAGTTGTGAATTACATTGTAAATATATTCATTATTCCTCAAAAAGACGTTGTTGACAGACGTCAGTTTCATCATTAAAAGTGTTGCCTCATAAAGTAAATAAGTAAGCTCCTTGTATTTTCTGCTGAGGAAAACTTTACATTTTTAAACATATTTACATCAAGTACCTTGTTTGCATATTGTTGTCTTAATCTGAATGTGCTGGCTTCTATAAACTGCAGCTCATATTTACCTGTGGCCTTTCATACACACTTTCCTTCACACCTGATGCACAAAGCAGATGTTGCCACCATACTAGGCCTGCTTTCTCACTTTACACGACACAAGACACAAGCTAACGAAAATCCATAGAAAGTTTCACGCTAGTGCTATTAAGAGAACACTACTGAACACACTACTAAAAGTACACCATTTATGGCTGTGCTTGCATTATAGATTACCTCCCATTAGACTGTCTTGTCTCTTCTTTGCTCTAAAATCTTGTATTTGTCTGCCGGTGGTCGTGCTTGGACAGATCTTGTTCTAAAATGGGAAGCTCCAAGCCCCTGGTGTCGTTGGAGCTTTACACAGTGTCCATTGTGTAACAGCTGTAAAACACAGACCAAATTATTATTAACTCCTCATGCTGCTTGGCCACCGCCCCTGATAAAGTGGAATCACAGAGCAACCTTTGGATTTTGGCCAGTAACCTTGGAGAGAGATGGTGATTGAAAACAGCGGTAAAAATCCAGGTTAGCCATAGCGGATACGGTAGAGGGCCGAGCTCAAGGTGGCGGTGGCATTACACTGACGGAAAACGGAAACATGGCAAGTATATTAGCTAAACTTAAGACATAAATAAGGCTAAGCTTCAATTTAAAATAACTGCCATAAAAATGTGGTTGATATTATCCGTAAAATGGCTTCAATTTTCGTGAGTAAAACGGGGAAGGTTGGGACAATTGATAGGCCAAAGCTAAAGCCAAAAATAGTCAGCAAAGAATGACCACGCTGTTTCAAATTAATTTATCTTTTACAGGAGACATATATATTTTTATTCATATTTTATTCTTTCCCATTGATTTATTCATTCCTTTTCTACCACTTGTTCCCTTCATGGTCACAGGCAAGTCGACTGGAGCTTATCCCTGTGACTTTGAGCCTTAGGCAGGGGAATACCCTGGACAGTGGCCAACTCTTCACAGAGCTAGTGCATACACTGTAAAAAAAAATACTAAGACCAATAAGTTAAACTAACTTCAGTCTTGGTTTTTAGTTTCACAATACATATACATACATTATAAGGTGCACAACTTAAGTACATAAGTTATCATAATCTACTGTTTTAAAGGGGACCTGTTGTATTTAGGAATAAACTATAATATATGTAGATCAGTAGTTTACATTTTGTTTATTGTGAAACGCTACATTGACATAAAACTGCTTACTTTACTGACAAGCCTCTTCAAAACTCTTCATTATAAGATTTTCATGTAAAAGCAGCAGATTTTATTTTTGTAATTTGTGTTGTTGTGAAGTGGCTGAGTGACTATTTTGAACCACACATGACTCAATATCAAACTGACTTTTTTTTTTAAATCACAACTAATTACAGACAAGTGGGCGGGGATGGGTTGTAAGTGAGAACAGGGCTTTTCTGAGCACTCAGTCGAGAGTTGCAGGACAACACAAGATTACTAAAACATGCAGGAAACATTCTTAATAAAACTTGAGTAAGTAATTATGAGAGAAGGCAGGTTAAAACTAAAAAAAAAAAAAAAAACTAACAACACAAATTGTACCTATGTTTATAAGTTAAGCTGCTTTAGTACACTGTAAAAATACTCAAAAACTTAAGTTAAATTTCTATTTATTTATTTTCACAGAAAGATGTCTTCCAAAGTGCTTTACACACTCTGTGATCCCAGCAGCCCTGGGGCAGCTCTGCAGAAGTCGAGTCGCCCAAACAACTAGAGCCTCAACCTCCGACCACCACTAAGCATTCCTTAACCTGCATGTTCTTGGTTGGTGGGGACCAAGTGTCTGGAGGAAACCACCCAGACACGGGGAGGAACATGCAAACTCCACACAGAAAGCCCTGACCGAGCTGGAGTTGAACCTGCAACCTTCTTGCTATGAGGCGACGAGAGCACTATCCGCTCTTGTACCGTGCCACACTTTTTCTGCTTTAAAATGTAAGTTATTTAAACTCATTAGTGAGTTATCTATCAAGTTTACTTATATTGGTAAGCTGTGGTCACTCAAAACGTTGTATACCTTTATAAGTGATTTTTATTAATTATTATTTTTTTATCACTTTAACTCATATTATGAAGTTACATTATAGTATAGATTTAAGTTAATGTGTCACTTATTGGCCTTTGATTTTATACAGTGAATCATTCACTCACTAGAGGAATTTACAGTGATGCCATTTGCCCTACATGCTTTTAGAAGTGACTGGAAGTCGTAGAGACAACCCACGACAACACGGGAAGAACATGCAAACTCTGCCCAGAGAGATCATGAAATGCTGATTTGGCCCACAATCTTTTTTATTTATTTATTTATTTTTTCATAGCAAAAAGCCCACCTCATTTAAAGTGATAAGTCTCGCCTCTTCATTGTACAATTTAACTGTAACAAGTAGCTGACTTTAACTTGCTCGATGGAAAGTGGCCTGCAATTTTGATCCCTACATTTTTAGTTGATATCAGAATTTACAGACAAGTGAAAACAGGCCATTTTTGATCACTAGCTGCAGGACAATACAACTAAGACGTGCATGAACTGATCCAAATACAACTTTGAGTAAACTAATGATGAGAGAATTGTTCTAACATGATCCAAAAAAAGTGAATTTTACACAATATGTCTCTTAAAGTGAATACCAAAATGTATAGGATGTTTTCTTATCACACAGAGAAGGAGATTTATGCACAGCTTAAAATACAGCCAAACCTGGTCCCTCAACAGTAATTAGCATGTGCGATGTTTAAATAAAACAACACTAAATATAGAAGTAGCCTGTAACAAGGTTAACGGTTTGGCAGATAAAAAGGAACAAGAACACTGTTTTAACTACTCCTACAAAGATATAAAAATACTATGATAATGAAAATTTACAAACTTGACGAAAGTGCAGTGCTAGCATGTATTTCTTTTAGTTAAAGGCGCTTGGGATTGATGTTTTGAGCGAATGCAGTAAAGTAAAAGCATGCACAAGCACCAAAAGGATTCACGTGTGATATTCATCCCAAGAGATGTAAACAAAGAAAAGTTACAATATGCTAATTATTAACAGAAAAATATAGCAGCATATGCATAGTTTATAATGGACACAATATGAGATAAAAGCAACTTTATAGACGACCTACATGGCTGAAGCATGTCTCTTTTACTTTCTGTTCAAATTCTGGACTATCTAACCACAGAACCACAGAACATCAGACAACTGTCCAGTTTTAGGGTCAAAACACAGCCACATGTCTCTTAAATGTGGAATAGCCTGCTAGCTCGAGAATTCTTGCAGCATTCAAAACAAAGTCTATTACGACCGCAACAATAAAAGTCCTTATGAATCCGGCATCATTTCTGTAAAACACTTGACTCAAGCTGTCTACTATTTAAGCTGAAATGGCTCTTTTGAAGCACAAACTGGACTTTTTGTGAAGCTGAGGGTCTGTAGTTTTGGTTCTGATGTTTGATTATAAGTCAGAATTTTGGCAATTTCTTTTCAGTTTTCACTGTCGTAAAAACACAAACAGGTAGTACTGTAGTGATGGGAGAGAAATGTATTTTCCACCTCTGCACAAGACTGAAGCATGTTCGTGAGATAATGTAGTACATGAAGACTTTTAAATCAATACAAAAGAGACAGAGAGCTTGTGTAAAATCTCTTTTCTTTGTCTCAGTCAAAAAACAAACTGTTCTGTACAGTTGAAGTCGAGCAAGAGCAAGAGGAGTTTGGTTTTGACCAACATAAAGTGTGTTGTTAATAGTAAAGGTCATTAGTAACAAAAGCATGTACTAAAATCTCAGAATGATGACATGAAAGAACAGGTTTGACTTTGTTCCAAAAAATAAAAAAAGGGTTTTGACAACAGTGCTAATCTGAGCATCACGCCTTAAAGCACTATCCAGACAGTCATTTGACATTATATCTGTGCTGTTGCTTAAGTTAGTTAGTTAAATTAGTACTGTCTTTATTTGAAAAAAAAAAAAAAAATCTTGTCAATAAAAAATACAATGGAATAAAAATAGGGGGTGCATGTTATTAGTATGCTTCATTCAACTCACAATAATACTGTTCAAGTGTTATGGGCTGAACTAAGCAAAAAATAAATACCTTTTTAATAAGTACTGCCGCTTCAATAAAATATATATAAAAAACAAAAAAAAAAAACACAATCCACTACCAAAATAATTATAAGTGACAGCCAGCACTATTGTGCCCACTGCTCCTGACAGGTTTCCACGGCAACATTAAAAGATGGGCCCAACACAGAGGACACATTTCCCTATGGGGTCAATAAAAGCTAATCTAATAAAAATCTCTTCTCTTTTTCTTTATGTTCTATATTCGTAATGTAGATGTTACACAAATGGACCAAGTGTGTCTTTTGATTGGATAATCCCTGTTGACTGAAAAGATATTTTTTTCCAGCACAGAAAAAGGTAGATGCGATTTGCAAAATAAAGTATGTCCATGTGGTAATGCTGCCACTGAGCATACATTAGTTTGCTTTCACAGTATGTGATACGCCAGGCACATCTGCTGTTTGTGTCCAACCAATAAAATGATCAACTTTACTAAAGTTATCATTAAACTGGGAGAAAAATACGTTTTGTGCGGTAGATTCAGTATCAAGGGGGAACAGACATGTCAAATTGACAGTTGCCAAGATAAATCGGTTTGTTTGTTTCATGTTTTTTTTTGTTTTTTTTTTTGCTTTCTAGAAAGGTCAAGCATGTGTTTTTAAATGCATCCTTCTGAACATAACGTGTGTCAGCAGAGCATATTTATCTATGTAAAAATCACTTAACCGTAAAACAAACAGAACAGTTTGATATTTTTAAAAAGGGGAACCCCACTAAGAACTTCTGTCACTCAGCGCACCACTTTACAGCAACTTTTTTGATTCTCACTTTACCTGTTGGGGCAGACGGAGATGTCGAATTTGTTCTAGCATCTTTCAGGCTGATATGACACCCAAAACCCAAGAGTGACTGTGCCTCTTTCCCCGCAGGAAGAACACGCGGGATGATTTGTTGAGGGACCCCGGGGAGCAAGAGCGCCTTGAAAACAGGTGGCGCAACATCACGCTGCAGCATGCCTTCAGGGAATATTTGTAGATATTCAGGAAATGCACAAAAACAAAACATTTCCCTGCGACAGAAGCGAACGCCACCTACTGTATGACACCGAGAAAGGAGGTGATTAATTTTGCTCTCCCCAATGTCACTTTCTTCTGACTTGAATAATATTTTTACTTTTTTTTCCTGTGTTGATGAATGCTTTGTTGTGACTTTCAAACATCAGCCATGAGTCATCGAAAGCAGCTATAATACATTCCACGTCTCGTCAACTCTTCCCCAACCAACTCACTCAGTGTTGAGCGAGATAGGTCAGCGAGAACAATTTCCTCATTTTGACAAATCACTGAGAAATGTATTAGCGCAGAGGCCGAACTGTCAATCCAGCTGCCCAAAGGTCCTTATAGGGTGTTTTGGTGGCGCTGAAAAATGATGTAATCAGCCCGTCCTTCCTTCTTCTGCTCTCTCCATCCATCCTCTCTAAAGGCCTGGTCCCCTTGGCCTCGCTCTGGATCAAGTCCCCATAAGGCCCCCTGACCCCGTTAGAGGCACATGATGGGCGGCCCTGTCACTTCAAATGGCTGCCCAGGTCCGGAGTGAGAGTAACCCCTCACTGTGAGTAAACCTCGGTGTTATTTCTGTTTTATGGGCTATGGCTGGATAACTGCGTGGAATGGATGTGGACAACTTAGTTATTGTCACTCAGGGCGAGGGAGGGAACGTGATTACCCAGAACGGGAAAGCGATTGAGAGACATGAAAAGTTTGGGAAAAGTAGGAACGGTGCAAAAAGTGAACAGATATGATGAGGGGAAAGTTTAAGAGAGCAGAACATGATGATGTTAGCTACTATATGCTAATACTTAATGCTAAGTGCTAACACATGTTTTATGAATATATACGACAAGTCCAAAACTCAATATCATGCGAGGAATCCAGCCTTGACCAATCACACAGAGTTCACTTTAGTTAGTGAAGTGAGACATTGTTAATTGTTGTATTGTATTTTGCCTGTAAAACCCAACTAGAGATGGACATTGAGAATAAGTCTTGGCTAAAGTGTAGTGTGACATGAGCTCATGAAACATACTTGTCCCTATCAAATAACCTAAATAAATAAATATATAAAATTTCCACAAACTTAGTTTTGAACTATAACAGATCATTTTACATTTTGTTTGTTACAAATCATAATATTTATGCAAAACAGTTTAATATATAAACAGATGCATCTACTTCTTGTTCAAAACTACAGATGTCTTAAGCCCTATTGCCTCTTCATGTCAATTTTGTGAATTGGGACAGATTTTTTTTATATAAACAATAGATTTTACTCCAATGTTAAAGTCATGATCTCAGTCTATGACTGGTGACTCATTTTGTGAAGTACACATTCCCACGCATCCTGGAAAATCTGAAAAATAATTGGCATGGAAAACAAATGGAAAACATCAAATGTCATAGAAAATAATGTTTCTTGAATAATAATAATAATCCTTGAAAATTATTAAGCCTGTCATAAAATGCATAATGCACAGACTATATTTTACCCTCTCCAGTATAAGCTGAGCAATATAAGGTCCAATGCAAAGTTTGGTAGTAACTTATAATGACACCTTAACTAAAAAATATTTTTTTATTGTTTGTTCCACCAATATTTGGTCCACTTGGTCAGAGTATTAAATATATCAAAATGCAGGAAAGATGTTGGTTCAAAGACTTTTTGTGTCCCTTATGACTATGGACCTTTCTGCCCTTTTGAGAAGAAAAAAGTGTCCCATGTACTGGTTTACTCTGATTGTCATAATCAGGCTGCCTTGGCAAATGCTAATACAAATGTTGTGAATACATAAAATTCTCATTGGAAATTCCTAGAAAAAATATTTGGGTAACCGTGACTACTGATCATCAGTCTGCAGCCTTTGTTCGGTCAGTTTTTCAAAATGAGGCCTTCTATTAAAAAAAAAAAAAAAAGTTTGGACTCTCTGTTTATACAACTGCAGCTTCACACCTAAAAATATTTTCATAAATTAACCAAACTGTATATTTTAGTTTCAGAAATGCCCAAAAGCTCATCAGATCAACAAAAGATGAGGCTAGTTGAATCTGAAGCAAAGTTTAAAAAAGTTGCATTGATCCGATATTTGTCATTGACTATGCCACTGACATTTGACCATACCTAGTGCCTGTTCAAAGCAGTTATTTAAATTTCAATGGCTCATATATGGTGTGTATTTTCACTTCTGCAGAGCTGGGCCTTTGATGGCGTGGAGGAGGAAGACTTGGGTTTGTTATTGAAGTAAAGAATAATAAGGCCACTGCGCAACAGTCCTGTACAAAGACCTTGATATGAATCCAATGCACTATGTATGCCCCTTCCAACAAGCTCGGAGAGTGTGTGGCTTTTGATCCTGCTTTCCTTGTGTTGCTCTTTCATCTGACCCATCCTCCAAAATTGTCACTAGGACACAGACATCATCTAATCTACCGTGGCGATGTTTTTCCACTAGCTTTTCTTCCCGAATCTGAAACAAAAAAAAATTTGGCTCCAAACTCACCGTGCCTTAAAGGTGTGCCGCGCTACAGTGTGAGATAACGAGATCCGAAGTGGCCAAAAACACAATAGTTTGGAGTCTGTGCTACCTTCCTTCCATGAGTAAACTGTGTGGCATGTTTGAAGAGGTGCCAGGTTAGCTAGCAGTGCTATCCTTCTCCCTCAAAGGTAAAAAACTGTTTCGGTGTGGTGAACATGTCAGCGAATTATCCACTGTGAACAACTGATTGAGGCTATGAAGAGGAGGGCATACCAAAAGATAATATGTTTGCTTTGGAGGCGATGCGCTGAACATACATTTTTTCTCCCACATAAATTCTCCAGGTCCGCCCCTCCACAGCCATGAATCCCCCCGTAAACACACAAGCACAGCCCGCTGGTCGACTTCTCCAGATTCAGCATTTCGTCTTTATAAATTTCTGCCCTTCCACCTTAAGGGTAGCATTTATAATCAGAAATGTGAGTTTATATGTTCAATAAATGATGCTTTTGAAAGTTTTAGTGTTTCCACAGCACCTTGCCGCAGTAGTATAGCTTGTTAGGGAGTAGCCACCTCAAGAAGGTTACGGTCAAAAGAAAGTGCTCTGATTCAAAGTGATTGCCCGGACGAACCAACCCTGACATTAAGCATCACACAAAGATTAAGTGCACTGGAGCCCAAAGTTACAAACTTGTTCAAAGTTTGCCATCCAAGGAAGTTGTAGTATTGGATGCCTCCAGGCTGTTTGTTTTGTCCGTCACAGCGGCAGAAGGCGGATTCCCAGTGATTTATCTTATACATATAAAAAGCAGCTTTTATTCTCCAATGCAACAACCTAGAAAGGCTATTATGCCAGTCTTCCACATCGATTTTAGGGCAACCTCTCCACTCCTAGGTAACAACAAGGTATTCATATGATAATAATCATAATATGTCAAGTATCTGCAGCCATCAGAGATGCTAGTCTCAGTTTAATGATTCTGGGAAATTGAGGATTACCCGGGATATGAGAGCAAGCCTACAGTTTTCATATAGTGTGGGAGGTTGCAGGGCTCTGTATTAGTAATCACAGGGGAGAGCCGAGAGGTGGGAGAGAAAATCTGCTTCTTCTCTTCTCTCATTCATCATAGCAGTCCTCTGGTGAGGAAACATGGCAAATGGCCAAATGAATGCACTTCATAAAGCGCAAATGTCTCCTCTGATGTGCCTCTCACTGAGGATCTGCGAGAGGGGGGAAGATTTCCACAGATATATTATTGTCAAAGTCTGCTGCCCCCGCTTCCAAGTCTTATTATGATATTGTAGGAGATTTTACAATAAGATTTGGTGACTCCACTCGAGCCGTTACCATAACAATGTTACAATGATGGCAGCACTTTTCAATAGGCAGCTAAACTGAATGAAGCATATTGTCAGGCTGGATGATAAGTTCTTCTAAAGGAAGCAGTCGCTTTGAATGTTTTATGATGCAGTAATTTAAAGTGAGCTGACTTTAAATGGAAATAAAATTCTCCATAGGTAGATAAAAGTGCTGGTATAAGTACGTGAGGAGATGTGTGATAAGATGAGATAAGAATATGAGAGCAGTACAATAAGATGGTCAGCACCACAGGGAGGTGCTATGGATCTGCAGCCACCGCTCATGCACTTCACATGCACTCACAGACCAATTACACTTCACTACACTGACTTTAGCAGCACTCACTCTGATCACAATACAAAGACACCACAATAGTATTATCAAGGCAAATAAAACATGCACATTTTACATTTAAAACCGGAAGCTGTGCTTTAAAAACTACATAGCATAAATTATTAAAGCAGAGAAATCCTTATTTTATGCACATAATACATTTAAATTATAATAGATCACTTATAACTCCACAGATAGTAAATCTTTTAAATAATGTATGCAGCCTAATCATCGAAAAAATGTATTTGTATAGCAACTGTTAACTTTTTTTAACAGTTATATACTGTATATAAGCTTTGTTATTTTATGTTTTTTCGTTTTTTTTTTTATTTGCTGTGTTTAGAATCAGAATAGAAAGAAATGTTAACCTGGGTTAACCAGATTTTTTAATAACTGTTTGAAATTAAAATTGCAATATTTATGTAACCCTTAAATGTAGGTAAATATAAAGTTTTGAATTTAAATGTATTTGTATTTTTTTATTCCAAAACAGTGTACATCATTAATCATTTGAATCATTTAGGAATATATGTACATTTTCAGATTCCAACTCAAAAAAAAAAACAGCAGAAAAACAAAATTGTTCTTGAACCTGTCATACATTGCAATAGCTATAATAAAGTATTGACAAGTGTATTAAACATACTAAATAAGAATTCAGAAAAGCTTCTTATACCTCAGAATGTGGCTTGAGCAAAATTGTTTATAGTTCAATTAAACAAACTCTGATTACAGTTGCTCTCACCTTCACTCTCACTTTATTCTGTCTAATCAAACTAACAAGCCTAAAAATTCAACTTTTAAAAGTCAATCATAACCTTTTGTTTTATAATGATGTGATGGATGGTTTTAATTAAAGTGTGTATGACAGGTTACACTACAACTTTCAGTAAAACATTGTGAACATGATTATATTTTAACCCTATAAGATATCTAACCCTATAAGATTTTACTAAACATTTTGCTTGTTCTTACTCAGTTTGGTTGTTTTATTGTTTTATAATTGTCTTTTGTCCAGTAAATTTGACATGTAGAGGTAATTCCACAACTGTTACCTGCAACCACATTGTAAATATGCCAAAATTCACACAATTGACACAAAAGTTATGATCTGACAAATGATAACACTTTGTACCACTTTAATTTTGTTTAATGACTGATTAAACACATAGGAAACTGTGTTGTAAATAGTATTTTTTGGTGTTTTTTGATGACACGTCGAGAACTGAAATTACTTACTATAATTTCTTTATAAATTTCAACTTTGCTGCTGTAAAACTGATACATTTTTACCACAAGGACTATCAAACCAAACTAAGTCAAAATTGGTCTGTCACATGGCTTTAATTGGACGTACATTTACATTTGAACGTAGAATACAATCTTGAGACAGTTCTAACATACATGACTCTTTGACATATTGATGCCGAGCTAAAAGACTACAGTCTACACAGTATTATAGAAATCAATAAAGTCAATGCAAAAGTCAGAGCATTTTACACACATTAGAATCTGATTTTCCTCCACATTATCACAGAAAACCTCTTTACACCTCCTACAGCATTAGCAGCACAGCAGATGTTCGCTGTATCCATGTGATTGGAGCAATTATACCTTTTTATGTACGTTTTCTCTTTGTATGTCTGTATTAATTACTTTATTGATTCAAGTTAGCTCCAAATGCCCAAAAAACATAAATCACATGTTACACCTAGGAATGTGTTTGAACTAATTAAGAGCGAAAGTGCTTTCTTGAAAAATAATTGTTCTACATTATTTATTCCCAGGCCTGTCACAAAGCGGATTAAAGTGTTTGTATATTCTAAGTATATTTACGTTTTGTTCATTCACAGAGACAGTAATGAAGATTTTTTTCTTTTCTCTCTCCTGGAAGCCTTTTGAATCTTTTGTTCAAATGGACAAAGTCGTCAGGAGAGGATATTGTCTCAGATTGACTTTAAATTAGACGTTTACAATGGCTCATTTCGGAAAACAATACTGTCTCCATGCCAACAACAGTGGCATCCATACGCCATTGTAGCCCGCACCATTTATCATGCCAACTTACAGCTAACAATTGGACATGTAAAAAGTGGAAGTGGCGAGAGAGGGCACAGGGAGGCAGTGGAGAAAGAGATCCAAGACGCTTTTTTGGCTTGTATAATTACACTCTCAAGATGGCATATTTACCGTCTCTGCCAGCGAGGTCATGCCTTCTGTCGTAGTAAACGTAGTGAAGTATGAAAGAGCCAATTACAGCTCACTGGGTGACCTTTTAACAACTATTACCACATCCCATCAACACATTATCCTGATGGAGACTCCGGCAAAGATTACGATATCACCGACTACAGCTGGCCAATATATGGGTTATAGAATTTTAGAGAATATCGTGAATGTTGTTGTTGCAAAAAATGTATTAAATTAATTGAACTGAATTGAGTTGACGTTTAACATTTATAGATTAACTGGACTAGGAAAAAATGTATGTACTATAAAGGGCTTAAACTATCTATAAAGGCCCAATTTTTATTTTATTTTTTAACAATGATTTAACTTAAAGGTGCTATACCCGGGAAAAGCACAGCTCTTTTATTCTATTCACATGGAAATGAATAGATACATTTGCCTGGATCCAGAACCCACGCTTCAGCAAACTGCGAAGAGTGGGTCTGGTCACCACACCCCTCGCCTGCGTTTCAGATCAAATCTACATCGTACTGGACAATCAGATTCGTTTATTTGCGTGACGCAGATGAAACAAAGGAGCTGATTGGTCGTCTGTTATTTAGACCAAGATCTAACTTTACTCACCTCACTTAAAATTGTTTTTTGCTTCGATCATTGAAATCTGCGATGTTTTCAGTTCCACGTGATATTTTTTTCATGTATTTTTTTTCCATGCCAAGTTGGTTTTCAGACACAGGAGTTTTGTCTTGTCTACGTCAAATAATGTCTCGTTTGTTCACCAAAATCCACAAAGTTAATCTGTTGTTGATGTTACCTTTTTGGCTAACTGTTGTTAGCATACCGGCCCGTCTCGCTTATATCATGTTTAACAATTCGGAGGCACTAAATGCATTAGGTAATTGAGGAAACATGTAGACTGAAGAAAAAAGTTTAAAATCCAATACTTGCATTGTTTACAATTTTAAGAAGAAAGTTCAAGAAAATATTAAATATTAGGTATTGCACCTTTAAGTATGAAGTAAGATATGTTTACATATTAGGTGTTATAAAACACCAAATATGTAAAATAGCTTTAGTGTGATTTTCTTTCTTAATAACTAGATATTTCATGTTTTTTTATATTAGTAAATCATATTTAATTTACACAGAATTAAACAAATACCATTATTTTAAGCATTTATAAAAATTTTACCTTTTAAAGATGATATATTTCCAGAGCAATTTCAGCTATAAGTTTCTAAACACATTTCTGTTGGACCAAAAAATCACCTGAATATTGTTATCGAAATATGCTCAATAATAATAGGGATATACTTTTTTGCCCATGCCCAGCCCTATCACAGACACATACCGTATGATAGCTTCTCGTTTTCTCACAGTAAAATACCAAGCATCAGCGTAACAAAAACAGATATCGAAAGAGAAAGAAGAAGAAGAAGGGAGGGTTGCGAACAATAGCCCTTTGCCGTGTACAGTACATTAGCCGCGGATGTCAAGAACCCCAGTCGTTCCCAATGAAAAGCACAACAAATAAGACGTTGGCCTGTTTGTATTCATTATCAGTCAGCACATGCCCCAGCTCCTGCATTAAACATTAGACTGCCTCTGATGTCTGCTTAACAGTTTAATTCCCTCCCCGCCGCTCAGCCTGTCATAATAAACCCAGCGAAGCACGTACAAAGTCAAATAAGAGTGCGAGGGGCCTGCCTAGCCTTCCCCGCTTGCTTGTGCCTGTTTGTCCGCTCGTTGTTACCGTAGTAAATGGAGAAGTGTGCCAGGGACAGTCAGATCTTTCATAAAAGCCACTGCCCTTTACAACTGGTCCAGGGTTTCGTGTAGTTTAGTGACCAAGAGATGAAGTGAGATAGGTGTAGTAGGATTGTTAAGTTAAAGTAGGGGTTTGTATACATGGGGGTTGATGGTAAAAAGGTTGTTTGATGTAAGGTGCTGAATATAAAGTGTGTATGACAGGTAAGAGGTTACATTAGGTTACATTTTTCTGTAAAACATAGTTTGCTGGTTTTCACACATGATGAGGTTTATTATTTTCACTAGTCCAGCAAATATGACATTAGTAGACATAAATCCCACAACTATTAGTACCTAGCAACCAAATTGAATATAGCCAAAGTCCAAACAGCTGACATAGGCACTATAATTTGACAAATACAAATAAAAAAATACATTTTGTTAAATAATAGCTTAAAATTATAATTTGAAACTGCGACAGTTGTGTATAAATAGTCTTTCATTCTGGCCTTTTTGATGACACGTGGAGTGATTCTGTTTTAGAACTCAAATTAATTCCTGTAATTTTTCACTTTAAGTTGTCAATTTCTCAAAAAATTACTGATGTAAACCTGATTATTATTATTTATCACAAGAACGATCAGATCAAATTAAGTCAGAATTAGAAAAAAAACTTTCTAATTAAATATTAATTAGTTGGTTGTTTTACTGACCTCTTGTGGTTGGAGTTAGCATCTTTTGCTCTACATCCAAATGGCACTCAATCTCAGACTTCCAAAGGGTTTTATCGTCACAAGAAGTTTGTACTTGTGGGTTATGTTATATTTGCAGACATACTGTAAATCTATCTAATCCCAATCCTGGTTTTAAATATTGTAGTACACAAAAACACAAGCATACATAAACACATAAATAACATGTAAAGAATGCTATGCTCTGTCTCAACCAAATATTTAGCAATCACAATCTTGAAAGCAGATTATGAATATCTATTTTGTTACATTCTAATCCAACAATTTCTATTTTAACAATGCATTTGCAATTAAAGAATCCTGATATGTTAATTTCATCTGATTTTTTTTTTTTTTTTGTAAGAGATAATGTATCATTATATTACAATAAAAAAATCATTTAACTATATTGTTTGTTGACTCCACCTGAATAATTATCACATGCTGTAAACGTTACTGTAAACGTTTACCAGCGAAGAAATTCATCTTCGTCAGAGGACAATATAAATAAAAGCAGCAGCAGCAGTATATTATAAAAAACTAAATATAATATTGCTTTAATTGAAGAAAAAAGCAGAATATAAATAGACAAAATGTGTCTTTACAAAACAACAGAAAACAAACAACCAAACTTAAGATATTAAAAACTAACTTTTCTGCTCATTATTGAGGTCAATGCTAATGCTAATGTAATATCCACTTTTAATCAAATGAAGGCCTGAATAGCTAATCCGTTAAAAATTAGCACGGTGGCAGCTTAAAAGCGTCTGCACTGTATCTTTAAGTGGATTGTTGTGGTTCCCTTGTTTACCACAGAGCCTATATAAGATGGTACACACATTAGTGCTATATTCTTGCATGGTAAATCTGTTAAATCTGCTTGTGTGTGTCTGGCTGTGTGTATTTGGTCGTCCCTATCTCGCCGGCACAGCCAGAGGTTGGCACAAACACCACATGGTCATAACAGTCTCCTTGAGAAAGGGGGACCGGGCTCTTAGGCTGGCAGCCCGGCCGCCTGGCACCGACACCAGGCAAAAAGAGGAGGGAACCCAAATCCCCCATTCAAAAGAGATGATTGGATTAATTAGATAAATCCACTGTATCCGATGCAATTGTGTGTTGTCCAGAAATATGTTCATGTTATTGGTAAAGGTATGGCCTGTGACACCGGCGTTCGCAGCACTAACATTGGCATAAGGGTGACCATCTGCTGCGTAATCTCAATATGAAGTCCTTCACTTCCAATCGACGTTTCTATATTCTCGCTTTACTCCACTTTGATAATTTAATCCACTTATGAATTTATGCAGTGTGTAGCCGGCTGCGCTAATCACTGGCTATGAAAACAGTGCAACAAAAGCTGTCTCTTAATATTAATAAATCACAAGCCCGCGTTTGCGCACTGTAAATATGTTTCTGCAACATTATCAAAGAAGGGGAGGGTTTCTCTTATTTTGTCTCTCACCGGGAAAATAGTGTAATTACCCCTTGGCGTAACATGGGAGCTAAACACTTTTTACTTTTTTATGACATTTGAACAAAAATATACAATTTGAGGAGATAAAACGTGAATGTCTATTATTCATATGCTAATCCCAGAAAAGGGTCTGACATTAGTAATTGAACACGTTCTTAGTTTCTTTTCAAATGTATTTGTCTTCCGTACGACTGGTGTATGTCTTTTAAAAGGCATGTTTAGCCGGCAGAATGTTAACTAAGGTAAGCAGTGTTGTTTTAGCCCCTCAGTAACCACGCCAATTATCTGTAAACTTATTTTTTTTCTCAGACTTCCATGCATACTTAATGCATCCCCTGTTTCCCTTCTCTTGCCATCTGCCCCCCCTCCCTCCCCAACCCCAAACCCACCCCCCATCCATCCCTACCACTACCCCCCCACTCCCCCCTTCCAACACTCTGGAATTTTTATGAGATAGGACAAAAATGGGCACTTCCCTTATTAACATCTCACAGTGGAAATCAAATATGCAAGGAAAGTAGTGTATCTACTAATTAGTGCTGAATTCATAATTACTGTGCTCATTGATGGAGATACATTTGAATACGTTCATTTCCTTGGGGATGGAGGCAGGCTGTCCGGGATAGACTGGGAGAGAAGAAAAAAAATCCCCCCCTTCTTCACCCCCTTGCACCCCCCTTCTTCTTTTTTTTTTTTTTTTTCTCTTTTGGAAATTAGGGATCCGTGGCACATGGCGATAGTACCAGAAGATCCGAAGTGCCCGCAATTTTCTTCAGATATAATTAATCAAGTGAAGCATGTAACCTAATGAATGTGTTTGATATCCGCTCCTGTTCAAATATGGGCTTTATCGCGATGCTGCCCCGGAATTGCTCAGAGCTATAAGACAGTGACACGGCTCGGAAATGTTCTTCAACAGTTCCTCTTTGCGTGTAAACAATATCCATGCTTGTCAAGGCATGTAGGAAAACTAGACAGAGAGACACGTTTTAATTGCGGTAAATTAATAACAATTAAGCCGCGGGATGCTGGGTATCTTGACGGAGCCTTGTTGTTGTTGCCCTGGAGATAATTTCACTGAGTGGCTTGCAATTGTGACAAGCAGGTAAAAAGGTAGGGGTAATCTGACATTTTCACGGGTATTAAAAAAAACACACAAGAGTGGCACGGCTTTCTTAATTAGATCAAAAATAAATTAAGAGCATGCGTGTTTTTATGCGAGGAAAACGGTTAAATCCCATAACAATATACTGCCATAAAAAAGAGGGAGAAATTATTTTGATTGTTCAATGTTTATTATGCAATGGGGGATATAATTAGGAAAAGAAGAAAATAAACAAACAAATAAATAAATAAACTAACCAACCTATTTGTCTATTCCAAGGCTGGATAAATGTAATTAAAAAGGTGATGTGAGAACTTGTCAATGTAATTATAGCGGTTAACGAGTGTAGAGATATTATGGCTATGGATTTTAAGAGGTTAAAAGGTCAACTCAATGTTATTCAATCTCAGTTCAACACGATGAGGTTCAAATTACTTACAAATGAAAGGGCCGCAACAAAAATAACATTTCATCTTACACATTTGAATGAAATGAATTAAGCCATAGTGATTTGGCAGGTATGAAGAAAATAATATTGTGTTTTTCCATGTGTTTAGTCTATAATAGATTAGATACATTTGTACTTTGCGTTTTGGTCATTGTAATCACAAAAATAACAGCTCAGAAATATAAACATGTACACCGACTTCCTGTAAATTTAAAATGTTAGTTTTAAAGGAACATATTGCAATTTTTCAATGTATTTAGGATTAAAACTATAATACACGAGGATGAATAATTTAAATAACATTTTTTGTAAAACACAAAATTTAACTGCTTAGAAACAGAAAGAGGTCCATTTACTTCCTGTGCAAAACTGCAGAACTGATAAGCTCCGCCTCTTCATTTTAATGTAACAAGCAGCAGATTTTAAGTTTGTAATTTGTATGGTTGTAAAGTGGCTCTGTGACTGTTTTGAACCATTCATGAATAATCACAATTAAATACAGACAAGTGGGCGGGAACAGGTGGTAGGCGAGGACAGGGCTTTTCTGAGCATCAATCATCAACTGTAGGACAATACAATCTCAACTGCAGGAATCATTCTTAATAAAACTTTGAGTAAACTAATGATGAGTCTGCTTTAATTTATGATGTTGAATTTGAATGTTTTTAAATGCTTTGTTCTGATGTTGGCATTGAAGCAATTTAGGATTAGCATGCTGCATTGTCTCAACCTAAGTCAATAATCTGTAAATCAATCAGAATTAGTTGGGCAGACTATTGAATTTAAGATAAAATTGTAAATGTTGTTTTTGAGGTAAGCCAAGCCTAAATCTAAATATTACTTTTTGTAGGGGAAAAAAGTTAAAAAAAAACAGCTGTTTAAAAGCGAAACTGAAAAACATATTGTAAATAAGAGTTTATAGGTGATATTTTTACATCTTTTTAAAGACATTTTACAGGTATATTCACATTTGTTTGATAATTAGACCTAGTTAAGCAGTTTTCTGTTAGGTTGACATAATATAATCGGAATATTGTTATCGAGATGCACACAAAAATATTGGGATATTGTTTGCTCATAGAATATTTTTTTAAATGCAGTTTTTATTTGTAATACAAAAGGTCAATGGGTCCACAAATTGCAAAGTATGAGTAACTTGCCCACCAACTAGCTTCATCACATACTATGCGAGTGTTCAACCTATTGGAATGAACGGTACATGGTTTAAAATGACCCTGTCCTACACCATAAGTGCATATTTTACAGCGGTGTGAATAAAATAAATGAAATACTTCAAAACTCAGCACGCTTTCTTTGTGACCAGAGTAGCCGAAGTGAAACTTTACTCAACCAGAACAGTGAAGGTTACCGCTGACTTTTCACCATAAAAGCTGACGGATCACCACCATCGAACTTTTCCACCTGGAATGACAAATGGCGAGTGCACAGTCTGGAATGGTCCACTCCTGCAGACAGATAGACAAACGGACAGAGCAGCGAGAAGAAGAAGAGAATCTATAAGTCCTACGCGTGACCTCAGCGTGTCAGAGAGTCACGTGACAGACAAAGACTCTCTGGTTAAGGCTGGGCAATATGGCTAAACAGTAATATCACAATTTTCCTTGAGCCAGATCATGAATTCAATTATATCACTGTTCTTCTAGTCTAGGCTTTTTGAGAAAGTTCCTTCTTCACTGTCCATGGCTAAATCCAGCTGTCATAGCTGACTAGTGTTGCCAGAGAAGCAAGTGACCAAGCCTTGGAAAAAATAAACTTGTGACACAGCCTTTCATAGAAAAAGTTAATAAAATAAATAATTGTGTGTTTACGCAAAACAAGTGTTTATGATTTTGGTATATTTCATTAACATCTTAACATTAAAAATGACTTTTACACATGAAATATGCTTAAAAATCCATGTTTCAGTCATAAATCAATATATTTTTGTGAATGAAACTAAAAAAAAAAAAAGGCCAATGGTCTCTATGTAATGCAAAAGTGCAACCGAGGAACAAGCCCCCAAAAGATTCAACACCCAACTGTCAAAATTCACAAGCGAGTTTCCAAAAAAAAAAAAAGCAGCCCACAGTTATTATAGTAAAGCAGACTTGGCAACTCTGAGGCTGATCAATAAGAAAAAGAGTTGAGAAAAAGTAGTCTGCATTTGAAAAAACAGATGCATCAATTGGAGAAATGGGAAATTACAATATAATGATTTGATTAAAAAAAAAAACAGCTTGTCACAGAGATCATGATTTTCATTAATCAATTGTCATCACATTATTGCCCAGACTTTTAATTATCTGTGTTTACTCGCAACAATTACTCAACAATTTAAAAAAAGAGAGAGAGATTTAATGGGCCTATATTACACCATTTGTTGTCAATGTTATAGGGCAGTTCTCTCATCAATGTTATAGGATAGTTCTCTCATCAATGTTATAGGATAGTTCTCACATCAAAAGCTGAAATTCAAAAACACCTTGTTTCACCTTGTGATATCACCTAAAGGCCAATACCAGCCAGTCCCTAAATACTTTGACAGACACTTTACAAAGACGCAAGGGAAACAGTGACACGCTAAACAGGATAATATTGTAAATATGTAGTGTGAGGATTTCTTCTTAATGCTGTTCAGGTTTGAAGGAATTGATACATTCGTAATTGTTCAAAACCGAAGCAAGAGGCAAAAAAAAATTTAAAAATCTATCAGCTATGTCCGTCAACTTCAATGTTTTAAACGATTATATAAAAAAAAAAAAGTTTAAATATAGGGGGTGGGGGAGATGAGCGACTGTTTGAGATTGGATCGCCCCAATTTTGGACGACGAAGTGATTGGCTCTGTGTTTGGATCTTTAGATCCTTCAGCATTCAGATAGAATGTAGGAGAGGCAGGCAAGGCCAATACAGGAACTGTTTATAAAATCTATACCCCTTTACTAACATTCTTCGTTGTTCCAGCCTTTGAATAGTCAGACTTTGAAGCTACAGCTATTGTTTTAGCCTAATTTAATCATTTAATTGCTTGGTGTTTAAGAAATTATAATATCTTTGTTTCACTCTCATCGTAACAAAAGGTCAACTATGCCCAAACAAAGTTGAGCCCTTGTTTATGCTCCAGAGAAAAAATGTTTAGTTGAGGCCATTTCACCAGTGGCTGTTATGTATTTACCCTGTATGTGAAGATCTTAATATGCGGAAAAATTATGAGCTGATTGTAACTTGTTGTCTGCTTTGTGTCATTTAAATGGGAATGAACAGACCGGAAAAGACTATATTCAGACTGGAACTAGCCTAGCTGCAGTGTGAAAAGGGCCTATTGCGCAGTTGGCTTTTCAACTCCAGAAAGTTACACGAAGCCACCATAAACTTTAAAAAATATCTAAAAAAAATCTTTTAAAAAACACACAAAACACTGCGGGTGCCCCGTCTGAAAAGGTCCACTCCAGCTGACAGACAGACAAACGGACAGTGGAGCGAGAAGAAGAAGAGAATCCATAAGTCCTCGACGTGACCTCAGCGTGTCAGAGAGTCACGTGACAGACAAAGACTCTCTAATTAACTGAGAAAACCGGAGAAGGCGCGCTGTAATGAGGCACCATGCTGGACCGGCCTCCAGTGAGCCACCCGGCCCATATGCAAGGCCAGCATCGCAAGAATTTACATACTGCAGGTCAATTGAACATATGCACACTCAAAACTGACTAATGACTTCCACTAGCACTCTGATTCGGATTGGCCGCCCGCTCGCACTATAGAACACTAATGAGCAGAACATTGGGGAGGTGTGTGACGGCAAACATTAATATATGTATCCAGACAGGGGTTCAATTTCAGACCTAATTTCTAGGGAAAAGGGTGCAAGTGCAACATTTCCACAGGAGCAACTTAAGCAGCGCTAGCTAATGTGGCACATATGGTTCTATTAAGATACATAGAGCGGTGGGGCAATGCAAAAACAATTACAAGTTCACTTCTATGTATGCATTCGCTCATTGCAGTAGCTACAAATCTACTTTATGTTAGTTGTTTTGACTTCAAATGGTCATAGAATAGAGAAGAATTAGAATGAAAACAAAGGGAAGCATTCATATAGTATTTGCATGTGTTGTGAATTATTATTTGTGATTAGGTGACAGGCCAGTAATATTTGATTCAGATGGAGAGGCTATTAAGAAAAAACTCTTGCCCACCATCTGTAAGACATCATCACAATGTTAAAACAACCTATTGCTTCTTGGTAGATGTGAGTCACTATTGTTTAATTAATGTTGAAAAAGTTATTTACAATTGCAATTGTTGGCAAAAAACATCTATTGAACTTTTTTAACTGTAATCAAATCTGCAAAGATTACAAGTAGCAAACATATTCACAACATTCTATAGGCCAGGGGTGTCCAAACTTTTTCCAAAGGGGGCCATATTTTGAAACATAAAATCTACTTTTCTGACTTTTAATGTTTCAACATTTAAATTGATTCATGCATGTTTGAGTCATTTTGTATTGTTCTGCAGCAAATGGCTGAGAGCTCAGAAAATCCATCGTTTCACCTTCCACCTATCCCCGCCTATTTGTATTTACTTGAGATTAGTCAAAACAATCAGATTCCAAGTACACATATGGCTATCAAAATGGTCATTTAGCCACATTTCTCTGCTCCAAAATTTGTAATTCAAAATTTGCTGCTTACTAAAGTTAAGTTTTGCAATGAAGAGGCGGGGCCTATCAGTTCTGCAGCTTTGAACAGGAAGTCAATGCACCTGTTTCTATTGCCAAGCCATTTTAGATCAATTTTATGTTTTACAATAAGAAAATCTAAATTACTGCTCTACATATGTTCTAGTTTATTATTAAATACACAGAAAAAACACAATGGCCCCCTTTTAAGGCATTACTCAATAAATGTAGGTTTATTGCACATCAAAATGTTTGTTATTTCAATTATGAAAGCAAAACTGTTCAAACTTCACAATAAACTGTATACTTGTGAATGTGAATTTGAGCCAATTTAGCAGGAAGTCTGAGCGCCTACAAAAAATGGTCTAAGGGCCGCAGTTGGCCCCCAGGTCACACTTTGGACACGTCTGCTATAGGCAAATTATATTTAATACGGATGGAAGCTAAAATAAATTGTGTTTTTTGGCATTTTTGTTGTAAAATCAAAAAGGTGATGAATCTTTGTACAAACTGAAATAATCAGAGTGAAAATGTATGGCATTGTAGATAATTTATACAGTACAATAGAATAAAAACGGCTCCTGCCCATTCATGTTACCTATGTCATGCATCTGCAGACACAAGCACAGCAACACCCACTCAGATCATGTTTGCCTGCTATCTTTCGCCTTGCAAACATAGTCAACACACAACCAGGTATAGGCCGACATTTCCTAGTCTGATGTTATCCTTTACAATTGAAATCAAGACTTTAAGCTGGCCTATTATGAGTTTGTAACAATGCTGTGACAATGTTCTCTCATCATTGGTTTACTCAAGGTTGTATTTGCTTGTTTGAGTAACCTGGCAACTAAACACAACTTCAAAAATGGCTAAAACAATCTTTTAGAAATAGTTGGGATAGCATTCGTAAATTGAAATTATTATCTCTTTTCTTACTTCACAGGTATTGTATCCCTTTTTCACCAAATCTTTTTCTGCACTATGCATTGGTTTCAGTATATCTAATAATTATCTTTTTCTCACTTCCAGCAGTACGGTTTCATTTCTGCGGGAAAGTTTTGACAATTTATCACCACCTATAGAATAATTTTGTACAAGTTCTCTCAATGCGCTCTCAGGATAAAAGTCCACAGCCTATTGAATCCTTCCATTCTCGCAAAATAGCAGTAACTTTGTGAAGTAAAAAAGCACAGAACAGTGCATGGGGCCTTCTTCTCTCTCCCTAAAGCCCTGTCGGTGCTCTCAAACTTAGTTCAGACGTGTTAAGCAGCAGTTGACAGAGCAGCTGACCAGCAGGGAGAAGCGCAGTGTCCGGTAAAGTGGCCGTATCTGTCTTTGTGCCGCACATTTACTCCCAAACAGCTGATGCCCGCTACCTGTTAGGCCACCCATACACTATTTAAGTGTCCTCACAGCACCCCGCGGCCCAGACTGCGTGGGTGCTCAGCAGGGGTCTGTCGCAATCTGTGTGGGTGTCAGTGTACGTGGCCGCTCATGTGTACGTAAGTGTAGGAGAGAAAGGGCTTGTGTTTTCAGGGGGGGGCGACCGAGGAGTTGGAAGGTGTTAAAAGTAAGAGTGCAGTAGTGATGGGGGGTGCCTCTTATTTGGCTGGGTGTAAAAAAATGCCCCCAGGTCTCCTGATGGAAGAGACAGGTATTAGCTCTGAGACCTGGATAGTCCCAGCTTGCCATTAGTTTCCTCTCCAGCTGCACCAGGATCCGGACTATGAATCTGCCATGGCTGGTCATTCATCAGTTTCACAGTCCGCACCAGCACACACACACATTCCAATAACAACAGTGAAATAGTGAGTAAGAGACAGCCACTGCAAAGAGCTATAGACGCGAGTCCAAGTGTGAGAAAAATATCATGTCATACAGGGACTTTTACTGCCGCGATAGCCACTACATACACTTTCTCCAGTCAATGGTGGGCACAGTACGAATCATGCATGAGCACAGCGGAGATGCTAGCTTACGGCTGCTTGTGTACATGTGCACAGAAAGGTGATGAGACGTGATATAAATTAAGTGCAGGTTTTGAGCGCGGCCGATTCGCACAGTTGAGCTGCAGCCCCAGTCCCACAGAGTGATGTGGAACTTCCTGTCAAACAGGAAGCCCTTAAATGTTGGTCTGAGAGTTATGGAATGGCCTGTGGAAACATATTTGGGGAGGTCACATCCAAAGGTCAACACGCCAAGACTTTCCATGTCAGGTCTTGTCTCCCTAGACCTCGCAAGTGTTTTTAGTTCTGCTGCTTTGATTTAATTACAATGTTTTATGGTCGCAAATCAACCCACGGACGTTTGCCTGATATTTTCTGACAACTCAATTTTTTTGGTAACTTTTTCTTATGTTCTTGGGAATCTCTCTGAAAGACAAAAGAAAATGGGAGAAGGAAATGGAAATCGAGTGTGGTGCCCTGATGAATGAAGGCCACAGCTCTGTCATGTAGTGTGTATGCTAACTCAAAAGGAAGGACAGGTCCTAGCGATGCGGTCGCTTGGGTTGATGTGACCAGGACATGGCCATGGCAGCAGTGAAAGCCCGCTTGAGCCATAGTGACACGTCGTCTCCATCCATCTTCAGTCTGAAACATTTTACGCTAACTGACAGAGCGTGGCGCTTGCTTACCCACCTCCCAAAGGAAATAGTCCAGACTGGTGTCTTCTTGACATGCACTAAAGAGTGAGCAGTCCAGAGGTCCAGAGGGGCATTGTGCATTCAGTCCAAGACGAAAGGTTAGATCCTCACAAAAGAAAGACCACTTCAGGATGTATTGTTGAGAGTGACAATGACTTTTTTTTCTCCTGCTGTGTTACTCAAGCAAATAAACAATTCAGTCAGCCCTTTTACATGTTTTTGTTGTGCTGATTTTGTGCAGCCACAGAACCCAGGTGGAAAAGCAAAAGGGTTTTATTCAAAAGCTCTTTTAATCAGATCAACACATTCTGAAATATAATATAAGAAAGATATGCTTTGTGGAGCAAAGATCTACAACCACGCATTCTTCACGTGAAAATATACTTGAATAAACAATTTTATGAACAGTGAAAATCTTAAAACAAATTAATTGACAGATGTATTTTAATTCTGTATCAGTAAATGACAATATTGACAAAAATATGAATATTGAGTATATTGTTCATAGTACAAAAAAAAAAAAAATAGAAATAGAAGTGATTTGATTAATTAATGACATTTCGCAATCGGCAATATTTAAATACAAACTTAAATAACTTTAAAAGTGTTGGAATTAGTTCTATTTATTGACTTTCTTAAATTTTGTCTTAAACAAGTACTTTTTCAATTTTAATGAAGAGTGTTTTTTTGATTTCAGTGTACAAGCTATTTTCTTGATTCTATTAAAATCAGATATTTTATGCTTGTTTCATTTAAAAAAAACATTAATTATCATTGATGAACATGTCACTATTAAATGTTTTTGTTTTTTTTTCTGTTAAGGTAATTTTTCTGTTGACAGATTATTTTAATCTGAATATTGTTATCAAGACATTAAAGAAAATTTGTCATTATAGCACAGTATAGATATATTCATAAGTATTTTATCCTTTTTTCCACTTACACACTTCTGACTTTGTACAGAATGATCTTATGTTTACAATATACAAAAATACCAAAATAATATCTGAAACCCACCAAAACAATAATATTTTGGTGCGGCTGTTGGGTGGACGCTGACATGGTGAATTTTGAGCTCATATCCTGTATCTCGGTCAGGTACCAAAGAAAAAGGGGGAGGCAGAAAAGGAGAATTGAGCAGTGGCTGTAGTAATAAATCACAGGATCGCTGGTGACATTCATACAATACGGATACAGTGTTAACTCAATGAGTCGGACAGCCCTAGCCTGTTCCTCCATCCTGACCTTGCCTCCCTGTCGTAATCAATCATGTTGGCACGGCACACACGCACCTTATTTATTATTACTGTGGACCCGCATGTACAGTAAACAATGAGTAGAATACATTGGAAAGAGTGAGAGAGAGAGGGGGGTCGGGGGGTGCTATTATAAGAGAGGAGCTAAAGGTCCTATGAAATAACCGCGGGGCATGTGTGTCCGGCTGGCTGCTTAAAACACTGAGCAGGACGTAGGGAGCATGCAGCGTGGCTAAGCGTCGTCGCAGAGCAAAGCAGTGACCAATGCTAACTGGAGATTAAAAAAATGTGGTGTTGCAAGTTCAAATTTAGAAGTATTGCTTCTGTCAGAAAAAAAGAAAAATATTTAGATTTTGGTGATGCGAAATATAAAAAAAAAAAACTTGATATAAATGTGTTCTTTCCATTTTATGTTCACTCAATGAGGTATTTCAGCAATTTTAACAATTCTGGTTAAATATATTTAAAGATATAATATGAAGTTTTGTCTGTTGCATAAATGTAAAAAAAATATACATACAACTCCAAAATTGCAAACAACAAAAATGCAAAATTACAAGTTATTTTTGCAAAGTAAATTTGATTGAAAATAGGCTGACATTTTAAACCAAAATCAGGCATAAAATTAGAATGTGTCAACGTCTTGTCAAGTACAAGATTGGAAAGCAATTTGATAATAATAAGAAAAAGTATATTTTAGTGAAGAGGTCTCCCCTTAATTTGAAATCGGTTATCAAAGAAGTGTTGCACATTCTACACATGGGTTTCAGGAATATTATATTGTGAATGAGGAAAAGGTCTCAAAATGTTAAATATAAGCCTTAAAGATATGTGTCCGATTATGTAATATTTGTGGACATTTGCCTAAACTAACTTATTCAAGTTAATCAACCTGAAAGCATGTGTTCTATCAACTTATAATAGTTAAAAGACAAAAACATTACATAACACGTTTCGCTAAAGCTCTCATTTTCCATTTCTTGTGCTTTGAGATTAGTAGCCAAACGTCTGACTCCATTCAAACAGTTTTCGCGGCGCTGGGCTCTTTTCATTCACGTCCCCCACCATCACATTAAGAAGCCGTCAGACAGATGTCATCGCAATCGCATGCCTTTTGACTGTTCTCCCTTTAGAGTTAATGTAATTTTACTTCTGTTATTCTCAGGTAGCAGGTGTATATCCGGAGTGACAAACCGTTTCCTTTGTAGGACTAATAGCTTCTAAAGTCAGTGTAAATTAACAATGACCCGACGCCATGCCTTGCCGTAACACCAGGCATAACAATCCAGCAAAGGCGGCCAAGCCAGTCAGCGCGGTGCAGTCCCATATGCAGCCCATGCAGGGGGCCTGTCTTGGCAAACGAACCCGGGCCCCTGAACTCGTCATGAAGGATGGCTGGCTACGAGGAGGGCCGAGGGGGAGGCACTTTAAAACACATACCATATGCAGTTAGGAAGAGCCTCATTTATCAGCTCCAGGAAAATTCCAGGGTTTTTACACCTCGGACCCCCCAGCACTTTCTCTCTCTCCCCCAGGGGCCAGCCACCTCCTAACTGTACAGCGCACATGACAAGTCCGACTCCAGACCTGGCTCTAAGTGCACACCACATCTCTGATTTGTCCCCGTGTTGGAATAACAAGGAATTGATTCGGCAGGTAATGTACTGACAGTGTGTGAGCGGGTGAGAAATATCCGACAAAATGCATTCAGTATAAAAAATGTTACTTGTCACAGCATCTTTTCTTTTGTGAATCGTACAAAACGGAGTAAAAAGGGTGACTAACACGGCAATAAAATACATCCAGCTCAATTTCTAGCTCTGAATAAAGACGTAGGATTTGTATTTACCTTTGAAATCTTTTTATTCAGGGTAGTCAGTCATGGTTTTGTTATTCTTCACACACAAGTCAGGCAACCTAAACAGTTGAGAAAGACAGAATGACACTTAATACAACAGTATATGGACCAATCAAAAAGAGAAACATTAGCACAACCTTTATGAACTTGGAATTATTATTTGATTTTCCAACATAGATAACTTGGCACCCCAATTGGGATGTTCACACAGCTAGAACTGGCTTAACCTTAACTCATACAACCTAACTTTATACAAAGCTCATGTTAGATTTTGGCTTGTTTCTTAATATGTCTTTAAACAAGATTTTTCAAAACTGTTGAAAATTAGTTGCTCAAATTTCCAGTTACCATAATGTTCTACAAAACTTTTAGAAAGTGGATCTAGGTCACCACATGGGTCCAAGATTTGATTTATTCTGTAACATTGCGAGACAGGGCTAAAATAAAAGATTCAAACCCACGAGAGTAATTGTTTGATGGGCCTGTTGGGGTCTCAAAGGTCAAGAAATAGGTCAGAGATTCACAATTGGGGAATGTTATTATAACATATTGTACAAATTGTCACAAATATTAAAGATTTAGACACTATGTAAGTAGCATGAACAGGTTTTGTAACTATTTGAACGAGGAGTTAGGATTAAAGGAAAAAAAGTGTTAAGATTGCAATGTAGAGTTCAAGAACAGCAGGGGGAGAAAAATGAATGAAGATCATAATTTTAAAGTACATTGAAAAAATAATTCTGGTCCTTATTAAAGGTAGTATATATTTTAATCAGATGTAATCATTTTTTTATTGTTATTAAAATGTACACATATATTTGACTAATAATGACACCAACCGCCTGAAATTTAAATGTGTGTATTTTATTTGTTTAACGCTTACACCAAAAATTGTGTAAATGCAACAATCTACTTATTGCTCCAGAAAGTAGAGCCAAACACCTCAGTTCAATTAGTGTCAGTGTATCTTGCCAAAGCCTGATTCTTTCTAATCTCAGAAGCTAAGCATGATGGCCTGGGCAGTACTTGGATGGGAGACCTCTGGAGGAACTAAAGGAATCACAGTGAGACAAACAGAAGAAACACTTGTTGGATATAATCATTATTTATAAATGTTGTTTACTAATCAAGAAGTGAACATTTTCTTTAATTAAACTTTACATGAAAAGTTTAACTGAATTTAATAACATTTATTGTTTGCAATTTACATATCATGGAAAATTTGAGTAAATTCAACTTTTTTTTTTTCCAGTGTAGACCTAAAAATGGAGTTAGAACCAGTTGCTCCTCACACCAGCGTTGGAAGTTTTAAAGTATGAAAAATGAAGTGTTTTGATCATGTTTTATTAAGTCTTCTAAGTGTAAAGTAACAAATATTTTTTCTCCAATATGTTGCCCTTATTGCAGAAGTTGCTTGGGTCATAGTTAGGTGTTAAGGGGTTAAAATCACAGATGGAGGGTGTAGCAGCGCTCCGGGGGTGGGGCACTGTTTATGAAAGAAAACAAACTTGCCATATGCATATTTGTCGAGTCAAAGCATTTACTATCTATCTAGTACAGACTCCTCAATTAGCTTTTTTTCCAGGTGATTTTTTGGACAGAGGTGTTTATGCATTACCTGCCACTAATTTAATATTTTAATAATAAAATTGTGCAGGACTTTTGTGAACAATGAATTGCAAAAGACTCTGCAAAGCACCAATTAAATATTTGGAAAATTGGGCCAAATCAGATTGCTTAAGGCAAGACTCTACAGGCAAAACTTTTTGCTTTCATTTGGTCAGTTTACTCTCTCAGTCTTTCATGTGGAAACAACAAAATTGTCCAAACAGCTCTTAAAGATTTGGATCCCCTTCCATAGGGTTCATATTTTATTATATATTCTTTGTAGTAATTTTATCAGCCATTTAGAAGGCTAAAACACTGTCGATATGCAAAAGTTTCCAACTCAATGTTGATACTAAAGAATAGAATGTATTCTCAATGCTGAATTTGATAATAAAATCATCAATCAAAGATTTTAGATTCATTCTAAACATAATGCTTTTCTTTATTACTTTCTTTCCTAAGATGTAATAAATTCAAGGTAATTCTAAACTGTTAAAAGATTAATGTGATTATTTTTTAAGAACCATACTGTCTCAAATTAGTAACTAGGTTCAATACTAGTCTAATAGTGAGTTCCAGGCAACTGAGAAAAGAGATATTTCCCACTTCCCACTTGTAAAAATGTGTTGAAACGCCACTCGAACTGGTAAATTTCAAACTGGAACCTAGTTGAGGAGTCCCACTTTACGTACAAATCAACAATCACCAAAAAGTGAATCTAAGGAGTTTAACTGCCACAAAACAATATAAACGATGGTTACAAGTTATTTAACATTACTTTTGTTTACCCATAATGTTTACATACAAGTTGAGTCAGTTGGAATTGGTTATCTGAGCTCCGATACTTTTGACAACTCTAATACAAATTCACAAGACCCCAAAAAGCTATTTCTTTTACATTAACTAACATATGTACTTATGGTCTTTCCCGCTAGCGTTTAGAATAACAAAGTCTCTTTATTATTTGGAGCAGTGCTCTTCTCATTGTAACGTTTTTAACATGTTTTCCACCACAGCTGACTGTTCACTGTCTGATCTTCCAAATATTTATTCATTTTAAACTGATTTAGTGAAAACCTTATAGAAATGAACTGAAATGTTCATAGGTACATAAGTTTGCTATTTGAATATCCAAGCGTACACCCTACAGACACGTTCACTTCCTGTTCAGTTCATTTCTATGGGGTTTTTGCTATCTCAGTCCAAAACAAAAAAATACTATAACATCAGACAGAGAACAGTGAGTTGTGTATAGTGTTTTTAACAACATGTTAACAACATGTTAAAGACCTTACAAAACAGGGAGATACTTCACCAAAAGACACTTCTATGTTTGTAAAAAGATGTGTTTGCCTGTCAGTGCTAGTGCTAATGCTTGACAATTTATATAAACAACTTCCTTGCACAAAGTCAATTCATCATTTGTCTGAATACAAAATAAAACAAGTTTCCCTCCAAAGCCAGTGTCTTTTTAGTGACTTAGTTAAATCTCCTCAGCTTCTTGTAAAGTCCGTCAAGCGCGTCTGTCTCTTTTGCCCTTGTCCTCTCCTTCCTGTCCAAACTCCTCTTCGCAGTTGGACATCATCTGGCCCGTGAATGGCACATTGTTATAGGGCTTTCCCTCTGTGGCCGCGCGAGCAGATGCCACGAGCTAACGCTACAGCGCTCCCTGCACCAAGGTTGGTAAGCACTCACGCATTCAGGCACCAGGCACGCCGTAAATTACATCCTGCCAGCACACAAACACCGAGGAGCCTTAGCCATAGCGTCCATGCACTGTAAAAAAGGACAGGCTGTCGAAAAAGTGAAATAGACATAGAGGCTTTAATTTGGCCTTCAAGATAATCTTCTTCACTGTTTGTTGACAAATACTATTAGCTAAGCATTGATATGGGAAAAATATTTTATTTTGTAATAAACAGTATTGTAGACACATTTTTATGTGTATTTAGTAAGGGTGTAGTCTTTCAGTCACTTACACTTACAAATGCAGCCCTAAAAAACCAATCAATCAGTCGATGGTGTTGTAGTCAACCAAAATGTATTTTATTTTGATTATTAAAGGAACAAGCAACAAAAAGGAGTGAATCTGTTGAAGACTTTAGAACCACTGATCTAATCTGCCTTTTTATGTTTAAACACAGTGCATCCAATTTCTACAATGTTTTTCTATGAACTCCCTTGGATTTTTTAGTTTTTTCAGGCAAAGTTGGGTCCAATAAATGGTCAGAACAAAAAAAGACTTTTTAGCTTCAGAGCTTTAGATTACCCCTTTTAGTCAACTAATTGGACGATGGGACATGTGTTTAGTTGACCAAATTACTACACCCCTATTTTCTAAAAAATTAAAAGGCAAACATATTTGCATTGTTCTCTTTTGTAAACAAGCTCTTGCAAACAATTAGTCTACTTATATTCTAGAACAAAGCAAAGTATCATAAAGTACACATGACAGTCATGTGTTTCCCATCTACTGACAGCAAAGGAAATTCTACAAGGGAATTAATCAAATGGATCTTACCCAGGACTATGGAATTGCTCAAAATTCTAGATTAATGAATTTACCTATACGAAACCTATACTATATCACAAATCAGGGAGATTAGTTCTCAGAGGAGTAAGAATAGTATCTTAGAGACAGAACTCCAGCTGTGTTTTTGATGAGGAAGCAAGGTTACAATATAGTTAAACACTCAAGTCAATTTGGCATGTGACCTTTAATTACAATATTAGAAAAAAATACATAAATAACAAATCTATATTGTAATTTACATTGTGTTAATATAAAACAAGTTGATCTAAAATGGCTTAGAAATATAAACAAGTCTTAAGACTCCCTGTTTCAAACTAGTTATGTTAACAAACAGCAGAACTGACAATCATAGTTCTAACTAAGCTCCACCTCTTCACTGTGAAATGTGCATAAGCAGCACAAATTCACTTACCTTTATTATCTGATTAACATTGAAGAAAACTGGTTAAAAACTGTTATAATAGTAAGCTCTACTTAAAAAATGTCTTTCTTATCCCAGTGGACTTTCAACTAGGGCCCAAAAATCATGAATTATTGCTGGAAAATGCATATCCGTATAGGAAAAAAATGTAGGGAAAAAAAAGTATGAATCTGACAGAAATTTTTGAACTGAAGAAGATTCATATTCAGAATTAAACATAATGTTTTCATTTATAATATTAAGATGCAAATATAGAGACTGAAATTAAGAATTTGTCATTAGAATTATCAGAGGCCAGGGAAAATTTTCATAAACCTTAGTATAGAATTATTTATGTCTTCAGTTGTGGTTCAAATAAAGCCTCAAGATCTCAGAAGGTGAATCTGTCAAAAACGTATTGAATGTAGAGGATCATGTGGTACAATTTTTATTGTTCTGGGAGGAGATCAAACATGTAACAGAGCATTTTATACTGTTGTTAAACTGTTTATAGACATGAGCTTAAACTGATTGCTTTTGATTGGAAGAATGCTCAGACGTACTGTATGTGAGTGGATACGACAGATGTCAGTGGACGTCCCATTGGAAAATATAGCGTATGTTCAGAAGGGCAAACAACACAGATGAAAATATTTGGACGTCTTGTGTAGTTGGGTGTCTTAGTTCTAACATGGTGCTTTTGCGTAGGGCTGGCTAATATAACATTGCATCATATATCGTAATTGGGCGTGTACTACAGCGGGCTTGGGCTCTAAGAAACAACCAGCACAAATAAGAGAGTCATGTGCGGCTCATTCTGCTTTTTGATTGGATAATCCTCCTAAAACCCAAAACTCATTTAAACATCAACAAATGAACATCATGTCCAATGTGTTTCAAATCAGGAATAACAGCCATTACAATAACTTTCAGTAATATAATACTACATTTAAAGATGTTTAAGATATAATACAATATTTTAAGTTAATATTTGACGCAAGGTCAAAGAAGGAGAAAGTATAGGCCTACAGTCTGCTCTTTCACCATCCGCTTCTGTTAATTGAACGACTGGCTTACTGTTTTTTTGGGAACCGTCTGCAGTCCCGAGATACCTGACCTAGTAGCTGGAGTGAAAAGAAAGTGAGTGAAGGCACTAGGTAGCGCCAGCCTGGCCATACCATGGTTTACCATGGTTCTTCATGTGCTATACCTGCAGTACGAGCTCATGCAGTCGAGGAGGAGGTACAGAGGTCTTTTGTGTAAGAGTAACAGATATAAAAACTTGTTTATACCTCAGTTGATAAAACTGATTAATAATAAGAACTGACTGTGAAGAGAATTGAGCCCAAGTGACTGCACATACTGTAAATCAGGGTCCCCAACCACCGGTCCGGGCCCAAAACCGGTCCGCGGCCATCTGCTACCGGGCCCCAGAGGATTCTTCAATATTTATTTATTTTTATTTTATAGTCTATTACTACTTCCTTGTACTTTACTATGACACTATGGTGCAACTTAATCCAAGAAACAGCAAATTCAAGCAATAAGCAAACTAAAAATATGCACAATAAATGGTGTTTACATTTTACATTGTTGTTGTCGCGCTACCAACCTCGACTGGTCCCTGGAAAGAAACTTGTGACTGTACCGGTCCTTACAAGAAAAAGGTTGGGGACAACTGCTGTAATGATTAGGTGTATGTACTTTATGTATGTGCCTACTGTTTCATTTTATGTCATGTCTTGTTATGTTTGCTACTGACCCCTGACTCAAATTTAAATTGCTCCGCAAAGACACAGAAAATAAAAAGAACCTTGAACCTTTCCATTTCACTATTTGACACAGTCATGTTCAAATACAAACCATTTCCCCCACCTACTTCTCTTATTGGTCAGCCTAGTTCTGCTCTGAGTGACAGCTGGATTTACCCATCACAGTGGAATGTGAGCATTCTCAGAAAAAGCAGACTGCTGTAAAACTATGATAAAAAAAATAAAAATAAAAAAAAAAAAAATAATAATAATAATAAAAAAATAGACTGAAATCCCCACCAAAACTACAATCTTTTCTACATATATTTCTTAATTTATTTAACGGCAGTCTCATCGTACACTTACAGCCACTACAGTTTATTCCAAAACCTCTAAGTCTATGCCTTCTTTCCTTCAGAAAAAAAATCTTGGGAGAAAGCGTCCCATGCAGGCAGCAGAGGAAGTGTCCCGGAGAGGAGCTCAGGTCTGGACAGCTGGGCTTTGAACTTCTTACCCCGCTGCTCCAGGGGTCAACAGCTCGGTGGACGCAGAGGTCAGGACGCACTAAGAGGCTGAAGCTCCCTCACTTGTTTAGACGGAGTCCCAATGGCGTTATTACCTCAGCAGGCTGGAGGTGAGACTATCAGAGGGATCAGGTGAAGCATACGGCAGGAATAACATGCTACATTTTACAGTTTACAGCCAGCTCTTAAATACTCTTGATAGGTTACATGTCCGCTCTTCCCCTGGACGCTCAGAAGTAATAGAATTTGAGAGGTGACTGCATTTGTTTTGCATGTAGTAGTGGTGAGAGGAGGAAAAAGTAAATGGGATGAAAATATGCACTGACAAATAAGTGAAAATATAGAATTTCAACAGAATTTTTTCCCTCAGGTCTCTATTGGTATGTTAGACGTGGAATAGGAAATGAACCAATCAGAGGACAGTGCCAATGCAGCAAAGACCAAGGGTAAAAGTGGTGCAAGTACAAAAAGTAATGTCCTTTGCATAGATTTTAAAATGGTTTGTATTTTGTAAAGTGTCACAAAACGCTAGCCACAAACAAACAGATTTTGCAATAAATATTTATCTCTAGGTGGTAGCTGCTCTGATCGGCTGTGTCAAAGTACTTACAATCTGACAAATAGTTTCAATAGAGTACCTAAAGTGACACCATGCAACTTTTCACTTTTTGAAGGTGAAAAATCAATTAAATGATTTGACATATAAAAAAAAAAACCTTTAAAAGCATACTTTAGAACATTCTTAACTTGGATAAATATGCTCAATGCTTAATTTTGATATCAAAACAAACCAGAAGAGGCTAATTAATACTACAATTTGTGACCATGCAATAAAGACATCTAAATTCAAAACCATGTTTTTATTTTTTTAAATCACATATTATGCAAATTGACTTATGGAAGTTTTATTCCTGTTCTAATATTGCTTCCACATCCAAAACATAGCTTAAGTGTCACAGTAGCAGAGTGGTTAGAGCCTGGCTTATCAATAAGGAGATCATGGGTTTGACTGCAGGGTCGGACAATATAACATCTCACTATAACTCTCTGAACGGAGATTTCATGTTCTGGTTGGTTACCGTGGGTTCTCTCCAGGTACACGACTTGTTCCCACCTCCAAAAAAAAAACGCAAATTTCCCCAGTGAATGAATGAGAGTATGAAAGATTGTCTGTCTCTAACCCTGTGACAAGTTAACCACTGTCCCAGGGTGTTCCCCCATCTAAGGCTCAAAGTAACTTCATGGACTTGGATCTTAGTTTCTGAGATCCAAGTCAATAAGCTAACTAGACTTGAGCATTTTTACAAATCATGCAAGATTCATTTGATTGTTTCCCTTGCGTTATTTGTTTTGCAGTCAGTAGATGGACACTGACTCAATTTCTAATGTCAGAAACATAGACGTGTACTTTATTAGACTTTAAGAGCACGTGTCACATGTTCTGATTAGTCCATAAAAATCTGGCCTAAATTCTTAGGCTTGTACTAGCTTAAAGGATATAAAATATGACTAGAAAACTATTGCTATGCAGCTCGTGTTGTACAAAAGACACATTTTTTATTCTATCTAATTGCACACATATTGTAAAAGCAACAAGAATTGGGAAATTAAATACATTTTAGAAAAAATGTTTACTTTTGTAATAGATGAAGTTCAGCTAAATTTGAAAAACAAAATATTTTTCCAATCTAAACAGAAAATCAAAGGAGATATAGAGTATGACATGCTTAGTTGCGCAACAAGTTTTCTTAGTCACACGATACAGTGTTTTTCTTAGTTCCTTTTCCAATAAAGATTTTCATTCATTCCTTCAAAGCCGAGTTCAATATTCTATTTACCTGTGTATTAGCTGACAACTCTTTCTCTTCAGCCAACCTTTGAGTAAACCACCTCTTTAAACACTAACTATGCCTGCTTTACAACTGCAACACACTAGTCTCTCCAAATCCATCTAATACCCTTTTTAGCACAAAACCATTCTGCACAAATGAACAGTTATAACCAAATTGTCAGTGTAAGAGACAAAACTCCAAACCAAATCAGTGAGCTAAGCCGCAGCAAGTATCACTATAGATCTAAGGCAAGGCACAATAAAGCCTGATTTGTTATGGTCTTGGGAAATACATGGCTCAAAATCCAATCAAACACATCACCATAGTCTATTTGAGGAAGAATCATCCTCTGCTACAGACAATATTTACACTCTCAAATCCCACGTCTAGTCCGCGGATGCACAGTGGCTTGCTAAGATATATGGGTTACTTTATTCATAGCACTTCAATTACAAAATCATGTATTGGGGGAAGAATAAATTAATAATAAAACCCCCTATCTGAACTTCTAATATTTTGCTTGGCGAAGGGAAACGAATTACCCTTTTCAGAACTGATGATGTATTACTAGCGTTTGATCCTTAGAGGTTTGGCCATGCTCACATTCATTACTTTCAAGTGCTGAGGTGTATCTGCAATTAGAAGCACCTTGCAGTGGATTTCTGACACTCCCGCAGACTTGAAACACCAGATCATAGAATCATCACAGCATTATACTGCAGGAGAGGGGACGCGTTCTCCTTCCAATAAGGCCGCAGATATGGGGGCTGGGGGGTGCGGGCTTAATTTAACCATGTGCCCGTAAGTGAGGAGAGCCGGTAAGCAAATGAGGACCTTTCATTAAATCAAAGGTGATTTTTGTTCTGCTAATGGGCGCCCCAAAATCTAGTGCAGCGGCGAAGCATGTGATCATTCTCTGTGGAGCCTCTGTACGGCTACAGACCGGTCAGGGCTATTCTTATTACAGTATGCATAATGTAATGAGCGCGCCTGTTTCATTTAATCACACTGAGTGGACTGTGTTAGTGTTTCTTTGAAATGGCAAAGCCATACAAGCCGCGGCCCAATAAGAAAGGGAATAAATAATACAATCACTCAGTCGCCTTGTACACTTAATGCACTTGCTATTTCTCAACGGCGCCCGTTTACATGGCATGGTGCATTCAGCGCTGACTTGTCTTGTTTTTTCCCACTGAAGAGCTTAATTCTATATGAATGCCCAACTCTCAAATGTCTTTACAATTAGGGCCCTCAAGAAGCAGTATCTTCTTTAGCGGTCCAGCTATTGGTGGTGACAGGGCCAGAATGGTCACCGCGGCGACACACCTCAGAGAGGCGAAGGAAGTTTGGCCAAAAAACACGCTGAGCCATTATGTTAAAGTAAACGACAGCACTTCCTAATGTCATTTGGCAGTGCTAGCGCTCAGCAATTAGGGCCTCTCTTAATGCGACGCTGGGAGCATTTCTCCTCAAGGTTAGCGCCTCATTTCCCCACGATGGGTCTGCCGGGCCGCACCAGATGCATTGTGGGAGCTGGGGGCGAGAGTTAGGACAGGTGTCCGCCACCTTGGATATCTCCCCTCGCAGCTGGCACCAGCTGGCACCCCCAGTGCCCCATCCGGACGGTCTGCTCAGCCTTCTCCAGTGAGGGAGGGGCCGGGCGGAGGGAGGGGGGCATGTCAAGGGCAGACCTGGTACAAGCTCACTCACAGGGCACCCATGCCATGACATGACCTGGCCACTAGGGGACCTGCCAGCAGTGAGGGGTAGGAGTAATGTGGTGCGGCCGGCTCCAGCGTCCCTAATGGAGCGGCAATGATGAGCCCAGCAGTGCCAGAGGGTCAGAGGCAGCCCTCTCCCACCAGAGAGCCCTGTGTCATGTCTGAAGGTGGTCTCCACGGAAACGCACCAGCCGTTTGGCCCAAAGGTAAATGGGGAAAGAATTTTAAAATTACACTAGTCAGTATTATCTATTTCAATATGCTTTAAACCACCACTGCACCGGTGTAAGCAGCACCTCCATTAATATTCTACAACACACTGCAGCCTTTTTAGACCATTTGGCGGTTAATAATACTTCTTTATGCCCCATATAATTTGATTAATATAGTTAACCATACATGCATAAAATTACTTAGTACAATTAGCCCACTGATTACACTTACAAATACTAAAACATTAATTACATCTGCAATGTAATGACTTCACAGCACCAAACAAACTCGTGTCTCAAATGCACTATGACATTTCCTGTTCATTCCAGAGACACTAAAGCTGTAATCAGAAAGCACAAGTATAATCACCTCAACATGACTGAACCCTGCAGTACTAACCACTCAAACTACACGCAAACAGACTATTAAACTGGACATCATCAACACAAAATAGCCAATAAAGAATTCATTTTCACAGTCACAAAAGTGCACACTGCAGTTCAGATGTAACCCTCTCACAATTAAACATTTGCAATGATTTTAATGTTGTTATTTTCCTGCTTTATTCCTTTTCTCTATTTGTTTTCGCTGGCGGGCCTCGCTCTTTCTGGGTGAAGGCCAATTGTTATGAATGCAAACTAACGGACTTGTCTGCAGTCTGGAGAAATCGCTTCACATTATAACCACATTATGTTCCCGGGCAATACACCGTGTTTCTCCACTCACGATGCCAGTTAATTCACTTAATATGTCTTTAATGGGGAACGTCTTTGCTTTGTGTAAAATGGCTTTCTGCGCTGACCATTATCTGAAATCAAGCCTAATGATGGCTCCCGCTTTATGATAACGACCATTATCTCCGAGACCACCATCACGTCTTGCCAAATGATCAAATGATCCTGTGCTCTTTTGCACGAATTCGTTAGTCATGTAAATTTAGACGCTTGCTGGGGTAGCCCTGTATACAATTACGAGATGTAGACCCTCGGATTGAACTAAGCAGGCTTTTGAAGTTGAATAAAGCGTAGCATCTTTGCCCTCATCAGACCCTAATAGACTAAAAACACTAGAAAGGGTCCCCCAGTCTTCTTGTCTTTCTGTAGGTAACTCAAAGGCAATAATAATAATAATTTGTGATAGAACAACTCTTTGTCTGACGCCACGCTAAGATCCTTTGAAGTGCAGACTGTTGATTACTGTAAATGAGAGCTGTTTCAGGGTGGATTGTGGGTAATTATATGCAGTGCACCCCAGGGAGCAGTGCTAAGGCCCATGGGAGAGGCGTTCCACAGGAGAGTGAAGCGCGCAGACAGAGCAACACATGCTGGGCCACCGATTCCCAGCGTGGTACGAGTCAACAGGCCTGCCTTTTTATTCCTAATGTCTGTGATTTACATGAAAAGAACCACTGTCACCCAACCGCATCGCCGCCACCTCCTTGTATACCGCACTTTGATTGACAGCATTTCATATTTTTACAAACCCCGCCCCCCTTCTCCTCCTCGCTAAAGCGCACACACACAATCCCACAACAACTTGATGATGATGGCAGCTTTAGAATGGAGCAGCATATTGCATAGAGAGGTAGTGGCAATGAGCAAGGCAATTACAGCCATTTAAAAGGGATATTACAAGATATTTTGACTATCTGTCGCCAATGGTAACTGCGGCAGAGTGTCCTGCTGGTACTTTATGGGAGTAGTGTGGATATAGGCGCTACATTATTAATATGTGACGGTAAAATGAGCACAGGTTATTTTAGTGACGAGATTATGTACTTAACCTTATAAATCTTTATGATCTTAATGGTTCTCTTCTCTTCGTTTGTCAAAAGTTTTTAAACTTTGTACACAATTCAAACTTGAAGAGAGGGGATTTTGCTGATAATATTACTACTACTACTACTACTACTACTACTACTACTACTACTATACTACTACTACTACTACTACTATACTACTACTACTACTACTACTACTACTACTACTAATAATAATAATAATAATAACAATAATATATAATAATATATATATATATAATATATATATATATATATATATATATATATATTATATATATATTATATATATATATATATAAATATATAATATATATATATTTTATCAATGAGAAAAATATTCATATCTATATATTTTTTAAAGTCGTTTTATTAGTTTGACAATTTTACATTTAACCATCTACATCAGTGACTTTAACTGAACTATTTTGGAGGGTTTTACACTAAGAATAAAAACGTAAGAATTTAAAAAAGAATGCTAAGAAAGTTAGCATGTAAATGGACAATCTTTATTTTTTATTTGGCCATATTTGAGCAAGAGATTCAACCAAAAAAAGTAAAAATCCTAGCTTATTTAATTTTATGTGATTAACCTCTATTTGCAGTATGTGAATTTTAAACAGATTCATATTTCCAGTAGGATAGTTTTAAAAGAAATTTGAATTTTCACAACACTAGTTCAGTGTTTTGAAATATTTATTCCTCAATCACTCCTGGACCTGTTTTTGCATTTATATTTTGTAAATTAATTTCTGTTCATTTTTGCTTGTACCTATATAATCTAATACTTGTGATTGTACTTTAAAATGTATTTAGTTACAGAATTATAAACTATCCCTGTGTTAGCATGCATTTTGTATAACAGTACTGCATTCCAAATACTTGGAATACATTCATGGTGAATTACATCATATTTATAAAGATGACAAGGATTCAACGGCATTTTATTTGCAGTTTGTTATGCCAAGATAAGAAAACATTATCATTCGTTAGAGAAGGTAATATAGCACGTGCACTCACTATTTGAAGTTTTCTCACTGCTTTGAAAAAGTTTAAAACCTGAATTGTGCATTGAAATAACAAAATATATTCATCAAATTTCAGAAAATTAACTGTATTCTAAAACAAATGAAAGTGATTTGTTCTTTGGTAATTATTTTAAAATAAAGAAGTCGTGTTTGTACTTTCCCTCAAATAATTCAAACACAAGCTTAACATTACCACTACCCCCCTTCGGCTGTATTTTGTTCTAATTGCCTTTATCTATAGCATATATATACATTGGACATCAAATTCAAATTAGGATGCAGCGTTAGGCAAAGTTTTCCAATCACGCTGGGAGCCGCGCAATCTCCTTCTCCTCACTTGAGCTCATTTCTCCACTAATGACTTTGCCCTCTGATGCAAGCCAAGGGATCATCAAAGGTCCTTGAAACAAAAAGGGAAATATCGCAATTACTGGGACTTTCATGGCTAGAGAAGCAGATTAAAAAACCCGGCTCTTGTGTTCTGACACTCAAACCTTGTATTCAATGTATATTCAAGTGCCACTGTGCATCACCGACGTGTCCCTCCTCTTCCATTCATCACCCCTACTCCGTGTATGATAATAGAATCAAATGTATTATGTATTACTAATCACATGATAAAAGGCCTTTCAGCGCTGGTTAATGCATGTAGATTCCAAAACGCTGCGTGTACAAGAAAAGTCATTGCCTTTTAACTGTTGGCCTGAGGGAGCCGAATTGTCCCCTAGCCTCCATAACCATTGACACAAAAAGGTCCCCAAACAATTTCAAATTACTGCTTTATTTCTCTCTCTTATATAATCCACCCACATTATTAAATCTTGCACCTTCTGGGAGTCGGCTGATACAATAATGTTACAGTGCTAAGATGTTTACATTCGAGACCCCATGATTTCCTTGTTATAAACATGTATGCCCCCAGGACTTGTACAATGCATACTACTTGGCCCTAAATGAGGGGCTGGGTCATTTTGGTTTTTAAGAGGTCAATATTAACCTCAAGCAAAGAGAGAGAGAGGGAGAGAGAAAGAGAAAAGAATCACCAAGGCCAGTCGTTGCAGCCTGACTGAGCAGAAAATAGCTGCTGCACTGCTGATACTCCACTATTATACATTAAACATGCTGGTAAATATTCACAAGTCAGAGCATTCAAATGGAAAATATGGTTTGGGTCAAAAGGTCTATGAAAATGTTGTCTCGGGAGAAGGGTCCCTGAAGAATAGAAAGGCAATGATGATAACCGTAGGGGAAACACCCATAGGGGACCGGGGAGAACATTAAGAGTTGTTTTACATGTTTGACTGTGGGGCCGCCATGATACTAGCCTGATAAATGATGGGCACTTATCAGACCCGGGCGTAGCTAGAGTTATGTACCATGGCTAATAGAATGTAAAAGTGCCATCAATTACACACGCAGCAGGCTAATTTAACCAATAAAGTTCACCTAATAATTCTACTTAAGCATTTTATTAGTTAGCATATGCTGGTTAAATCATTTTACAGAATTCTTTTTGTGGCAAGAAAAGGAAGAATTTGTATTGAAGTCTATGAATAGCCAAGCACAAAAGGTATGGAATAATAGGTGTGCGTCAGTTTTATTAGCGGCCCGTCTCGCTGACAGGATCACATGGCTCGAAAATTATTTCATCATGTTCGAGTCCAACTATGGGACTACAGTGTTATCTGCTATTTTTGTCTCTCTTGGCCGTATATTTCCGAGGCCAGGAACAATGTAGTCTGACAGACATATTCTTTATGAGAGGCTCGTGGTCGCTCTAATTTGACACAGTTGTCAGAGATAAAGCTCCTTAGAGAGTGTGGCCATGCTCTGGGTAAGAATGGGGATTAAATTAACACCCCCACCTTCACATCCTCTGACCCCAATACCAGAGAATAAAACATACATGCGACTCACTTCAGCACCCCGGTCTTTCCAACTTCAGCTCTGCTCTATTTGTACACAGGCAACAACAACACACAGGTCTGATGGGGACTAACTCACAAGGGCCTCAAGTCAGGTTAATACAAATACGCGCTTACCTCAAATAAAACTATTCAAATACACCATAAATCTTTATTCTGAATATGGACAGTGGGAGAGAAAATCACAACCTCTTATAAAGTGTGACAATACACTGGCTCTCCTTGGTAGTTTGATATCAAATGACCCGGACACGTAAAATCAAATCAACATTGGAATGGATCATATCAAATTCTAATGAAAACATAATGTGCTCTTAAAATGTGTGTTGGCCCGGCAGCCAGTCATCCAGAGAGTCTCCCCCAGATGACGTGATGAATAGGGAACACCGATGGAATATGCATCAAAGTCGGGCTCATGATTTATGTAATAGCAGTCACTTGGACACTGATTAGCTGCTCTGTCAAGCGTGTAATACGAGAGGCACAACCCCTGGTTTATCAGTCATTTATCTGAAGTGCGTCCCGATATTATCACTGGATCCTAATGTCATCATTATGCCGCACAGCATGTGCGGGCCAGTGTGTCATGGTGCCGGCGACACTGCCTGTCAGGAGTTCAAGCCTCTTCATTTGCAAAGTGCTCAGACATTCATAGCACCATGTCAACAGTAAAATAGAGGAGCTCGCTCATATCAGAGATGGAGGGACAGAGGCGCACAGGCACACTTCATAAGTGGGCACTTGAGACAACACACACATTTTGTCACGTCTTTGTGGCTGGGGTTTGACTTAGTGATGATCAGGCTAATTCTGCTGAGAGGAGAGGAACAACAAAATGTCAAAGTAAAAAGCACAAATTTGTCAGGATGCTTTTTCATGCCTCTTGAGACTCTGATGAAGAGAAATCAACAGAACATACCCAGTGCACTGGTACCGGACGTCCGGGGTGTGCAGTGGAGGCCCACAGAGCAGTGTAATTAGAATGCACACTCACACATTCACTATGAGAGCAGAGTGCCTGTTCAGTCTGTCAGGACTTTCCTCTCTCCAAGAGAATATCTGATATCATAAATGACTTCAACTCCTCCCACGCCAACATAACGCTGAACACAGGAAGAGACAAGCCTGAGATCTGTGTGACAATCAAACATGAAGCGGATGGACACAGCCACTAATAAACAGTATGTGACATATGACATAAAGGCCGGGCTTGTTATTCTCACACACATCTGGTGCAGTACTAAAAGGAAACAGCACAACATATAAGTCTATCATCACTTTTCACAAACAAAAATAGTGAGGGAAACTGCACAGGAAAAGAGCTCTTTGAGTCTCAAACAAAAGACAGCGGCCCGGCTGCCAGCTCAGACAGGGCACCACACCTTGGCAACAGTACCGCGCACAATCAAAGGAACAGTCGTCATCAGAGGACTGTTTTTAAAGGATATCTGTAAAAGATTCAAAATATGTGTCTTTATGGAAAACAATGACTCGCTTATTGTGTCCATTTTAAGCTATATTTTTCTTGTTGTACAATTATAGTTAGTTATTGTTTTGATGTTTTTTGAATCAATAAAGGTAATCATTAATAAATGCAAAACATGAAAAACCGAATGTTAAAATGTACTATGAGCCACATAGAATTATTTATTTTATAATAAACATTACAGTAAATTATAACTATAATTATTTAGATTAAGACATGGAAGACTTTTTTCATAATCTGAAATTGGAACAAACACAAAAAGTCTTTCTGCGTAGTACCACATTGAATAATTGTTGGCTTCTGATAGAGCAGCATTAAAAATCCTGTGAAACAGTATGGCTCAGAAGATCCAGCAGAGGGGGCTGCTTACTGCAATCATATGCTGATTAATTGAGCCTGATTCTCCCCATGCTGGGAACATAAGTTGCCCCACACTGTAGGCTACATGTTGGTATGTGGGTAAAGGTTACACAAGGCTTTATCGAAGTCACCTTTTAACACAGGTAACCCTCCATCATTTTTGATTAATATTAAGAAAACACTGATTTTCTGATTCTCCCTCATCAGCCTATATCAAACTAGGTTATGTTCATTTTTATTAATTGTGCATGTTGCTCTCTAATTAGCTAATGAGAGACAAAAAGCAGGTTTAGAGCGAAAAATGCAAATGACTCTTAGAAAATAGCACAAAAAGTAAATGGCAAGGCTGAGAATCATTCTTCATTGAAATGTCAGAGATAAATGGCTCAAATGTCACATCAATTAAAACGGGGGACAGTTAGTAGTTCATTAAAGAGAGAGCCATATTGCACCGTCGGGTACCGTTGCCAACCCTTACTATCTGGGGCAGACTGGCAGCGGGTCCAGATGGCACGGAAATCCTCACAGATTTCAAAATGGTCTCTGCAGGGGTGGCGTTTCTCCCCGCTCCCACCCTCACGCTGAGGCCCACGCCGGCCTACACGCTCCAAACGGAGGCATGCAGAGAACTGAGGAGGACTGCTCCCAAATCAAACCACCACACACAGGACAGAGGACAGCAGAGCATTTTAAACAAAGCAACACAAATGTTAGACACACATTTCACTACAGTACACACTTCAGCAATTCTGTTCACGACACATGAAATATCCACTAATCAGTTCTTTTCTTAAAACTAGCGTACAAAATGACAATTTTATTAGGCTATTGATCAAGCAATAAATCATCAGAAGGATTTAGTCTGTTTTCTCCCTCTAGCTAAGCCTAAAATGGCTTTATCAATAGGGATGAAGAAATTAATTGGAAATATAATGATTAATTGACAACTAAAATAATCATAATCATATTTGTCATCATGATCTGGAGTGTAATATATGAAATATATGCAAGAAACAACAATATTACTAGTTATTTGTTTTATTTTTTCCTTTTTTCTTCTTTACATGCCATATGATAATCTTTATTTAGATAAAATTGAAAGGCATACAATAAAAGTTATAATTAGTTGATAAGGAGCAGGGGAAAATAAATGTTCCACTTATTATTATTATCAGACATTGTCCTTATTGACAAATCAAAAAGCTGGCTATTGATATGGTTATTAGTACATTATTTTGTGCAAATGTCCATAATAATATAAACTACTGAGGACATTGTTACATTTTTATACAAAATTTAACAATTTATTATAAACTACTTATTTTATAATTCCACTTTTAAATCCATATGTGACTAAGTCTGTAATATGATAGTACTACCTTGTGACACTGAAGACCACTTCAAGGACCACAAATCCCAATATGAGATCTATTAGAAAAGCCATCTGTGTCCCGGAGTGGGCGGAACGAGCGAAGACACTGACCAATGACAGAGCTGGAGAGGACTTTGGACTTCAGTGATTGGTTGCTTCGGCCATGCTTTCTGGAAAAACAGGAAGAAGATTTGCTAGTCGTGTGCTGTTGTGCTGTGTGGGGCAAACGAAGCTCAGAAGCACCACATTAGCTGTAGGTAATTTGTACAGACTGATTTATATAATGTCATAAAAGCATTTAGTAATTATTCACTGATTAGACAAGCAGCTATTCTGAAAAAAACGTAATTCTAGCGACGGGGGCCTAACACGTGCTACACTGTTTTCATTACTGCTCGTGCTAAAAGACACATAGACAACGTTAAAAGTCTTCAGCAGCGACTAACTGCGCTATTCACTATAATTAACTTTGGGTGCCGTTTTTAATTTTCCGTAGCCAAAGATAAATGAGCATGGAAGCGTTAGCGGAGCGGACACGTGTTGCATTTTCACACCTGCGCTTTCTAGTTAATTAAGCAGGCAGGTTTGACCGGTAACCGCTCTAATGAGAAATAGTCCGATGATTGACGAGGGTGAGGAAGATGCCAATGACTTTTAACAACACAAGCTGGCTGTTGTTTGCTGTCCCTTACCGTGAAGAGCTCGGTAAACATCCAAAAATTCACGCTGGACCTGTGTGCAGTCACTTATGAAACACCGCGTGCTCACACTGTTGTTGACTGATTTTTTTTTTTAAAGGGGTAGTCTTCTTTAGCACTGCAGCTATCGATTCTAATTAAAGTCAGTTAGTCAGTCAGCAGTTAGTAGTCTAGTCAAATAAATATATTTATTGTTTAGCATTGAGATTGAGCAAACACTAAAACTAAAAAGACGTGATTGAAGGCCTACTAACATGTAATTATAGAGTTAAATATCCATCATGTCTTAGATCAGTGTTTCTAATAATAAAGATTATGTTGACACCCAATAGTGTGTGGTGTGGTATTGTATTATAAATTTAAATAAGTAACTATTTGTAGTCTGATTCATTATTGTAATTAGAAGCAATACAGCCATGTATACTATATTAGTAGCATAATAAACTAATAGTTGCATTATACATTATACTAATAGGCCTAGTATAGTATACTAATTTCTATGGTGGTATAATAACTTAACGAAATATAGATAGTAACTCAATATAATCATAGTCTCAATATAATCCTATGGGAAACACTGGTTCAATTATAGATTTTTTTTTTCTCCATACATTAAAAAAGAAGCAATTTTGCACTTTTTTTTTCATTGCTGAAAATACCCACTTTCTTTCTTTCTTTTTTTTTTTTTTTGTCTATTCAATAGTTAAGCAATTCCTGTGAGAAACTAACTAACTAGTTAACATCTGTTAGCAGTTGATTAGTGGGGCTGCACAAGCCATGGAAATTTAATTGACATTGCAATTTCTTGCATATCACAAAGACTGAATTTTTTAAGTAATAATATTTTTTTCACAATCTAGAAAATATTTAGCAAAATTTCTGCATAAAAAATGTTAATCCTAATATCAAGTTCTAGACAATTTGTTTAGTGTTTTTACTAATGGTTTAGCCACCCTCGTTTTGTGAAGCACTTTGGTGATTTTTTGCAATCTGTGAAATGTGCTATATAAATAAAGATTACTTAATTATTTACTTACAATTTACTCTTTTTGTTATTTCACCTAAACACTTAAAGCTTCAAATTTGAAATCAAATTCTGTTATTAAAACGTAACTCGCAAATGTAACCACAGTTGCAATTTTAGTTCAAAAATTTGCCAAGATTTACATATTTTTCTCTATTTTCACTATCTTATTGCATTTAGTTATAACAAGTTTTCTTTATGTGAAATACTTTCCTAATTTCCTATTGTGGCCAATCCTATCTGTATTAACAAAACTTTGATATGTGCATTTGCTCAATAAATCTTTTTTTTCATTATGCATTTCATCTAAACTTTCTGTTCTTTACTCATTTCTATCAATAATAACAGAACAAAAACTAAGTCAATGTAAAATAACACCTTGCTCCAAAAAAGACGTCACTATTCAAAACTTCACATTCAAGAAAAGTCACCCTTAACAAGTGACAATGTTATGTAAATAATGTGTTTATAAGTGTACTTAAATTTTAACCTTTTTCTCAGTTACAAAGTGTAAATCCTCCAAAGACCACACATTTAAATGAAAGCAGTTCAATGTAAATAAAAGGTGTTAAAAACTAATTTTACTGGCCCCATTTTGAGTCTCTGTGGTGCTTCTCCTGTATTCTTCTCTAAACTGCATGCGGCAATTACTGACAAATATCTTATCGTAACACTCCTGAAATATCTTACAAATTGCAAAAAACACTCCTCTTAATTCAACGCGTCTCACTCATCTTTTCTTCTATTTGCAGGTCTGTGACTACACCTTTGCTAAACGGCAGACAGGAGTGCGCGCTGCTTATCCAAAGTGCACTGTAGCATTGTTTGGCTCGGAAATTTCTCGCCTTTATTGTCAGTTGAGGCAAACCCCTGATGAATACAGTGAGAGCTGCAAAAGTAGGAACAAGAAAGTTGAGGCATGTTGACGCATTTGTGATCGCGTACCATGACAGATGTGCTGCTGGTGTGTGAAGGAGAGAGCTAAAGCACAGTAAATGCATGACTACTTTTAACACATAACCTTTGTTTTTTTTTTCCTTTCAAAGAAATACTGTAGACTGTGTAATCTTTAGACAAACAGGCTAAATTTAGACAGCTTACAATTACAATTTAGTACAATGATCTGCTGTTTAGTCTTCAAATTAAGCAGTTTTTGATCTGTGAAATTTAATGAATATAATGGAAAGTTATTCATTAGTTAATAAAGATATCCCGGTATTTTTATTTCATGTTTTGCAATAACATAAGCCTATTTGAGAGATAATGAGATCATATTTTTAAATGAGGACTGCTGTATGTGAGGTAATGTCATTGGCTTTTTATGTCATATCTTTATACAATAGCTGCTTTATAGACACACATCTGTATTGATTTAAGTTATTTTGACAACTACTACAACTGCAATGCCTTTTATGTTCAAGAGCAGTACAGATATGCTAATTTGACAATTAATATGCAGTCATTATGCATTTGTTTACAGTGACAGTCCATAGGTGATGTTATGAAAGAGTGAAAAATATGGATAATATTTTTGTACCCTTTAACCATTTTTTAAATCAAGGTTTCATGAAGAAAAGGTTCCTCGGAACTCTTACAATCAATGTGACCTTTATTTATTATAACCCCCATCTCTCAAAAACTCCCATATAACATAGTCAATCATCTTTCCTTCCCTCAAAGTAAAAATAAAAAAGGAACTGCTGTCTGGTTATTGCCAGTATCCATCTCAGTCGTCAGAAAAGCTGCACGTTTTTGCTGTTGTTAAGGGCTGGAAACCAGAATCCCATCGGAGTTGCACCCTAAGGAACAAATTTAATGCTAGAAAAACATCCCGGCCATCAACCAAAAATGACGGATTGAAAATAATGTCGAGCTATCTTGGGAATCCCCCACCAGACAAGGGAACAGACTGCATTGTTTTTCTCATTTATGTGATATATAGAACAGAAAGAGGGGAAAAAATGGGCGATTTATTGGTTAGATAGGCGTATTCTTTTCCATGCACAAAAGAAATATTGGATAGTAATGTTGGGATCAAGTCACATCATGACATTGTTTGGAGGCTAGGTGTTCAGATATGTAAGTCATCAGTCGTTGGTGGCCCGCTAGGTTTCCAATAGATCATTCAATGCAAATGTGTGTGGGAAAGTCTGAGCGCAGTTACCACATGAATATGTCAATGAACGCAGTGTAATTTGTGCTTCCTTAGCAGGGCGGAGAGATGAAGAAGCTGAGGAGAGTCAGTGCACTCAGAAGACCATCTCATTGCTGAGCCCCCTGGGGAAGATCCAAGTCAGTGGATGTGAGAATGGTGTGCACACCATCCAGATCCTAATGGATGTCGCACCTGCTGAAAGGTACTGTACAACAGCCGGCCGCTGACGTGATAAACAAAGGTGTGAAATTTACAGGCAGACAGAATCCACTGCTGTGATGGAGTGCCACCATTCCTCATTGGAAGCAGGGCATTTTTGTAGATCCCACAAGAAATATCCTGGAGAAAGTTGGGCAAATATGAGCCGGCACTAGAAATATGAGGGGCACTAGAATACAGTTGGGCTTGAAATTAGATTTCTGATGGCATGTGGTTGTGATTCTTCCAGCAGTATATTTGAAATTTCAGAAAAATAACTTGTTTATTATCCACAAGGGAGATGATTAAAGTTGATGTCTGTAGGGTCACCAAAGGCCAGAGGGAGCCTGGACTGTCCCCCTGTTTATTTATGTTGCCTGTGAGTTGTATGCAGGAGTGGAGAGTGTCAGCAGCACTCACAAATGTACTGTGTGATTGCATTTCAGCACTTCTCATCTTTCAAGATTGTCACAACGCTGACAGTTTTACTGAAGCGATTGAAACTGATTAAGCCCAGCATTAATAAGAATTTATTTCTTATTTTTGCAGGTCCACATCTTACATGTCAGATTAGTTTTGATTAGATTGAAATTAAAAACCCATGTATCACAGATTCACATTTGACAAACTTGAATGGTTTGGGAAATTAAACCATTTTCAAATGCACCCGGTTAGGAAGTTATCCTTTTGAAAATGTATGTTCAAATTCTAATTTATGGAAACCCATTAATGACCTTGTATATTATACCTCAACATGTGTTTCCTCCTCGAGTGTGGGCTATTTCCTAAAATTCATCAAGCAGTAAAAACATTCCACTTGTTGTTAATGAGTTGAAGGAAGAAAATTAATAATATGGAATTTTGATTATGGAAGATGTCCTGTAACCATTCGCAAGCACCTTTTTCCATCTCCTCGTGAACGGGGTTTAATTTGTGTGTTCAGGTTCAGTAGGAATATGCAAATGAATTTAATGATTCGCATCACTAGATCATTTCTCAGTTTAATATCATTTGCTATGTCGGTCATAAGTGAAGCTCCGATCACATCGTATGTTCTCAAAGGTGTGAGCAGGAAATCATTAGATGAAATGTACCAGTTTTATCAAGACCAGCTGAATATTGAGGTATTGTTGTAGGGCCAGGACTAGAGCCAGCACAGATATATAGAGTAACGCAAATGTAAACAGGCATTAAGGGAGGCGAGATAAAGTGACAAAATATAGGCTTATCTGTGGAAGCGGCTTTACATGTAGATCTCACCAAAGCCTGCGTGTGGCTGTAATAGTTTAGATCAGCCCTTTCTATCGATTTATTTATGACATACTAAACAAGGCTCTCTCCAGCTCCAGCTGAGGTGTGGGGCCAGCTTAGGGAGTCACCGTGATAAATGATCTCTAAGTGCATATTTTGGATAAAGAAAATAGACAGCGGGGTGCACGGTAGCCAAGTGGTTAGAGCTCTGGCTTCCCAATAAGGAGGTCGTGGGTTCGACTCCGGGTCGGACCATGTCAACATCTCACGATCTCTCTGGTGGAGTTTGCATGTTCTCCCGTGTCACCGTGGTTTTCTCCGGTACTCCGGTTTCCTCCCACCTCCAAAAACATGCATGTTTAGGTTAATTGGGCATCACTGTAAATTTCCCTTGGTGAGTGAATGAGAGAGTGAAGGTTGTCTGTCTAACCTGCGACGAGTGGCCACTGTCCAGGGTGTTTCCCCGCCTAAGGCCCAAAGTCACTGGATAGGCTCCAGTCACCGCGACCCTAACGGGATTAAGCGGTAGAAAATGAATGAATGAATGAAAATGAATGAAAAATAGACAGCTTCTATGCAGAGCATGATAGACCTACAGAAGGTGTATGTGAGCAACTGGAGCTTTAAAGGCTCACAGGCAGCACTGCATTTGTTCTCTGTGTTCTCTTGCACACAATATTGGCTGGTGTTGAGCAGCTGTGCTAGCTACACAAACATTCATGGCATTGATAGATAGTTATTGATAAATGCCATTATAGCCACATAAACGCCCTTGAAGTATTGCTTACACACCATGACCGTCAGCTCTTTCTAATAGAAACGTCTCAAGCCCTTTTTGCTTCCTAACTGATCTTAGGAACATTTCCTGAAATCAACCTCCTCTGCCAGTCTAACGACAGCCCTGAAGGCACCATCAGATGAACAAATTCATTACATCTCAACAACCCCTGTTGGGGCCCTCTGCACCAGCCTCCTGTTAACCAGCTGACTGCCTTTAGTTTTAGCATGGCCATCGTGTTCACAGAAAAATGATACACATTTTGTTTACAGGAGATTACTATTATCTGAAATATGAAGCTTTGTGCCTCTGTCACACAGCTCACAGACATAATACAGAGGAAATCATAGAACACTTTTTTATTAGGGTGAAAAATGAAAAAAAGGGCTGGACTCCTGCCCCGAGACATTTTGTGAGCATATTATTTTACAATGCTTTGATCAATTTGTCTGTCACGCTGCCTGAGATGTGGGGGAGCAGGAAAAAGCAATTTAGCTTGTGAGGTCCTCAATAGAAGTGTACTACTGGAGCTGTGCATGACATGTTGCATTAGAACCTGAGTAGCCTTTATTGCTTGATAATGTCGCTCGGCAAGGCTGATATCAATCACCCTTTAACAGCCCTATGATATGTTTTTATGAAAAGAAAAGAACAATGCATGAAGCATTCCTTAGAAAATAATTGATCTCATGCAGCACTGAGGGATTTCTGGCCTTAAAAGCCTAAAATGATAGAAAATACAAAAATGCACCCAGTGTTAAAACTGTGAAGGGTTTACTCATTGCCTGTGCTCCTATAGAAAATATAGAAAATAGTAATTAATTTTACAACAATAAACATTCCATCTCATTTGCATTTAGATGTAAACAATACATTTGTGCATCTCAATTCCCAGAGCACTGACATCACGTGATGAGCCTAAAATCCTAAGTGACTAAACCAAAATTATCACTTCGTTTGCCCAGACCATAAATCCTCCTTTTTTTCTCTTGACACAAAGCCTTATAAATCTGTGTCTGATTTTTCACATTGTTTTTAGTTAATGATTTTCATCTGTTTGTTGTTGCTGTGATAGCGGCGAAATGTACCATATGCTCCGGCAAAAGACAAATGATTAGCAAATGAAATTCTGGACAGCTGTCTGACTGAAAGCGTTTGGTTGATAGCATTCTGCTACCATAATTAGCTTAAGCTTTGGGTTAATTAACTTTCTACCTGGATATGCATAATAATAGCATTCTGCAGAAAGCCAAGAAGCTTTCAGTATATCAGCTACAGAGGCTGGCTTTTATTTTGTATTTCCTCTGCATATTTCAATTTCAAGAGGCGATTTAGCTCAGGAGCATCGTCAAATGTAGATTTTCCTCCCCAAGCCAGATAATTCTGAAACAATGGAGGTATATTATGTGGCAGAAATGCCATTTCTGAATGTAATTAAAGAGGATGAAAGCAATCACCCATTTTTAAATGCTTTTGTCTTGCAAGAGGCCTACTTGTAAAAATACCATCAAGGGGAGAAAAGAGGCAAAAGAACCCCCAAGTCCTCACACGAGAGGCCTCAGAGACTCAAGTGAAGTACTAGAGTAATTAGTCTTTTGTATGAATTTGCTGTCTATGGTCATGATTAGTTAAGCATGAGAGCAGAAGACTGTTGGAGTCTATTTATCAGCAGTTGTCCTCACAGCTTTTCTTCATCATTCACAACACTGGATGGAGCTGACAACAGTCTAATTGTTGTAGGTGGAGTGTTTTTTGTATGGGAACCGTCACCTTAGTCACATGGCATTCATTTTCCATCTATGTGTACCCTAATACCCAAGCTGTCACAACAGCGTTTACACACCAACACTGGTGTGAAATGTGTGAGGTGATGCATTTCTCTTGCCTCACACTCTGTAGTGTGCAGGGAATCAATGTCCTGCTTCTCTCTGAATAACAACATGCCAAGTAACTTTTCTTTGGGCTCTGTTGTTTACATCATGTCTTCACACAATAATGAAACGAATATGAAGCTGTTACAAACAAGAAACATTGTTGTGAACTAATTAATGATACAATAATAATGATGATAAAATAATAATAATAATAATAATAAATAATAATAATAATAATAATAATAATAATAATAAAATAATAATAATAATAATAATAATAATAATAAAAATAATAATAATAATAGTAATAGTAATAATAATAATAAATTAATTAAAAAATAAATGTCTGATTAAATAAAAAAATAATAATTTAATTTAATATACAGTATTTATCATTTTCATAGACAAAGATAAAACCCTAAACTGCACTGTCATACACTGGTTCTGAATGGAATCATCAATAAGGCAGGAGACTTTTCGACGTGGTGCCACTTCCCTTTAGAAATGGTATGAATAATTCATAGTATAATAACATTCAAATGATTCTGTTCTATTTTTCCTGCGTCCTTAGAATATTGTTTTGCATGTTGTGAAGTGTAGTACTCAGCTGCGTATTCATTAAGGTGCTGCTCCCACTGGCCCTTGGACCCATCTGTGCTCTATGTTTATGCCTTCGTCTCCCGGGACTGTCCCAATCAGGCTGCATGTGCCATTTCCTGTGGAAACCAACACCTGTGTAACTCACTACCTGTAAGTCGCCCTCGCAGACGCGACTCTGACATTCAGTCACATAAAAAATTTGCAAATGTTGTGCTTTTAAAGCCATCCTCAGGGGCGGGACATGGCGAGAGGGAGCCATGCGTTAGTTTTAGGCGCAGCCAAAAGCAAAGCTGCACTTTTGTTGTCTTTCTGCCGGCTGTCTAGGTTGAGTTTCTCTGGTGCAGAGTTTGCACTAGTTTGCTTTCAAACTTGATTGGATTCTATATCTTCAACATGCAGAGTGTACAGTGTGTGACATACCAAGGCAATATGCACAGAGATGATTCTGCTCTGACATCTTGGAGAGGAGTACGAGTCAATTATGCCCAAGTGTTGTTCTTGCTTATCTTCCTGCGGCACCAAACAAGGATTTAGTCAAGGATTTAGGGGTGAGGGGGCGGTGGTGGGGATCATGGTAAGCGGTTCACAACAAAACACTCAAAACTCCTGGGAGCGGGCACTGATTTAAAAATAAATTACAGAAGACGAAGCGCTAACACTCAAGGGCCCTCAGCAGTGCTGGCGTACACAGGTGAAGATTAGCCTCCTCGCTAATCAGAGGAACAAGGCAGTAATTTGCTCTGAACACAGACAGCAATTAGGACTTGGTGACACTAGATTCCCATAATGCCTTTGTGCTTGACGTGGTCAAATTTTGACAGAGGCTATCCATGCAGGGTCAGTGTCCCCCCAGTCTCCCGGCCCTCTTCAGTGCAGCCTCTAAAAGGTCCCTGCAGTTACAACGCTCCCTAATGTACTTTAGGCCTCCCTCACTGGCTCCTTACCATTCGAGTAATTGGAATCTCTTACTCTGGCACTTGAGAATAGAGGCTAAAAACGCTATTTGAAACTGCTCAGTAGTCTGTTGTAGATAAACATTGCTGCGTGCAGGAGGTGTGGATGCACTACATAATGGACTAAGAGTTAAGGCTCTGGTAATACATGCCTTCACTGACTCCTGTGGCGGGCCAGTTGGGAGAAGACCTAATTGTTGTGTGCTTTGTTGCCTACTCTGCACTATTTTACCACCACCTCCATGTATTGGATTGAGCGCCGCAGCCTCTTCAGTGGACATTTGCTAATAAGAGTTGTTGGATATCTAGAGAGCAGTTTATCCGGCCCAGTTGTTTTTATTTTGAAATAGCAGGGCACAGAGTGTGCATGGTAGTGCAGGATAGCAAGCATTCTTTATAGCTTACCACTCCAAAAGCTCTCGACTTTGGTGCAGCAGTAGTGAGATAGGAATCTGAATGATGTTCAAATGGTTGATCGAGCTGCATTGAGCAAGTGGCTTACAATTGTATCACAGCTTGTGGCTCAGAGACCATCAGGATTTTGACATTCATAGAGACATGCTGTATTTTTTCCCTTTTTAGACAGTCATTTTAGGCTTTTTTCATGCTCTCTTGACTCTTTGACGTCTCTGAGTTAAGTATCTGTGGCTATAAGGCTGAGAAAAATATTGGACTGCTCCTGGCCTTTTCTATTTCATCCTCTGACTGCCGTGTTCCCCATGATCGGTGAAGGAGAACTCTGGCAGCCTGTGTCAAAAGTGACAGCCCATAGACTCAGGATGAACGCCATCACGCTTCACACTCTCTCCTTTCTGTGCAATATACCATTACACCCTTCGCCAGATCCCTTTCAATTAAATGTTGTGCTTAACCTGCTTCATCCCACGTTGCAGTTGATAGAAAAAGTCCAACTGAGAACTCGAGCAGCACAAGATACAAAACATGCCAAGAGAAGATATCTTTTTTTTTTCACAGTGTCTTGTTTCATTGTTTCTCAGAAGATGAATGAAATAACCTCCAACATTATATAAATGTTCAATTCATTCTTTATATTAGAGTTGGAAAATAGGTAGAACTCTAAATGACTCCCACTTTACTCAGCCATGATTTATGGTAATTGGAAATTGATTGTGACAGGAGCACAATATTAGAAATTTTCTCAAATCACAATCTTGTATCAAGGGAAATATTCTTTTTACTGCGCCAAGTCCTGGCCAGTTTGGAATTAGTTTCTTATTTCCTTAAGTGTGATGAAACACTAAGTGCCTGTAGGACATTATATTAGTATTTTAACCAGCAGAGAAAAACTATGAAATGTGGAAAAGTCTTATATTGATGCGTCTTATTAAAATTATATATATTTTTTTATATATTTCAGACTAATTAAAGTGAATGGTTTATATACATGGGATGAGCCATTAGTTGAAGACAATATAAGATTGCTTCCCCTCTGAGGGGCTCCTTGTAATTAGGCCGACATTTATTACACATCTGTAATCTCTAATTTTCAAGGGCATACTTTCTTATGTGCCAGCCTGGACTCCATAAAGATCACATGATGAGGCTTGATTGGGATTCACTGAAGCGGCAGGAAATGTTGCGAGCACAGGAGCTACATCTCTGCTGCCCACATGCTCTTTAAAAACAATCCCCCATAGCACCCAGAGGTGACAGACTTCAACACAACAACTGATGTTCACCTTTTATTTATTTATTTTTGCTGTTGTTTGCCGGCCATAACATGTACTGCATTGCATTAACTTTTAGCACTGTCAATGTCGTATCAGTCAAAGCAGCTTTAAAGCAGCAGCGTCCTGGGCCGTGGACTGGGGGGAGAAGAAAATTAGCCGCAGTGACAAGTCTGAAGTGTGAGTTGGAGGTCAAAGGTGCCGAGCCTTAAGCAAAGGTGCTCTAGCCTTTGTCCGGTAGATTGTAAGGGCCTGCGGGTCCAACAGGAACATTTCCACACACAATATCCCCGAGCTGTCAGTGTGCAGCGGCTGGAACATCCTCTCAGAGCGAGAGGGGGAGCACAGGGGCAGAGGCAGCGAGCGCAGGGAACAGTGGCCTGAAGATCCGTGCACAAAAAGAGAGAAGGGGGAGGGTGGGTGTGAGTGGTGGAGGTGGGATGGAGCCAAAAGAGCTGGAGTGGGAGGATAGAGAAATAGTGAGGGGCGAGGAGGGGGGGAGAGAGGAGAGACAATGACAAGTAGGGGCTGGCTGGGCACTCACCCATGCCGACAGAGATTGCCATGAGCCATGGCCATTGTTTGAGTGGGGCTCAGCACAGGACCTGCTTGTGGGCTTCCCACTTTTTAGCACTTCTCTATAAACTGCTGTGTGGTTTATTTGGAAATGAGAGTATTTACACCTTTTACTGTATTTACACCCACTGTTAAACGGCACCCAGGAGACTTTCATCACACAGCCACAAACTAGCGGCCCAGCGTTTTCCCTGCAAACTGAGCTGCTCCGTCATAAGACTGCAGTAAAGCTCAGCTTCACATGTCCCATATAAAAGGCCGCTCACACAGTGACCTGCACGAGTGTAAAAACACTTTAGGACCGTGTCGTTACGGCAGAGAGGAGAGAGACGCCCTGTGTGTTTAACAAAGTAAATGTCTATTATTAATACCATACAGGATAAGCCAATTTTGAAGTGGGGGCACTTAAATGGTAGTATTATTTATTTATAAGTCCTGTACACCAGTTAATGGAATTGGCGGACTGCTTTAGATCCACAACACAGCTTGAGGTCCACTTTGCTGTAATGCACATGCTAAGAGAGGACTTTCCCAGTAGGGTCTTTAAGTGTCAAATATGGGTCAGTCAGCTTGTGTTGACCTGGGGGGTGGTCAGCAGCGGAGAGAAATTCAGCTGTTAAGTGATGCCAACTCAACCATCGGCAAATTCCTCCAAGCATCAACTCATGCTAAGATGCACGTCCAAGTGCGGCACATCGTTGGCCAGCGCTGCTTTGGCCAAAAAATCCATTTATTCTTGTCATGAACTATAAACTAGACCCTAGCAGAGACGAAGCTGTTGTTGAATAGGCTCTTAACTTCTCTGTAGCTGCATGACTTTTCAAAACTCTTTTTTTTTGTTACCACATACTGGTTCTGCTTTTTTCAGTTATTTGAAATAAACTGTTCACACTTTTTCTCATGACCCCACAATGTTTTCTTTTCTTTTTCATCAGGCATGTCTTACAAATATACATACTGTATCTTTTCTAACAAATCTCAGATTAGGGGCTTCTTATTTTCTTCTATATTTTTCTTACTTTCTTTTTTCGCTGCAACAATATGTCTCAGGCCCTAACAGCATTTGTTGTAGGAACACCTTTTATATTTCAAACACATCACAATTAACAACTTTATTTCTCCAAATTATGTCATCTTGCATCAGTGTCACCCGTGGCACGTTATTACACATTTTAAGCACAAGAATTGAGCATTATAACCGGCCCGCTGATCCCTTCTCCCTTTCTCTCTCCCCTTCTCTCTCTTTCTGTTTCACACACATCTCTCCCAGGAGCGGAACTGGCCCCCTGAGCTGCTGTGTGGTCAACGATAGCCTCGGCGAAACGAGCCCCCAGTTACAATGCTGCGTCCAATGGCTGCAGGCGTACTTCAGCTCGCCGCACACCACCGGGACCCTGCCGCTGCCCGCCTTCCACCACCCGGCCCTGCAAGGAGGTCCGTCATGGATAAATATTTGCAGAGCCGTGACTGCGATCAGGCTTTCACTCTTAATTGTCAGTTACATCACTTACACTCGCTGGCCCGGCGTGTTATAATGAAGTATTTTATGGCTTTATGGGAGAGGGAGTTCGCTGAGTGGAAGGAGGGAGGGCTAAGGGAAAAAAGAAGGAGAAGGAACAGAAACGCAGAGCTGTAACTTGGTTCAGTAATCTGTGGCAGGCCTCACCACGCGTGTTAGTCTTGGCAAGCATTTCCATGATTCTTGGCACACTCGTTGAAACTGATCGAATTCCACTCTTGACATTTTGAGACAGGAAAGGAAGCAGCATTTTTTTTTTATTTAATGAGAACATGTGAATGGTGGTAAAGTTTTGAATGAGTGTATTGTAGTCACGACCAGTCACCTAGGGCGAGTGAAAAGGGAAAAACGCACAATTAGTGTCAGCTCGTAGTCAAAACGGCTCAAGAGGCGATGATTGGGGGCGCCGAGGAAGCAAACTAGGGATTAATTGTCCCCAGTGTTTGTTCTCAGAGGCAAACAATAGCGTGGCTTTGACAACTCATTTCTGGAGTCATATCTCGATACGGTATTTTTATTTCAAACTATCTGAAGCTTTGTCAAACTGCGACGCTTGTTGCATTTTAACTTAAATACTTTTAGAAGGGCTCATTTAGAAGCAGAAGCACACCTACACAGAGAGAAGGAAAATAACTAATGTATGCGTTTAACAATTGTGCTCCCTTCCTCTGCAATCAGGCCTTAGTTGCTCTCTAATTTCATGCAGATCTGCAGTGCTTGAGTGATGGCATTTTCAATGAGCAGGTAGTCCATCGAGACCCTGTATACAGCTATGAGTCCCACGCTCCCGCAAAGGCAATGCAGAAATACATCAGGACCAATTACGATATCAACTTTCAGTGTGATTCCCTTCGCCACCAAGTGCTTGTGTACCAGCCCCGGGCTCTTTCAAATCGCATCTCATCTCAAGTCTTTGGGGTTTTAATTAAATTTCAGGATAGATGGAATTCTTCATTAGTACCTGATCTGAATAGGTGATTGTGCCGTGCTCCACCTCTCTCCCTCGCCTGTTGTTTTGGGGCTGGGTAAATACTGGATTTAGGCTTGGATTGCTCTCAGTAGTCAGAACCATAGGCCATGCCAGTGTAAAAATGTTAAATGCGTGCATCTAGAGTATTTGTCTTTTGAGGGATGAAAATAATAGATTTTTTTTCAGTAAATTCACGAAAAATTAAGGATTAAATGTAGCCTGTCTGCTTTACAAATTCCTTCTACAACTATTCGCTAGTGTCTGCTCTGGAACAAAATACAAGTTTAATCAGGTCATTACAATCTGTGACAACCAACTTTTGTTTGCACAGTTATCTTGGGGGAGAGCGCGAACGAGGCAGCGCTCCACAGCACTTGTCATGTAATATTGAGTTGTGACCTTCACTTGAAGTGTTGCCATGTTTATTTACACATTTCTGACAAAACAAGCCACTTTTCATATTAGCTGTCATGATATAGCCGCGCTACACAGGTGACATGAAAGGAGACGCGAGGTGCCGCGTTCTATAGTGTCACACAAAACATCACACACAAGTTGAGCTGTCTGCGGCAGATCGCACGTGCACTGAACTCTACGATTGTGTTTGTACGTGCACTCATCTCCCAAAAACACAGACACTTCTTAAATGATGCATATTCTTAACTCATTAATTATACATCCATATGTAACAGACGAGAGGATCTTAGTCTCAGTAAGCGGCGCAGGGAAAGTGAGGGAGGAGGCGTGTGGAGGGGGAAGGGCGCTCTTCAAAGCCCAAATGACTGTGTTCCTGCAGGAGCCTGATCTCCCTCTGTGCACAGCGCAGGGCGAGATGAGACACTCACCAGGACTCGCCCCTGTGATGTGGAGAGGAATTAGGGAAATGAACGTTTTCAGAATATCGAATAATCAGAGAATCATCAGCACCCCGTCAGCCTTCAAAAGTATGGATCCCTCCAGACTCAAGAGACACTTTGACTGGGAGTCAAAGTCTTCCCTCCCATTAGACACAAAGGATAATGAGGTGCTTGAATTTCCACTATTGTCTTTTTATTCTCACAACCATGTATAAGGTGACTGTCAGCTGGAAGTCATTGCCCTAATCTATTGCTTTCATTAGCAAGGCTGATAAAATTCAATTTATTGTTTTTCCTTTTTGTTCTCCTCCTAAATTGCTCTCCCATACAAAATTATGAGGTGATCAATCATAGATGTCAATATGATCATAATCGCTAGAAGCATTCGATTGGAGTGCAGGTCACTCTGTCCCTGCCGCTGCTCTGGCTCTATCAGCTCGCCTCGCAGCAGGTAATGATCTGTGACATAATTATGGGATGTCTGTAAACATGTAAGTGGTTCCTCTCAACTTTTATTTAAACAATTGACTTCAGTGAACCTGGATCTAAAGAGGGTCCTGACCTCAGACACAGTGTATTAGGCTCTTTATGAAGTATGGGGCTGGGGGACTGCTCTCCAAATCAGTGCTGGTCACCCCACTGACCTGCCTGCTTTCTCTGTCACTAGCACTGATGGGGGCAAAGTTCTTTAACCTCTGCACACTGATAGTAGCACCGACACTTGTTTTCCCCCAAACTGTGAAGCTCGAAACCTGCAGCAGAAAGGCTGATGTGGATCTGAGAGAGGTGTAAACAACTGTGCCGCTTGTTGCTCGCTCAGTGAAGGAGCTGAGTGAGTGCCGCCTTGACACTGACTTTGGTTGTTTGTCAATAACGATTGCATCAATAGGGATTTGTCATACCCATAGTGTGGGCTGTGTCTCCCTACCAGTGACAAAGCGATATCTGTAGCGCACATCATGGGGCCAAATCCAGCTTTATGAGGAGGAATAATGCATAAACGAAATTTCAGGGGTGTATCTTATCTCCTCATAACATTAAGTCTGTCTGCGTAAAAGCCCGTCATCTCCCTGACAGCGTGATTATTACCTGAAAAATTATTAAACAGTACCTACGGGCCTTGTTCAAGACAAAGAACTCACATGGGTGCGCATCAATCAAATCTATCCCCTTTAGGTTTTACACTTATTCCCCCCAGTTTAGGCAAATTGCCTTGTTCGCGTGGCTTTGTGTAGCGGAGAGTGACTATAAGGTAGCAAGGGAGCCTGGGGAGCAAAGAATGTTCACTGTGTAGAAGAGAGACAGGGGGGTGACATGTTTTCACACAATGCCAATTTAGAGGGATTTCACATAGATCACTTGTCATGTGCTCTCTTAGACCATATAAATGAGAGAGAATGGGAGATCACTAATTGAATTTTTATGACTATGTATATACAGTGAAGACAGACTTTGAGCGCTTCTTGATAACAAGACCATTGTTTCAGTTCTTGTTCTTTATAAAAAAAAGTGTTGTTCACTCCACACAAGTGCACTGACTTTGTGTCTGTAGTCTTCAAAATGTCCCACATTCTTCTGTGCTCTGTGCTATCAGTGCTGTACAAACAGGCCTTTCAGACGCCACCTGCTAATCCAGAAAAAAGATAATACTACTGCTAACGTGCTAATGAAATCAAAGCCGTTAATGTGGTCGCTTAAGCTGTGCATGATTTGAAGAATTCTGCCATTTAAGTGAAGATGATATAATGAATCTACTCTGAATAGAAAGCAATTAAAAGGACAAATTGGTCTGATTAACCTCAAAGTCATCCCGTCGCTACAAATGGTGTGCAACATTCAAATTATTATTATTAAAAATCTGGAGCAGATTTGCAGTCTTTTTGGCCTCTCTTAATCCTTTTAAATGAAGGAGCGAACTTTTTTAATTTTAGCTGTGACCTTTCAAAGCATAACCCAGATTTTTCAGCTGGAGAAATAATTTTCTCACACCAGCTACTATTGCATGTTAATGCTGCGTCTAAGGTCAAATTGAGGGACATCTATGTATATAGTTGTTTAATGAATTTAGTCGAGAATAAAAAGAACTGACTGGGTTGAGTTCATGTTCCCCTGATTACAAAGTGTAATGTACTGTACTGTAATAGTCAAGCATGTCATTTATGTAGTTATGTAAGCTGCTAATGTTTGAGAATACTCAATGCCTTTTATTAGAACCCAAACAAAACCAGTAAATATCTTGTTGATACAAGCTTGTTGTGGCTGTCAGCTGCTTGACTTTGATTGATTAAATGAAGTGCTTTCTCTGCCCCTCTCCTCTTGTGTCCTGTGCATGTTGCCGTAGACGCCTTCACGAGCCGCGTGCTGCACACTCTGCTGAGGGACGTGAAACTGGGCGAGACGGTGTCGTACAAGCGACTGGCGGAGATGGCGGGAAACCCCAAAGCGGCGCGCGCAGTGGGAGGAGCTATGAGGAAGAACCCGGTGAGTGAGTGACAGTGATTGACAGGTCTCTCTCTTAGTTACTCTGTCACATGCACACCACTCACTTATTTACATTATTAGCTGCAGTTTATAAGGATATCAATCACTTAATAATTTATAATAGTAGTTGTAATTAGATATAGATATGTTGTGTTTTTAGTTTCATGTAGAAATTGTTAAAAAGTTTAACTGCAGTACAGACAAAAAGCTATATGATCATTCAAGTGGACACATTCATTGAAAATATAATTATATAAGGTTGGACAAAAACCACAGATACAGTACATAACTTTTTGCTAAAAATAAAATAAAAAAATAAACAAAACAAAAAAAGCTTTTTTTTTTTAAATAGTTGTATTGTACTATTAAAGTGTTCTCCAAATACATTTCGATTATGTTTTTTTAAATTAGATAATTTTATTTGGAGAATTGTGAAAAAGAATTACTTGACTAATAATAGTTTGAGGTAACTCTACTCTTAGTCGAAAACCATTTGAAGTGATTCTTCTTCTTCTTTTTTTTTTACAAATTGATTACTTAATCTAATAACTTGTCTGCCGTGTTTCAGTAGAGTGTATGCTTTAAAAGTCTGACTGTTTTAAACGTGTCCAAAAGAATTGACAAAAACTGAAAAACAATAAAACTAAACCAATACAAGAATCACATGTATTTTACACCGTGTTTTTGCAGATTTAGTCTTCACAATTGGATGTTTTTAGTTAAAACAAAACAGGAGATGTTGTCATTTGACAACAAAAACAAACAAACTGCAGCTTCTGTAATTTGCTATTTGTGGCCCTACTTAACTGTAAAATCCCACAATACGGCATTTAAAATGATCCAAAGAGTAATTTTGTTGTTGCTTTTTTCTTGGAATACTGTACGTTACTTCCCACCTATATAAAGTTTCATACTTTGCATTTAACAATTTTTTACAATTATAATAAAAATGCACTGAACTTCATTCACATGCTAATGACAAAAACTCTGAGAATAAAACCCTGGTGTAGGTGGGATGTTTAGCACATAATCAAAAATTCTGTCAATTAAAAGTGGGGATTGTGTGCCCACGTCCTGACTGTTTTTGGAAGCCCTGTGTAAACACAGAGGCCTGAGATGGCCAGCACACATTTGTGTAGGAGTACATGTGCGCAGTAGTGAGAGGACTGGAAAAACACCTCCGAGGTGGAAGTCTACCTACAGCAGCACCACTCTGAGCCCGCACCTTTTGTTCCTGTCTTTACTGTAGATGTTAGCAGTAAATCTCCGCTTCTTGTAGGAAACCTGGGCCGCATCTTTTCGCCCATGAATCCACTGTGTACAAAATGGAGGGCTAGAGGGCAAGTGGTGTGTCTTCTTTTGATCAAACCCTGTGATCAAAGGCCGTTTAGCTCTGCCCATGTAGTGCTGTGGGCACCACGGGTGTGAGAGAAGACGCTCTGCTGTCTGCACTCACACATCTTTAGTCTGGTTCATGTCTTTGCACCCACTATACTACACCAAATATACACATGTCAACAAACTCTGTGTACTATTATAGGTAGGGCTAAACTGGACATGTCTTTATGTCATTAATATTATTAACAGATTTGTTATTCATTTTTTTTTTTCTGTTTTTTGTTTGTTTGTTTTATTCACAAGATGACATTTTGAAATTTAACTACATGTAGCCATTTTTTTAGTATATTACAATACAATATTCAGACTATATTTTTAATCAGCTCTCTTTGAAGAATATACACTCTGTATACTCCAGCTGTTTGTTCAAGAACAGACACATTTTTCCCATCTGTTTCTCTGATTGATCAGCCTCTATAATACATTTAAGCTTGGTTTAACCAATCACAGTCAAGTATGAACTTTCTTTAGAAGCAAAACATGTTATTTACTTCAAAGACAACAAGAAACATCTACTTTAATCATGATAAAAAATCTTTACTACTTCCAATGATAAACCTAGACTGACTTAGACCATGTTTGATGTTGAGTTGAGTCACAGGTCTAAGTGACTTTTTCCATTACACTACCCATCTTCACTCATTTCTGTACTTTCCTTGTCTGCCCTGATCCCCGCACTTGCTCTTGCTCTTTCTTAGGCTCATGTTTTACAGTTGCGGCGCACTTCGGTCGGGGAGGCTGGGAGCACGCGGCCTCAGCTCTCACAGATCCACAGTCAGATTGTCAGTGTCAATTACTTGTCAGTGTGTGCCTCTCCGCTCGGGCTTCTGCTGCGAGGAGCTCAGTGCGCCTGATCGATCCGCTCCTCTCCGTGGCACCTCCTCTGCACCAGGATTTGAGTATTGATAAGCCCGGCGTAGTGCTCTTTTCCCCCCAAGTGAAGAGGCAGATCCGGAGGCCTTGAGGGTACCCCCACGCTGCCTCCGAACCCGGGGAACAGTATTGATCCGAATACTAGAGCTGTATTTCTCTGTCTGCAAGGTTAATCTGGGGCTTGGAAAGTTTTATTGCTGTTGATATGGGAGAGGGTTTAATGATGGATTTGGACTGTAACATGCTGCCTTCTCAACTTTTTTTCCACCCCCCTTTCTCTTTCTTAAAAGGCAAGAGGTGAACGCCAGGGCTGCAAGATGAATCACTGTCGAATCGAAACTGAAATTTGAATCGTCGCAATTCCAATGTTGTGACTAGCAAGTCTTCTGCAAATAACAAATTTATTTTTTTGGGTTGTCTCATGTTGCAACAGTGTATATTAGACTGAAACTTTTTTAATCAGTTTTTATCAGTTTCTTTGAGTATTCACTAGAGATGAGACAATTCTGTTTTATCATTATTTTTTTTTCAGTCTCAATACTTTTGACAAGACTATTTTCAATATATCACAGTAATGTTTGTGTACTTTTCAGTGACATAAGTCAGCAGCTTGACCATTTGCGTAATTTGAAACATGAAGCCCAAAGCAATTTTAAAGTTAATATTTTAGTCATTCCTGGGTACATTTTTGCTAAACAAAAAGTATCAGAAAGATAAAACACGCTTCTCTTAGAATACAGCAACCATAAGTCTACTGCGAATGTACGACACAACTTATCCTTTTCTCACCTCACCAAAATAAAAAAAACAGAGCCATGGAGGGATATGTGAGGATACAACCCAAAACCAGACTTGAACTGAACCACCACTATCAATAGATTTGATTCTATATTGATATAGCTGTGTTTTTTAACTGGTAATGTTGACAGAAAATCTATTTCAGTAAAAATTATAAGCCTTTTGTGCTTGCCAAAATCCTCTCAACTTAAGTTTCAGTGATATCTCCTGTAAAATCCTAAAAAAAAAAAAAAAAAAAGCTAACTATAATGTCTAATATGTCAATTGAGCTCTTAAAGCAGTCTTCTCTCAGATGATCGTAGACATGTTAAGAAATGCGTTTCGCAAATTCGAACCACACTTCTCCAATCTAATCGCAATTACAAATTTTACCCAAATCTTTGCAAGCACATTAAATAGAGAAAAGCAACCCAGCCACTGTTTTGTATCCCTCACATCAATAATAAAACAGGGTCGCCGTTAAGAATATTCTACAAGAAATAATTGCTGCGATTCTCCGCTGTGTTCAGAATCCACAATGATGGAAGTGTTTTAGGCTGGGCTTGTTTAATCTTTCTCCAGCCATTTAGTTTACAAAGAACTCGGGACCCCCCTGGCAGTCATGTGCAACAAGAGTAAACGCTCCAGCGACTTCCTCCTCTTAATGATCACAGGGTTATCAGATCTTAATGTTGACACCCTCTGCATTGAATATTCATCCTGCCGCTGTTTTTGCCCATTAATTTTTGATTGGGTCTTTGCTTTACACTATTAAAAAGAGGAAAACATTGATACACCAAGACTGCGCTTATCAGCCTGAATGGAGACATGTACGCGATCAAACCAAAATGGCAAATGGTTCGATGACTGTGCCGAAACATGAAATAGCTTGCAATAAATGTTACTGTAATTACTATACTGACTAGATGTTCATTATATTGTATAGTGGCAATGATTTTGGAGCTTAATGTTTGTGTGTATTTACTAGTTGCACAAGTGGGAACTTTTTCTTTGTGTAGTATGTTCAAATGTATGTCGTTGAGCAATTTACATTTTTCAGATCACCATTAGTTTCTACACTGTACTCTGGCCTATTATAGTGACAACCTATACTTTACTTTTTGTGTCAGTTTTGCCAAGTGGTCTTTATTATTATCAACAGATTTTGAGATTTTCTGGGTGACTGGACAAATGACAAGCTGTTTAACAAATGGTACAAACCAGTGTCGTAGTACTGAGTTGAAAGTGGCTCTTGAAATGTGTAAAATACCTCATTTTGAAACACCACAGACTTTCAAAATTATAGTTGTTATCTGCATCTCAAGAGTGTGTGCTTATAAAGGGCAGGAGAAATATTTTAGGTGAAAATGAGACATGTATACCACAGTAAAAGCTTAAAACATGTTCAGTTTGTTGCCAAAAAAAAAAAAAAAATCAACTTTGAGTTTTTGCCCACAAGCCAAATTGTTATCTCTGAACATTAAAGTGTAAAAGGGCACTAATGCATAAAACTACTAAGAATTTAACAGCGTCCAATTTTAGTGGTACAATTTGTTTTAGAAAAAAACATGATGTATTTTGCGTCTCACTAATTGTTTTAATTACCACCATACCTACTGCACCTCGGTTAATTAAGTGAAACCTTTTTAGCGACCTAATAAGTTATTTACATGAAGTTAGATATTAAAGTTTATTATTTTTGGAGTATGTTACTTATTCTTGCGTCTGAGATCTTTTGCTAATTATGCTACATTTAGCTATGTATTATCAAATAAAAAACACAACTGCATTTACTTTTATTCATATAAAAGTTAGCCCTAGTTGGAGGACTTGTCTTCCTGGTTTTGAAAGAATTAGGACACAATCTTCCATAAAGTTTCTTAGTATTCTATTTATGAGACATTAATAAGCACTTAAAAGGCATTCACAAGCATTTATCAGCAGCTTATTAATGAACTTGCAAACATTTTGTAATTGGTTATCAACACATTTTATGTTATTTTGTAATGTACTTGTTTACATGCACACATGGTATTATAAGCCATCACTAAATGCTAGTAAAGGCCTTAACAATTGTAGAAACATGTCTTGCTGATGCATATTTTACTTTGATAGCATTACCAATGTTTTTAGTTTTACCTTTTGTTAAACAATTTTGGAATATTCATTCTTGTACAATTTACTTCTATATACTGTATGAATATTTCAACTTTTAGTAATATGTTCTCTCTCTACAAAGTTAGTTTCAACTGTACCTTTTTTGTTTTAAACCTCCCCAAAAATCCAAAAAGTCTCTCTCTCTCCAACTCTCTTCATGTCTCTCGCAGATTCCTCTCCTCATCCCGTGCCACCGCGTCATCTCCAGCAGCGGACAGAGCGGCCCGTACATGAGTGGCAAGGGCGACCACCTCAAACAATGGCTGCTCACCCACGAGAGGCAGTAAGGGGAAAGCTACCCAACCCAGCTGTCCTTCACTCAGTACCACACACACTGTACACACACACTCACACAGAGAAAGCACAAGGCCGGAGAACAAAACACCACTATAAACTTTAGTCCATTTGGCACCCGCTGTGGAACAACTGCAGCTACTTGTAAATATTCACTTTATATTTCTCTCTCTCTTTTTTTTTTTTTTTTTTTTACAATACAATCTAAGAATAGAGTTGCTGCATAGTTAATGCGATAGGGCGAGTTGTTGCAGAATTAGAACGTACAAAAATAACTTAAACAGAGAACAGTAGGAATTACAAACATATGCTCCCGTGGGGTGCTGGTTGCGTTTGCCAGATAGTGTTGGAAAGGTTTTTCTAAAGCATTATTATTCTCTTAAAAATATGTCTCTTGCATTGTTGTTGTTGTGTGCGTTTTTTTTTCTCCCTCCTCCTAAGCAGAATTAGTCTTTGTACCTCGCGTTGTTTTTTTAATTTCCTGCCAAGTGAATGCTTTGTTCAACATCCAGTGATAAAGGCTCTGAATTTTTACTCGTACACAAAGCTTTGTAGTGAGGCATTTGTTTTTGTCTTCGTTTAGATCTCATTGTTTGCTTGCTCCTCCACCTAGTCTGCAAGTGTACATTATAAACTGTTCTTGTTCTAACAGAAGTGTTGAAATAAAACATCCTTGTTGTCAATACATATGTCTTTTATCATCTTAATGGTATTTAATATAAAGATTTTTTGTTGTTGATTTTTTTTTTACGATTGGTTCTCCCTTAGTCTCACACTTAATTATGCCGTATGTCCCCCTCGCTCAGCAGCACCTCTCTCACAGCCGCCTGCATCTTGAAGAGTGTTTCCATTAGAGGGCAGTACAGAACGGGAAACTGGAATCAGCGTTTCAGCCTTCAATTCCTCCTGCACATTTAATCTCCAACTTAAATGTTTATGTGCTGTTTTATTTTCAGCGCAACACCATTTAATCCCTCTGGGCAGAATAATTTTGGGTAAAAAGACTGTTTAAAAAGGCCAGCAGTAGCAGTGTGTGTTAAAAAGACTTTTTAACAATTATTTCAAATGTTCGGAACTGTTCTGTCAGAATTATTCTTGACAATTTAATATTGACAGCATTTTTGTAATTCTTTTTTCTCCTGACTGTGTAATGCAGTTTGAGTGTGACCCTTGTGACCCATGGTAACTCCTCCTCTGTACAGCCCAGGTACCCTAATAATGCACCCTCCAAAAATAACCTCGCTCTAACCTTTACACAGCTCATTCAAGTGGCCCACTCACTGAATACATTTGAACTTAGCTGCATTTCTGAATGTGTTATAGGCGAGTTGGTGGCTGTCTGCTGTTCTTCTGCCATTGGAGCAGACTGTGGATGTTGAGGCAGGAGACAGGCAGATGAAGAATGGGCCTCAGTCTGTGCCTTCACACAGGGCTAATGATGCCTGTGGTGACTACAGGCTACAGTCAGCCCCCTAACGAAGGGAGCTGTGACACAGCCACAAGGGGTCCCATTTAAGCCAGCCACACTCTGAAGTGCACTGTAAGCACCCTCCTTTTTTGCTTGTGGCTAAGTAAATTCTATGGAATGCTATGAATTTAGCTGCTGAGATAGTGATGTGTGCAGTGCAGCTCAGTTCATGTTGAAAAACAAGTCCAGCTTCAAAGCTGCACGCGCTGCCAGTAATTGGTGGTGTAATTGCGTAGGTACCGAGGATTCTCTTCCAAATAATTCACTTTGTATTACTGCTCTTCTTGTGGTGTTTCAGTGTAGAACATGGTTAGCAGTGGTAGCACCATTTGTGTATTATTTTGTTGTGTACCACTTCTATAGAACTCTGGCTCAACATAAAACAGAATTAGATGACAGAGTTTGAGACATTCTCATCATCCACGCTGTTAATCGCTATGAAATCTTTCATTTTGGCCTGATCTGTGCCTTACTTCTTGGAGAGACTTTGTGCACGTGCATGTAAGTGTGAGCATGTGGCCGTGCGTGTGTGCACATGTGTATGTCCATATGTGTGTGGGTGAAGTGGATGATATTGAGTCTGACTTCATAAATCACCCAGACACTGATAAACTCCCCATGCACCCACACACCGCTAATGGGCAACCCTTAAGGAGTGTGAGTGTCTCGTGCGGCGTTTGATTCAACATTTATTAACCCCCTCACACACGCCTGCTCACTTCACGCACACACTTATCTGAGCCCAGAAAAGACAGGATACGCTTGGTGGCATCCGTACACTTACAGCCAGGTTCTGACCTGGCTGTGCTGTATTAGTCATAGCACTCAGTATTGAGATACATTGAGTTTGTACAGAACACACAACAATCAGTGCATTTTCTAACTCTACTGTGCTCCTCATAACTTATATCCTGACTTCAACTCCCTACTTCCCATCTCATATCCTGCACTCTCCTCATTATAGAGCAATTTTCTGCCCCCACATCAGATCCAAACAGAGCTTCCATCTCTAAGTCTTCATACATGTCACCTCATCATTCTAATCTCATCACGGCCCTGGTTGAGGTGCAGCGGGTCGACTTAATACTGTTGCTACACGACAAAAGCCACTTTTATTTCCCAAAGTTTGAAGCAACGGCAGTGAAAGTTTGTGAGTGAGCTTTAAGTGGTGCACATAGCTGAGAAGAGCAGCAGTGTGTGCCATGCAGATAGGCTCAGAGACAGACGCTCGCTCGCTGATAGTGGATAGACAGACATTAGACTGCATGGGGCTTGGCTATGCTATCAGGTTTCCTCCTCTGTGTGGGTCTGCTGGGACTGCCCGCCTCTATGGCCCTGACACTAAGGCACCACGCAGCCAGCCACGACAGCTGCCACAGCAGCACCTAATACCACAACACGCTACGCCATGCCACGCCACCACTACAAAGAGCAATATCAGTATAGACATGACACTCTTTGATACTTTGTAATGATCTTTGTGTTTTGAGAGCAATGGACTCACATGGTGTCTTTATTTTTTGTGGATAGAAAGAAGCTTTACTTGGTACAAGATGCTGCGGAGGGATCGGAGGTCTTGTGTGACTGTGAGAGAGTAACCTTGGACCTGTGTGTCATTGTAACCTTGTGAACTGCTGTGTAGTTCTGGCATGCTGTAATTAGGAACGGCTGATGAGCGGCCATACATAACGTGAGAGTGCAGTCTGCGAGTGCTGCGCTGCATGTATCAATCTGTGACTCCACAGCTCTTGTCAGCATGGCCCGGGCAGTGTCTGCGCCTGGAGAAAGTGCAGGTCTAGCCTTGGTCATGTTGACGGAGGGGCGGCACTTCAGAGGCTCCAGGACCCCATGGCACCAGTCTCCCCAGTCCCCCAGACAGACTGGGAGCATCTGGGCTCTGTCAGCGCCTCTGGCCCCTGCAGACTCCGATCTATATGAAGAGGCGAGGAGTGGATTGGATCAGGAAAAGGGAAAATATGAGCCAGATTCCTCAGCCTTTTGCAAATGCATGCCAGTTAGTGTTTGGTGTGTGCGCACCGGCTTGATAACAGGTTGCACTGATTAATTTTGTATGATGTGAGATGGGGTTATTGATTAGCTTCTCATGTAGAGAAAAAATCTTCTTTATAAATTGTCCAATTACGCATTAATTAAAACGAGTATATCGAAATATGTAACGTCTGTTAAGAGCAAAAACACGGTGACAGATGAAGATCTCACTGACAGATATCGTTCCAAAGAAAGTGAGGAATGATTTGATCAAGTGGATATAGTTCCAAAGCAGTGCCACACAGAAACCAATACACATACTTGCCAAGTCTAATTAATCTATACACTAAATTAGGAATATAAATTGTGGTCCCAATTTAACAAGGTCATTCTTAACTTCTCCCTTTACACTTTATTTAACTATGTAGGAGGAAAAAGGCCCTATCAATGTGCTTTGCTTATTATGACTGACGATTGATGATTAAGTCCTCCAGCTGACACACACCAGCAAAGCCGGTGAGTTGGAATTGGATGTGACACATACACAGTTCTGCGTGTTAGGTAATTCGTTGACGAGGGGCCAAATTCATTTATGGAACAGCGGTATTGGCAGGCATGGACACTCTCTGCAAAAACAACGATAATCACAGAGGTTTGGCGCGGCGTGACAAGGACTCTTTAGGGAAAGGCCCTTACACGCTGCTTTGTTGGCCGTTCCTCCCCAAGATGTAAGATGGAAGGAAACATCCGCCACTGTTCTTAAGCCTGCTCAGAGAGGCACAGGAGGCACTGCTAAACATCTCTGGTTTAAGGCCCATTGATTATGGGTTTTGAAATGCATAGATTCTTATGTTGGTGTGGTGAAGTGGTGTTTATTGTCTGTACACCACCAAATAGCGAAATGATGCTTTTGTTGACTTGATAATATATAAACGTCTTGAAACGTTCTGTGTGAGACATGAGGAAAACCCTGTTTCCAGCCATTTAATCTCTTTTCACTTCTCAATTTTTTCTGCTAATGAGCCTTATTGACAATCAAACAGAAGCTGTCATCCCCCAGGATGCAACACTCCCAGCCCCTGCGTGTTTGTCATAGTGTCCTGGCAATCAGAGTGCCTGCAAGACCAGGCTGGCAGTTAGTGGTTCTCACAGCAGCACTGCCTGAAAATGGCACACTTCCTGTAGAGTTGCAGCTGCCACCTCTGCTACTTCCATTACTTTCTATAGCATGCAGATGTTGTATCAACATTCCCTGCCAAGGGGACTGCAATAACTGTGAGATTCATGCCATGTTTCAGAGGCACGTCAATTTCTCAAGTGGCACAATTAAAGAGGGAAATACAGTACGGGTTTTCACAGGCGCTCAAATCGGAAAAGGGCTTTTTCACTTTTTTCCAATGGGGGCTGTTTCATAAGGGTTCAGAAATCCACCCGATTTTTACTGGCCTTTTCCTGAGTGGAGCAGCTCTGTGCGCCTTTGTGCGGCAGACCTGTCGTGACCCACAGCGGATATGGAAATGGGGCTAAGGTTTTATGGGCCAAACGGATTGGACACAGTCAAGCTCAGGGGGCATGAATATTGGATGTTATTTCTGCTCCCTTTTTATGTAATCCATTGCCAATACATTATTAATAGATGATATCATATCCAGAAGTACTGGACAAAGCACTACAGAGGGGCACTATGAAAGGAGCTCTATGTGGTGCAGAAAATACCCTTGCAGTGATATTATTTTATCGCTGCAGCCTAACACACTCTGACCAGCCTCTTCGCTGCTCTGTATCATTTTTTGGTCTAAGTGAAGTTCATAGAGGAAAAATCTGGTGAACAGTGTCTCCCTACCAGGGTTAAATCCAGCATTTGTGGGCTTGAAACGCTCTGAAACATTGATGAAGTATCAAATGACACCCAAATACAAGTTTAATGGATTTTGAAGCGCTGGGATACTTTGCTCATCCTCTCGACTCGAAGTGAGTGAAGTGGAAATCTTTTGCCAGGATCTCAAGTTTTTCTTGCAAAAGCTGACTCCCAGTGTACAGTAGCAGGGGAGCACTGTCTTATCTGATGTCGCGTGTCACAGACAGGAGGCTGTGCAAATGTGGGACTATTTTACAAAAAAGGGTCACATCCCCTGTTTTGATTCAAATGCACAATTGTTCAAAAAAGGTCAGGCTTCCTATTTGAATTCATTGTCATCTTGTCTTTTTGATATGCTTTAGCGGTGCAGTTTTTATGAGCCTCTATCCTACTATTGTTCCTTCTAACTCCCAACTTTATGACAGAGAAATATGTTCTTTGTCATTTAGAAGTATACTTTTAAGCTACAAATAGTGAAGTCTAGCTGGTACTTGCTTGATTTTGCATAGTTTAAGTAGTGTATTTGGCAAGTGACAAAGTGAGTAGATGCGTAAGGTAATATTCAGTTTTAAGGTCAGTTTGAATTGTTTTTTCTCCTGGGGAAGCAGCAGATTGATAAAGAGCAAACAAAACCTCGTCTGAATGCATGTCCTCCATGGCCTCAATGAAGGTTTCATTCCTTTATATGGTCCAGCCCAATTCCCAGCATGCGTGGCCATTGTGACTCTTTCAACTGCTGCTCTCCATTGACTGGCTCATTGTCCAATGGCTCTTTTGTATGCCCGCTATCACCGGAGCACAATCTTTCACCTGGACGCCACTGCAGCGCAGCCTGAAGTGGTCACGTAAGGCCACAGAAGTAACATGCCCAACGCGAACACAATTAGCTAACTGCTAATGAAAACACATTTCTAATAACTTAAAGGAAAATTTAGCACTGTTAGCTTTAATATGGCAGTTATTAGTCACGCTCCAGCAGCTTGCATCAGACAGAGATGTCCGATATTACTGCACAAGCGTATATTATTGAGAGGAGACTTTTTAAAAATATAACAATGCACAAGCAGATGTTTGAAGCGTGGCCCTGGGCTACCCAAGGCTAGTTAAGATCAATATTGCTTTCAATATTTCTTTCCTTTGACAGATAACCGGTACAGAGGAAAGTCTTGATAAGAGTGGCAACATATGGATGCGGCGTGCCTCTCTCTCGTTTGATTGTGTGACCCCGCGACCTTTGCCTGTGTCTGAGAGGGAGGCACATGCTTCGGTGGGGGTCTGTCAGGCTCTGGTTATGGGGCATTATTGACCCAGGATTTATAAATATTTAATGCACACATTAAGATCATGGTGGAGGGTGGCCATTAGAGTTCTCCAATAAAGAGGCTCTCACGATGATTGAGTGGTATGGCAGAGCCAGGGGCTGCTACACAGAAACCTGCTGAGACAATATACTGTACCTCCAGCTTGCTGCCAGTCTGGGGAGCCCCAAAGTGCCAACCGCCGTGCACATTTTCCACTGTTTTAGCTTTTAATGAAACAGCCTCCGACACTTCTTAAAGAAGACAAGTTTGTACCATTGAGAGGAGGAGGCACAGTAAGCAAGGTGATAGATAGTAAGTGGTGTATGTGTATCTAAAACTGTGAAGGAGCAGATGTGAGCCTATTGTTATCACACACATTGGATTATCGAGGGAATGATTTGAAATGAAACAGCTCTTTGGGTGTATCTGTCCTCGGCACTATCAGCAGCGTTGCCAGATCCATGCATGCCGCCTGACATAATAAGCTGTGATATGCTGATTGCCACTCACGATGAGGGCCTTTAATTGTGTATTAAAGAGAGAGGTAGCGGCGGACAATGTTGCCTTGATGAGAAATTGACATTTTGTGACCTGCTCTTCGCGTCCACTCATGATGCCAGATAAGACGCTCAGTTGTTTTTAAGGAGGCACCATTCTTCTCACAAACACTTGTATCAGTCCGTTTGACCCACTTGATGAGTATAGATTTCATAGTGCCCCCCTTTCAGCGCTCCAACTATGAGAGGTTCAAAACGATAACAGCCCTTATAGACAAAGGATAACCTTGCTCTTTCAGTGTATTGATTCTTTATTAACTAGGTGGCTTAATGCAATGAAATGAGGGATTTGAATGAGCCCATTTGGCTTGCTTTGAATAAAAAGCCTGTTTATGAATTACTACAATAGGCTTTGATGCTCCACAGATGCAGAATATGCTGATACAGGGACCAGTTCGAATGTGCCACAATGTCAAGAGTGTAATGCACTTTTTCACCTTTCCATTTATTGAAACAGCAGTTCTCAAACTACTTTGCTTTTGTCTATTCAAGACCAGTCAGCTTTTATGTCTGCTAAACTGCATCTACAACTAAAGAAGTCCACAGTGAGTGAGCTAGTGTGTTTTTTTACTGAAAATTTTAATAAAACATCACTTATTCATTTCTGTTTCCATTCCAAATGTTGACATGTTTAAACTTTCTTCCCTGTAAACACATGTACGCTATGTGGCAGAGTCATAAGTGGTGAGTAAAAATGACTTCTATACATTCTACAAAACAGAAAAAATACAACCACAGATGGAGTGATTTTGCTCCAAGGTTGTCCCTCATGCACATTAGTCTCTATTGGATCTTAACAACTATCATGAGTCACAAACAATTTATTTGACATTACAACCAACAAAGTTTTCTCCAAAATGGTCTGTATAGATAATTTAAAATCAATATAAAAATAAACAATGAAGTTTGACTTCCCCTTTAAAAAAATGGACAGAGAGTCTTGACGGAATAACACAAATTTGGAGGATACACATGAATATGCACATTGCATTTTCATCAAATACGAAATAAAAACAAATGAAGGCAACAGTTCTTGGCTGAATTATCTGTGCTGCATCACTATATTAAGGGCATGACGATTAATACATACATAATGAAAAGCAATATACAAAATTTCAGAGATAAATACATTATTTATAGTTGATATGTTACAAAATTTCCCTCAGTGAGCGCAAGTGTGTATTTGAACAAAAAAATGACAATGAACTACTAAATGTCTACATTCTCAATGGATTTTAATTTTGTTTTTTTCAATGTTTTTGTTGATCTAAAAGAACATGAAAAAGACAGATGTATAAATATTTAGCACAAGTTTGGCAATATCACAATAGTCTACAATTTTGAACCACATATAAAACACATAAGGGAGTTGGAGCTAGAACGAGAGACTGCTCCTCATCAACAAGAAACAGACTTCACAGTAGCCTAGGAATGCATTAATATACAGTGCTAGCAAAAGGTTGAAAAACATGGCAAAACACACTTGCTTAAAGGAAGCTCTAGACATGGAAGTACATCATATTCATCAACAGAGCAGTGTTTTGTACACACCAGTGTGCTTGTTGAATCAAAGAGCTTTTTTAACTTTTGAAGATGGTTTCTAGCTACAATAAATTACAAAATTTAAGTTAAAATGCAGGAATGAAACATGATACAACCTTCCCACCAACCCTCCCATTTACTTGTATTTGTTGTACTTTAAGTTCAATTTTCTACATTATATATCTCATATATTTTTCCAGTTGAAATTGTCTTGGCCCCTGTGTATTTTTCTCACACATAAAAATACAAAAAAGTCACATTAAAAAGACACACAACTGTTGTGAATCTATTAAAAGAGAGTTGAAACAGAAAAGCTGATTTTCTGAGGCAAACAAGTTCATTGGCAAATGTACTGTACAACAGTGTTTTACTTTACAACCAGGTGTGAGTCCACAGAGTCCTTCCAGTACTGAGTGTGTCATGTGTGAGAGTGGGCGTGTCCAAGGCCGATGCACAGTCCGACAGTATACAAAATAAACCCTTCATCATCCCGTGTCCTTTTTAAGGATGCTCCAATGGGAGGGGAAAAAAAAAGTCCCACAGAACAAAGTCTGTCTCCATAAATCCTTCTCTCTGTAGGTTTCATAAGTCTTTTAAAAGAAAAAAAAAAAACTTTCTTTTCTTTTTTCTTCATCTTTAAAAACAGAACAAGCAGTTGACTATACATGACACCAGCGACTGGCTGTGTGCTCAGGGGGTGCCCTGTGAAGTGGTAGTGTGACTGGTGCTTGAGATGACCAAAGTGCATTTACATTGGAGGGACAACCAGGCCGGACATGGCTGCAAACAAAGACAGGAAAGGGACATTAGTTAAAGTGCTACAAATATAACATTGATATTTATTAAAATTATTGAAAGCTCTTAAGTGCATGCAAGTGTATGTGTATGTGTATGTGTGTGTGCGTGCGTGCATGCATGTTTGTACGTGTGCATATGTGCTAGTGTGGGTTAGTAGTGCACATCTCAGCTAACGGGAGAGTCTGAAAAGCTCCCTCCTGCTCTGACATTTCAGCCCTCAGCACGCCACTCTTGCTATGTGTGATATTTCTCCTGGCGTTGGGGTAATGGCAAACAGTGGCCCAGACTCCCGGGAGAGCCAGCCATGGTGACGGCGGAGCAACAACACGGTCACTTCCACAATGCCACAGAGCTGCTGTAGCAGAAGACAGTCAGTAGCCTTCCCTCTGATTCCTCTCTTTTCTCGCCTGTATAACTGGTACAGAGTATTCCCTCACTTGTGCCTCTGTGTCATTATCCAAGAGAGATTAGACTAGATCAAAGGTAGCTTCAGTTATTTTACCAAGACCATCTGTCTAGGATATCATTAGCAACTGTAACTCTTCGTCTCAGTTTATATATGAAGTATTTTCACACGTTTTCACAATTAGGCAACTAGTGAAGTGCTTGGATGATATATTATTATATTGCTCCGAGTATATTTGTAGAGTCATGCTTGAAATGCTTTTAAGTTTGCCAGCACAGATGATGGTAAGGCATTGCTCATTAATTTCTGCACAACATGTATTAATAAGTATGAACGTGTAGCAAGATGAACTTTAATTTCCCACTTCATTAAGCCCAATGTTATTAATCTTGGGGCACACACTACGGCTAAGCTTGTTTTCAAAGCAATCATGTTGGTCATGACACACGCACAAAACCTAATAAACATAATTACTAAAACAATTCGGAGGTCTCTTCCTGCGACATCATAGTTTGTATCAGAGACCAATGCCGAAATAGTGCGTGCACCCTGCACTGTGTGTGTCATGTTTGAGTTGTGTATGTTAGCTGCGTGGCTGCGTGTGTGCCAGTGAAGTGAGAGGTGTAAATTGGCCTGTCAAAATGCATATATTGGTAATGATTAATCCCTCACCAAAACGGACAGAGGCCTGAGCAGCGGTATCTGACCAGTAGTCCGTAGGGAAGGGATGAGGGGGTGAGGGGGGCTCACCTTGCAGTCCGTTGCCGTTGGCGCTGGTGCAGGAGGGGGGTGGGGAGGCCTGGGGTCGGACCACAGGGGCGAAGGCGCTCTTTTGTTTAACTGCAGAGACGATAGGGAAGCAAAGGATAGGAGGGAGGGTGAGAGTGAGAACGTGCTGTGAGTAGTGCTCAAGAGGGAGAGGGCAGTTAAGGTAAGACTGGGATAGTATTACTGCCAGGGGGGATACACCACCAGGACTCAAACTGCATTACAGACCCCTACCATCAACATCTCCTCTGTTTCAACAAGTGTAAGTGGCATATGTTGAAAAATACATTAAAGTGCAATCTTCCTCTTTGCCCTGGTGTGAGCACTGCAAACTAAGCTTGCTCTTAATGAATAGTAATATTATTATCATCAATAACAAAACTTGTCAGAAGTGATTCATAAAAAATGAAAACAAATATGGGAGCTGGAATTAAATCAGCTGCAGCTTAGCGTTGTTACACTGTAGTAGTGGCAAGCTACTCACTTCCATATGGGGAGTTGGCAGAGGATCCGTTGAGAAACCCTGGGAGCTTGGCACTCCCAGGTTCATACCGGCATTGCCATAGCCATTCATGCTGTTGCTGACGGTGTTGTAGCTGGACTGCTGCGGGGTGCTGCTGGAGATGTAGCCCCGGGGGGACACACTGCTGGTGTTCCGACTGTATCCCACTGCAAAACATGCAAGACAGAAGAGAAAAGCAAGTCATTTCTCTTGTCTGCTGTGTTTTACGAGGTAACATTCACTGCTCAACCCAACGGTACGTCCTCTGTAAATTTTAGCTGGAGATAAAGATTACAAATAAAAAGAGCGAGGTATAGACACACAAAAATACATTTATTGAAACAGTTACAACAAATTAGGTTTAAAAAATTACAGTGAATATTTAGTATTTAGCTTACAATGAGAAGTAGCTCATTGTAATGATGGAAAAAAAGTTAAGCTATTATTTTTCTTCCATTGCTGTCCCCCAGGGATGCCCTCTAGGACCCTTGTGGGTATTTGGACCCCACTTTTGAGAGCTGAGTTATGGAGTCCATCCCTATATCACATATGTACCTTGGTCATTCCCTTGTGACTCAGACACATTGACTGCTAGCTGGCTGCTGAAGGAGTTGACTCCCATCATGCCGTGGGAGGCTGTGTTTGCGAGCGAGGGGATCTGGTTGTGGTTGCGAGGAACGCTGTACAGGGCCTCCGCGATGTCAGCTGCCCTCTTCAGAATGATCTCCTGAGAAGCAAAAGAAGCCAGAGGTTTTGTTATTTATGGTGTTTTTATAGCTGTGCTTGGCTTTGAAGCATGGTTCATGGCTATATGGTAAACTCACAACGCATGAAACCTACATTGTTCCAGATATAGTGGTGAAAATACCCTTTGGTGGTACTATCAGCGAAATTTCAATGGTTTCTTATTTAGCTGTAGAGAAGAGGTAGCAGCTGCATGCATACAAACCTGATTGTTGTGGGGCATCCCATACAAGGCTTCGACCAGATCTGCTGCTCTTTTCAGTAACACCTCCTGCAAAGGAAACCCCAGAGTTAGTGCACAGATTACACAAATGCGCCCTTAGCTCTACTGCCCTTTCCTTATATGTTTACATTGTAGAGACAAGTCTAAATAAAAGCCATCTTCATTTAAGAGACACCCTGATGCCTTTACACAACATTACTTTGCCTCTTTCATCCGTGCAGAGCAGTGAATAATGTTCCCTATCTTAATTAAACTGGCATAGTCCTTTAAAACAACACCTCAGCTTGGTTGTGGGCTACACGTTTGCTCCTGAGTTCAGCCCGCGTCCCCTCTCTTCAGAACAATAAAGTGAATTAGCTCTGGGTTAATCTAGTTCTGTTGTAATGACATTAAGGAATTTTTCAATTAACCTCTTTGACTGGCTGTTGCAAAGGACTTCACAAATGACTTCCCATCCAGCAAGAGCTGGGTGCTTGTGCCTTGGGGACAGGGATGCTCAGGATGTGGTCTTATCCATGTCTGCATGCTTGCCCCTGCTTGACAATGCGGATTAGCTGTGTTGCTTTGGCTCTTAACACTGAAAATGAGTTGGCCCTGAATCCCGTTCCCCCTCTTAGTTTTGGGCTTTGAGCTAGGTGGGGTTTGGCGCGTTTGTGTCTTTATCTGCTCTTTGAATTCACAACTTACAATTAAATCCCTCTCAAGGAATCAGACTGCTCACTTTGTCTTCCACAATACACAAGGCAATAGGCTGTATGAAGACCCTCCCCTCCATTTAGAGTGCATCTAATCTGACAAAGGCAAAAGCAGACATGGCGGTTGCATGTTTTTAAAATGCTTGCTTGTTGTCACCTGCTGTAGAGCAGAGATTTGTCAACTGTGCTGTTAGAACCCTGGTTAAAAGCAATGCAAATCTGTCAGCAGAAACATCTCAGATGGTGCTTGTTTTCTTCCCACATTGGCGGTGTTTTCTTTTGCGGGCCTTGGTAATTTGTCTGAAGTGTTCCATCACTTGGCAATAGCAGTGTGGGATTAAGACGGCAGCTGCCGTAAATGAATGTAAACACAGCCTTCGCGCCTTCAAACAGCGGCCTCCAAGACTTGGCCTGCCTTTCCACTGCACAGCGTATGTAGTGTGTACGGACGTGTATGGGCCCTTTCATCCTGAGGAGCATATCTACCACACTCCTTGATTTATCAAGATGAATCACTGCAGAAGCCACTTCCAGCGTATGCCATGCTCTCTTATAGAAACATATCGCTTAATCCACCCCAAGTTATCGGATGGGTGGCTCTTAGAATGGGCATTTACCTCTGAAATTGGTGTGTATGCTCAACGTTGCATGCATCTAGTTTGCATACAAATAAAGAATTATGGTTGTCGTGAGGCAGGTAGACTAAATGAGAGGACCAGCTGTCTTGATGTGTTCTCATCAGGCAGAACAGATTTCTCTCTCTCTTGCTGAGTGAGATAAAGTGGTTTTCTTTCTTTTTGTCTGCAGTTAATAATTACCAATAATCTATTCTATCATATTTCAAGATCTCCTACATGGCTCTCAATTTTAAACAACAATTAAAGCAATTAAGACTGTCGCGTTCGCAGCCATGTTTCATTCTGTGTAAACGTCCTCTGCCTGCTTGTCCATATGGTACTTTGCAGCAGTGACATAAGGACAGCTTGGAGAAAGGAGGAGAGAAAGCGATATTGCCTCTCATCCTTAATCTGTCGTTTACTGCGTGGTGTCTTAACTAACCACGCCGACTCGCAGGGCTATGCTTAAGTGGCAACCTAGTCATATCCGAGCATGATGAGAAGTGCTGCTCCCAATCAGGGAAGAAGTTTGTTTTCTTCTGACGAGGAGCTTTCATGCATATCGGCTCATGCTGTGAATACGATTAGCGCGGAATAGCGTTCTGAGGGCATTTCCATGTAAATCTCAATACTACTCCAGTATAAGTGTAATTGGCTTTCTTGTCATGGAGACATATCAGAACACGCCATGTTAAATTGAAACAATTAAAGGCCTCAAATGATTTCTGTTGTTGTGTGACAAATGTGTGACGGATCTGGGCTTTTGTTTGCCTCATTCTGCATAAAAATCACATGTTCAAAGAATGGGCTACTCTAATGACACATCACCTCAAGGTGCAGGCTGTTTGGGAAAAATGAAAGAAAAGCTCAAACAAATGATGTCTTAAAAATGTCTAACAATAAGAGCCAAATGTGAGTCTTGGAGCAGTAGATTAACACGGAGCTTGTATTTATGTTATCACAGTTAATAAAAGAGGGCCTAGGTTATGTAGCTTGGAGTGCTAATGCCATTATAAAACTGTAAGGCAATTACTCTGTTAGCTCTAGCCCGAGGTAATGAATGCATTTAGAAGCATAGGGCCATTAGATGAAGGTACTTCAAAGAGCACAGGAAGAGAGATTCATTTAAATACATGGGTAATTGCTTGACATGAACACATTTGTAATATTTTCTCCTTGTGGATTACACAAGGAATTGGAAAAGAATGGGCTTATGCTCATTTTGGGAGGAAAGAAAGGAATCCAAGGCAATCAGCTTAATAATAAAACAATATTGAGTTTCCACTTTTAATTTCATAATGAATCTAATTTGTTACAGAAGAGAGAAATTGAGTGTGATATAATGTGATATCCAGTCTATTTGTCCATTACTGCCAGAGGGCACAAAATGGTATTATAAATTGTCTTTTTTATATTATGAATGGAAAATTGTTTTATAACAAGATCTTAAAAAGGAGGGTGAATTCCAAAGTCTCTCTTCACTTAACGCGATGCCCGCAAACCAATCTCCTTTCTCATCACTTGACTGCTCACACTTATTACTTTCATATTCACCCTGGACTTTGCATTGAATTTTTATATCTGCACTCCTCCCACAGGGTCAGACTGTCATCTACGATGTTGTCTTAGAATTACGAGGTAAACTTCAATCAGAGGCAGCTTCCCCCTTTTTTTCTCTGTGTAGCAACAATATTAGCGTGCATCCCTTGCTATCCATGAGCACTCCCATATTGGCTTTCTGTCTCCTTACAATTACCACGTGTCTTACTGGTCCCAGGGAGAAGGCTGGTGGAAATCAATAGCGCAGTAATATTATCAACTGGAGGGTGAAGTCATGGGGGGGGGGTGTAGAGGCGGTGAGTGGGCCTGGTGTCGATTTGCCTTTCTGCTAATGCACAGTGCGCGTCCTCCAGCTTTATCTTCTTTTTATAGAGTCTCGCAGCTCACCTGCACCCCGTAATGGCTGTTCTCTATATGCCGTTTGTGTTCTCATTCCAAATGTACGCGGGCGCCCCAGCCCGCCGCGGGCTGTTTTATTGGGAATGTGCTTTTGACCCCGAGAGCTGACCCTCAGATGGCAAGCTTAACAATGACGAATCACTCGGCGGGATCATTTACATGCCCCTGAACCCCATATTTGGGTCCATTAGAGAGCAAATCAAATATTTATGTTGTTTATTGGAAGTGCAGGGTTTCATCTCACTCTGTGATTGTTTCATGCAAAGGCCGAGAGAGCCTGCTATATTAAGTATACACACGCCCGGGAAACTAATCTCAGCTTCAGTGTCAAAATCTGTCTTGCTGCCGAGGAAAGAAGTCAGGCTTTTTGTAATAACGCTGTGTTGAACATGCTTTGTTTTTCACTTCTCACAGTGTGGATTCTGCCAAGACACTGCAGCTTTAAAATTGAAACAGTGTTGTTAAATTGACCAGCAGAGATATTAAAGGTAAGTGCACTTCAGCTTTAGGTTTACAGTTAAAATTAGAGCAACATTTCATGTCTAGGTGTTGTTTCCGCGCTCCACAGGGACCAGGTCTAATTGAAACACTTCATATAGTGAACCAGGGAGTAGCTGTGTTGTCCTATTTCTTCACATTGCCTTGGTCAAACGTGTAAAGCTACCACACAGTCTGTTCTTTATTAAATTGTCCGTTGGACGTTAATGATATTGCTGTGTTGCATGCTGAGATTTAATAGATAAGGTCTTTAAAGGTTTTACAGTATTATTAAAACTCGGAGGTGGCCTGCGCTTTACTACCTGCCGAGGGCTTTTGAATGTGCTAATCAGTCATATTATTACACCTGACACATCTGGAACGTCACTCACCAAAATGGCTGCTGGCGGGCAGCAATTAGTGCAAACACACATAGATTTGTATCAATGGGAAATGAAAAATATCAAAGGCAAACGATTCAAAGGAATAGCTGTGTGCACCTTAGTTTTCCTGGCTAGGTTTATCAAGTTGGCAGCCTATTTATGTGCCACACCGGTGTGTCGGAAAAAACTGATGTGGCTTTCAACCGCCTTACCCAGGTTCAAAAGAAAAACAATAAGAAAGCCTGGGCATAATAACATGCAGTCTTTGTCTATTAGCTGCAGTAAGACGAGGGGGTTTACGGCACAGGGCTCTGTAAACAAAAGATTAAACCAAATCGAGCTGCAGAAAATGAAAGGAAAACATGAGTGGGGTAATGAGGGTGCAGGCGTCGTTTCTGACCAGATTACCATCTCCACAGACTACTGGAGAGGAAAACGCCTGATTGAGCTATTTTACCACACAGCGAGTTTACGCCTCTCTCCCTGCACTAAACCAATACCATTACCACTCTGGTTAGTGGGAAGCCACATATGTGAGGCAAAGCTGTTCCGCTCCGGGGTCACAGTGCCGGCGTTCATGCTAATGCTGTTTTGTTTATTTGTCCCATTCTACTCCCAGTCTTCTTGTTTTTCTGTGTATTTTTGCTATACTGACCTTTGGTAACCTCTCTGGGTCACCAGGGTGTCTGGGGATGACCTTCTGCAGTCTCTGGAAGCCGTAGTCGATGGTAGGCTCATTAAGGGCTGCAACAAAAAAGAAGATGGAAATTAGTAACATTTCGGGGTTAATCTTGTCAGAAATAGGAAAAAGCTAATTGAGAAATCTGTTTACAGTACAGAAGTCATTTCAGAATGCCTAATTTGACAGAAAGCTCAAGGGGAGAGACAGTGGTTTATGAAACGTCAGCCGCTCCCGGGCCCAGTGATGGAAAATGACACACGTTCCTCTGACACTTGTGTCACTGAGTGTTATTCCATTAACAGCCATGATGACCTACATCAGTGTGAGAATCCTTCAGATGAGCTCCCCTCCTTTATCTGCTCAGGAATATTGACTACAGCAAACTACATAGCCGGGTTCTTTTAATCTAACAGAGCTTTAATAATCTGTGAAAGGCTGTCCACACATTGATCTAGTGTAAGTTGCTGTCATTTCACCCTTCTGCACTGACTGTACTGCAACACTGGCCCGGTGAAATACGGCCGCACATCCCACAGAGCCATTCATCTCCCACCCCTCAAATAGTAATCTGGGGCACGAGGCATATTGGCCGATGAATCAGAGCACAAAGTAAATGAATCATAAGGCCGACTTTGGTGAGAGCGGGGCGTTTTATGTCTGACAGTCCTAATGGGTAATTGAAGGCTTCCTTAGCGCTCAGGCTGATTCTAAACAATCATGTGTGAGTCGCAGACAGGACAGCAGCGAGAGGGAGGGAGGCAGGGCAGAGGAGAGGCGGGTGGGAGGGAAAGACGTGTAAAGGGGAAAGGAACGACTTAATAGAGAACATCACTTCTCAATGTAGATATCATTTTCAGGAGAGTAACTCCACCGTGCAAGGCGCTTCATAAATCAATGGCTTTCTATGGAGACTAATAAGAGCTGCCTGCCTCTATTCATTGTTCAGCCTGTAATTTGGCCCATCACTCATTACTCAGCATGTAATTTCAGCATTAACACAGCACAGCCCGCTGAACCTGCTGAACACTGAGGATGGGGAGCAGACCAGTTCCTTCCTCTTACACACACACTTGTCAAGGCATAAAAATGAGCAGTTCTACCTCATACTTTTCCTCTGTTCACTCTCCTCCAAAGCCTGTGCTGCATAACTCTCTGTGTGTCCTCACACTCACACCGGCTCTGCTCTTGTACAAACCTGAGTACAGTAATTGCCAACTCGAGCGTGACAAAATGGAGCAATTATGTGTTCAAGCATGGACAATGTAGGGTGCTAATCGATAGCAAGGATCTAGGTTGCATATACAGTGTAGTCCTATTGGCGGGGCACACCTGAATAAGCCCATATCGGGACAACATACTCTGCTGGAAATCTGATTTGACATGTCATCATGCAACCAGAAACAACATGGTTGCTCTGAATGTAGGGACGCCGCCTTCTCCTTAATAAAGGATTGATCTGGGCTATTGATCGTACATGACACGGCTGTAGCCAGGAATTTGCCCTTTTTCTTTTGTTGTTTCTACCCCCTTTCTTATCTATGCACTATGGGCTCGTACATGTGTACAAGTGTACATGCAGAGGCATTCGTGCACAGATGAATATAAGTGCACATGTGTGCGGCGAGCCCCTGCCAGACCCCTCTGCTCAGTGTGATGTAAATTGTGTATGTGTAAAAAGCACTCCATAATCAGGCCATCCATCATCAGAGGCTGTCAGTGGGCTCTCTCAGGGTGATACATCACGCTCTCCTGTCCTCTGCCTCAGCTGGGGCCTACACAAGCCGCCAGGCATGCTGGGAACACAGCCGGGGAGACGTACAGTACAGACCAGACCTATAGGCTGAGAGGGGTTTCCAATGATAATGATGCCCCACTCTAACAAGAGGCTTACATTTGAAATACTTGGTGTGGGCTATTAAAACAGGATAAAATCCAATCTTAAGTAAACTCTTTGAACTTAACACCTATTGTGTCTATCTCTGGAACCCCATTCAGAAAGCCAGCCATGATCTAGGCATGTCGACATGTCCCCATCTCATCTATCATGGAGATGATCTTTGTAACAACCCCAGCGTAATGAAATTGGTGACACAGACCGCCATCTGCTATTGATTTCATGCAAATGCTTTTGACAGCTGATGGAGACTTGCATTAGTGCTAAACGGTGCTGTCAGTTGATGAGTTGACAGTTTTGTAGTCATAGCATGTACCCTGGTGCAGACAGACAATGTCAATAATCCCGTAAGAGCCGCTGATGATATACACTGAGCACTTATATTCATTCCCCACTATAAAACCTGTTATGTGTCAAGTCCCTGCTTCACACATTTTTATTTCAAAGATTTTCTTTTATATGCTCTGCTTTTACAAGAAACACATTGACAACTTCTATTAATTTGCCACAGCCTGCCCCAAACTTCAACTTCTATCAAACACGCATTGTGATGCCCTTGCTTGACTCGATGGGGCAAAATGAGTTTAGCCCATCCAACACAATCCAGTGATACACACACAGAGACAGAGAAAAGAAGATAGAGTTTGGGTGTGGAGCAGGGTGAGGGAGGGGGGTCAAGGGTGTGGAGGGGGCATATGTCTCCCCCCTACCCCTTCCTGTAAGGGTCTCAGTCGCTGCAAGGAAACATGAAACCCTCCGCACACATCCCATAAATCCTGCTCTGGGTGGGGAGTCTAGCACATAGGAGCAGGGGGAGGAGGGGCCGTGTGGGTGGGGTGTCGGGGGGGAGGTAGAGGGGGGGGTCACTGGCACGTTCCAGTCACGCCCGCTTCCCGGCCCGCGGCCAATCAATACCACTTTCCTGTTTTAGAGGCGGGTAATTATGAGGTGGAGAGATTGTGTGACCTCTCACCCCTGCTGCATTACTCGCCTGATATTAAGATAAATTGCCTGATTTTGGGTAAACATATGCTGCAATTCAAACTGTCAGCACTGGTTTGCTCAGGGATAATTTGTATTGATCTCCTGGCTTCTTCCCCATTTTGCTTACTGACCTCATGGATAATTAGAGAAAAAGAGACACGGGGAGGTAAGGCAGGGCTTGCATTTGAATACTTTGCGGTGTGGATAGAGAGCGTAGGGAGGGGAGGGCGGACATTATGGACTAATAGAATTTTCATTTTCTCTCATCTTCTGTTCTGCTCTGGACAGGTTGCATTGGTCGTTCAATTACATCACTTGTCTTGCGTTCTCTACTTCCTCAGAGCGTACGTATACATGCCCGCTTCTCGTAGCACTGTTTTGATATGGTGAATTTAAAACAGGCGCAGATCAAATTTCAAAATAAAATATTAAAACGGACATGTAACTTATTTTAAACATGCAGGTTTGGCTGTAGGGCAGGAAATTTCCATGAATTCTCACACCCCGGAGACGGTATGATCACGTTTCAGAATATGAGGAAAAAATGGAATGCATGGCTTCTGCTCGCTGCGCAGCTGTGACCATATTGTTTCCCGATTTTGAATATTGCGCACGAGTGGCACGGCTTCAGTGGAATTCTTCTGCCCGCAATGTGCACTCCCAATCTTATTTCGATCGGACGCCTTAATCTGCCCTGGTCCTTTTATGTGGCTAACATGTTTTCTTGTGAGAGGCGAGAGTCGAGCCACTTCACTTAAAATGTAGAGTGGAGGGGAGTTTACATGGCATCTGCTGCTCCTTCTACGTGTTCTCTGGAAATGGGACATGAGTAACCGCTCGGTGAGAACAGTGTAACATGGCCGACGTTGGCAGCCAGAAGTGCTTACATGGCAATACAAGACTGTGCCCTCGGCCTATATGGAAGTGCATCGAACACGTGTATTGACTTACAGTATCGGGGTATAAACATAGGGAAATGTTTGAGAGCAGCAGTAAATTTAAGGGAAATTGTTCCTTGTTAAGTCTATGAGGCCGAATGGGAGCCTGCACAGAGTACTAGCATTCCTGCCAGCCATTACAGCTTATTACGATAACTCTATCTTTCCAGGAGATAAAAACCTAGCCTTGTTGCCATTTGCCAGCTATTACTTTCGCTAATTATACTTAACTGCTTCGAGCTTATCTCCACTCCTCCTACACCATTGAGCAGTTATTTTTTCTTTCCCCTTAACACAAATTAGAGGAGGAGTGGGAGTTGGAAGGGGGGAGACAGATAAACAGCACAGGCAGAAGTTCATTCAAGTGTTATTGCGTTTGTGACTTGTCAAAGAGTCTGAGTGAGCCTCGGAGGCACCTGCAGTCTGTTAGCAGTGACCTGTCTACTGGAGACAGTGAATATCAGCTCAGTGTTACAGGAAGTGAACATTGACAAAGGTGAGATATTCACAAGTCATGCTGCTGCCTCACAGTAGAAACATGTTCACTGTCAAGAGAATACATGCATGCAGATAAGAGGGCCATCTTAAAACAAACCAAGTCAAATAAGGTTTTTCACAGCAAACCCACGCAGAGCAAACCTCATCTGTTTTAACACTGACCATATCATGTCCATCCACTGCAGCAGTTATCACTGAGTGATTCCATCTCCAGCAGTCTCAAGATGAACAGGAAATTAAAATTTCAAAGATCTGCAGTTAAGATAAATCAATGGAGACAGATCAATGTTCATTGAAATTTCATGAACTTTGAGCCAATACAGATGAAAAAAAGCTAGACAGTTACAGTCTCCAGCAGATATTGCTCCTGCAACAGATAAAATGTAATTAACACTGTTAAAAGGGAGCAATGTTACAGATTGCACATCCATAATTTCACACTCCCTTCATTTCGCTGGTATATTAGAAAGGGCCAAAGACACCTGTTCAATCCTCTTAGATGACATCTAAAGTATGTGTGCCACTTCTCTAAGGACGCTGGCGGACTTTCACACATTACCGGCCAACAGAAATCAAATGGGTTCCCTTCACAGCTGATTGCAAGCGCAAATTAATATTGTAAAATGAAGATCAATACATGGACGGGGCACAGATCGATGGCGGCTAAATTACGGCCGCGTTTTCCCCCTCATTCAAGATGAGTTGTGTTTTCCTCTCAAAGTCAATACTGCGCTGCCTCCCTCATTCATTTCTCAATAAACTTGCCGATGAATTTCAATCAAAAAGCGGCGGCGAGGGGGAGGTGGTGAGGGCGGAGCTCTTTGAAAGCCCGTTGGGTTTGGATCACACTGAAAATGGGGCAAGAAGACGAAAAGCTCCCTCCCTCTCTTCCTTCTCTGTCTGTCTTTGTCAGGGCTCAGGACTGATACTGTGACTTAGTGAGGACAATCCATTTTACAAAACATGCCTCTAACAATACTACAGGACCAAAAGGAAGAGCACAATTAAAATGAAATCAATGAACCAAACACATGAATAAAGTATACAGGAATTATTTTTTCAAGTAGTAGTGGGCAGTATTTAGTATACAATTATTTCAAAATCTGTTGTTCTATCTAAATAAAAACATAGTGAGAAAATAGCAAAAAACACCAAAGAGGAAATACATTTGCTATACAGTCTTTCTAACAACTATAAAGATTATATTTTGGATTATATTTGCTTAATCTGAGCATGTTTAGTTTGTGTGTGATGCTTGATACACATTGTAAGCTCAGCTGACTTTATCAGGGTCTAATCCTTAACATTGTTCTCTCATCATTAGTTTCCTCAAAGTTGTATTTTGATTGATTCCTGCAGATTTGAGCAGTTCAGTAATATTGTTCTGCACTTGAAACAGTTTTCATCTATGATTTAAAAAAAAAAGTTTTCACATCCCACTATCTTGTTGTGATTTGTTTTTTAATTCAATTAAAAAAAAAAATAAAATTCTGTTCTACACATTGGCTACAAAAATAAAAACTGAAGTGTAAGAGCTATTGAAAAGTTTCAGCAGTTGTCATTGTAGTTTACAATGAACATAATGTAAAAATGTACTTATGCAAAGGTTATGCAAAAGACCTGAATAAAGTCTAAAAAAAAATGTAATAAACTATGTAGTTCAGTAGTTTACATTATGTTCATTGTAAAACACAAAACTGATCTGGAAACTGGGCCATTTGCTTCCTGTTCAAAACTACAGAACTGACAAGCTTCGCCTATTCATTGTAACTTTTACTGTGACAAACATCAGATTTTAAAATACAAATTTTTATTGCTAGAAATGGCTGAACCTTACATGTTTTACTCAGGATATTCACATTTTTGAATAATTTCAAGAAAATACAGACAAGTGGGTAGAGATAGATGGTTGGTGAAAACAAGTATTTTTTTTGAACACTCAAGCATCAGCTGCAGGACAATTCAAGATATCTCAACATGCATGAACCAATCTAAAGTTTAAGTAAAGTAATAATGAGAGAACACATGGTTTAAAACTCAAAAGTATATTTTACATTATAGGTCTCCTTTAAAGTAACTACTTGACAATACGGCTGGACTTCAAAAAGGATTACTGCCAATTATCAAATTACACTATCATTTCCCACCACTAAATAGAAATACTTTAGGTGTTTCCCTCTGAGAGACACCCGCAATATGTTTTACACAGTGGTGTAATGGGAAAAATACATGCTCAACTGCAAGTACTTATTTCAATCAATTTCCTGGCGCTGGATTTCACAGGTCACTTGCTGATAACACGCTGTGGAATAATGCCACCGAGTGCTCCTCAAAGCCTACCTGACAAGCGCGGCTGACAGCGGGGGTGCGCGCGTCACGTCAGGCCCCTAATTGGACACAAGGACCTTCCTGCACCGGCTCACGCGGCCTTCAAAAACCCGCGCCCATCTCACTTGGCAACCAGTGTCTCATCCACTCCTGCCGAGCTAGTGCTAAATACCAGCGTTGTAATGAGACAGGTGAGGTAGGTATAGGGGGGTACGGCCGCGGATAACACTGCCTGACACATGCTGAAAGTCTTGTGCCAACTGGTTACAATCCACTTCCACTGTGGCAACTGACATTTTCAAAACCGCTTACTTGGATAGTGAGAAAGAGAGAAGAAATTATAAGAAAGAAAGGCAAAGTAAGCTATGCCATTTTGGATATTGTAATGTGGCTTGCATGTCCCCTATCTGTTTACATACCTCCCTGAATGCCTTTGATTATAGCATATCTTGGCTTCATCCCATCACTGACCAACAACTGGTACGCATAGCCCAACCCTGCAGGACAGGAAATGAAAAGGAAGCTCTCCATCTGATCAGCTTCTGAGTCTGAGACATCAAAGTGCAGTGGACGGCAGGGTGGAGAGGAGACGTAAGGATAGGCCCATTCACAGGCTGCACAGCAAAAGGCCCTATCTGATCTGCTCCGATAAAGACCACTCTGTTTGTTTGCTTAATTTCAGCTGGAGGAGACTCTAAATCTAAAGTACATAATGTTGTCTTCCTATTTCCAAAAGTGAAGCAGTGGAGAGGTGTGTTTGAATTTGGATTTGAGATTGGGTATCAAGCTATATATCTGTCTTCTACTGCACCAAAATGATTTGTTTCAATTCAAAGTAAACAAAGGTTTGCTCTGCCCACATGTTCTTATCCCATCCCTTACAGGCTGACATTTCTTGATCTCCAGCAGTATTGAGTGAAGCACACATGACCCCTTTGTCCTTATGTTGATGAATGACTGCCTCATACCCATTTTGTCAGATTTTGGTGCAGTGGAGTCGATAGCGTCACCTTGACAAGGAAAGTTTGTGATCCATCAGCCCTCAAGGCTGTCTGGCCTCAACTAAAAGCCTGGCAAGAGCTGCTCACACTATGGGGCATCAGTTCCGTCCAAAATCCTTCACCCAGTGTGCTGTGTAGGGTCGAGCGAGCGCCTCTTATTACTGCTGCTTTACAGTGAGGAGAGAAAAAGAAGAAAAAACACTTGACTTGTACTAATAGCTGGGAAGCCCTGCTGGTCACCAAAGGTCTGAAGACGAAGCACCCTGTCAGTGCCCAGCTTGGGAAATTAGCAAATAATGTTCCCTTCCCCCTGACAAATGTGTGACAGCTCGCCTTCGCCAATCATTCTCTCTAACGTTATGATGCATGTCCCGGATCCCCACTGGAGGATACAGGCGAAGTTTACTGACCCTCAATTTACCCATGACAAATGGGGTCCCGCTAAATGTGCGTTTTCTGGGGCGCGGAAGGGGTTCATTTTAAGCAATCCTGGTTATATGGATGTCACTGATTAGGATAAATAGTGGCTGAGTGTGTTAGGACTGCTTGCAGAACCATATTACCAAGGGCCTGCACTGCTGCCCCCGGAGGGGAGCGCTTGTGGAAACTTGGCAAAGATAGAAAACCAAAAGCTCTGATGCAATTAGGAACTTAAATTGGATAAATTGTTTACTCAAAGTTTTTATTTATGATTTACTTGTTCACACACTACTAAACTATGTAATAAAAATAGGTTATAACACTGTAAATGAGGCTGAAAATTGTTCCAAACAATGGGTCTTTCCTGTGCTTAATAAAGTGTAAAGTATAATAAAGTATTGACCCAGGCACAGCCTGGACTTTCTCCTTTTGATTTTTCTACAACCTTGCTGACAGTTAGCTCTACCAGTCCTGTCCTGACCAATGGATAACCAATACATGGATTAGACAGAGGACATGCAGCAGGCTCCCAGGGACAACATTTGGTGTGAAAAGAAAATGGTATAGACTGTAAAAAAGCTGAAATAGCCACATGTCATTCAGTTCAAATGTCCCAATTAAAGTGCACATATAAGCTCCATGGAGCAGTCACTAAACTTTTATGCCAGAGTCTGTTTGTGTCATTAGTGTTTTATACTTTGAATAGTCAATGGCTACAGGATTATTGGACAGCCACAACTCGGCTCTCTCTTTAGAATGCTTTGTGAGTTTTGGAGCAGGTCCAGAGTACTAACTCCACTGAGGACGTGTCCCATTGCTGTTCCAAACCCACTGCAGGTCTCTCCTATGTTGACTCACAGTAATTTGTGATAATTTCTTAAATTGAGCGAGTTAAATCTCCACAATTAGGCTGGTGGTGCAAGAAGAGTCAACATGAAAAAAGCAGTCTTCAGGCCTCTCAAGCAGGGCTCTTGAGTCACGCTTGAAGCACATGCTTTGATAAGCAGACCTTTGATTTGCACATGTTGCTTTCAAATATGACACCAGGACATTGTGTCCTTTATACAACACTATGTCATTACATGCCCTTTTCAGCTCTGCTGATTTGCTGTTGTAGCTCAGGTCATTTCAAATCTATTTGCTCATGCTCGTCCCATTTATTCAAGTGCTCTAACATAGAGCAGGCACTGTGCTTTGAAATGAACAGTTTCACTCTTAAATACATGATCCAGCCTCTTGTTCTCAGCCCATTCACATTCTAATGTTCGACAGAAGTAGCTAACATCCTTCCTTGTAGCAATTACAGTACATATGGAAACAGTGATACCTAATTCTACTGCTATGCTCTCTTTAACAGTTTCATTCTCTCAAGCATCAACCCTCATACAATCAGGGTGAGCCACACAGGGAATAGCAGAGCAGACGAGTCGGACCTGTCTATTGGTGACTTTCTCTTTTAATTCAGCGCACTAATCAATTGTACCAGCGTTGCCTCTAGGGGTAATTGTATCTTTATACTAACTGGAAGTGAGTAGGAACCAGGGGAAGACAGAGAGGAAGAATAGGGGGAAAAATCAACAAAGATAGAGAAGGGGACACGTTTCCCTAGTAAAACCTGATGGTAATCGTCCCAATCCGCTTAGCCTCTGTGACTAATGGGGTCTGTTCTTCTGGGACCTGGCACTTCCACCAGGGTGCTATAGAAGCCATTAATGTCTTAACTTATACACCTTCTCAGGGCTGCCTCTCTGCACAAACAGACACACTTAGCGCCACACTCGCGCTCCTGTTTCATTATCCCGCTGCCTTGTTGGCCTCTGCTACACTCCTGCTAGGGAGGTTAAAAGCAGGAGAGCGGGGCCAGACTGCACGCATGGAGGAGAGCGGAGGGGACGGGTGACTGGAGGGTGCGCTGGAGGTTTGGGGAGTAAAGAAGGGGAGGGGGGGGGGCTGATGAGAAACAGCTGCCCCAGGATGGAGGGGTCTGGTTAGGCTTTTTGAGGGGGGGTCGAGGCACCCACTTTGCAATTCTGCTGTGCTCAAGGCCAGGGCTGAGCTGGGTGCTGGTAGTGGGGAGGGGGTACACCGTAGTTTGATTCTGCCCATCAGAGGTAGAACAGACAGAGCCTTCCAGGTCAGACAGGCTGTGACCTCCACAGCTCGCGTCTCCTCACCAATGATGACAGATAAGACCAGCACTTCCGCCTGTGAGAGTCACACATATTTTCTCACAGGCATCATCTAACCACAGTCTGCCAATTTCAACTTTAAAAACATCTGCAGAAGTAAGCAGGTACATCTAAAACTTGTAATTCCTTCTTTAGTGACAAAGCAAAAATAAATAGTCTGATGGCAGATACACGTTTAGTACCCCAATGTGAAAACTAAGGCTGCACAATTGATTGCAATCATTTCAAAATCATAATATTAATAGACACGAAGAGCAAATCGCTAGGGTTGCAAAGAAAAAAAAAAAAAGACTTTTATTCTCAAATTACAACATCTCCTGTCTTATACTGACTAAAGACATCTAATTGTGAAGATTAGATCTGTAAAAACATGGTTTAAAATACATGTTGTTGTTTTTTTGTCAATTCATCTTTCAGTTATTTGGCAATTATTTTAAAAAAATCTGACTTTTAAAGCATCATTTACTTACTAACATACTGAGACACCAATTGGAATGGAAAAAAAAAAGTCACTTTGCTGACAAGGTATTGGCAGAGGCTATAGAGGAGCCAAATAAATTTAACAAAATTTAGAGTAAAGTATAATACTTCAAAGTATTATTATTCAAGCAAAACTATACTTTTTCTCAATTTTCCTGAACATGTTTCCAATGTGAACAGAATCAGGTTTTTAAAATATAAATTGAACATACAATTGTAATCACAATATTTGTCTGAAAATCCATAGTTAGATATTTTCAAACCGCGCAGCCATAGTGAAAATTGACTCTTTGAAATGTAAAATGGCCAAATAGTATCAGTATCAGTTAGTGTCAGTTAAAGATAGTATAGCTTTGATCTGACCATACTTGAGACTCTCTATGAAACTAAAAATGCAAGGGAAAACTGCAGGAAATAATAGGAAACATTGCTTTTATATCCAAAAGTTGTAGCTCTTTCTTTAAGTATTGTTCCAATATATTCCTATTAATACTTTTTTTTTAATTAGAGGAAAATAGGTAAGCTATGCTGGAAATCTTGTTTATACACATATGTTCATTTGTAAATTGGAATTTTCTTGCTAAATAATAAAAAGATTGCGTTAAAAGAAAGATAGGAATTGCAATTTTGCACCATCCCCACTGGATGCCGCCAAAACACCCACACACAAACTTAACTCTATATATAAAATTTCAAAATGATAAAAAAGTTATTATCATTTATCATTCAGCCCTTTGTTTTCATATCTACATCGGATCTTTTTTTTTTTCTTTCTTCATTAAATTTTAGATTGAAACAGGTCTCCTCCACTCTCACTCACTTATTCTCCCTTCATCTGATTGATGTTAAAGAAACCACATCTACACGCGTTTGACAAACTGAGGGAAATTAGCTGAAAGTGTTATCTGTCTCACAACGGGGTAGATAAAGAGAATTGGCACAATGACTTATCCTGACAGCTTGAGTTTAACAGGGCTTGGCAGCGACCTTGTATGATGGCAGGTCAAGGGGGATTGGATTGCACTTGTAGGAGCTACTCGGGCAAACACCTAGCAGCAGATCTCACACGTTTAACATTCGCCGTGCGGGTCTCTGGTTAGTTCATTATTAGCGCCCTGAAAGCTGCATCCAGACAGGGGCGAGAAAGAGAAAGAGAAGGAGAAGAAGAAGGGAGGGGTGCAGAGGCCGTGGAAGAGGAGAGGCAAAGGGGCTTACCAGTGTAGACGAATCTCCCAGGGGCACCTTTGCAGAACTGCTTGGACTTGTAGGACAGCGTGACTTCCACCACGCCGGGGATGTGTCGGGGAGGAGTCTGCACCCGGATGGCGTGGGGAGTTATCAGCTGGAAAAGCAGGAGAAATAATGAGCTCTTTCTTAAAAACAAGATGTTAAGTCGAGTGTGTAATTGGCCTTGTACTGACAGAAGAGCAAAGTAACTAGATACATAAGACATGTAGTTCTATGTATAGACTTTGTAAAGCACACTTTTATCTTTGTATTCTGACTTGCAACAAGGATTATTATGTTAATAAGATAAGATAAGATAAGATAAGATAAGATAAGATCATTTTTGTTTCACACAGTTGGTCAGTTCCAGTGTTGCATCATACAGTTCAAGAAGAGCAGGGGAATTGAAATATGCAATAAAAAACTACTGTATGTAAATAAAAAAGACTTAAATTTAAATCTAACAATGTGCAGTTAGAACAATAATTGCAGCATTAGATTGGTCTAATAGTAGTTATGATAGCAGCAGTAAGCAGTAGTGTTTGTAGCAGTATACATTTCTTAGAAAAGTAGTCATGGGAACTGATTTGCCAACAGTTGACAATTGAATACAAAGCAATTATTAACATTAATTATTACATTTTTGTTGTACTGTATAGTAGCTCAACTTATGGTAGTGATTTTAATAGTGTCCAAGAATAGTTTCAAAGTGTATACTAAGAATACTTCATAATCATATTTTGACAATGATCTTTTTTAAATGACAGTTTTCATTTTCAACACAATTTTTTTTTTTTTTTTTTACTGCTTCTGTGAGTTCTTATTTGATTAGTGTTTACACAATAATACAATTTAAGATACTCAGGTATTTGGTTCTCAATACTAATACAAAATGCTCATCTTTAGGTGAAATACACAATGTAGAATTTTTTTTTTCTAACACAAAAAATTAGTACTTTTTTTTTAAACACTCTAGTCTTATACTTGTTTTTGTTTAATGGTAGACCATTGTAAAACTGTTAAGGGAAGGCCTTTTTCCAACAGTTTTAGTTATGATTAGTATACGATTTTCTATACTTTTGACAACCCTCGCTTTAATAAAGCTCAATAACATTTTAAATGTCAAAACTTTCCTGGATATCTACAGTGGTTAGATACTAGATTTAGGATGAGTTGTTTAGTTGATTTTGGACACTTGATACATTTCTAGTAGCAGTAGTCTACAGCTTTTTTCTACCATTAATATTAACACAAAGTAATACAGTAATTACAGTAATTCTTCTCCCCAGCATATTTTTACTGACTCATATTGATTTGCCGACAGATATTTCTTACCTCACTCCATACAAGCATGGTGCCGAACACTACTTGTAGGCCGTCGAAAAAGTTGTCCCCTATTATGATGACTGTGGCTCCTCCGGTGGTCCATCCCTCGCTTGGACTGATGGCCTTGATGCACGGGGTGGCTGCTTATCCAAGACAAAGAGAAGAGCAAATTCAGCACCAAAATTTCAACAGTGGGGCCTGCTATGTCTACTCTACACAGACACCTCCCTAAACGCTCAACCCGTCAATGTCTTCTCCCTCAAAAAGACATATCATGAAAATTGCCCCCAGGAAGAGAGAAAAATGATGGATTTGTCCTTTAAGGCGGGAGAATCAAAATCATTTATCAGCGCAGTGGAGTGGTGTAGTTAAGCAGACCCTTCAAATGGTCCACTTCACAAAGGCTAAACGCTGGGCTCGCAAGGAAAATGATTTGATAGAGCAAATTATGTGTCAGGGCAAATGTAGCTATCAGAATTGATTAAGCATGCACCCAGCGCAGCGTACAGTACAAAATTTCAAAGTTGAACACATCTTAAATGAGTCAAGAATGTGAGCCGTTAAAGTGGAAATGACAAGCTTTGGCTGCTTCATGTGATTCCATTACCTTTGTTCTGCATATACAGGACAGAGCAAGAGCGCACTCGCAGAAGTATCAGATTTCATAACGTGAAATGCACTCATGAATTATTCACGCCCGGATTTTTTTTTCTTTTCTTTTTGTGATCGATTCAATCCATTTCATATTGTTTATTACAATGCTTTTCATCTGGCATGACTTGTGTTACGTAGCTCTGTCATTCATCAACAGCGTGGCTTGTTATTATAATCTAATTTGAGTGATCTGCTGCCTCACATTCACTGTCACTTGATGCATTACCTTAATATGGTGTTTGCCACAATACTGTGTTTACAACAGAAATAGCATGACAGCTTGCCATAAAATAGCAATATCAAATTTCATCTATTTCCATCAATATCTGTGAATATGCTATGAATTGTGCATGTTTTCGCGCTGCTCAAAATGCAGCCGACTATTCCAGCAAGTTCCTATTTTTGGGGGGTGCTCAGTTCAGAACCTCCATTATCCCTTTCATCCAGTAAGTAAATCGCAGTCAGCCATTGTTGTATGGATCACCTCAGACAAGACATCTCCCTTTGTTTGCTTTGCTGTTGGGTCTGCTCGGGTCATGTTTGCTCTCGCTCCCTGCCCATAAAGTGAACACATACACAGGGGTACTACAGGGAATCTGACTTTAACAGGCGCTGTTGACTTCATGCTAATCACCTCGTACAGATTTTCATTTGTGAGGCCTGGAGGAGTGACATTTGCTTTCCTTAATTGCGAAGCGGAGCGTCTGAAAGAGGACCAAGCCTCTATGGGCATGCTGGGCCCCCTCTAAGGGCCTGACCTTCATCAGTGCGGACGATTACAGCAAATAATTCACCCTTCAAAATTACTGTAAACAAATTGACTTTGGGGATGAGACGGAAGGGAGGGGGCAGCCGACAAGAGGAGGAGGTAAGGGCCGAGCGATGGCGGTTGGGGGGCAGCTGTAGCCTGGATCCTCCGACAGGCATACAAAACAGCACCTCCCACCCACACACAAGCACCCATGGAGAGGCAGCGACTCGGGCCCTAAGCCGTCCAGCCTTCTGCCTGAACATTTGCATATGTCTCAATGCACAGACAGAGAGGGGAGCATGTGCTGAATGGGGACCGTGGCAAAGTGGATTACACAGTCAGCGCAGGCGATCTGATGACAGACACGCACAATGCCCCTTCAGCACATGATAGGCATCAGGAGGAGAGGAACGGGCAGGACACAGAGTGTTGCACCGTTAAGTCCTCGCTAACTTTTCAGAATTTCACTAGTTTCACTTTCACTTAACTTGATTCTGTCTTCACACATGCATGAAGATGTTAATCTGTCCTTTTTGTCTGCTTACATTTTAAAAAGTGCCTATGATGTAAAATACCCGCAGACAGCCAATCTGTGAAGTGTCCCAGTGTATTCGCCTCTAGTTAGGCCCAGCTGAGGAGGACGTCAGAACTGATCCGGGATCTGAGCAGAGGAGGCTGCGCTCACTATTGTGACACTCAAACAGGTCTGATGTGGCCCCGTGAAGCCGTCCTTTGTTCTGCCTGCTGAAATGTGTTGTAATTGTGCTGTGGGATGTCCAGATGGTCGGTTGATAGTGCAGCTGATGGGATTATACCTTTTACCTCTCCCTGGGCCATCTGTTCCCTTTGACTCTCTCACTCTTCCTGCCTCTCTCTCCTTCCCTTTCTCCTTCCCTTCTTTCCTCGTCCTCCCTCTCTTTCTTCCTCTTAGGCCCAGCAGTCTGGATTCACTTGTCTTTATTGCATAAACCCTAACAGCATTACAGCCACTTGGCATGCAAATGAGGCAGGCGCTGCAGGCTCTGTGCTGAGTCTCCTATATTGTCTGGGGCTCTATAATAGTGAACTGAGCTGAGGCGCGTGCACATGGGTGTCACACTCACAGCTGTGGGAGACTGGACTGTTTGTGCGTGTGTTTATTCACCTTTGAGCCCACATCTTTACATGTTTGAGTGACAGAGCAGCACAAAGCATGCGCATGTCTGAATACATAATATGCTTGTTGTGTGACAGTGCACACAAGTGAACAAAAAATGTCACACACCGGGGTTCAACCTGTCATCCTGAGGGTTATATCCAGTATGGACCAATAGGGGGCAGCACCTCTTGATCAATATGAGGCAGCTGTAGTGTGAACAGAGATGCCTCCCAGTCAGTCACTGAGCCACCGGCATATCGGATGCTCCTCGCCCAGTGAACTCCCGGCTAAGAATGTGTTGCTAATTTAAAGCATGCTGTCTGTCTGCCCGAGACTTGTCAAGCCGCGATGGACGACGCGCTTAGAATTACATTTTACGACTGCTTCTCCCTCTCTCCGTGTCACATCTCTGTTTGTTAAAGGTGACTCCCGACAAAGCGCTGTTGATGCATGTTAAATGAGTCTCACTCAGGCAGAAGAGAGGAGGTGTATTTAAGACACAGACGTGTTCAACTGGGCGCTTGACAATAGCGTCTCAGTGCGCTTTACGGGGCATCACTCGGGTGCTTTGAAGAGTGCAGGAGAAGAAAAGGATGGGCTGGTGTAACCTGTGAAGAACACAGGCACACACGGCAGCACACACAACACAGGCGGTCCCAGGGGAGCAAGGGAACATGGAGGCGAGGGCTCAACCTCTTTAATTGCTCTCCTCATTAAGAAACTGGTTGCTAGGCGATCCACACCTATCGTGTCATAAACGTGAAACACACAAACAGAACGTCAGCGAACATAATGACTTTGGTGCTCCGGGCAGGACTTTAATTATTTGATTTTGTTCTCCAGTAGAGGAGTCATTAATAAAGACAAAAACAAATAGATTAGCTCTTTCCCCCACTAGGACTGGGGTGCACTGAGATATATTAATTGTCTAGTCCTTTTTTTATTAGATGTTGTTGTATTAAACATTACATTTGCTTTTGGTGATAGAACCATTAATGCCCATTAATGTGTAGAGAAGCTTGTTTTACTCAGTGGTGTATATAAACTGTTTGCCCAGCCATAATTGGCTCTTGAAATCTGAAGATAAGCAATTTACACAATTGGAGGCAGTCTGTTCAGTGCAGTTTCTCCTTACAGTCTTTCAGCTGCATGTGCTCCCATCTGCGAGGGGAGGCCATGAGGGTCACAAGGTTATGTTTAGTGCATTTTACTTTTGTATTTCCCATGGTTTGGTGGTCCTTCTCCTCTCTCTTTTTTGGCTGAGCAGGCAATCAGTCTATCATATGGAATCAGTTGGAAGAAAAACAGTAAGTTCTGTTTTTCTCATAGAGCGCCCCCCACCTACTCAAACACACACCCTCCCTCCCCCTTTCTCTCTTTCTGCTCCATTCCCTGTTTCAGCTCTCTCACAGCTTAAATCTGCAGAACCCAATGACAGGAAATTGACCTCACAGCCAAATTCTTAAGCAATTTGATCATGTTTCACATCGGCTTTTAGGACAAATGCATGTGCCTTTAGTAATAGAAAACTGGAAATAGTATAGCATTTCTAAATTATAGATAAGTCTGAGTATTATCTTCATTAGTGTAATCAAAATGATAAATATACTGAGTAATGCATGCTCGTTCCAATGGTAATTCGAGAACAGGTATGAGGGAGGCAAAAGCAACTAAAAGTTAATAATGGAGGTGATGGAGTAATCAAAATAAAACTAGAAGTGACTAGGTGCGTGAGATGTGAAATGGAAAGGTGTCTAAAAGAAAACTAGAGGAAAAAGGAGCGTAGCAAATTATAAGATGTAAAATGTGCCTACCATTCTCCAGATAAGGAGGCGTACCTTCTGAAGGGTCGAGTCTGCGAGCCCTTCGCCCATGCTTGGAATTGTTGTGTACAAACATATTGTCAGAGACAGCCAAGACGTGGCCGTCCACATTGACAGTCGTCGATACGACCACCTACAGGATGCAGAGAGGAGAAGAGTTCAAAATAACAGAAAAACAATAATGAAGGCCAGTTTAACAGGCCCACAGCACACTGCATGTTACAAAGGCGCCAGTCGATACATGAATGTTTCACAGACCCTGCTATACCAGGTGCATGGCTGTGCACTATTGATTTTTATTTTGCTCTCTTTGGACATATCACATTACAGTTGCCCTGCTTCTCAGCCATTTTGTTTTTGCTTTTTAGTGTCTTGCATTTGTGTACAGCTAATTGACTTTTCAATCACTAAAATACCATTTCCGTTTGCTCACTCCACCAACTGTCATATAGCACAGGATCACAATTATTGATCAGCTTGTCCATCTATTTGAGGAAGGAAGGCCTCCCTTTTAAAATATTACTGGAGTCATTAGCAAGTGAACCGTACGCCATCCCATCACTCAGCAAACATTTTACTAGGATCGGATTCCAAGCCACACTCCATATTTTATAATGCTTATTTTTGTTGTTGTTTTTTGCTACCACATCTCCAAACAGTGTGGCCCATGTGAATGGCCAAAGTGTTTGGAAGCCGGAAACAGAGAGCCCCTCTCAGGTTTGCTTCGCCGGTAAGTGACCTCGGTGTAGCACTGGAATTTAAGGGGCATTTTTTTTTCTTTTTTTTGGTTGGTTTTAGGAAAGGTGGGGGTCAGGAGGGGAGGTGGTGAACGCAGAGAAGGGGAAGTGAAAGAGCTCCATTCTTGTGAGCAGGTTCAGAGCTGGGCCAAGCCGAGGATGATGGATTGGGCCCTCTCTGGCCTCCAGCTGGTTTTTGGGGGTAATAAGTGGAGTGGAAGGCATGCAGAATACACAAGTCGGGCCAGAGGAACACCTATACTGGAGCATCTGGGAAATCTATCTGGGGGAAAAAATGACATCCTAACTGTTGGACCGAGGACAGAACCATCATTAAAAGTTAACAATACATGTAAAACCGTGTTGTGTTTGAGATTAATGGTCACGTCGTGGACTCAAAAAAAAAAAAAAAACACTTTGGCACAGCGAAGTAAGTAAGAGGTGAAAGCCCTTGGTGGCTGTCAGGCATCAGTCCAGATTCAGCCTGAGGGGAGATTGGAGGAGGTAGGGGAGGTCTGAAGGAGGTGACATGGGGACGGGACACCCTGTCTGCTCTGTTTCATGTCCCACGTCTTCACCTGGAGCATGCCGCCTGGTGTCACCTCGTGTGCCTGTCAGGAGGGACTGCGTGTCGGTGATGGACGCCTTACCGGAGTTTGTCGTTAGCCTGATAGGACAAATGGTGCTAAACCCTGGTCGCTTCACCTTGACCTAGTGTGCTTCTGGTTGTCTGTGTGGATAGATGGATGTTTGGAGAAATGGGTTGGTACGGTGGTTGCGGTGTCAAAGTGGTGGAGTAAATTTTTGTGTGTGTTTGTATATGTTATTACCAAAAAAATGGCAGAAGTCATTGGAATATTAAGTTGTTCATGTTTTAAGGACGTCGTGCATTTGATTTTTTTTTTTTTTTCTTGCATTTAGTCCATCCTTCAAAAAGGCTCTTGAGCGCTTCTACTTTGGAACCCCATGTACCAGAACCAATAAAATAAGTGTAGAAAAACACGTGTTTCCCACATCAGAAAATTAGTTAGCGTTTTGCATACTGGCTGCAAAAACAGAGAACACAGAGAAAACAGAAAAGTAGAAAATATCAGCGATCTACCTATGACATCACAGATCAGCAACATTCAGAAAGTGTTTTTTGAGGCTCAGAATCAAATAAAAATCATCTCAGGCAAAACTTTAGCTGTGTTTTCAATGAGGAAGCAACATAGGATTAAAAACTAGAGTAGACTTAGTTTTTAGTTGTTAATGTTCTAAAATTGCTTCCTCATCAAAACACTGCTCTGTTTGTGATGACATTCAGTTTTTTCCTCTCTGAGTCTCTTAAACACCTTTGCAAAATTCACATATTTGTAATGTCATAGGTAGATCTCTGAGATCTTCTGTACTTCAGGCAAGATCAGTTTGATATCCGTGTCATTTCCTTTGCAGCCAGTAGATACAGCTGTAATTGAATTCCTGATGTGGGAAACACACTGTAATGTGTGCTTTCACCTTAATAGAGGAGACTATGGTGCCATCCATAGTCTAATTTTGCCCCCATAGTCTAACAAAAACCTGAGCAATAAACCGGTGATGATATAATGATACTTTAGGCCTGTAGCATTGTAAAACTAAATATTTTACAATCCAAGCAGTGTGTTTTGAACAGTAGAAGCAATAAGTCCCTTTTATGCTACAAATGTCGTTAATAGATATAGTCAAACTTGGATAAATTGTTACCTGTGGGAAACACAGAATAAGTACAATGGCATCTTTATAATGTCACAGTAAAGATTCTCGAGAACAAATCAAATGACAAAATAATGGAAAAAAAAACATTAAATCTGTCTTTTAAAAGTTCATTGATTGTCCAAAATGAGGGTTAATATGAGGGTTAATAACTCTAACACTCAAACTCAACTTTAAGAAAATCAATTGACACATTAAAAAAAACAAAAACCTGAAAAATACTTATGTCAAGGAGTGGTGAGTAGATTTGGAAGCAAGGCCGAGGAAAATAAAATTGGTTTGTGGCCCTTCAGCAGTCATGTTCCTTTAGTGTAAATCTTTCGTTTTGCTCGACCACAACAGTGATGGCTTTCAGATGTCGTTCGGTGGTGGGAGCGGCACATGTGTCAGTTTAAGTGTATGCATGTGCGGATGAGGGAACGGGGGAAGACATACGGAGAAAGTAAATATAAGTATGTGGCTGCATCTGTACATGTGCGCTGCTTCTGCGTGCTGGTGCATATGTGTTTCCGCTGGCAGACAGATCCCTGAGTTAACACTGTTGTTACATGTGGTCGGATCGTCCTCCCCTCTGTGCCGCGGCTCGGAAAACTGTCATCCACACAATTGATGGCACTCTTAAATCCTATATCCTTATTTGTGTCAGCTGGTATTCTCTTATAAATATTCTGTCCGGAGCACATGGGACACCAAATCCCCCTTTCCCATCTCTCTCTCTTTCTCTCTTCTCTCTCTCTCACTTACTCTTGTCTCCGCTCATGTTCGTGCCAATAATACAATTGTATTCAGATGTGGTGCTGTGCGGAGTTGGTGTGATGGACCAAAAACAGGCAAAGTGACAAAGTGAAATGTAGCGAACGTTAAGTGTGAAGAGGTTGTAGAGTCACCTGGAATCTGCGCATGTCTCGAGGATTCCCTGCATTCTTCAGACAGTTCTGATTACACTTGAGGAAGAACTTTAGGAAGAATCTGGAAAACAGCGCAGAACAAAACAAAGAATGATTAATTGGGTGAATAAATATGAAACACGACTTGAAAACATCTTGATTTCATTCATTCAGCCATTCGCACAAGCAGAGCAGAGTTGTACTGTGAGTGAACAATGATGTAGAGACAACATTTAAATATGTTTCAGAAAAGTTAAAAAGAATAGATCAAAAATTCTTTACAGGATCCTATTTCATATCTAAAGAAGTAATGTATGTGTGTATATGTGGCATAAAAAGTATTCAGCATAAGCTGTCCACATTAGGGTAATCGATTATTCAGTTGATTAATTCTTTCAATTAACTGATAGTTGTCAAAATGAAAGATTTTTTATAAAACTTACAAAAATGAATGTTTAGGCAAGAGAATTTCTTGAATTTAGAAACATGTTATTTTGGTTTGAGCAAGATTTGCTTGACATATAAAACTATATGCAAGTGGATCAATATGCTTTTTTGGTACAGGAGACATACAATTTTTTTTTTACTTCAAGTACAAAATGTGTTTTCCTATTTTAACACAAAAAGTCTTGTTCCACTTGCGGATCGTTTTACTTAGCAAATAAAACTTGCTAAAAAAAAAAAAAAAAGTTTGATAAGTCATGAAATTTTAACTTGCCTAAACGTAACTTTTTTATTATTATTAAAAAGACACTTTCTGTACGTCTAGAGTCTCTTTGAAGTAATTACTTTTGTCTGACTCCTAAAACACTTAAACACTTATCTCAACACTTTACACTATGTATAGTAAGTTAATGATTACTTGATTACTAAATAAGTTCACAATTGTTATAACAATCAATTAGTTGCAATTCATTGATTAACTAGTTTCAACCCTGATCAACATTTAACATTTTTCAAAAATACAAACATCTCAAATATTTGTTTGTTAAAAAAAAAGAAAGAAAAAAGAAAACATAGTATTATTTTTCAGAACAAGTAAGTGTGCTAGTGTTTTACTCTGAATTTGTAAATATTGTTGTCAGGAGTTCTGAAAGGTTTTTCTTGTAAGGGTGTCTCCCAAATCTCATCTTTGCACTTTCCTCACCTGAGTTCACAGGTCTTCCCCAACACCCATCTGCCACTAACATCCAGGAAGTCACTTGATATTCCTCCCACCTCTTTAATCCCAGGACACCCCCTGTGCAATTAAAGTTCTCCTGTTCAATAGGGAGGCAAATGAGGCCCACCTGTGACCAGGTCTTGTTTGAAGAGCATCAGGGATAAAGGACCTAACAAGGTGAGAGCGCGCCACAAAACTTATAGTCCTGTCAGGCAATTAGGCGGACACCCCTGGGACCCCCGTACGCCACACACATATAAGGCGTGCACACACCCATGCACTTGTGGGTGGGTGAGGCAATTATGCCACAAATTACAACCTGGCTAATCGTCGCTGAGCAAATGTCAAGTCTGAGTAAGATCTGGGCCAGCTTGGTTTGTGCATCCAATCTCCTCTGTGCTTACTCCAGCGTCTCCCAAAAGTGTATCGATAAGCCTTTGTGCAGAGCGTTTTTTTAAGATGTGAGGAATCAAAAGACGACCAATAACAAAAATGGCCACACATGCTGGCTATTGTCTGACATCCACAGCCTCAACCACACTGAATAAACAATGAAATTGACTTGTTGTTCTAGCAAATTCTCCCCACAGACTCAGGGCTGATTGCGGCCTTGCTTTCCCCTGTTCATTATAAATATCATGCAGTGATATTTATTTTTCATCACTCCACGCTGGCATTACTATGTGCAACACTGCGGTCTCCATTGTAATACTAAGTTAGCTCACACAATCGCAGGGGCTCATTGGATTACCATAGATTGCACCATAGATTGCAGGGCCATTTCATTGGGGCTAAATACAGTGGCTTGTGTGGCCTGAGTGGACGCTTTCGCAACACTTAAGTCTCCTGGTTCACCCAGTGGGATCCTGGCCAGCCCATAAATCAGAGTCTGAAATGACCCTTCTAACCCTGGTCACATTAACACATGCACTGGTCATTTAGAAGCGCTCTTCGATAGACTCCTATACCTTGTGCTCGTCTGAGGACCCAGGAGGGAGAGGAGAGGTGAGAAAATATTTTCACTCCACATCCAAGGAGCTTGGCTTAGACATCAATAAAAGATGCTTTAACCCATGCCAGAATGCTGATTGCCTGTCGGTGTGTGGCACGCCCATAAAAAACCCAACTTGTCATTAGTGCATTTCACTTGATTGTGTTCACTGTGTTTTGGGGTTGCATCTGTTGGCTGATCATCAAAATGACCATTATGTACTCTAATTCCCTGACCCTGTTTTTATTTCCCCAAAGAGTCATAATGTAGAGCAGCAGACATCTGCGGAAAGCAGGCCTGAAATACGACTTTTATTTGTCTGTCGCCTCTCATACCGATTGGGTAAGGCCATGTGTGCACTGTTCTGTGTATATACGTGTGTGCGTGTGTGCATCACGCGCTGGCAGACAATTTATGTCAGAGCTTGAATAGAATACATTTCCTGTGCAATGCATTGACTTCATAAAAGAAAGACATTACTTTGAGAGTTGCTCTTGTCTTCTTTACTTGGGACTCGCTTATTTTTACATACTGTTTCTAACAGCAAAAGCAAAAGTTAAGAAACAATAAAAACAAGAAACGAAGTGCCCACGCTATCATAAAGTAGCTCCTTTATGTTTACTGTTATGAAGGCAATTAAGCACAATTTCTCTGCTAAAAGATAAGCTTAATTTCATAGTCCACAGCAGTGGCAGCACTATAGCATCCATTACATTTGAGTTGGTTAAGATTCTCCATGAGCACAGTGCAAATTGGTCCTTGGTGGAAACGAGAGCAATTAAGACAAGGCCCCTCTCTCTCTTTTACTTCTTAAATATCTACAGAAGTTTGTGCTGGTGTTTTGGCATGCACGGAGACAAAAGGAGGTTGTTTAATTGTTTTTTAATGGGATATCAAGTCGTCGCTGCCATTAGATGTTGGCAATGGAGGGCAAAGGGGGATAGAGAGAAAGAATGAACTGCAATTAGGTTTGATTAAAGCTATCCTTCTCAATAATCAGCTGTTCTGACAGGACAGGGGGACCCTGGTGGCCGCTGAGATGGAGGAAGGTGTTGAGTGATATTAAGGCCAATGAAGGGGATATTAACATGGCTAATTAAAGCTCTTCCAAAGCCGGGAGAGGAGGCTCTCAGTGGACCGCACTGGATGAAATAATCGGCAGAGGCAGCTATCAGTTGGAGGGGAGAGAGGGAGTGCGGGGAGGGAGGTGGGCCGGGGTGTAGTCCATCTGAGGAGGGTGGGAGGGGTAGAGGGATGGAGAGAGGCGTAGAAGGGAAACTATGAAGTGTGAAGAAAGACAAAGAGGAAGACATGGACAGGCACAGAGAAAGTCTTCTCCAGCCAGAGTAGGAAGCTCATTTTGACATCAAGCCTCTGTCTGCGCCTCAAGTCTGCCAGTATAACTAAGACCTGACATTGGCTTTTATCTCCGACAGCTAGTCATACAGCTCCACAAATCAACGCTAAAACAATCCTGCTCATGCCTTGGTCTAAGGCAATTAATAGGAATCTCCTGTAGAACCTCCATGCTCACCCACTGCCGAAGCTACTAATCATGCCATAATGATTTCTCTCCCTCTGGTCAAAGGGGAAATAGATTGTCTCTTTAGTAATGCAGCAGGCTCTGCGCCTTCCACTCTCTGGCTTCACAGACCCGGTAATTGAGGAGAAAAAGGCCGACTTTGGCACTTTGACTGATTTGAGGGCTGCTAGACCCTCTTATCTTTACTCTGATCATTTTAGGCTGACACTCAAAGGAAGACCCATCGCCCTAATTCGAGCTCACCCTCTTCTATCATCAAACGGCAGAAGGGAAACGAGCTGTAGAAAAACAAACAGGCGAGGTGAGGAAGGCCCTCTCTCATTTAAATGGCCAACTTAATTGCCGGGTTGATGTCACTCATCCATAAATGTTCATGGCTTTGATTTGAGTGAAGAGGGCAAATAAGGATAATGTTGTATTATTAAGAGAACCCCACAGTCAATGGGCACGTGTGCTGCTCTGCTGTCAATTTTCTCTCCTTTCCTTTTGTTTGGTTTCAGCAACTTGTAAGAGTAAATTAAGTTGAATGGAAGCTCAAGACTGTCCTTTTAGACTTGAGTGCTACACCTTGTTCCCATTGTACCAGCAAGCTCCCTGTATGTGTTTGGAGCCGTTACACAATACACTGACAGATGGCCACAGTATCAGTAAGAGTCAGGTATTGACAAGTCTAAGCTCCTGATTGGTGCCCCAGCACTAATGACTAGCATGCGGTGTCCACAGCCGGCAGCCATGACAGTGAGGTCATCGGTTGCGGGGCGGTGAGTATCGATCAGCAACCCAGCTTCAGCCCATCAGGCCCCAGCTGCCTCAGACTCAATGGGCCCCTGTTACAGAAGGCTCCCAACACCAGACTACAATATGCTGACACCAGATCTCTACGCTGAGATAGTAGTACACGGGTCAATAGCGTATCGGATTTCCAAAACGCCAGGGTCTTAATGTCAAGCCTCCTGCCTTCCCTACCTACTGCTCCAGTTATTAGGCACTCCACTGAACTGCACTCATCCCTGTTGTGACAAGGCGGAGCAGGTAAAACGAGAAATAGAGACACTTATAGATCTTAATCTTGCTCAACACTTATTTATGCAACTATATATAAGTCCCAGAGAGGCCAAGGCAAGCCGTGCGGCCATGTTCTTCCTGTCCTAGCCCGGTAGGCCGCTGTCTCCCCTCGTCAGGCCAAGCTGTTTTTCTCGCCTTAGCTGAAGTAAACCACAGCACATTAACAATATTTGCTCTACCCCTGTACAAGCGCCCAGGGACCAGACCCACAGATCCTATCACTTCTTTATCAGGGAACAAGTGCCTCACTATCCAACCTTATTGGGTTTGGGAGATTAACCCTTTCCACTCCTCGGAGAGCAGCCAGGCAGATGTCGCTGTCATTATTATTGTTCAGCATCAAAAACCCCTGACTGTATGGCTGTCTCTGGGAATTTATTGAGTGTTTCCAAGGCCTCTTCTGTTTGTTTTTATTTTCTTACTTCTTCCCAAAGAACGTTTGTGGTTCCATATTTCACATTTTTGTTAGCAATGTCGTTTTGTGGAACCGTCACGAATAATTGATGCTCTTCCTCTGCACCCTGAAATGTAGTCGTGTCCCCTCCATTCATCCCTCTTTACCCTCTCCTCCGCATCCCCCGTTCGCTGTAATGGTCAGAGTGGCATTGACATTATTTCACTTGAGGATCGCTCACTCTGTCAATCCCTCTTCATTTACTCCATGGCTACTGGACTCATTATGGTATCTCTCCCTCCTGGCTCGCCTCACTATCTCTCCTCGTCTTCCCCTTCTTTCGCCAATGCCTCGGACACTGTTAGTTTCTTACTTAAGAGAATCGCTCGTCTTCACAAATGGTCCCACGTCAAGCGCACTCCGAGATAACCCCCGACGATTCCCTGCAGGCTTTGGCACAGGTTTACTGTAACGGATTAGACGGAGACTCAGAGCTCCTGCTAACTATCCATCACTCGCTAACAGTGGACTAGAGGCTGTATGCTTTATGCAGCTTTTAGCTCCGACCCGCCACATAACACTGCATGTTTAGCCCGGAGCTCTCCCGCTGTCTCTCTCATACCCTTTTTGTTTTTCTTACACCATCCACACACAATGCTTGGCTAGCTTGTTTCACTGTTGTTCTTTGTTTTAGCTTTTCTCTGCAATGACTTTGAACACAATATAATAAGACACAAAACATAAATAATTCTGCGTTGTTTTGTCTTGTGTGGCCTCCTTGTAAAAACAAATCAAACACGGGTTGCCGCTCTAGAGCTAGCATCATTTACATTCAAACTAGAATTCATAAATAATATTGAACCGTCACTGGTGAAAAATATGATTACTGATAATGACTATCAACATCGCCACTGCTGTCAATCATAACTCTTCCAAAAATAATCTGGCTGTTATTTGCAGTGCGCTCCAGCTGGCCCGGCTCAGAGGTATCCGTAGGTTATTTTTGCGCACAAGAAGGAATATGGTACTTGGATACTGGTCAGCGTCGCAGCTTGGGGCCTGTGAGGAAATACCAGTCAGCACCTCAGCACTCCAGCGAGATGGAAGATAAGCATATGTTGGAGAAGTTGGCCAGGGTCAATAGTAGTATTTAAGGTGTTGGACGAGTCCCTGGTTTGGCCCCACAATGAGAGCCATACAGGGTGCTCTGTCCTGGGCTGTGGAGGGTGCTATCCAACTACAAGCAGAGACAGCAGGGGGCTTCAGCGGATTATCAATACACACATCTGATTTGTTGTAACAATTTTTTACACTTGAGTACTTTTCTACAACCGGTGAATAAATTGATTCAACTTTTTCCACAAATGGCAGCAGTAACAGAAGCATGACTGAGCCGACTCTGTGCCAATGTAAACATCCTTGATCGGCTTTACTAACAAACCATATATAGAAATGGGGATGGAAACACAAATAGCTTGTGTGCGTATTGATTTATGCAAATTAGCCATGTGGAGTTACTTTAGGATTTTGCACACCGTATTTTACATTGTTTATTCAATTAGCTCTATAAATATCTGGTCCTGCTGTCTATACATAATGAGATTCTGGCCACCTTTAGGTGTTTAATGTGCATAAAGGCTGACTTTTGTGTCACTAACACATTTGTGGTCCAAACATGTGCACACATGCCAGGGCCAGTGGAAGTGCTAATGAGAGCCATGCAGCGGCGCTCTCCTGTGGCTGAGAGGGGATGTGATCCAGGCTGTCCAGGAGGCCAGCAGGGGGCTGGACCGTTTACTCCTGACATGCTGATACAGCAGGACATGCTGCCTTATTTGCATGAATGTGCACACTTTTGCTGTTTGTCCGTGCATGCTGGAGTGTATGTGAGTGTATCCCTACATGGTATTATTACTAATGTATAATACATACATCCAAAGTGGCTGTCAGGACTGGTCAGTCATCATAAAACATGAGGCAGCCACTCTGACATCAGCGCACATTAACGCTTCCTCAGAGGAGGGGAAAAAAGCCCCTACTGTGGACTGTCATGTAGGCAGGGGGATATAGACAGAAAGACACAGCGCAGGTCGGTGCTTAAAGCTAACAGGTAACCTTTCTGTGCACCTAGGACAAAGGCAGGGGGGAAAAGAAAATGTCAAATTAAGAGAGGCCAGGCAGAGAGACGTGGCTGCCATATTTGTGTGAAAGCCCAGTGCTGTTGGCAGCAGAGATGGCTGCTTTCTGATTCATCTGGGGCCGTATGGCAAAGCTTTGTCAGTCTGTGCGAGGTATAAATAATTCAGGGTGAGAGATGGCAATTACAGGGCCCTGCACAACCAAAATGAATATTTTATAAGGACTAAAACTGCCCTGGAATGAATCACACACATGGAGTCACACACACGTACACACTTACACGCACACGCACTGAGTGGAGCACACAGCACACAAAGGTAGCACATATGAACCCGAGCAGTTGTCGCATTGTTGACAATATACAATTACATGATATAACTCTCTTTGCAATATGGGTTAATAATTTTTAATATGCTTGCTCATGACATTTCCTCCAATATTTGGTTAAAAAATAAGTGGGATTTATCCTGGTGATTGTTCGTTTTGCTACAGCGCTGTGCAAATCTGTTTAATACAATTACAGCTGAGTAGATTTGGAGAATATTGCAGAGCTTGTTATAAATGTATTAGAGAGAATAACAGTAAAAGTGTTGTCAGTGTAAAGTGAGGTCTATAGAAAAACAGTCTCAGGAGACTTGCAGCCTTTACTTTTGACCCTGTAAATATGGTCTTTGTGTGGGAGCAGCAGCAGGAGGGGGGGCAAATGCTAATGGGAAAAGATTAAACCCAAAAGCCGCCTGGAGCATTTACCTCTAAAGGGTTTTGTCTGTCAGGTTTCCTGCAAAACTCTGTCTTTATAATTCTGAGACAAAAAATAACATTGTTCCCAGGTCCTGAGGAGAGCAGTGGTTTGGTTGAATGGCCATTGTGTGGACCTAGCTAATGATACCTTAGCTTTTGTGAACAGGAGGCCAGGTAGGTCTGTGACATCAGCGCCACACAAGCACTCCTCTGTCCGGATGTTTAGGGAAGGATTTCGTCCATGGTGGGAAAAGGGTATAGAGAATAAACAGGAGTGGTTTTGTGCCCCTCTGCTTGGGATAGATGAGACTCGGAAGAATACTGCATTTAAATAAAACTTTGCATTTTAAATAATTACACGCTTTTTAATTGCATGATTTTCTGAGTACTTTTATTTCTGCTAGAATTCCCCTGCACATGACGTAATTCCAGAAGTGCATTTGCCCTCTCTTTTATTTCAGCAGGAGTGTGGGCGTATTATTTGTCAGTCCAAAGGGAAGATGGCAACCCTCAGAGGGAGAGGAGACCCCAAGCATGAAGACACAGATCGCATGTGTTGGAAAAAGTGACAGCGAGGCAAATGCTAAGAGAAAGCTGCTTCCTTACCGAAGCGCGCACTGTTAGCGATATAGCTAGCTGTTGTGAAGGCAGCTGACAAAACCCGTAGCGTGGCATGTCTCGCCCCGTTTGTGAGTTTTCAAAGAGTGTGATTTGCAAATAACATGAGTCTCTGGGCATAGACTGGGCATGTAAGTGCGCTGAATAAAGCCCCCCTGCTCTGCTGAGGGAAACCCATACTTGTCAGCTCAGTTCTTTGTCAAGTGGCTGACAGATAAATAGACAGTGTTTTGCTGCTCACTCCTCCTGCCTCTACACAGCGGCGTGTGTCTGCCTTCTCGTACAGGTTGACTTGCTTTAGGGGAGGGTTCGGCTGAAAGACACCCCACTGCTTCTGGGGCAATGACTGAAAATATTGTGGCCCACTTCAGACAGCCTCAAACAACAAACAATGGGGGTTGATATGTAACCAGATAAAACGCAGATCGAATAGCTGGGCCTAAGCACCACTACAGGGCTTATTTTTCATGCAAATTACTACTAATGAGCTTCCTGAAATCTGACTAATTATATCAAAGTGATTTCTTTAATTAGTTTGTAATAATTCTGCACATAAACATCGTAGTAAACAGATTACGCTATATAAAAATATCAATTTGTCACACTTTATACAAGATGCTTCGTGCCTGACGCTAATCTAGCTTTTCTAGAGTGCTTGGGCAAACATTTATTAAAGAATTAAATATGTACTTAGGAAATGTTTTGTAATATACAGAGAGTGCGGTAACTCGTGCATGACTAAGTGGCTCCTTGTTAATTATTTGCATTTGATGCTGCAAAATTAAATATATACGATTTAATTATACAACTGGTGAATGTGCAGCTATGACTAAAGAGCTGTTTCATTACAAGTTATAATACAATAAAAGTAGAAATAAACTACATTATCTTTACTTTTAGAGGTTATTGCATGTGTGAGTATATTTTAATATTTGTATTCATTATATTTTACATTCAGTTAACAATTGTTGTCATTAGTGCTACGTAACTAGTGTCTGGAATAATACTTTGAAAATGTATTTAGCTACAGAATACTGAATACCTGTATTAAAATGTATTTCATCTTGTCTTATAAGATCAAAGTAGTGTATTTTAAATACTTGGATTACTTTTACACTGAATTGCCTTATAATTATACTGAAAAAACATGACTTAAGATTCAAACTGCTTTATTTTTTAGATTCACAGTTTGTTGTGGTGTTGTTTAGATAATAAAACATTTATCATTTATTAGAGAAGTAAATACGCACACATGCACTCACTATTAGAGCTGTTTGTTCAAGTTTTCTCACTATTTCTGAAAAGTTTAAATCCTAATTGTTTTGAATTCAAATGTATTCCTCAAAACAGTTACTCTAAAGTATTTACTTACATCACTGGACATAGCTAACAATTGTTTTAATTTTTTCATTTGTACTTGCAACATTAGTTGTAGTGGCAGTCAATGTAGCCATTAAAGCTGCTCAATTATGGAAAAAGTTCATAATAATCACAATGATTTAAATAGAAATCACACAAACTCAGAGATATGGTGGATCATCAGTGCAACAAAAGAGAATGATGCTAAAATGGCAGTTAAAGTGACACCTCACAGAAATGGACTGTTCCAAACAAATCAGAAAGACATCATCCTGGAGCAACTTTTTCACTCACTGTAACACACGCACATGGCCGTACGCAGCATTGAGGTCCGCAAGGTCTGGGTAGTTTTGAGTTCTACGGACAGCATTATCCTATTTTTAAATATGACTGAAACATTCTTTTAAGAACAACAATATAAAAGTTTAGCCTTTAATTAAAATTCTCAGATTATATGAAATTACACGATTGTCTTTCAAAATGTTTGTTGTAGGTCTTCCTGCTTTAAGTCAAGGGAGTTTCATAAGACCATAAACTAAGTGACCCCATAACATGTCTTGATTCAAAACAAGAAAAGTTAATATTCAAGAGATCGTCAATGGAAAAGTAAGAACAGTGTTAATGTCATTTCTAAAAATATGACATACTTTTTAAGTCAAATAACACTGGACTTTGGTATTTTCCAAATCCTGCCAACGGTCCTGCCCGCGCACTTACATTGACTGCACGAGTTATTCCTATTACACATTTTTTTGTGATTGTCTGGAACAATAATCAAAATTGTGATTGAAATGTGATTAATTGCACAACTATTTGTTTGTTTTTGTTATAGTTATTGCAGCAACAATAGTAGTAATACATTTTTACATGAAAGTTAATTTAAGGTAGAATTCACAGTGTCGTAATAGAAAAGCTAAAGTTACTGAACACACTTCACAACTAATCAATTATTCAAATAATTAACCACTTTAACAATCAAATAACTGTTAACTTGTCAATGCACAGACACGTTTTGTGACGCAAACTAAGCAACAACTACACATACAGTAAATAAGAGAGTTAACGTAGTCAGTATTTTGGATGACTTTTTTCTCAAACATATTAACTTTAGCTTGATCTGGGTGCAATGCAATAAGAATCTTCTCATCACATGATTTTTGCATACTAAGCAAATTAATAATCGATTCATTGAAAAAGTAATCACAAGAAGACTAATCAAATAATTATTGTTAGCTGCAGTCATAACTTTTAAGTCACTCCTTCACTTTACTTTTCACATTCATAACAGTCTATGTCTCGCATCACACTCTCTCATGTCAGATCTATGTCTGTATGAAAAACAGCAGACCTGGGACCAGATAACAAAAAAACGCATTTATCGAGCACTTTGCACCTCCCGCTAATCCCGACGCATTCCTCAAAGCCCTGAAGAGTTGCTTCAAACTGGGAGCAGAACTCGCGCACGACCAGCCGTTTTCCCTGATACCCTCAATCTTCACTGAGATGGATTAAACATTCAATTTGTCCCCCACCACCACCACCCCTTCCATGCAACACAGACCACCACCCAGGTCCACCACTTACCATACAAATGGAAAACACACTAGTAATCTATTAGCCTGCCCGGACTGACAGTGTATTATGTTGTATTTGTATTATATTTACTTCAGGGAAATTACGATTCTAGTCATATTTATCTTCATGTGGAAATGTGTGTCTAAATGGAAATCACCTATAGCGCCGGGGCGGATGCGGAGCCATACTAATGTGATCCATGAACCGTGCGATTTAGTCACCCTCTATGGATGCACTATGGGCTGATTCTACATATCAAACACGCTCTCCCCCTGTTAAAGCCCCTACCACGGAGCCCCCGATGCTGTTTGATAATTATTACGCTTACATTACAACACAAGACCTTGCCTGTAGAGCTGCTGCTGCTACTTCACCCACGACTCTCCCCCCTCCTCACCCCACACACAAGTTACACACATGCCCGCGCGCCCCCTTTGTCATATACTGTAGTAAACAGCTTCCCCGGTAAGCTGTTTGCACTTCACTGCCCGCTCTAGGAAATAAAAACAAAGAACAAATTGGGGGTTTTGCGTCTCTGTGAATAAATAAGGTTGTTTTACTCACAGAATCCATTACCTTTTAAAACACCCGGGCCTAATGCGTTGAGCCTTTTCATTTTAACAAACAAAGCCTAAATTAGGAATTAAACGCAGTCGTATTTAGATAACGGCATTAGCTGTGTGACATCAGTGCGGGGGGAAAAAAGTTGGACGCCATCCATATCATTCTCATGCTTCCATTGTTACGTTAAATTGCAATATTAATCCTGGCTGAGACCAAGTTACTGTAGCTTTTATGCGGCGCACTTGAATTATGCTATTGAAGTAATTGATAGTGATTCACTCATTGAAGGTACTAATCCCATGATTCACTTCATCTCTCTCAGTGCCATTTACCTCCAGATGTTTAGAGTTTGGGGTAATCAATAAAGAGGGAATAAAGATTGGCATCCACAATACTCCCCTTGACAAGCTCCAGCCGAATGTTTGTCAAGCAAATTAAACACACTTAGACTTTTCACCTGCTCCTACAACGACACCACATATGGCCGTGAAGTTAAAAATAAGAAACTGTGCATACATTACCATGCATAATGCACAACTCCCTCCATTTAATATGCAAATTTTGTAAAATATTACTGAATACCTTCTGTTCGGAATGAATAAATTTGAATTGCAATTAGAATAATCTTGTATAATTAATGAAAACTGTCAATTTTGGTTCTAAGTAATTTGATTAGCATGTTGATAGGACACTTATCAAGTTCAGTAAACTGTTAGATTAAGAAGATGAAAAAAGGGAAGATTCTAAGGATATTTTTTCTCAACGGCGCTGACATTTTCCCTTGGCATTGTAAACAAAGAGAGGAGCTGGCAAACTTCCTGAATGAGGGAAGTGAGGGAGGGAGGAGAGGAGTAAGAGAAAAAGGAGAAACGAAAAGAGTGCTAGGACAGCGATGGAGAGCCTCTTGAGATAATCTGTGGATGGGAGTCCGCACATGAAACGCAGTCTATGGTCTAGGCTCCTGCGCTAGCTACTCATCTCTGCCCTCTGCACTCCAGCTAAGCCCAAGTTTATGGGATTTATCTCGGCAGCCATTTGTAGTTTTTCACATCACATGATTTGAGTTAAAAACAGCTCACAGCTTCTCTAAATGTTTCCAGGCTATGAATGTAAGAGTCGCAAGTGAAAAAAAAAAATCTGACAACTGATCTCGGGCCGCAATTCTTCTGAGAGTAGCTATCTATTAACGATCAACAAATTGATGTACGCCATTGTTGCCTTGTATAAAACCGAACCATCTGTACAGTCTACAGATGAACAGAGCGGCTGACCTCCTTTCCCCCTCTCTTTCTCTGCTCATTAGCTATCCTCAACCTCTCTCTCGGCTGCCTTCAGTTTTCAAACCCCCAAATGAGACCTAAATCGCTTGCAATACAGGTTAGCTCGAGGAAGGGTGGGGAGCGGAGTGGGAAAGGGGGGGCAAACATCTGTCGCACTAGGTACCCGCATGCAGCTCGGGGTATCTCCTGCGAGGAACTTTGGGGATGTTTAATTCATAAACGCTGTCATCCATGTAAACCTCCTGATTTCATAATGACTAACTCTTGGTGGTTTAATTAATTTAATAATGCCTTTCAGAAGCCATAAATGAAAGGGTCTCTGAAGTGGTGCATTAATTAGCCAGAGCCGATGCTAGCCCTGTCAAACTGGTGGCTGTCAAAAGCAAGAGGAGGATGGGCACGCAGCTGACGTGCAGAGGTCAAGGGTCATGCCAATCAAGGCGCCCCCTCCCGCACCTAATGGAGACATAATGTGTGTCTAGTGTACACATGTATCCAGGTCAACCTGTGGTCCTGTCCATATTTGCCCCTCTCCGACACACTACATGGAAATAAGTGGCAGACCCGACATGCTACTAACAGTCTCGGTAATAAGCAGTGGCATGGCCGCATTATGCACACACTTGTATTTACATGGCAACTACCTGTGAAAGCAAAATCCATCTGGGCCCTCGTTCCCGCCGCAATATAAGCTTGATGCTATTAGTGAGTGCCTTTTTTGCCTTAATTACAATGTTATGGCTTACTTGTTAAAACATAGCATAAATCAAAGTTCATTAAAAGTCTCGGCGACTCAACGCATGAGCACACAAAATCATCACAGAACCAACCAGATTATATTCCAAACTAACTCCATGCATCTCATAAGGAGGTTGTTTTCCTATTTCATATTTCATAAATATGAACCAGAGATGCTTGTGTCTGTGCCTGTCCATTTATTACCATAAAAATCAGCTGACTGAAGTATCTCACTATCTGTGGAGGCAATTAACTGTTTTGAGAGAATGCGTAATACGGGACTTTGTAATGGTATCATTTGGAGTCAAGGCACAGATGCGCCGTGCAGAGCCATACTGTAATTAGAGAGAAACGCTGTACAGGTTTTCCACTAATTAGCAAATTATGCTGAAAATAGCATCAAGCTAATTAACAGTTATTATGGCATTTTTGAAAGTATGACTTTAATTAGCAAAGTCCTGACGCAGGCAATTTCAAACTCGTCTCCGAGAAGATGAGGAAGAAAGAGAAGAGGAAAAAAACATGGGGCATGATCAAGAAGATACCCAGATTATTATGATGCCGTCAAAAGCAGAAGAGGGGGAGGATGGGCTGAGTGGGATGGGGCGGGGGCACAGCTTTGTGTGTTGTGTCTGAATCTCCATCCAAATGAGGGGACATGTGTGCACTGCCACGCTGCCAAGAGGAGCAATGTCAGGTGGTGGCTACCAGGCGAAGACGAGAGCGAGCTCAGCTGGTGCCCACAGCCACTCACTTATTCTACTCCGCTGCACATTAAAGCAGCCCTCGAGTGGAGCCAAGCCACGCCAGCCCTGCCAGCCAACCTGACAACAACACTCCTCCTCCTCCTCGCCTCCAACAGCTCCTCTTAGCACTTCCAGCCACCTTGGACCTAATGATGCCCGCTCAACCTGCTGAAGAATCTGCAGATGCTTACCTTACTTGGTAATTACTTAGAAAGTTAATGAAATTATTTTCACAACTATTAATAGACTTCTTCATAGTTTTGAACCTTAACCAAGTGTGGTGGAAGTTTCTTGCTAATGTGTTTTTAAAGACACCTGTGTTTGATGCACAGTGTCACAGTGCTGGAGACAGTGGACAAGCGTGGAGAAGGAGAAGGCTGGACTGAGGCTCTTTGAAGGCCCAGTGTGTGAGGCAGAACAGAAGTGTGCCTAGCCCCAGGCAGCCCACGGCTCAGGCCCATTAGCTAGACTGACCTTGCCCGCGCCTTTGTCTTTGTGCTCTCCTCCCGCTGCTTCCCCTTCTCAAGCATTCCCTTTTTGTTGTCTCCGAGAGAGATTGGGAATGGGGCCATATCTTTCAGCCTTCTAAACCTCCCCCACCCTCCTCACCCCCTCCCTGCATGTGCACATACACAAGCCCCCCATGCCTAGCCTGGAGCGGGTGCCCCAGAGGCCAGGGTACAGTGGCATCCCTAGCTGGTGGCCACCTCTGCCCTGACGTGGACTTGGCCTGAGCGGTCAGCGGGCAGAAGAACCTCCAGAGACGCCACACTTCGAGGCGAGAAGGGGCAGGGGGGCATTGCAGGGCCCCGCATACGTGCACCCACTCTGGGCAGCCTGCCTCTTTATTGCCTGCCTCTCATTTGAGAGGATGGAGCCCGGCTGCCAAGTTTTGACACCGCCACATATGGCCTCCTCCATCAATCGGACTAATCAAGCATCAAGGGGAGGCAGGACCGGCTTAATTGCCAGCCAGATATAGCTGCTCTCACTTGACGTGCAACCTGAAATAGAAACAGGTCTGAGGAGACATGACAGGAGATAAATGAATGTGGCCATTGTTCTATTAACTATATCAAAATACTCCTCTTTAGCCTGCAACCACTGTATGACACACGATCCCTCAAATCAGATTCACCCAGAAGGAATTTCATTTGTGATGATTCATTTATCATACTTTTAAAACCTAATAAATATTTAAACTATATTTTATTCAAAGGTTATTTCTTTAAAAAGAAATTAATTTGCAAATAAAAAACTACATAAAATTAAGTGATAAAATTTGTTGCTAAAAATTGTGGAAGAAAAGTTTGAAAAGTTGTTTTGTCTCACTTTTGCTGCTTTTGGCAGTATGGGAAACAGATGGAGGAGTGGGATGGCTGGGCGCAAATGGGCCTGAACCAGGAATCGAACCCCGGCTGCTGTGTATATATAGTATGCACTTTTCCAGGTGATGCATTTCTACACATCCAAAAAATATGACGGAAAACTCCCTGGGACTGGCCCCGCAAACACGAACTGCGGCTAGTGCAATAGACGCTGTGATTGCATTTTAACAAGGCAAATCAACAGTATTGCAAATATTGCCTTTATATAGCATCATCCGCTCATTAAAATGTGGATTATGTTCACATTTGTAATCTTTGGTACCTCAGGATAGAGCAGTGTACAGTAAGTTGTTAAGGAGTCTTTTTTCTTATTATTTCCCATGCAAGCTGCAATGTTCTCCCGCTCTCGAGTCCTTGAGGCGTTGTGTCTGCCTCTGCTCGCCTCTCTCAACTTCCTGTTTCCCTGCGCCCCCGCCGAGGGAGCAGCCACGGAATAACTTAGCACATGCAATGAGACTCAGAGATCAACCGCGGACTCTCCATTCATCTTGAGTTTCTCCTGTCGCTCCTTCTTTTCCGTTTGTAAACAGTGTGGTCAGAATGGCCTTTTGTCCGCTCGTGTTTTTTTCCCCGTCCTCTCTCATTCACTTCAAAAGGTAACAAGTGACAGATGTCCGTCTTTGGGCGCCGTCTAAACGTCCCGGGCTTCCGAGATAGCATCTGGGCTGAATGTCAAACTGTGAATCTTCCCCATCTCCTCTCCCCCCTTTCCTCATTCAGATTGCACTGTGCTTATGCCAACTCATTGTTATGTATGTCAAGGCCAGCGTCTACAGAAGAATTTTAGAGACTCCCTGTCGTTCGCGACGCTTGGGGGGCACAGATGTTTGAATGACTGACAGTTATTGGTGAAAAATATAAAGAAAAGTTAGAAGTGAAGACAGATAGCTCAATTAGAGAATTATTAAGACTACCTGGTGGGCTGGCAAGTTTTCCGGAAAAAAAAAGACGACTCGGCATGGAGCTGCGTAACCACGGGATGTAGTCGTAAAAACAATAATGAAAAAATAATGGTTATAATAAAGTTTGGAATAAAAAGTGGCAAAGGTGGTGCGCTTGTAATCACAGCACGGCACGCTGTTTACTTAACATTCTCATTTCCATCGCTGCCTGCTTTCGGTATTTACATGTTTAATTGAGAAGTGTGCTGCCTCTTCCTTGTGCCCATCTGCCGAGTCCCTTCCTCTTATCAGACTCATTTCTCAAACTGACAGCTCTCCCTTTCTGCAGAGCCCTTCTCTTCACTCCCCGTGCCACGCCAGTACTAACTTGCCACCCGCCCGTGCTCGCCATCCTCTTCAATCTGTCATGGCTGTCGATGAGTAATGACAATGCGTTTTCCCTGGAATCAGAACCATAAGTATGTACATGCACTGTGCTGAAAATCCCACATGGAAACTCTCTCTTTCAATCTCTCACTCACTCTCTCTCTCCCTCTCTTTTTTTTAAGCCACGTCTAAATCACTGGCTGTCAGACGCAACATGTGTGTCATTGTGTCCCCATCAGCGTGTTTCATTGTACACACTAGCACCTCTGAAGAGCAGCCTCTTATCAGTCGAGTGTCAGAAAGCCCCCGAACAGTCGCGGGCCCCCACCTCCACCGCTTGCCTTTCTAAATGCTTTTCTATTAAGAGCAGCGTTGTGTCCCTCTGATAGCAGCCGCTTCTCCACTTCATCATTCATAATCCCAATGGGCATCAATGGACTCTACACAGCCCCCCAAAAAAGGGAGCTTTGTCATTCGGCGCAAATGAAAACAAGCTAAATGGGAGCGGAAATCTGAGGAATTCAGCAGAAGAGAGAGAGACAAGGAAATGGCTCAATAGGCCAAAGCACTCCAGCCATGAATGGTCCACTCCACAGCATGGCACTGGCATAACATCACATGCACCTAGTGGGGTTTGGGTAGGCTCTGATTCAGCCGTGTAAAGGACACAGGACACATGGAGAGCATTATGCAAAGTGTAAAAACATACCATTTGTGTTTGGTTTTTGGTTCTGTTTGAGCAAAGATCATTGAGTCTAAGCCTTTTCAACATGGCATTTAAATAGTTCTGACTTAACTAAAAACAGGGCAAAGTGAGAAAAAATTTAAACGTGACAATGTAAAAATGTTGCTATAGTTGTTGTAAAATATAGCTAGCAATGTATACAGTATTTACAACACATTTTTTATTAAAAGGTACACTATTTGGGAATAAATTTAGTCTTAGTTGGGGGTGACATGTTTTAATAAAAATATGGTTTTTGCTCTTTTAGATCTGCTCCTGATCTCCAGTTCTCACAAGGAATATGTCTGTGAACTGAAAAAGTGTGCACATGAGAGCCATGAAAATGAAGGCTCCTGATGTGAACAAGTGTTTTGTCCAAACCAGTAGTTGAAAACAGGCAAAATCACACATTACAGCAGAGGCTAAGTTACAGCAGCTCAAAACTCTAAAATGATGTTCCCGCCCTTCTCAGCGTGCAGAAGTCCCGCTGGGGGCCTCAATGTGATCAGCAGCATCCCCACCACGTCTCCTCATTATTGAGTAAATAGGTTTGGGCATGTCCTCAGTAAACAAAGCCAAGACTGACAGTTAAGGGAGTGAGGGGAGTGGGAGGCAGCCTCGTTCCCAATTAGAGTCGCCTCAGGCAAAACTTTAAAGAGGAGATCAATCCTACAGATCGCTAAACTGATCCTGTCACAGGCTGGGGATATTTAAACCCAGGCGCAGAGCAGAGCGCACAGGGCAGTGCTCACTACAGTTGGACTGTGTGTGCTAATGACTCGGGGGAGGCTCTCTCACCAGGACACACGCCCCACCGCGCGCCCGTGTGATTGACGGCTCAGATCGGACCTCAGCTGCACTTCTCCACACAGTGGGGGCCAGATGGGGAAATAGTGATTTGCGTTTTTAGTATGCAGCACCTCCACTTATGGATATTTCCTAATTGTCTCCCTTACTTACCTGTGAGGCCGCTTCCCATCACAGATGCAGAGTACATTTCAAATTAACCCAGGATGTTTTGATTTTTTTCTTCACCTCCACCTTTGAGGCAAACTTATTAAAATTTGCCAGTGGGACTCATCCCTGTCTGTGGACTCTAGGTGGAAAGTTCCTCCTCACTAATGTTAAGGAGCTAACATGAGCTGAATGAAACTGGAATGGAAGGACTACACCTGAGTTTAATCGCATTGTCAATCCATGACAACTTGCTAAAGCAGCACATACTGTATCTTTGAATCCAAAAGACTGGAGCTCCTACTCCCTAGCACACATGAGTAATGTGTAATGAGCTACCAAGAGCATGCCACTGTAGAGGAAGTGAACATTTAAATGAGCCAATGATGCATTATGTATATGACTGTGGCTCCTGTGCACAAATTAATCATGATCATAAAGAGAACAGACAAAACAACACACGCTGGCCAATGCTAAATTGTTGTGATCTAATACAAAACCAATTCATTTTTCATGCCATTAAAGATAAAACAAATCTTAAAAGGTTTGGTTTTGCTTGTCTGCCTCCCTTATTGAGAGTCATTCACTTTTAACTTTATTTGCGGATTATTGCAAATCCCCAGTACAAATCATATCATGAAATCATGTAGCTAGGACATTGGATGTGTTCTGCTAATGCTCAAGGATGATCCCCTGAGGGAGCCGCTGAGTGAGGGAGCAGGGCAGAAGAAAAGAAGGCACACTGGAGGAGAGGAAGAGAGGATGAGAAGAGAAGAGATGAGGTGGAGAGGAGAGAAGACAGACTGGAGAAGAGGAGGAGAACAGTGAGCAGGGAGAGCTGTGGCAGGAAGGGCGGGAAAGACAGGCAGAGAGGAGGGGAGGGCGCCGGCAGTCAAGCTGCACTTTATCCTGACAGATCTCCTTTACACACTAATTTCCTTGTTAAAGAAGAGAAAATGGCACTCAATCCGCAGAAATCCTTTTCTCCTGGAGCAGGCCTGTCAGCTGAGGGATGAGTGGATACAAGCAGAGCTTTCCTCCTCAGGCGAGCTCCCCCTGGCACACAGCAGCTTGGCTACAGCTCGCAGCAGAGCTCTCTATCTATAGCCATAATTAATACACCATCCGAATATAATGAACCATACCATGATACATGGATTCCACTGCTCACTGTCGACACCACTCATTTAACAGCTTGCTGGAAATCAAATGTGAAGTCAATTGATTTTTTGATCATGTCATCTCCATCACAAATGGCAAACAAATTGTGTACAAACATTTCATGCTCAGTTGCTGTTTACAAACATCCCCCATGACAAAACCTCGCTTCCTCCTTCATTCACACTTTTCAGCAAAGACAATAAATTCAACAAGGCCACATGTTTCACAGCCACATGTTTATCGCTGAATTTGTAATTCACCAAAGTGTATTAAGTGGGATTTGAAAGAAGGGAGCACAGAAAAGCCTCCTTTATTTTAAGTCCGGGTGTTAGCCGCTGGCTCGGGATGTTCTCATCTCCCCAGATTACTATTCGCAGAGTGTGTGTCAAGACTACTTTTCAGAAATCTCGGTAACAATTCAGATGCGATCGATAAGGAGTGACAGTTTATTCTAAGGCTTAGCACAGGCTGAGAAAAGGACGAGTCAAGCATCAAGTTTAGAGGAATGAATTTGTTTTGTATTTGATTTTTCCATTAAATTTATCACCACTTAAACTGGGCTGGTTTCTCCTTTCGCCCCCTCACACTCTGCAGCCCCTCTGTCAGTCACTTCAACAACAAGGCAGTAAACGCCTGTCAATTTCTCATCTGTGATTTCCATGTCTTCACTTGTATCCATTTTTGATTGCTTCACACCCTATCCTATGGTGCTTTTAGTGCTCATCTGTGACCTTGTGAGATGATGGGGAAAATTATAAAAATACATTTTCAGTGGCACGGTGCCACTGCCCTTTATAACACTTCATCATATCTGCTGCGGATGGGAAAAAAAGTTGAGAAACATTTTCTTACAAAACAGTCTATTGCTAGTTTGGCACAAAATCATATGGTAAATCTATTACCACTTTGTCATGTCAAACCACTTGAGGTTTCCCACAGTGTAGCTGCAGAGAAAGTGGGAAATTGTTACCCTGCAATTCCTGTCCACTTTCCCTTATTAGTGTTTTCAAAGGGGTCTCTTTTTCAGATTTAAGGGTCATTGAGGAAGCCAATCAGAGGGACAGGCCAGTCAGAAAGCCAGCGGCGTGAACAGGACAGAAAGCAGCTGATGAAATTCATCCATACTTCTCACTTATGATGACATGATTGATTTTCCCTCAGAGTGCTCAAATGTAGGATTGTCTTCCTACCCCCATCTCCTCCTCCATCCCACCTCAATCTGCCCACCCACCCACCCGCCAAGCCAACAGCTAATGGATAAAGCTTCTGTCTGTCTCAGGCATGGCGGAGAGTTGACGAGTGGAAGAACAACTGCAACGAATGAAGGGTGAAATCTGAGAGTGCAATTTTCCGTCTGTCAATCTCCCTTCAAGAGAACAAGTTGACCACCAATCAGCGGAGTCGATTCAGGGCTGCCGCTCGGCAGGAGCGCTCTGAGTGACAGCGTCATGTCACTACATTAACAGGCCAATGAAAGACATAAAAGGTTTTTTTTTTTTTGAGAAGCTGGACCACTTATTTGATATTTTTTGCTTATGATTTGGAAACAGGCATACATTTCTGCTTAAAGAAATGCTACAAACTGACAGGTTAATGCATAAGATATTACTCTATAATTCATGATTTTGATTTTGGAGACTGCTATCATCCACTAGGTACTTCAAAATACAACCAATTAAACTTGACTTAATTATTAAAGGTAGAAAGTGAGGGAGAAACATGCCTTAAAACTCTTGCTTGCAGTCAATTACGATAAAACTTTAATGAGCCTGGATAGAGAGCCATAAAAACTGATAGCCCCTCTGTCATGAATTATATATCCATATCGATTTTGTTTCTTTGCTATAAGAATTGCAGGTAATCGTATGTTACCACATGTAAAGTGCACTTCCCTGGCGAGGATAAATATTAACTATCAAATATATATGAGGTGTGTGTGCATTTATGACCAAACTCATGTAGAAAATGAAGAGCAGAGATGTCGAGGCAAGGGCCATTGGGAATGGATGAAGGGTGCCATATCTGACAGTAAGAGAGACCCTTAGCTGCAGCGCCTTGATATGTTACCTAGTTAGCGTCACAGAGAGAGGAATAAATAGTTCTTTATTATTTGTGGTTGCCATCATGTCTCTCCTAATAGACAGGCTATACTGAGATTAAACCACATTATCCTCCGTGAGACCATCGCAATTACTCTTGAGAGCCAGGTCTGATGTGTGGATAAGGCAGGTCGCCCATGTCTTAATGAACACAAACAATGTGAAATGGAGGAAGGAGCAGTGGGGGGAAAGATAATGGCAAGGGAGGGCTTCTTCTAATAGAGACAGCACTAAGTTGTTTGCTATGATCTATGCCAAGTGAGAAGATGCTGAAAAGCCCTGATGTTAGTTTGTAGACACCTTTTGTCATCATTCTGTTAGGCCATCAGCTCTCAGCCTCTTCTCTGCTGTGGCTGGTGCTGGACTGCAGGCACAAATCCTGTTGAGCGGATTGCACTTGTGTACCTTGCTGTCATTGTCACAGTCGTGGCTTGTTGGACACTGGTGGAGGTGAAAGGGCACCCAGCCACAGAGATATTCCCCACACAAACGGCTCAGTGCTGGCTTAATTGATAAACTGCCGCTCCACTTCATTAGTCAGACAGACTGGGCTTAACGAACGAACACACACAGTGTCACTCTGAATATGTTAATCATGACTGGCCATTATGGGTCTCTTCCTCCTCGTCTCAGCTGCTGGAAAACTACAAACACCAGACATCCACTGTACTTGTGTTTCACATAAGGCTATTTATCAGCAACAACAGAAAAATATGAGACAGACAGACGCCTGTGTGGTCGTTGGAGTTATTGAATATAAATTTATAATAACTGTGTTAAAAATGCATCATTTGGCCTTTTCACAAAGGCAGTTGTAATATAGCGCTAGGTGAGCACTGTACTTGACGTACACACTGGAGGTGAGGGTGTCAGGGGAGAGCTCGCTGGAGCGAGAGGAGGTTTTATTGTTGCCCAGCCCTTCCGCTTAAGTGCACATGGCTGGGAGGAAGCCGGGACCTCCAGCTCTGACCTCTGCGCATGTATATTTAATAGGCCATCAGTTGGCCGGGGCAGCGCTCTGATCAGGATTCAGAGAGGGGCTTTGAACACCCCTGTGTATTCCTGAGCGTGCAGCCTCAAGCTGCTCTCCCCAGCTGTGTCAATCCGACAGCCCTGTTACAGGCACCCAGACAAGGCACTGGGCACTCCACTGCTAGTGCCTAATGACTGCAGAAAAAAGCAAACAAACACCAAAACAAAAACATTTGGCGTATAAAGCTCTGCTACCATCTAATGAGAGGTTTTAAAAACTGAAAGCTCACGCTGGTTCATATAGGGTGTCTGGATTACATCAGCTATTCTATATGATACCATGTTCCTCTTAATAATAACAAAAAGGCAATCTTACAGTGACTGCACTACACACGCCAGTAACGATTGGAGAAACAAGAAGGCAAACAGAGAAGTGCCACTCGAGTGTCTTTTCTTCTAACAAGGTATCACTAGTCTTTGAGTCAAATTGGCTGTGTGGTGTGTGAGTATGAATGTCACAGCTCGCACACATGGCTGCGTGTACGCGTGTGTGAGGCCAGCTTAACGAGGGTGGTTCATTTGACAGGCAATTAGTTTGCGGAGCTGCTATTGACAGCCCCTGCGCTTGTGTTTGTTCAACAGCTCTGGGTGAGTTCCACGCTCCCTGGGCTACGTGACAAAGCACCTCCGACAGGGAGCTCCTGATCTCCAGCGAGCCTCGCTGCTCTGGGAGGGGGAGGATGTGACAGCCTCAGACACACAAGGAGGGGAGACATACAAAAGCCACAAGGGTCTATTAGGGGCTTGTTGCAAGTTAATGCAGCTACAACCCACTTTTGGTGTCGCATTTTGAAAGGCGTGAGCAATGATGTTGTCATTTGTTGTTTGATTGTGGGGATAGCAGAGGGTAATCTTAGGAGACACCACATGCACACATAAAAATGCAGCTGAAGAAGAGACACAGAGGTGGGGCAAAGCTGCAGGGAGACAGAGGAGAAGGGAAATATAACAAGATCCAAACACTCTCTTATCCTCGAAAATCCCATATTCTAATGCAGGAGCCCTTCCCTCTTTTAGTTGCAACCGTTTCGTTTGTAGAGCCAAGCTCCAATCAATATCATTATTTTCACAGAGGATCGAAGTGCCTTCACCGAGTTAATGGGGGATTGAGGTGGTAAACGTTTACCCTCTCACTGTCAGCAGAGCAGTGGTCCATAGTGGGCCAGATGACAGCACTGGCCCTGCTGTGGACACACTGTGTGGAGATGTCCTATGGAAGACAGGCTGCATGGACTGTCAACCGCCTGCCATGCCCTGGATGGCCCCACACATCAGCCACTTGAGTTAGAGCAGCAGCTAGGACTAAGGGAAACAAACTGGCCCACGCTGGCAGCTGCAGTGTCCTGACAGACACATTGTGGACGTAAGAGGAAAACTAACAACACTCTCTGTTAGCTGAGGCTACTTTGGTGAAATAATTAAAATTAAAACTGCGTTAATTAAGAAAAACCTTCATACCATGCTTAATTTACATAAAGCAGCTATTGGTCCATGCTTGTGTGGATCAGCTGTTCTGTCAGATTTTTTGAGAAATTAAGACTAATCTGCAGCTGGCAACAGCAAACTACATTCTCTGGTATAGTAGCATATGCTAAATAGCTCTTGAAGCGCACAGATGCATTGCTGTAAAATACTTCTCCTGTCTGCGTATCTGCATCTCCCAGATGGGTCCCAAGCTGTGCCAAACTGCATCTCATCAACAGCTCTGAACTATGGCATAACATGACCACCGCAGATATGTGCAGGCCTATTCTGTGGGGTCTTGGCACAACATGGTCAAGCAATGCATCATCAGGAAGCCCACTCTCACTGTCAAAGTGGAGCTAACTAGGAACAGCCTACAGTGTTTTTTCTGCTCCAACTGACTAAACTAACAACTCATAAATGACAGTCCACACATTTACTTTGTCTGATTTTTCTTCTGGCACTTTGAAAAAATGACTGATCAGTAGAATTTGACTTGATTTGGTTTTTTGTAAGGGTGTGACAGAACAGTGAGAGATTTCATGGGATGCTGCCCCATGATTCATTGAGTTATTGGTTTCCGCCCTGTTTTAATCGCTGCTGGCCTGAGCCAAAAAATCTCGGAGGATTCTGGAGTGCTCTTTTCTCCACCATTCAGCAGAATGGAATTTGGTCTGCAAGTGCCTCACGTCATTCGAGGCGTCCTTCACAGTTTCAGGGGCCCTAATTCAAACCACATGGAGGCCAGCGTCCGGTTACAGACCTCTGCAAAGAAAGGACACGTTTTCATTGGCTGCTTCAGGATGGGAAATAGGGTGTCATGTTAGAAAAAAATAACAAACAACTCTGAGTAGGAGTCACAACATAGTGGAAGTACACACACATAAGCATACATACACATGTACAGTAGGACATGAACAAATATACATGCATACTCACACACTCACACACAGTAGACACTTATGGCCTGCCAAGGCTGTTTGCTTGACATGATGGAAGAATGAGCAGCAGCCTCTGTAATATTGCTCCTATTCTTCATTGACAAGCATATATATTTTTTGCAGTTCCCAACTGACTTTGCAGCGCTGAACTCCATTTATGAATTATCTGACATATTTCCTGCTATTTTTTGACAGGAGTACTCAGAGGAAATTTCAAGGCACCTTTCTCCTGACAAGTAGAAATATCAATATTTGAATAAATTGCAGATTTGGATCTCCTCACATGGATGCTCTCCAGCAGGAGAGAGAGAGTGTGTGTATATGTATGTGCATGTGTTTGTGTGTGAGTGAAGCCAATGGGAAGGGTTTGTTTCATTCTGTTACCACAGTCTTATCCCCCTGAGCCCGCAGGCACAAATCTGTATGCAGCATTTCATTAGGAGAGAGCTCGGCTGAGTGACATGTGAAGCACACCTCGCCGTCGACCTGATGAAGTTTACTTCTCTCAAACGACAAAAAGCCACTTTGTAGACTAGCCTTTTTTCCACAGAGGAAGAGAGAGGTGATGGCTGAGCACCAATAAAAGAATCATGAATGTTGCTCCACAAAATGACAGGCCTATCTGTACACAAATATTTCTCTTCCAGAAAAATGTAAGCTTCAGAGCGTTTTCTTCTCCTCTAGATGGAACTTGATAGAACTGACAGTTTGGAAATATGATCATCTAAATTCTAAGCCTTACAGAAAACAGCTGATAGGGAGCAAAACGAAAGAATGAAAATGGATGTTTTTTATCCTACATAAATGGCAACTGTTTTGTGGGGGAAGTAGCATTTCACCCACTGAACTAAATAATTTACAAACAAAAACACTATTGTCCTACAGTCTTGATAAATCTCCCATCTGTGTGGAAGAGGTCAATGTCAAGCATCTATAACACTCAGGGCTGTCTGCTGGAGCTCCTGGTGTTACGTATGAGAGACTTGTGCCTATCTGTCTCACTCTGTTTAGCTGCAGTAGCTGCCATGCTGTCTGCATGTCTCTGTGTTCACTGATAGATGGCTCTGCCCTGCCTCCAGCCCCTCCTCCCTACACCACCAGCGTTTCAGGAGCCAGAGAAAAAGCTAAGCCATGTGAGGTTACTCAGGTACCAACAAGGCTGCGACCTTGTGACCTCTGCTCTGCCCTTCCTGACCTGAGTGCCATGCTTTCTCCCTCTTTTACACAAAACAAAAACAAACCTTATCATGCGCCTGTGTGGCTGAAAGAGAAAATAGCCTGCCCTTATATCAGTACGCTGCTTTGACAATCATCTGTCCACACAACCTATGCTTTCACCGACAGGGGCTGCTTGACACTACAACACAGAGGTGACGTGTGAGCCTCGCCTGCCCTTATCTCCACTGCTCTCCATCTCTGTCCTCACTCCTTCTTGTGTGCACAACTTAATAAGCAAGCAAGGGGTAGATTCCCATTATGGAAAGCCTGGAAAATGGCCCGGACATTTCCCCCTGTATCTGGGATCTCCATCTGGAGAAGGCACTCTCACTCTCACTGCCCCCCTTGTCCAATCTCTGTGTGTGTTCTGAGCCTATGTTGCAGCGATGGCTTTCACTCTTCACTGGCCACAATGAGATTGGCCCACCAGGTTGACTCTATTCGAATCGACAACCCATTTCAATAACGTAACAAAACACAACAGTGCTTATGTTGAATAAAACATTTTTGAAGATTGTCCAGAGGGTCAAATGAGTCTTGAATCACATCTAATTCTGTAAATTCAATGTGAACCTACACTTAAAGAACAGTTAATGACAGCAATTAGTTAGACATAAATTTTAGACTATTCCCAAGATGCTGCCTATGTCATATCCCCACTACACCACATCAATGTGGCAGCAACATAAGTGAAGCATATGGTTTACAAACTAATAAAAATTACACTGAGGTCAGCAAGTCACTAATCCCTGACATTATTACTAAAAACAAAGCCTACAGTTTTACGCCATACACCACCTGACATCTGCAGATGCACATGCAAAGATTCGAACATAATATGGTGTGAGTTAAAGCATACAAGAGAAGAGAAAATAAATATGCTAAGAGCAGTGGGGTGGAGCGGGCCAGGCCTCGGAGGACCTATGTCATCACTCCCACTGGTCCCGGCTGTGCTCCCCGCCCCAGTGCAGGCTCAGTGATTACAGCGGCTCAGCTTCCTCTAAGAAAGCAAACCGGAGCTGCAGTCCAAACAAGGCCTCGCCTGGACCAGGGAGCAGCACTGCAGCAGGCGGCTCGGGTTTAGCGGTGTCTCCGACCTGGCTGGCCCCCGGGCTCGCATTAGTCCCCCGTCCTGCTTCTCCAGGACAAACAAACAAGCAGCACTTACACAGTGAGGGGAGAGCACTGAGGCACGGAGAGCTGGTGCCACCAGCACAGTGCGGAGGGGAACCTGACCCAATTGGATTTGCTTTATCACCCCATATAATGACTCCCAGACTGGCCTGTACCACTGCTCGAAAAATAAAAGATTACAAAAAATCTGCCTGCCTGCCATTCTGAGTTTGGCCCAAAATGGGCAGCTCCCCCAAAACAGATGGGGAGGCATCTCAAAAATGTTCAGTGCCTCTGGGGACATGTGGTTTTCCCCATCATTATATAACTGTAAACTCCTGGATGTCAGAGATTGGGGATAATAACTTTCAGATGTTGGCAGCCCCGCCAGCCCTGGGACCTGCTGGATGGGAACGCTTATTTGGCAGAGAGGAGGAAGTCCGAGAGATTAGGACTAAGATGTGACAGGGAGAAAAGTGGATCTGGACTGGACCGTTGTGGTCCCCACTATGTTCAACATTACAGCGGTCGCTAATGATGAGGGGGTGGCAGCAGGGCTATACACTAGTGTGGAAGGACAGAACCAGATAAATGATGATCAAACCACAGGAAGTCGTGTCAGTGTGTTAACATGCAGAAATCGAGCTTAAGTGCTCCAACTTGATCCAGCCCTTTAAGCATTCTGTTTCATTTTTCCAAAAGATTTGATGTGACAGTTTGATCGCTCCCTATTGCAGTGCAGATGTGCCACAAATTCTGAAACAGACACACCTCCTTCAATAAATGAGTCCTTATTGAAGTGTCATCCTGTTAAACAATTTTTATTGGTTTGTCTTACATGGCAGGAGAGGATCATTGTTCAGGCCACAGCCACAGCTCTGGTCAAGGCTCGGTCACTTAAACTGCTCTAATGAAAAACCTCCTCACATTTTATACATTCTGGTCAGTCACAAGCACTGCCCAGTTTTTCTCCTTTTTAAATTTTCCCTTTTTGCTTTAAAGTATTGATTGCAGTGCTGAACAAGCAGAGGAGTGTTTTTTATTGTAAATCAATAGTGATCGATCGGCAGCCTGGGTGTTGAATATGGATCAATATCACACCAGGCTGTGGAGGAGATCTGATTTCAATTGGCAAGAGGAGCCCGCAGCAGGTTTCCATCAAGCGGTAATTCAAGACATGGGAACATAAGTCAGATGGATTGATATAGACTAGCCAGGACCTTTCTTGCCACTGAACCAGCACAAGGAAATTTCTGTCATATATCATTAACACAGTTGGGGCAGGCGGTAAAGAAGAGGGGGAGTTGAGTACCTTACTGACCCACGATGAAGAGTGCTGGTCAAACTGTGAATAAATATTCCATTATTAGCATGAATCTAATGTTATTTTTTTAAGAAATGAAAAAGCCCAGCAATCAAACAGAACTGGGGGAGGAGCGGTGAACACTCTGGTCATGTTCATGTGGGACTTCTGGATGTGATTATGCAGGGGTCAGCTTCACATTCATACTGTAAGCTGTTCTTCATTTACTGAACAAATGTCCCGGAGAACTCAACGCAGAGATATTTTTATAACACTTATCATGGAGCTAGTCTTTATGGACACAACACATTGGTTTGGCTCAAACACCTCAGCATACACATGATAGAATTGAAGTGTGTCACCAGCATGTGTCCATGTAAAAAGCGGGTCACACTGTTCATTTATCACCTGTTAGTGATTGGTGAACAGAGAAGCACTGTTCCAAATGACAGCATTGTAAAACAATAAAAACAGAGCTATAGTTAGAAATAACTTGTCACTTTTAATAAATGACACTGGTTCAGGGCTCTTTCTCAGGGGCTTCTCCTCCGATACATCCCAGGCACCCCTGGGGCCAGCGGAGCAGCCAGCAGACCAGCTCGTTTCCCCCGGTAACTGATGACCCTATCACCGAATTCCCCCGTCTTTGTCCTGTGACCTCACACCAGCGGGAGCAGGACCATGTCCGATGAAATCTTCAGACTGCTTCCCATCCTAATCTCAGCTGTGTCACACTACAAATTGCTACATTCAGAAAATGGAAATAGATTGAGGTGGGTTGGAAGGAGGGCTTGACCGAGGGGAGGGCAGCGGAGGAGTGTGCATCGACAAGCAGTCCCCTAAGAAAAATACTTGAGGAAAAGAACGACTCGGGAGATCCCGACAAGGAATCACATCTCAGCGCACATATTGATCTGATTTACAAAACCTCCAGTCTAATGTGAAACAAATGGCGTGGGCGTGAACTGGTACTTAACCATAAAACCCCAGCATTACTGCGTCTCCGATGAAATACCACATATATCCCTCACCGGGCCTAATGTGCTGTTTTACGGCCAGATACGACTGAGGTTGACCCAACAGTTTGTTTGACAATTAGGAGAAACCTAATAAGGATTGAATGGAGCAAGAACCTGCCAAGAGAAGAAAGAAGTCTCTTTTCTATATGAAAAAAAAAAAAAAAAATCAAAACATGGACTGGATGACCTACATGTGATTTGCACAATCAAAAGCTGTTTGACAAAGCTTGCGTCATTAATGCTTTAAGCAACCAAACAACGTCCTCAAAACAGCCACAAAGTTAATTATAAAAGAGAGGTGCTAAATATTTGAGCAAGTGCCATGTTTTATTCACATCTGATTAAATTTTTCACATTTTCTGCATTGCTTATTGCAGCAGAGCATCAGAAGACATGAAACAAACCTCAGTTGATTATTTTATTTCCTAATCTTGAAATGATTTCTTTACATGCGTGTGACTCACTTTCAAACAGTGCTGAGTAACATAGTGAATGCAGCAGACAAAACCTACAGTAAATATGTTTGATAACCTTTTGTGTTGAGTGTGTACAAGGATGCAAGGGCCAGTATTGCTCTTGGCCCAGCATTCATCCCATCAGCCCAGCTCTGGCCTTGTTTCTGTCAGCAGTGAACCAAGGGAGTAGAGCGAGGGGTGAGGAGGGGGGGGGCATGAGAGGCAGAGAGGAAGAGAGGGGAAAGAGGAGGTGGTGGGGGGAAGGGGTTGTCTCCATGGACAGATGGACTGCTCTTTCTCAACACATGTGGAACCATGTTTCGTCTTTCACTGCCGTCAAGCTGGAGCCGAATCCGCCGCTCTGTTGGCCCGCGCCACTCTTTTCGTACTGCACACCTCTCTCTTTAGCACGCCACACACACACGCACACACACGCACATCTCCGTCTTTCCCTGCACACATGTTAAAGTCATCACCCCTGCTCAGCGCTAGTAAAACACAACACCCCCGGCTTCTCTGCTGTTGTCAAGTCTTGCCATTAGCTGATGCCACTGGGGAATCCTACCCCAGTGAGGTGGGTCTCCCCAGGGAGCGTCAGGCACCACGTTACGTTCAGCCGCCACTCATGTGAACCCAAACATGTGAGCATAATTTGGAAAATATCATTTATACTGTGCGTCTTTGTACGTGTCTTGACATTTACAAACTGCGATAAAACCGACATGAGGGAGGAGGGAATAGAAAACAGGGCGAGAATAATTTGAGGTAATGTTTTGCTTAGTGAACAGTATTACCCAATCCTGGATGTTGGAGAGCTGGGAAGGAGGTTCTGGCTCTAAGGCCATGCTCAACGTCTGGGTTTCATTTTTCGGCAAGTGCAAGCCAAAAGAGAGCTGCCAAGTACAGCTTTCGCTCTCAACACTTCCTGCTCTTCCTATTCTGGCGCAGTGAGACAGACTTCACTCAAACATCACGTTGACTCAGACGGGGGTGGCCAGCTAATTCCTCACTCCTTTCTCAATGGGCAGAAAAAAAATCACATCTGTGGTATGAATTACAGCAAACATGGTCATAAATAAAAATTGCTGAGATGGACACATTGTAAAGGCACAAATAAAAAAGGTGCGTGCAGGTGTTTGCGTTGCCACAGCACATGTGTGTAAATAGGGAACCTTCCTATAGAAGTTGACAGCTTTAAATGACTGACTGTAAAGCTGAGGGGGAAAAAAACTCACTTCTATTCCAAGCGCACAGTGTGAAAACCCAGGAAGAACACCTGCAGCAATCAGCTCTCAATCACAACAACAGTGACCTCCAGGTTGAATCGCTCTCCTAATGGACGCTGGGTGCAAAAAGCTAGATTAACACTACCCACTGAGTGCCAACTTAATTGCTCAAATGCAGTGAAAACATGTCATTTAGGTATTTCATGAACACACTTCCCTTTCGCAGGTTATCACAACGCCGGTTCCACAGAAACACACCCCCTTCTTTCCAATGCTGATGTGCAATTAAAATGGTTTTAGAAATCCGCTTTGACAGACCAGGGCTTAGCCAAAAATGTAAATGACATTAAAGGAGACAATGAATTTAATTTTGTTTAATGTCCCCTTTCGCTGATTCTCATTTACATCACATTTCCACATAAAGGGCTGACCTTATAAATACTGGCATTTGTTCAGCTTTTGGAGGTAATCACGCTTTTGCAAAAACCAGATGGGAGCGCGCACATTTTCCGATTTGTTTCTTCGAAGGCCGAGTGGGAAGCCACACCGAGACGCCTCTGAAGCTGTGCTCTTTTGTTCCGGGTAAACAACTTGACAACAAGTCAAGTGCACTCTGGGAAATGACCTCGTAGGTGTTCCGCAAATGAACGATAACGCAAAGTCATTTAGGAAATACACCGCGCGCTAATGAGGGACATAACGGAAAGCTAAGCAAAATTTACATTAGGCCGGATTGTAATTGCATTAACACGCGAACAGGTGCAGCGAGGCCTTTATAAATGAGCTAAACGAATCAAAAGACTCCCACTGCAATGCCTGGTGTGCTGACCAAAAAAACAGAGGAGGGGAGAAATCGGGGAAAAACAAGTCAATGTCATGAATAATTCAGTGGCTCGGCTGCTCTCCAGAGGTCAGTGCTCTTTGACCTTTGTGACAGGAAGTGAAAGGAAGCGCCGTAGCTGCTGGTATAAATGGACCCGGCGTTTTTGGATCTGCCTGTCCTCCCTGCTCCTGAATGGCAGCGTAAATTGACACAGCATGTTAAGCCCTATGAACACTATTACATTCAGAAATTCATATTTGAGGAGACTTCGCTCACTTTTTTCCCCCCACTCCCGGAGCCCTGGTGCATAAATTGCCGCGGTTTCTCACTCTAAAAGTGTGACCTCTGAACCCTGACACGCCGAATGAGTCATTTTCTCTCCTCTTTCAACAACATGTGCCGTCTTATTACAAAATCCATGTGTAAGCCCCAACAATGTATCTAATCTTTCACACTAGAGAAGACAACGTCAATATGCAAGAGGCAAGAGGAGGAGACAGATAGCAGGGCAGCAGAGTCATAGCAAATTGAGTTATGTTTGGTTATACACTACACATACACTGTAAATGGGAAATCTATCTCATCAGATATTGGGAAGCTCATCACTATAATTCTAAAGACTCAAATTACCCAGTGAATAAACCTACACCCCCACTTACTTTAAGGCACCATTAACTTATAAATGTGACATGTGTAGCCGTGTAGGATTTATAGAGAGGGGAGATGATTACAGCGCTCCAGAAAGTGCTGTGGCCATAGGAAAAGTGCTGCAATTAGTCTCTATTAAAAATAACTTCACTTTTATTAATTACAGCAGCTTTGGAGTTTTTATTTTCACATTTGGAGAAGCAAAGTAAACTCGCAAATTAAAGGACAACAGTTTTCAGCGGAGAGCAAATGAATGCGAAAACATGTTGAAATGCAAGTCACAAGTAATAACAACCAAGTCAATGCAACAAAAATAGGCTCTTTCTTCATCCAAAAATGAGTATGAATAATCCAGGGGCATCAAATGTATGTGTTGAAATATTTAGAGGGCAGAGCAGTGCTGAAACTTCGTGACAGCTGTTGGGCCTATATCTAACCAACTTTTTTTAAAGAGAATCCTTCCTCTTCAGAAATCTGAGTGAAAGTCTGTATCAAAACTCCAAGAGAAAATAGGGTAAACAGATGTCTGGCTTGACCGCAGGAAAATAGGACACATTTGGAATGATAAGTTTCCCAAACTCCGTTGGATATGCCAGATCCATGGGAACGCCAGTTAATGTCTTGCTAGATGCCAGCTAGCTGTGTGCGCTTTCCCCTCTTACCATCTGGGAAAATGTTGCAGCGAATGAGCGCCATCAATGATTCACTCCAAATCTGTTTCTTAAGGTTCGGCCATGCTACTGTTTCTCTAAGAAATGTGGCAGTGCTAGCCGCTTTTTCACTCTGTAATTGTAGACAGATGAGACATGCCTGATTCAACAATCAAACCTCTCCTCTAGGTTTATGTCACTCAACTATGTTCTACTCAATTGGAAATAATCAGTTTCTGCCAGCAGCGACCGCAGCACAGGTGCCTGTAATGATGTGCATGAGAAAATGACAGATGTAACAGGAATGGCTGTAAAACATGCGGGCCTTAACTAAAAGCCATATGCACACGGGGAATATTCAGGTAATTGCAGTAAATATCCTCACATCCAGGGTGCTCTGGTCAGGTCAGTAACTCTCCCTAAACCCTACAACCTTTCGCCAGCGCCCCTCCTGCAGTCACTGGGAACCTGTGTGGGTCTGTACGCGCTGACGGCCTCATACTTACGACATGGAGACAATGGGAGGGTCTAATGAGTAACATATGCTTTTGTGTTTCAACAGAGCCGCTCATTGTGCACGGAAAGGGATACTCTGCGCCTATTCAGCCTTGTCACAATGAAAATCCGAGCCCTCCCTGAGCCAGTTGAGCTTACAATATCCACCCGCTCCTCTTTCCTCCCCTTGCCTTTTATTCCCACCCCTCTTCTTGACTTTAATTCTCCACGCATTCATTTTGCTTATTGTACTTATGTTACATGTTTTGTGCTGCAGATTGAAGAACAATACTGTGCGAAACTCTAAACAGTAAAAGGCAGCAGAGCAACACAAAGAAAACATGAAAGCGCCGGAAATTAGGCAAAGTAGTTGTCTCAAGTTCTGTGCTAACGTGGTGCCTTTACAAGCATACACAGATAAGTCTATAGCTTATATTTAGTGTAGCCCAGCGTGGATGTATCTAAACATTCAGCACATGGATGGGGGGGTGACAAGGGGGCGTGCATGCGAGCGTGGGTGGGTGTCTGTGCGAGAGGAGAGTTCAGACAGCAGTAGCTCTGGTAATCCATCCAGGCTCCCAGGGCAGCCGGCTCCTACTTCCTGATGCATGAGAAGCCGCTGGAGTGGAGTGGCAGCAACAACTGCTCAGCCCTATTTGATTACTAATAAGAGAGTTGTCCCCTCTGTCAGATACCAGGCATTCTCCGCTAAGCAAACAGTGATTCCGTCTAGTCAAACATTAGCATTGCTGTCTCTCCCTGCGACGTGGCGAGAGTTACATCGAAACGCACACACCTACCTACTGCCCCCCTCCTCCTCACCTTCTTATCTTCTTTTTATCTCTAAACACTGTCAGGTAAAACAAAAACAGGCCGCTTCATCTTGTCTTTTTAGGGAGTGATGGAGGTGCAGTAATTATAGCAGATGTAGGTAACTTCCCTAAAGCTGAACAACAAAGCAGCGGACATAAAACCCTCCTAAAGTTAATGGCACCTCACTCACTGCTAACCTGAGAGAAGGAAACAGTCAATGGAAAAAACAACTATTGACAGTGTAAGCAGCACGGCCGTAAACAAAGAAGGGAAGCCAGCCAAATGAATGTGAAGTTGCCTAAGCTAATTAGGAGTATTCCCAGCATGATCCTCCTGCGATTGAACCACCTGTGATTGAACAAACCCTATCCAGGTGGTGACCGCCCCTCGGTGCACAGGTACCTGGGAAAGACACCCCTGGTGCGCTCTCACACCTCACGCGGCCCACAGGTCCCACCCGACGCGCTGTAGGGTGCTCTGAGGTGCTCTGAGGTGCATCTGCTCTCAGACACTCACCCGTCCATTCATTCATTCCCACCAGAGGAAGACTGGCCTTACCTGTCGATGATCACAGGGTCTGAAGGGGTCTCGTTCCTGTTTCCGCAGCTCTTCTTGTCACAGCACCGGCTAGGAGACAGACAGTGCATTAGAGTCAGGGCAAAGCTTTGCTAAATAAATCAAATAAATAAATAATGCACACAAACCACATACATTTATTAAGAGCCTTGCAGTGGTTCTGATATCGAGGAAAAAATATATCGCCAAGAGATTTCCTTCACTCAATCTCACCATAGCATTGATGCTGATGGCTGATAAAAATGGTGAAAACAACATGTTGTGTTGTTTGGCTTAGCGTTGGAGGGGAGGGGAGTGGGGATTGGGCCAGGAGGCAGGGGAGTCACTTTTCACAGCTTCAGCTTTTGTTTACCTCTAATTGCCAAGCTGCTATTTCTGAGGGAGATGCAAGGTGCCACCCTCAACCAATATTTCTGCGGGGCATTTATCAATTATGGCCTCAAAAGCACTAATCTATCTTACACCACATGTTCCAACCATCTCCAGCCTGAGCCTATAGCAAGCTGCTTTTCACTTCTTTGATTAGAAGCTGCAAAAATAAACAAATACATCATGTGCAGCTTCCAGTGGTAATGAAAACATATAAACATATGTGAATCGGACTGATTTATGCCATATGGTGTTGTGAGAAAAACAACAAGATTTTGGTGCTACGCTACTGCCAGTCAAGCACACTATTTAAATAAATCTGATTTACATTCCTTTCCAGGGTAATAATAAAGATTTATTTTCTGGGCGTGTAGCTGAAAAAATACTGGAGTGAAAATTTTCAGACTAGACAGAACTAAAATAAAACAGAGTGAATGATAAGGTAAGATATCAAAGGTGTATTATGGCAGCACTTGTTATTAGACTGATCTTCTTATGTATATTAGACAGCAGTTAAAGCAGTTCATTATTGTGCAGAAAAAGCCACTTCCAGGTGACATATAAATATTACCTCCAGAGCAGGAGCATATTCTGCTTGTCACAAATAAGTGATGGATGCATGTATAAATTGAGCGTGAGTGATGAGTTTATGCATGGAAAAAGACAAATGATTGGAGCTGGGTGCACTTGCTCCTCAGCAGTAAGTTGAACAATGCAGCGGTGCAACAAAGGAGAGGTTAACCGACAGTATCCAAATTCAATGTTCACAAAGCCCATGCTGAGCTCGACAATAACAACAAAAGACGTTTTTCCTTTTAGTATCAATGACACCGCTGAATAGCAAGGCAATATGAGAGCTTGAGATTTATGTGGTTAAATGACGCTAAAAGGCTCGCTGATCATTGTTGACAGGTGGGATCAACCAAGAACTGACTCTGTGTTAGCAGTGAGAAAAAAAAAAACTCATGCAAGCACTGTCTGCGCATAACTTAACAGCAGGGATATTGTCAGTGGCAGGCTTACAGCACGCATGCATGTACTCACTCCATTTAAAAATACATTTAGCATGCAAATAAACAAATCGGCCTGGACTCGAACTTTAAACGTGGAAAAGTGTCTCTCTAAAAGACTGAAGCGATTGCAGTGTATTTTCACTGTCACATTCAAAGCAGAGCATCATTCTCACATCAGAGCGAGATCAGATCATATCAAAGTTTCAGATGTCAGCAGCAGCAGCAGCAGCACAGGAAGTCAAGCCTTAAATGGCTGCATCACATCACCATGTCAAAACTTATTCAGAGCAGGGAATTAAAGGCTTACAACTACAAAACACAGTGAAATAAATATATAAAGAAAATATTAAATGAACGCTTACCTGCACATAATTTCATGGGTAAGAAGGACTCGGCACATTTCTGGATTTTTATCTTGTCCTTCATAAACTATGGCCTTTGAACGAAAAACAACACAAGAATTCACAATTAATTTCAATCACCGACCTGCTTCTTTTGCACTTAATAAAACAAATCAGAGCATGATGTCAGGCCAGCCAAATAAATTAAAGCAGTGCAAAGGCTAAGCAAGAATTATTGTCAGCTAATCACAGCAATTCCCCAGTGTTTAAAATGACAATAATTAATACACATTTTAAATTATAAAATGTAATATTTGCAGAAATTAAATCCCCGCTATTAAAATATTTTAACAACATTTTCATGGCTGTAGCAATAAAACAGTAATTATAAAAAATAATACATGCTGAATTCATTTGTATTTCATTTTTAATCTGCTGTTATTAGGTGGCTCAGACAGAAGAGGAAGGAAGAAGAGGGGGAGAGGATTTTCATAAGGACAGATCCAATAGAAGTGTCATCAATATGCTTATAATCTGGGGATATTTGGGGGAAAGTGTTAATGGGCAATCTGTTGTTTATTTTGAGCCGCTAACAATGATCTTTCTGTGGATAAAAAGCGGTGTCTGGCGGTACGCTTGAGTAATTTTTGAGCATTGGCTGAAACAGATGGCGTGGAGCTATCAGTTGTGCCGCTCTCTCCCTCCCTTCTTTCCCTCCTGCTCCTTCTATTTCTGAGGATAGACACTTTTACTCTCTCCGCGCTGAACCGGCACCAAGTGGAAACACAGCCACGATATTGGATAAATACTGTTTAATCGCTACGGCTTTTGTTTGAATTATTACGCGCAGCATTTGAGCTTTTTTTTTTTTTTTTTTGGAATTACGCTTGAGGCCAATTTCAGCACGACTTTCAACAGTCACATATCAGAACCAGGTCGCTTTATCTGCTGCTCAAAAGCTGTCCCTCTTGACCTGACAAACGCCTGCGCTGCCTCTATTTTCCCCGGCCGATTATCTATCTATATTGGTTTGATTTATGTGGCTATTTGCAGCTGTAGAAACAGAAATCCATAAATTGCTTGTTCTGCGTCATTGACTCTGATCATTCGCGCAGGAATGCTGTCTGTCTGAGTGTGTGTGCAGCCGGTGGGCCATGCTGCTGTACGGCTCTATTCGGCGACCATGTGCCTTAAATCTGCGCGCGTAAAAAGCACGTGTGGACAGCTCCAGCCAGCGCGCGCCACCACCTCGTTTTATTCCCCTTAATTATAATTACGCACGGTGACCTGTGCGTCGCCCCATAGCGCACGGAAGACCTCTATAATGGCGACGTGAGCTGCGGGTTAAAAGTCAGCCGGTTGTACGCGTTTCACCCCGGTTAGAGGATGAGTGGAAAGAGTTGCCGTTTTTAAACATCTCGTATATGTAAATGTGGGAATAAGTTTAGGCCGTAACCTTTGACTCCTCGCAGCAAAGTCAAATCAGATCATATGGAGCAGGCGTACTGATAAAAATTTAATGCTGGACAAACCGAGCTTACAAAGAAGCCAAAGTGTGTCAGGCTAAAATTCACTTTGCAACACGATATGACCACGCGTAAACACTCCATAGAAAAGCTGTTTCCTCTGGTTATTGTGCTAATTTTATTTTATTGAGGCCACATGCAGGCAATTTAGCAAGTGTTTTAACTCATGCAAATGTTTAATTTTAAGTCTTTCGTTTGATACAATATTCAAGCCTTGAAAACAGCAGTTGTTTTAGAAAAATAAAGCCGTGCGTAAAAATATAAACACGTGGAATCAAAGCTTACCTGCTTCGTCATGGAATCGATTAGCCGTATGTAAAGATCTTGTTCTGTTCTGACGCCTGTGTGGGCAGAAATACAAAACAAAAATGAAAAGGTTAACAGCTGGCTTTTTAATGCACAAATTAAAATAACAAACAAAAATATACCTGGATTAATAATATCAAACTGTAGTAATAAATCTTTGAATTAATTATAATTTTTCAATTTCAATAGGCTATTAGTATCAGAGCTTAGCCTTATATTACTATTATACTAGTATTAGAATAGTAATCTGTATATAATAAAGTTTGTAAAATTATTTGTAAAATAAATTATTATTATTATTATTATTATTATTATTATTATTATTATTATTATTGCTTTGATATAATGATTAAACTTTATAGGCTACATATATTTATATATTTTAATTTTTGTTTTGTTTTTTGCACTTTTTAAATTATTATTATTATTTACAATTAGTTGAGCCTTTACTTACCATTACTGTACAATAACTGTAGTTTGTAATGAATCCCATTGTTCGTTTTTTCACTGGTTGGTTCCTGGACAAGAGACAATGTTTAATACAGAGTAGAACAGTTACAAAAAACTTTTAATGTGTGCTGAAAAACACAGTTTAAGTCCAGACGCTTTTGCAACGACTGTCTGTCATGGAGCAATTGAGTTTTTAAACAAATCAATATTACACGTGACTACTCCGGTAAAACCTTTTAGAGCGGCGTAATTTGGACACATGTGGCTGATTGTGTTGTGAAAAGAGGATGCTTACTTTTTCCTTCTCCACAAAGTCCACAAAAGCTGTCCTTTCGATCTCCACGGGCTGACCCTGTCTGTCATACAGCGCCAGGACGAAATGGAAAAAATTGGATTTTCTGAGGTTGGATGGAGGCTGCTTTTCATAATGTGCCCGTGCCAAGCCGACACCGCTGCGGGGAGGAAGAGAGACAAGGAGAGGGAGAAAGAGGAGAGCACGTCGGTTAAGCAGCGGACACCTCGGGGAGACACGGGATGATGGGATGGAGGGAGAAGTGGATGGAAAACATTTGGGCTTTGAGATTTCTTGATTTGTCACAATAATGCGGTGTAATGAAAGACGGGCAAAGGGAGCCGAAGGGGGGCACTTATTGGGTAATTGATACAGAGTATTCAGGGGATTGAGGGGTCGATATGATGAGGCATGGGAAGGAGATGAGTTTTTTGGCAATGCGTTACCTTTGGGCGGCTGTGTTCGCGTCCACCACCCCAGCTGTGTGCATCCATGAGCGGACTGAGTTCAGTCCACCCAGCGGTTCCTCCTTCATCGTTGTCCCGCCTCGCGGTATAGTTTCCTGAATCCCAAACATTTAGGACAATTTTGAAAAAAGCGAGCCTCCTGTGAAATTAAACGAAGGAAATTAAAAAGCGTCCAAGTTATCCTTCGGGGTCTCGGGATAGAGAGCAAACCCGGTCCACAGGTCTTGCCTCCCTCTTCAGTCCGTCCGATGTGAACAATTCTCAAAGTGCACTACTTAGTTAGAGCCGTATCCACACGCTGGAAAAAAGTGTTCAAGAAGAGACAAGATTTTGTTGTTGTCTTGCTATTGTTCCTCTTTGTTTTTGGTGCTATTCACAGAAAAATCGATGTCAGTTGTTTGTGTTGGTGGGTGATGCTGCTCTCAAAGTGCCCACATCCCTGAAGCACCCGCATCCAAAACCTTCAGGACTTCTTCCTCTTCTTCTAGTTGTAAATGAAAAAAACCCACTCCTGCAGAACACGGTGCTGCTGCTGCTGCCGCCTGCTCGCTGCTTCTCCGTAAGACAAACACACGGGCGAAGGCTGATCACCAGTGGAGGTGTTCCTCGTACACAGGAGAGCTGGATAAGGGGCCCTTGCGCGTCGTGCACGATGGATGGGAACATGCAAAACTAAGCCCTCTTTCCCCGAGGACTGAAATCTTTCCCGGGAGCCAAAACTCTAAACCCACGGGAGAGGCGCTGTCAGAGTGTGACGCGGCAGGAGGCGGGGTTTTGACCAAATATGGAGCTGTGACGCTTCCTGTCAGAGCAGCGGCAGGCAGGCGGCGGGCGCTCTCCACTCGTCCAAGCGAGCCCGACAGCACTCGCGCTACTTTTGCCTCATGCTTAGGCCCCAGCCGCGGTGAGTTGGACTTTTTTAATTGAACGGGGCGTAACATCACACATAATAAACTAATACAGACAAATAATAATAATAATAGCCTCTTAATATGCCTTTTTTAGTCACTTAATGAGAGCAAAGCGAATGATTTATTGCGTTTTATTAAAGAGGAATCGTATTAATTTATATATTTATTAACTTTAATTTGATTCTGATTACTACAAATTGATTTGAGGATATAATTTATTCAGTTGTGTGTCGGGAGCATCTCTATAGCTGCGTGAATACAGTCCATAAATCATCTGAGCAAAGACAGATTAAGTTTCTTTTACGCTTATTTAATTGTGTGTTATTCAGCTTGGATGCAGTGTCGCCAATTAATTGCACAGATTTTTAAGGTATTAATTTATCAATTAATGTGAGATATTGTATTAGATTTATTAGTATTAAATTTAAAGAAATTGGAAAGACACGCGCAATAATCTTCAGCATAATTGTGTGCGTAATAATCCATCGTGCGCGCAATTGGATTTTTGAGCCAAGACAAATCAATGTCATGGTTTTGAGTGGTCCTGGTCACTTTTTGGACTTTTTATTTTCTCAACACAGCCATCTTTTTATAGCCTCATTAAAGCATCTGAAGGAAAAAAAAAACATGGTTGTGTGTGTTTTCTATTCTGATGTGAAATCTTATTATTCCAGTGTATTTTGAAAAGCACTGTCCGGTTCATTAGTGGTGAAAGGAGGAGAGGATGGACAAGAGGAGGGGCGCGGGGAAGAGAGATGTGCTGGAGCCTTTGCCATCTATCTCGCTGCAGCTGAGGGTTAATAGCTGCTGCCAAAGATAAGTGAATTATAAGCTGTTGCTTTCACCTCGACACGATCTCTTTCTAAATTGCCCAATCAGAAAATGATGCTGGGGATTTTTTATATTAATTTTAAATAATTTATTGACTTTTATATTATTCAAAATTTTTATTATTTTTATTAAGTGCGTCTTTGTTTCATTACAAGTGAGAGAAGGTGTACGCATGTGTTTCGTCTGGGCCAGCGGAATTGCAAATACACTTTTTGCACTTTTTTGCGCACATCTCAAGTCGCTTATTAGAAGTTAACCCGTGATTACACGCGCCAGGGCGATTTAAATCTGATTATCAAATTAGGAGACTTTGAGACAAATCCTCTTAGATCTGATACCGTTGACTGGAGAGGGAGAATGGGTCTCCGCTGCAGCCGTCACGTAGGTAACGATGCTGTCCTGAAAGGGACTTTTAAACCGTATTTGACAACAAATGCAGCTGCCCCGCTATTTCAGAAGATATTAGAGAGGAAAATGAATGCAAATCTGTGTGCAGGAGCCATCTGGACGTGGAGAGAGGGAGTCAGCTGCTGCACACACTGAGGCGCGGAGCCTGAATCCGTCTCAGCTCATTCTGTGGATCATCTGTGCGCTGGGCTTACACCGTGGAAAATGCGCTCTCCATCATTAGGTGAAATAAAGGGTTTGTTTTAGGCGGCCGCATTAGCGCGTCTTATACAGGCAGCAGCAGTTTGAAGGGAGGTAAGTGACGGCTGACTGTAGTCTGTGAATTGAGTTACGTTCAAGCCGCTGTAATGACATGGGGCTCTTATCTCATACTTTCTATTGACTTGCCACAAAGAGCGAACCCCCACAGAGTCAGCCCTGACCACTGAGAGAAAACCAAAGTGCAGGGGACGCGCGTGGCTCCCTATAAAATGCCCACGCGATGACTTGGAAGACCTCCCGTCCTGCCGGGACGAGCCTGCGCCGTATTGAGGGTGACGTCTTCTTTTTTGTGTGAATTTACGGGGCGAGGCCCTCATGATCTCCACAAATTTGCATGTAAATGGCGACATCAGCCTATACGCGTGCCAGGGGCCAGCGGGCCTCCCAGATGTCAAGGCAAAGTCAATCAGGCGGCCGCTGGCCAGCTGTCCGTCCGCACACTTTATTGGGACAACACTTTGATTACCCTGCGCTCACCTGCATTGTGCCTTAATGGGCTGATTGGAAAGGAAAAAGTAGAAGTGTTATCAGCAAACATAACAAGACTTTTAGAGCGTAGCGTGTTTTAAAATGAACCCTTTCTATTAAATATTAATCAAACGCCTACAGTTACGCGTCATTCCAGATCCATATGCCACAAACAGACAGCAGCCCACGCTGTGTTTACTGCACATTGTTTGTTCCATTGTTTAGACCCACTTTTGTTCAGAAGGATGACATTTTCTGTTGTCACCAGGCCCCATTTATTTTTTATATATTTTGCAGGTGCTCATAAAATAGCTGCATTAATATTTGCAGCCTTTATTTAAATAATTGTTTCACTTGTGGATGTATTCCAATATATTTAACTCGTTCGCTTTATGACTTCTCAATATAAAATGAAATGCATAGGCCTGCATTTCAATAGTTTATTAAATTGTCAAATATTAAAATGGACTTTATTGGATTGAATTTGCATTGGAACTTAGTTTGGGCTTCTAAGGCCTGCAAAGCGCGCCTAGGGAATTCCTCGTGCACACATAAATCTTCTATTAAAACGCGCTTACTCTTATTGTTAATAACAAGAGTAAAAACACAAATGGCCGTGAGTGATGAGATCAATCACTCGGGCTTTTGGTGTCAAGTGGTAATAGCTGATAGACGGACAGCGCCCCTCGTTGGTTACACTTGAGATCATTGTGTCGATAGGAGGCAGGAGCAGTGCGCGCCCCCAACACATCTCCACACAGCTTTGGGAGATGCTGCCACGTGCACGACGACGGCCAAAAACTGAAGGCCTGTGTGTGTTTCTGCGTATTTGTTTACATTTCTTCTGTAGAATTATTCATATTTATGGCGTGCGTAATTAGCAAAAGTAAAAACGGAAAATAGAGAATCCGGAATTACGCACGGTCCATTGTGCGTAAAATGTGGTTATACATTTTGGAAAACTTTTTTTTTTTAATTTAGGCTACTTATCAATGCATTTATTATTATTATTATTATTATTATTGACTTGGTTTGACCCTAATCAAAGTGTGTCTACATGAGGGTGTGCGTCTAATAAACACTCGCAGCCCCTGACACCACGGCGTGACCTCACATTTCGTCACTAACTTCTGTCAGAGCGCGCGTGTTAATTGTGTGCAGTGGTGAGTTGCTGTCAAGGGCATTGCCCGAGCGCGCACAATTTGCATTTCCATTCTGCTGTGGAAATGATGAGAAGAGTTTCTGCGCGGTTTAGAGCCTTGCGGCGCAAGTCTGTGGGCGAATTACATTTAAAGAAGGCGAGAGAAATTAAATAAGAAACCGAGACCACTTCAGGGCTATTAACATCTAAAATATCCCCTGGAAATTTAGACCAAAATACACATGACCAAATACCCAAGGCACCGGCTCTCTCGCAGCCACGTCTTCAATTGTGTCCATCAATGTTTTGTGAACCTTTCTGAAATTATTTTCTGAAAAGTTATTACGCCGTCACTCATTTTGCTGATGGAAATTTGAATGCAGCCCTGACTGGCCCATATTTACTCTTTAATATAAGTGTCAGGTGCCAAATCAGACTTAGAGGTCTATTAAAAATCTCATCAGTAAGTATGATATGGGCACGTGTTGCGTCGTGGCCTTAAAAAACGGGATGCATCAGCTTTAACCTTGGCGTTTTTTCTTGCCATGTGTGCGCCAGCCTTTGCCACAGCACTCAGGAGAACTCATTCCACCGCTGACCTCTCTGATTGAGGCGCTGCCAGCCATACACTCACCTGCTAGAGTCCACATCAAACGCTATATATGTTTATTTATTTATTTACATTTTTTTTATCTCAAAAGGACGAGACTGTGGCTTATGCTACACCAGCAACACTCAGGGCAGAATCTCCATATTGAGCTGTTCCACTATTAACAGAAATGTTAATTATGATGTCAAGACAGAGGCAGAGTCAAGGTGAAAGTAGTACAGCAATAGCTAAAAATAATCTTTGCCATCCCCAGTACAGTGTGAACCTGCCTGGGAGTGTTACTGGCAAGGGACCCCTCGGCTTTAACAAAGAGGTGCAAGCAGAGAAGTAAACGAATTAGACTACACAAGCCAAATTTTGTCTTTGTTTCATTTGTGCTTGTCCTGTCCTTATTTTCTGTTTTATCTTCACAAACCTCTCCCTCTTTCATGTTATCGGAAGTGCAGCAAATTGTATAATGCTGCTCTTTGTTCTTGCAGCCACTTGAATAGCCATCCATGAAACTACACACACACACACACACACACACATACGCGTACTCACAAAAAACACTGACAAACTGATCATCTTAAAAAAGCAACGCCCTGGTGCTCCACTTGGCCTACTTTCCACAGCAGCACTGGGACGTGGGAAGAGCAATAGAATTCAGGAGAGGATGTTCTTCCACTCTGGGAAACATTGGGTATAGCAAGTGCGATGCTCATAAACATAGCCTTTGCATTGTCAACCTTAGACCGCGTTTGCCCCAGATAACTAGTCCCCATGTGCTCCACCATTCTCTTTGACTTTGCAATTGAAATCCGGGAAAGATTATGCCAAAGCTAAAAGAGGCAAACTCCAGGGTGGGATTTTCAATTGTCAATTCCTGTTGGATTTAATAGCATTATGACATATAGTATGCCATCTGTTGGGTTTCCTGTTACTAGGTTTGCACAGGGGCCAGCCTGTTTGCAGAGAACATCATTGCAGCCGCTAATTCTGAATGGACTGCACTGAGTAGATTCTGAATTCTCTCTCTTTTTTTTTTCTTTTTGCCCAGACGTATGACTAAGCATGGGGTCTCCAGGTCTCCCAACAGTAGTGAGCACACACAAAGAAGGTGCAGAAAGAAGTAACCAGCCCTAACTTTAGCCAAGCAGACTTCCTGAAGCGCTGGATAATCTGAGGCTTCTCCGAACACCGCCTAACCAAATGTCGACATCTGTGAGGGTGTGCATAAAGAAAAGCTCCTCAGAGAAACGCGGGGATAATAATCTTAGTTCCCCTCACCTTCAGCTTGCCCATAGGGGTTTCAATAGGGAGATGAAGAAATCCTATGTAAACATGCCAAGTCAAATTTTCACTTGAAATGTGACATGCAGGCAAAAGGGCAACCTTGCTGCATGTCTAATGTGCTTCCCATTACTTGAGTCATCAGTGCCCCTGGATGTAAACAATTGATGTATTCAGTCCATGCTTTTTCGACTCACACATGAAAACGCCTTCTTATCCATTACTGTACAAATTGTGCAAAGGTGAGACGCCCGAAAAAGCCCGTTTGGGATGCCTGTGTTCAATAGCATCCATAAAGCGACTTTGTCTCTCTTGAGAAACATACAAAGTTTGAGCATCTGTTCCATCATGTAGTCTTTGTTGAGAAATTAAATATTGAACTGATCTAGTGTACCATGAATGTTTCACTCACATAGTGATTAGACAGACTGAGAGGCAAGACACTGCAGCACTTTATGCCCTGTTTTAATATAGCCTGTTTGTTGTTGTCGCCTTAAAGTGTTTCACACACTAGATTGTGCCGTTGGTGTTGAAAATGGTTTTTAATGCCATTCCAATTAGACTTAACATGCATGTCTAATTCTAGTACACAAGCACGCACACATAAGCAAATTGGCATGCGTGCGTCATATTTCCTCAATCACCCAGTGCACAATAAGCTCTATGATTGTGGGCCAGCTGATAATGCACATCAATATAATTGGAAAAAAGAAATTATAGTTGGGGTTTTATGATTCAATTATCAACTTACTACCATCTGTTTTTACCATTTTATTTTTAAATCTATCAAGGAAAAGTCAAAAGGCTGTGCTGATTTAAATTAGTTTTTCTGTTTGCGGTTAAAGAACATTTTCTTTTTTTTTACTTCATTGTCCTTTGCTCCAAATCAACAATTGTCTCAGGAGAAAAGCTGCAATGATGTTTTCTGACATTAACATTTCGGATTAGCAGAACAGCAGACCTGGGGAACAGGCGATAGGAAGAGGAAGGGAACCGGTATCATCACAGAGATCATAAAATGGTGTCGTGAGTAGTCTTTTGTCCGGCACCATAGGAGAGTTCTGTTGCTAAAGGGAAGGACAAAAGCACAAGGCGCCACGGGTATAATGTTCCCCAGAGCAACAATGTCCAAAGTTTCAACTTGCAGCACATGGGTGTAACTTTAACTGGAATAGTGTGGATCAAAGAGGCACAAACAAAGTGGGTGGAAATGCTGCAGGAGTGTCTGTGCCGTAGTGAAGGACAGGTTCACTGGAGGGAAAGCTATTTAGGAGACGCAGGCTGAGCAATCACGCCTAATTACTGCCACTGTGTTTAGTGAACTCATAGGGCAGCGCCATTTACTCAAGAAAATTGATGTGTTTTTCATTCTCAAAAATAATAACCTTAACAGAAGTGTGTCAAAACAAGCGTATCACCTAGAAACCTCAATTAATAAAACCAATTGTTTTTTTCCTGGTTAGATTTTACACAAAACATGATGTAGAGCGGATCTCAAACATTCATTTTACATTTGACAATCTCTCTTCTTGCTCCTTTAAATAAGTAACACAGCCTTGAAAAATTGTGGGGCTTAGGGCAACTCATCAGGTTAGATGAGCACAATACGGATGTGTAACCTTTACACCGCAGTTGAACCTGCACATACAAGTGTTATGAAGGGTCCCTGTGGCACTCTGCTCTTCTGACATGGATTTGAAGACTTGCCACTTTATTAGCTGCTAAGCCCCCAATACTTGTTCTATATAGTGGAGGCCTATGTTATGAGCTAGGATCTCATTGTCTGGCGTTATTAGAGGAAGAGTCGGCAGCACTCTCGCTACGCCCCCAGAGACCGGCTTGACTGTTTGAAGGGAAGCTACAAGTGCAATTTAACCCATCTTATTTACAATATGATCTGTTACAAGGACATCATTGCTGCAAGGATTCACATCTAATATACAGCAGCCCACCAACATGATTCATTTTTGCTCAATTTCATTTGAGTATATTTGTCTGAATTTCAAAGAGTCTTAAAAATCTGTCAATTATTATGTCTTTTCTCTATACAATATGCTTGTCCATTAAGAGTTTGATACAATATCTGCCTAAATGACATTTTAAAATGAAAAACACATAAAAATCTACCAGTTTATTAATAACAACGCATAAGCAAGCCATTTCCTGAGATACTTATCAACTTTGTTTTAGCTTGGGGAAAACAAGCAATTTGTGATCACTACTTGTATCAGCAGCACAACACTTTCTTCTCCAGAATGGGAAAGAGAAGTTGACACTGAATAATAAGTGCCATAGTGCCATCTAGTGCACCAAATGCGACACTGACAAGGGGCTGGTGCAAGTAAAATATGCATAAATCTACAGTTATATGTGCACTTTTAAAGCCTGGTCAAATAGCCACAGCTGCTAAATAATAAAAGCTAAAGGACAGCGCACCATTTAAAGAGACAGTCTATGTGTGCTCTTCTTTAACTACACCGAATGACCACACTGAAAATTTCCACTCGGGGGAAATAAACAAGGAGACAAAGGTTCGTCTTCCAAGCCAAGTCTTTGACAACCTTCAGTTTCAGGGAGCCGCAAGGATAATCTCATTCAGACAATGAGACCACGTTGAAGGCTGTGCATGCAAATTACACTCCTGCCATCTAAATTAGAAAGACTTAGACAGACCTCAAGTCATCGGGCTTCACATCTCACCCATCGGGCCTCCTGGCTGTTAGCTCACCACTGGATGCTATAGAAACAACAGAAATAATAAGTAAGAAATACACATACACACACAAGCCAAAACAAGAGTGTTGAATAATTGATTGTGTTTGTCTTTGCTGTTTTGGTGTGTTATGTGTGTGTGAGAGAGTAAAGACTGAGGGTCTGGACACAGCACATGCCCCAGAGCAGAGCAGACACTGGCCAATGGTTTGTGTTAAAACTGTCTGATGGACCAGAAGTGGGGGAAGGGATTGTGTGCACACATGAGTATCGGTATTTATGTCCAGGGAAAATTCACACAGAAAGGCCAGGAGAGTTTAGAAGGCATAAATATGATGATGAGTTCACGGGCCCAACAAAGTGTTTTCGGACTCGCTCGCAGTAAAAATGAAGTAAAGATTTTTAGACTTAAAAAACACTGGTCGGTAAATGGCTTAGAAATAGGTATGTTGGAAGATGTTAGAAAGTCAATATACCTTCATTTTGTCTGTGCTGGTAATGAGCCATATTTTCTGGGGAAAATGGCTGCTTCTCCGGAGGCATCGTGTCTACTGAATGTGGCCCTGATCCTGGATAAAACAGAAGGCTCACCAATCAATCTCTCCAGGTTGCCCACAGCCAGAGAAAGCAGCTGCACCACATGTTTGCCTTGTGCGATAGCGACAAGTTAACATACGGGCAGCACAGTAACCATCCACAAGCAGCCTCTAGCTGTCTTATAATGAATTCCCACCGGGATGGGGAACTATCAGAGTCAGTGGTGTTACTGGAGGCTCGGAATAAAGTCAACACCTCTCCTTATACCTGATGAAGCTACGGCACGCACACCACACACACAAGCAGTACACACACTGAACTCAAGTAATAAAAATGAGAAAAAAATACTATGTACACACCAATTAAGATGTGCTGTTTATTAAATCTCAAATTAGGCCTAATTCAAATGTTTCTCCTTTCACGCTGAGACCATTGTTCTTCCTTTGGCTTTTAATAGTGCTTAGCGGTCCAGCAGCAATATTCTCCAGACTAATTTGGGGTTTAATATGGGAGACATTGTTAAAACACATTGATCATTTTACATATTTTAATGCTGTGGGGAATCGTTTTAATTATTGTGCCTCACTAAATGAGCTGGTGTAAAAACAAAAACAAATACAAAAGTGAAGTTAATTCTTTTTATTGTATCTTTTGCTGTGTTTTATTTTCTCTTGACACTTGTGAATTGTCGTAGAGTTGTACAGTCGATGCTATTAAAAATATTTATTGCAAGTGTGTAATAAATGACTGCATTGTGCTCAAAAATAAAGTTTCAAGAATGAAGTTGCCTATATGATTTGTCAACAGAGCTCATGTTTGTCCAATAAGGTATTCCAGTGCCATTTGTCAAGGCAGTTCTATTTCTGTTTCTATGACTAACTAACTTCTAGTGCAGCCAATACAGCAGTAGACTTGGTCCACCTTTATATATAGATAGTGTGTTGCTAACCTCCAGGCCTGTGCTCTGCAGGCTCCCAGGGGACGCGTTGTGAGTGATGAGAGGGATGTGGAGCCTGGGAGATGCCGAGGAGAAGGTTTAGGTGAGACTTGGTCCAGGTCTTACGGGGTGCATCCCTATTTATTCACTTGCCACCTCCAGGACAGTCTGCAGATGTAGAAAACAAACAAAGGTCTGAGGCGCCATATGCACTGGATTAAGGCAGCTGTCTTGTATAATTACATCTGGGGTTAATGAGAATAATTTGTTACTATATCAGACTAGTTAATAAATACATAGCATTACTTTTTTTTCAGAATCCCCGGATAAATCCTAAGAATGAAAGTTATGGTATGGTCAGCAGCATTCATTTTAGCAGTTTGCTTAGACTTAGTGTTTTATTTTTGTAATTACACAAGCATGACAGAACACTCCACTTAACTAAAAAATAATAATAATCAAATCAAATGTAACAATACATTTTGTTATCAGATGGACATATAAGGCGTTTTCACACATGAAAGTACCAAGAACTAGTCCCAACATTCCTTCAGCCCCCGTTTAGTCAGGGGAACTTCCCTGTTTCAATGTTTGTGTTCACACAGCAACAGTCTCTGAAAGTGGGTCTAACTGGCTTTAGGATTAGCATCTGTAAAGTCTGTAAGTGCGTTAGGAAACAAAGTTTTTTTGATTTTCAACATAAAACTATGATTTACAAAACCTTAAAACATCTCTGAAATTGACAATAAAACAAAATTACCGGCATTACCGGAATTTCCTAGAAAGAGTTAGGCCAATAATAACAAATTAAATAACTTTATTTTGGTAGTTACTGTTTTTAAATCATTTTTATAAAGATAAGAAAAGTGTATGTAAATGTTAAAATGTATAAAACATGTTTCCAAACAAAGTTAGATTTGTAAATGTGTGTGTGTCACCAAAATGTTCCTGGTCTGAATGAAAAGTACCTGCTCGAGAGCAGGAGCTAAAAAAGTCCCCAAAGTGTCGCCCCAGTTCATAGTTCCTGATCTATTTGAACATGCCCGAAATCAGGACTAGAACTAGGGACTGAAAAAAGTTCCTACAGTGGGAAAAGGCCTATAGACAACTACTGGTTTTCAGATGACATTACAACAGTCTACAAGCCGGCAAATTGCAAAATACTATTAAAGTTAAATGCAGTGTTGTACAATAGTAAATTCCTGGGTATAGTCACTTGTGCTGAGTAGTATTGGCAATATAATGTAATTAATAAGTAGCATTGGCTCTTTGTTGTACATTAACTTTTTAGAATCAGAAAACAACCCCCAAAATGTATGTCCACATTTAAATGTGACAACACAGTATTTTAGCATTACAATAGTTTACAATTGAGTAGAAGGTTTTCTACCAAAATTCTATGGTAGAATTTGCTGTCAGATTACAGATTTGTTGTGTCTAGTTTATGATTAATAGATCAGTAATTCCTGGGCTATCCACATGAAACAAAAAGTGAGACCAAGTTCAAATCTCTGCCATCATATATCCTATTATTCATGATTTAACGTTTGTGTTCATGTTCTAGAACTCGACTGAGGGAGCAACACTGTCGAAACTCACAAATGTTACGCTAACTCTATCAGAATTTACTTGAGATTGGCTCAACTAACAATAATATCAATCTTATTGTTTGAAATGTCTTTCATCTGACAACAATTATGCTTTTGGTGATGAAAAATGTCATTTCTGATGTTATAAAGTGATCTAATTACTTCTCTATAATCACACTAGCAGAGAAAATTTTGAACTTTGCACCCATTTTGATTAGAGTGAACAGGTGCAATAGGTAACAGCAATAAAACAAATCTGTAATCTAACAATAAGCTGCAAATTTCACCATAGAATACTTACCTTATCTGCCCACCAATATTATCAAACTTTAGGTCTTCTAATGTAAAATGTTGTGATGTCACGTCAAAGCTAAGTTTGTCATAAACATATCTAGTAGACAACTATTGACTTTAGTTACAATCATAAACTGAGCATCAAAGAAAGTGACAGCAAATCCCATTCTTGTAAAAAGCCTATATTTTATATTCTGTATTCTTTTTCTTTTCTTTTCTATATATAAATGTATATTTGTGTTTTGTTTTTTATCCAATTGATGTCTCTTTCAACTTTTTCTACTTTCATTTTTTCATTAGAGGCTACAATTTTTTATATTTACTTTTTTTTTGTTTATTGGTTTAGCTTTTTGTTGTAGTTATTATATTGTAAAGACGTGTCCTAGCAACCCCCTTTATAATTCAATAAAATTCAAAAGTCCAATAGGTTACTAATAGCAAAGGGACATTGATGCAATTCCCATATTTCGTCACTAGGTGTCACTCAAAGATCACACAATAAACGCTGTGTGTCTGTCAGGTCAGGTGCTTTAATTGCCTTTACAACGAAGGTCATGAAGATCAGTAACATCTGGACAAAAAAATTAGAAACCGTGAGCACATGATAGTTTAATCATTTAGAATAGAATTTCATAGACCTTGCAATAATATTTATATGCATCTTAATTAATACAACGATCGATCAATTAAAATGTATACAAATAAAAACTTACCTTTCGGATATTTAACCAGTCTTTTGTGTAGATTAGTGTGCGCCAGTGTTGATTATTTCTGTTCTGACTTCTGCTGTTCTTGTCCAACAGTAAACTTTGTCGGCTAACTAAAAGAAGCTCAAAAACGCTCCAAGATATATAATCAGCTCTTCACTGCACGATGCTGACAGAAAACTAAAATCAAAAACTTACTGGTGCTGGGGCCAGGAGGATGTAGCATGTGTGCATGACGTCATTTCGCCATGGACTGTGCGCCATTTTGGAGGAAAAAAATCACGGATAATTTCCGTGGTCTTGACAGATCTGGAGCCGAGTCTAACACTGATTTTGGATGCTATCTATTTCCCTTAGCAAGCCACATTGGTTCATAAGCTATCGGACGCTGTGTACAACAAGAGCTGCTAAATGAAGCAATGGCGGGTAAGTCACTTTTAAATGAGGGAAAGGTCCTCCTCACTGGCTGTGTGATGGCCTGAGTCTGCAAGTTAGCACGCATCTTTAGCGCTAAGTTGCTACTTGTCAAAATGTGCCAGTCAGGGCGTTTTGGCGCGAGTGAAGCAGCTTTCACGTGCTGCATAATGGTGTGCTTTTTCCTGCAGGAGTTGCAAGTGGAAATGATTTCCAGTGGTGTTTCTCTCAAGTGAAAGGAGCAATAGATGAAGATGTTGCGGAAGGTATGTAGCCACCGTTAGCTGTGAGCTAGGCTACAAGCAACTGTAAGCTAGTTGGTGGGATGATGCTTCATGGGCTTACCATGTGATAATCAATTGTCAGGACGAGATTGATTGGATGTTATGCCATAGCTTGTTGATGCGGGATTGATTATATAGGAACTTTGTACTTAAAACACTGATTGTCTTAGTTAATGTAAGTGTGCCGCTCTTTAGCTTCATGCTAGTGTGTGGCTAAGCTATTAAAGGGGAGCGACCGCGTCCATGACGTAAATGCTCTGCGTCCATAAGTTGTCTAATGACATCATACTGCTGTTCCGCTATTCATCCTTTCATATTTGTCAGTACCTGTAGCCTACTTGTACTTGCATTGCCTGTCGGCACGTCCTCGCTTCCCCTCAGGGAGAAGCTCTGAAGTGTTTCAGTGACTCACTCTGATTTGTGCCCACTTTCAGCTGACATAATCTCAACTGTTGAATTTAACTATTCTGGAGAATTACTTGCAACTGGAGATAAAGGAGGCAGAGTAGTAATTTTTCAACATGAACAGGAGGTAAGATCCACATCTCAAACATTAAACGTTATAGTCACTGAACCTTACAATAGCACAGTCCCTTTGAGTGCTGCACTGTTCATTGGATTCATAACATATTTTGTGCCTCATTGTGTTTTCATTTCTAATAACAACTGAATGATGAATGGATGTTGATTCAGTGCTCAGTTCTGCATATTTCTAATGTAACCCATCTGTTAAAATTTCAGTCAAAGAATCGTCCACATCTGCGTGGAGAATACAATGTCTATAGCACTTTTCAAAGTCATGAGCCAGAATTTGACTATTTGAAAAGTTTAGAAATTGAGGAGAAAATTAATAAAATACGATGGCTACCACAACAAAATGCTGCTCACTTTCTACTTTCAACAAATGGTAGGTAGACAAATGATTAATTCTTTTAAGCCTTTTACCAGATTGCTAAATGTTTTTTTGTTTTCTTAGATAAAACTATCAAATTGTGGAAAATTAGTGAAAGGGATAAAAGGGCAGAAGGTTACAATCTAAAAGACGAAGATGGACGTCTTAGAGATCCCTTTAGAATTACTTCTTTACGGGTAAATTTTAGATGTTTTTTTTTTTTTCTAGAGTTACAAAAATTACACAACCAATGCAATTGTGTGTAATGCCTTGCAGGTACCTGTTCTGATGCCAATGGATCTTATGGTGGAAGCAAGTCCACGCAGGATCTTTGCAAATGCGCACACCTATCACATAAATTCCATTTCTGTAAATAGTGATCATGAAACATACCTCTCTGCAGATGACCTAAGAATAAATCTATGGCACTTGGAAATAACAGACAGAAGTTTTAGTATCCTTTTTAATAATTTATGGCACAAATTACTACATCTGTTTGAACATGACATAGTAGACAACATGTTAAGTTATTTCCTGAACCAGTTTTCCTAGATATTGTAGACATCAAGCCTGCCAACATGGAAGAACTTACAGAAGTAATCACAGCTGCGGAGTGCCATCCACATCAATGCAATGTATTTGTGTACAGCAGTAGCAAAGGCACCATCCGCCTCTGTGACATGCGAGCAGCAGCACTATGTGATAGGCACTCAAAATGTAAGTACCTCCTTGTTAAAAAAGACATGTTATATTTCAGATCTTTTAACGTTTGAGTAATCTTGTCCTGTAGCTAATGCTTGTGTGCTCAAGAAACCCTGGTTTTACTAACTATCCTCACCCATTTGTTTGTATTTACTTATGATTATGGAATTCCTCAGTAACACCTCAATGCACAATTTAAAAGTTGATGCTTATGCTTACTTTATTTTAGCTGTTGCAGTTTAGTTGAATAATAACTAGTAATGCAATTTTGAATAGAAAGCCAGTTTGTATTTCTGAGTCATTTAAAATCAATTTGGTGTTTGACAATGAACTAAAATGAAAATTACTGCTCCACTTATGTCATTGTTTATTACTATTTATGGAAGATTCCATATTCCTTTTTTTTTTTTTTTTTTTTTGCTAGTATAAATTTGTAGTGACCTGAGCAAAGGCATTCTCTTAGGCATAAAATGCAGGTTAATCACACATTCACCTTTTTTTTTTACTTGTTAATGTGTGTGTGTTAATTGCTTTTGTGACATTTATTTATATATATATATATATATATAAGTTTCAAGACTTGTTGGTTGTCATTGTCAAAAATAGCATTTTAAATGTTTATCTTAAATCTACACAGTAATAACAAATTTATGTTGTTGTTTTTTTTGTTTGCTTTAAGTCTTTGAAGAGCCTGAAGACCCAAGCAGCAGATCTTTTTTTTCTGAGATTATTTCCTCCATTTCGGATGTAAAGTTTAGTCACAGTGGACGATATATGATGACACGTGACTATCTTTCTGTCAAAGTTTGGGACCTAAATATGGAAAATAGACCAGTGGAAACATATCAGGTATGTTTATTCCACCAATATTTTGAATGTCAATTCATTATTCAACGACTAAAGATTTTTATGCAATTTATTGCTACCAGGTCCACGAATACCTTCGCAGTAAACTCTGCTCATTGTATGAAAATGACTGTATCTTTGATAAGTTTGAGTGCTGCTGGAATGGTAGTGACAGGTAGGTTTAAGTTAATAATTATGATACTTGTATTAACTCTTCTTTGAGGGATATTAACTATAGTTCTTTTCTCAAGTGCCATAATGACCGGGTCCTACAATAACTTCTTCCGAATGTTTGATCGCAACACCCGGAGGGATATCACACTGGAGGCTTCCCGAGAGAGCAGCAAACCACGAGCCACTCTCAAACCACGGAAAGTTTCCACAGGTGGAAAGAGAAAGAAGGATGAAATCAGCGTGGACAGCCTGGACTTCAACAAGAAGATCCTGCACACCGCGTGGCACCCCAAAGATAATGTGATAGCTGTGGCAGCCACCAACAACTTGTACATTTTCCAGGACAAAATCAATTAAAAGATTTTGGGACTCCAGAGGATAGGGCTTTTACCATACCTGTGTAGTTAAGCCTACTACTTGTCTATCTGTATAAGAAGAAATGGCCTCGTCCTCCAGGTCAAGAAGCTGAAAGCACGTCTCGACTTTTTTGCCACAGGAGGTTGATTTATAGGCTATTTTATTTTGAGTCTGAGCTTAGGTTGTTTTTGCCTTTGGCATCAGGGCAATCAACTGGCCCCCTGACCCAGAAAGCCAAATTCGGGTCTAATTGATGGAATAGCCCTCCCTGGAGGTCAAACTCTTGAACGTTGGTGTTTGTGTTGACATTTTAAGCCTTCATTTCATGATTTAACGACAGAACTCTTGGAAGCCCTAATGATGACGTCTTGTCAAAGTTGATACACCATTTTTGGATTTTGGGCCCACTGAAGCACGCATCATTGGCCAATAAGCTTAACTGTAACATTCCCCCCTGGCCATTTATTCAGGCCAAACTGCAGGTGGAAGAGACCATGAATTTGGAACATGGACTTTTTCTTTCTTTTTCCTCCCTTTTACTTTATCCGTCAATACGATGACATAATTTCACTGACTGTATCTACTCAAGTACACATTGTCATCCACATAATAAAAGAAACTAAAACTACAGATGTGTTTTAAATTTAGAAATATGTATTAAAACATGTTTATTGTTTTGCATGTTTTTTATGTTGTTGAGACCTGGAAAATGTTCAGTTATAACACTGTCTTTTGAGAAGACCTCAAATACTTAGGGGAAGTTATATTTTTGGCCTCCGATCCACTGCTGAACACAAAGACACACGTCTTTGTGAACTTTATTTTTACTTTTACCATATTTCAGGACGTTGGCTGAAAAGTACAAGGCACAAGTTGGGGCCCGGGACAAAGGGAATCTGCAGCCTTAATAACTACTATCAATGACAGCTACGGTTTATGTCCCCAGACGTTTTAAAAACCTCATGTGCATTATTTGTAAATCCTATTTTATAAAGTTATGTTCATACACTGCTGCTATATGTGGCTGTCTATGAAATCACTGAGGAGGAAAATTGCACAGCGTACAGTTAATGTGCCTCCAGATCATGTTAATAGGTAGAAATTTCAGACAGGCCTCATACATGTGTCCTTACTCATTTATTGAAATAAGTATTTCACCAAAATTCCGACCACATGTTGCAAATGTGGGTATCTGTAGTTGTGAATGCAGAAATGAAGGTTGACACTTACTGATGACATTAAAACACATAATAATGCATTGTCTTGTCCAATGATTCCTAACATGGTGGCAATGTATTCACTTGTTTATTTTTGACCAAAGTTCAATAAAATTTTAATTGTGTTCATTTGCATGTTATCATTTGACCAAATGCCCACAAAACCGTTAACTGGAAATTACTAATTACACTTTTTACATTTTTATTTATCCTGTGAAAAACGATAAGAACCATAATGTTTTATACAATGTTTTATACATTCAAAAAAAGCAATCAGTCAATGTAAAAAAAAAAAAAAAAAAATCACTTAACACTTCCTTTATGATCCCTTTCAAAACTGTTACTTAAACAACATACAGTAGAATACAATATATTTGGTTGATTTTCACTTAAATGAATATCTCTGACACATCAATGTAGAGATATGAAAAGCAGCAACAGTCAGGCTGAGCAGAGACACTGAAGCAAAGAAATTACTTTACTTTGGGACTGATGATCAGTGTAGCTCCCTCTTGTTCCTCTGGAGCCTCACAAAGTCCAGTTTTAAGGCATGGCTGTCTGGCCACTATACAGCGTCCAACTTAGTAGGTCGAAGGGTTATGAGAAGTTAGACGCTTTCCAATGTATATCCTTAAGGAAAAAGGCAAAACTGTTAGAACATGCATGTTTGATATTTTTTTCAAATGAAAGTGAAACTAGCTATATTTGGTCCATACTAGTATATTTATATTGTTCATTAGGTGTGACTTTTCTTACCCTAGTCCAATAGCAAGGATGTGGGAAATGATTAATGACGGCAGAAACAGCTTCAGAAAGTCAGCTGAGAGAATGCCTCCCTTCTTCATGACACTGGTGTTCCTAATGCTGAGAGAGGTCGTGCGCTTGGGGTGCTTCAGCAGGAACTCCCTACAGAGAGCCACATTAATTTTTCATTGGTGTGAATAAATTATAATAAATGGTAGGCTGATTAATGTCACATTGCCCTCTTTGCACATACTGATGCCATACACTTATGAATTGCAAATAGAAAACCCAAAACATTAGACACTAGTAATGAAAACCACACACCCAAATTAGGGCAGATTGATTTTGAGAAAAATAAATCTCTGCATACTATGAGTTTTTTTTACTTGTATTTTTCTTATTCATGGCAAACCTTGTAAATGTACCAAATATCATTACTATATCCGTTATCAGTTCTCCTGTTTTAAGTCAGTGGGCCTGGTTATATTTATGTTGTTTGAGGTCAATTTTGTGTTTTACAAAGAATAATGTGTAAATTCTTGATCTACATATGCATTGTTTATTACTACATATAAAAACACAGTATGTCTCGTTTAAATATTTTCTTGCCCACTCACTGGAGAAGTGAGCCTCGATAATGCTCTGATTGACAGCCTGAGAGGATTTATCATATCACAGTGAAATCAGAACTTGTAGAAGTAGCAGGTGACTTTGGTTCTATCATACTGACAGTTAAAAGATACCTAGAGCCTAAAACATGAGGTAATTATAGGTGTGTGATCTCTGTTCTGTTTTGTGGAGGCATTTTGCACTCACTGGCCAGGATGATCAGCTTTTATAACACATTAATAAAACAGCTATATCAGTGCACATACTTAGGTGGATTATTTTCTGGTCGACTAGACCAATCCCAAATCCAATCAGCATTTTTCTTCAGCAGGTTCTCTACTTCTCGTCTTCTTTCTTGAAAGTCTTCATCTGACTAAAAAATAATAAATATTAATTAATACATACAAAATTCTGGTACTTCTTTTGGTGTCTTAAAAGAAGACAGCATTTATAAACATGTACCTGTGTGCTGTTTCCTTCTGAGCCTCTCCACACAAGCAGAGGGGTCTGGGCTCTGAGTGGGCTATTAAGAAAAACAAAAATAATAAAGTGGAATTTAAAATGTGTACGTGTAAATGTATAATATATATGTCTATGGTTGCACTAAACCATAAATATATACACACACACACACATATATATATATATATATATATATATATATATATATATATATATATATAGATATATATAGATAGATAGATAGATAGATAGATAGATAGATAGATAGATAGATAGATAGATAGATAGAGTTCTTTGTATAATCTACAATCTAGGCATTACCTTTACTATTTGCCTAAACAAAAGAGCTCAAAGAGCAGACAATAAAACGCAGAACAAACCTGTTACATTGTGAGCTTCCTCTGGAGCTGCTCCTTCCTGACTCATGTTGTGCGTCCAGCAGCAGTCTCTCCAGGTCCACTTCCTGGCTGGATGTTGGAATCTGTTCGTGGCTCTCCTGATGACTGCTCGATTGAGAACTGCCACTGAAATGCAGCTCAACCCACGATCCTGAAATCAAATAAACCTGCTGGATTCAGTCATGAACAGTAGTGGGCAGCACCAATGCAAGTGGAATAAACAAACACACAACTTTACTTGGCAGGTACTTGGAACTCAAATAAGCTAATGGTTCTATATTTATTGATCCAAAAACATGAAAAAGGTATACGGTTTGATGAAAACAAATACAGTATTGAATGTGAGTTCAGTTGTGTTGTGGCCAGTGGTTATTGTTTGTCCAGGCCATAGTTCAAAAGCTAGCACTAGCATAAGAGATAGTTGTAATAAAGTAGTCATAATAAATACATTACCTTGCAAACTCTCGTCAGACGAACTGTCCTTTATAAGCGACATCGTGGTTTGGGAGTGAAAACGTGGTCTTTCTTCCACAGTTCAGAAGTAAATAGAGCGAACTTGTGGCGAAATCTGTGTAGCCAGCAGCAAGCTCAACAATAACAATGACGCAACGCAGTGTTTATCTGAAAGCTGATTGGCTCGTAAAGGAGGGCACCAGTGTGCGCGTGTCTGCCCCGCCCCATGCAGCACCCCCACTTCGAGGAACACGTAAGGCTAAGAATAGGCCCACTTACTCCGAAAGAAAAGTAGTTAAAGCAGGTCATACTGTATACGGATACTATTGATTGAAAAATGTTTTAACTGTCAAATGCGCATAGCCTATGTTTATTGTACACTTATCTTTTGATAACAGAATGAAAAGGAGAAGCAGCGGATTTTGTGACAATTTTAATACACTTTTGATTTTATCGGCCTACACAACTCAACTGATAAAAGACTACCACTTTCTCAAGTAAGCAAACATCTCAAATAAAGTTCAAGAATTAAAAAAAAATACAGTCAACAGTCAGATTAAAATTATGTGTGTGCTGACTAACAACATTTTGTTTGAAGATAGGACTGATTCACAAAGTTAGCTTGAATAAAAATTGCACTTTATCGACATGTTCATTTCTTCACAAACTCAGTCTAAAATGAAAAAATATAAATAAAAAACTGAATATTTCACTAAAGAACCCTGGTTTATACTCAATTGTTATTTTCAGTTTTTGGGCTCAATATGATATCCAGTTTTTAGCCAAAAGCTAAAGTATCCATATGAAAATCTGAACAGGAAAAACTACATTGTTGCATTTCTACAAGAGGCATTGACTAGACCTGCTATACTGGTAAACAGTGCGCCACATAACTTCTTTGGTGGGGGATCCAAGGGGGATCCACCTGCTTCTTAATTGTCTCCATAAAGATGTTATCACATTAAGTAATCACATTAACTCTGTTATCTCATGTTCATGTTACAGGTGCAATCTGGGAAAAGGCTGCTTCCACTCTAAGTTCTTGTTTTTCTAGATACAGGCTGCATTTTGCCACAAAACACCTGTGATTGAGGTTCCACCAAGTAGCATAGTGCATCTTTAAAATGATCATGAAAAATCTTGAATGAAAAGATTAATAGTATTACAGTAGGCTTCTACTTTTACCCGAGGTGCCTGCAAATGGTCCCATGATCAGACTTCATGTGTACAGCTCCTATTTGCCTGTCTGGTGGTTTGTGTACATTGACTACATAGTGAAGGATGGATTGCCTCTTGAAACACCTGGCTGGTGTGGTTCACAGATAAAGTACATCTGCTGTACAAAGTGTGGACATTGACTTTAGGACATGTCTATATGTGTGCAGCTGTCAGAATTGTTGAAAAAGGGGAACTACTAGCGAGAAGAATAGCAGTGTAAACTAATGAATTATAGGTCTACCACTTCTTCAACGTCCCAAAATCAGATCACATCTTTTGGTTAGAAACTATAAAGCAGTATTAAAATCAGGCTTTTAAATGTTGAATGTTATGTTTGAATGTTTTTAAGAAGTCCCAAATCTGCAGTAGCTTTGTCACAAACAACAAGCAACTCAATAAGACTCAGATTGCATAAATTGATCTTCATCTGCATCATCTTTCACAATATAATCTGATTATCTTTCCTCCTTATCAATTCAGAGCAGAGGAAGCAATATGATGCGTCATAAATCTATTACAAGTGACCCAAAATTGAACTTGGAAAATTGAAATTAATCACCAGACTTGGTTTCATTTTTAAATTTCTTTTTTTTCTGTCTATTTACAGCATGCTAACTTCTCAGAAGCCGGGTTCTCAAGCCCACTGGACTTACGAGACAACCCACTCCTCCAAGATTCCTGGTGAGTAAAATTACTTCGTGGGCGGATGACTTAGCTTGAGCCGCATGGAAAAGACTGACAGGGGATTTGTGTGAAAGTTGTGAGAACTACTATGGCCACAAATAGCCACATTGTTTTATAAGCGGCGATGTCATAGAGGCGAGTTGTGATGCACTGGCCTTTAGAAGAGGTAGACATAAATCATGAGCGTATGTACTCATTATAAATAGCTTCACAGGAGTATAATTTATTGCACAAAGATAAAAATGACATGGAATTCAAAACTAAAATGTCATATTTTAAATTATCTTTCATTAGTCAAGTGGAGGTATTCGAAGGCTGTATAAAGGCCAGTGGTAATTATTCACAGAGCTGGCTTATTCCAGTGTTTCTCAACAAGTGGTGTAAGGACCCCTAGAGATGCACTTTGCATTTATTTAGTTCACATAGCTCACAAATAAAACCAAGACAGAAATGAAAAAAGAAGTGAAAAATGAGAGAAAACTCGCTGGCAAAGAGGTGCTCAAGTTTGTTTGATTCAGTTTCGTGTTGAAAAGATTGTCAAATGACACTAAATCAGGTGTAATTTCCTAAAATATGTTCTTAAAGACAATTTAATCTTCATATATTCGCAAAAAAAATTTAAATGCTAAAAGAAATTATGTTTGGCCCTCGATACGCTTCACTGTAATACACTTTGGCCCGCCAATGAAAAAATCTGCTATATTTGGCTCCCCAACGAAAAGGTACGTTGGGGCACACCGGGTCTAAACGATATGTCAAGGAAAGTTATATTTTGTGGGAGCCAAATGAATATTTAGATTTTTATCACTATTAATGTAAACTATCTATTTTCTTATTTGCCTTTAAGAGGTCAATGATAAAACAATCTTATTCATAAAGTTCATACACGACGCTTTGAAAATATGACAAATGGGTAGAAAAAATAATGTTTAAGATGAACTAGATTAACTCTGAATCACAATATGATAATTTAAGAATGTTTTCATAGGGTTGAGCTCATGATTCCATTTTTATTGCCTTGTCACCCATATAAAAACCTGTATACAACATATACTAACCTATACTAAAATTTTAGACTAAAACTAGGTGGACAAGTATTCATTTGTTTTGACATAAACAGAATAAAATGTGACATTTCTGTATCAGTTTGAAACTAATCTTGAACTTTTGGTCTGTAATAACATAAAAAAAAAAATACTTCTGTTTTGTACTGAAAATGTCAGTTTATTGTTTAGGAATATATTCACTCTGTGATACACATTTTCTTTAGTATTGAAAATGAACTTTGAATTAAGTTGGTTAGATGAATAAATAATAGAAGTTGTCAAGACAGAAACATAATTTATGCCTATTTGCAGTTAGGGACATTAATTAAAATAACAAATATTTATTCGATAGGAATAATCTATTTGTGTTTTCCTCTTCTCGTTTCTCACTAACAGCTCAGTTATCAAATTCACTTATACCACAAAACCAAAAACGTCATGTATGCCTGGTTTATATCATGTGGGAACAGCTCTGTTAGCCATCTGTGTTAAGTAATACATGCAGTATTTTAAGAGAAGCCTATGACATGGTCAAACCCAAACATGTACCGCAAGAATTTTCAGACATCAAAGGTCATACAACCAATGTCATGAGAATCACTTTTACTGCAATTGTGACTGGTTAAAATAGGCAAGTCAGTGGGAAGCTTGGGTTATTATGACTGATGATTGTCAGAAAGTTATTCCGGCATTAACTATGAGTATAAAGATGACAAGCACAGGCTAACGCATCAATAAGTGTGTGTGTAATTTGCAGAAGCTAGCCATATTTCAATCGTTGCATGATTTCCTCTGACTCGGGGGAAGGCTTTAATGATATCCTGATATGAGAGGCTATAATTCTTGATAAACTGCGCTCAATAATGTTGTCTCATCCGTACCCCCAGGGCATAATTTACTCCTCGTGTAATTGTCCTGTTCACATGCTGTTATGATAAGCAATGAAGAGAGAAGACAGTATTTAAAACGCTTGCAAAATATACTGCCACTCGACTAGATTGAATAGTTGTCAGATAGTTAAGGGAAAAAAGAAGATAATGCTTCAGACGATACAACAATAATACAGAACTTTTAATGGTATTGAATTTGAAGTTTTCAAATAGATCAGACACATTTTCCCATCTCTTTTGTTTGTCATGTTTATCATCCGTAAAATTATTAACAGGCGTGACAAAACCAGGAAATAACAGGAAATTCCAAGTTATGTGATGATGACTTTAAATATAACACTATGCAGGGAATTTTCCATGCATGTTTTCACAGATGTTGTTTCAGTTTATCTGTACAACTTTGACAAGATCATTTGGAGGAAGATGACAGGTTAACTTAGCATTTCTTTTCACTGCAAATCTGCAAATGTTGACTTTGCACGATTGTATCATTACAAAACTACAAATATTTTTTATGTTTTTCTTTGCTCTTTCTCAGGCAACCATTTGTGTGGTGAGGAGTCCAAAACCTTCTTAGAATTTCTCACATTCTAGTAAGTGTGATTACATCTATCAAATTTCTTGTTATTATAACTTAATAATGAGTTTTAGCTTAATCTTTATAGGCACCATTACCCTTGATCAAAAGACGCCACTTTAGGAAAAAAAAAATTGTATTAGGTAATAGCTCAAAGATGCAACATTTCTTGATGTTACTTGCCCAGGCGATGGTGCATTTTTTAAAAATCACTTTGACACCAGTCAGGCAGATACCAAAAGTATTTTGCATAGTAAGACTTGGGTTTAAGTCCTCACTCCAAAATATCCAATATTGTTGCATATTGTGTCCTAAGCTTCTTGCTAAGTAGACATAATGAAATTAAATAATGTGTACAGTTCACATTATAAAAAATGTATGATAATTTGAAATACAAATACAACATACACATTTTTTCTACTTAAGTAGTTTTCTAAAGTAACAATGCTCTTACTATGAGTGTGTTAGTGTGTAACAATTCATATGATAATACTGCATCAACATACACAGTTACTACATTATAAAACACAACCCTATTATACCCTATGCTTCTGTCTACAGAGAATCTTCCTAAAGGAGCGCCTGAAGTCATTGTTGAACACAGTGTATATGATCGGATTGAGTGAGCTGTTGCAGTAACCGAACCAAAAGAAGAGTTTGAACAGTGTCTTTGGAACAGGGCAGGACTCACACAGAGCCGTGAGTGTGTAGGTGAAGAAGAAGGGGAACCAGCAAAGAACAAACACCCCCATGACCACAGCCAGGACGAAAGTGAACCTCCTCTCTCGATTCTGCCTTCCCTTCCACCTGCTCCTCCTGCCCTCCGGCTGCACCTCTGACTTGGGTGAACTTTCTCCGGGCTTCTGCACCACTCTTACGATCCTTAACCCCTTCTTCAATGAGCAAAGAGTGGTGTCAGTGGATTCTGTGGAGGACGGGTCATCGTCTTCACCTACTCCGTCCATCTCTCCTGCTGGCTTTTCCGAATCTTCTACATCTTTGATTTCCTGGTTGCAGTTTTCCCTTTGGCGCTCACCTGGTTGGGCTCTTGTGCGCTTCTTGGCAATTTGGTAGATTCTTATGTAGACAGTTATCATTATGATGCATGGGGCAAAGAAGGAGGCGGTGCTTGAGAAGAGAATGTACCATTTCTCTTCATTAATGTCACATATGGGGCAGTCCACTTTACCCTCTTCCTTTTGCATTGTAATAAGTGGAAGGAAGGAAATTAGAGCTGCCAGAAACCAGACAAGAACAATGTTACCTTTAATTCTACATGGTGTCCTTCTTAAATTGTACTGGATCGCTTGAGTGACCGACCAGTATCTATCCAGGCTTATTGCGCAAAGATGAACAATAGATGAGGTGCAGAAGAATACATCCAGACAAAGGTAGATTTCACACCAAATTCGACCGAAATACCAGTAACCCATAAGTTCGTTTGCCAAAGAAAATGGCACAACCAAGGTGGCAACCAGGATGTCCGCACATGCCAGTGAGACCAAAAATAAGTTCTGGGGTGCTCTCAAGGCATGACTTGTAATGACAGAAATGACAACAAGGACATTGCCAAATACAATTACCAAAATGAGGAAAGCCACCGAGATTGTAAGTGGAACAGTGTGGTAAATGTGGTATTCACTGGTGAAGTTCAAACAATCCATCAGGATGAGATGTGGCAAATACAGTCAAGCCGTCTTCTCTTGTCCACTGGTGAGAAATGTTGAGAAAAAAGTTAAATAATGAAAATCGACATCTTGTAAATCCTTTTCCTGTAAGTCTTGATTAAACTCAGTTGTTGGAGAGGATATGTTTCCTGTGGAAGAGAGTAAAGACTTTTATATGGTCCTCCTGCGTTGCTGGGGATAACTGTGGCTGCATTTCAGCAAGACAGGCAAGGGGCGGGGTTTTTGCTTCGAATAATGAGGAACAGTCTGGCACCGGCCAAAAAATGTCTGATCATTTAGTCATGTAACAAATTATAGTCTTAGAATAAGATTGATATCTAGCACAAAATGCAATGTATCATGTTGTTTGGCTATCTTAAAACATGGTAAAGCATTAAAGCATGGTAAGTTTTTTTGTTTAATAACATTTTACTGATTAATTCAAATGCCTCAAATGAATATTGAGTATACTGAATTATTTCTTTGTTTTGTTGTAGAAGAAACTAAACTTTAAAGGGTAATCTGGCACCAAACAACACATGGTTTAAAAAAAATGTTGAAAATTATGTAATCATAATCTAAAATGCTATGTAATGATTAGGATGAAAAAATAGAAATATAATACTATTTCTCAGTTCACCTGACAGGTTACTATGATACAATATGAAATTGAAGTTTACAGTTTAGAATAGCCAACAACACGTCCATTTTAGATATTCAAGTTAATAATTAGACTACATTATTGCCTGTAAATTTATTTCAAGAGTCGGACACTTTTTTTGTTTTAAAGTCGACAATTCAGGCTATAAAATAAACGTTTTAAGTAAAAGGTCTGTGATGAAAAAGCACTATTTATTTATTTATTTATTTAGTACCTTTTGTACGGTTGGTTGTATTATGCACTTTCTTTATGATACATACACATTCTCTATAATACCGGACTGGACGACTGCTTGGTGTAGCGCGCTGTCCCATCGCTAGGGGCAAGTGTCCGGGATGTAAACAGTTGATTTGTCGAGAAAGAGTCAGACAGACTTCCGTTTGCGTTTTGATGATATCAAGAAGCGCTAACTGTGGTCCGCTTTAACCGTATATACATATTTTTGTCTGTCTGGGACGTTTAGTATTTATTTGCCAAGAAAACCTGCACATTCGAGGTAAGAGCGACAAATCCTCAAACCTTTTTTTACGTGATATCTACCCAGATCCAACCTGCGTTACATTGTTAGCTCTTTCTGGTCTACGCTAACTAGCTTAGCTTCGTCGAAAACCCGTTTCAATCATTCGATGTGTTTAAAACGCCACCATGTGTATTTGTTTTGTTTTTTACGTATATACAGTTGTTTGATCAAATAAGTACCATTAATAATTGCTAATTTGTGTCACATTTGCCTCTGCCAAGGCAGTAATGGCAAGTGGGTTAGCATGAAAGCTAAGCTAACAGCGCTAGTGGTTTGTGCTTTCCATCAGATGTCGGAGGATTTGGTGAAACAGCTGAGCAGCTACAAAGCGCAGCTCGCTCAGGTAGAAGTAGCTTTGTCTTCTGATCCTGAAAACGAAGACCTTCTTAAACTACAGAAAGATTTACAGGTGAGTAACGTTAATTTATTAGCGAGTAGTAAAATATACACAACAAACCAAAATCTAGAATCTAATGTAAAGCTATACAAACCCTTTATTAAAGCTATACAAACCCTTTATTACACTTAATCTATAATATCTTATTAAGAACTGTCGGTGGACAACAAAACAAAATCTTGGTCGATTAAAACCCAGCCCTGTCGAATGACTAGTCGACTACAAGGCTCGGTATCGTGACATCACACAACAGTGTAATGTTCAGTTGGTGTAATGTTAAATCAAAGGAGAGTTCAAATCGCTAAATACTGAAAATTGCTTTAATTACACCCTTTTCTGGCGCTTCAGAGTCAAATAAATTTACCAGTACTGATCAAGCAGTCTTTTGGGTTGTTCCACGGCTGTTTTGTTCGCTTGTTTTAGCTAATGCATTCCTATTATGGAAGTTTTGCAAACCTCAGTCAGATTTGCCATTATTTCTATGGTAGCCATTGTTGCTTCCTGCGCCTTAGAAGGGAGCTTGACATGAGCTTGCAAAACCATTCAATATTTATATGATCTGATCATTTTGGCAAAGCAACACACACTAAATCAATGAAACATGCAAAAACAACTATTTCAGTAATTACTAGAGAGTAATGTAAACATTTAAAATTGCAAATTAATTCTCTACCTTCTAATGTCTGCTTCTGTCCTATAAAAATATTCTAAATAACATTGTTAGTTTACTAAAAAAAATGTTGGTTGACTGAAACATTGTCAGTCAATTATTCAACTAAACAACTAAAGGACTGCAGCCCTACTAAATATGATCTTCCTTGTGTCACTCAAACTTTTGCTGATTATTTTGTTGTGTCACAGTAGAAAGAGTAAAAAATCTGTTTTGAGATGTCAATGCGAGAGAATCAGATCATTAAATGTGTGCTGTTAATATGTCTTCATCTATTAATATATCAACAGGAAGTCATTGACTTGACAAAAGACCTCCTGACCTCACAAACCGCTGAAGGAGCATCTTCTAGTACAAACCCCGCACCTATCAAACACAAATGGAAGATTGGGGCCAGATGTTTAGCTGTGTGGAATACAGATGGACAGTAAGTTCAGTCATAGCTACACTTGAATATTAATAGTGTTGTTTTATATACTACAAAAAAAATCATATCTTCAAATATTGTGCTGTATTTAAGCCATAATTGTGTCCAAGAATCATACTCACCAGCTTACAGTCATGATTCTTTGACAGGATGTACGAGGCCGAGATTGAAGAGATAGACCGGGAGAATGGCACTGCAGCAGTTACCTTCATCGGTTATGGCAATGCTGAAGTGATTCCACTGCAGAACCTGAAACCTGTTGAAGAGGGCACTCTTCCAGAAGATCCCCTGAAGTCCAAGTCAAAGTAAGGCAGACTCTGAAACTGTTTACCCATCTATTCACTGTCTAAACACACAGGTTTATTCAGGCTGAGGTGACAGTGGTTAGAACACGTTCACCTGAATAAGTAATAATTTAAATGTGGTGGTTTCAGAGACTTTGGCAAATTTGTGAGTATAAGTGTAAAATATTGTATTATTAGACATGAAGGTGAAATGTTTAAAACAAATCCATGATAAATACATTGCAGATTTTATTGATTTTATATATATATATATATATTTATTTATTTATTTATTTATTTATTTATTTATTTATTTATTTATTTAATAGCTTCTAAAGCTGCACAGTATTGAAAAAAGTGTCTTATTGTGATTTTCTGACTGTTTAAAATTAGATGTTTGCGATTAGTAACTAGGGATGCACCAATCCAGCTTTTTCAGTTCCGATACCGATTCCGATACTTTGGCCTTAAATATCAACCGATAGCAGTGTAAGGACTGAAATTTCTTTTCTTTCTAATTAAAACATGAGACAATTTGTCATATATTGTCATGTAACTGTTATTTATAGTGCAAGCCACAACTTAATCTGAATCAAAAGTCCAATAATATGAGACATTTTTGATCAATTTGTCTCATTATGACCAATTCAAGGCACAAATATGATATCGGCTGAACCGATATCATGGAGTCGATACCCGATCCAGTAAAATTTCCTGGATCGGCACCGATATACTATCCCAGTATCGGATTGGTCCATCCGATACTCGTTAATTTTTTTGGACATACACATTTAAACTTTGATAAAACAGTTGAATTATGTCTCTGAACTGAAACAAATCATCAGATGTGTTTCACATGCTTCTACAGTTGTACAAAACAACTATTTTTGCGTGTTTTGTAATTTCTGGAGGAAATGATGGTACCTAAAAAAAATGCTGTCTTTGCAATTTTCTAGATGAGACTTGCCCTTTCAATTTTTTTTTTTCATTTAATTAAACTGCCCTAAAAACTTAATTATTACTGTCTCCCACCATGTTTATGTGATGTAAGTTGTTTACCTGAGCCTGATTCTTAAAACCAGTTGAAAAGTGCCCAAATAGCGGCAGTAAACATTAAGGCTTTGCAAGTATCATCTTTTGATGGGAAAAGTGTCTTTTTCTGTGTACAAATAACTTAATTTGACCTTGACACAACTCTGCACCTGAGCAGGCTGTGAAATGGATGAGACTTACTAACACTGTGCTTTTAATATTTTCATGTTGTCTGTTTCTTTCAGAAAAGAAAAGATAGCAGAACAGCGTGAATACAAAAAGAAGAAAGCCCAAAAGAAAGTTCAGCGAATTAAGGAGTTGGAGCAAGAGAGAGAAGACCAAAAGTCCAAGTGGCAAATGTTCAACAACAAAGCATTGTCTAAGAACAAAAAAGGACAGGTACAACACAACATGTTTACACTAACAATAGTTGTTTTGAATAATCTTCACAGAAATCTAAAATATGATGTCTGTTGCAGGTCAAAAGGAGTATTTTTGCTTCTCCAGAAAGCGTTAATGGAAAAGTGGGAGTGGGCACTTGCGGGATTGCAGATAAACCCATGACACAATATAACGACACATCAAAATACAACGTCAGACATTTAATGCCCCAATGACCTCTTGTTTTGTGTATGTAATATTTGACAATATACCGGTAAGTTCCATTGTGTTGTATAATTTTAAGTTTGCAGGCAAAGAAAGATTTGGTTTTACTGGCTTGTAGACATTTGTTGGCAAGTGGACATTACGTTCTATAATAGGATCATAAGTGATTTTCAGTGTAACCAGACTCCCTGTCAAGTACAAACAGGAGATTGTGTGTAGTGAGCAACATACTAAGTAGATGCCTGGTTTTACAGAAGTCAAATACTTGCCTAGTAAACATTTATGTACAGTATACCTTTATGGTTTTAAATAGTGCATATTTTGAAGAGCCAGTACACGAATTATGAAAACATTTTGTGAATGCTGAGACCACATTTAAATTGTACATATACTGTACCACCTAAATAAAATGTGTTCTCTGGTTTTATATATATATACAAAAACTGTTTGGGTTTTTTGTAATGTGACACAGTGGCTGTAGCTAGTTTGTTAGATGATGTTTGCAATTATACCAACAACAATTAATCCACACTTCAGTTGATATGAGTTTATTTTTGTCAGGGACAGTAATGAGGACATGTAACAAAGTATGAGTAGGAGACTAGCAGCACATGATTTGCAAAAGTCTCCTTACTTAGACGTTGTTCCCCATAATACATTTTAATAGTGCATTTTCACTTTCCCAAACAAGTAGTTGTGTGCAAGAGTAGATTTTTACCCAGGTTAAGACACAGTTTGGTAGTTACGTAGTTTGTACTACAATTGATCAGCTAACAGGGTCTAGTCTGAAAGGTACATTTGGTTTTATACATCGAAAGAATTGCTGTGCAATTTCAGTGGTAAAAATAGGAAATATTACAAGTGTTTCAACTTATAGCAAATTTGATTACAATACAAACGTTCAGTACAGAAGTATCAATATAGATCAAGTCAACTATAAATTAATATTATGTTTGAGGGTGTTTTTCATGCTACAATAATTTAACCATCCAAAGCACATGACATGATTGGAAAGACTACATTCAATTCAACATGCATTGTAGCTTATACATCCAGTACAATCATATTAAATAACTGGGTGGTTGCAACTTGTTGACTTGGTATTGCTTGAGCTTTTTCGGACATGAAGCATAAAGAATATCAGATTGGCCATGGCCAAGTACAAAATGTCAAGAAAGCAAATAATGAAATGTTATGTTAATAATTTAAAACTACTTTTTCAAGCATAGCCAAATATCTATAGCTATTGTACAATTAAATATACCAAAATAAATACTATGAAATCCAAAATAAATAAAAAGTAAAGTAAACGGTGGATGACACCACCTGTTTGGGCATGACTATGTTTTGAGTCAGAGAGACCCCAACAGCAGTGTTGTGGGTCCTAAAGCAGAAAAGGCTGTCCCAAAATTTTGGAATGCAGACATCATAGCACCTGTCCCTGGGTAACAGGATGTGCAGTTTGGAAGTTTTATCTTATGGAAAAGAAATATATATATATAAAAGGCAAGGAAACAATTTTCCCAATAGTGGCTTTAGCAAGAATTGGGCTGTTTGTTCTGCTGGTGTAGCTTTACTAGAGTTAAATGCATTGCAGAAGCCTGTAAAATAAGGGCATTCAGGTAATTGTTTTAGTCGAGCTTCAGCTTCAAAAATGAAGTTGTATATTGCCATGAAAGTTCTACTTGAGTACATAACATGATTAATGTTGAGACTCTTCAAAAGAGCCCTTGTAAATGGGACTCAACATAAGGCAGGTTCTGGGTTGGAGGAGTTGGCTTCGGCTGGTACTTCTGAACAGTTATTCTAAACTGCGAGAGGGAGGAGCATTAGCCTAGTACTTTACTGTGAGGACACTGCAGCTGAAGTGAGCGTGTGAGCTGCTACTTCAGACACTGAAAGCCAGTTTAAGACTGCAGGTTGAATAGCCCTCGTCGCTTATGGAGCTTTGTCGGCTGCTGTGGTCATCCAGATCACTTACTCCACTTGTGCTGACACTGTCCATTTCTCCATGGGAGAACTCAGTACTTTCAACATCTACTTCAATGTCCTCTGCAAAAAAAAAAAAAAACACACCAAGAGCTAAATTTTCTCTACAGTTTATTTCAGTTACTTGTCTCTAAATCTATATACAGTATATTACATTATGAAATTACTAAACATGGAAAGATCACAATGCAGTACTCACCTCTGTCGGACTCTGTCTGATCCGAGTCATCCCGAGAGCCCAAACTGTCCATACGCAGCCTCTCTCTCTCACCCACAGGCTGAAGCTGAGCTAGCTGCCTCTGCAGATGCCTTCTCTCTCTCTCCAGGATGTCCAGCTGATGCTGACTCCTTCGATCAGTGTCTTCAAGTTTCTTAAAAAAAAGGCAATAAAAGATTTTACATTATTCTTTAGTATTTCCCCTTTTGTCACGAAATCCATAGTTATATTAGGACATTGTTCAAGTAAATATTAAGCATAGGGTGGGAAGATGCTAACAATAACATAAATGTTTACAGATAAAGAGTTTTCTTGCACAAAAATGGAATTAATACACAGTAAGAGTAACTCAGGCTTTGGCTCTGTTGAGTAATTTGCAATGATCAAAGAGAAGCCCAGATTGTTTGCCAATAGATTTTGCCCAAGAAATAATTTTATTTACCGGTAATGCAAAGGTTGTCTGAAAAAAAACATCTTATCAATTCATATCTTCCATGCAATAAACTAGTAAATCTACATCTTGTGTGGTTTAGGCCTAACTATGTTTTTGTAGACGTGCATTTGTGTTTTAAAATGTCCAACCTTGATGTGTGCTTTGGCCTTGTTGAGCAGTCCCAGAGTAGTGTGTCGGCTGCAGTCTGGGCCCAGGGGAATGAGGGACTTCAGCCTCTCTAAACACAGGCGGAGGTGTGCTCGTCTGCAGGAAACAACAAGCATGACATCATCTTTTCTCATCCTCTCTGTGGTTAGTGTTGCTACAGGGAATGCATGTTTATAGCCTTTTGCACGAGACAACTCAAGCATTTAAATTTTCAATGAATGCATTTCCAAAGAAAAAGTAGGTCAAGTCATGATACTGTATCATCTCTGCAGTAGCAGCCATTTCGTAGTCAGCTGTTTGATAACCATTTCTGCAACGTAAGATTCTTTTACAGTCTTGTTTTCATAAATATATTAATACAACCAATTGTTTGACATACTGTTCACAATCTAACCTATACAAGATAGGTTTTGCTGCCGAGGATCCTAAGGACTTTGTCTAAAAACAAGCAGCCTTCAGATTACACATTACACACAGTTTATAGTAAAATGTGTTCATTTTACAATTAACAATCTCTTATACATCATCTTGGTTTTTGTTTAATATAAATACTACATAAATACTACATTCTGTCGACTTTATCTCAGTTCATCTGTGGAAGCCTAATATACAGCCATATTCATCTCACAATATTATTACATAAACATGCATATAGTCCAAGCAAAAAAGACATTTCTGAATTCCCTCACGTACCTGTTCTTTTCCAGTTCATTGTGTGCCGACCTGTTCAAATGAAAAAAAAAACATAAACAGTTATGCATCATTTGCAATGACACATGCAGGAGCATAAATTGTCCTTTAAAGGGTCTGTTGAATGTAAATTCATTCATTTGCATCTGGAAACAAAACAGACTATATTTTGTGAATAATTCTCACTGACCTGCTGTGAATACTGTCCATTTTCCTGCTTTTAAATGTTCTTTGTTTCAGCTGATGGACACTATGGCTGGCTGGGTATGAAGAAGCATAGCCATGCTCACACTCTGAATAAGGAGAGATACAGTTATTGTTATTTTTTCTTCTTCTTTTTAATTACATTTGGACAAAAATTAATGTAAAACATAGGCTACTGAAAAAAATCACTAGGTCTGAATGTGTTAGATTAAAAGCGCAATGAAGTGTACATTTATCAATAAAACGAATCCACAGCCTGCTCCACAACGACTGCCCTTTTTACGCATTTAATCGTACAAAGTTGAAATAAAACATAGACAGAAAAACAAAACATAACCTGACATTCGTTTAAGAGACTTTGTTGTACTAATAGGACTACATGTCCCATGATTCATAGGTCCTGGTAACATGCGACGTCGAGTGCGAGCGCGTCTTTGATTGGTTAATCTATGTGACCCTCACTCTGGATAACAGCGTTTGGGCCAGTAAAAACTTTACAATTCGTTCCATGTGGAAACCATGTGAACAACACACACAAGGAAGCGCTGGTGAAAAAATATCAATATATAGGCCTGGAAATGTAGGCAGGCGTTGTATAACAGTAAATAAGTGTGATTGCAAATGAACTAAAAGGTCATTAATATTGCTAACACATTTTCACCTTGAATTGGACTGCAATAGGATGGGTAGAGAAATAGACGCATCCTGAAATGTTGAATTGTATACAATATGCATACTGATATTGCATAAGTTTAAACAAGAAGTTGCCTATTCAGGCAAAGCTGGATTGTTTTTAAATAGATAAACTCTCAAATAAGAAAATTGTTTTTGTTGCTCTAGGCTAGGCCGAATCATCTTGCCTCCTAAAACTGCTTAACTGAAATTGGCCTTTAGTTTTCCAATGAGTTCTTCTGAATGTAATCTGTAAATGTGGGTTACTTTGCCCAGCTTAGTGGCAGGTGAGCCAGGCTGCAGAGGGCCAGTTCATGTCCGCTGCCTGCGCGTCTTTTGTCGCCTTCGCCTCTATTGTTGTCTGCTCGGCGCATTACGTGTTAATATCCACAGTGGCACGTCTTTACTTACTTCCGTTGTTCCTCTCGACATTTTCTATGTAATTTGCCGCATCGAGCAGCACTTGCACATTCTTCATAAAAGTGTCGATTTGGTCCATTGCGGAACATTTGGAGAAGAAAACGTCGCTGAATGAATAGTCGGACTGCATCTCCCCGAAATCCTGCTGGTCCATAGATGCATCCGACTCGGAAAACACCTCTTCGCGTTTTAGCTCGCTACGCTGTGTCACGTATTTGACCATTTTCGCTGCAGGCAGGGTTTGGTTTGGGGAGACTTGAACAAACAGCGCAGGAATTGTTCCCCGTGTCCTGTGTGCGCGTGAGTGGAGGACTGAAATGAAGTGGGCTGGATGGAAGAGCGCAGTCCTTAGCCTCAGCCACTTGCCCTACTTGGTGGATAATCCCTCCCACTAATGCATGCACATTGTCATCGGTGCCACTATAAATCCTCATTATCAATACAAAAACTTGGCAATATGCAGGTCTGATCCAATTTTAGTTTTTCTAGTGTGTTCATGACGTTTTGTTCACTCTATGCGTCATGGAAAAATAGTTAGACTTTTATAAAAGAGGCTTGGAACTTTATATTATGAGCTAATTAGGCTTTCAGTGCAAAATTCAATCCTTATACTTCTTTTGTAATGTCATGCTAGCATTAGTCAGTTCTGTGTTTCCCAATAAGTGGTTCATGGACCACTGGGAGCACTGTAAAGGATGGTAGAAGGATTTCAGAAAGATAGACTCAACCAATTGGTATTTGATTATAAAACAGGTTTTAAATTTTACATCCTCAAAAAAAGTTTCTGTAGGATAGTGTTGATATCAGATTCAGAGCGAGCCAATATAGTCTAATTCTATCATGATATAAAAGAGAACATTAAAGGAGACCTATTGTGATTTTTCTGTATATTTAGCAAGAAACTATATATGCAGATCAATAATTCCCATTTTGTTCTTTCTAAAAACACAAAATTGATCTAAAACTGTTTAGAAATCGAAACTGGTTCATTTACTTCCTGTTCAATACTGTAGAACTGATAAGCTTTGTCTGTTGTAAAACTGAACTTAGTAAAATACATATGTTAAATGACAATTTTGTTGTTGTTGTTGTTGTAAAGTGACTAGTGACAATTTCAAACCATGTTTTATTCAGAATCTGCATTTTTTAATAATCACAAGTAAATGGGGATAGTGGAAGGTGAAGACAGGGATTTTCTGGTCATGGCGGATCAGTTGCAGAACAACACAAGATTACTCAAACATGCAGGAATCAATCCAAATATAACTTTAGGGAAACTAATGATGACAGAGCACTGTTGCAACATGTAACATACTGAAGTAGATTTTGCATAATAGGTCTCCTCTAACAATAATTGTGTTATAGACTATATCAAGTCTTTGTACTTGAATGTTTCAGGCTATTTTAGTACCAGAAGTCCTATTTCTGTAATTATTAGTGTCTAGATTTGATCTCCCTCAAAAATGTATTCACCTAAATTACCTGTAGTGAACGGACTTGCACTTTATGCTTATTTATTATGAAATATCACCGACAATATTATGTTGCTCTGCCACTTGCAATATTTTATAATATAATCTAAAATATAATAGTCATCCAATTATATAGCCTATATAGTTTAAAACCTTTTGCAATGAACGTGTAAGCATCAGATTTATTGAAAATCAGATGTACTTATCAATACTAAAACTAGTAGGCTTTTAAAACAGGATTGGCTCCTCATTTGAACTTTGAACTATAATGACATTAACAAGCCCCAGTTTAACCTCCCCCAAACAAATGTATATTTACCTTTAGCTTTAACAAAGCGTACTCTAAAGAACAGATTGTAACATAATCATCTATAGGCTATAAACTACAAATTATTGTATAAACTATTGTGTTTTTTACAACCATTGTTATCAAAATCTGTGCTGAGTGTATTACTTTGAAGTTAAACCTTTATTGTTGTTACAAAAGCCCTAACACAGCATTTGGAGAGTGAGACAGTCAGTGCACAAAGACAACTAGGCTACTGGGCTATGCTAATGGGTTTAATATGCCTGCATAACCAAACCCTGATAATGTGACTGACGTTTCAGGTTGACCCAGGTTTGCCTGTCGTCCGACCACCTTTATGGGATGAAGAAGTCAGCCTGCTCCAGACTGTGAGGTGAGGAGGGGGCAAAAGGGAAAGGCTGTCTTTAGGGATGCAGCCATGCGTGCAAACCGGTGCTGTGCCTCAGAGACAATGGCTGCAGATGGCCGGCCTGCTGCACATGTGGCCCAGGCCTGTAACGGACGCCTGCGAGACACAACAGCCAGCCATAGACAGGTCTATTCAGCTCCCTGACTCATGATGCCATACTGCTGCTATAGGTTACTCCCTTTATCAAGAAATACTAAGCTAACGATGTGGCAAGAACACTTTATTGCCAGAATCAGTAAAGCTATATAATATCTTAAGTTCTGGTTAGTCAATATTAAACCATAAACAAAGACTTAATTGTAGTTTTTCCACGAATGTAGCAATAGAGAATATTAGTAACATTTTTTTTCATGTAAAATACAAAATTGACCTTAAAGGGCTTAGAACAGGTGCATTGACTTCTGGTTCAAAACTGCAAAACTGATAAACCACACCTTGTCATTGTAAAATTTAAAAGACCATTTTGAACTTTACATGTTCTAATCAGGATCAGAATTTCTAGTGCAATGGCAAGTCAATACAGATAAGTGGGCAGGGATAGGTGGAAGGTAAAAACAGGGATTTTCGAATCACTCGAGCATCAGCTGTAGGACAATATTATTCAAACATGCAGGAATCAATCCAAATAGGACTTTGAGTAACTTAATGTTGACAGACATTATTCATAATGAAGAAACTGATTCAGGCTTTGTGATTGATTAAATAATAATTAAGTAGTTAATCAGTCTGAATCATTCTTAATAAAGTATTTGTTCATGAATTAAGTCTTTGTGCTTTAAAACTTTGTGTATATGTATATATTGTATATCTCGATATACGATATATACTGTATACGTCGGTATCTTTTTCTAAACCTAAAACCTGATTTGCACACTTCAATTCAAATTGACATTTTGAACCAAGCTAAAATACGTTAATTATCGATGGTTAAAGTAATGTTATGAAGAACTGATTTTAAAGAAATGGCATTAACAGGATAAATGACTTTTTTTGAACAGTTTAGAATGATCTTAAGATACAACAGATGTATTTAACAACATGGTAGCTTAGCCAAAATGTTTGGGTTGAAAATATGACATAGTGATATAGTGACCTCATTCTATGTTATCAAAATCAAGTTTGAAATGTAAAAGGGAATATATTATGCAAATTTTACCTTTCTGCATTTTTGGCCTTGTTATAACAGTGTTCTCTCATCATTAGTTTACTCAAAGTTGTATTTGGATTCATGAATGTTTGAGTAATCTTGCATTGTTCTGCAATTGATAGAGTGCTGTTTTTACATAAGTAAAATGTGCAGGATTGTAGACACTTTTAAACTATGAAACAATTTGGTTAAAATCGGCTGCTTGCTGTTAAATTTTAGTATGTTTCTAAGCTATTCTATTCTTTACATTGAACAAAATATAAATGACTGATCTACATATGTCGTTGCCTATTTCTACATACACACGAGAAAATACAATATGTACCGTATAAAATATATATTTTGTAACACTATTTCTGACTTAGTTTGTTCATTGGATAATTATTTTTTGTGGTATTATGCAACATAGTTTTGATATTACCAAGTAATTTCCCTTTGGATCAACTAAGTCTGTCCAAGTCATTATATTTGATTTAAATATAGCTATATAGCTATAATTATCAATTCAAAATTAACTTTTTGTTTTTATCTGCTTTGACAACAGTCTTCAGTAAGCAAAGAGTTCCTTTGCAAAAACAGAAAATTGGCTTATGGTGTGTTTCTTCACCATAGTTAACAATAAAAAGACGTCAAATTGATTTATCATGAGGGGGTGAGTTAATAAAATACATGAACGAACTCAAATGAACTTTTCAAAAAATAATAAACCATTCAACGATGATAAAATAAAATGTATTTAACCACTACTGCACTATTTAGCATTACATAAATGTTCTTTTCCCACGTTCTAGTACAGTGTCAGTTTCCTGCGTGCATAGAAGTCCATTATTATGAATTATTTAGACTTTGACATGACCCTGCTCCACACTGAGAGCCCCAGTTGGCGTCTGCCGCTACAGTAGGTGTGCATGGAGGCTGATTGGGCTGCACTCTGGTATCAGGCAGGGCGCAGGTAAGTTGACCCTCAGTGCGTCGCTGCTGTGTAGAATGTGACCCAAGTGGAGTAATCTGAAAAGCCCCAGGATTACATCAGTGGCCTGGCTGTCACATAGGCAAAGTCATTTGTCCTGCTGCTGCGACAAATGGCATGACTGGTTGGCATGAACTAGTTGGAATTATAGAAGAATGCCTGATTTGCATGACATGTACACATTTATACAACATGCAGCAACACAAAAAACGATATATTTTTCTGTATTGCTGATATCCTGCCTGGGGAAGCTGGCCAACGTGGTCGAAGTAGGATGCAGACTCAAGAAAAAGTAAAGATTTTTGTCCAGTTTTATAAAAAACTTAAACGTGTCCAATGTGCTTAACACACACGAAACAACAGAATAAAAACTATTTTACTGCAGCAGATTTTATGTTCTTACCTGGTATGTTTATTCTCGTTGCTATCGAATGCCTAACTGTACTTAATTCCTTGACAACACCATTATCTGAAGGCCTTATACTGGCTGTTTTATGTTGTTACTTAATGTGAAGGAAAGAGGGAAAAAATATATAAAATAAGAAAGGTTATATGTTTCAAAGTTTGGTCGGGGTGGGATTTAATACGTTTTCTTCTTCCCACTCCTTTTTGAGCTTTATTGAGACAGTACATTTTTGTGATAAGTTTTACCTATGTTATAATTACTGTATTGAAATGCATTTTTAAGTTCCCTTTTGTATTAAGTTGCTTGAAACAAACTAAACAAACAAACAAAACAAGTATCTTCAATGAGATGAACTACCAATTGACTTTTCTCTTGGCAGTGCACTTCCTGTTTAGCTTTTAAGGTAGCTAACATGTTTGCTTGTCGGTCTTGGGGAGCGAGTTCAAACGTATATAATGACAGCTAAAGTAAACCTAGTGCTTGAATACTACAGAATAAATGCAGCTAAACAGGAAGTACACTGCCAAAAACATGGGCGAGGCAAAATAAGGTGAATACTCTCAGCAGATTATGTCACTCCCCTTGAAGTAAGTTCCATCTGCAGGTAAGGCTCTCTTTAACATTAGCTAAGCCGTCCCTTTAAAAGAAGAGTCTTTGTCCCAAAATCAGATATGAAATGTTTAAACTAATAACAATTCAAACACACAAAGAAAAGAACTACCAAAATTACATACATAATTTAAAGAAACAAACTCCAAACAATGGTCTCCCGGCAGGTAAGTGTGTGAATGCATTAACTGAAACTTTCCTTAAATGAACCTTTGCAAAATAAACATATTTAAAGTTCATCTGACATTTTTTTCAGTAAAACACATTAACATGACTTTATCTAAGATTTCACCAAACATTTTGTTCGTTTTCACCTATTGGCTATTTTTCTGAAGTTTGTATATGTTTCTTGTCCACAAATATAACTTGTAGGGGAACCCACATATGTTACTAGCATTCGTAATGTGGGCCAAAACCACATAAATAACACAGATGCTATGATTTGACAAATGACAATATTTTATAAGACTTAAATTGTGTTAAATAATTGTTTAAATTCCCAGGAAACGGTGTGAGTTGTGTGTAAATTGTCTTTGCATTCTGGCGCTTTTTGACGACGAATGGATTCAGTTTTAGAACTCAGATTACTTCCTGTAATTTTCAACTTTTATTTGGCAATTTCTTCATAAATTGCAACTTAACTGCTGTAAAACTATGGTGATTATTTAGCACAAGGACTATCACACCAAACTAAGTCAAAATTAAAAAAAAAAAATTGATAATCGGTCATGGGCTTTAAACTAACTAATCTGTATTGTGATAACTGAAACAAACAACAAAGCTAAACAAAACAAACCCAGAATAATAAAGTTTATCTGAATTGTTTGATCACGGAGAGAAAAAAAATGAATTACATTATTAAACATAAAAGGTGAATAAAGGGACACACTGCCATTAATCTCATTGTAGTTCACTGGTCTGTTTTTGATGACACTTGTATCATAATGTCGTATACTTTCAATGAGACTTGGTATTGTTAAAGATTGCAATTTGTTTTTGTATTGCAAATGTCTTTGGTTTGTCAATAATGACATTACTTTATTTGCATGCAGACAAGCAGATGATGCCACTAGACCAGATCAAGTTACAAGTCAGCTCTGCGGCGAGACTAGCCCACACACAGAGAGGATGCAGGTACTTTTCAACTATATAATAATGTCTAATAATATTAATACCAATTAGATATGTTTAAGTTCATACAGTGAAACATTCAATTAAATAATGCAATATCAATGGAGAAAAATGTATGACTCGGTACCAGAAAGGTGACGTAGTGCAATCATTTTGAGTTTAATCTAGTTCTAACAATGCTTCCTCATCAAAAACACAGCTGTATTTGATATACAAGGTCTTTTTTCCCCTCTGAGCCTCAGAAAACACAGATCTCTGAGATCTCTCACGCAAGTCCATTAATCATGCAGACTAGATTTGAGCACTTCTGCAGCATTAGCATATCAGGCAAGATAATTGCTTTGTAATTTCATTTGCAGCCAGTAGATAAGGCTTTAACTCAATTCCTGACATGGGAAACACATGACTGTCATTTGTCTTTTACTACGCATACAGTATTGTTGTTGTTTTTAGTTGTAACATAAGATACCAAAGTAAAGGCACTCTGGAGCAAGTTTAAAAGACAAGAACAAAACAAATAATGTATCATATTTATTTTTCTGACAGTTTGCTGTAGTGGTTGGAAGAAAAGTGTGTGTGTTTATTATTTAATTAGAACTTTGTTTGATTTATTCTCTAAAAAACTGCCTTTAGTCCTCAATGTGGGAACATTTGACATCAGTACAAGCAAGAAACTAAAAAGAATCTAAACAAATATAATTATTTGTAAAATCACAGTGTCTCAACCCTCACAGTTCAGAGTGTGACCAGCCTGGTGTCTGGGATCTTTGAGTAAGCTTTGGGGCGGTTCCTGTTGTTTTAAAACAATGGGTGCACTTTGCCCCGAGGTCAGGAGGCCAGAAGGGCTCTCCAGAAGGCCGTAGGGTGTCACCTGTTTCTTGTCTACTTAACACACACAGGACGTGGGTGGGGCTTACGAAGAATTGCTATCCCACACGTAGTAAGTTAATCCACAAAACTAGTCTGGGAGTGTGGCATTGAAACCATAAAATATACACAACATGCATTTATGTAAGTCATTGAATACTCTGATGAAGGTTAACCGCTGCTGTAAAATGAATGTAGAATGTCAAATGAACTTGATCTGCACTTAATACAGTTTTAACAGAAAGTGCATGTTTTACAACTCATACTTACAAATGCTAAAGCCTTTAGAAAATATATGACCTATAATCAATTTACATACAGTAAGTCAAGAATGTTGAAAGAAAAACAAAGAAGAAAATCACAGGAAATGTAGTAATAGTTTAAAAAATGTATTTAAGCTACAATCAAAGTATTGTGTTTGAGTATGTAAGTTGTGTCTCTATATTAGTGCAAATATTAGGTTTAAGGCAAGATGCTGGCAGAAATCTATTCATGTGAAAGTTGTCCAGAGTAAGAAGAACATGTATTTTCATCATTTTTATAAAGTAATGAAGCAGTTTATGTGGAAAAACTGACGGAGCCAAGTTTATTGACATATTAGATATGAACATTTTTACGGAAGGGATATAGATATTGTATTTATGCTGTGTTCCAGGGAACTGGGATATTTCCCTGTTTAGAGCTTTCTAATGTAATCATTGCCATAACCATAATCAATGTTTACAGTGTTTTTGTTGCAGTTAAGCTCTTTTTGTGGTGATTGTTTATCTTGTATGTAAAGTGGGATTTCCTTGACCAGGTCCCAGTTCACAAGTTGTATTTACCAGTTCAAGTTGGGTTCCGGCGCAAATAAGAAGTGGGAAATATCCCAATCGCCTGGAAAATTTTATATGTAGGAAAGTTCAACTTTTGGCCATCTTTTATACATAAAATGTAGTAAATCAGGTTTAACAAATGATATTAGTAACACACAGTTCTGTAAAAACCTTCAAAATCCTGTTTAGTCCAAGACTGTAAAGTCTGGCGTATGTTGGAGCTGCTTTAGGGGGCGATATTATTGATTCTGTGAAGAAAAATGCTTTTTGAGGAAATGCCCATTAAAACTACAATGCTCCACTGAACTCTATAGATGATATGGATTCAATTAAATAATGAAACTAACAGAGAAACTGAGATACCGAGAGAGGAAGCTGAGACAAAAAAAAAAAAAAAAAAAAAACAGAAAAGGGAAAAACTAAAGAATTCTGTCTGCTATGTCTTGCCTCAAAAGAAGTAAAATGTTTAGTTTCAGGTCGAATTTGTATTGTATGTCATTGTTTTGTATGTTAAGCTGTAATATGAATTATTCTTATTGAGTGCTATTGTGTAAAATGTAGCTTTTGCTGTGCCATAAGATCACAGGTACAGTAGTTACAACACATACTATTTGTCTTTTGAAGTAGACATGTCCTTTGTACTTCCATACACTCTGAGGCCTATAATCTTTACATAGGCTCTCTCTGAAGTGCTCCGGATGGGGGTGGTGTAGGTGTAGATCTGTGTACACTCCCCATCTCGAACACCTGTTGGAGACACCAAATCTCCTCATTGTCTCGCTGGCCCCACTCAGTGCATTACCATGACAACAGGCATTGGTATCATGGCAGAGGCCTTATTATACACATTCACACGCTCAATTATCTGTGAAGAGGGAGTATTGTTTTAAAGAACGCTGCCTGCATCAAAGCTGTGCAAACAATGCTACAGTGCTAGAGGGAGCCTTACTCAGAATGAAGTTGTAAAATTAAGCGCACACAATTCAGAGTTAGACAGTGAGCCAGCTCGAGGAGAAAGTGAGCCATGTGCTGCTGCCTGGGTTGTCTATGCCCAGAACCAGCCTGCTGGTTTCACAAATTAAGGCAGCAAATTTGGTTTAGTTTAGTTAGTTACCAAAAGACTTGAGCTCTAAAATAAATAAAATAATGACAGAAAAAGACACATTTCATGGAGATTATACAGTATCAAAGTGTAAAAATGTGTATACATAAATCACTTACTGCAACTCACTTTTATATATTTGTATTTTACAGGGACCCTTGATCATTTCTAATGCGAGATTGATTTCCAAAAGAATTCACATGCAATACGTATATCAATAACTCTAGCTTCTAATTTCTTATACAACTTTCTTGGTTGATTGAAGTTTAATGTAGTATTAATAATAGGTAGAACAACAGCACTGGCTTGTCTCCTGTAGCTAAATACCAAATTACTTATTCTATTCAACCACCAAAAGTGTGGACTTGCAAGTAATGACTTGGACTTGAGTTACTATTTTGATGACTTGAGACTTTCATTCATTTATTCATTCTTTTCCTACTGCTTGTTCTGTTAGGGATCGCGAGTGACTGGAGCCTATCCCAGTGACTTTAGTCTTAGGCGGGGAACACCCTGGACAGTGGCGACCTTGTCACAGGCTTAGATAGACAACCGTTCACTCTCTCATTCACTCACTAGGGGAAACTTACAGTGATGCCCAATTAACCTAAACATGCAGGTTTTTGGAGGTGAGAGGAAACTGGAGTACCTGGAGAAAACCCACAGCGATACAGGGAGAACATGCAAACTCGACTCAGAGAGATCAGGAGATGTTGATATGGTCGACCTGGCAGTCGTACCCATGATCTCCTTATTGGGAAGCCAGAGCTCTAACCACTCTGCTACAATGCACCCGACTTGATACTTGACTTTAAATGGAACTAAGACTTGGGACTCTACTTGAACTTGAAGGTCAGTGACAAGGAACTTGACTTGGATTTTTGTGACTTAAGGTGACTTGATGCTTCTCCTGAAAAATTGTGTAATTTTATATTATATTATAACAAACTGCAACATGTCTCTTCTCGCTTCTGCATTTGTGACCAAAAATTATTGGATTTTTTTATACAAATCTATGAAATTGTAGAAACACTAAAGATAAAGACTTCAAACTTCAGATTTTCTGTTTCTGATGAGTTTCATAAGCTTGAAAAATGCCAAAGTCAGTCTGTAGCAGTAGGTTTATAAAATACAGCGAAATATCAGTTTAGATACTCCAGGAGAAGGTTTTAAGACTTTGCATTTACAGAAATGTATTTCAACTGAGAAACTAAGGCGATTTAAGGATTAAAACTAAAATTTGAGGATGTGGACTTGACTTGAACTTGTGGGGCACTGACTTTGGAACTGACTTGGACTTGACTCTTTGACTTGAGACTTGCAAAGTAGTTACTTGATTCCAGCTCTCAACCCATGTATTGAGGGACATTTTATACAATACCAAAAAAAACAATATATTATGGTACTAACCTTTACTATATACTCAAAACACTTTTCTTGATCTCAAAACTTTGCACTTAGTCTTCCGTTGTACCAATTTACTGGTTCAAAAACTGTCAGTAAAATGTATTTTGACAGTATGACAGCAAGAAAAATACGAGATCTAGTTAAAGAAAAACAGGTTTTATTATTACACTAGAGCTGTGGGCAGTTTTAAGGCAGCCACAATTAAAGAGAAAAGAACCTTAGGCAAGAGCAATGTCCACAACAGAAGACATACAAAAGCTAGGCACTAGACTTCCATACGCCATACACTATGTAAACACCAGGTGCTCTATACAGCTTATTGTATGTTCAGTAAATAAGATTTGTCAAGCTAAATAGAAAAAAAATCAAGATAAGTCTAAGTAAATATATGTAGATTGTACTGTCACAAGGCAGATATCTACTTTTGGCGTAGTGTAACAAAAAGAATTTCACATTTAACTATGTACAAAGATTTCACTCCCTTTGGGTCAAAAATAAAAACATTCACATTATAAAGAGGGATACAAATTATGGTCCCATATATGTCATACAAATCAGCAAAATGAAAACACAATTCAGTGCACAGTTAGCACAACTTTCTGAAAATCCAGCTTGACATTTTCTCTGTCAGATCAACTCTGATTCAGCTATGTTTTCTTTTACACTTGCAGCCTCAAGTTTAAAGCATTCAGCATCGCTCCAACTTATTGATCCACTATCAGTGTTACAAAAACAAGTAAGCAGCAACAATACAAACGAGATTGCTGGAACATAAGAAAAGATATTATTATTAAGTCAACTGGAGTACAGTTTATAATTATGTAAATTCACCAAACACTATTGTTAAATCTCAACATACATTATTATATTAAGGCAACTGAAATAAATACAAATCAAACTATGTAAATGGTTATGTTTATAGATTAGCACACTATTGTTAAAGGGATACTAAAAGTGTTTAATGATTTCCTTTTGCTTTGGATATTACATTCATAAAAGGACTTGTGCAAACAGTAACAAAAGGAGAACAAGTCCAAATAATCTTTTCAGATGTACAGTAGATACAAAACTAGTAATAACCCATGGCTTCATTTCAAAGGCCTTTTCAAAACGTGAAATTTTCCCATATGAAACTTCATATAGATTAGCTTCCTTTATAATAAACTTTTAAGTAATATATAATTGTAGAAAGCTGCCGTCTAAAGCTGTTTAATAATGACTGTTCTCTACTTCTCTCTTTCTCTCTCTCTGCTAACATCATATCCTCAAGATTCCACCTTCTCTATGTCCTTCTCTTTGTCCTTCTTTTCTTTCTTGCTCTTTTTAAGGAAAGAAGGAGTCCGGAACCCCTTCTTCTTCTTCTTGGATTTGGTCTGGCTCTCAGGAGTCTGGCTCTCTCCACTTTTGTCTTTTGTTGTTATGGATATTTCCATACTCTCTGAAGTACTCATGCTCAGTTTGGACACCTCAATACTGAGATCTTCCTCTACATCCGTAAAGTGATCCTTGCCATTGAGAATAATGTCTGCAACAGATTAAGTTATGCAAAAACATGCTTTATTAAACTCAATTGTTCTATGTATATTTTCTACCATGAAAAAACAAAAAATGAAAACAAAATATTACCTTTAGCAGGAGTCATTATAGGTGACAGGGAGAGGGAAATAGTGGAGCCATCAAAGGTGGTCATTTCATCTGCATCTGTAGCATCGTCATCATCTATAAAACATGTTTTTACAAGGTCATATCGGAACACTGCCTATTATTAATGAAAAGGCGCACATTTCAGCCACTTGGGAACAGCTGTTGTAGTTAAAGATTGGCTCTGGTCTGATTATGTTTTAATAAGACTTCAAATCTAATTGCTAGCCTCTCTGCGTGCAATGAAATGTACTGTGTATGATTGATTGTAATAGCTTAATAACTTATGCCTCTTCTGACCTAATTCTTGTAATTCATAAAAGTTTTGAGAACTACTATATGTACTAGGAAGTTCTATGTTTAGGGATGTCATGATATAAAATGTTATTGTTACAATTGTTACAAGACAAACATCACAATTTAGCGATGATTCACAATTACAATTGACAAAACCAACGAAAAATATTTCATTTTCTTTAATTCTCATTGTCTAGCACGTCAAGTTTGAGATTGAATGAAACTTTGTGAATCTAAACATCTTAATGTGACAAAAACATTTAGATGCATTTGTTTTATTATTGATAGTTCTAAAAATAATGTATTTTCTAAATTGCTATTAAACCTCCTGTTGTTAAAAAATATATTTAGAATTTTAAATCCATAACTAGACTCATAAAATCACAAATTTACTTTTCACTTCCTATAAAGTCAATGTCAATACTGGAACTGATACTGTATGTGATAAGTGATGAACCCTCAAGTTTCAATAGAATTAACTAAAAATACTTTATTTTTCTCCTGAAATTGGCAGAATTATTTTTCTTTTGCTCTTCTGTTTATATTATGAATTGAATAATTCCTTTGTTAAATAATAAGAAAAAGTTGCTGCTAAATTAAGTGGTAGTAATCCTTACCGTCTTGTCCTAACTTTTTCTTCTCCACGAGACTCTTGTATTCTTCCAGCACTTTCTCTGTGACCTCGTTAAAGGGGTTAGGGGCAAGGACCGAACATGTTCTTCATCTTCATAAATGAACGCCTAATAGAAACGAGATTCAAATCAGTCATTTTAATACAAATGAGACTTGATTTAATAACACAGAATTATCCCAAATGAACTCACTGGTCCTGGTATTGTGTCCACCACAATGTCTGCGAGTAATTGAGACTTTGGTCCTGAGGTCATCAGGTCTCCTCTGTGTTGCTCTTTTATCTGTAACGTTATATCAAATAATTTAAATACACAGTTGGAAGAATAAATGTTATGTTCAATTTCCATTGTTTTAAACAGAAATTTATAACTGGAGGAAAATCTACCAAGACAGTGTGGTTAGAAATATGGCATATAAAAGAGAATAACAAAATAATTAAATATATTTATCCAAGATTTCCTAACCATGGGATTTATAAAATTATGTTTTATTTGTACGTAGTTGCATTTAGGCTTTTTTTTTTTTTTTTCAGTTTTTGTATCACCAATAATATAATATTGCTCTGCGCTGGTAGAATAAATTTATAGATAATTTAAAGAGAATGACATATATTATGAGAATTAACTGCAAAACTTTAAAATCGTGCTAATTCAAATTACCGTAATGTTCGAACTAGAAGCTGCTATTATTTCACAAGCTTTGATCTCTGTGGCTTACATTTTATGTTCAAATTTCATTGACTGCCTAACTTATTTTTTTGCATGTTCTTATGCTTTGTAATACTGAATATTTCTAAATATTTGTTATCATAGTTGTTATTTTTTATTATTACTATCAGTGTTAAACATTGCACTTAAGCATAGTCTGTGAATTTAGTTTTGTTCACCAACAATGGTAATAAAACTTTTTCTGATTCTGATACAACATGGTGGCTAATTTTAAGATTCTCATTGACTTATTATGAACAGGTGAGGCTTATAAATGTACTTTTTAAAATCTAGTTAATACGACTTATAATCAGATGCAAATATTACGATAATCATGCTTGATTTTTTTAATTATTTGTCCTGATATACAGAAATAGGGACTCCACAAAATCACCACTTACTCTGTTGCGCTTGTTTCGGACTTCTGTGGGATCGGTGTTTAATGGGACAAACTGATTTGGGTCTTCTATCTTAATTGGGGTGCCACTGTTGTTGCCGGGATCTGCTGACTTCATCCACTGCAAGCAAAACAAAAATGTCAGCTGCATTCCTTCACATTTCCACAAGAGGGCAGACAAATATTGAGGAAAAACACTCCAGAAGTTCAACAGAATTTTCTTTTTTTTAACTCTGCAAAATGTTGTGTTTGCTTTGAAGACTTCACTGACCATCGTTCTGGTTCTGGGGCTCACATCTCCATAGGGTGAATGCTCAGGGACGTTGACTCGCAAGTAACTATTAGGTGAGTTGAGCCAGCGTGTCCTTTCTCTCTGCTGTTTTTGTGCCATAAACTTCAATGGACTGCGTAGACCCATGTCATCGTCGTCTGATGGGAGAGCCGAGACAGTGGCAGGAATCTCAACGTCATTCTTTGACCGCGGCTTCTCACGAACAATGGGGTTTCTGTAGGAGTAGCCCGTCCTGTACCCCTAGAGGACCACACAGAGAAAATAAATATTATACTTTAATAACAAACTCAAACAAGGCAAAAGTTCTCCCTGAAAGTTGTTTGGGAACAGCTCTAACACAAAACTAATAAACCCACAGTAAAAAGATACCTAATTTAAATGTAGGGATTCACAGGCCACCCAGAACACTTACACAATAGTAGTAAATATTTAAAAGCTGTATACACAAGTGGGATTCTCACAGACAAGCCAAGTTTCAGAGGGAGAATTTTACAACTTTGATTTAAAGTAGAGTACTGTTAACAATACATCAAAGACAGAGGAAGCAGCTTGAAAACTACTGATGGGAGCGCAATAAGCAGAGAGTGTTCTCAAGTCGACAGCTCAGCATCACAATCAAAAGTAAGCCTACTGTGTTCTGACAGGTGATACCCTGGATGTTTCACCATAGACAAGTACATCTGCATTTTTCATAAATATACACATATTTATTACTCATCATTTCATAGTTCAGTCAGTAGCTTCTGTACATCTCTTCATTTCATAATACCCAATATTAAAGGAAATATATTATGTAAAATTCATGTTTCTCTGTGTTTAACCTTGTTACAGCAGTGTTCTCTCATCATTAGTTTTTATTTGCATTGATTCATGCATGTTTGAGTAATCTTGTATTGTCCTGCCCACTTGTCTGTATTTACTTACAAAACTTCAGATTCCGAGTAATACATGTAGGGTTCAAAACTGTCATGTAGCCATCTTCCAACAACAAAAATTTGTATTTTAGCAGGTCAATAGACCTGATATTGTTTCTGAGCCCTTTTAGATAATTTTGGTGTTTTACAATGAACAAAATGTGAATTATTGATCAGCATATGTCATGGTTACTTCCTAAATATATAGAAAAATCACAATAGGTCTCCTTTAACAAGTATATTGTTCATGTGAGGACTAAACTATGCACACTACATTTTAATAAGAGGAATAGCGGGAAAAGGTTTTCTGGCTTGACTACTCATGTGATGTAATGCAAACATTAATCTTTCTAATGAATCAGTAGGTTTAAAACTTTTGCACTACTATAGCCAGAATGCCCAGCACTGGTGATTAGTGTACTGGCACTTGCTCTTAGTGTACTAGGCTGTCATTATCAACATGCCAAAGCCCTTTTTAGAATTTAGCATAGTGCAGCTCACACAGGGAGATTGTGTGGTCTGTGCTGCCCACAGCAGGCGCTACCATCTGGAAGCTATGATGGGGGGAGGGCAGGAGGGCTATGATCACACAGAGCTTGCACAGCTGCAGCCCACTCCAGCCACAGTTGCGAAGATAGTAGCTCACTCAAACTGACTTGTTCTGACATCTTGTATTTCCACACAACATGTCAAATGCTGGTCATTAGCAGTGTGGTTAGGAGGGCAGTGAGGCACAGCCAACCAAATGCTGCAAGGCTTTGCAATTCAACTCTCTTGTTAAAACCTAATTATGATGGTTTGGTAAAATTCAATCAAGATCATTTTCATCAAACATAATTATTTACATTTGCACAATAAAGGCTTGTTAAATGTATAATGTGATATTTCCTGAGGAAACCCCAAAGACTGGAAACATTCATCATGACAGAGCAGGGTTCACTCACCAGGTTGTCCAGCATCCTCATCAGGGACTCAAACTCCGCCTCTCCCACTTTCCACTTGACCTCGTTGTCCACAATCACCCCAGCCGCTGCGACGGCCTGGGTCAGGGGTTTGAATTTGGCTCTGTCCAGGAGCACAAGGTTGTCCACTCCACCAGAGCACGCCAAGGCAGTAACCTGAACAACATAAACATAGTAAATATAATGTAATATGCTGCGCGAGACCGGGGTGTTTTAATTATAGATGAAAGGTGTTGTCTACAGCAGATAACAAAACTTGTTTCAAACTTTGTAACCAAAGATAAAAAAAACACATCAGAACACAGACACAGTTACCTTGATATTAAAAAGATAAGCTTCAAGCCTGGCAGAAAAATCCCACAGGTTTCGCCTGACTTTGTGCACTATCAATGTTACTCAACTTTACCATAAATTAGACTTCATCATCTTATCAGACTTCTTATGGTTTATTTGGCTTATTACGTAAATAATTATTGTAATTATTACATGATTCAGCACATTTGAAATTTTTACTACACTTAGTAGAGCACTTATGCAAAGCTGAAGCAAATCAGTCTCATAACAATTTGAAACAAGCCTGAAAGCATTTGATTTGACTTCTACTGAGACACAAAAGATGCCGTTCAACATGTCTGTAGATGTGTGATACAATATCTAAAGGACAAACCTGGACTTCACAGGCCTGTTGTGAGTGGTACATGTAGTGAAAGGCTTCTTCAACAGTTTCACCCAATGCAAGCAGTCCATGATTCCTCAAAATCATAACCTGAGAACAAACAAACAAGGAAAATGTATTCAGAAAAGTGACATCTAAGTTAATAATTATTTCACTAAAACATTTACAACACGGTCTAAAGAATTCATACATAATGGAACATTTATAACTAGTATTGTGTCAACTGACTATAATTTTCTGCCAGATATATTGAAAGTTTGTGGGAGATGGCACTGATTGTCATTACTTTCTGCTTAGTCCTTTTACCAGCCACAATAATGATACCTCTTTACTTATTCTCCCATGTGACAGAAGCACTAAAGGAGTCTGTGGCTATGACAGTACCTTGGCAGTAGGGCCCAGGGCTTTCTGAAACTCCACCTTCTCCTCTTTATTATCCAAGCTACCATGGTAACCAAAACAGCTCACGTCTCCCAGAAGCAAAGCCTCCTGGGAAATGGGCAGAATTCCACATTTCATCGAGGACACCTGTTAGCAGGAGATAAAACAACTCAGACTGTGATGTACCAACATTTAAATTGACATTTTATTTTTTGTATACATAAAAAAAATCCTATTGACAAAATGTCGTTAAAGCACACAATTTTAAGTTTGGTGTTCTTGTATTTTGAGAGGTCACCTTAGTGTTAGCTTAAGGGTACTTACAGCAGCTGAAGCCGGGGTGTGCAGGTGGATAATGCATCTCACATCAGGGCGCATAGAGTAAATTGCAGCATGAGGCCCAAAGCCAAAGTGATCAATTGAGAGATCAGTAGAACCTTGATCGACCACATCCCCAACAATGTTCACTTTCACCTATAAACACACAACACTAATTAGTAAAAGATAGCTCTTTTGGCTCTTTTTCTTCGATGCATGAGCTTGTGCCCCAGGCTCCATTATTTTTCTTCTGCTTTTTTTTCCTCCTTTCAAAAATCATCCTCAAGTTCACCGTGGCTTTTGAGCGTAAGCCACCTGTCATAGTTTTGAGGTACTTTACCTTTCTTTTCAAGCTCTTACTCGCTGACAGCAAAACACTCGAAGATGTTCCACGTAAACAAAGGAGACAATTACAGATTTGAGAGAGTGGGGCTGACAACCTTTATTTACAGTTTGTTTTGGAGAATTGTTTTTGAAGGACCTTGGATTTTGAAAAAGAAATACACTTAAATCTTATATTGTTTCCTAACTCACATATGATATAGTAGACCCCAATGCAATTTCAAAACAACTGTGTACTTAGATAAAGCAAACCAGTTTTTGTTTACAAAAATCACACAAAAGCATTTATTCCATCTTTAAAACTTAACTAAACATCATGCTTACCAAGTTTGCAGATGTGACTTCAGCAAAAGACAAACCACGAGGGCTGATAAGAACGTGGTCTTGTTCCTTACTCACACGCAGCTAAGGATTTAAAAACAGAGGTTAGTTAAGTGTATTTTGTTGCTAGATCTGTCACATGTAAATATACTGGAGAATATGAGAGAGGTTTGTAATATAATCAACCATTCGTACTGGATATTGTTTTTGGTTTAGGAGATGTTTAACAAATTGAAACTTGTACCAGATCTACAAACCTACAACTTAGTAACTTGGTGTGCTCATGAATAATTGTCTTAGCAACTTTAGGGGTCAAAAACTAGACCATGTGAACTTAAAATCCTTCCATCTAAAAGTTAGCTAAGCCCCTAAAGCAGGAACAACATTTCACCGATTCAAGGGTACAGAAAACTAAACCACAGAGGAGCAGCTTTCACTCTGAAATCCAGCATGTGGTGACTGACTTTCTAGGTTTGGTCTTTAGGGATAATCTTTTATTTTACATCTTGACATCTCAGGTGTTCATTGCATATTGCGCTGCTGCGAACTGTTGCTATGGGAAATGTATTCCTATTCAAAAACTCGACAGGTTGGCACTATAAATAAAATACGATGCAGGTTTTTATGAAGCTGTGTACCCCTGCTTATCCCTTTCAAAAACACATATCTTTAACACAGACTATAAGATGCATGGAGCGTGGTTGTGGTTGTTGTACTCACGGTAATGTAGCAGCTTGTAAACCGAGCCCAGCTGAAGAGGTCAACAAGCCTGTAAAGACTGGCTAGCCTGCAGCGATTCAGTTTCTCCCCTTTTGCAAATGACGGCGACTCGATGCCATACAAGTCGTTGATGGGGGTCACCATGCCTAAACCTGAGACCGCACAGAAAGTTCGAGGTTACATGCTTATGCACGGAAAGGTCTATTTTGAAAGATCTATAGGAATGTTTACAAAGTGCCGTCTGAAAACATCACAAGGAGCTTGAGTCACAGCAGCTGGAGTTTAAAAATGGCTTTTCTGAGAATTTCCAAGATAAAGAGGGTTGTTTTTGGAGTGCAGTGCCTTATAAGTACTTTTGCACAATCCAAGTATTTAAAGCTATTTCTAGTCAAAACAACAAGCTAGGGTGGCGTCCCTGTGAAATGATAGGATTCTTAAAAGTCAATTTGTGAAGCGTGAAGTGGAAGGCAGTTTAAAATTCAATGGTAGAACTGGTTTGTGGCTTATATTTTTGTAATTACTGGACCCATTTACATAAACAAAGCAGTCAGACAGTTTAAAGTTTACAGTTTTTACACATTGCTTTTGCGCTGATTCGTATAAAAGTAAAGAATTTGAAGTACTAACAAGGTATTTTATTAAAGACTTTCTGCCACTGGCAAATTAGCAGTGTCTAAAACACTAATACTCGTATTAAATTGCTGCATGTTAATCTACTATATGTTGCTAGTATTTTTCTATTTAAAAAAGGGTATTACTTTACCAGAATAATCTCAGTGTGTAGTGTTTAGCTAATCTATTTAGATTGAAAAAGATTGATTGTTGCAAATTTGTTCTCTGTAAGGAAAACCCCAGTCACAACAGCGATGTACTTTTTCAGTGTTTCCTAAGCAATTTGCTATGACAATTGTATTTTATTTATTTTCTAATTGTTTCAGGATACGATTGTACAAAATTCTACAATGCTATGACTGGACCCTTTACAGTCTAGTTTTCTTTTGGATTCAAACTGATGGGTGCAGTTTGGGAGCAGCTTGTGACCTCTTCTAAAACATAAGGCTTGCAGCAACGTTCTAGCCACAGAAGACAGATGTGATTAATAACCATGGCTGGTCATGAGGGCTGTTGAATCGGGATATTGACAATGAACGACTATCAGCAAGTTTGGGTGGTGGTGATTTCCACAGTCACAAGAGTCTAAGAATTTAACCTTTGACAATGACAGTATTCACTGTGGATATCGAAAACAGGCCCATGCTACAAGCTGAATAAGAATTTCTGCTGAGAGAAGCAACACTGCAAAACAGGTTAGAAACAAACATAGAAACAAGTTTTATTTATATAAAACCCTATTTTGCTAGTTTGCTAGTACATTGTATATCTATTATTAAAAAAATGAAACCATAGTATTCTGTGCTGTCAAACAAGTCTTCCTATATTCATTTACTAGTCATGTTTTGTGTACCATAAAAACTGCTGTGAGTTACACTTCTTTATGGAGCAGAACAAGTGTAATTTACGACAGAATATAATTAGATGTTTTCCAAAACATTTTTGTTAATGATTGGAGAAGTAATTAGAGAACCACCGAATAAATTAACTGAGCATCCAAACTACACAGAAAGATAATTTTGCATGATACAACATCAATTTTATATAAACCAGCAGAAATACTGCAAAACAACAAACAAACCAACAAACACACAAACATTTACTACTCAAAATGTTATAAGATATTTACAGCACAATGTTTTATGAAACACTAATTATTTGTTTGTGAACACTATAAGGCATTTACTAGCTCTTTTTAATGCTTTTGATTAGCGGCTTTGCTATATTTATAAGGGACTCTAAGCCACGGAAACGCAATAAATGTTTGGTAAGTGTTTAAACCACTAACACCTACTTATAGGAACTTTATTTTCAAGCGTTAAATCATAATTCTTAACTAATTACTTTACCTTCTGTAGTAATTGCTTTTTTGCAGTGCAGAAAGAGACAATTACACACACAAACACTCACTGATAGGGGAAGTCAAAGGGCCAGCTCCTCCCACAGTGCTTGCCATGACCAGGTCAGCAATCTGTCTCAGAGCCAGCAGACCGGTGGGGGTGTTGCCCTTTGTTAACTGATCTTGGATGAGGCCCTCAAGTTCATCTTTAAACACCTTCAAAAAAAAAACAAGAAAAGAGTGTCTGGATTTAATATGTGCAATAAAGAAGTTGGCACAACTGTGACATTTATCCAAGCAACCTGTGGAAACAACAAGAACCTCTAGCCTCTAAAACTTTCAAGGAGTTTATTACAAGTGTACACAAATCACTTAGTGTTCGCACACCTTCTCTGGCGATGTGTGAAAGGTCTGACTAAACGAGAAAGCAGTGGACCGAAAACAACCTGACTTTATGCTTTGTACATTAAGCAGTGAATTGTTTCTGTGGTTTACAATAAAAAAGGCTTTTTTTTTTCACTGTGCTGCAGCTAAGCGCCAGCATTCTGCTTCCTTCGAGCGCGGTTCCCATGGAGATGAAGTTCCACTTGTTGGGCCTGTTATGCAATCATCAGATGAGTGTGGGCTCGTCTTATTTCCATACACATCATTGGTGTATTTATTAAACCTCTTACAGTACAATGCATTTTATTATCTAACAAAATGTAGTTTTACAAACTGGCATGTAATTTTACTAAAAACATTTTATAGTGTGGTATGCAGTGTTTTAATTGTTACTTTGGTTTTAGCTCAGCTTGCCTTAAAGTGGAAATAACATGCATTGTCTAAAAAAAGACTTGTGTAAAATCCACTTTTTAAAGTTTTTAACCATGTACTAGCAGGCCTCATCATCAGTGTACTCAAAGTTGGATTGAATCATGGACATTTGAATAATATTGAATTGTGCAGCTGATGCTCGAGTGCTCAGTAAACTTCAGTTTTCACCTAACATCTATCCTCGCCCCTTTGGCTGTATTTATTTGTAAAAAAAAAAATAAAAAAAATAAATAAATCTGATTCTGAGTAAAGCATGTAGGGTTCAAAATTGTTATGTACCCACTTTCCAAAAAAAGTAAGTTAAACTGCTTGTTACAGTTTACACTGAAGAGGTGGGGCTTATATGTTTTGCTGTTTTCAACAGGAAGTCAGTGGACTTGTTTAGAGTTCCAAGTCATTTTACAACAATTTGTACTTAATAAAACAAAATGTAATTTAATGATCTAGAGTACCTACTGTAGGTCTTGTTAATACTAAATGAATGAAAAACATGATAGCTCTTTTTGAGAAAATTGAAAGATGTAGAACTATATCTTGAACTTTAATTTTGAAATTTTTTGTTTTGTTTTTCTAAAATTCAAACCACATACGGTATTTAAATCATTCACATACTAAACCTGGAAGGATTGTTTGGCCACAAACATTTTTCTGTAATATGTCTGCAGTTCTAATGGCCTTGAAAGAAAAGGGAGCAAAAGCTATCTAAAGGCATTTCACTCAGTCCTGAGTCTTGGCTTAAAAGCAATGCTATTACTCATAGGTGGTGAAAGCTTGTGTGTAGGAGGCTTGCAGTGAGGCGCTGCAGGCTACATACTGGACTCCGGAGTATCTGTGTGACCCGCTTCTTTTGCTCCATCATGTTGAAGTCCTGCCTCAGGTCAGGGGACATGGTCCTGCCGCGGAGGTGCTCCGGGTCACTGTCATCCAGCCGATCCTTAGAGCTGCTGCTGGACAGAGGGAGGGTCAAAGAGGCTGCTGACGGCCTCACATCCACCAGGCTCATGCTGCCAATTAACTGTCACCGAGGCTGGAAGGAGTCCTGTGAAATCTGCACAAAAGGGAAAACATCAGGGCTTATTTTGTATTCCGCCTGTCAAGCCAAAGCGTGTGATTTCAACTGAAAAGATAGGGTGACTCATGTAATTACAGGAATGGAGACAAAAGAGCACTGAACAATGTTATGAGTGATGCTGTCTGCTTAGTACACTGCTTATAAATCTGCATACGGATGGGTACTGTACTGAACTTTGTCACAGATGCTGAGAGCAACAAGCATTTCCAAATCCTCTTTTATAGACATTTACACACTTAGCAACAGGAACCAATCTCCTCTAGCTTTTCCTTCATACAACCCCTCCTTCAAAGTTACCCCCCAAGCACACACTTTAACATTTTGTTCCCTGCATTGGGCCAATTTACATCGCACAGTGTGAAAACAGTCCTGCTTTCACACAGCTGCCAAGAAACTGCAAGAGTTCAAGAGCAGTAAACAAAGACAGGCCTAATGCAAATCACCCTATTATTTGAATTGCATTTCACACCTTCTGCACGTATTAGCCTACCTGCAGCGCGCGTGGGGGTGAAGGGGAAACCACGTCCTCTTGAAAACTTTTTTTTTTTTTTTTTACATTATATTTGAAAAGTTAAATTCCCCAAAGCTATTCGATAAAGATATATAAAAAAATCCGTGCGTCAACTTTCTACCTGCTACTTGATTCAAACGTCGCGAGACTTCAAAGATCACTCAAAGCCGCCAAAAATAATCCAGTTAAAGTTAACCCGAAGTCATAATTTACCTCCAAAACCACTTCTTTCCCGGTTGAAATCCTGCCAAACGACTCAAACTCGACTTTCCCGTTCAGAAGACTTCAGATATACAAGGTATAAATCAAAATCAGACTGACGTTTTTCTTCTTTTTCCTCAGTTACATTGTTAAAAGAGTTCCCACGGCGCGTACAGTGGCTACAGTACCCGGACCAAGAGCTGCCCGCTGCGGCTATGAAGTGTGGAGCTGGAGAGTAGAGGAGAGAGGCTGCAGCAGCATGGTGGTGGTAGTGGAGGAAGAAGGAGGATGTGGGTGTGTTTGTGTGGGAAAAAGGAAAATGTGGCCCATGTGACTTCACTTATCCACCCACCGGGGGCTTATGCATACAGCGGCGGGACAAAGGGAATGGCCCACTCCTCACTGCCCTCAGCTTTGGGCGCACTTCTCGCTACTCTCACGTAGTTAATCTAGTAGTAATGTCGGTGTTATAGCGCTTTTGTATTAGCTAACTCTACACTTTTGATGCACATAATAGTTTGGGCTAAGTTCTGCTTAGGGCATGCTCCATTCCCAGTTTTATCTTCTGTAATCGTAGTTAGGCTATTTTTCTAAGTGTAGGTCTACTACACCAATAGCCAGATAGCAAGTTTAGCCTACTTTGTCATAAAACATAGGTAGGCCTATATTTACATATTTGCAATCTGGTAATTTGTACTTAAGGCAAGACCTATTAACTTGTTTGTATTACTGCAAGAATTACATTTAGCTGCTTCCACATCTGTTTAAATCAGCCTTGTTAGTCAATGTGAGTAAATCTTGCTTAGATGTTCAATTCAATTTATTTGTATAGCCCAAAATCACAACAACAGTTATCTCAGAGGACTTCACATGATTGTTGATTTAGCAAACAAAACTGTCAAATAATCAAACAACAGAAACATTGGAAATCCAAAACAGACATTATTAGGAAATACAGGCAGATTGTCCAACACAAATAGGCAGATGAATAATTGACCCAGAGCATCCCTTGTCCTTAGACCCTCCCTCTCGGCAAGGAAAAAACAAACAAACAAACAAACAAATACCGGGGGAGATGGAGAAAATATGACATTCACTTTGTAGAATCTAAAAACAATCAATAGTCCCAGATGACTTATAGCTATATATTTGTTTAAGTGGGTTCTGGTTTGGTATTGGCTGACCAGGAACACACATTTCTTCGCTTTGTGAAAATGTGAGGGACGTGTAGCCTATGGATAACAGTTAGCCTCTTGGAGAAGCAGTATGGATTACGGACAAAGACCGGTGCACTTTTTAGCTTTGAGTTTTGAATGGATGTTGACATATTTTGTGCTTTTGTTTCAGTAATAGTTTCTATTCAAGCAGCATCATAGTCCTAATTCGCAGTCAAGAATCCTAAGATGGCTCTCAGCTAGCAGTTGAAACATGTCAAGGTAAATACAGTACATTACACTAACAAAGTTGGGCATCTAATCCTAGCTCAAATTATTAGAAATAATTAACAAGTAGAACATACTTTAAAAACACATATTTGACCTAATTTGTGGTTATTACTTCTGAAATTTCTGACAAAGCCTTCACATCCTTCTCAGTTGACAGTAATAAAGAGTTTTTCATGTCTTAAAAACATTTTGTTTGCCTTCACTAACATTGGTGTATGAGGTTTGAGTGGATCCTCAAATGTTATGAAGTTGAAAAATCATTCATAATATCTAAATAGCATACAGTTTACACCTTTTAAAAAAACACTGAATCTGAAAGCAGAGTTATCTAACCTGTTGCTTTGGGCTTTTTTTGGAAAGTCGCTTGCAAAGTTTAATAGTTGTGGGTTATTTTTTTTTTATCTTGGACTTACTCCTGAGAAGCACTTTCACATAAAAGCGGAATTTTTTAAGCTTTTTATACTCCGTCTGTATCAGGTTAATAGAGCCAGTAATGACCCAAAACAAGCCGTTAACATTTTAAAGCTGTTATTTACGTTAAATATACCATTAAAAACCTCTTTAGTGCTCGTTCAGCGGTAACACACAACATTCCACTGATTGTTTCTTTTTAGGCATTTCTTTTGAGGGCTAGCCTCACGTATTTTTGCATGTTCACTTCTAAAAATCTGGTAACCTTGACTGTAAGACTACACTTAACCAAATGGAGATACAGTCACCTCAAATTGTCAATGTTTGGCTTTTAATTGAGAGATTCACAGCCAAACATTTATAATATGAGATAAATATGTTAATCACTCACTTAGTGCTGTGGAATCGCTTACAAAAATTGTTACTATCTTGTCATCTATAAGGCAGTGCTTCGGCTTCTACCTTCGTACCTGTGCACATATTTGCAACAGAGGCCCATTGAAGTGTACCGCATGCGCTCACAGGATTTCTTATCGGTTGTGCCTAAAGTTCGTTATGCATTTGGACCGAAGACTTTTTCCTTTGCTGCACTTCTGCATGGAACAAGCTGCAAAATGAGCTGCAACTAAAGGAGCTTATTTTGCTGTATTCTTTTAAAAAGTGCCCAAAAGTCTGTGTTGAAAAGCTCTCTGTCATTGTATTAATTAGTAATGGTGAAGCTCAGTTGTAAGGTTTTTTTTTTTTGAGTTACTGTAGTGAAAATGATTGTTGTTGGTCCTTCCTAGTTTGTCTTTGCTGTTTGACAGTTTAGCTACAATTGTAAAATACCTGCTTTCTGTGAGATCCGTCACCTACTACATTTCCTTTTATCTCTTCACTCTCTGCATTTAAGGAGTGCTAATGTTCTATTTCTAGCGAAGCAAATAATATATCATTTGAATAACCATGATTTTAATTAAGATTTTAAAAACTGTGATAATTATTTTTATCATAATCAAGCAGCCAGCCCTATGTTGCGTGTCTGATGAATTCTGTAATGTGCAAGATATGGACATGCCCATGTAGATATAGTTAAAGCTCATTCACAACTTCTAACACATTTTTGTGTTATTTTTGTCTTATTCTGTTCTCCCTTTAGTCTCTCGCACTGTGTGATTCATTAACTCCCAACACCTTTTTTCATAAACAACCAGCTTTGCTTGTTCCCACAGCCCTAAGTAGTGCACTCCATCAAAGCTATATCGCCCAGCAAAAGCAAAACAGTACACTTCAAAGTCTGCTCATATGTGCCCTCAAGAAGTCTGCGTCTGCGTTCAAAGTTTTCAAAAATAGCGGATGTATGCTTAGAGAAAGAAATGTAACACAGATGCCCCTTTAGAAGACTGTTTTTGATTCAACCCTCAGATCTACTGTTGCCGACCATAATGATACTTTTGTAAGCGATGTGCCGTGTGACTTAACCTTATGTTAAGCACAATACAAGCTGAACTGTCAAGTACAATGTCACAGTTGTGTGGAGGTTTTAACAATTAGTTCCATTTCAGATTGACTCCCTGAAGAAAAATTTCAACATAAGTATTGCATTTTTCTTTTGTTTTTCAATTTTCCTGTTTGTATTTTTCAGATCACCTCCCAACAAACTACTGCATAAAACATTAAATTGGTAATAGCTCTGTGACTGCATATATAAAGAGCAAAATCTTCTGAGGAAATGGATCGACTCTGCCCTTTCCTGTACGGACCAGATGTGTGCAGGTATTTGGAAGTCAACATTTGAGCTTCTGCTTCACTGAAGGAGACTGTTTAAAGTATAGCTGACCTTCGTTAAATGATTTATGGAAGGCTTAAAGATGGTTGATGTAATACATTTAGTCTGGATTGGCAAAGAGGGGCAATAAACCAAATGCTTCCATAAATGAAGCTTGGGGAAATTGGCAATAAACATAGTCATAGCATAATATCTATTGATTGCCTCTGCAGGGATGTTGTAATACAAATATAGATTTAGTTTGTGACAATTAGTATTTGCAGTATTAGGATCATATTATGGATGAGTTTGATTTTGGTATACTGTTAGCATTAGCATACAGAAATTGTTTATGTGAAGTATGATTTCTTTTTCTTAGGTAGTACAACTTTGTTCTTCTGTTTTCGTCGCCATAAAAGGACCACACAACAGACAAGTGCAGGTATAGTTGCACACATGGGTTTAATATTTACTGTGTGTTAGCCTGGCCAGCCACAACTTCATGCTTGTTCTGTTCTATAAAAGGCGTATTGTCCAAGACCTTATCTTGTAACCCTGTGTTCTGGTGGGAGTTACCGACATACACATAGTAGACGAAATTGCATTGTCAGTTTGTTCCAAGACAAACATAGTGACTTATTACTAAAAAAAGAGTAGGACGTGAACTGAGATTGTGCAAACTTGGCTAAAATATCTGTTTGTGATTATATCAACATGAAATCATTTTTCTGTGAGCTGGGCGATGTATCGAATTTTAGATATTATCGTGAATGTTGCTTTGCAGATATGTAAAAATTTAAAATCAAGTGTATCGTTTAGTAAAAAGAATGTCTTCAAAAAGAGTTGTTTAAAATACAAATAAAAAATGGATTGTCAACTTTAAAATAGCTATATAAAGCCAATATTTTTCTTACTCTTCTGTCTGATTAGTCAGTTAGCATGAATATTTGGTCAAATCATTGAGGTATTACTAGTTTTGAAAACGGGGCATGTCTTCTTTAGTCGACTAATTGATCAGTAGAGTGTGTCTTAGGTCCGATGATAATAAACAGCCTGAACTAGTATGATTAAAGACATGTTTAAACATTTTTCTGTTTTGACATAATATTGTTATATCGCCCAGCCCTAGGTGCTTGTACCAGTTCACAGCAAAAGTACACTGGGTACAGTGTAGGGTTGTATTCGATTTATTGATATCAAGATATATAGTGATATTGGCAATACGCGTATCGATACAGGAAGTGTTTCGGGATACTTATAAACTCATACTCGGGATACTTATCGGGACCTCTGTATTGGGATATGTATTTATTGGAAAGCTTTTTGCAGTACCCAGCCCTAGTACACGGATCTCGGGTTTGAATGCGGTCCAGGATTTGAAATGGTTCTGCTGAACTTAAAAAGTGCACAAAAACACGTGCAGCGCAGGTCTGCGGAAAAAATCCGCACAAAGTCTAGTAATTTTCTTGAGCCCGCAATGTTCTGATGTGGCTCTTATACAAGCTTCTATGCAGGAATCCTTGTGTCTTTGGTGGATTGGAGTTGGTATAACATGCTCCGGGCCAAACTTGCCCTGCAGTTGGTCCACATCTATCATAGTAGTGTAGGGTATGTGTGTTAATAACAGTGCTGCCAAGCGATTAAAAAATTGAAGAGATTCATTAATTATGACTTGTAATTAATCTATTTTTAATCCCACCTAAAAATTTCTGAGAAAAACACTCAACTTAAGTGTTTTTGTTTTGTTTTTATCCAATTTAAATAATTACATTATTGTTACAAATGGAAAATATTAATATATTGCAAAAGGTTAAGACTTTGGAAGTCTTTTGTTGCCAAGTTGTCATGTTGAACAACACTTACTATGTCCACTTTGCAACTCGCAGATGGAAACAATGAAGTTAAACATTTCAAAATAGATTAATGAGGTTAAAAAAATTAATGCACTAATTTGACTCCCCTAGTTAATAACACAGTATATTCTTATGTTGCTCCTCCAAAGCAATTCTAATGAAATTAATATTGCACTGGTTGCAGGTGCCGTTTTAGGTCATCACTGACATTATGATAAATGCTGATAACAGGCCATTATGTTTATATGATTATACTGTTTGGTCATTTCACACTGTAGTGTGAAGTAATTTAAAGGCAAAATAACTTTTTAGAACAGATAAAACAGTTTTTGTCAGTAGCAATTCTGTTTTCTTCCAGCATTTGAGAACAGATGACATGATTAACCCTTTAGAGGAACAAAATACACTGTAAAAATAAACTAAAAACATATGTTACATTTCTGCCCTAAAGCTTAGTTAATTAAGCTCATATACAGTATGTGAGCTGTTGTAACTGGCAACAGTAAGTAATGATAACACATAGAGGTACATTTTATGTCTTAATCATCAACCTCTTATACAAAGTTATACCAAAAGCAAAACATTCTATTTATACATGTGAATATCAGCCAATACCAATATTTTCTTGATATATTACTGCATCCCTACTTTATTTTAAAATATTTGAGTAGTAGTAGTAGAATAGCTGAACTTGTCATTTGCCTAATAATTGGGGTTTCATTGTGCTACTTTCCCAGGCTCCCAGCTCAACCTCAGCCAGTATTCCCACAGTCACTTCACTCCTCTCTCAGCCCCCTCAGTTAATATTCATAAGTGAAAGTTATTGCCCGTTTAATCACAGACAAAAATCTCAATTTAGTGAAAAAAGATTTGGAGAGCAGGGACGATCTCAATCCATGACCGACATGACAATTTCAGGAAGTAATGTGGAGTCTGGGAGGCGGAGCTCATTGGTGTGCGTATGTGTGGATTTAATGAAAAGCAGAAGTTTTTGGTTGTGGAGCAGCGTGACCCCTGAAACCCTGCCTCCCTGTTTCTGGCTGCCCTCCCACTGAAACTGCGAGCTTAAATGTCTACATACACACGCAGATGTATCACAGCCCTCCTCCCGATAGCTCTCGCATTCCTGCTGACTATTTGAACTTTTCAGCGAGGGTAGTCTATCCTGAAAACACTGACCAAACGTCTGGTAATATTAGTAGATATCACATTCATACAGATTACTGTGGAGAAAGTCGATGTACAGTATATGGATAAAAGCAGACTTGTTTCTTCTCACACAAAACTACTTATACTGGCACCAACTTTCATGCAAAAACTGTCTACATAATCTATCACAAAGAAGAAATAAACAAAAGCATTTCTTTTTCTATACACAACTAAAATTGATTCATAAGCCTATATAATTTTTAGATGAACCCAAAATTGCTGTACTAAAACTGCTTCTGTATTGAATAAAATGTAACTTGTAAATTATGATTAGATTCAAATAGCCATGAAAATTAGATCAAGAAACACTTTAAATTTTTTTATGACAGCTACGGTCCCATGGTATACCATATCTCATATAACAGAGTAAAATATCTTTAAGTTTAATGTTATGAACTTACAAATAGGCCTAACCTCACCTTGGTATATTATATTTTTCAAACAAAACCAGACTACATACATATATAAATAATAACAATAACATAAATACTGTAAATAATTTGATGTAATACTGTAAATTATCTTAAGTATAAATAGCACGTCCTTAGATTTATCCACTCCACATGCTAAAACATAGAGCAATACATTCTGTAAGCCCCAAACCAATGTCAGTCATGACTTTGGTTGTCTTTTGATCATTACCACACAGGTAACCATAGAAACTAATGTTTTATGCTATATTTGTTAACACCACTCTTATCAGCACATACTTGGTCAGTAACAATCAACATCCCTCCATCACATGATGATTATATCATCTTTCAGTAAGAAAAAATAAGCAATAGCCTTAGGTCACAGCACCATTTGAAAGACTGTACTTCCCTATAATGATTCTACAAAGCAATAGTTGATTCTTCATAAGCCAAAACAATCAACTGAGGATTTCCCCTAAGATTGGATCAAAACTTGATCCACGATGACTCTTGGGAAACAAGAACCATTAGACCAGTGTTTCTCAAACAGTGGTACATCTGTGTGTGCATACTGTTTTTATTAAATATATGCCTACTGTTGAAAACTTTTGTCAGATTCTGTAGCTCTGCAGTGTGCTAAAAATGGTCCTACTCCACTCCCACTGCGGGATGGGTGGCAACAGCCCAGGCCACTTTGAACTTGAAACAATTTACATTGTTACAGTTGGATAGATGCCGTCAGAGCATTCGCTTGTACAAGTGCGTCAGTGTGCTCCTGATCCTAATCACGCACACAACACTTCGGTGGTGCTGAATGAGACATACTTCATTTGTTTGTCTAGAACTGTTGTTTCTGCTGTGGTTGACTTTGGATGGACTCCATGTTGAGTGATTGAGCTGTTTTATGATAATAGTTTGAATTAAGATACTGTATCAAAATGGCCTGCATTTCTAACCAAGTCAGCTCTGATAAAATCTGGCAAAAATCCAAATTTAGTGGTGTCGCAGAAGAGTTATGCAAAGCGTAACATCCATAAAAGATAAACACAGCTAATTGCAAACTAACTGCTAACGTGTAATTTCACCAAGAGATCGTGTGTGGGTCATGACCTGCCTTTTTTAGTTTTATGAGCGGCTATAATTCACATCACCGGCCTCATACTATTATGAAATCCTAAGCTGCCCAAGCCCACATCTTAAATCAACAATTGCTTGTTCAGAGTAATGTTTCTGGAGTCGTGACTCTAAGTGAAAGCAGCTGTTTAGGGCAGTGCAGCTGAGACTGATGATGCAGCTGCAGACAGGCCAGTTAGGAATAAAGATCTAACATGATGTGAGTAAACTTCATGCTCTGATCTCAACAAACCGCTGTAAATAACAGAGAAGTAGCAACAGTCAAAATATGATCCTTCAACAGCTCAAAAACTATTTGTATCAGGCCTTCATCTACTTTAACAAAAACTTGCATGTTACAAAATGCAAAGCAAATCCTTTGATGCTTGCTGTTATACACACGTATGTGCCTGCTTTAATAGATAAAAAGATAAAAAACAGTACACTTACGGAGTTGCTGAGCTTTTCCTGCTGGCTGCAGTGAAAGAATTCTTCACGTTTTGTCTCAAAACTCCCTTAGAAATCCTGCAGTTCTTCCAGATAGTTGTTTACATTATCACTTTGAAGCGGGTCATCTGTTTTTTTCCCAGAAGAGAGCCAACCGGCGCTATTCCCCTCTGATCTTCTGAAACTCCCCTAGTCTCTCTGTGACAGCGGCTGCCTATTCTCAAATGGAAAGCTAGAGGACTTGTCAGAGGTTCTGAGCAGACCACACTACAGCAGATGGCAAAGGAGAAGACCAAAAAGGAAAAAAATGGGAGGGGAAAAAAATCCACCCCCAGTATCTAAATATAAGGCCTCATGTACTTGTCTCAGTTTGTTTCTAAGACAAATCAACTGATCTAAACCTAGTCTGTACTTATGATAGCCGGATTTTTCTCTCTACATACTGCATGTTCATCATCTAAATATTCCCTGTTGAAGAGGACTTCGCTCACAGCGAAATGTTTGCCCGCTATCACCTCCTCCCACATATTCTCTCAGATAGCATGAGTGGGATATTGTGCTCTCTCTTTTCTCTGCATAGCCTGTGCTGCTGCAATGTACTGCTAAAGTGAAGAAACCAGGAGCATGAACATAATGACAGTCTTTGGTGACTGCAAAGGTTGTGCTGCCAGACAGTAATCATTTTATGGTAAATATGCACAATGAAAAGACACCAAATAGTTCACTTTGTTGATTTTTCTTAATGCTATTGCTTTATGTAATCATCCTAACAAACAGATATTATACTTTAGTGAAAATGAGAACTGTTAAAAGTAGAAAAACTAACAGGAAATTCTTATGTTGTGTTGGCTTGAATGTTAAATTTAGACATTTACTTAGATTCCCACCCAGTATGTTTTGTTGTCTTTGCAAAGGCTGATAAAACATTCATTTCCTGAGTTCTTTGCAAGGGCTAAACCACACCCCATTGGACCATCCATGGTCAAAAAGCACACGCAGACAGGTCAAAGGTCAAGCTGTCCCTACGCAGTTAGTTGGATAAACATTCAACCAGTGACTGTCTGGAAGTATTCCCTAACCTATAATAACTCTCGCCTATTGATTTGTTTTTACCCTTTCCTCACAGAGAAAGAAAACAGGGAGGGTTTATTAACTATGACTGGAGAGGTTTTGAAAATGATGGTCAAATGAAATATTCAAGTTCATCAAACAGCCTGCACTACACTGCCATCTAGTGAGGGCTTTATGACATAGGTAATGACAGTGAAACATGTCACCTCTCCTCTTGTCACAGGCAACTGTGGTGTGGTGTGGTGTTTATGTTGCATATTCTGTTTTTATACGGAGCTCAGCTTGCAATCAGAGTATGAGGAAAATAAGGAGCTTGGGGCAGAAGAGGCACTGCATGTCACAGTATAACTGGGAGCAGTGGGCTGGTGATTTGGTGATTCAGGCAATAATAACATGTCAGTGAGTAGGACAGTGAATAGACGTTTTTATAAATAGTGCGCTTAATACATTATGAGCAGGAGACAAAAACATATACACGTTTGCTAAAAATGTATTCTGACCCTGATTTGATGAAATAAATACCACTACCACCTCATAAGTATCTTTATCAGTCACTAGCAAAATAATTAGCTGCTTTGTAGGCATGAAATCAGTTGATGTGGTGCTCTGTAAAAATAACATTTCAAATGTCAAGGTACATGTCAGGTGTGTTGGTGTAACAGTTGGAAAAAACATCACACATAAAATGTTACATAAGCTGTCAGAATGTTGTTTTTTCACCAAATCCGGCAAAGAGGTGTCAGTCAAATGTATGTTTTTGAGACTTCTTTAACTAAATTCTGAAGTAGGCTGTGTTCACACGTTTTATAATATCAGCTAGCCTGCAAGCAAGATGTTGACCTGCTGGACTTTATGGAGAGAAGTTGAATGGTAAAGGAAAGAGTCAAATGCAAAGCAACGTGGGAGATCTGTAATAGTGTCAGATCCCATCAAACTCGAAGAGCACTTGGTATGTTGCACATCCACCTTTATCAAAAGAAGCTGCATTTTTTCCTGATAGTGTCTCTGTAGCGAGGCCACAGAACAAACGAGGTGCCACATGTTAAGGAAACAGTGATACCTTCTTTATTTGGCTGCTTTTACTGAGGCAGTGGCACAAGCCTTACTCCAGTGTTTGACTCTAGTCTTGTTACTTAGCACAGAGCCCAACAGTTGTAAATAAATCAAAGCTTTTCCCGAGGGTTACAAAGGCTATGGTCTTTGTATTCAGGAGCTTTTGCAGTGTGCCATTGTAGTGTTGTGCTCTTGTCATTCAAAGACTTGCCAGAACATTTGCTTTGCTCATTTATCCCCTTGTCTCCTAGCTCACATAGGATGAAATCGTTAGTGGCTGGACTATTCTCCGCAGCTTGCACCTTTTTACAGAAACATGGCTCGTGCCCCAATCACAGTGCAGGGAGAAGGGAGACTGTGGCTGTGATGTAAAAAACAAGGCCCAAATGGGGTTTCACTCTATGCTGGGAGAAAGGACACATACTGTCAGGGTGTATTTTCAAGCTCTCTGTGAAGCTGTCTCAGACGCTGAGCAATTAACTGTTGTTGTGGTCTATCCTAAAGTCAACTGGATGCACTACGCTCTTAATTATAGATAGTTCGTTCGTTATTAATAATATCCAGTGATTGCATTCGAGTGTAGTAATAATAACAATATGGTCTAAGACAATATTAGCAGAAATGTTTACTCAGCAATTTTTTGAATATCCTGTTGACAGCACGTGCCATTAATACATGAAGTTTTACTTTGTAAGATGTATCTAATCATTGGTATTTTCCTAATAACAACTATAGATCTGCTTCATGTTTGATAAAGTAACTAGAAGATCAAAGCCAAAATTGCTCTGCTAAATTGTCATTCAAATAGTGAACCTAATTTCAAATGTTTGGAAGAGGTGTTGCAGGATTTTATCATTTTGATGGCCTGATCTGGCTCTGCGTCTTATTTTGAATAGCTCTGCATTAAAGATGGAGTGACTGCAAACACAATTTAGGTTTAAAATTGGACAACTTCCTCTCCTAAAGCCTTCCATACATGGTTAATATCAACATGGATTCATTTTTGGTTGCAATGATGGCTTAAAAACACTTACAAACAGCAAAATGAAGAGGACCATCCAAGCAGAGCCGATCAGAGCGCTGCATTTGGCTCCTGACGAGAACGAAATTCTTATTTATTCAATTCAGACAGTACACAGTGGTCTCATATTTTCACAAAGTGCTGCATTTATCATAGACTTTTTAGTGGGAAACACAAAAGTTACTGATTGACAACTAAAAAAGTTAGTTACCCCAACTTTAATGAATATTGGTAGAAACACTAAACCTTATTTTGGATTTACAATGCACTAACAATAACAATCATTATTTTATTCATTATTGTTTTTTTATTATTATTATTATTATTATTATTATTATTATTATTATTATTATTATTATTATTATTATTATTATTATTATTATTATTATTAATATTTTGTGATCACTTTTCCTTGATGGCGCCGTCGTAGTAGCTTGGATCCATTAGCTGTCCATTTTAAAATATGACAGCAGATGGGTTTTTGTGATATCAGTACTTGATAGCTGGAGGACACTCTTAAAAGAAGAAAATGGCAACAATGTAGTACCAATTATAATATGATGGTAAGCCTTAGTAATTCTGTAGGACTGGATTCATTCGTGAGGATGTGTGGCACTTACAGCGACTCCAGCTTGCCTTTGAACTCCCTAAAAAGCTCTTCAATTTGATCGCCCACTTCTCGTCAGCAAAGGTCCTTAGACTCTTTCTTTCAAGTGAACATTGGCTTACCTTCATCTATCACCCCCCACACAGTGCCACAGTTTCTGACTAGGCTCATGAGCGCAATATTATCTGTGGGGACTGAAATACCTTAATTACCCAAAGAAAGAGAAGCAAGGACAAATCTAAAACATCTCTTCAGCCACTACCTTGCAGCTTCACAATCCTGGTAAGTCAATTATGACTTTTGTAAAAGGCGGAACTACCGCCTCTGGGCAAAGGGAAGTGTACTTATTGAAATGGAAAGCATTTTAAGTTAGGGTTAGGCAACATCGTGATAAAGATTGAATCATGAGTGACAATCTGCTTTTTGAATGAAATTGTCATATTGTGATTTTCCATCTCTATTAGATGTATCAGTTTGTTCAAATCAGCCTTTTTTCCAACCTACTTCTCTTAGTCACAGAGTTGCCAAGTCTGCTTCTTTATAGCAACTTTGGGCTTATTTTTTCACAGTCTTAGAAATTTTGGAAGTCGCGAGTTGCGTTTTTTGGGGTTGCACTTTTAAGTCATAAAAAATAGGGATGCGCCGATCCGATACTGGCATCGGATAATGGTGCAGATCCAGGAACTTTTGCTGGATCGGGTATCGGCTCCATGATATCGGTTCAGTTGATATCCTAGTTGTGCCTTTAATTGGGCATAATGAGACTGATTTACTGGCTAATGTTGATCCAGAACGTATCACAATGTTTGACATTTTATTCATGTAAAGTCGTATAGTTGTGACTTCCAATCAAAAAAAAAAAATCAAAAGAAAAATAGTCTGCATGAGTCATGATTAAATCGAAATTATTATCTGGTTCCAAGTAAATAGGAATACAAATGTTTGCTCTATTGTCCAGTCCTGTTTTAAGTATATCTCAGTTTATGATCACCATTTTCTTGTCCAGTTGTTTTTATACCTGGCTAAAGACCAAAACTAAAAGTAGAGGAATATTAAACTTTTCTGAAGTATCAAACCAAGAAAGATTTTAGAGAGTGCCAAAAAAAAAATTGTTGCAAGTGCCAACAAAAATGCGCTCAGGCGTCACTCCTGTCATTTCACTGTTTAATTAATTCTACAACCCTGCAAACTGAACCTTGGGCTTCGAATCCAACCTTTACTTTCCGTTGGATAGATAAAGATTAGAAACAATAACTGGCTAAAGTAGGAAAATCCTTGTTTTTGGCGCACGACCAAAATGCAATCAATTGTACTTTGGCATGTTGCCTTTGTCCAGCTAATTCTATGTAAATCATTTCAAATTTAAAAGTCTAACAAACAAACAAACACAGTCTTATTTAGGTGACATGAGATGAATATTTAACAAGTTAAGAAACTTTTCCAGACCAGAACATTATCTCATATAAAAATCATCTTGTCTTTTCGTTCAAAACAAGAGAATGTCATTAAAAGTTGCATAGGCGGACTTTTAATGACTGAAACATCATGACTCCTTTGAGATCTGGGACATTTTGATATTCAGTAAGTTATCTTAGTAATTAGATGTGAAAGTGTCTGGTGCAACAGAACATAAAATATTAACATACCTACATTGTCCTCGAACTGCTTTTGTCTTTTGCGCTGTAGAGTCTGTAACTCAGATGGTACAAAATCTATATTTCAACTATTAGTTTGTTAATTGATTACTGGTACTCTGTCGATTATTTCTTTTGATTAATAGATTAGTTGTTTAGGTCTCAAAAGACTAGTAAATATGATTTTTTTTTTGTTGACCAAAAATAACGTTTAGGCAAGTTAAAATATATAGTACATATTATCTTGGTTTGAGCAGATTTGCTTCCCAAGTAAAATGATCTGCCAATAGATCAAAATATGTATATTAATATATCTTAATTCAGGTGACATAGAATTTCTTTGCTTAATTCAAGTTGAATTGTTTATTTTTGGAGAACAAGTGTTTTCTTCTTTGGCATACAAAATGTCATGGCACTGTCAGATAATTTGACTTAAATCTGCTGAATTCAAGATTCAAGGAAATTTTGCATATACTGTATATATATTTGTATATATATTTTTCCTTTAGTCTATAATATGTGGTATTGTGTTTGTAGCAAGGTAACAATTATTCAGTGTCTAAAATAATTGACAATTATTGCTATAATCAATTAGTTGTGAAAAATGGGCAACTTGTTCCAGCCCTAATTGCAAACCTGCCATAATACTTCCTCAAGTAGCAATTACAGAAGAATATCTGTGTGTTATTCAATAGCTAATCAGAATTTTTTGAAGTGACTCTGTTTGGACGCACATTTCTTAGCCCCTTGCTGGTACTTGACGTGATTACCCATGAGACCATTACCATTGAGACTTAAGAATTGAGACTTGACACTTTTCTCTGTGTAGGAAGATATAGTATTATTGGAGCACACACTTGGCTCAGCGTTAAGTGACGGAGCACAGATGGGTTTGCAAAACCTCATTTAATACTGTGTTTTGTCCTCTTCATCAGGCAGATACTTACTAGTGAAATATGGTCACAAGGTGCTTGGCTTTATTTCAAGGGCAAATATTAGTGACAAAAACATTCACTAGATAGAGAAGTTTAATAAATAAATAAAATCCATCTTAATTGATGCAAATGGTATATTATAATGAAGGGCTGTAGTTTTTTAGTCGTTTAGTCGATTAATTGATCGATAGAGTCTTGATCGACCAAAATTTGTATAAGTCAACTAAATATATTATTTAGATTCTATTCTATTTAGATTTCTATTGAACAGCAACAAAAATGAGTCAGTTAGCCTAAGACTGAATCATTGGTCTAATCTGGATTTTGAGATAAAAATACAGTGTTTCCTCTTCATTTTCTGTTCAAATAGTTGTTTTTACATGAAATCCTTTGCTTGCTTTTAGAGCATTGCTTGGGCCAAAAAAAAAAAAAAAAAGGAAATAAAAAAAAAATCAATAAAAAATATTCTTTTCAATTCAGAGCTTTTGCCGTGCCTTCCTTTTAGTCCATTAATCTGTCGTTGGAACCAAGCACGACATTACGCAATTTGTAAATTACATATGATTAGGGTTAGAGTTCACGACTGTTTTGCGTAAATAAGGTATGCGCAGCCTGTTCTCATGGATAAGTGTGTCAACAACGTGTTGTTATCCATGAAGACTAACACAATCCTAATCCTAAATTTAACCAACTCCAAGCCTCAGACCTAAACTTACACATTTTTGCAACTTCAGACTTAAAGTTAGCCGTTAATCCCTTGAAAGACCTTGTGTTTGTCGTCAACCACTAGGCGTGTCCAGACCACGCCAGAAAAAACGAGCATGTAATTGCAGGCCAATACAGGCAGAGGGCGTCGTCATGACACGTAATTTGTCATGGCGTGCTATTTTACGCAACCATGAGAACACGTTGCTATGCGTCGCAGTCCCAGTTCATTTCAATGGTGGTTGTTAAGATGTGTTCTTTTTATCAATATTACAATCCTGATTCTAATCTTAATTATCTCAAGCCCCAGACTAATCTTACCCATTTTAGTAACTTGATGCCTAAACTTACCCTTTCAGCTAAAGAAAATTCCACGTGGTTCAACCAAAACTCTTGCTCAAAATAGCTGTCTTTGTGTTAAATGTACGCCCTTAGTGATACTGTGTTGTTGGAACACGTCTTTAGTCGACCAAGAATTTTTTTGGTGGACTACAGCCCTATTATAATGGGTATTTTCTGTTGTCCAGAATGGATTTTCTAGTCTAGTGATCCTTTTGCATCATAAAACATGAAACCATTGTCCTAGTATTTGCTTTCTTTGTTTCAGTGATTATGGTTTAGGGGGATTCATGCATAGTCCAAACTAGACCCTTCAATTATTTACTTCACCAAATACATTTATCTAGGCCTATTTCCTATAATGAAGAAAAGTTTAATGTAGTATTTTAGTAGTTTTAAGCCAAATCAACAAACAAATACCTTGAATCCATATTGGCTATCTTGTCTCCGAATATATATGGCCTTGTTCTGACCTGAGTTTAGTGTTGTATGCTCTGATTAACAGGCTTGTGATATTTTAGTTGCATGCATTTGTTTTCATTACCACTAAATGAAAGATAAATTGTTTGTGACAGTTTATGGTGCGTTGCGGTTTCAACTTAACAATGGGCAAATGCTTAGACTAGAGTCATAGTTCTGCCGGCTCCCCAAGTTCAGAAGCTATTGTTTTCAAAACCGAGTCATATGCATGTTTGAAGACACAATGCATCAACCATTGTCTCACGGGGTTTAGCATTCTCTTCACTTCTGACCATTGCTGACAGTTCCCACTTACTGTTCATCTCAGCAAACCATGGTGCACCCACTCAAAAGGAAATGAAAGAAAAGCTCTAGTGATTTCACTTATCGTTGAAAACATTGTTAAACCAACTGTGACTATATCAATATCTGGAGGCTTTTGATTATGTGAAGAGGATGTTGATTAAGTTAAATTGTCCATATTGAGCAAAACAACAGTTAAACACAGAATAAATGCCTGGCGTTATAGGTTATATCACAGCAAGCCAATAGAGGTAGGTTCATGGAACAGAAAAGTAGTCGGATAATAAATCTGCTGCATTTGAGGAAAGAAGATGTTGCATTATGAGACAATGCTCAGTCGTCCTATACAGGCAATCTGTCTGCCTTCTGGGACATTATCAGGTTATTTGTATTCATCACTGTTTGAGAGATAGGGTGTGAGGGAACAACAGCGGGAAGCAAACTTTTTACACGACCATTTTCCAAGCTTAAAATACAATTCCCTCAAAAATGTATTCACTTCCTCTGTCAAGATCTGAATAAATACATGCCCACATTTATTGTTTTTCAAGCTCTAATTTTGGGCAGAAAAAGTGTGTGCAAACAAAATGTGCTTGCTGTATCTACTCCAAAATATGATGGGCAAGTCTTTTGAGACTTTTCAGGTTTTCATTTTGTTTAAAAATAAAAACCCCAATCATGTGAAGCAAGCAGCACCGGGATATTGTTCACACTCCCTAAAAATACTAGTTGACTTTTTATTCATCTTATCTTCAACTCTCTATCCTGCTTCTGTTATGACTTTTCACTGCTTTTGTGAGCAGCAAAAGTTCTTTTCACAAATTATGTCTGAAAAGAGATGCTGTTTTTTCTTTTAATAAACCTATTCTTGAAGCGACAGACCCTCTATAGTGTTTATTTGTTCTATGTCCTCTCTTGTGGTGGCCTACTTAATTTTTCTATAAGAAGTCTTATTAAAGTGGACCTGAGTTGCTGCTTTGCTTGTAATTCACAATGTAAGTCTAAAAGCCCTTCAGGGGGTTGAATTATTGCCAAGGGTTAGGTTAGAACCTGGTGCTTTTCATTGTCATTATCACAGGAGAGTATGGTTAAATGAAAGAATTAAGGTTGTGGCTTTAGTTCTGATACATGTTCGCCTGCTGTCTTAGGATTTGAACTGTAGCTCTTTGAAGACCAGCTTCAATCATTTTAATGAGTTCATGCTATGGCTACTGGCTGAGAGGTTCTGGATGTCACCATGGGTCCACACTAAATATATTCCATTGTTGTAAGCATTGATTTTTTTTTTTTATCCGTTTGATGCATTTATTTTTAATGAATCACATCAGCGCTATGTTCCATACTGACATGAAATGACACATGCACAGTGGAGTCCCGATTGGAGCACATTGTATTGTCAAGCAAAGGTCAGTGGGGAGCTAAGATTACATGCATTATAGCAGGTTACAATATTTATTTTGTATGACTTAATATTTTTCTTAGAGCGCATGTCAGCTGCAGAAAGATACATTGTTTGTGGAGTTGGCTGGGGAAACTTCAAGGATTAAAAACAACAAAACAGGACGAGAGATAACTGTTTTAGATCAGGTATGAACCGGTATGACAGTGTTTTTCTCAGCGTTTTTTCACTCACCTGAATGTAACGTGTAGGAGTTATAAAGACAAGTTTCACTCACAAATGTAGTTTTAGCAGCATAACTTGTTTTCGTAAAGTGATAAACAACTCTGGTTAGTGTTCTGCTACGGCTTGTGTCAGTTCGCCGCAGCTCTTTCTGCTGTTTGGCTGCGTGCGCATTCCCTGTATTGATAAACAAATAATCTCTCTGTAGATCTATTGGTTTTATGACATAAGATTATTTGTGTCCTCAATAAAAGACTGATTCAAAGATAAACATTAATCAATGAGTTTAATGGAGACAATTTGAAAGATAGTCAAATTTATTATGGTTGTCCAAATTCTACTTAGTACAATCTATACCACCCCATATATTTGAACTGTTTAGTTTACTTGGTAGGGCTAGGGCATGTTAAAATGAACAATTAGTGTTAGAGATGGTATTGGTATTAGCCATATTATTTACAGTGTTTTAGTATATAGAAAGATTCATATTTTTAGAGGAAGTTTCTATTCTGTGTGTGACATGTCAGCTCCAATTTGTCCTCAAAACATCCATATTGTTAGTAAAAAAATTAAACAAACAACAATTAAGCTAAAACGATGACTGCATATTTACTTGTAAACCTCCATTAAATAAATGTGTTATTTTTTACTAAAGTTAATAGTAGAGCCTTGCTATGGATTTAACAATGCAGTATCAATATCGACTACTGGCCACGGCAGGTTGCTTGACAGCGGCATCCTTGTATGTTACAAGGCAAGGCAGGGAGCACACAGGAGGCAAAAAATGGATATTGGTATCGACTCAAAAACCCAAATCGGCCCATCCCTGCTTAGTTTGATGGTCTAAGTTTTACAATGTGCACTTAAAACCATTGAAGGAGGGATTAAGTAAACATGTTTTTAAGTCATCTATAAAATATTTTACAATTAGATGCACACTTAGCAATCTGATTTGTCACAAAGCACTTGTTTTGCAATTAAAGACCACTAACTACTTTCCTTTTGAGTTAATGACGGTCCAGAAAAAGTTGTTTTTTTTTAATAATACACAGTTTAGTCTGGCTTGTCTGCTTATTATTACCATCAGAAAGACGCGATACAATATAACACTGAGGTTACAAGATGAGAAAGCCATATGCTGCTTTAATTAAACAGAGCAATCTTCTTCACACATGAGCCAAATAAAGTTACAGTAATTGTGAGAAACATTCAGTTCATAGTGTGCTTGTTTCTATAATTATGATATTTACGCAACTCCTAAAGAAACAGGAAAAGTAATAAACTTCTCTTGTTGTACAAACCTTATATTTGCATTGGCCTTCTCATTGTCCTCCACTTACTGTACAAAGTGACAGCTGTGACTGTGACTGATAGTTTTATGAGCGCAATTAATGACTTAGCCATATTTAAATGACTCTATCAGCACCAGTACAGGTCTTGAATCTCGCAAACAATTGAATCCATTTACAGTGCGCCACAGAGCTATTAAACCATCATTAAGGCTCCAATTTGCAAAAATAATGAGATCAGAACCTTAAGAAACTTCACTTTTGATGGAACAGGACTTGTCTTGATTACTCAGTGGGCCTCACATTTTTGAAAGCAACAACAAGTCTGGTTTTGTGTTTTCTCTTTTCACTAAAGAAATGTTTGAAGTCATTGCAAGAACAAGTTAGACAGTGCTTCTTTTTGTTGTTTAAACACAGCCATGTGAATATCATCTTTTATTTATAAAGCTAAAAGTATGCCACAGAGAAGACTTGGCTCCCTACGCCAAACATCAAAATACCACATCATTCTCATAAAAGTTTTAATTCCTTACAACTTTGAATTTTTGGACATGTTACTTTTCTTCATTTTCATTGTTTTAAACAGTACAAATATTTCAGCAACAAAATTAGGAATAGGTAAGGTAATGTTTACCAAGGACCACGTACAATTACATTAAGCACAATAAAAGAGATGCTTGTACCAGATTCTAACTTACTAATTTGGATCTGTAGTCCTGGGGAGGCACATTGGACATGTTTTTAGTTGTAGGAGGAAACCGGAACATGCAAAGTCCACATAGAAAGTCCAATTATGTTTTTTTTTTTTTTTTTTATCTTTATTTAATCTGTAAAGTCCCATTGACTTTTTCAGGACAAGAGAGGTAGAGCCTATGTGCGTTTTAGTGGTAAGGGAAGCCAGAGCACCCAGAGGAAACCTACACAGACACAGGGAGAACATGCAAACTTAATGTAGAATTCAGGATCTTCTTGCTATGAGGCCAGATCACTAACAGCTATGCGATCATGACGCCATATGTAATGCCAATGGGAACTTTTCATACATTTTTCAATCAGATGTATCAACAGACATGTGATAATTAAAATGCACAGTCTGATAGAAGCTAAAGTGCACAAACGGAATCATTTCATGTTTTAACTGAGACGTGAAAGACTTGAACCACCGATGGCACCAAACCAACAATTTCCTAGTAGTGATACATTGCGCCAGTTGATAACATTTGATATATAATCCAAATATCTTCACAGACTCATATATCCTGCCAGAATTGTGTTGTTTAAATGTGAAATTAAATTGCTTTAAAAAAAAGTATTCAACTCAGGTGTGTCTGATGCACTGGAAAAATTGGGACAGCCTCTATGCGTAGATAGGATAAATAGGCCAGACTGAGATCCAAACCAGATCCACTCTTCCTACAGTAGTTTTATCCTCTAACAGCTTATGAATAGTTTAGCAAGTGATGTTGGTCGAGGAGCACATGGCCCATGTGTAACAGTGGAGTGGACACAGCAATATTTGTGAACCAAATAAAGAAAGAAGTTTATATTTATAGACTGTGTTGGACACTGAAAATAATATTCAATCATGTTTGATTGTTAGAATTGTGAGGTCTCACAGACAATCCTTTAGAACTTCAGAAGAAAAACATATTAATATTTCTTTCTTCTTCTTCTTCTTTTTTTTCTGTAAAATGACACAAAGTTTGTTTATGTTGTTTAATATAAAAATAATTTCTTAGTGTGTGTGTTCATAAAATCATTATATAGTAAGTTAAGTAAAAAATCTAAATTGATGTGCAAAAGGAATCTATTTCTCCTCATATTGGATAGCCCTCATAAATTTAAACCATCAGAAATACTTACTTTTTAACTTTTTTAAAGCAGTTCACACGTTTTGTTAACTTACCTAATGCATTCTGAGCCTCAAACATCATTTGGGCACACAAGCATTTTTTATATTTTTTTGCTTCTGCCTGTTTTGTAGACAGGCTGGCACCACCTAGCGCCTCCACTCAATTTCTCCAGCTACTAGGTCACGTATCTCAGGACTGCAAATGGTTCCCAAAAAGCAGGAAGCACGGTCGTCCAGTCAGCGAGAAGGAGCGGAGTAGTGCGTTAGCCAGAACCAATCTCATTTGAATAGTGGACAGTATATGTTCTCCTCTTTTGACCTTGTGTCAAATATTAACTTAGAAAATTATATTATACCTTTTAATTTGCAAGTTTACCACACAGAAACAGCAACAATCACTGACAGTCATGTTTATGCTCTAATTCCTTGACGACAAAATGATACGACATCAGACTGTTTCCACGAAGTGTAATGAAACCTGCTGATACATCTGGGTTCCTGTTTTGATCAATTAAAACGTATAGTATGTAGTGTTGTCACAATACCAAAATTTCAAACTCGATTCGATACTTTGGTGCCAACTTAATTTTTTTTTTCTTTGATAGTATTTTTATTTTTTATTATTATTTGTTTATTTATATTTTTCTTTTTTATATTGTTAAAATAATAGTATTTAAATGTATTATTTGTTTATTATTAACTTGATTCATGAACCTTTATATTAAGACTGGGCTTGTTCTATTATCAGACACATTTGCTGTTTATGTAGTATATAGGCTCTATATACAGTATTGGATAGTGTCATCATTTCCACCTCCAATGAGAGAAGAAGGGGGCAGGGCTTAGCGTGCGAGGGGGGGGGGGGGGGGGGGGGGGTTGCTTAAATATTGATACTTGTTCAAACGAGTATCGATACCAGTTTTAGTATCGATTAATAACGGGAATGGATTTTTTGACAACCCTAATAGTATTTATGTTGATGAAATGTGTGACTGAAACTACAAAATAAACTGAATTAGACACAGACGGGACACTGATTTGTACTTGAATCAATACTATGACAGCATATATATGTGCTGGAATAATTTTAAGTCAGATAATTCAGATAATTATCATAGCTATGTATGTGTTTAGTAACTTAGGAAAGAACGTCAAAAGACAACTGTTCCCATGGAAATAACTGGAAAGCTTTTTTGCAGCAGGTTTGCTAAATTTCTTTTGGAACTGATTAGCTAAAAAAAAGGAAAATAAAGCAAAACTTCTGGACTTCTGGATAATTTTTTCTATCACTCTGTAGCGTCACAATACATTATACGTAACTCCATTTTTGATATTCAACATTTAAAGATTTCTATTTGTTTAACATTAGATCAACCAGATATTCTCCTAGTGTGTGATGTCATGATCTCGAACTCTGTTCAACGCTGTAATGGTGAACCTTTGTGGAAAATTGTTTAATCCCCTTCTCACAATTTCTTATTTGTAAGTTTACTTCAAAATGTGCCACTTTGATGCCCGTGGATTTTTCCCAATGCTGTCACATCACAAATGTTCTGAGAAACCACTGCGCTCTGATGGCTTCCCCAGTGAGACGCTTGTATCTCATTTGCGACATGCTTCTTGTTACATTCTTTCTCAACAAACTGCTAGACAACTGCAGACAATGAGGTCATGCAATCGAAAAAGAAAGACAAAAACATTAGGGTTATAACACCAACACCTAACATTCTCGCTTCCATAAATAGCATGAGCGTAATTGACGTCATTTTAATTTGAACTTACTTGTACATGATTTGTAAATAGGCTCCTTGTGGTTCTGACAAGTCTATTTTCTCCTCACACCCTTGATACAAACTCAGCTGATAGTCTTGGATTCTTGTGGATGCTTCGTATTGAGGTAAATCTCAGAGGAGACTCAGTATGGCGCACTATAACAGTCAAGTCTCACACTTTTTCACTTCCTCTTTTTTTTTTTTTCTTCATTCCTTGGCTATGAAGAATCAGCAGCGGCGTTCCAATTAGCAGATTTCAGTCAAGGTGTTGAGGCTGCCACCGAATACAATTTACAGTTGTTATAGCTCTTCTGGTATTACTGTCAGGGACAAATAAGTATTATTGAGCTGGATAATAAGAATCTCAAAACAATGCGTGATGCGTGGAATTGTGACTTATTGAATATCTGGGGATCGAAGGTGCTCTAATCCTGGAGGCACATCTGTCCAAGCTGCTTCAACACCTCTATCCAAAGCTGATGCTGCAGCAGTCCCTCGTGCCTGCTTATAGTAATCTACAAAGACAATGCAATATGGAGCTTAGCAGGAACAAAACTGAAGAAGGTGACATCAAATTTGCATAGTTAGCCAAAAAGGAATTGTCACGCATACAAATGAGACAGCATGAAGCAAAAAACCAAACATAAAAGATAGATTTATATTATTATTATTATTACATAAATAATCATATATCTATGAATTGTAAAGCAAATTAATCCACATGTAAACATCTTCAACACCAACATCTTTGTATTTTACAGAGACTGCTTAATCTTTTTTTAATTTGGGGTTATCTGAATACCCCATCCATGTACAAGTGTTTGATGTAAAAACAATCAATTTAACCAAGATGATATTGATTCTTGGCTGTAGAGTGCATATGTCACAGAAAGCATTACATGCAGACAAAATGATTCATAAATGTCGATTGCCAATATGATCTTAAATCTAAAACGACAGCTTTTGATAATTGTCTTTATGTGAAAGCTGCTCAAATAACTTTATTGATTAAGTTTGTCTTTTCGTACAGCAGCCCTCTTTCCTCTAAGTATATTTCTTTTATACTAAAAGGGAAGAAGTCAATATGTGGCTTTTTGTTCTGTTGTTCTCACTTCATGTGTCAACTTTTTCTGGCTCTGTGTCCTGAAAGTTATATTGGCTGAAATAGAGCTTCGGTCAATAGATTTCACACTGACATATTTCAATAGAGGTATGGCCTCTGCCATACTGCAGAATAGGTTCATTTAATAGTGTTTTTCTACAAGTGCCATTCATCTCAGTTACCAGCATCTAGAGACTTGCAGAGATTGGTGGCTTACACTTAGGTGCCAAAATATTGTTAACATGAGAGGTGTCTGCCTGTGAAACATGCAGCTGTGCAGACATGCTGCCAGTATAGTTTATAGAAGCTGAAATAGCAGTGGAAATAAGGGACTGACCTATATAGGAAAGTGCACATTTAGTGCTTGTGAATTCAAACGCTCATAAGTGAAGATTGACAGGACACTTGCCCTTGGTGGTTTGGGATTCTCCGAGAAGTGCTGCCAAAAGCTGTACCCTTGTCCCACAGTGCCGTGCAGGGTCAGCTCCAGAGGTGGCCATATCATCTGGATATAAAACGGACTGTAAATCAGCTATGATCTGGGACAGTGGCTGGGTGAGCAGAAACGAAGAAAACCTCTTTTACATTTCAGTGTGGAGCTCCTGGATCTCATGACGGCACAAAGCATGCATGATCAAGTAAGGCTAGTGTGCTGGCGGGTGTCTGGTGCTCTCTGTGCTCGGGTGGAAGCTGGTGTCTGTGTAGTGCCAACATTTGCATGTGGGAGTGTGCAGAGTGTTTGGGTCACCCTGAAGCCGCCAGACCAGATGTGCAGAAGACTGGATTGTGTGGAGTGATGAGTGGCTCCCTCGCTGACTCTGCAGACTTGGAACAATGCACACAGGTCTCTCCAACTAATGAGCTCTCTATATAGAGAGCACGCAGAGAGCTCCACTCTGCTTACAGTTTCAATCAGGTCTATATCTGGGGAGGGTGCTTTTTATGCTGGTGCTGGCACTGGACCAAAGAACTTGATACAAAATGTAAATCAGCATCGAGTACCTGAGGTGGCTCCAGTTTGTTTGTGTCACAAGGTGGAGAGTGACAGGTTCTTTGGATCAGAAATGCAGAGGCAGCAAGGCTATTTTTATTGGGGTCGGGGACTTTAGTATGCAGGAGACTCCTTTTTGCACCATTGTAACATGGATGTTTCTTCTTTTTGCTACTGCTGGTAACAATTCTTACACAATATTTTTTCCACAAAAACCTACTATATATTATTTGCTTATCTGGAAAAACATTCTGGAGCTTGGTGTGACAGTTTCCAATTGTTTAGACATTTTTCTTTCACCCATTTCTTTACTTAGTGGTAAAGCAGTGCACAAGGGCCTTTTATGTATGTGGCTGCACCAGTTTGCCAAAAGTTTGTTCCTGTCAGATCTTAGAAGCTAAGCATGTTGAGCCTTGGCAGTACTTGGATGGGAGACCGCTGGAGGAACCCCAGGTGCCACATTGGGGTGAACAGAGGAGACACTCGTTGTGTCCTTAAGCAAGACACTTCACGCACATTATCTGGTTTGGAGCTGTTGTGAGCAGCTGTGGCTACATAAGTAAATTACCAATACCAAGTAGGAAATTAATAAATAATACATAATGTGAAGCGTCTTTAGGTGTCATGAAAAGCGTTAAAGAAATTCAGTGCATTATAATTATTATTTATCTTAATGCTAAAGTGCAGCAGGTTTAATAAAAAAATGTACAATATATACAATAATTTGCTAATATGGCTGAGACAGTGCTGTATATGACAGAATAAATTGTCAGTAAGGTGATATGAGTATATTATGGTAGGATATACAATTATGTGACTATAACTTTGAACAACTGCAGAATAAATAGCACGTGGATAAATAATAGAGCTTCAGTATATGATAAGTACAGTACATGTTTATGAGCAGAATAAATTGCCAGTGTATCAGGTAAAATGACTTCAGTAGTTGATACCCATGGCAATTATTATTATTATTATTATTATTATTACTATCACACAATGACACATAGAGTTACCGGTAAATACTGTACAGTAGCAGGACGGAAGGACCTGCAAAACCTCTCCTTCACACAATGGGTGCAGAGTGGTCCAGCAGCATAGAAGTCTGTCACAGTGAATCCAGAAAGTCCAGCAGGATGCAGACAGACTTCTTGATGACCTTGTCTAATAAAACAAAACATTTGCTGTTGCAGAATCAGTGCAGCACCAAAGCACCATAGTTTGTCAAATTGGTTTGTCATGGGTTAGTTAACTCAGTTTAAATAATGTTATCTGCACGTGCTTTTTAGCCTTCAAAAGGGACAATAGAATACATGCTTTGTACTTGTAGCTACATTAGGAAATATCTGCATATCCGGCAATTTTAAATGCAAATCTATTGTAATACAGCCAATCATAGCCTGGTAGCAATTTCATTAAATATTCATTTTTACAGGAACCTTATTTTGTGGTGGTGCAAAATCCTCAGCCTCTGATGGAGAAGTACAAAGATACACTCACATAGCCTACAGTGTTCCTCTGCCACATCGTGTACCTGTCAGGGAAATTATAAAGACTCATGAGTTCCTATCAGATATCAAACACATAACCTTTCTCTCTTTGGTTTGTGTTTCTCTGCCAGCACTAAATATAAGAGGTGCCCTCTAGTATCTTACAAGCCTGCTGTTTTGATCTATGAGCTTGTGATATAAGCTTTGGTGAATAATTGATGTCTGGAAGGATGGCTCTCCCTAACTCTTTCACAGGGCTCAGAAATGACATTCCTGAAATAAGAGGGTCTGGTGTGCCGGAGTGAAATACTCCACTTTGTGAATCACTGATGCTCTATGTGGGAGTTCCCACCCGCCGTCCTGCTTGTTATTGCACAAAGTTCAGTGTTTTTAAGTTGGCCGTGGCCTTTAGAGTTGGATAGAGAGACTGGACTGACCTCATTAGTGGCTCTAGCTAGCACATGAAGCTGGTGATCTGTGTTTTCAAGTTTCTGTTGGGATGCTTAAACAACAGAGATGACCTTCACTTTTTCTCATGTGTGCCTACTCATGGCTAATTAAGACTGAGGAAGATGAACACTTACAAGTCTCAGAAGGTGAGACATGCGAACAGCGTGTTGCTGCCCTAATTTTCTGCTCTGCAACCAAAAAGACTAAGGACAAGTTAACATCCCTGAGCACCTCATCTGTTATAAATCGCTATGAAGATGTGAACACTGAAAGATTAAGCTGGCCAAACATTCACCATTTATGAGAGAAAATCCTCAGTGGATACTTCAAGTTCTGAGTGTAATGCCTTTTTCTGTCCTGCAGTGTGACCTTTGTAGGAAAATGCAAAAAAAAAAATAAAAAATAAAAAATAGGTAAAGTAAAAAAAAAACTTATAATGCTATAGTGCTACTTAAAAGAAGCACTGTGCAGCTTTTTCAACAGATATAGAACGTTTTTAGTTAGTTTCAAACGTCGTTATTAGTGATGATTGTGTTATAGTATAATGTGAATAAAAAATAAATAAATAAATCAAAAAACATCATTACAACATTAAATTTTTTGTTATTTCAAATTACACATTTTTAAAAATTTTGTTTTATGTAAATACAGTGTCACAGTTTGCATGTTTTTCTTCTGACCAAGCAAGTATATCACTGAAGATTTGTAAAGCTGACTGCTCTGATTGGCTTTTCCTCGCGCAACATGTTGGAATTGTACAATTTAATAAATAGTTGCAGTTAGCCCACAGACATGATGGGTAGTGAGACAAATAATCTCTCTCTTTAAAAAAAAAATCATTAGTTGAGCCAGTCCGGTGCTGGAGTACATGACAGTGAAAAGGTTTGATCATTGTTTTGTATGAAAAGGTGCATAACAACATTGGAAGAACCACAACTTTTGAAACATTTATGGCTTTACATTTATAAAGTTCGTTGTTGCTCTATATGAGATTATTATACTTTCTGTTTGAGGTCAGAATAAACTTAAATAACTTTCCCGGGACTCCAGGCATTGTGATGAGCCCAATTCAACAATTTAATAACGTTGCTAGATATTATTGTTTACTGCAATGGTGCAGCACAGTCCTTCCTCTGGCCAAAAAAACTCTCCCTGGAAATTCAAATTTTTATGAGTGGCATGAACATTATAAAAGCAGTAACATGTAAGTTAACCCTAACATGTCTCCATCCCTAAAGAACTTAACTAGATTTTTTTTTTTTTTTTAAAGCAGATTACTATTTTGAATTCACTGGATTTCAGGATTTTATATCTGCAGAGTGACTAGATGTAACTAATGTTGTCTGCTTCTTTTTAGAGGTCACAAAGAAATTAATAAGACAAATTTGTATCTAAAATAAAGAAGCTTTTTCTTGCATCGTGATTGGTCAGTAGGTTAACAGAAAAAATATGGTATGTTGAGCTGGTTACATTTAAATTTCAGATTTCCTAAGTCATAAATGTTTTGTTAAAACAGATTTAACAGCTTTATGCACACATTGTTTTAAGAATGGACAGAGCTCTTCTCTTGTTAGCTCATTACTGACCTTTATTTAACCAGGAAAGTGCCACTGACTGTCCAGGAGAAGGTAGGAGTCTATTGGACATGCAAGTCGAACCTTTTTTTGCTATGAGGCGAGCACACTTATAACTTTGGTTATGCACTGACATAATTTATTAGAAAAATGCATAAACATTCTGGCTGAGGCAAATTTGTAGGCACCACAATGGAGAAAAAGTTCTTCTCTGGAGTATTTGGCAAACTAACAATCATTTTATGTTGTCGTGGCAACAGTGTAGTGCTTCACTATCTTGTTTGCTAACGGCAGTTGCAGATTTATGGCAATTTAACTGCAGTACTACTATTTACTATTTGCCCTCATCACAAAGACTCAAGAACATCTTTTTAGGAAGAAAAAGGTAATTACTTCAAATGTTTGTGATTTCAAAGTCTGTGATAAATGTGAGAGAAGTTAAAGTCTTTCTGTTTATTTGCTTTTCTGCCACTGTTAACCTGCTGTTGTGCTTTAACAAACCCATTGTTCGGGTGAGTTGTTGTGGGTTGAATATTTTTCACATCTTCTTTTTTCTGTTTTATCTGTATTTTGTGCGCTTACAGGAGAAATGTCATTTGTCTCCATAAACTCTCATACATTTATTGCCACTCAGACCTCACAGAATGCTGTGATGTCACCTACATAACCTCTGTTGCACTGAAAATCACACTGATTAGCTTTATTGAAGGCTAGTGTCGTCTAGCAGCCAGCTGATGCATGAACATCCACATGAACTTGCTAGCATGTTGTACATAAATCAAAAGAGAAATACAGTAGAAACACTTCATATTCTTAATGCGATTCCTTCATGTGTACTTACAGCTCCTCTGGCACTAACCATTTGCATGCTTTCCTTGTGACTGGAGAAGAGTTCTGGGTCACTGTGCTGCTGCTGCCCTCTGTTCCTGACATTTCCTCACTTATACTTATTTCATAAGATGTTTTATTTGTTTGCATGATGCTCGTAAGCGCAATAGGTTTGCCCAAAGTTCTTAATATAACTCTAATATTACTCCAAACTTTTAAAACTAATTAAACCCAAAATAACCTATGTAAGTTTTTCTGTTTTTGCAGCAAGGATCATCAGCCAGGTCACACAGTTAATGAGCTCAGACAGTAAACAGCCTACAGTGTATACTGGAGAACTGCAAACACATTCTCATATAGGAAATTTAACAGTGACCTTCTCATTTTTGTAAGTGGGGTGTTAAAATGTTTATCACTTCTGCTTTTCCCTGTCAACTATTAATGTTTTGTTTTGTTTTTTCCATTTTTACTTTTTACCTATTTAGGAAAATAAATAATGGGTTAAAACCTAAATCAGTTTAAATTGTCTATAATAAATATATTACTAATTATTTGACTAAAATATATATCAGTGTTTCTTCTGGGTACTTCTGATAGTTGAATAGTAAGTGCATTGTCAGTGAAAGTTTGCAAAATTATCTTTAAAAAATGTTTAACAAATGGCAAGCGACTCCCAGATCCATGTACAGTTACTGAATGTGAGCAGGACATTAGTACCGTAAGTGACCTGATGATCAGTGGCCTGATATTTACTTGTATTTGATGGATAAAAATGGGTTAGAGTGTACACATTCCTTAATGAGTAAGATTATTTAATTTGCAGAAAAGTACAGGAGGGGGGTTATCATGACATTCATAAACATTTTTGTGTAATTTGTTATTATTAATTAATTGTCAACAAAGTGGAGAACTACAGACTCACAGCAAACTACACCTGTGTGGCGTTATTTTGTTTCCTATTTCTACAGAAGCCTATTGCATGAAGTATTCCGGGCGTTTGATAGACTTCCATAACTCTGAGGCAATCCACTTTATTTTGTGTAAATCCATGTTATATCCATTGAGAAAAAATCCAATATACACATTGAAATAAAACATGCAAAAATGACAGCGATGTAAATTGCGCAAAACAGCGCAGCGTGGAAATCATTAAAGCTTTTTTCAAGAATGTGTATGTAAAATTGAAGTTTAAAGTTTGAGTAGCAGTGTTTTCTCTGCTTTTATCACACAGTCCTACTTAGAATTTTTTTTTTTACATCAAAACCTTGTTATATTAAATATATGTTTGTAATATAGGGCTTATGAATCTATGGGTCTGTTTTGTACATTAGAATTAAAAATACAATAATTTTTCCCCCTGGTGGTGGCAGTAGGTCGATGGTGTGGCTCTTCAAGGATGACAGCTGAAAATTTCAACTCTTGGCCTCTGACCAGTTAGCAAAGAGTCGTGTAGTGTGTGGCCAGCTTTAGCCACCCCGGATATAAAGAGTGTCAACTGGTACACACCTGGTGAACACATAGGAGAGACCATAGCCTTGTTTATTATCTTTCATACTTCTTACTCTTTTTGTATAGAAAGTAATGGGGATACTGTGTGGTAGTTGTATATGTACGCTGTGAATGAGTTGCATATTCTTTATGACTTGCATATTTTATTTGTTTATAATATGTAATATGTTTTTATATATATAGTTTCCTAATGGGATTGATCTAATATTACTGGGGTGAAACACAAACCAGCCATATGTAATGTGAGTTGCATGCTCTGTTTGGTAAACTTGATAAGCAGTCTATAGACCTAATCATTTGTTTAATAGGTCAAAGACAAAGAAAAAAGTAAAAGTTACAGTTCTCTTGTTGGCAAAACATTTTAATGAAACCTATCATGACAGATGAAAGTCATTGAAATTGCTTGTTAAAATCTGTAATCTAATCTCGCCATAGATAAGATATTATAATCAAGTTTCTTTTTGTGCTGTATTTTCTGTGCATACAAGATTGGTGGGGCCAAATGGATACAGCCTGCAGCGCTTCACAAGGGTCACAGCACTTAACCCAGCCGCCTGTGTAGCATTTCAGTGCATCTCCCAATAATGTAATTGAAATCATTATTTGAAAAGCTGATTTTCCCCCACGGTGCCCTCGAGGTATCTTTTGCACTAATTGAAGTGGATGATTTAGGTGTCCATCATTAAATTGAGCTTCACTCTCGCAACCTCCAGAACCTTCTGTTACTGATGCGCTGATCCGGAGACAAACTTGCATAAAATACAGATAATAAGCATCCATTTATTTGCTTTTGGTGAGAAAATGAATGGATTTATATTCTGTGCACGCTGAAAGGAAATAGTCTTTTTGGTGATATTGGTGTGGCATTTTGAAAGTGCTACAACAGTAAGGCATCGGTTAGCTTTTCAGTTGCAGCACAAGGTTGATATAATGTACTTCATTACTAATATAAAGACGCTTTGATGCCTATTCATAGCATGAGTAATTAGGATGATTATGAAAGAGACAGAAATGGAAGTAACTCAAAATTTAGCTAAAGGTCATATTTTACTTTTATATAATGCAAAAAGGCAATGAATGATCATTGTAAATTACACACACATTCACTGAGTCACTGTATGTTACTATACATTTCTATGTGCATGATTAAACATGACTTTGTATACAATAGATGCTATGAGAAAATTACTGTAGAAAGCAGAAAGTAACATACTGTATATGCACTGTCTTCATAAAATAACATATAATAACATTTTTTTTTTCACAAGATTCATAAGAGTTCCTATAAATGACTTTTTGGGTTGAGAACTGATTGGTTGCTGCTTCACTTTTGTGTATGAGTAAATGATTCTTAGGCTGTGTTAGCTGCCAAATATACAGTATTCTTGCACTGGCTGATCAGTTATACGAAAAAAAAATCACATTTACATAAAACATGATTAAAATAAAAAAAATTCAGACACCTATTAGCTTAGAGAGCAGAGCATGAGCCTTGAACTGTTAAAAGAGAGAATGAACTTTTAAATTGAAAGTAGGTGACATAGGGATAACAAATAGTGTTAAGTAACACTATATGACACATTTTGTTATGTTTTGAGAAGGAAAACAGCAACACTAGTATCGTTGCTATCAGGATTTGGTAGATACCTAATGCCAAAGTATCAGAATCAGAATTTGGAACCAAAGAAGCTGGATAGGTGCATCACTTATCTCATACGGATGCTGAAAATTTAATATAGCAAGTAGAGAAAGATTGTTATATCGACTGGCCGATATTTTGGGGCCGGTAATTGGATTTCTTTGCTTTTCGGCCATATTGGTTATCAGCCTTATGTTTGATCAGTGATGTAGTTTTGGAGAGAATTGGTAAGACCTAAGTCTGCAGCTTTGATTTTATCTTTAACATGTCTTTAAGTTGTAGTCTTGTTCTATGACTTTGGTTACACAAGCACAAGCCTTGATATGTGCTTGTTTGTTTGTCAGTAACTAATGTACTTTAATGCAGAGAAGGCAGGTGGCTTCACTGCTATATATAGAGTAAAGAAAATGTTATGTGATGTGCATAAACATGTTTTATGTAACAACAAGACATAATAATGTACATTCAACTTTTTTTCTTGATATACTATTTCATTCTAGCTAGTCTCTTAAAACTAAAACAAGATAATTAGCCTCAGAAATTGGCCTTGAAAATCAGCCATTCATATCTGCATTTGCTGACAAATCGGCCAAAGAAAAAGTCATTTCGGTCAATCTCTTATAGCAAGTTATCATTTGTTAGCAACTTTTCAAAGAAAGACATACATGTGCATTGAGTTCATGTCAGCTCAATTACTCATTTTTATTGTTGATTTCTGCAATGATCATAATTAAAACTTTCTTTTTAAAATGTACTGCCCAGCATTAATCAAAGACCATAATTGCAGACATAATTTACATGCATATTTTAACCATATTTTACTTGCATGTCATGTCTAACGGCACAGGCTTAAATTCATCCTAAATCTTCAGAGCTGCTGTGAATGTTTGCAAGGACTGTTGCTCTCTTTTCCAATTTTCTACATTTTAATTAAAAAAAGCCATTGAAAAACCCAACATTGGCTCAAGTGATCCTCTGTGCTGTGCCCCTTTCATAGTGTCTGCTCACAACTTCCCATCTCAAAAGTATGAGCGTGCGTAACACAGTTGGTATTCAGCGTGCATGACAACCAGCAAAGCAGCAATCTCGTCTATGGAAAAGACAATAATTCCACTCGGCAGCCATGTTGTGTGCTCAAATGTTGCTATGGCACATCGGCTTGAAACCTTGGAACAGAAACATTTTTAAATGTGCTATAAAAAAAAAGAATCTTACTGAATTTTTCCTCCTCTCAGGAAATCTTCTAGTCTCTTTCTTCTGTTTCTGCGACGTGTTTTGTGATATTGATTTATACTTGTAGTGTGATTGTATTCTTCTGGCATTGATGTTTTTTGATTCATGAAACAATGCATCCTCATCCCTCTATTATTTCAAATATGCATAATACTGTTCCACATTCACAAAGACAGCATCTTTTATTCCTTTTTTAAATATTCGACTTGAAAGATACTTGAGAAAAATAAAACAGAATCATAACTGTGGATTTTGTTTGGACAAAAAAGGACCTTGTACATGACTGTGAAATTGTGGTGCATAATTTGATGAGTGAATATTGCTGTATTCTAACTAACAGATGAGCCTCTCAGAGCTACAGGGTCATTAAATTTTCGAGACGCCAGTTCTGCTGCTGTAATGTTGATGTCTTCTCAAATTGGATGAATATCAAATTCAGTATCAATTAAAATTACTTACTGAACTTGTCCTTTCACGTTATTTACATTTCAGAAACCTTTTTTGTTTTGACAGGTACAAGCGATCGGCATAAAGAAATTAGCATGAGCTGTGAATCCATCTCAGCATTGTCTTCTCAACATTCATTTTCAGGTAAACATGTTTACACAAGATTGAGATTAAGGTTTCTTCTACGTAAACAATATCTCCAAGTAGGGCTGGGCAATATTCTGATAAAAAGGTAATGGTAAGCTCATCTCTCTGACTTATTTGCTGAAATTGTCATAACTTGATTTCCCATTCTGTTTTTGAAGTACAGTATCTGTCTGTTCAAATACAGACTATTTTTTTAAGCTTCTCCTCTCAAGTCCACTTTTAACAGTGGCTTTGGGCTTCTTTTTTCAAAGTCTCTTATGGATTTTGAAAGTTGTGTTTTTTGGGCTGCACCTACAAATCACATTTTTTTTTAAGTTCGATATAGAAAAATATATCCAACACGAGGTTTTGCATAAAATCATATCTAAAAATCGTTATTAGCATTAGAAATTGTCAGAAACTTCTTTGCAGAGACACTGTATGTTCTAATTATTTATTATTGTAGTAACATTTTACTGAAGGGCTGAGGTAACTTCTTTTAGAGCTTGTTTCGAAAGCTTGGTCACTTTTTTCTGAACATCTGGCAACACAGGTCAGCCTTTGACAGCTGGATTTAATCTTTGACAGTGAACTTTGACAGTGAAGTAGAAGTCAAAGGCAATAAGAAAATAGTGTACAAGAATTATGATACATGACTAAATGTTATTAAAATGATGTGCTATTCTATATTTGATGAAGCTAAGACATAAATACATTCATGTAAGATCAGACTCCAAAGCTTCAATACTTGTATGTGCCATGATGCTGCTGATAAAATATTTACTTCTGTTAAACTTGATTTGCTGACTGACCACTGAAACCCATTTTTACTTGGGCACTTAATACTAGCGGAAATCCCCTTTCCCCATGCTCCCCTGTCTCCACTAACAACATTGAAACCTGTCTACTTTAATTTTAAAAACTCAATCTGAGCCAAATTGCCACAGGTCTGCAGGCTCTTTCATCAGAGTAAACAAAAGTTTAGTGCTCACCGTAAACTTGCTCTGTCTTGGCAAATGTATGTATTCGTCTAATGCATCTAAGAGCTAATATCGCTCTACTCCACATAAACAAAAGTCATTATTGATTCAAAGCATAACCAAGGCAACAACACATAACAAGTTTTCATATATTATTTTTCACTTCGGATTTTTTTTTTTTTTTTACAATTTGAGAAAAAAAGGGCATTAAATGTATATTGCATATAGGATAAAAATGTTTTTTTGTGGCCATTTTTCTCACATTACTCAAAGCACTAAATCAGAATAAGAAGCATTTTATGTCTCTGATAAACTTACATGCATCATAAAACAATGATAATAACACACTGCAAAACAAACAAAACAAAAATGCTGAAAAGAAAGTACTACATTAAACAGACTTTAATTAAAAATACAGCAACAGGCAGAATCATTGCTCATATTACTGTTGTTTTGTTTGTCTTTGCCTTTAATGAAGGTTAATGCTAAACTATAACAATCATATCTGTTATATTAAAGTTGTAATCAATATAGCTCCTATAGGGAATCTGGCCAAAATCTAAGCAAAACAAGATTTGAATCAAGGTCACTTGATCAGCTACACTGAGTCACTCTTGAATGTCACATTGTGGTATCTGCCAAAACATTATAATTCTGTCCCAGCAGCACTTATATAAGTTTTGCAGGTGTGTGACACATGCCACACTCTGTTTAAGGAGCACTCTACCTCCTTAATGAAGCCACTGCTCTTTAGCTTCGCATTACAGTCAAGACTTGAGCTTTTTAGCCAACGTTCCCTGTGATTGAAATTCTCAGTCAGCCATCAATCTGCATTATAGACTGGTTTCCCCTTGTCTGGTGGGGGCTAACTGAAACAGATTGAGACAGCTCTTGCTCACTGCATCACTAATGGCTGCCAATGAAAGACGTCTCTGTGCTGTTGACCCGTATGTGGACCAGGAGCAATGGGGAGAACACAGCTCGATGCAGGGAGTCTCTTCTGCATCAGTCACCAGTCAACAGCATCGTCATCCTATTGACTAAGCGCTGCCCAGAAATAGAATCTAATCACAGGTTTTGGACAGGCTCTGGTTCCCCTAATGGTTTACCATTAACTGACTGGAACAAAGCCCAAAGTGTAGTGAAATATCACAATGTAGTCCAGGGTGTGTGGCGATAATGGCTTCTCGATTATTACCATGGCGATGCGGACACCTGCGGGCTTGTGTTATATGAATCATTTTAGAAATAGACTTATTTTACCTTTAAATGCAGCTCATTCATCTGTGGGCCAGCAGCCCCATTACCATCCAGTAGAGAGGACATTGAGACGAGCTCAAAATTTGGAATGTGAATTTGCTACACTCAGCTGCAACAGATTGATAAACAGACCACCGTGGACACAGGTATGCCTTTATCCCTTCACAAACAAACTCGGTAAATAAACACAGCAGTGACAAAAAGCAGATCACAAAGTCTGTAAAAAAGTTAGAATAACAATATGTGTACAAACTTTTTTCAAAATATAAATTACACTTTTCAGAAAAAACTGTTGATTTGATTCTAAATTGTGTTTCCAAAGGCCTCGGACTAAAACATTGCTTTTGTTTTCTCTAAACTAAGTGAAGTAAACAGAGTTTCCATCCTAAATGGATCAGACAAGTTCAATATTGTTGAAGTGGAGAAGAGTTAAGTGAAGAGTTTGGGCTGAGCTGGCATTGGTAAAAAACAAAATCAATAGGCCTATAGCTTAAAGCAATGTCCTTGTTCCAAAAATACAAGTATCCACATTCTAAATGATTGACCTTGTGATGGAATGGTTGCTTCACTCATGTATATAAACTTTTCTGTTGCAGAGTCAGCCATCTGATTATCTCCATGGAGAGGCAGCATTTTTGCCAGGAAAATTCCACAGAAAGGCAATCAGTCTATCTGTTTCCAAGGAGAAAAACAGTGTCACAAGTCCAAATCACAGGTCAGATTTGTGGGGGGGAGACTCAGCTCACAAAGAGGTTACTCTATACCTACAAAAACAGCTGCAGTTGAAGAAAAGTAAGTTACTTTTATGTTATACTGTGGAACTTTGCAGTAACATTGTAATTCAACAAAAAGGTTACATAGATCTATAATAACTTTCAATTTGATTAAATATGGTTGAATTTCAAATCCATTGGTTATGCTAAATCTATAATTTTACACACTTACGGCAGAAAAGAAAGACACTCAAAAGCTGAAGTTAAGTGTAGTTTATTTCTCAATGCTTACTATATGATCCATAAATGTAGATTAGATACACGGGCTGAGCAGACCGGAAATAGAAATCTTAGTAACAAATCCTCTAAGCTGAGTGAGATAGCATAACGAAGATGCAAACTTTTATTTATTTTTTCTCGACTTCTTGGAGAAAACTAGAAGCTATATCTCATCACTTCACACATGGGCATTCATCCTGATAAATGGACTATCTTTGTGTCTTGAGGTGAGTTGTTCAGCGGTGAAGCCCACTTCTAACCATCCCTCAGGCCGGCCACAACAAAGTCATTACCTGCGTGCCATAATTGACAGTGAACACAGGCAATCCTGTTAATTGATTACCCGGGCCTCAGCTAATGGAAAATGCAAAGGCTCATTGTGCCTCCCATAAAGGCCCTGTCAGGAACATTTCCACGCAAAGACAACCACCGGCTGCACCTTTAATGTTTCTAGAGTTTTCCTCGGGGACAGCCCTGATGAGAAGACTTCTCTAATTCGATGCGTAATTACCCTCCAGATTATGATGGATTCAGATCTGTCATAGTTACGCACCGCAAAAGGCGGATCAAAAAGTACTATAAGCAGCCATAGGGGACCACGTGTCTGCAAGGAAATATAAGCAGAACTTAATTAAGTGCGCGGCCAGTCGCCTTTTGATCCGCGTTGCGCTGAGGATGCGGGGGTTACACTCGGGCCCCTCTCTCCCCATCACTAGCAGGATTCAGCCTTCAGCTCCTCCTCTCGTTTGCATCAGTTCTTGGGAACACTTGTCCGCGCGCTGCAGCCTCTTCCCTCAGCTGCAGCTCGCGCTGTACCTTTCCATCATAGCGCACGCACTTTTCCCCGTGTCATGACTGACTGACAAACACTGCGAGTGTCAAACGATGTGTTTCTTTCGCGTTTGAAGTGGAGAAGAAAACGGAGAATGGAGACGCGCCCAAGTCACTGGTTTATCTTCATTTCATCTGAGTGGATTTGGCTCATCGTTCTAACTTCACTCCTTGGCGTAACAAAGGCAGAGGTGAGGTGCATTCCTTCGTGTCAGTTGCCGCCAGTCACTGCTTTACCACAAGAGCTGTCCGCATTGGATTTGATTAGTTTTGACGAGTTACAAAGTGAGGAAATTGATAGATCTGTGGAGGCACTTTCTGAACGCGCAAACGGGGGGAATATAAACTATATCGATACGGATCAAAGCGAAGAAAGTTCATCCAAAGTAAAGAAACAATCGAAGAAATATAACGATGCGTCAAATAAAGACGAAAAACTTCTAAAAGTGCCCACATCGAGTGATTCAAGTGAGTTAGACGGCGGCAACCGAACCCAAAATATCAGCGGAGAAAATGGAGAAAGTAAAGTTGAAGATTGGAAGCGGAGTAACGGGACTGAAAACGAGGACAAGGTTGTGACCGACGTGCGCCAGAGTCGTGGACGCGGTGCCAGGAGCGCAGAGACTTGGTCCGAATTCCGCCAAGAGGACACGGGGGTAGATGCCAGTGATGCTGCGTATGAAGAGCCGGAGGAGTTCCAGCTCACGCACACAACATTTGCGCTCACTGGAGACACGGCTCACAACCAGGCGATGGTGCACTGGTCTGGGCAGAACAGCAGCGTGAGTAACTAGTTTTCAAACGCTTTACTTTTAACATCTATTGAAGTCCAGATTTACGCACAGAATCCCTTTTGACGCAGTGTGATCTCTGAAATGGCTGGAGGGGTAGATTGAAGTTTCCCCTTGGGGTTTTAGTCATTAGTAGCCCCTTAATGATGGCTTGACGTAATGAGATGTAATGGAGATTGAATGTGAAAGGGCTCAAAGGTTGCAGATGAGTTAAAGCGATTCAAGTTGTGGTGGGTCTTTGCTTCCTTGCCGCGTCTCACCTCGTCGCCTTTGCCTTGTCTGAGTGTATCTTTCACTCACACAACATACAGTCCATCCCTAGATTTGGAACAGCTCTGCACTTTACATAAATAATAAACACGGGGACGACTGATGATAGTAAACCTACACTCCACTAACCCATATGTCCAAAAATAGTCAGTATGTTAAAAATATACACATGGGCTATTAATTCCAATTTTTTTATGGTTTGCTTACATAAATTAGCTCTTTTCCTTTTTCTCCTCCTTTTCCCAATAAATACAATTTCTGTTCAGCATATTTCCACTATGGATGTGAAACAGGTTGTCCTTTTGGGTGTTTAAAACATTGAGTACTTTTCTAAGTTATAAAATGTGCAGACAAAACAACAGGTATTTTGTTGCATTTTTGAAAAAAAAAAAAAAAAATGTTGGATTTCTATGAATGTTTCTTATTGCAAAATCTTGAATGCATAATGTATTAAACTCATTTACACAATCACTGAATTTCTAAAGATATGCATCCCTAACCTCCTCTGAACCTTAACCTGCATCTAACCTGGCAGTATCTCACCGCTTTCAATTAATATTTTAGCTCAAGAAGACTCATGAGTGCTCTGATCGTTTTGACACCTTCCTCTCTCACGCTACATCTGCAAAACTGCCCATATAAACTCTCAGTGTTTTGTTCTTGTTATTCTGATATACTGTACCCGCACTACATTTTCCCTTGTGCATATAATATCAAATGTTTGCATTATTTAATTCAACTGTATAGCTTGCATAACCCTACCTTTTTGACCTATTCTTACCCTTGAACTTGCCTTAACCTTCCCATAATGAGGGCAAAAGTCCCCATGGCAAATACATGACCACACGAAAACATTATTTCTTGCTGATCCTTCCCATTCTCACAAATCTAAGCTTTTAATAATTCACATTTTTGCAAATGTTCGATTTTTACATTTTGGCAGTGAGGCCGGAGGTCTCCAGTTGGTATTGAAAACATGCTATAAACACCACCACACAAAGTGCACTGTCCATCAATCTATCTTTAACTATTGGTATTCACAGCAGAGGTTTTTGTGTGCTTTGCTTAGAAATGGGATAGCAATGCTGAAAAGGTTAGCACAGTGTCTTCATTGGCTGTCTGAAAAGTTATTTGTCAGCGATTAGTGAACTGGCATGTGTTGAATGAACATATCTTTGTAACTTCTACATTCAAAGCTGTAAAGAATACTGACATTTGGAAGTTAATAAGACAACCAAGCTTTACCTTTCTGTTGTGTATTTAATCAGTCTATATCACAAAAGTTGTATGTTTTCTGTAAGCTTAATGCCTCTACTCTTCCAGACATCCTTTGTATTTGTTTAGAGAAGTAATTCAGGTTACCCAGCCATTATAATGTTTTTTGTTGTTCTGCTGAAGAATTAGCCTTTGGTTTTGGTTTGATTTGCTGATGTTGGTAAAACAGAGACAAACTAAATGCAGTTACATTGACTTTTAGCAGATTAAGAAAACAAATTATATTAACCATTTTGGAGAAATACCTGATACTATGTAACTTTAAAAAAATCAATGAAATGATCCATATTAAATACATGTTTTGTCTTGGTCAGTGTTAAGCTCATGCAGATTTTAACAATTTTTTTTAAGTATCTTTAATGTACTTTGTAAATGTTGTGTCCTGTAAATAGCTTAAACCCCCCAAAAATCCCCCAAAAATAATTTCAGTGTTATCACATTCTGAAATGGAAATTGCAATAGTCATGAGTCCCAAAAGAAGTGAGTGATTCCATTGGACGATAGCATTGGAAGGCTAAGGTAGAAGTAAAGAAAAGGATAAAAACGTATGACCCTCGTGAGTGCTTTTTTGCTGGATAGGAATCCAAAGCAGTAGAATTTGTTATCACATTGGGGTTTGTCAATGGACCTGCCTGGCCACTGAAAAGGTGCATTACAGTGTGACTCTGCTAAAAGCCACATTTTTGATACTTTGACTTCGAGTGCAGACGTATTTTAGGAATATTTGTAAGGCAACAGCAATGTGGCTACAAAGCAATGTGTCGAGGCTAAGGTACTTGTGGAGCATAACACAACCTCAGTCCATTTATTCAAGTTTTTCTGGACATTGATATTTAATATTTTTACAAGGACTCGGCAAATAATCATGTGTGCTTTTTGAATGAAGAGCGCCACCGTAAAATTGTGATTTGACTAGAAGCCAACTGTGGAAGAAGATATTTAAAAGGACTATAAGCAATTTTTTACAATAAAATAGCATAAAATAAATTTCCCTCCAGCACAGATATCTTGTTAATGTCTTTTCAGTTGGATTTTAGTTTGCATGTCCTGACTATGTCTAATTATGTCCCGTTTGTTTGCCAAAAAAAGTTTTGCATTGGTTTGTTTTTGTGTTTTTGCGGCTAAGTCCTGATAGCATACCGGCATGTCTTTCTTTTAACAGCTGTGAAAAAGCTTGAAACACAATGTAGTGAGCATTTCAGAGGTTCAGAATGCATTCGGAAGTGAGAAAACATGTAGTCTGATGTAGGAAGTTTAACATTATTTCTGTTTGCGTTTTTAAGGAAGCAAAAATCAAGTATAGATTAGTAGATTAGACTAATCATTGCCAAAAGACCATTTTTTTTTGTTATTAGAAACGAATTACAGATTACGATTGAGGAAGAAATGTGATTATATTGTTCCCCAAATTGCCCAGCCCTACTTTTAATTAACTACCTTTTTAAATATATCATCATATGCTAAGCAATGGGAAATGCACAATTGGCGCTATATAAGAAAAATAATGCGTGAAACTGTTGCTCAAGGTTGAACGTTCTTTCTAATGAGTCAGTGGACATGATCTTAAATCTCTACAGTATGAACGCTGCAAACACAGCGCTGGAGAATAGCTTATTAACCTTGAACTACAAGAGCTGTGAGTTGTTTTTGTGCTTTATTACAATGTCAGTTTCATACATTTCATACTTGTACATATTTCCTTAAATGTCCAGTAGGTCCAGTACCCAATTTTTTTTCCTTAAAAATGTAAACAACCAAAAAAAAAAAATTTTAAACTTCCTACCTCAGTCTACATGTTTTGCTCACTTACCTAATGCATTCTGAGTCTCCAAATTGTTCACCATAATGTGTTTTAAACTTTTTTCTGTTAGGAGTGAGACGTACCGGTATGCTATTGGTAATACTAACAACAAACTTGAAGACAAACTTAGCATTGAAGAGTAAACAAACCAGACATTATTAGACAGAGACAGAACATTGCGGACTAATTTCCACGTGATTGGATACATTACCAAGAGACCCGGGCTATAGACTCCTTAAAGGGGACCTATAATAAATAATTTACATGTAGTTTAGTTTTTTTTTTTTTGTAAAACACAAAACTGATGTAAAACAGCTCATAGAAAGAGACTGATTTACTTGTGCAAAACTGCAGAACTGAAAAGCCCTGCCTCTTCATTGTAAGATTTTAATGTAGCAAGCAAACAGGGAACCTTCCGGGAACGTTAGCTGGTGGTTCTTAGTCTTTACACAGCCTGTCATAAAGCTTCTCATTGAGTCTTTAGAGAACGAAAACTAACCTTAAGGGAACATTCTGCTAACCTAAAAATAACCCTCAGAACTTTCTGGGAACCATAAATTGTTAGCTGGGTAAGCCCCGTCTCTTTATTATAAGATTTTAATGTAACAAGTAGCAGATTTTAAATTTGTAATTTGCGTTGTTGTAAAGTGGCTTTGTGAATACTTTGAGTCATACAGGCTTTACGTTGAATCTAAATTTTTTGAGTACGTAATTGGGTGGGGTAGGTGGGAGGTGATAACAGGGTGTTTCAGAGCTCTCAATTATCAGCTGCAGGTCAATACAAGATTACTCAAACATGCATGAATCATTCCTAATACAACTTTTTAAACTGATGAGAGAAGGCAGTCATAAACTTAGAAAAATAAATTTTACACAGTAGGTCTCTTTAACTCTGCACAAGAACACTTTCTCTTGAAGTACAAGATCCCTGCTCGGTAGTGTGATCTTTGTGTTGCAGTATATTGTTGCCATTGTGTAACATAGAGCAAATGTCATCTGCAGTGACTGATGACAACACACTGTAGTTGGTCAATAATCCATGTAGGCTGTCAAAACAAAAAACTGCCCACAGCTCTACGCAATACCCTTGTGGTTTGTCATCACATTTCCTACTAACAACATGTCAAATATTGTAATCCCACTTACTAACATCCTGTCTGATGGCACATGGTTTCATCTCACCAAAACAGAACTGCATGCTGTGTTCCCACTCCCTCCACATGGCACGTCTTATCTGTCTGTGGAGGTGCTTGCCAGGTGGCTATTAAGAAACCTTGCTTGTCGTTTTTCCAGCTGGTCTACTTTCTGTAAATAGGAATATGTTTTCAAAATGGTTTGTCAAATGCCCCTTTTTTCTATTAAAATAAATGTCGCAAGCTAGTTTTGGGGGATTTGCAGAAGGCGCCAGCCAGTCACACATCATTAAGCAACATTATCTTACGTTGATACCAGACTGAATGATGGCACCGAGACAATTTGTATAATCTATAAGAGATGGATTGTTTGTGGAATAAAGTGCTAATGCGTCATGCCCCTATTGCTCTACAAATGTGTCTCCTGACTTGTTAAAATGACTCATTGCCTAAGTGGGAAAAGAAGAGTTTTTCTCACTTGCAGGGCATGCTGTGTAGGTCATATGTGCATATTGAGGACTGATGTAACTAAAATGTTTCAACTGGTTTTAGATTGGATATATAGTCCGCAAATAATTACTTTTGAAATGTTTCAGGTACTTTTAGAGCACCATTGTTGTAATAAGGTCAGGAGAATATGGCCTTGGTTCTTATTTGTAGTGACACTTCTCATGTCTGTCGAATTCAGTTCTGTTTTATCGTTATTTGTCAGGTTGCAGCTTTAAAACCTCTTAATGTAATTTTCTAACATACAAAATGTACCTGTCACTTGCGATACACTTAATGACAATCATTCAAAGCACCCGTCGTTACCAGCCACCCATTTAAAACACAATGCTTGTGTAAACTTTTTGACATTTCACTTCAGGTTCTGTATCAACCTTAGCTGAAATATATAATCTATGACTAGAGCTCAACACTGCTATGTTGAGCTCTAGTACAAGTACAAATTTATATTTATGACATAAACTTGTACTTGTACTCTTCCTCATTTCAAACAAAGGAAAACAAGAACAACAAAAGTTTCAGCATGGTCTTCCTTCCAATTGCTTGTATTGTATCCAGAGCCCACGCTTCAGCCAATTGCGAAGAGTGCGTTTGGTGATGCATGGCCCTGATTGGCTAATTAATCTGTCAATCACACCCACTGAAATTTGAAAGGGGACACAGTGGCCAGACGATTATATTTTTTGAATATCGTCCGGATATTCCTGACAATCGAATTCCCCCTTCCATGCTGATCAAAATTCAAATGTAACCACGTATTGTTCTGACAGGGGTGGTGAACACTTCCTGAAAAGACATCAGTCCCCTGTGACCTTGAACACATCTGTTTTATTGTTTCTGCCCCATCTACCAGATTTAAATGCATTGCATACAAGACCCAGACCTAAATCTGTTCACTGCAGAAGAATATGTATCTGCAGTCATCAATAAGACCCGACTGATATATGGATTTTGAGAAACTGATGCCAATACTGACATAAGGGGAGATTGGAGGCACAAATAGCTGTTTTAATTGCTGATGTATTTTGTAACACATTTTTCTTTTGGTATAAGATTATAAAAAGTGAATCGGCCTCTGTTAGTTTAGGTGACATTTTTATTTATGAATTTCAGATTGTTTTTAATTATAAATATACATTAATCTTGTATTACTTTTTTGGTGATAATGCCTAAGTCCCACAGTAACTGTGAACAGAGAGGAAGGGGCTTTTTCTTTTTCAGTAGGCCTGGGTACCAAAAACACAGTTCCTCTTTGCTCCACAATGACATGTTTTAACAGTCCTACAAACAAATCTTACCCCAGGGACACACTGCAAGCGTATTTCGCGCTACGCAAGCCCTACGCGCGTTAAAAATAGCCCAACGATGCACGCGTATCGTTTAGAAAACATGCAAAGTCAATGAGACTGGCCACACACCCGGCGCTTGACGCGCGTAGCGAGCGTGACGTCGTGCGAGCGTTGGGCGCGCGAGAATCGAGAGCGAAAGGATCCAACCTATTTTTTTTGTCGCTTGACGCTGGCGTAGCTGCGTAGAAGCGTAGAATACAGAGAATACAAAGAAATCAGGCTTCTACTGTTGTATGTGTGTACTTGCCATCAGCACAACGCGTCCTGGGACAGACCTGGACTGTGTGACGGAGCCCTGCTTCAATAGAATTGCCTGCTTGAGTTTTCATATTTACTATTGAAAACCTCGCGTTTGCTGTGATCAGCCGGTCCAGAGGGGAAATAGAAGCCTATTCACGAGTTTTTTTCACTATATACGGGATACATGAGCAGAAACACAGACAGACAAACTTGAACAGTTTTCCCATAGAGAAACACAGGGTGAGTGGCTCGCGTTGACGTACCACAGGCGCTCACGGGGCATCTGCTGCGATTGGCGGTGTGGTCACCCATGCGTGGACGCACGGCTGTAGTTTCGCTTGTTCACGCACGTCATTTTTGTCGCTTGCTGTGTGTCTGGGCCCTTATAGATGCATCCAAGTAGTGGCTCTAGTGCAGACCTTTTGTTCACAACACAAGTCACAATAATAAATTCACAGTATATAAAATAAATTAAAACTAGAAATAGTATTTTTTGTTCATATATTATAACCTAGTTCACACAAGATTGAAAAGTGTATCACTCTGAATTGACTTATTGGGGGAAAAAAAAAGACTGTCATGGCAATAATGTCATGAGTCTGAAAGGTCAAAGCGTCTGAGTACCCATGCAGCTGAGAAGTCACTTTTTTTGTTAAATGCAGTCAAGGGAAAAGCACAGACATCTTCCTGGTTCAAAAATGCACAAATCACCTCTGTCAGTCAAAAAATTTGAAAGAAAGCAGAGATTGGCTTGCTGCTGCGCTGTGATTGGTTCTAGAGAATCTAGAGAATACATCTGGCAGGCCCAGAATACATTTATATACCTTTAAAAACAATGGTAGAAAAAAAAAAGTCAAAAAGCAAGTTCAGCTGGTATCGGTAAAAAAATCTGCCCAGCCCTACCTGTCAGGTCCATCAGGCACATCCAGCATCATCAGCTGACATGTCACAACAGTCTATGACACTTGTGAGGACGGTGACAGCTGCTCACTGAAACATGTCAAGATAAAAACAACCTACACTTTGTGAGAGAAGAAACAGGGAGTCTTTACAAAGTTGTGATCGCATTTCATGAGCTAAGTGTTAACTAAATGTGAGCACACTGCCAACAATCAGCGCTCATATACACGCCTCTCAGATGATCCCAGTTCTTCAAAAACAAGACTTATTTTAATTCTGACTCCAAACAAATGTACGTAGTGAGAAAATAATCAAGCTTGTTGTTGACAGCAGCGTGATCTGGTCTATCACGAGTCTTTTATTATCTTTAAAATTACACTTTGAATACTGTATAAGTAAATAAATTTAAAGCTATATTCTATGGAGTTGGGTTTAAAATGAGGTACATGCCCAGTTAGAATATTGAACATTAGCTGGTAGTGCCCATACCATCAGACAACAAATCTGTCTGTATTCATAAAGTTAATACATTTTTGGAAATATTGTCTCACTTTTGGGTGCACGGTAGCCAAGTGGTTAGAGCTCTGGCTTCCCAGTAAGGAGGTCGTGGGTTCGACTCCCGGGTCGGACCATATCAACATCTCACGATCTCTCTAAGTGGAGTTTGCATGTTCTCCCCGTGTCACCGTGGGTTTTCCTCCGGGCACTCCGGTTTCCTACCACCTCCAAAGACATGTATGTTTAGGTTAATTGGGCATCACTGCAAATTTCCCATAGTGAGTGAATGAGAGAGTGAATGTTTGTCTGTCTAACCCTGCGACAAGTTGGCCACTGTCCAGGGTGTTCCCCGCCTAAGGCCCTAAGTCACTGGGATAGGCTCCAGTCACCCGTGACCCCTAACGGGATTAAGCGGTAGAAAATGAATGAATGTCTCACTTTGTATACATGCATTTAAAGTAGGGATGTTTGAAACTTCGAAAATCATTTGAAGTCTGCAGCGATCGAATTGAAAGGCCAGAATCGATCGGTTTTGCTCATGCAGACACTGTAGTTGCATAATACACACAATAATGCAATAACAGTCACACACTCAATGAAGAAGCAAAGTTTGAACTTGTGCCTGACTAAATGTTGCTTTAACAACTGATGGTGAACCTTAAATATGACTGTTTACTGTTCAAATGTTCATAAAAAAAGTTCTGAGCATTGACAACAGTGACTTTGTTTTATTATGTGTTTTAAAGTAAAAAAAAAAGTTAATATAGATAAAGTAACAAAATCAAACAAAATCAAAAATCGTAGCTGCAAAATCGAAAACTGAATTAAATCGTGACTTAAAGGTGTCGTAGCTGATTTTTACACTACAAACACGATTTAGAGTTTAAATCTGACAACCTATTCTCATAAATCCCTCAACATATGGTTAATATCAACATGTATTCATTTTGTTTTTATTTATAGCTTATAAACCTCTTCTTACAAACAAAGTGAAACTGGAGAGGACCACCTCAGCTCAGCCAATCAGAGCGCAGCATTCAGTTTCTGATTTTCAGAATTCTTTATAATTCAGTTCAGACAGTACTTAGAGATCAAATTTTTTTCACAAAGTGCTGTGTATTTACTCTATACTTATAGTGGAAAGCACAAAGCTTACTAATTTACAACTAAAAAAAGTTAGCTACCCCACCTTAAGTGTATTGCCCCATACCTAATTTAAACATAACTCATTGTAATTTTTTTTTTTTTTTTTTTTTTTACTTTTTTACAAAAAATATGTTTATTTTTGTATGTATCAGAATTGCATCTACTGAAAGCTTTCTTATATTATCCTATTTGACTTCAGAACAATAATCCGGGCATGTTTGTTTTTCATTAAAGATATTGACCACTCAAGTTGCCACTGGTTTCAACACAATTAAAATCATCATCAATAATGCAACATTTCTAAATTCCACCCCTTCTACTTGAAATATATCGGTCTAATTTTGACTACAAGTGCAGGAATCAGAATAGACTTGAGGAGCAGTTGAAAGCATATTGGTAGCTGCTGTCATCTAAAGTGTAGCCAGGCCATACACGCAGTCAGGGGATCTAACCCATGCAAAGCTGCCTCTATGACTCACCAGCTGGCAGTGCATCAGTAGGTCTTCTAGGCATTTGCTTTTGTGCTCTCTTCTCCCTCCTCGGGAATCAAACACAATCTGAGTGCTCGCAAAAGAACTTGTCACATTTTATATTGAGCAGCACTTCTTTCAGCTTGTATCTACTTTAACCCGAGTTAAGGGTCTAGAGGACAATTTATAAAGAGTTTAGTGGCATACACTTGTGTTCTGTGTCCCTTGTGTTTTAAAACAACCACTGAGCTGCATCATCATTAACAATTGACATCTTGTTAACAGTACTTAGAAAACAAAACTTAATAATTGGTCCTCTGAGGAAAAGAAGGCCATTGATGTGGTGTAAGTACGTACAGGTTGGTGGTGTTAAAGTAGACTAGATTTAGAGTTCTCATGAAAACGGCGTGTGAACCTTTCCCCACTAAATGGTGCTGCAATATTTGAGGGGATTTGGAATACTTAGATACCAATCCTGTATTGATTTCTACTCAATTTGACTGAGAACCTCTATTGCATTTAAAGATTGTATAGTTCTATAAGGACTAGTTATTTCTAAAACTCTACAACAGGGGTCTCAAACTCAGATGGAAGTTGGGCCAAAGTGATTGAATTCAGGATAGTCGAGGGTCACTTTTTAAAATATTGATCTAACATGTAAAATATGTTCAGAATCATTCCTTTATATTGTTTTCTATTATCTAGGCCCCCAAGTGATAAAAAAAAGTAACTAGGATCAGACTGTTCTTCCCAGAAAAAAAATCTGAATGTCTGTATATTGCTGTAGTTCAGTGAATTTGAAACACAAGGGTTGTAACGCTAAAAACGATACGCCAAAATATAGTTGGTTGAAATTGTTATGTGTAGTTAATTGGCAGGCCAATATCAATACTAATCAGAAATCATCTTGGCGAGCAACATAAAATAATCTCAAGGTCGTATCTGGCCCCTGGGCCACCAGTTTGAGACTCCTGTACAACAACAACATGACGAATGACCAATATGCTAAATCCTGAGGGATGCACATTTTGGAAAAAAAAAAAAAAAGATTGTAATATTTCTGACCAGTATTGCGATGTTTGAAAAACTTTGAAAAACTCTGAGTTAACATTTTAACGGTATTTAGGAGAATTTACAAATGAAATATGATAATTTATTGAAAAATTAGTACAATAATTGCATGAAAGATATTTTAATACAGATGTAATCTACAGGATTACCATTTTTAAGTCACATATTTTGTTGTTGTTTGTTGACTTTAAAAATAACAGCCTTTGCATTTTGCTATCCATTGACATTGTGATTTCAATCTGATTTCAATTAATTGTGTGTTAGAACATCACAAACTGTGCCAAACTGACTCAAAGTTTACACAAATAGAAGAACATAAATTAGAAAATATTTTTATTTTTTATCTAAAAACATGTGCAAAAAGATTCTGTGGCTACTTGGTAGAGAAAAGAGAGGCAGCTAGCTTTTAGACAGGTAGTCCCTGCTCACAACAGGTGCAACTCGATAGGTCATTGGATGGAACCTGTGGGAGGAGAGAACCATGGCAGCAAATATCTAAATCTCATGATACAAATAGGCCAGGCTGGGGTCATCACAACAACAATAAGCATTGGGGTCTTTTTCACCCACAAACCAGCAGATATGTGGATAAAACAAGCTCAGCTATACAGTCAACATATAAGCCATTCTGAAATATTACAATAGAACCTGTGACTTACGCCTATATACCAGGGGCACGTATATATAAGATGCTAGATCCATAGTGTTCAATAAAAAGGATTAACAGTAGCAAGACCCGCGCTACAAGATTTTGCTTGTGTGGGCATGCCTTCAGGTTGTAAATTTGATAATCTGTTGCACTCTCTATAGCTTCAGCTGCTATTGCACCCTCTTCTTTGGGTGTCTGGTGGGCAGACTTCGGAACCGAGAAAGTTGCCTAAGGATCGTCTCCTATAGCTCGAACATTAGGCTTCACAAAGAAGAATTATAAATAAATTCATGAAATACATAATAAGAGTGTTGCCACGTCCACGGGCACTAAGACAGAGAATGTGTTTTTTAGACAGATGCATGATTGTGGATTTGCCTATATTAGGTGGATAAACAGGAGTCTGAAAGCTCAGCAGTATTCACATACTCCTGGCAGTGCGAAATCAGCTCTGCCAAGCCACCAAGCCATCCTGTGGTGCAACTCTATAACGCTTCAAGATCCTGCAGCGCTGTGTGTTTTATCAGCGAGCCGCCGGTCCCTCCTTGCCTTCTTTTCTTCTTTCTACTATCTTTTTAGATGCCATAAAAAAAATCCCGCAGCAGATGTTATTTCGGGCCAGGATAAAGTTAATTTGGATAGAACAATGCATAACGAGGGTTCACTTTTATCCCCTACACACAAATCCCCATGTTGCCTCAATTAAATTTTCAACCACGTTTTCAAATTTGATATTTTTACGTTATGTTATTATGCTGCCTAGGGACTAATAAGTAACAAATGCAAAAAGAAATAATAAAAGCATGTCAACGTAATATTTCTCGGCCCTCACTTTCTTATTTTTCGTGTGTAAAGCCACAAGTGTTGTATCGAAATATTCAAAAATGTTTTAAAATATTCCGTCTTTTTAAGTAGATATCCTTTTTCTCTTCTTCCTTTGAATCAAATTGACTCATAAAGTGCATGACTGTTTAGCTCCTCATTTTGCTAATATGTAGTTAGTTTTTTATGTACTTTTTAATTTTCCTCTAGTGCACCAATTTTAGTGGAGTCTATGTCTTTTACCTCCTGGTTTAGCATGAGCAGATGTGACGCAGTAATGTACAATAAAAGGGTAAATCTCTTCCATTTTATGCAATAGAAATTAAAATATACTGTATGCATATTAAAACCTAATGGAAGTACAGTATGTACCTTATTAAGCACATGCATATTTGAAAAGACAGTTTGAAGAGGAGATGTTGCCCCTCCAAAAAATACAGCATTGCAGTTTCCTAATTGTAACCATTCAAATTATGTTTTTTATTCTCTTTGTTTATACAGGGAGGGCCCTTGAGAGCAAGAGTGCTCTGTTGACACATTAAGACAAAGATGTAATTAGCAAGAAATTAAGCAAACCATGTACAATTTTTAAAAAAGTGCTGCAGCTTAAGAATGACCTATTTAACTTTTTAGGAGCATAATAGAATGATGGAGACTATCTATGCATGCAGCCATTTATTTATGTAAATTATCACCCATAAATTACTACTATTTCTATTGGTGTCATTTAAAAGAGAGCTGACTATCCTTTTCTTCCAGCAGCTTTGTGCCAAGCGTGGCAAGTGACTTCAACAGTTGATCATATTTGTTTTGCACACACACTCTCTAACAACACTACAAATTTGAAATGCAGCCTAATTAGAGGACTCCATGAATCCACAGGGTTTTTCAAGCATATATATTTCTAAAATTACTGTATATTTAACTTTGGCCACATATATTTTGCTTGGGGTTGCAACAAGCTGCATTACTCTGACTAAATGGACAGTGGGGAGTAAAGTGTTTTGTCCTGGGACACAATGGCAGTGCCTCAGTAAAATTTGATCCTGTGACCTTGTAGTTGGAACGCACCACTGTCAGTCCTATAGAACCTTAAAAAATGCCTTGTCATCTGGATTTTCTAAATTCCCAAAATGGAGGTTACAGAGGGCAAAAGTAAAATATCATAAAAGTTAGGTCTGCGACAATTGAATCGATTAAACACATCAAATTATTCTAATAATCAAATATTCACTTACTTGTGCACAAATAATTCCAAAGTCTGTCAAATACTGAGCGAAGAGGTTTCAGGAATCAAACAAAAAGTAATTACTTCACAAATGACACAAGGCAGATGCAAACATGTTTTTTTTAATGGCAACATGTAGTAGTTTACTGCCAAAAGTAATATCAAGGCAATTTAAAATTTTCTGAATGAAGAACATATTTTGAGTTTATAGTAGAAAGATGTTCAAAGTTTGACGGCATATTCGAAGACTGAGACATTTCAACTCTCATGAGGAGGGGGCAGGGCTAAACTCAGTTTAGTGTCAGCCTGTTCTCGTGGATAATAGGGATGGACGAGACCGAATTTTCACGAGACGAGACGAGCCACGAGATTGGGTCCACGAGATCGAGACGAGACAAGATTTTTAAATAATTTGCATTAATGGTTCAATTAGAATTTAAACAGCAAATAAAAAAAAATGATTTGTATTATTATTATTGTTAGTTATCTTATTTAGTATAACTTTGCATTTCATTATGTGCATCACCTTGGATTTTATTAATTAAACAATGAGTTTTGACTGAAATTGATCCGCTCCCAGTGTGTAGCTCAGACTCCGCCCCCTTTCCCTTTCCTTCTCCACAGCACTGCCGCTGATTCTTCCATGCTGCTGAGAGGACCAGACACACACAGATAGGAGACTTCGGTACCTTTTTACAGTTATTGATGACAGAGGCCAAAATTTCTCTTTGTGGATCTATTTTAAACTACGTTTAAGTGTGAAAAACACAGCGTTGTTTCCGCGATGTCCCGCGCGTATTTGACGACTATATATTTTCCCGCTAACTTTTGCTATTTTAGGACTAATGATCTCTGTCAATATTGGTCCTATCTTTACGAAATAAAAACTGAGACAGAGTTTAGACTGTTTTCTGTCAGGAATAAGTCCGCCACAAGTCTGTGTGTGGAGGAGAAATTTACTACAGCTGCTCAAAGATACGAAACTTAATTTCATGACCAAGGAAAAATCTCACGAGACAGATCAGTACGTGTGCGCACAGTATCGTGACAGTTTGATCTCGCGAGATCTCGCGCACGAGATCTCGTCCCATCCTAGTGGATAGCGTTCAATACCACGCTATTGTAAACAGCGTATCATATGAACGCAACTTTCATTTTATGCATGTGTATTTGACACGTTTCTGTCCTAGTTCATTTCAATGGTGAATGTTAAGACATGTCATTATTTATGAAGACTAACACAATCCTAATCCTAACCTTAACCAACTCCAAGCCCAAGAGCTAAATTTACCCATTTTTGTAACTTCAGACTAAGTTAGTCGTAACTTGAAAACTCGTGTTTGTTGTCAACCACTTCGCGTGTCCAGACCACGCCAGAAAAAACGAGCGTGTAATTGCACGCCAAAACAGACAGAGGGCTTCGTCATGACACGCAATTTGTCATGGCGTGCTATTTTACAACTCCATGAGAACGCGTTACTATAAATACAGCCAGTCTTGGGTCACTTCCATTAGATTGAAAGTGACTTTCAGATGAGAGTCGAAACCTCTCAAATGTCGAATATGGTCCAAATGACAACTCTCTACAATGTCTCACTCCTGGATAAATAAGGAATTACACTGACATCTTGAGTTTAGCAAGAAAACCATTTACATCACCTAAACCAAGAAAGATAATACTGAAATCAAGAACTTTTAACTTCAGTAAAATTATTTTGGCCAAATTTTATCAAGTGTTATTGATTAACCTTTTGTAACATAAACAACTAACTGATTAATTCAAATAAATATATCACTGAATAATCGATTACTAAAATTTTTTTAGTTGCAGCCTTAAAAGTTTTTTACTGACATCAGAGCTAAATGTTAACGGTTTTATGCCTAAGAAACGCTTTTGCTTCAAATATTAGTTGTAATGAACAAATTACTATTGCCTAGTCTAAGAAATATTATGGTTAATTTTTCTTTGTTGAAACCTTTTTTGTAAATGAAAACGTGAAAATCTGTGTTTTGCTGTGTGTTAACAGCTCCATTTAAATAAAGAAATAACAGAAAATAGAAATAATAATGAAATGATATGACACTTGTATCTTGGTGTCTTTCAAATACCAAAACTATTGATTTTATTTATATTTTGTAGGGATGGGACCTGGGTACCTTGATTTTTGCATCCTAAAAATGTAAACAAACAGAAATATTTAATTTTAACCTTTTTCCTTCAGGCTACATGATTTCCTCGTGTAGCTAATGCATTCTGAGCTTCAGAATTGTTCATCATGATGAGTTTTAATGTTTTTTCACAGCTTTTAGCAGCGAGGTGAGTCACTATGCTAACAACAGTTAGCCACAATGCTAAAAACAAAAACAGAAAAAGCTGCACACAAACGGGATTTTATTAGACATAGACAGGACTTTGGGGACTAATTTCCACCTGAATAGATACATTAACAAGGCATCAGTGCTAGGTGGAAATTGATTTTAAGTTATCTTGTTGCAAAAAAATCGAGTACAGTCCCTTTAAGACACAAAATAAACCATAATACAGTACATTTCATTTAAAACAAATCCACTGTTGTTAGAACTTAGAATAGTTTTTTGTCATATTTAGTGTCCATATTTAGAGGTTTGTCCACCCATCAGTTGTTAACACAACATAATGTTGCACATTCAGTCAGGTCTTGCACAAGTTCAGGCTTAGTTTCTTCAAACATTGTGACTTTTCTTGTAATATTGTGTGTATTATACAAATACTGAGTGTGTGTAAGTCAGTGGCTGCATGAAAAAACTGATCAATTCTGGCCTTTCGATTCAATTGCTGCAAACTTTGATCGATTTTCCATCCCTAATATTTTGTATAATTTTCTGAGGCAAGTTTTGCTATTAACATCACATTATGTTCTTCTTCTGCTTTGCCTTTTAAAATCAACTTTTAAAGACTACATGGTTTAAATATAGATAAATATAGAGTCTTTCTAGCAAATTACAGGGGAAGACATTTTCACGGCCAGGTTACAAAATTGTACATTGCATTGAAAGCATGCAGCAAATTCCTTCAACCAACCTTGTGAAAAACTCTGCCTTACAATGTATTAAAATGACTGGTTATTGAATTTGTGATAAACATTTTTGCACTTAACTCTCTCTGGTTGAAAAAATAAAATAAATCCCTTTAGCTGTCTAATCTGTGCTGCATTGATCAGACCCCTGCTCGTCAACGCTGCATCTTCTGTGCTCAGCAGGCTAGACACCCATAGTGGCCCAGTTTTCATTTATCTTAAAAAAGTAAATGATACAACGGCATAAGCCCAAAAAGAAAAAAAGGCAGATGTTTCAGATGACTTCTCAACCACACTACTTTTCCCCCCGTGCAGACCGCTGTGTCCGACATGAGTATCCCAATAAGTCAGACACTCGCCGTTCTGCTTGAAAGCCACAGCCGTTATTATGAAGAGTGTGCTTACAATCCATTTAAAAATTCTCGCTATTTGATGTTCACAGATCAATGGTGTTAGACGCTTGCCGAGGTAACAGATGCTGCTATATCCCTGACTCCATATCCTTGTACTTTTGCTATTATACGTCTGGCTGAATCATTTAATACAGCAAAGCACTGAAAAAACTACTATTGGAAAGGTCCAAAGTGAATTTTTCTTTACAATCTTCTGTATAGCTTGTTACATATGAATGAGTTGATGTGCTATAGTGAAGTTGCTTTTATAATTTATGATTTCAGTGACCTGTTATCTGTAGAGAAGCTAACAGCGCTGACTTCAAACATTCACTGCAAAGGCGCAACATCTGGCCTATGAGGAAATGATGCCTTTGTTAATCAGCAGATTGAAATTGATGTGGCAGACAAAAGCCCCTGTACATTAGATGTTTTACTGCGATTGTATTGAAGTACACTAGGATGTGCTCCATACCTGCAGGCACAAGCCAGAACCGTAAACACTTTGATTGGAATAGACTAGGGGTCTTTACAAAAGGTGTTAAACAATGCTCTTTATAGTGTTGATGTGAGGTTCATATTCACAAAGCATTCTGGCTCATTAAAAAGATATTATTAAGTGTGTGTGCAGTGATTTGGCTTTATTTAGGGAAGTAAATGATAAACTAATTATAATTAATTTAACATAAATTGTTTCCATCTACATGGGAAGTGTTCTGCATGTGGAAATTCAAAAAGCTTGGCAGAAAAAATACATCTTGGATGCACAAAGAACTATTAATAATTCCGTTAAACTTGTTTTAACCTTGAGTTGCCAGAGATACCAGACTGCAGAGGGAAAAAGAACATACTTTGAAGTGCTCTATTATCTTGAAAACGTATGAATATTATCTGTTAAATGACATAAAATATGATCTCTTCGGTTGATTGAAATAAAAATTAGCATTTCATCATCCATAAAAGTTGGCCTTAACAGTATTTTGTCCGTGTCTTTATTTTCCCCAAGCAGTAATGCTATGACACAGTTCGCATACCTTTCCCAAATCCCTAAACTTAATAAAATTGTGGAAGTACCGTAATTTCTGGATTATAAGCCGGTACTTTTTTTTGAGCTTTGAACTATGTGGCTTATAAGGCAATGCAGCAAAATAGTATACTTTTTAATAAATACTTTAAAACAGGCATGTCCATACTGTGACCCAGGGGGTAAATCCGGCCTTTGGACCAATTTTTTAGCCCTTATACTTAATGCTAGATTGGCCCAAATAGCAAAAAATATACTTTTTAATATCAGGTTTGAGCATTTCTTTTATTATATTCGAAATAACGCACATTTTGCTGTTACATAATCCTAAAATGAATGCAAAATGCCTTTTTAAATATATGGCGGTTCATTAAAATGAAATCAAATGCTAAATTTTGAATTATTCATGTAATATAAGGCCTTCTGCTTCATGTAAGTTTCAAAATGTGGCCCACTGTGAAAAAAGCTTGGACACCCCTGCTTTAAGACATAAACCTTTGCTAGCTACCAATGCAAAGTGATGGCAGTGTGGCAAAAAAAAATAAAAAATCTGGCATTTTGTCCTTAGACATTTCAGTGTTTCCTTAATCTGTGATACGTGTATTTCTAAGTACACAGGCTGTCAGGGGCACCCCCAGCCTCTGCTGCTTGAGTTTGTTTTTTCATATTTTTTATTAATGATCATTTACGTATATCCGCTGTATCCATTTACTGTTATCTTTGTATTAGCTGTTAAGTTAAATTTTAAATCCTAAGAAGTTGTATTGTAGGCTTGTTAATGTACAGTACAGACCAAAAGTTTGGACACACTTTCTCATTCAAAGAGTCTCCTTTATTTTCATGACTATGGACATTGTATTCACACTGAAGAAATAAACACCATGAATGACCAGGAGGCAGAGTGATGTTGTGATGATGAGCTGGCCTCCACAGTCACCAGACCTGAACCCAATCCAGATGGTTTCGGGTGAGCTAAACTGGAGTACTGTATAATTTAGCTCTGGTACTTGGAGAGCCAAATATTATCTTAAGTACTTTGTGTGAAAAGTTTGAGAACCACTGCTCTACACTATTGCACTGTCTTGATGTATGACTTTCCCAATCTCTGACCCACAAAAGAAACTAGCTGAATGGGGAGTTTATGAGCCTACATTTTCACCATGTCACCTTTGGAAGCACAGAATTGTTGAGTGTCTGTGAAATGCTATCTGGCTTTAGCTCCATGCCAAAATAGAATTAAAGCCATTTAAAAATGTGCCTCTTAACTAATTATTGAAGTTATTTGATTCCTAAAGATGAAATGCAATAAGTACTGCCAATTATGTACAGTACTTTTTGTTCCTTCCTCTATTAGTAAAGACTGCGTTCCTCTAGTTTGTTGATATTAATTTATGCTTCATATTAATTGTCAATAAATCTATTACTGACCAGATAGTGGATGTCTTGTTTTACTCTCTTGATATTTTGTTTGAAGACATTTGGTTTACAGATATATGTAACCAAGATGGGGACTTACAGTGTGTTATTGGTCTTTGGTGCAGTAGGACACCACTGTTATTCAATAAGAGCTATCTTTTCACCATGAAGACATTAATAAATTGAAATGTATTTTGGCATAAATCATCACAAACGCTAGTAAAAGTACTTAATCGGAATTCCTACTTTGAAACTTCCTCACCAAATTGTGCTGTAATCACCATCATGGGAAAAGGTGGACAAATCACCATTGTTGTGGCCCTTGAATTTGTCATTATTATTAATATTCCTCTGTGTAACTGTTATAACAATTGCTCTCAGAGAATCATCCATCTGTTTAATTGCTCTGGCTAAATGTGGCAACAGCTTTATTGATGGGGCCAATTCTCTCTAACAGCTGATATGGCCGCATCAAAGTCTTAGTGAAAGCAAGGACCAATCGCACGCCTTTCGTTTCATTTGTCTTTGTTGTTTTCTTTTCTTTTTCTATATTTTGATAGCACTATTCTCATTTTTTCTTATTACTTATCCACACACCTTTGACAGTAATCTCCCCAGCCTAAGCTCTTTAAGTCGCCATTAAGCCGCCATTCTTTCTTACATAATGATCAAATTCATCCCAGTCAATTTACCTCCAAGGTTTAAGATTTACACAGGATTAGAGGTTAAAAATCAATTTGCTTGCTCTTGGATGTCAAGTAATCCACTTTGCAAGATACGCCCTTGCTACCTCTATCTTTAACACCACATAGTTGCTGACATGGAGTGCAACCTGCTGTTGAGAGTCAAAGAGAAGAATATGCTAATATCCACTATAGTGGTTTAATTAAAATTCATAAGAGAAGTCACACTTCATATCATAGCTGATGGATAATCATTTTAGAATTCTTTGTCCACCGGTTTTAATAGCGGTATAATGACTTCGGCGACATGTTGAACTTCAAACAGCAATCTAAAAGAGCAAAAAAATTGTACAAAGTGAATATGGTATAAGCATATTGATGTGTTAATTGCTGCTATGGTGCTTCACCTCACGCACCGAATGCAGAAAAGTTTCCAAGTGAGCAAATTGGTAGATAGATGAAAATGAAATATTGGAAAGTTACCAAGTAAATGCATAAAGTTAATTGCCACACAGAGCAAGGGATATAATTTGTTCTAATTTTCCGACCACTGTGGCTTGTTTTATTGTCTATGACGGTGTCCATAAGGGTACGACATTTGGAAGGTATAAAAGGCTGCTTTATTGGAAGAGCATAAATCTGTGGCTGTCTGCTGTTTAAGAAGTACCAGGGATATTTTTAGATCTCCCATAAAGTATTCCATATATTCAGCACAAAGCAGCAGAGGTGAGCAATTCTTACTCAGCCTATTTATTGAAGAAGCAAATAATTAGTAAATAAACGACAAGTGTAAAAGGTATTTATTGCAGCTATCCTGTATAAGGAAATAAATTACTTATAATGTTCATGCATCACTGTTACGTTTATTAGACTGCATAATGTTAACTAAAGAAGAAATAATTTACTAAGCAGACCAAGGCCATGTGTAAGGCTGTTCTAACAGTAACGATGACTTCAGCTTAAAGAGAAACTAAATGCAGAATCAACTTTTTTCACTGTCAAACTGTGTATATGGGGTCAAAAATGAATTATATACTGTTTCCAGGCCTTTTTTGGACATTTTTGTGCAAACTTGCTCATTTTGCAGTTATGTGTGCAAACGTGCTCATTTTGCAGTTATGTGTGCAAAAATTGCGGCTGTACTGCCACGATGGCAAACGCTGTCAGTGCATTTTAAGTACACACCGACGTCACATCGAGTTGACGCGACAGAAGAGCCGCCCAGGTGGGATAAATAAACTACAGTACTCCCTCTGACACCGCATTGGTGAAGAGCTTGAAAGTGTCACCAGCTACGTGATCACTTCACCAGTCATTTGGCTCAGCAAGTTGAGTCAGTGGTGCAAGGTGCAACGATGCGCAGGTTCGAAACTCGTGTCAGTGGTGAGTTTTTCATTTTCAATTTAAAAAAATGCCCTAACCCATAATTGTGGGCAGAGTTAGTTCCTGACCGCGTGATTAGCCTCACTTTAATAACTAGAATTTACTCTAATTGGCAAGTTGAATGTAAAAATTAAATAATACAGTTTAGCGTCTCTGCAGTTACAGCGTATCTGCGGAGACACTAAACTGGAGGTTTGAAACCTTTTCCCTCTGAGATCTGGTTTCAGAAATATTAGTTTTCAGTGTCCTGTAACTCCTGCTTGGTGTGGATGATGTGTGGTTTAGGTCAAATATTTGTTCTGAAATGCCTAAGCTTGGACAAATGTAGACAAGGCCTCATATAGAACTTTTAAAGACACTTAGAGATGCTTCACAGTTCATGACGAACAAATGTTCTAATGAAACAAGCGGCATAGGTAAAAGAAGATGCAATTATTTGAAGATCTGTCACTCAGTCTTCTGGGCTCACACTGCGGATCCAGTTCCTTATCTGGAACTGTCTGAGCGCGGTGGCCACTCACACTTGGTGCATGCATCTGTGAGAGCATGAGTTCACGGGGGTTCACACTGGGAGATAACTGACTAATTATTGATAAACAACACAACACTTGCATCAAGCTTTTTCAACTATAGTTATTTTTTTTCTGTTTGTTTTTCGCCACACAATGGGTAAGCGTGTTTTTTTAATGTTGATATGTGTTTTCACAACTTCACCAAAAAAAAAGTTTCTAAGAATCCAGACAACTGGAGACATCCGCATGACTTTTCTTGTCATGTGAGTGCCTCTTGTTGCTTTTCAAGAAACTGAAAGCCTCCGCTGGCCAAACTGGAGCCCAGACTGGATGCAGAGTGAGCCCAGTGTTAATCTTCAATAATCTCAAAGGATAAGGGATAAGGGGTTGCTATTTTGTGAAAACTCAAGCCACAGTTACAAGGATATTCAAGATTATGCTGGAATCAGCCGAAATGATGAGGAAACACAAATAAAGTATAATTTGCATAAGATGTCTTCTTTAATATTTATGTTAGCATTAAGACTCATCTGCATGCAATATAAGCAATAATAATCATAATGCTAGAAAAGTATTCAGCTGTGAGTTCACTGAATCTTAATTGAAGTTGATTTACACCATTTCACTTTCAATTATATTACAGACCCTATGCTTTCTAATCTCAAATGAAATTATCCAGCTCGGCAGTATCCGCATATAGCATATCAAAGGTGTTTTATGTTCAGAACTCCCAACAAAAAGCATAAAAAGGCTCTAAACTTATGTCATCTTTGAAAAGTGAAATCTACCAACCATAGCATAACCTATTGGCACTTTACGAGCCGTGCAGCATTAGTGATATTGAAGTGGAGTAAACAGCCACCTTAGGAAGCGAAAAGTCAATTGGTTCACACAACAATTAAAACAAAGAAAAGTTCACAGCAGGAAAGTGGAAGAAGGTATGAATGTCTGAGTCGTACTAATCCTAAAATCCAAAAAGAAGAATGACTAGCATAAACTTTTAAAAGCTTTAAAAATGCATTGACACTAATGCATTGAATATATTAAAGTAGAGCAAAGAAGGAATAGCTTTGCTTCTGGGAGAAATTGACCTTCAAAAAGAAAATGCTAAAAAGTTAATGTACAGAGCAGCTCAATAATAGGGGAATATACTTAAGGTTGATAGCTTTATTAGAAAAGGACATTAGAATGATGTTATACTCCATCATCTCACATGACTTCAGTGTAAAACCATCACAACCATCACTAACACATCAATACAAGCAAAGGTATTACCAAACAATTGATTTATTTACATCCTTACTCAAATTCTCAATAGAGATGATACTGTACATTCAACTCAGTACATTCTATGACAGTGTTTCTCAAAGTGTGGAACTCAGGCTGCCTTTGATGACACTTAAAGCCATCTACAGTTTGAATCTTTTCATGTTTTGGTCCTTTTTTTGGCTAAGCATCCTTTGCCTAAACCTACCAACCTTTTTTTTTTTTTTTTGAGTTTTTTTTTTTTTTTTTTGAGTTTTTAACCTGGTTAAAACTTTTTTCTTCAGTTTACTCAAAGTTTTATTAAGAATGATTCCTGCATGTTTGAGTAATCTTGTATTGTATTACAACTGATGACTGAGTGCTCTGAAAAGCCCTGTCCCCACCTACCACCTATCCCCGCCCAATTGACTTTATTTAATTGCGATTAAAATGGACAAAATTATCAGATTCATAGTAAATCATGGTTGTTCAAATAAGTCACAAAGACACTTTACAACAACAAAAATTAAGATAAAAAAATGTGTTACTTTTGTAACCTGTTACTTTGTAACTTTTTAGGATTTTGTGCATTATTATTTTTATTACAAAAAAATAACTACATCTTAATTAACCTTAGTAAATTCTTAATAAACATTGAATTAAGACTTAATTCATCAGGAACAGTTTATTATTTATACATGAAAACATTTTCTAAGGCTTAGTATTTAATTACTTCTATATAGGAGTAATTAACTATAGCTCCTTAATGAAATGAACATACATTAATAAACTTTCATTCATTAATTCACCACATGAATAATTAAGGCTTTATTCATGCTTTACTAAGTCTAATTAAGGTGTAGTTATTATAAATTGAAATCTAAAATAGTTTAGATATGGTTAAAAATAAATTAAGACACCTAAACTATTTACTTGAGGAACAAATAATGCTATTTGTGCATTGTTTATAGTTTACAAAAGTTTTAGATATTTTTCTCAGCAGCAGTCGTATTGAATTTGGATGGAGTCTTGCATTGAGTTTATCCATAGTCGCTGAAGTACATCAGGACTTAATCAAAGCTGGTAGTACATGTATTGACATAGTGATTGCCTATAATTGTAAAAGTAGCTGCTGTTTCAGTGTCGCCTGGAGTGCTAGCCTGACAACCCAGTTAAAAGAGCAGAACGTCATCACAAATGCACTGTCCGTGTCCACCATTTTGGAACAAAGATTTAGTACATTTTTGCTGTCTCATCTGTCCATATTGTCTTTAGGAGCCAAGACATTTAAAACTGCTTAATGGGCATCATTGATTTTGATGCTAGTGCCCAGTGACAGCCATGACCAGGGCATTTCTTTTAGTCTCTCCATTTCAGTGTTCAGACGATAATATCTAAGGAACAACCTTGAGGGGATTTCTGCCGATATGGCACAAACAAACAAACAAACAAAGCCACTCAGATACTTTTTTTGTTGTCCGTCAAAAACTTAAGTGAGACATATGTTTTTATGATGAAAACATTTTGTAATGACACTAAAACATCAAAATCCTATTTTATGTAAACTTGACATTTTATTATTTGTGTTGGAACGCAAATTAAAGCTTGGTGACTATACTTACTGAGAAAGCTTGCAGACTTAATTACAAAGCATGATCTATGTTGCCTCACACTAAACAGTCTAATGTGCCATCTGTCAATACTGAAAGCAATCAATCCACATTTTTCTTTCTCCAACTACAGATAACAAATAACAACCCCATTATTTTTCGGTTTCTCCAAACACTTGGCACAGAATGATGACAACTAACTGAATGCATTTTTTTTAATTAATCCAGTCAAAATTATTTTATTAATCGTCAAACGTTTCCAACTTTTTCCTGAATTTACGATTTAAAAACATCCTTTTACAAACAGCAAAAGAAGCTACAGTGGACCACCCAAGCAAAGCCAATCAGAATGCTGCTTTCGGCTATCAATGAAAACTAAATAGTATTACTTATTACTCGGCTGAGACAGTACACAATGGTCTGATTTTGCCACAAAGAGCTGCAAATAGCGCACAGAACGTCAGTTGGCTTGTTTATAGCTAACTTCTGCACATTTTTTGATCAGTCTAAAATCAATAAATAAACCGAGGATCAGACTGTGACCACTGAGTTGTTGGGAATATCTCTGAAAACATGTTAAAACTTTACAAATCAGCAGAATCCCTCACCAAAGGACCAAAGTGTATTTATAAGAAACGTGTAATTTATAAGGAAATACTCATCACAGATGTTAGCTGTTTTGATTGAAACAAGCCAACTGATCTTCTGTGCAAGAGCCATTACAATACACTTTTTGTTGGAAATGACTAAGTTTACTAACTTACAACAAAAAGTAAGGTATGCCAGCTTTAAAGAATTGATCAAATGCAGAAAATAATTTATAATCTCATGACATTCTACTGGACAATGTTATTTCAGTCAGGTGGAGGACTGCTAAAACGAAGATTGTTTAAATGCAGTCTTTCATTGTTACAAAAGGTTAATGGTCTAATTGCCTGCAAAAATGTCCATGTATTAGATATTTCATGGTAAATTTAATTACAGTGTTATTACTATCATTTTGCCCTCCATCTGACCTTATTACATCATTACATTTTAGAATAAGAACAGAACCTGTTGTGGCAGAGGTGCAAATGTGTTCATTGTTTTGAGCCTCAGTTACGGTAAATGTATGAAAATTATGACAGCAGTGTTCACACATAAATTCTATGTATAAAAGATCATGTATTTAGTTACTGTACTAGTCGCATGACACAAGCTGTGTTTTGCATCTCATGTGTAAATTATTCACCATAGCACAACAAGTAAACCAGATGTTCTGCATAGGATAGCTCTTAACTTATTAAAATGATTAAATACTTTAGCAGACAGGAACCTATAGATGTAACAGAATAGCGTGGCAGCGTGATAGAGCTTTATTCTCAAGTTTCCTTTAAATTGGTCACATTTATAAAGTCGTTTTCTACCTTTAATGGATGTTCAAAGCATTTCACATTCTACTGCCGTAATGATAATAGTTCTTCTTTAATAGTCCTGTGATTATGTTTGAATTCACAACAACAAAATTGCTGTTTATTACAATTAACTCAGCTTTGTTTTAAAGGCACGCTAAACACAACAAAGGCGGCCATCGTGCTGCACACATATTCAACATAGTAGCAGTATAGTAGTAAACATTATTTATTTTTAGTTAACTTTTTCTTCCATTCATTATCTTCACATAATTACAAGCATTTCTAGCTAAACCACCAGAAAAAAGAGCATGATAAAGATACTCTTATAAAACATGATCTCTCACTAAAAGAAACAACAACAAAAGAACTGACCAGCTATCTCATTCTGCATAAATTATGTATTCAAGATTAGTTAAATATCCATCTATACAGTGCAATTCACATAGCTTATTTTTTTTTAGAAACACATTGTGTGTCATCTTTTAATATTTTCTAAACCATTTTATATTGTTAGTACTGTGCCAGCAAACTTCTCTTTTTTTAATAAAGAGCATGCAAAGAATATACTAAATCCCTTTCTTCTATTTCTTTAATATCTGTAGTACTTTGAATTTATTTGATGTGTTCTGGATCCAAATAGATTTTTTTTTTTCAACATGACCAATTCATGGATCAGATGAACATTTCAAATGTTTCTTCACTTTGTATCATTCTTTTTTTTTTTTTTTTTTTTTATTTTTGCAATGAACTTTAACTCTGGCCCCCTTGCTGGCTCTTTAATTTCTGTTATTTTTAGAACATGAGTAAAACAAAAAAAACATCAGGAGAAAAATGTCAATAGGACATCTCAATTAAAAAAAAAAAAAAAAAAAAAAAAAAAAAAAAAAAAACAAAAAAAAAAAAAAAAAAAAAAGCATTGCATCGAAAGTGTCATTGAATGTTACAAAACAAAAGACATATGTTTACCTGTAAAAAACATTTGATTATTTGTAACTATTCATTAGATGCTGGTTTACTGTCCATATATGAAGCTTTGTACACTTGATCTGCTTAGAGAGAATCACTATTCTTCAGGTTTACCATCTCTGGTAGAATGAGTATGCCACATGCAGAGTGGTGTTTGTGGTACAGGAACAAGCTGTTGGTTAAAGCTAGATCTGTAATGTGCATTATCATTAATAGTGTCCATTTCTTAGTACAGCCACTCATGCGATGGTAACTATTCTATCCTCAGTGGTGTTTTGTGCTGAGGTGCTTCTTCCATCCTTTTTATTTATTTTTTTTGTTGGTTGGCAGTACTCAAGTGGACTCTGATCCTCTCTGTCTTGCACAGTTTTATTCTTATGCTCAAACTGGGCCTGATTTGGCATTAACTGATAAGCTTTCTATTGCCCCTTTTTGGACAGATTTTTATGACTTGGACCTGGTGTTGTTTCATCAGGGCCATTGTTTGAGTGGTTATTCACATCCTGCTTTGTCCGAGAGTGACGTCTGACTGAGTGTCATCTGGTAATACTGCAATCTAAACAATATCCTTCATAATAATCACGTTTATGTTTATGTCCAGGTCAGATTCCACTGTAGAATGGAGTTCTCACTTCCACTCCTGTACTTTTCACTGCTGCATTGGTCCTGTCTTGGAAGTTGATATTCAGGACTCACAGCATCACTGTTGTCTGATAAATGTTTCACCTCAGAATTGTTTCCATCAAAGGACCAACTCTATTGCTTGTGACAAGGATAAGCTCTCTGGATAAAAAAAAAAAAAAACTATTGAGGAAAAAAACACACCTAAAATCTATCCATATTTGTTTAGAACACATCCTTTATTGGTTCGTACTGCAATAAGTAATTGTTTTCTACCATAACCATGCCAAAATACAATTTAATTTCTACATATTTGTGTTAGCATTTTTCCTTTTCACCAAAACTAACTCCCACTGTCCACATTTGTGGACTGCATGTTTAAGAGCATGCTAGATTGTTGGTGTTGCTAAGTTTTCTAAAATTCAACTTCCATAGTAGACACTGAACACTTATATACACATCTGAACAAGAATTAGCCATAAAAGTTAATTTATTTTTTTACCGTGGCAAGATTTGTACCTGTAGTTCACAACTGAACATTCAGCTGTGTTGGCAGCCATCTTGAATCTAAATTATAATGTGTTATGCACTCCTGTCACCACTAAGTGGCAGTATAATAACCTCTGATGTGGACACCAGGACCTTATAGAGAAAAATAGTGTATTGTGGTATAGACACCCCAAAATGTGTTTGCCACATATGTGGACGCCAGGTCTCAGGAGGTTAAAGAGGAGTATAATTTGTATATTTCCCTCTCATCTAACATACTTTATCTTGTCTAGTATACCAATACATTTACTTATTTTCTTACATTTTCATAACTGGACTACCTATCTTGATTTGTGTGTTCTGTAATGAATATTTAACATTATCATTTACATTCTTATTTGTAGTCTCCATGCTGTTTTACTCTAGAACATAATACATGGATCAATCTATACAATCAAGCCTGCAGTAGTCAAGCCAAACTGGTCTAGACAGTCGGAGAAGACATGGCACTATTTTTATTCTGGCCTTCCCCGGGGATGTGAATGTCTTGAGACTCAACATGTCCAGGCCTTCTCAACATTCTTCTGCACAAGCGCTTGTCAATTTAACGAAAACTTACATTTTACCCACAATGAGTTCTTGTATTTCAGGCGGAAAGTTGTAAACTGTAACTTTTCTTTAGACTAGCTAGAGGCTTAACACTCGGAGGCATCATCAAGTTATTTTAGCTTTCATAAATCAATACAATGAGCCTTATGCTTTCAATACAAAAATGTAAAAAGTATATGTTTTGTTTATAGCTTAGATATTTAAACGTGGAGTTCTGTTATTGTGTGCATCTTATCTATTCCACGCACTGCATCAGCTGTCTGTCTGCTTTACTGATTTGTCACTCAGTGGGAATGTCTCGGAATATGTTGTTTTTAAGAACGCTTTTCAACATCAATCACTTCTATTGCGTTTAGCTGCGATGACCTCCACTGTGGTAATTTGTCGACAGCTGGTATGCGCTAATTTGTCTTTCAAATTCACATTTTGATTGCCAGTGTATTCAATGATGTTTAATTTAACAACGAAGTGCTCTTAGGTGACCCTACCCCCTCCAACTTTTGTATATTGCAAGTTTTGCGATGCAGAGGCAATTACGCCCAAGAATAGCTTTTATGTCGCCAGAAACGCGCCTCAATTTGATCAAAAGCTTTGAATGGAATGGTTAGGACTTCTCTAAAAGCTATCTGAAAAGTTTCAAGTCCTTGTTTACATGATTGAGTTCTGACTCGTTACTAGCTATGCTACCCCCAACGCTCGTAAGGCGCTGTAATGAGAAGATGGTCTGCTTTGGTGAGGCCTCCCAGGAGACTTATATGATCTGCAAGTTTTATGATTGCAGAGTGCAGACCGGGTATTGCTCCGACAATTAATTTGTGTTAAGGGTGAAGGGAATGATGGAAGCAGCAGTATGTCATGCTCATGCTGGCCACAATCATTTTTTGTTTCAAAGTCAGTTTTTCTCATTGTTGTAAACAGTTGTTGGCTCAGTAAATACTACTCTATTTCAGTACATGACGGAATGTTTCTTTAGCTACGTAAAATTAAATCAGATAGAAACTAATCTTACTGAATTTTACTTTGAAACAAATGTCCTTTTGTAAAGTTCCATGACATACATTAGTAAATGTGCATGTTATTTCTTAAAGGTGTACTATGTAAAATAAACGAATAAATAATACTGATAATACTTTTTTTCTATACCAGGAGGAGCCTCTGTTTTAATTTCTTTTGAAGGATGTACCAAGGTCTTAAGAAATACTCTTTAGTTCATACACTGTACTATGATACAAGTGTCAAGAGGAAATCCTTTATTTGTTGTTGTACACTCATTTGTGCTCCATTATACAGTATACAGATAAGGAATGAGGTGCAGTCAGGCATGGCAGATGTGAGTGTGATGTGCAGATGAAGTCTAGAGATGCAGGTGTGTGTAAGCAGGAGAGGTGAGCTATCATGTATATCATGCACATATATTGTAAAACCAGTTTAGACAGGTTTTTATTAGCTGAGTCTAATAGTAAAGTAGTTTATTTTGCATCAAGAGTTGAAAGCAACACTCTAATGCAAATAGATAGGAACAAAAATATATAGACACATAGTTAATATCCATTTAACTCCATCCACAATCTATATTGGTCGTGCTTGACTGATCCACTTCATTATCACTTTGTCATCTATAGTTGTTCTAAAGCCATATGTACTGCTGAAAATGAAGGCTTGTGGGTGCTAACAATATAACAAAGTGTGTGAGAGGTAGAGACACCTACTTCCAGACAGTTTTATGATGTTAAAATCACCAACTTAAAGATGTCTACCGGTGGGCCTTTTTGACCCTATTGCATTTTAATAAATATATACATATGTATTGGTACAGCTTAGACAATTTTTTTTTTACTTATTTGCATGCAGATATTATAATTAGTCCTTATAATTATTGTTTTAGTTATAATGGCTTCAGCTCTAAAAGAGAAGCTGTATTGTATATTAGACCTTTCTTACACTCCTGCTTAAGTGTAAATTTTACGTTTGTTTTGACTTACAGAATCAATCCGATAAGAAAGTTCAACCTTTTACTTCAAAGTGTTAAAAAATGGCTTCATCTTGAATTATCTGTTCTTTTAGTTAAAAATTGTAGGAAAATTAGGCCCTGTCAATAAAGGGTGATGTTTTTTTTAAATATATGCCTGCTTACAAACTCACACCCAAAAAAGAAATTACACTTGCACAATGAAATACTGACAAATTAAATATTAACACACAATATAAATGCTCATGAATGACTGTGTAAGTTTACTCAAATGAAAACCTAGCACATATCCATCAACACTGACAGACTAATAATATCCGGAATAATTTAACCGACAAACAGCTTTTTGCAACCTAAATGAAAGACTTTCGCTCATATGGATTTTTACATACACATTATTTATGAAGACAGCTTTACGGTGTGTGCTATGAATGATGGATAAGCGTGCTTGTTTATTCATTGAGCGTTGCCTATGTATGAAAATAATAGTGTTATACATATGTACCCATCTTTAGCTCATAAAAATATGTACAAGGCTTATAGCAGAGCAAACATGCTGGCAGTGCTGTTTTGACAAGTTTTTCTTAGTACTTTAATATCTCAGTGTCTGTCTGGGAGTTGAAAAGACATCAACATGGATGCCTGTGCTGTTTGTTTCTGCAAGTGACATTTTAGAGCTGCAAAATTTTACACAATAATATATCCATACTAATCTTTTGATCTGTTTCGTAGGTGATCCTCATGTTGACAAATATTACGACTTCAACACCGGCAGAGTGACAGAAAGCTCTTTATGGAGGTAAGAGAGTGCAGATGTCGTTTCTGTATTGGTATAGTAAAAAGAGCAGCCGGGCACAACAAAGGGATTCTGTAATGTAATGATAATGCTGAGTGGCTGTGCATTTCCCAAATGCCATTAACAAAGTGAACGCTAAAGAAGGGCTCAAGCTTTCAGAATATGAATGTTTCAATACATGGTATAAATATATTCATATCAAGGACCAGCTCATTCTCTACAACAAGGATGCTTGTTGAGTGATCCTTACCAGACCATAATATCTCTTGTACTTCTACTCAGCATATCAAATGCACTGGAAATCTAGATAATTATATTACACATATTATATATTCATCTTAAATACAGGGACATATTCATTAATTGTTTTGTATACATGATTTGTGTTGTATTATGTTGGTTTCCAGGTCAACTCTATGATTAGTTCTATTCACCTTATTCTGCCCCGCCCAATTTTCTTGGCATCACATTTCTTGTTTAGCTCTGTTAAGGTAACCAACATATTAATGCCGTCTGTCTTGCGGGGCGATCTCAAATAAGTGTTACTACAAAAAAACATTTTATAATTTGTGCTAACTGCAGCTAAACTGGAAGTCCGCTGCCAAGAAAAGTGCTATATAAGTGCTATGTGCTATATAAATAAACCATTATTTCATTCATTCAAAAGTTGGTGGGCCAGAAAAAGGTGAATATCTTCCTGCTTCCTTGCCTGTGCTTTAAAAATCTTGAATGTTGTGCAAATAATAAAGATGGACAGTGGGTGTATTATCAGTTATGGCACTATAGGTCAAATGAATGGAGTAGTTAATTGAATCATTGCTCTTTTTTTCTAGAAAGAGCTCAAGTAACTACATCTTTAGAAAACAAGCAGAGAATAAATGCAATTTTTACAGTAATTACTTGTAATTTACTTACTTACTAATGTTTATTGGATACAAAGATGCTTTTCTTTGTATCCAAAGAAGCAACTGTATTCCTCCCTGTTGTATTTTTGCCATCTGTTTTACAGCTGCTTGTTTAAAAAAATTCTTTTAACATTCATGGCCAGTTCATTTTAATTTGAGATAACCTACTGATGGTAGGGCTGTGCAATTAATCAATTTTCAATTTCATTTATGATTATTGCCATAATCAACAAGAAAAATGTAATAATAAAGTAATTGTGAATATTAACATAAACTCTTAAATTCACTCTTACCATGTTTGTCATTGTTGGAGTGGAAAAGTTGCTCAAAATTGGTATTGAGTTACAATCAATACTTTTACAGCAGAACATTTCTATGAGATATGCCACTTACTTTCCTGTTAACAGTTCATTCTCTTTTATCTCAGCTGCAATAATGCTCCAAAAATCATTTGAACATTTGTGATTTCAATTATGTTCCAACTCCAAGTAATTGTGATTATTTTTTAATCTATAATCAAGCAGCTCTAACTGATGACATTAGAGCAACTTTCCTAAAATCTTCTTACTTTTAACTTTCTTTTTTCTTGTAATAAGAGAATTATAATAAGCTGAGTGCTCATTTACCTGACAGTTTCGACGCAGGACACTCCGCCTTCACGATCTCAATGGTCTCTCATTGCAAAATAACCTATATTGGAGAAACTGGCAGAACATTCGATATTAGAAAGAAAAGAACACCAAAATGAGTGCGAAAAAGAAACACTAGGACGCTTAACAAGAGCAGAAAAAGAAAAAACAACACAGGAGAACCTAAAATCCGCAATATCCGACCAATGCAAAAGAGAAAACCACATCATAAACTTGAACAACTCAAAAATAATTGGGACAGAAGAACACAAATACAAAAGATGGACAGGAGAGGCTATTGAGATCAGGAAGCGGTTGCGAACAGACCATCAACAGAGACGAAGGAGCTTATTCTTTGACTCACACATGGGACACACTTCCCCAGAGACTTTCACCAGGCGGGGGCAGACATGGTCAGTCTGACAGATCTGACAAACTGGCCACGTCTGGTAATATTCCATTAGAAACACGTCACAACACCAGACGTCACCTCTGACCAAGGCGGAAGTCCTCAGTTTATTACAACTATCTTATTAAAAGAAAAAAACTTTCTTAAAAATAATCCCACAATACAAATCTAGTGTATTTGTCAGTAACTGTAGCATCAAATGGCGCTGACGAATAATGAAGTGCAGAACTTTAAGCCACGCAAAAATATGAGTCAAATTATACTCAGTTTTATTGTTTTTTCCTAACTCAATCTCATAAAGTCTTTTTAGCTGAAAATCACCTCTGTTTAAATTAGCTTATTTGCATTACCTCAGAGCATGACTAAAAATAATAGCGACTATAATAACATCCTATCTTCTCACCGAGCATCCCACATGTGATATTCTTGTTGATTCTGATAATTAAAAAAATGTCCATTCATCTAGTAAATTGCCTCATGACTTTTGCTGTTGCAATTTTCTGCTTGCTTGAAATGCTTAATGATACTATCAGAATCTTAACTAGTAGGTGCCGCTTTCCTTTGGTGTTGTTTACAAACTGTTTAATGTCATGTAATTGAATTTTAGGTCAACTGATTACGGCGCCACATATGAGAAGCTAAATGAAAGAGTTGGACTGAAGACCATTCTGAGCTATCTGTATGTGAGCCCCAACAACAAGAGAAAGGTAGGTGTCATATTGCAGTGAGGATTATCATAATTATTTTTCCCCGAAAGCCGTTACTCTTGAACTGTTTTGGTTGCTGTGACAGAGCTCCGCAAATAACTGTATTACAATTGTTTGTTTCCACACAGTGCTCTGTTTATTCTTCAGCAAGTGCATGGCCTAAGATAGAGATGATCAGATACTTTCAATTTGAAAATATTTATAGGTTTATATAGAATCTTCCTTGACTGTGTTTAGAATAGCTGTGAATACAGTTTGTTAGTACCAATTTAAATGAGGCAGCAAAATAAAAATGTTTTTGCAGCAAATGTATTTTGTCCCGTAGGGCTGTACAATTAATCTCAATCAAATCGAAACAGCAGTATTAACGGAACCAATTATCAAATGGCAAAGGCAAAAAAACAAAATCTCCTGACTTATTCTGACTAAACTATTTTTGTAAATTCTTGGGACTCATTTACTATAGTCAGAATTATACAACAAAAAATTGTACTGAGATGCTGAAAATAAAACAGGATAAAATACAAATTTGAAAGAAAGAGTCACTTTGCTGACACAATATCAGCAGAGGTTGTAGCGTAAACAAAGAAATTGTATTGACTAAGAGTAAAAATAATATTACCTAAAGCTAGGCTTATATTCAGTATTTTCTCATTTCTCCTGGACATGTTTAAAATGTGAACAGAAGATTTTTTTTACATAAATGCAAATGTGTCGCAAATCGAAACTTAATATTTTTCCCATATAAAGCCCTGTTTTTTACAAACCTTCTTTCTTCTTTCTTTCTTTCTTCTTTTTTCTTTCTTTCTTTCTTTCTTTCTCTTCTTTCTCCTTCTCTCTTTCTCCTTCTCTCTCTCCTTTCTCTCTCTCTCTCTTCTCTCTCTCTCTCTTTCTCTCTCTCTCTCTCTCTCTCTCTCTCTCTCCTTCTCTCTCTAATCCAGCAACTCACACTAAATACTTTGACTACGCTCTGCAGTTTGTTTGCAGTATCTTGCTAAAAGAGGCTTGAACTGGCTACTCCGCCGCCACTGAACCAATCCATTGTATAAGCCACTAATCTCCTTGGCAACAGTAATCAATGTGAGATTAAGAGCCCCTTATATGTCAACAAATGCCATCAAGTGTGTTTTACACAATCTAATAACTGAAACAATTACATTTTACAAAAGTGACGTTCTCTTACCAGGCTTATATAACTGTATAGCTGACACTTGTCTCCACGCAGTCTCAACAGGGGCCTACTCTGCTATGTCAATCCCTGTATTGCACAAGCACACTTAAGCCCTGGAAATGAATGCTGTCAAGGTGGGCCACTGATTCCCCTGCTTTTCTCGTCTCATCTCAGATCATGCTACTGACCGACCCGGAGGTGGAGAACAGCCTGCTCATTAGTCTCGACGAGGGGGCGTCCTATCAGAGACACAGCTTAGCCTTTGATATCCTCAGCTTGCTTTTCCACCCGGAGCAGGAAGACTGGATTCTGGCGTACAGTCACGACCAGAAGGTAAAAGACACAGTGGTAACATGCTACGTCATGCTTGTTTTGTCTGGGCGATTACGGAGCTGACCGTGGTGCTGATGCTCTTCAAAGCCTTGCTCCAGTTGAGTCAGACGAGCTATGTGTCCTTAAAAAACCTTAGTAATTGTTTTGTTGTTGTAACAGCTGCTTTAGGCAGTGTACAACTGTCAACCCTGCTTTTATTATTCTGCGGTTTGAAGTTGCAGACTACAATACAACCATTTATGTAAAGCATTTGTTGCAATTGCTCTACAGCTCACCTGGAATAGCAACTCAAGCCTCAAATACAAAACTTTAGATGATTACATGCATTTAGCAATCAAAATAACTTACATTAATGAGGTATAATGAGGTATAATTGTGGTATAATAATGTGGTTAAGATCTCATAATAGTCAACCTGGCATATTATGTTCCTTTTAAAACTTCATAAACCAAAAACTACAAGGTCATTTAATATGCAAAACTTACTGCTGTGACCATAGCCATACTAAAATGTAGTGTCATCAAAAAAAAAAAAAGTGTTTTCTTTTATTCTTTTTTAAATGTTTGATTAATCTTTCGATTTCGAGCTGCAAAGTTCAAAATGCTTTGCTCAACCTCATGATGTCATTATGTGGTTGTTTTAACATCAAGAGCCATTTTAAGCTTCATTGACCTGATTTATGCTACAATATACTAATTTAAAATTAAATTGTTGTCTTTTTTTGTTTGGAATAGTCAGACTTTGTTTTTTTCAGTTCAGATTACAAAAAGTCTCTAAAGTTTTCTGTTGCTATGACAAATAGAGCAGTTTAAACAAGAATAAAACGTTAACTGTTGCTACAAAATTAAGCCATTTCTGAGCTGAACTGATTGAAATGATTCTATTGAATGTGTGTTGAGTTTAATAACAGAGTGGAGCAATTTATTTATTATAATTTAATGACATCACAAGATGGATGTTTTCAGATTGACAAAATAATCCAGTTTAGGTACTAAGCAGGATTTGTGTTAAACATGTGTAAGTCAAACAAAAGCTTCAACTAAGTTTTTGATAGGGAAGCTACATTATAACACATACAGTAAGTTATTTGAGTATATAAATGTGCAAAATGATAAAAATACTCTTCTTTTTTTTAAAATATTGACCCAAGCTTCTTGACTTCTATCTGTACTTTATGATCCACTGCATTACAAGCTACATTTCCTGCAACTTTGTGTCCGCCTCCCACTTTGTTAACGCTTCACAAACTCCCCTTTCCAAAAATGGTAATAACCTCTTTTGTGATCAGCTCGGTTTGCCGGCTCTTTCACCTTCCCTCACCCATTCCAAATTTACATTACAAGTCACATTGAATGACATTAAAACCGCCTCGTGTTTATACTCTGAAATGCAGTAAGCAGTTGCGGACAGAGTTTTTGGATTCCCACCTTCGAAATAAGACAAGACACATGCTATTTAAGGTAAGACTGAAATTGCAGGACAGGTTTATACACCGTGACTGACTGTACATGCTGGAATAGACATACCCCGGACAACATTTCGCATTGGAGAAAGTTGCCAATCCCCACATATTCCTCTCACCACCTCCATTACTCTCCCCGGTAACCCCGCTGTCTGCTTTACTCAACACCCAAGACATCAAACCTGGCCTCCCTCACCGCGCTATTGGAAAACTTGAATTTTTTTTGTGGAGAGAAAAGCAGTCAAGGTCTCAGTAGTGAGATAAATGTTCCTTGGGAAGAAGATGAAAGCCAGTGCCAGATAGCCTTGGACGGGTCAAAATAAAGACGCTTGAGTGGAGAAGTTTGCCTCTGGGTCTTTTTCTTGCAAAGCTTTAATCCGAATATGCTCTTGCCTTTTTATTCCTTTTATTATGGCTTGATTGAAATTAATTACAGCTGGCTTTCATTTTCCCGCGTATTGATTGTCCGTCATGGTTGTTGTTTTTTTTCTCCCCACAAAGTCACAAGCTCTTAAGAGGAGTCTAAACGATGTGACTAATCCTTGTAAAGCTACAATGCTTAAGAAGATCATTATGCTGAGATGACAGGCTTTCTGAATGTTTGGACATGGATTGCAAGGGACATTAAAAAGCTTAAGAGAAACAAAGGCAATCTGTGGCAGTGAAAAGAGCACTATGTGACTTCTCTGGAGAGTTTACCACCTGCTTGTCTTGGAAACGCTATTTCTTTGTCTGGAAGATTCCACTGCATGGCAATAAACTGATTTATCTTGCAAGGGCTCAGTTATAGAGGTATTTGTGGCTAACATAGAGACCATTGTTGTAAAAAGTTAATTGATCAAGTTGATCGATCACAACTAATCAGTTGTTGAAATAATCGTCCTCTAAATTAGTAATCGAATAATCGTTTTAGGTTCAGACAAAGCAGAAATTACTCCAAAATGACACCTTACAAGTGTAAAAAAAAGTCTTAAATAAAAAAAAAATATGATTTTTTTTTTTTTTTATTATGTTCTCAGGCAGCATTCCTTTATTCCTGCATTTCGGTAAAACTTGCAGGTTTATGCTGTCTAATGCTTTCTAAATAGCGAATCAATTCATAAATTTTTTAAAATTGATTTATTTGAGCAACAATCAGTTCATAGAACTGTATAAAACAATAAAAGAACAGTTTACAAAAGGAAATTTAGCAACAGAAAGTGATGCTCAAAAGGAGTAGGTGGAAGTTCAAAGAACTGATGTGGTCCTAACCCTCTTGCACACAAACATAAATACATAATTATTTAGCTTGGAGTGCTTACGGGCATACACTCATGCTTCATTATAGAATGCGTGTATGCTACATTCATACATACACACAAACAAACAGTGTCGTTTATAGTAGTGCAAAATGAACTATGGCTTTTAGAAAGCTATTATTTTTTGTGTATGATCGTACAAAAAACAAGAGCACCAAAATTTTTGTTTATAGTCGTACAAAATGAACTACTGCTTTAAGAGAGCCATTATTTTTCGAAATAGTTGACAGATTAATCGAAATAAAAATAATTGTTACCTACAGCCCTAATAGATATGTACATTTTTAGTGTGAACAGTTACATCTTTCTACAGACCTGGCATTGTAATGTCTTTTGGTCTCTATAGAGGTGTGTAATCAAAGTCGAGAAAATAGGTTTTGTTACAGACATGTAAAAGGAAAACACCTGGCTCACACTGCTTCCATCCCATTCTCTGGTCCGGCGTCCAGAGGCTTTTTGAAAAAAGACATTACAAACAAGAAACCAAGGAACAGTGGTTTTCAAAATTTGTTAATACAAATACATAAAAATTATAGACATATACACGATGGAAAAAAAATTAACTGACTTGAAATAATCTCAAAACTCAAAAAAAGTTGTTTGTTTACCAGTATTTCCGATACATGTGGTAAGTGATTGCACAACTCCCAAGTTGTTCATACACATGCACAATCCAGTCTCAGTGTGAGTGGCACCTGGCCCAGCAGAAAGAAAGACACTGTGTCATCAAAAAGCAATATGTGAAGTGGTACTACAACATGTTTATCTATTTACATGCTCATGTACATTTTACAAGTCAACTGAATACTGTACAAACAGAATTTTTACTGCACAGAGTTCAGAAGTTTAAAAGCGACAGGCTGGAATAATAAATGTGGCCACCCACTGTTTGGTTTCAAGTGAAATTTTAATTTGTCTTGCCCATAGGGATTAAACAAATGAGCATGATTTTATTTTAAATCCCTTACCAAAACTTTATAAACTGTCAAGTTACTGAAATATCAAAACAGGCTTTATAGGCCTATATGTTTTTATTGAACTGAAAAACTGTAGTATACACAATAATTACCACACAACTGGCTGTGCTTTAAAATGTTGAATACTGAATTATTCTAAAACTCTTAAACATGAAATATACAGAAATAGTTCTTCCAGAACATTTCCACTCACATTGGACTTCTAAGAGGATTTAAATATTGAGCTCCATAATAAGAAGAAATATAAGTTTAATGCCATATTGTGGAACATTCCAGGCATAGCAAAAAACAATAGGCCCTTTTCATACCACGTCACGGTGACGTCACAGCTCTAGCTGGAGGCAAAAAAGACGAAAACTCATAGCCGACACAAAAGTTTGTGATTTTATCATGGTTAAAATGTCGTTTCGTTGCAAACTTTGACTATGGCCATCTGTGTCAAATATTAGCCTAACCTTACCCAGGCGTGCAAGTGTAGTTTGATGTTCAAACTGATCTGTTTTATTTAGAAATCTAGCCAATACTGTGCTGTTGTCAACTATTAAATTTTTATACACAAGACCCTTATTTTCTACTTTAGCAAAGCCTTTGACGAGAGCTAAGAGATTTTCAAAGCCATATGCAACCAGTTTTGTTGAACTAAGTTAATTGTAAAATAATTACTATTAAATGTTGTGTCTCTGAAACACTAATAATGGGAGGTGGACACATCAGCATATTTAGTATTAGCTTCAAGACACGAATGAACTGTTAAAAGACAAACATTCTGCCACTACTGGGTTTAGCAAAGTAAAACAGACATGAAACATAAATGTAAAATCACCTCTTAAGCGTGAAAGAGGAGATCCTGATCCAAAACGAACCACACAAGCTCAGACAAAATGCTTCCATCTGTCAGAAGTAATTCACCAAAGTTTGTGTCAGGTCCTACAGAGTAAGTCATGATATACTGTATTTCCTGACAGTTCCGACCAATTTAGACATTTTTTCTGCTTTTGTGTCTAAAAATCCCTCCCAAAACAAGTTAGTTTACACTGGTTTAAATGAAGGCAACGTCATATTTTTCCTCCGGCTAAGCTCTGCCCACCAGAATTCGACGCAATGTTTACTAACATGCAAGGGGTCTATTACAGTACAGACATAAAGTATGTGGTAAAACTCCAAAAAAGGGCACTGTAAGTAAATATTAAATATATTTCAGCTGAGTTACTGTTAGCATTATTAGCTTTGATTTCATTCTGAACAAGCTGACACGTTATGAATTCTACAGTTTGTCCTACTGAGGCCCCATAGCAAATTGTATATGCTAGTCATGAAATGCATTGTTCTATCAGTGCAGCTAATACACCCAAAGCTCCATAATTTGACATCTTTATTTGTGTGTTTCAGCTCTACGTCTCCGTTGAGTTTGGGAGAAGATGGCAGCTTGTGCATGATAATGTGGTCCCCAACAGATTTTACTGGTAAGTGATTTAGCGTATATTCCGATTGGGGTAAAAAGTGTTTCTCCGCGTTTTTAAACCCTTGCATATAAAAGGTAATTGAATTTTAGATACAAGACATTAATGAAGCAAATGGATTCGTTTTGCACCCTCTCTGGTTTCACAGAGCATATTTACAGAGTGCACTTGTCAACAGTTGCTTTAAGAATAGACCCACAGGCTAAGAGTTTTTGCTTGTTTGATTTTGCTCGTTGTTTGCAAGTGGTTTATTGGTCTCCAGGCATTTTTTTTCCTATTTGAGGTCATGTGCTATTTTACTTTGCCCCTGAATTCATTGCCGTTTTGACCTATTATACTACTACTGCCCACTTCTCTGGACTAACTGTATAATTAAGCAGTTTATTGACAGATTTTAAGCCTGTTTACTAATATGAAAGTAGCCAAAATCTTTTTTTTTTTTTATATAGGCTTCTGCTTAATGTACTTTGCATACTGCCCTGTTGCCCATTACTTTAAAAAACACAGTGGTTTCAAAGCTTAGTTTTGCATACTTGATCAGAATTTTAGACATTAAGAATATGTTTACTGTCTTGCTAGAAAATATTTTAGAAGTATACACACAAGATGTGGAGTAAGTCAGTATTTAGTCATTTGAACCCAGTATAGAAACTCTGGTATCACTTTATATTAATTATACCTTATTTAGCCTTACTAAATCCTTATTAAAGCATGAATAAAGAGTGAACAAATAATGGACAAATCATCAGTTAATGAATGGAAGTGTTTTTTAAGGCTTAGTAACTGCTCAATAAAGGAGCTAAGATTAGGATTTTGGGTTAAGGGGTGGGGCTTGTAGTAATTAATTCGTTACTAAGCCTAAATAGCCTATTTTTTCATTAACATTTGTTCATTAAGAATTAATCCATTACTAATGCTTTATTTAGAGTGTATAAGGCTAATCAAGATGTAGTTAATATAGAGTGTTACCGAAACTCTTAATGAAAAACGTTGCTTTTAGTCTTCTGTATGGCTATGTTGAATTAGGCTGGTTTGCGTGCTCTACATTTTTTTCTAAATATGGGTCATTGGTGCACTTGTTACATTTACACAAGCAGTATTTTCTGCCTTTTCTCACCTGTATTACCTGTAATTAGTGAAAGGTCTTGTCTGCATGTTTTTGACTTTTTAATTAAAGCAAGTTAAGGTTTTTCATTAGCAGACTTACTTCATTTAGCAGTTAATGTTTCACTACCAACCTAGAATTTTTTTTTACTTTCTCCAAGGCTTAATTAAATACAATGTAAGAATTCATTTTATAGATTAAAAATAGAAAAAGTTAACTCTGAATTTGACTGATATGACGCATTTTGAAACAACCTCAGGTCAGGTAATAATAGCCTGGGCCATGCACCTGATCCCTTGTAATATTAGAAACAGGAGGAAAATGGTTAGCTTCCTTTTCCTAGAATTGAAAAAACATGGATGGACGTTACAAAATGTCTTAAACGACAAATATAAAGCCTTTTTTGTGTTGTTCTTGTCCTTCAAACAGGCTCCTGAGATTCACCATTCACCAAATTATAAAAAACTGCAGTAAATCACAAATGACAGTCATGTATTGAGTTTGAGCTCTATCTATTGACTTCCAACTAAATTGCACAAGGTAAATAATCTAACCAATCTGCCTGATATGCTGCAGCTGCAGAAATGTCGGACATCACAGACCAGGGACCATTCGAAGGGTATTTTGGGGGCAACAAAAATATCTCAAGACAAGTTTTGCAGTGTTTTTGATGAGGAGGCATTTTAGAACAAGATTTAAAACAGCAAAAGTCAATTTAACTATAATATGTTCTCTTTGAACTTAGTTCAGTTAACTTTAAAGGACAAATGTGATGCAGTGTTGTCTTCCTCTTTCAAACATGCTCCTGAGCACTCTCACTTTGTAATCTCATGCAACAGAACAAATAAAAAGAGTGTAGTAAAGCACACATGACAGTCATGTGCATCCCACATCGGGAATTGAGTTAAAGCTAAATCTACTGACTGAAAACAGTAATTGGTAAAGTAAACACTCCAATTGATCTTGCTGATGTGCTAGTGCTGCAAAAATGCTCAAAACACACCTGTATGATTTATGAACTTAAAAATAATTCTACCTATGACATCACAGATCAGGGCATTCAGAACAGTGTTTTGGTAACGAAATATATCTCACAGACAAAATTTCAGCAATGTCCTCTTTTAGAATAGCAATAAAACTTCAAAAAAAGTCAATTTTGCATAGTATGTCCCCTTTTATCATTATACTATTTATATTAGGATAGAACATTAAACATTTTTTGTTATTTGTCCCGATGACAACTTGAAACTTAAGATATAATAGCGCACATCTTTATGATTGAGGGATTGCAACATTGGATAGAGCACCCAGCTCCACAAACCATCTGAATGCAGCCATTTCTTCACCCATAGTTTGAAGAAATCAACTTCAGTCCAGCTTTCACACCTTTTGCCATTCATGATTCATATTCCTGACCACTGAATTTCCCCTTCTTGGATGCTGCACATTGATATGGATGGAACATACTGTAATCTTGCTGCAAAGTTGCTCTGCTTGGTGGATAGCTTTTTTTTAAAAAACATCTCCAATGAATATACATTGAGAGATGAGAAGCGAGCTTGTGAGCAGGTGCACAAGGAGCAAAGAGAATAAACAAAAATGTTGTTGTTGACGTGTTTCCAAAAAGCTTAATGAGACATTGTTATTCGACCTTCAAAGACTCCAAAGATTTTTGCTGCTCACAACTTTTTTTAATGGAATATTACATACTTTTGATGCATTATGCATTTAGGCAGTCACATAATACAAGAGTGATTCAATCTATTGCAGAAATCACATTTTGTTTTTCATTTACATAAGCCTCCTTCTAAATCATTCATTGCTTCTTGCGCACTAACCATATAGTTTACACACAGAAGTAAATAATTGATCACCTATTTCTCGTTGAATATTATTAGCAAAACACACATCCAAAGCACAAAATTGTGTAATGAAATACCTGTTTTGAATGAAAAGATTTGAAGCTCGAAGAAGGGTTTTTAGCGTTATTAGCTGTCTGCAAAAGCTAAGGGGAATACTGCGGAGATAAATGTTTAATTTATAGTGGTTTTTATAGCAGTTGGCTTGAAAATCTACAAAAGCCTCCAAAATTTTAATCAAGAATCTCCCTGTGCAATTTGTAATGATATATGTAGACTTGGGATACATTTCACAGGGACAATAATAATATGATTGCAGTAAATAAAAGCCAGTGGAAAGGAGAGGAGATGACTAAGTGGATATCTGTTGAGCAAGGGTAATGAGCCCGATATTTTTATCCTCAAAGGGAAGGTTGGGAGCACAAGCAATGTTCAGCCTGCCATGTGGGTTAAGCACCGAGCTTGTTGTAATTTGTTTTAAATGTGGCTAATTTTGTGTTCTGAATGTGAAGATAACCTTGGGGATCTCTGACCACAATTCAGATCTTGCATTTCAATTGGCTCTGCTGCTTTTAGGGTGGATTTTACTAGTTTAAGTAATTCGGTTTATGTCTTTTGTATTTTTGCATCCAAGGTGTAATTACTTATATGTAAATAAGGCCTGAGACAGTTTGTGTCACACACAGATTAATCATAGTTTTAAGCTGCTATGCTGTTATAGAAAAAGTTTTTTGTTCCATTGACAAATTTAAGGAATTCACAAATAACCTGGCATTGTATTAAGATTTATGAATTGTAGAAGTTGTAATATACACAGAGGACACCATCATATCTTCTTTGTTGATTTATTATTATTTGGAAAATGTGAGGTGAGTGAAGTTAGATTATGTTCAACATGGCAGGGCAGGCAAGTAACTAAGTATTTTTTTTTCAAGTACTGTAGTTATTTATTTTATTTTTTTTACTTTACTTGAGTATTAAAAAATCTGGAGACTTGTTACTTTTACTTTCTACAATTTTCAAGATATATCTGTACTTTCTGCTCCATATAATTTAATAACAAATTAGTTACTTTATAGGTCTATAAACAGATTAATTATAATTAATTCACTCTAAAGCCATTCAACATTACAAACCATTTTTGTGCACTGCAAAAAAAAAAAAAAAAAAAAAAAAAAAAATTATATTCATTATTATTATTTTTTTTTCTAGTTAAGATGTTGTTACTTGATGGACTTAGATTATTTGTATTGTTTTGAGATGCTTCTGCCTTGTTTGTTCTTAATAATGTAATTTTTAGTCACTGCAGTGGCAAATTTGATTCAAGCTCAAATCTCTTAAAAACCGGCAGAAATGTCTTGAAACAAGTGAAATATGCTGCCCAATGTTTGCATTTTCATTCATCTGGATAAAATAACAACATTTAAGATGAATATAGTTCTAGTCATTTTAACTGATACTAAAACATTACTTTTGGGCATTGTGAGTATTTACTTTTTATACTTAAGTAAAATTGCACACATTTACTTTTGTACTAATTCCTTACTCAAGTAAATACTTTGACTTTTACCAGAGTCATTTTTTATGCAAGTAACTGTACTTTTGCTTGAGTAGTGAACTTCAGTAGTTTAATCATCTCTCAAAAAACCCTTGGCCAAGCCTTTTGTTTTGTGTTCATATAAACTAATTTGATTGCACGAATTGTGAAATTGATAATCGAGATGCAGCAGAGGACATGGTGACCAGACCTACTCTTCATAAAATATGGACTCTCAGGCAACATCTTGAATTCTGATCTGAAGGTTTTTCATATGTTTGCTTTGAAATTCCAGAAAAATATCTTCCTACATTTTAGAAATAATTCAGATCAGTACCAGTCCGGTCACTGCATTCACTGATTCAGAAGGTTGTGATAAGCAGGTGCATGGATTAGCCAAGCAAACATAGCAGTTCATGGGGAGAAATGAAGGGGGGAAAATCACATAAAACTAAAAATTATTGTAGATTTTGGCAGAATCAATGAGCAAAGCAAGAAACTCTTCGAGGTGAGAAATTTTGTTTTAAATAACCAATGAGCTCCAACTGTTCAAGTATTTCAATGTAGAGAGTTGTGAGCATCTATGTACGTCTGTAAAAAAATAATGATAAAATAAAATCAATATAATCCGAAAATATAGACAGCCTTTTTCTGGTAGATCTGGATGTATTTATTTGTTATTTAATGGTTGTTTAACATCACCTATTTACGATTCCTTTAACAGACATTACAAACATTGCATAAAGTAAAATGTACTTAATTACTTATAATTACTTCATTAAATATTGCAATATTAATATAATGTAGTTTTGAGTTCATTACTCTATTTAGCAAAACTGCCTTTTAATGCACTCCCAAACGTTGATTGAATATAATGTGACTAATTGGTTCAGTTTGATTTTTCTTTGAAATAAACGACAAGGTCAAAGCTTTGAACCAAAAGCTTCGAAGTTTTATAAAGCTTTGTCAAACTTAATATTTAATGGTGTTCGTTCTTTGATGACTATTCTTTTAAGCAAAAGATTACATCAAAAAAAGTTTACTGTGAGCTTTCAAACTATAACAAATTTGCTTGAAAGCACAGGCCATCAAGACATAGCACAATATATGACTTCATTATGCTTACAGGCGGAGGCTGTTTGTCACTTGTGGTGCTGGACACGTCAATATTGAATCGATGTGGATGAAACCTACTGGGAAAGTGGTGATTTCAAAGCCAGAAATAACAAATAACGACAAGAGTGCCAATGTGTCAATAATGTGCAGTAGAGTTCAATTACTTCATAAAATAAATGAGTTTGAGTAAAATAATGAACACTTTTGCTTGAATCTGAATTTAGATTGCCCATTTCTGTTCAGTTGTAGCTGTGACAGCCAGCCTTTAATTGAAAAAGCTTGAATTTTTAAGTCACAAAAAATGTGAAAAACATAACTATTTAACTACTGAAATTGTTTGCAGCAGTCCAAACATATTTGAGCATTCTAAATAATGAGTGTACAAGTACAGGCAGCCAAATACAAATACAAGGTTATTGAATTAGTAGATTAAAAAGAGTAAATAAACATTTAATTGTTTTTACGTAGGAGAATAATTTACAACCTAAAATGAAAGTATGTTTTTGCATAAATTTGATCCCCCTTTTTTCCCCACAACTTGGTTATTCTACTTCATCTGTAGAATATTCATGATGGCCTAATGTTAACCCAATGGTGGTTTTACATTGCAAAATAGCTACTGAATGTAGCAGTAATTAAATCATATTCGGGAACTACAGAGAGACAGATAAATTTAGCAATATTGATTCGCAGTTTATTGGATTGTTCTATGACTGTTTTTTATATTTTTTGGCAAATTATTCCAAAGTATCTCTGTAACAGACATGGTGGATTGCCAATATTTTCATGATAACCTTTGTTTTTTGGGTCCCTTCACGACCTCTATTACAGGCTGATTTCACATCTTGCATATCCAGAACAGCTCTTTATTCTTCAGCAAAAGTGCAGATAACTGCTGTGTTTGATGGAATCACTCTTTAGCTCACATCACATAGCTTATGTGTGTTTTTCTCCCTCATGAGGCATTTCTGTGAATAAGTCTGCTAAAAAGTATTCTCCTGTCAGTGTTTTAGTGACATAAAGTGAAAGTAAAGTCAACTGGCAAAGCATATCCATCTAAACTTTAAATGTACTGTGATCAAAATAAAGTCAGTGTGAAGTGTTTTTACTTTGAATTCCAGACATAGTTCACGTTCTGTTTCTGATTGGTGGGATTGATCGGACTTGGGCGCAGAAGATTTTACTGTTGATGCGCAATTTTAATCGGACTTTGCTTGAGTGGCTGTGCTGAGGCGCAGACCTGCGCAGCGCATATGTGAGATGTGGAACAGACATCAAAGACTGCGAAATTGCTGCGAAGATCCTGGGCAGTGCAGCGCAGTGGAGATGCAAGATGTAGAATCAGCCTGTTAGTTTGTATGAGTTCTTCTCAAATTCTGAAACATAACATGGCCTAAGGTTGCAGTACGGTGGCAGAGCGGAGAGCCCTCTGGCCTCACAGCAAGAAGGTCGCGGGTTCATTCCCACATGGCCCGGGACCTTTCTGTGTGGAGTTTGCGTGTTCCTCCGGGCACTCCAGTTTCCCCACCACATGCATGTTAGGGAACACTTGGTGGTAGTCGTAGGTTGAGGCGCCAGGTGTTTAGGAAAATCGCTCTGCTGAGCTGTTTACTGTCACTGAGTGGGAGGGAGGGGTTCATCTCTCTGTGAAATGCGCTATACAAATAAAGATTACTTACTTACTTACTTACTTACTTACTTACTTATAGTGGCTACATTCTCTCTGTCATAATCAAAACTCTGTGTTCGAATGTAGAGCACTATACAGTGGTCACACCATTTGAAGTGGTGTCCTCATGTCCAGCAAATGAAAAAGTATCTCACTTAAAATTTCCTACAAGCATCTGGAAAGGTTTTGAGCATTGTTGGTCACTGGAATGGCCAGAATCAGGAAACAACCCAACTGAATGAAAGATGAGACGCTTAAAGCACTGTTCAGCTAAATAATAAACAAAAACTCAACTAAAAGCTGTTAGCCATAAAGACGCTAACGTTAGCTGCTTACAGTATTGAGCTGTAAAAGTTTAACTAGTCAGTCCATTTGATGCTTAAAGTGGCATCCAAGTTTTTATTTGACTTTTGACGTCCATTTTTTATTTAAAAATCAAGCAGCAGAGTCATGTCAGAAAGATCATAGGAGTGAGACACTGAATAGTCCACTGAACAGGGCAGGACTATGTAGTGATTGAGTGGTTTTAATATCAGAGGTCACACTTTTTGCAACATGTTTTTTTCTCTCAAAAGGGTTTTCCCATAAGCCAGTTTTATGTATCCAAACTGCAGTTTTTACATATTAAGGCCTGAAGCAGTTCTTGTCTATTCCCAAACATGATTTACAAAACCCTATTAAGCCTGGCCTCTCGCTCTCTCTTTTATCGTGATATATGTTACTTATTGGAGAACGCTGTGGAACATTGCAGGGGTTTATTTAAGAGCAAGGGCTGCTGTTGGCTGATAGAATTGGATGAAGTATTTGACAGAAAGTCCATTAAAAGAGATGGAGCTCTGAGGCAATTACTGAGTGCTGAGGAAAGCAGGATCAGGGGGTATGCATTGAGAGAGTGGGGGCTTTTATATTATACTTCAGACGCGGCGGAGGGAAAATTAGAAGAAACCCATCTTCTGTCACAACACTAGATATTAGTACAACAAGTGGTCACTTCTGTCTTCGAAGGATGTTTATGAGGAAGGTTGTTGTATGATGGCTCCTGAGAGGACATTCAAGAGGTCAGGCTGGCATATTCCTTAATGTCCTCTGGAATCACCTGTGGATATAGAAACCAGTTAAATTGAGAAATTTCTTGCGTCATAAAAAGAAGATAGTGTTCAATATCATAATCTACTGCTACCCACCGATGTTCCTAAGGGATTTGGTAAATCTAAATTGTCTACATTGAATTATTATAATCAATATGAGATATCTTTTGTGATACATTTTTATTGGTAGATAACTAGCTACTCTGCTTGTTTAGCATTACTGGTATCAGAACCAGACACAAATAGTCAAATAAACAAAGAGACAAATAAATGAATACATAAACAGATAAATAAACAAATAAATAACAAAATAAATACATACATTAAAAAAATTCTCATCATAATAATGAAGAAATATATAGAACATCCTATATGACTATAATGTTGTTGGTCAGAAATTATACTTCAGGAAGAATTAAATGTGTATTGACTTAGAATATAGTCTTTCTGTTTTGACATCTTTAAAAGCTTTCTTAAATCTGAGTCTATGACAAACTTATGTTATTTCATTTTATTGTCTGCTGATAAATGTTATGGAATGTGACATTCAATCATTAGATTCATATATCCAGCAAATGTACCATGTAAATTGTGACATATATAACAAGTATATGTTACAGATACAAAGCATGTTTAGTGATTTAATGTGGGCGTGTGATGCCATCAATAATGCAGCTGTACTGTGGCTATAAGTAGAACGATCTGTTTCTGAGGTGTTTGTGATTGCAGGTCCAAACTGGGCTTGGATAAAGAACAGGGAATGATCCACCTGGAAATCAGCGTCACAGAAGGAAGTGAGTAATAATAGAGTTCCCATGGTAACGTAATAAAAGCCTTCAGATTTATGTGATGTTCGCTAATCTTAATGTTTAGTACAGTATACGGCTGTCCAATCAACTTTGAGCAAACACCAATTACAAAGTGTGCCTTCGCTGCCAAACATGATTGTAGTTCTTCATTTTTAATTCTTAAAATGGGTGAAAGGTTAAAGCTTCTGCTGTACTTACAGAACCTTTCATCCCTGTCTGAAGTGGCCACATGGAGATTCGTCCTATGATTAAGCTAATTCATTTTTCAAGGGCCTGGCCCGCAACTTGGCTCTTTTCTTGGCCGCAGTGGCAGCGAGGAGCCCTGTGTGTTAATGCCCTCTCCCTGGGGGACGCTCTCATTTGGCTGATGCTAACGCTCTGGGACAGCTTCTTCTTACTTTTACTATTAGTGGGAATCAAAATTGGCCTCCAAATCCATGGCTTGTATAGTTCGCATAATGTTAGCTGCATGCTTTGTGCCAAACCTTGATTGCACACTACAGTGGTCTGCTTTTGTGGTATTTGTGGTATTATTAGTGCTTACTTCTTGCTTACCTACAGGGTCGCAGTACATAACTTGTAAACTCCAGAACTGCACAGAAGGAAACAAGGGCAAGCCTTTCCCTGGATTTATCATCCCCAATTCTCTGGTGGTTCAGGATGAATATGTTTTCATTCAGGTGAGTTTATTTTTTGCAAGGTCTGCTTCATTAAAAGACAATTAAAAGCTATAAAAGTACTCTATTCAATCGCATCTTAATCTAGTCATGTTTTTCATTAACTAAAAGGCCTTCATTATCCAGGGGAAAGGCTAGGATCCAATTGGAAGCCTCTGCTTTGTGTATTGCTCTTCCCTCCCATGCACCTAAATCCTAATTAGCTTGCTTTTGATAGAGGCTTGATTCTTCCTGCCAACACACTGTGTACAGAGTCACTAAATATTTATCGGGTTTGTGATGAACTACAAATTGCCCTTAATTGTTTTTCTAGGTGCCGATAGGGATCCAATCTGTCCATTACGTGTCCTATAAAAGGAATGCTTTCTACCCAATGAAGCTTCCCAAGTACACAGTGCCAAAGGTAAGACACCGGGAGAGAGCAGAAGTTAAGAGCTGCGTTAAGTTTCCAAGCAAACTCTGTTGTATAATTTATATCTGCAGGCGATTCTGTGGTGTCATGATGACTTACTGGGATGGTTTTAGGAAGGGTTTTACAGAGGATTGTTCTGCCACAAGTTTCTTAGTCATTTATTAGTCATAAAGTTTGTTTGCAAACGTAAAATTGTTTTTTACTCATGCACTTCAGGCAAATCTATATACCAATCCTTATTCCAAATGATATTAAAGTGGGTGTAAAATACAGATGTGTAAAATCCAATGGTCTATAAATATAATTTTATATCAAACCTATTTTATTTTATCACAAATCACAACACTAAAATCGAGGCCAACAAAATGGTTATAGGTGTGTTAGAAGCTGTAAAAAATGCATGTGATTCTCATCAAATACTTTCTTCAGCAGCATTAAGCATAAACTTAAAGGCAACAATCAAAAAGGCTTCACATTTTTAAGAAATGTTTCAAAATTCTTTAGCTAAATAGTCAAATGTTTTGAATATTCCATTGTGTAACCATATTGTGACCTACTGTTTTTTATTTGTGTTTGGAGTGCAACTAATGATTATTTTGGTAATCAATTATTCTGTTAAAAATAATGTTAGGCATGGAAACATTTCTTGACTTCAGTATTTTTTGTCTTGGTTTGAGCAGATTTTACTTGTCAAGTTTCTGCCAGTGGATCAATATATTCTTTCTTGACACGTATGACATGCAAATTCTTCTCTTTCTTCAAGTTAAAACTGTTCTGTTTTAAGAAGAACAAGATGTGTTTTCTTATTTTAGTACAAAAGTATTTGCTGTTTGATCATTTCACTCAAAATCTGCTAAACTCAAGATAATATATTCAAAATGTATGAACTTGCCTAGATTTTATATTTAAGTAAAAATACATGTTTACTTAGATCTTCTTCAGGGCTTGCCAATCAGACAATCTGACACAGGTGTTCTTATAGACAGATGTCACTTGAGGCACTCAAGTGATACTCTCATGTTATGAAATACTACATTAAAAACCCATTGAAAGACATCCGCAGGGAGATGCTAAAAAATGTGTTGTGAAATATAAGAAATGACTTCCTGAAGAAGATGTATAAATTGGTCGAAATGCGTAGGAGTCCCGCACTTGAATAAAGGTGCCTCGGACTATTCTTCTACTGGATCCAGGCTCTTAAGATCCTTCTTAGTCGTTAGGCTGCTATTTGTCCTCGAGATGCACCTGATTTGAACTGGTGCATCTCGAGGACAGAGATACACATAAGTCTTTTGTACATTTTTACATAAATTTTATTCTTGCCTGATTTCTGAACTATAACCCTCTACTTTCTTCACAAGCTTTTAACCCTGAGACCTATACAACGATGTAACCAAGTTATAGATTCTCATTGACTCACTGCTACAAACTTTTTTTCATTTTTAAATCTTGCTGTGTGGCTTATTTTTATTACAGTAATTACCTGTTTGATTGCTAAAACATAGTCTCAGGGCACTCAACAGGCTTTTGAGACTTTGATTACTAAATTAGTTGACGATTATTGGAAGATCAAATTAGTTGCACTTATTAAACTTTGATTAACTTGTCGCATCCCTAGTTTGTTTGTCTGTTTTTTTCCATTTTCAACATTTAACCTACAGTTCATTTGCATCCACACTGCTTGAAATTCTACAGTAGGTGCTAAAAGCGCAGCAGGGGCTCAGTGCTCTCACAGACCATGTCATAACAACAAGCTCCTTAAAGCACTGCAGCGTCACTCAATCAATTTCCCCACATCAGTCTGTGCACCCATCCATCCATGTGTAGTGTCAACCCTCTCTCGTGAAGGACACATCTCCGCTACTCCATGTCACTTTGGATAAGACTATACTGAGCCCGTCTTTATTTTTAGTGAGTGGCATGAAACGCCTCGGGTCTAATTGCGGATGATCCTGACTGAATAATGTCAAGAAGTGACAAGTCTCTACTCCCATTTCTGTTTTGGACTTTCTCTTCATGCTGTTCTTAGGATTCTGTCACTTTTAATGTAGTCTGTAACATGGAATATATAGAACCAAAGGCTGCTGGTCTTTAGTAGCCTTGATGGAGTTCCAGTTAAAACAAAAATTAAATTGATTTCTATTGATTGCTAAAGAAAGTAGACTTAGAGTGACTGTGTCCTATTTAAGTTAAATCAGACTTTTTACAGATAATATTTTCTGCATGAGTATTTTCAAATCCTGTGATCTTGTGCTCTTGTAATTGCACTTCAGATGCATGATCAGATCACGGACAATTTCATTGCTGTCAGAGCTTTTACCCGCACCACATGCCAAGAATTTCTTTTAGTTGACTGGAACCCTTCCTCAAGCCATAATTTTAAGAAAACATCAGCAAATGTCTATGATAGCTAAAGTAACAAATACTGAGTTTAAATTCTGTCCTGATGTAAAATCCTATTGTTATTTCCAAAGTGTTTAATGTTTTTCTAATTTATTCATATCCTGACGTAAAATTTCTAATACTTTGTTGTAGCCTGGACTATATACGTTTGTGCTTAGTATTTTAAATGTAATGTCTCTTAAACACAAAAAAACAGTATTATCTTCATTTTTTCACTGTAAAATGCAACAAAAAATTGTCATATTCTAACAGACTGTAACTACTGGACTAAATTAGTTTGAAACTCCTGATCAATGTGCTTCTGCAGGGCTCAAGTTGTATTGTAACTCTTTGAAACATAGATGTCTTAACATTCATTATATAGCAGACCTGGGCAAACTGCGGCCTGGGGGCCAGATGTAGCCCTCGACCTGTTGTGATCAGGCCCGCGGCACGTTTGTGATAAAGTATCAGTCTTTATATTTGTTTGCTTTTATTGATTCAGCTCCAGAGCATGTGTCTGCATTTGTGTTCTTAGTATCACAATAAATGGCCTACATCGTAAAAGCCTTATTATTACAGAAATAAGGTCATAAAATTAGACTTTGTTACACCAATGACCATCGTCCTGCCTTCCACCACCTATCTGAAAAAATAATTGCCCACCTCTGATATACAGTATCAAGACAGTCTCACAAGAAAGCGTACATTTACCACGAGACAAAAACAATGTATTATGACCACAATTTCACGCCTTTTTTGCGTACTTATGTTACGCCGTACATTTAGCACGATATGAAAAAGCGTACAAATAATACGAGTTTTAGTTGAAGCCGATAAGTCTATCCTTCAAGTTACTAAAATAGGTTTAGGTCTGGGGCTTGGGTTAGGTTAAGATTAGAATCAGGATTTTGTTAGTATTCATAAATAAGAACACGGCTTAACAACCACCATAGAAATGAACTGGGACTGTGACGCGTACCATAATTACGCAAAAGAGCCGTGAACTCTAACCCTAATCATACGCAATTTACATGTCCTATAATGCTGTGGTAAATGTATGCTTTCTTATGAGATCGCTTTCAATATATAGCTTAAGTCTGTTAACTTGAGAAAAAATGTATTTCTGAAAAGACTGAATAAAGTAACAGCAAAAAAATTTGTTCAACTTTTTTGCCACAATATGTAATACTAAAAGCGTTTCTTCACCTATAGGACCTGCAGATAATCAGCACAGATGATAATCAGGTAGTAGCTGCGATCCAGGACTGGCACCAGAACGACTCGTACCACCTGTACATGTCTGAGTCCAGGGGCTTGTTCTTCACACTCATGCTGGAGAGCGTGGTGAGCAGCGGAGGACCTGAGGGGAACATCATGATCGACTTGTATGAGGTGAGCACATCGAGCTCCGGGCTTGCTCTGTCCGACTCAACTGTATTTAAGCATTTGATTTGTATGACCTGGACTAGAACAAGCTTGCAGTGTTTTACAGTTGTATTTATGCATTTTTCGTAAGGTGTTTTAAAAGATTGTCAGGTACGCCAAGGTAAAAAAGAAGTCTTGATTGATTTATAGTCAATGTTGTGCCTGTTGAGTGCTCTGAGCAATATTCTGAACTAAATAAACATGTTGCAAATGCGATCAAAACAAGCAGTGGCAAATCCAACGCTGAGCACAAAGACACAGACATTAACAGCTCAGTACTTCTTTTGTAAGTAGCGTTGTTAGGTAACATTTTTAGTGGGTGGTGTGCCCCGGGATCTTTTCAACTCAGATAATCTGCTGTGACTCAATTTAGTACAGTTCAAAAGCAGTTATTATGACAAAGTAGGCATTAAGCATTTGTCGTATTTATAATCTGTTCATTTTGGAGGTTTAAAATTATGAGTTAGTCACTACAATCCTAGTTTTCAAGGATTACTCTGAATAATGAAAGCAGCTTTTATCAACAAAACTATTATATTTTTCAGCCGTTGTTTTTTCACAAGCTTTGAACTCTGCTGTCTATGCAATCATGCAGCTAAATTCTACTTAATTAACTATTTAAAAACAATTGGACATATATATATATATAAATAATAATATATATAATATAAAATATATAATATATATAATATATATATCTTTTCGTTTTCTTTTTAAATTTTCAGTTGGTGCGGCTTAAATTCAGGCGCGCTCTATAGGGCAAAAAAAAAATGACAGTGCTTTTAATACAGGAACTTTAAACTTAAAAGTGTGTAGAGCGTTTAACTCAAGAAGATATAATGACCAAACTTGAACATAATTGTACGTAATGTTCTAGCTCAGTTGTAAATCTCTCTACAAAAGGTTCTGTTCACTTGCCATCAAAACATTCTAGATAGAAGGAGGGCAACTAAAATGAACATTGCTTACGCTTAAATGTTTCAATACAAAGAGTTGTAAGTACTACCCAATTTTCTTCTCTTAAAAATGGAAAAGAAAAACAGACACAATTAATTTTAAACTTCTTTCTTAAGTGTAAATGTTTTAGTGACTTAATTTTGAGCCTCCGAATTGCTCACCACAATGTGTTTTAAGCATTTTTCACAGCTGTTGGGAGTGAAGCGTGCTGGTATGTTGCCACAATGCTAACAACAGCAACAGATGAACTTAGTGAATTTTGATGAACAAATGGGACATTATTAGATGTACAATACTGACTGATTTTCACCTGAATTAGGGCTGTACTCAATGTATCGGTATTGGGACATATCGTGATAAACTTATTGGCAATAGGCCCTACGCCTATTGATATGGTGAGGTGTATCGGGATACTTAAACTTATTAAAGATTTACACTTTTGACCCTGGACTGCTGCTTGAAAGCTGAAACTGCTGAGCTAAAAGTGACTTATTCATAAGACACTTTAAGAACAGTGTTGAAAATACAATTCTCCTACATAATCAAAGTTACATTCATAACATTGATTTTAACATTTTTTACAGGTAGTATACAATACTTTTCTATAGTTTTATTTCTACATTGTCTCATTCTGGTCAGTAAAATACTGTATATTTTGATACTTATCGTATTGAGGGAATTGTATTGGATAAACATGTATTGGGATATGTATCATAACATCTCCTGTAGCGACTCTGGCTTTGGCAATATCCAGCCCTAACCCGAATAGAAATTTATTTTAAGTCATTCTTGTAAAAAAAAAAAAAAAAAAAAAAAAAAATAATAATAATAAGCAAGCTTAGCTTAATTATGCCAGTACACCAGACTGAAAATGTGTGAAATGACCTTTAGGTGTTTATTGGCAAAGTACAACATTAAATGAAAAAACTGGCTCCTGCCCACCATTTGGCCTTATGACAACATCAGATTTCAGAACATTAACTAAACCATTGACCTATAAAATTATATATTTGTATTCATTTGCAGTTGTGAAAGCCTGTGATATGTATACTTTCATTGCAACTTTGGTTCCTTTCTATTCCAATACATTCTCCCCCAAAAAAAAGCATTCTTTTTTCAGCACTTTTGTTTAGAGCTGACTTAAACTTGCACAGCGCTGTATATTCCTCCTCTCATTTGTGGTATTTTTTATATTTGACACTGTATTGGGCAAAGCTGTCCCCATACGTATCATCAAGGGGGAACAGTGATATACAGGCTGAGCGATTTGTGCCGCTGTGGAGTGGAGGCCATTATTTTATTTTTAATGGAAATCCCACACATGCCTTCAACCACTCAGGACGGTTCTATTACTGAGGTCTAAGTTGTAGGAACAAGAATAATTGGATGTTGCAGAGAACATATTGTGCCTATGACATATTCAGCGTGAAGTGTTACTAATTTTGCCGTAGGGTTATTTTAAAACAATTAATTTAGAGTGGGCCTGAGTAGAGTTTCCAGCCTCTTAAGAAATTAGAAGCATCTGAACTATTTGATTAATGTTGAGGGAAAAAAAAAGAAAAAGAAACGGTAAGAAAACACACATTTTTAAAACATTGAATGTTATTCTAGTCTACTCCAGATGAAGTGTTGTGTGAATGTCCCTGAGTGCCTCATTAAGTCTAGTGAAACTTTAAATAAAGCGATGTTTAAAAATAATCTAAAAACATTTAATAAACTGCTAGCATACTTATACAAATATTGATTAATGTGTGCTGTTTCTTAAAAACATATATAAATAATTAGCAAATGCTATCAGTAAGCAATGCAATGTTTAGTAAATGACTTATTATATTTAGTAATATTTTTAATTCATTTTTTTCAGTTAGCTCATACAACTAGAACTTACAAAAAAAATAATATCAGAGAGACTATTACAGTTTGTAAAAGGAGACACAAAAATGTTTTAATGCACTGATGAAAAGTTTGTACTAAATATACTTTTAAAACTTACAGTATTCATTAATTCATTCATTTAAATACCTATATCACATTTTTTTTTTATGAATTATTGGAGTTTTAGTTCGTCACATGCCACTGTTTTTTATGAAGCATGTCCTTGACTTAAATTGTTGATCATGGTATGTTTTACTTATACTTGCTGCAACAAGCAATTCTTTGATAATCGATTAGATTTTAGATTTTTTTTAGGTGTAGATTTACTGACAAACTAGTGTTTGCCACTGAAAAACACTCAAATTACAGTACATGATGTTTTGTCAACTGTTTTGAAACCCACATGAAGCAGACTTGTATCAGAAATCACACACTAATCAATATTAAAGCTAGTGTAAAATCTAGATTCAATGGACTCACAATATTACGGTACTAAAAATTACTTTACCAGAACACAATTTGGCGTTTGCTGAACAGTTTAAAAACAATCAACTATATATCATGACTAGAACGAAACACATTTTAAACAACCAAAAAACAATTACTTTTTGTTGAAAATGTCAATGTCAGATAGCGCTTTTGTACTATTGCATTGACATCGTAAAGAGAATCGAGTACATTCGTTGGTTTCCAAATTATGTTTGAAACAGGAGATCAGACATTTAAAATTGTGACAACACGAGTATTTTTTTATTAAATTTGTTGACGGTTATTTCAATAATCTATTAATTACAATTAATCGATTCACTTGTTGCAGCCCTAGTTCATTAGAAACACGGGAAGTTCTGCTGCTGAGGTAACTTGTTTCATGCATGTGTTGTATGTGTTTCCATTATCACCATTTAGAATGAGAGCGCGTGAGAACATTATATATTGTTTTGCTGTCTGACAAAGCTCTGCACACTAAGAATGTCAATTTGCATGCTATCACAATCCGCCTCTAGTGGTTTATAATAAATCTCATTGCCGATGGTATGGAATTTGCCGTCATTACGTTCACTGTTTGTGAAATTACATCAGAATGCTTTGAGTTTACTTTGTCACTTAATCCAATAATGAGCTTATTTCACCACTTACAAAGCAGCAGACCGGTTCTACAAAAAGGGCTTACCTTGGTTCTTTTAACTTTTTAACAATATGTTCAGTTTGAGATGCATCCGCCAAACAAACCCTGACTTTTAAACACACGCATAAAACCTCCCCTGAAACGACATGCTCAGATGTGCCCCTCAGTGAGAGAGCATATGCCGGAACATTTCCTTTTATTCAGCCTCCTCTAAGTGTTTTCATATCACTTTTGCACTCTGTCCTTATTCTTTCCTTTTTATACGTGACATTGAATGAGGACAGCACCGATGTCTTTTACAGCACAAAACAGCCATTGTGTTGTATTCCGCACCTGACAATCTAACAGCATAAACTTGTGCTTGGGACATGTAGCCTAATGTGTTTCGCAGAGCAGTTCGGTTTAAATCACCTTCACGGTGTAGTAAAAGCCCAATGTTGTTATCCAGGATATAGCCATCAGCTGTGTTTCTCCAACACTCATTTTGTGCACGCCATTCTCCACCTCGACAGCTGACCGGTTCAAATTTAAATTATCCCCACACTAGGGAAGAAATAAAGCAGGAGAGAGTTCAGGTGGGTGCTTCATAGGGCAAGAAGGCAAATGTATTTGTATTGCACAATTCAGCTTTTTCAGTCACATGCACAGACAAGCAGAACTGTTTTGAGCCTAGGTTTTATACATTGTCACAGCAGAGGCCTGTCTATATCTTCTGGAAGACTGTTCCAGATCTTAGCTGCATAAAACTGAAATGCTGTTTCACCATGTTTAGTCCTGACTCCAGGCACCAGCAGGAGGGGGTCCCTGAGGTCCCCAGAGTGTGAGATGGTTCATAAGGCACTAACATGTCAGAGGTGTACTTTGGTGCTAGTCCATGGAGAGACTTAAACACAAGCAGAGCTGTTTTAAAGTTTATTCTCTATGCCAGTGCAAAGACCTTAGCTCAAGACTATTGTGATTGTACTTTCTGGTTCTGGTCAGGACACGACACCTTTGATGTTTTAGATGGTGAAAAGCTGCTGATGTTATTGACTTATTGTGACTGTTAAAGTCCAAGTCTGAGTCCATTATTACCCCCAGATTTCTAACTTGACATGAAGGTTTCAGAGAGAAAGACTGAAGTTAACTGCTGACACTTCTCTTTGTTTCTGTGGGCCAAAGATGATAACTTCAGTCTTATCTGAGTTAGCTGGAGAAAGTTGTTTTGCATCCACACACTGATCTGTTGGATGCAGTGATAGGGATAGGCATTAACAAAAGTCTCACAATACAATATGTAACATGATATGTACAGTATTTTAAATAATTGATCATAAACTTTGCCAAATGGGTATTTTACTACCCAGGATAAGGAAATATGTTGAAATTTTGTGAATCAACAATGTCTTGTAATACACAAAATCCAGCCAAAAAGAATTGAGTACAGCCCTAATTAAAACAGTGTTAGAAATGCAGCTTTGATTATGTAGAAGAATTGTATTTTCTCAGTGTTAGAATACGAGTGTTAAAAAGTCACTTTACGACTCGAAGTATCCCAAATGGGCATTTTTATTATGCAGAAAAGAAAATGCATGGAAATTTTGTTTACCACAGTGCCCTTACCAGAGCCAACTGATTTATGAATAATTTTCAGCTTAATAACATTTGTCTTGTAATTCAGAAAATCAACCTACTGACCAAAAAAGAAACTAGAATAATTGAATGTTGCAGAGAACCCATACAAATGTAATATACATTTCTGTATCATTTTTATAGCTATTTTTATGCAGATTTAACTATGTAGAAAAGCAAATGGCTGAAGATTTGTATGTTCTCAATGCCCTTTTTAGAATACAAGTGTCTTATGAAAAAGGCACTTTGCAGCTCAAAGTTTGTCAAAAGGGTATTTTTATCATGCAAGATGAGGAAATAAATGATTTTTTGTTGATCAACAATGCCCTTACCAGAGACAAACTGATTCGTGATTAATCTGACTTTTCAGCTTTGCAACATTACTCTTGTAATACACAAAATCTAAAATAAGAAAGTGTAAAAGAATCTATAGAAAATTACGACTTGTGAAAGTATTAATGACACCTCAAATATATTTCTGTATCACGTGAGTTTTGTAATATAGAAAGTTCTACTGACCAAAATAAGAAAGTGTGGAAAAACTATAGAAACGTATAGAATCTCATGATATTCTTAAAAATGCAGGTTTGATTATGTAATAAACAAAATGCATAGGAATTGTATTATCTTATTGCTCTTAATGTTATAATGTAAGTGTCCGATGAATAAGTCTGTCAAGGGTATTTTTATTATAGGATGAGGAAATGTAAGACATTTTGTTTATTGTAAAACCCTTAAACAAGCAAAACTGATTTATAAATAATATGACTTTTCAGCTTAGTAAAATTAGGTAAGTTAGTTGCTCCCACTATAGGAAAGTATTAAAAAGAAATATAGAAAAGTATTGGACATTAAAAAAATATTACTAAAAGCAGCTTTGATTATGCAGAGTAACATAATCAAGATTAATTGCATTTGATCAAACCTCTAAAGTCCAGGTTCGTAAGTTTATAATGACGTTATTTAAAGTGTCTTAATATGCCTCTCTGTATTTCCAATTAATATGTGTATGGCCAATGAGTTTGTTACGACATACTGCAATACTGAAACATTGAGCACAGCCCTATAGTCCTTACACGTGAGTTCACTTTGGAGGTACAAAAAAGTCAAAATGTCCCAAAGCAGGACCATATGTTGTTTTGGCTCTACAGTCGTCTACAGATGGTCCAAAATAGCTTTCACTGTCAGATATCGCTTTTCAACTCTGCGAACTAGGCCCACAGCTTAACTTTAGCCTGAATTATTTAGATTATGCTTTTTCTCCCTTTGGTTGCGTCTTGTCAGCACTTCTTTGTACGCTCTCGTATCTGCAGGTAGCTGGGATTAAAGGGGTGTTCTTGTCAAATAAGATTGTGGAGAACCAAGTGAAAACGTATATTACCTACAACAAGGGAAGAGACTGGCGGCTTCTGCAGGCGCCAACCACCGATCTCCAGGGAAACAAGGTCTATTGTGAACAGGTAAGTGGGCCACTGTTAGAGGCAGGCACTGGTAATTCAACCTGGAGCTGTAAAAAGATGTGCTGTTCTTAATCACCCTGATGACATAACTGTTGTGTTCAAGAAATGTCACATGCTGCATTGGACTGGGACTCATGAAGGGTAACAATAGTGCGGTTTGAAAAGAGAAAACCATCTTTTATAACTATTTTTTCTCTTTTTGTGAATGAGTAAATAAAGTACCTTTGAAGTTTGCTGCAGAAATAGTGAGAACAAACTTTTTAGAATACCACAGAACAGCATGTACTTTTTACACAGCCGCACCTTGTGTAGTATTTATAGTGATATTGTCGGTGCACTGGAATATCAAGTAACCAATATTTTTTAGAATAATGAAGAGAAGATTTTGTGAGATTCACCATATTCCCTGTTGTTGTGAAAATCTATAGCTTGGAACTGAAGTTGCTGAAACGAGAGATATGATGAGGCAGAGTTGACAGCCGTGAGGTCTCTTTGCAGTGCACAGCAGCAGAAATGAAACTACATTTTTGCCCTGAAGACCAAGTCTTAACATTGTCATGAGTCACAATGCTGTTGTCAAACTTTACTTTTCAAGGCCATATTTTTTCATATTAGTATTAACAAAGTACATAACTCTTTTGCTCTTTGTAACCAGTGATATTATGAGTACATTTATGTGACTCTTAAGAGGGCTCCGGGCACTGGCTACATTTCCTTACATGCTTGTGTGCTCACAGTAAATGGTGTAAGTACAATCTGGACAAAAACACTAAGATTGTCCTTTCAATGACGTGTAAAGTACAAGTTGTAGATTTTTGTGAGCAGACAAAGCAAATCTGATTTGGAATTTGTTGCGCACAATTGAGAAACTTTAATACTATATTGTGACTTTGACTGCTGATGCTGCATTTATGCATAGCTACTTTACTTAACGGCTACTTAGGGCTTCAGCAAGATAGTCGATTAATCGCACCTAATTGACTATTCCAGTAATCGTGAACTAACTTAGTAATTGAATAATCAGAACTTATTATAGACAAGATTCTAAAGTCTTTCAACGGTTAAGAGAAGATGTTTTAGGAATCAGACAAAAGCCAACTACTAACAATTAATGGCACTAGAAATAGAGAAACATTTAATGAAAAAAAACTTTAGTTAACTGCAAAAGCTTACTGTATATCAAGGCAAGTTAAAACTTCATAAAATAGGAACTTAGAGCCAGATTTATCAAGCTAGGTGCAAAATTGTGGGAGCAAACTGAAAAAAAAAAAAAAAATCCATTGCTTTTTGTGATTGTTTTGCAATTTAATATAAGAAAATGCACATACAGTATAACATATAACACAAAACAGGTAAGTACCACGAGAATATTTGCATCTTAGGTGCCTGTGCGAGAGAAAAATGTCAGCTATGTCAGGTTTTTGCCCCCTCTAACTTATTTTGCACATGAGCAAATGCTTGATAAGTCTGCCTTATAGTATCTTGAGATGAGCTGATTTCTCTTGTTAAGTAAAATCATCTGCCAGTGGAACAAGACTTTTTGTACTTAAAATAAGAAAACACATCTTGTTTTTCTCTTCTAAGTTGACATAAGAAAGTAATTGTACGTCACCTGCATCAAGAAAGAATCGCTTGATCCATCAGCAGATCATTTTCCTCAAAATCTGCTCAAACCAAAATAAAAAGTAAATGAATTAAAGACATTTTAACTTCCCTTAACATTATTTTTGCAGTATTGATCAAACTTCTGACAAATATCGTATTGAATGGCCTTCTGCAACATAAACAACAACCTTAGAGCTTCTGTTCTGTGCTTCTGTCAATAAGATATGTTCACTTAAGAACTATTCATTGTTACTTAAAGTGCTACTAATTAATCGACAGGTCTAAAAATAAAAGCAGTCATTCCATGTGATAGATTAATCATGTGCTAGACAGTCTCAAGATTGCACCGTCTGAATGTCGCCTATTGAGCCAGAATGAGCTGTGTTTTCATATTCTATTTTTGCTAGAGTTTCTATCTGTAGTGTGCTTGTGTTGTTGCCTCTCTATGATCCTTTTGTCTAATCTCCTTTGTGCCATTGTTCCACAGCCGCACTGCTCCTTACATCTGCACCTTCACGTCTCCGAGAATCCTTAACCTCTGGAAATATCGTCAGCAAAGACTCAGCTCCTGGAATTATCATAGCATCAGGTGAAAAGATGGTAGCACGTCAATAATCTTGTTTATCTCTAAATGCAAGTTGTCAGAGATTTTATTTAAGCCAAGACCTGCTGCACGGTAAAAGACAGGATACCTAGAATAGCTGCGAGATGTGATTCATCTTATGTGACGTCAGCTGAATAAAGCTGTTGTGTTTTCATAGGGGTTATTGGACCTGAACTGACCAGTACAAATGTCAGTATATTCATCACATCAGATGCTGGAACACCTGGAGAGAGGTAGAAAAACTTAACTTTACAAACTATTTTGACTGTTTTGTCAACATATGTACTGTATTAAAAAAAAAAAAAACTGTTCCATTAGAGATGACGCTGAAAAAACACACATGGATTTGTCTGAATATTTAACACCAAAACCTTTCTTCCACTGAGACTTTAAGAAACAGTCAACACTTGTACAAATATAGCCCTGCGTTCAGTGGCAATTTGTATTTCTCAGTTTCAAAGTGTTGCTGCTGCGAACACATTGCGGTTGACACAGAAAAAGCACTGAGGCTCGACACCCAGCTATGTGTCAGACATGTATATGTGCATTGTGATCTGTGCAGGAGCTAAGCAAAGATGCCACACTCTTCAAGTGCCTTTGGCTGTAAACATAACAAAGAGAGGAAGTTTTGAAGGAAGATTGGTGAATTGTTTACCATAAAATGACAGATAAGTCTGTTACTGTGAGTTTGAAAAGCCCAGCGTGTAACTTTTTAGCTAAAGAATAAACTTGAGCTTGGATGTTTTTGTTGCACTAAAATATAAAATGCAAACTTATTTGGTAGAGTAAAATATCTGAAAACTTAGATCAAAGGCAGTTCACTTCTGTGGTCTCTTTCACTTCACTTAAGCAAAGTCTTAACAATCTTATCCTTTGAGGTAGAATATGTTATGCTTAACAAACTATTTTGAGTTTAACCATTTTAGAATATTGTTTGCCTTAATACTAAAATACTAAAAACTTTATTTCAATAGCACAGTTTTATGTAATTCTACTTCCCCGATCTGTTTTCCTCTACAGGCATTGTAGCTTCATAAATCTGTTTTTTAAGTAATTTTTTGTGTGGAGTTTGTATACTCTACTAATACTGATACACAATTTTGTCCATCTTCAAACAAACATGTGACCCACTAGAACACATGTGCCCTTCAAAATAACAACAGAAGAACCAGGGAACAAATTTACTTTTTTTTTTTTCTGTTAGTAACTTTTGCAAATGCAAAAGCACAGTTGTTGTGACTGATTTGTGAACCATTGCACAGTGTGACAGTGTGCTGTCTGCATTTCTAAGTTCCTCACGTCTTGTAGTGCATGACAATGTAGACATTCATAAATCTTACAAAACAAGTTGTCCAGTGGACATTAGGTATAACAGCCCCTGTTTTCAGCCTTAGTAATGGTTTGTGTCATTATAAATATTGTTTTATATGAAAAAACACAATTCTGTAATCTGAAATTTTCCAGAAACTTCAACACATCATTGCTACCTCACTACTAAGATTGCATCAATCTGATAGTGGGATTGGACATCAGTGCTGATCCATGAAATTTAGATATCAGCTCCATATTGGAGGTATCGACAGAAATGTATGGCTGATTTTGATGCAGAACATCTCATATTTTTTAAATTTATTTGAATTAGGTTAAGTTGTTAATTGCACAATATTAAATAACTTACTTAAATGGCTTACTTAGCACTCAATGACCAGTTGTGTATGTTCTGATAAGAAAATAAAGCTATTTCAGTTCTTATGTAAGTATTGGTGAATATCCGCAGATAATAAAAGTATCAAAATCTGTAGCAGAACTCGAAAAGCTGGATCAGTGCATCCCTACTTATTGCCCTTTTTCTAACCACAGAATAGATAATACCTGAAGCGATTCAAAGTGTGCTAACCTTATTCTGCATGTTGACCACAGGTCTTTCAGGAAGAGTACAGTGTGTTTTTCTTGAACCAAGGGGGATCTCTGGTAGCCATCCGACACACACCTCTCCCAATTAGGCACATTTGGTAAGGCTCTCCAAGGATTTTTACAACATACTCAATCTTCAGAACTAAGAAAAAGTCAGACTTTTCTACTGAGGCTCATGACTGTATTTCTTCTCTCTGTGCGATCCAACCATTGTTCTCTCCCCCAGGCTGAGTTTTGATGAGGGCAGAAACTGGGACAAATATAGCTTCACCTCGTCTCTGCTCTATGTTGATGGGGTGCTAGGGGAGCCTGGAGAGGACACCCTTATAATGACGTAAGATGTGAAGCAGATATTTATATGTGGGAATATTCGTACGTTTGTGGACAGCTGCATTATTTATGATTTATGGCTCTGATGAGGATCTGAAAGTGTGTGAAAATAACAGGGTTGAAAGTTGAAATTGGCTGATTGCAGAATGTTTGGATCGCATCAAAATGTTGAGACGGAGGAAATAATACGTGAGGAAAATAAAAAATTAACATCTCACATGTATATATTATAAAGAAATATTTGGGTAGTTGCTGAGTAGTAAAAAAAAAGTTTTTAGCTGGGTGCATGCTATATTTGTAAAGGGCCAATGCTTATTTATGACGAACTGAGGCTTTAGATCTTAGTAAAATGCTGATTATACCAAGAAATCTGCAGTTTTTTGCCAATTTTCTACTTATTTGCGATGACTTGTTGCCAGTGAATTAGCTAATTGTAGGCTCTATTTTTTCACACAGTTGTTAATTATTTGATTTTCTTTTTTTTTTTTTCTTTTATTAGGTCTACATGGGATTGCAGTACCCTTACGAAACAAAAATATATTTCTCAATATATTAAATGACAATATATTTCATGAGAATTCATATATTGTGACATTTTCCTAGCAATATATGATAATATATATTTTGTAATAATATATTTTATATGGAAGTAATATATATTTCAGTATATGAAAATACTGCAATTATTGCCACTTTCGTATATTGAATGAATATATAAATATACTCTGGAATATATTGCTATATATATTAAAATATATCTCACATTATACAAGATTATATATTGTTCTATATATTAAAATATATCTCACATTATATAAGATATATATTTTCTATATATTAAATATATTAATATTATAAAAGATAATATATTGTTCTAAATACTCAAATATATAACATAATATACAAGATAATATGTTGTTCTAGTATATTAAAATATTTCATTACATATAGGATTGTATATTGTAAGAAGCATTACAATATATGACATAATATACTTTATTATATGCAATAATACATTTAAATGTGGTCATATATTAAATACATACATAAATATACTTTGCAATTTATATATCTTACATTATATGAAATTATAAATGTAAAACTATGACATTTTTCATCCTATATTTCAAAATATTTTGAACAGTGCATCGATTTACAACCATCAAAGGTTCATTTCAAAACCAGCAGCTTAAGGGAACAATACAAAGTGAAGAGACACAGTCCAAACTCAAACAGCAGAGCAGACACAAGGGTTAGCTAAGTTCTTAGCTAATGTCCACAGCTAATGTCCTTTCGGCCTGTCCATGTGTCTGGAGGTTCTTCCTGTGTCACAGCAGACTGTCCTGTTGTCTGCATTAGTAACTTTACACTATAAACATCTGAAAGTAATCAAACGGATCTATCCAAAAAATACATGGGGCACTGGTAGCTTTAGCATTAGCTCGGCGTTAGCGTGTTAGCTTTTAGCGGCCGCTAAAAGCTAATGGACACTTGGCTTGGCTATTTGGAGACTTGGCTTTCATCCAGCGGCCTGTCCAGGTTCACTCAGGGCCGTCGGGCTCCGCGATGTCCTGTTGAGTCCAAAAAAGAGGGATGAATAATCCAACAACCGCAAATGTCTGTTCCACTAGACCTGGCCGTGGTCCGTGCTGTTTACACCGGTCTAGGGACACGCCCCCCCCTCATCTCTCCAGACCTCAGGCACCGCATGTAGCACCTGGGCTGAGAAAACTTTTTCTGGCCGTTTACTGTAGTGGCTTTTTAACTTAATAGATGCACATTGTATGGACTTGTTAGTGATCTGTAGGTTGGTAAACATAGAATACTAAGTATTTTGGGGGGATTTTTTTGATACCAATACTTAATACCAGTACATTCTTACATATGAAGGCATTAAAAAAAATTAACTAACAATTCAGCAGGAACAGGTAGTTAGTTAGCTGAAGCTGATGTGAGACTGACACGCAACAAGGAGGAAATTACTACAATACATTTTTTGCTACAATTACTACAATAAACATTTGCATATGGAAATTATATTTGCATGAGCATCAATACTGAGATTTTAAAGAGTCAATATCCACTTATCAGAACTTCAGTATTCACTAGTTAAGTATCAACAAACTTAAAAAGTTTCAGACACAAATGTAGGCTGCTTAAAGTGTTTATTCAATATGTACTTTTAATTCTTATAGAATATTACAAATTATGGTTCAGAATCACTTTTTTCAGTGTATGACTCACTATATAGTAGGGGTTGCACGACTAGTGAATTTTAGTAGTCGACTAGTCGAGAGCGTTAGTCGCGTCGACTTCGACTAGTCGATGACGTCATTAACAAAAACAAAGATCCAAAGGCACGATGATTTTGGCTGGGTAATTGTTAGAAACGGCTTATTTATACTGACCATATTATCAGAAAACATTGGACGTACCTAATGCCCTGTAATGAAGCTGAACGTAGGCTCTTTGATTTTACATACAAGAAGAAAATAAAAGTTAAATAAGCCTATTTGTGCGTGCGCGCGGGGCGGAGGTTTCTCGCTCTGACAGCGGCTTGGATTCAGTCTGCACACACACACTGAGCTGTGGGACGTTTGGTCAGTGCGTTTTGAACAGTGAAGGAAACACAAAACCTGAAGCCTGCTGGTTCACACACATCACTCATTACTCTTTACCTCTTGTCTCCTTCTCCCACAAACCGCGCTGTAAAACGTAAGACCAGTGTAGATCCACAGACTCGGATCCAGGGGGACGATGTGCGCTTGGAGACGGCTGGTCAGGGCGCGTTGGAGCGAACGGTCCGAGCGCTTTGAGCCGGGGTGCAGAGTGCATCAGGTGCCTGTGTGTTTGGCTGACGTAGAGGGAGTGAACGGTCTGAGCGCTTTGAGCCGGGGTGCAGCAGGCTCTAGGTGCCTGTGCGTTGGCTAGACGAGGCGTTTTGGGACGGACAGTTCGTGCGTTATTGGAGTGGAGCCACAGAGTGTCCGTGCGCTATGCAAGGCAGGGGTAGTCTACAGCGGGCTCCAGTGTGCAAAAGCGAAGGGACAAAGCATCCGGGGCGGAAGAACAGCGCGGGGAGAGACGTAGAACGGGCCGGGGAAAAGACGAACGAGTTGCTGATATTTATGTGTTAGAAGTGCAAGTTTAAAAGAGCTTTTTCTTAAGCCGACCTCTGATTTAATTATTCTTCGACTAGTCGACTACTCTCAAAGTAGTCGCGGGGGACCTTTATAGTCGACTAGTCGACTAGTCGGTGCAAGCCTACTATATAGCAATATATTGTCTACTTATATATTGCCATATATGTTAAAATATATGAGAAATGTTATCATATATTGAAATATATTTTCTAATGTATTGCAATATAAATTCTAGTCTATTGCAATATATTTTTGTTTCGTAAGGGTATGTGTGTACAAGTATCACTTGTCAAAATCAGTTTTTCTGTTTTTTTTACGCTGTGCAGAATCTTCGGTCATTTTAGTCATCGATCCGAGTGGCAGCTTGTCAAAGTGGACTTCCGGTCTATCTTTCAGCACCGCTGCACTTCTGACGACTACACCATGTGGCAAGTACACGACCAAGTAAGGATTGCCATTTTAAAACAGAAAGTTTAAGTGCATGATTAGACTCTGCAAAAGTGTCCAAAATCTGTCACACAATCAGGCAAAACAAGCTGCACAAGGAAATACATACGCTTTGAAATGCTTATGATGGATTATTCATTACAGAGCGAAGCATGCATCATGGGAATGAAGAGGGTTTTCCAAAAACTGAAAGCTAACGCACGATGTGTCAAGGCCAGAGATCAGTACGTGCCTCAGAAGTCGGACTCCTGCCCGTGCACAGAGGCCGACTTTGAGTGGTAAGTTCCACTCGGAGGCGAGTCTTTTCCCTTCATTAAACCCATTGCCCAAACACTTTAGCAGCATCTCTCGAGGCAAACTGTGAAACCAAAGAGGGCACAGCAAGAGGGCACGTCCTCAATCACTTCTTTTTCTGTCCTGTTAGTCCTCCAAAAACACTTTGTTATGGTGAGAACTGCACCAAATAAAAAAGTTGCTATTCAGAGCACAGATGCATTTGATGAAAAGGGATGCTTTCTGTAAAATCTTCAGCTAATTAGGTTATGCAAGTGAACCTTTTATCTCTTATTTGAGGAAACAATTAAAGATAGCTGATTTTGGAAACTTTGCTATTAAATCACGGCTTGACTGTTTGATCCCTGCCTCCAGCTGTGCATTCTGCATTATATCTTGGGCAAAATCTTTATTCCAATTTATATCGGTTTGAACAAGAATGCTTATTACTATACTAACAATGTTTTCAAAGTTGTTATGTAAAACTAGCCAACCTGCTTTCGTCAATTCGAGATTCTTGTCTCAATCTCTGTGGTTCAAATGATCTGGTAAAATAAACGTAATATCATGTGATTATGGAAAACTGGAATAATCATAATCACACAAGGGACTGGTCAGTTGTCCACTGGTCAGTTGTCCACATACTTGACTGTCTTTGACTGCACCAAACAGGAGAGGCTAATGTAAGACATGACCTCATGCTCTGGGTTTATTCATCCTCCTTTGCTGCAGTCCCATTACTGTCGTGGGCGGATGAACACTACCCCAAATCTATGCCAATCCTGGCTTTGACAGAGACATAGCGCGCTAGAGTCAGCATTCACACATTTATATATTCCCATCGGCTATTCTGATTCACAAATCCATACATGCATTAACTTGGATGATGTAAGAAGTAGATGGTAAAATCCAATGTAATGCGGAAAGGATACTGTTGACCGCTGGCTCTTGAATTTCTAAGTACGAGTTCTATAAAGTAGATGCTGGAAGTATGTTTGAAAGTTTGGGGAACTTTCTGTACATGTCTCTTCATAGGTCAGACATGTAAGCTGACAGACTTGCTCTCACGCTTCAGCCCCAGTCTACCATCTATAGGACTGAGGTCAGCTGCACATGTCTATATAAAAACAGTACAATCTTCTTCCATTACCATCCCCAGCAGGAGGATTTGTGCTCTTGCAGCATGATCTGGTCTTGCCACAGTCTGAGGATAAGGTGATGGACACCTTGACATTTTCCTGTAGGATTTTAATAATTCAGACCTCACACTTAATTCAGCAATGGCAGCATGCTGTGGTCCAGAGGCAGCAGAACGTCACACAGCTTCTGCCAGTTCTGGTGCACAGATGGGATGGTCTCTTTTGTAGCACTGATTTGTTTGGTCAAACACAATGCCAAAAACTTTTTCTTCTGTTCGGGCTCTTCCACCCACAGAACATTCGTCGAGCAGCTAGTCCACATGGCATTTAGCAAAGACCAGCAGCAAAGTTCTTTTTCGGGAGAAGAGTAGCAGTGAACTTGTTGCAACTCAGCAATCTGTACTGTTGACGTTGAAAGTTGGAAGAGACATTCTGAGTTCACAAACTTTATATTCTATTATCAGCGTCTGTAAACTTCAGAATATCATTCAAAAATGTGAAGTCTTCTGTAACTCATTTTGGTGCTTTTTATTGGATCAATAAAGCACAGTGATTGAATTAATCTCAGACAATCAATTAATGTATGAAAAGCACTATATTTTATATCTTCTATTCTTCAAGCAGCTTTCAGATTTAATTGTGTAACTTACCATGGCTTGAATCACTTCTTTAAATCTTCATTCTGACATTTAGAGCTATAACATGCTCATCAGTTAGGCCAAAATATTTTTTTCAAATAATCCTCAACTAATTCAGTAATCAAAAAACATCAATTTTGTAGAAACAGTTATCTGCAAGTTAAAAATTTCATGGGTTAAAAACTTTTATCTTGAGTTTTGCATATTTTACTTGGTAAGTATAATTATTCGCTAGTAGAACAAGACTTGTAATTTAAATAAGTAATTCTGTAACACTTTCAAATAACAAACTTATTTAGTCTTAGTAAACCATGAGTTAACATGTATTTTATAATTAAATACTTGGCTAAGACTGATTCATGCTTAATAACTAGGTATTTACCACCTAATTTGTCACTTAAAATCCACTGAATTTACAATTACAAGTTATGATAATCATGCTTATCGCTTGCTCAGTTACTAAATAAATAATGTTTAATGTTAACTAGCACTTTGTTTATATTTTAGATAATACTTTATTAAGGCTAAATAGAGTGTAGTTATTATAAAAAAATGTTACCTCCTCTTCTGGCAGATAATTTTACTTTGCAAAATCAGCTCTAACATGTTTATTAAATTTAACCTTAAACATAATTTTTTTTGCAGTATTAGGGAAATTACATAAAAATATCACATTAACCGACCTTTTGTGACATAAACAACTAATCTATTAATTGAAAGTACCAAATTAGTTGTTAGTTGCAGTCCTACTAGAATTTTTTTTATAATTTTTTAGATGATTTATGAAGATGGCTTTTTTACATTGTGTTCTTTGATTTGATACAGTGACTACGGATTTGAGAGGCACTCGGATGGCAGCTGCACACCATCGTTCTGGTTCATTCCTTCAGCCACGTCCAGAGACTGCATCACTGGGGACACTTTCCTCAACACTACAGGGTATGACAGATCTGTGTGCAGCCAGGTGGAAAAAAAAAACTCTTGGTTTTACACTCAGTCAGTAAAACAATCATGCCGTTGCAAGTCACAAAGCTGCTATCCAATAAATCAATGTAAACAAGCAGGAATTTAAAATAACAGTTTGAATCTTAAAAAAGTAGAAAGACTGATAACCAGCTACAGTATATTTTATAAATCATTTCTTAAATCAAATCTCTTTCACAACAAAGTTAAGAATTTCTGCTTTACAACATGCAGCAGTCTCATATCAAAATCTCAATACAATAATAATAATAAAATAAAAATATATATACTCATAGTATTTAAATACATTAAATTAAATAAATTGCATAAGGTACAGCAGCTTAAAGTTGCAAAAGAATTTGTGTCTGCTCACTATTTTAAAGCGGAGGTGTCAAACATACGGCCCGGAGGCCAAATTAGGCCCCTGAGATGATTTCATGTGGACCCCAGGATGATTTCTGATTATTATTGTTAGTGGCTTGCTGATAAAAACTTGTAACATTCTGAACTACAGGTTCCACAATACACTGCAAGCTATCTCTCTCGTGTGGGAAGTGCATTAAGCATATGGAAATATAAATTGTTGAGATTTGACTCTAAAACTGTCTGCAAATTGCAGACAATTTGTCCAAATTTGTTTTTGAAAGGACACTGGACAATACAATTCAAAAAAGCGTAATGCAATGTAATGTAATACTGTAAAATTCAGTATCCATGTGGACACATTTGTCATATTTGAATACATCATAAGTAGGTCGATGTTTTAAAATGCAGTCCCTAGCCTACTCTGACTTTGCTCAATTTGGCCCCAGACACCTCTGTTAATTACATTATACAAATGTCAAAACCTCCAAAAAGCATCAATAGTTTACCTGTGTCTCTGAAGCTGTACAACATAACATTTTGTAGATTTTTACATTTTAAAGCTGATTTTGGACTGAAATCACATATAGCTGGTTAGACTATTACGAGACTATACTTTCAAAACAGTCATTGGGAAAAATGAATAGGAATTCACATTACCTCAGCAGGCTTTGAAGTGGGCGGGATAGTTGAGCTTCATAAGTTGCATTGATGATGGTGTAATTATTAAGATAAATGTTGTGGTGACTGTCCATTCATTTAAATTTGTATAGACGTGCACAACCACACATAGAACCTATTGCTTTAAAGCAAAAATGTAAACATGTTGAACAAAGCATATTACTCTGGTAAGTACTAAGGTTACACAAGACTACACACACATTGCACACTATTTTTTTATGAAGAGAAAAGAGGAATAAAAAACATGAATCAGGTCTGACTCAGTTGTTTTTCTGCAGGTTTCTTTTCTGTAGCGTATGACAGAAAAACATTCACATCCAGAGCAGACAACCATGACTGTATGACTGAATGAAAAGGCTAAGACCTCAAAGTGACACTGGAGTTGAAAGCCAGTCAAGAGCCAGGAGTGTTGCATGAACAGTGAGGAGTGAGGAAAGTGATATATTAGCAATTATCTTAACAGCAGATACAAGAGCTGTAGTAGTAAAAGGAACTAAGTAAGATTTTCATTTAAAATGTCATAAACATGACCTATATGTGTCTAGACATACAGGGTAGACATGGAAGTCATTGTAAAGTTATTCTTCATTAACAAAAGCAATGGACATGATATTCATATGTTGATGTTTACATTTAGTGTTTTGGTTCTCAAGAGGATTATCCTGTCAGAGTGAGCCTCACAGGACCCTCAGTTGCCAGTTTGGTTTCTTAAATTTTGAAGCTGATTTTGAACCATAAGTTGGGAACATGTTTGAATTTGAACTGATGTTGCACTATGACACAGACACAACTGTCTGTGAAAGGCTCTCACACAGTTTCCACACAGTTCTCATTAGGCTCCACCCACAGTGTGTCGAAATGCTACAAAGATTCAGTTGTCTGAGATAGTGACTACAATGGTATTACCCATGGCAAAGCAAAACTTGTTCCTGATTGGTCAGCTGTTTCAAACCTTTAATGCGTGAGTCATTTCATAATCTGGCAACCCAAGATCATCTGTGATTGTTATACCACAGTTTGGCTTATAAATAGGTTTTCTAGTGGCACATTGTAAAAAGGTTAGTTCAGCTGAGAGATAATAATAAATGTAAATAAAAATAATGCTTTTAAAGATGTTTTTGAGCAAAAAACATACAATGAAACAATACTAATACATTTTATTATATAGCACTTTTCTGTCTGAACACTCAAAGACGCTTTACAGACAAAGCAGATCAGTATAAAACATTAATCAAACAATAAAAGCAGATTTAAAGAGATGAGTCTTGACATTTTGGTGGTGAGGTCGGTGCAGTCTCTGAGTTGTTGATGTAGAGTCCCAGAGGGTGGGGGCAGCGATGAAGAAATAAGTGCAAGATGGATTAATATAACGTTATATTGTTAACTGGTTATCTTTTTACAATGATTTTAATTTTTTCATGTGCCATGTGAAAAAATAAACTACTAAGCTAGTGGAAATGTTACATTTAGAGCGAAATCAATCCTTCTGGGATGACTCAGACCCAAAAATGAGGCTTTTATATGGGATTTGACTAAACCTTTTTAAATTAATTACAAGTTCCTAAAAGCATTTTTGGTGATATTATCTTCATATCAGCTTCTGCAGAGAAATGTTTGAAGTCCAAAATATGCCCAAAGTAGTGACATTCAGATACTAACTGCAAGCATCAGCTATATTGCCCTGCACAATAACCAAAGAAAATCAGGCAGATTTTTCTCACTTTAATTATCAGGCATTAAAGGATAAAAGTACAAAACCTTACCTTAAAAAAAAAAAAAAAAAAAGTCAGCCAATTGTTTCCAAAGAAATTGTTTAAGAAATGCTATTCATGCACAAAATCTTCTAAATTAAGATGCAACTTTTATTATAAATGTACATTTAATTCAAATAATATTACATTTTACCTTCTAAACTAGTTAATCATGGTTGGTGTTTTTTTTCTTGTGTATGTTTTTAAAAAGTAAACAACATTTGTATTGTGTATTCCAGGTATCGCAAGGCTTTGTCTAACAACTGCACCGAGGGAGTGCTCTGATGTACAGCCCCAGGCGGCAGAAGTGTCCCAGCCAGTCCCCCAGAGGCCTACAACTCTTCACCAGCGAGGGAACACCTGTGGCAACCTTGGAAAAGAACGTCACCTTCCTGGTCTTTCTGGAAGAGGTCTGACTCAAATAGTGCCCCTACATGTCTCACTTTTTCATTTGTGATTATACTGTTCAATTGAGATGCTGTCAGAAAGTAGCACAGTGTCTCCGGCGAAGGAATATAAATATAAATCCATGACCTAATATTATCTGTGAGGTGTGACGGCGGGCGCGGAGGTTTGGGAGTGACTGACAGGAGTGTGTTTACTTTCCCTCTCTTTTGAAGGGCCTCAGTTCCACCACCAGTATCACAGTGGACTTCGGGGACGGGACTGCTATATCGTACGTAAACATAAGCTCCATAGAAGATGGCGTCAAGCACATTACAGCAAAGTTGGCATCTATCAAGTCTCAGCTACAGCCAGCAACTCTTTGGGATCCGACAAGGCATCGTTATATCTACATGTCACTTGTAGTTTAGCAGCCTTTTGAAAAATACTAAAACATGAGCTTGTAGTCAATAGACAAGGTGTTCAATGCCATGAAGGAGATTCAGACAAAGGTAAAAGCTTTATATTTTGAATTATTCAATCAACTGTGGGCACTTTAGGCCCTTAGCCTTGACATTTTCTTAGGTATACCTTTGAAAAGTGTCTGTCTTTTGAAGTATTTTAGTCCTTATAATGAGACAAGTGAAATGACAGCAGTGGCAGAAAAAGTACTCTATTTTATATAGTATAAAACAAAGGAAAAAAATAAAAAAAATAAAAGAGATAATTAATTTAGAGTGAAGTATTAAAAAGCCTAAGACAGGCTAAACTAAAACATGAGACATTAATTACACTAATTTCACTAAATCAAAGTTAAGATCATTACATTTAAGATGTAAGTATTTTACACATTTAGAATTAAAATTTTACTTTCTATTTATTCACTCTTTGATTGCCTAGCAACCTTGTAATAAATTGGGCCAAAGTCCCTTAAAATAAGATGCTTTTTTACTTGACAAAAAATATACTAGTTCACACACATTTTGTTAAATATCTGTTTGCAGAATGATAAAATGTGTTTCTCAAGAGTAAATTGAAAGTGTGAGCAGTTTAGAACTCTGCTCCTGTTACTTTCAACATTTTTTCTAAACAAACTTGTTAATGATTTAAACAGGCATTGATCTACCAAATTAAGTTAAAATTAAGTCTTATGCACTTTTAATGGCATCAGAACTTGGTAAAGTATTATGCTGAGTTTTGTTTTGCAAAAGCAGTGAAATTACATTTTTATTTGAGCTAGTCCATTTTTTTCTGTTTGCTCAAAACTCAGAACTTTTTAGCTGGTTGAACATGCTAAAAAAATAAACTCCTCAGCAATTTGAGCTGGTCTGAAAGCACAAGAAATACTTTCAGTTCAGTAAAAACGTGTGGAGTTGAAAGTACAGCCTCATTTGTGGGCTCATACGAGGTGAAACATAAAGCATCCAGTGAACGGCAGCTTGTGTGAGACTTGCCAAGCTGCTAAGTGGAAGAAATGTGTGCATTGACCTGATCATAAAAAGTGTAGTGAAGGTATATGGCTGCATGCTCCTCTATATGAATGTGAGCTCAAAAATGTCAAATTTGCATAGCATTAGCACAATGTTTTTTTCATTAAGCTTCAAGTGCACTGGACATCTCTAGTGTTCCAGCTTTGAAATACTACCTCATAATGCCGAATGAGACCAATTCTATTTCTGGGAGTAAATTGGCTGCTTTAATGGCCAATCACTGTCAACATTTATCTGTTGTATGTACACTTTCAGTGCTGCTAAAATTATGCCTCCATTTTGCATTTCAGTCCTTCACTAGTACACGTGGCATCTTGGACAATACAAGTCTATTACGTGATTGTGAAATATTCAGCTGATGTAATTTTGCTACACAGTGGAGAGAGGTTTTTAGAATTCAAATTGCAGCTTTAATGTCCTTTTGTCCTCCTAATTGTTGTTTAGTAAATTACCTTGAATGCTTTTCTTTTAGCAGAAATGAGTCTTGCGTCAAAGTAAGCATTATGTGACATATTTTTGCATCTTCCATAAAGGTCCACTTGAGCAGGTGCAGCTCTCCGCTCCTTCTGTCGCGGTCAAGAATAAACCCGTAAATCTCACGACTACACTGCGTCCCAGCCAAGCAGGGACAGTCACTTACTACTGGTGGTTTGATAACCGAACAGAGGTACATCGTGTCTATGTCTCATCCTTTCCATGCTGTCCTTCGTGCTGTGACGCAGGTGTAATCTCTCTCTTTGTGTCTCACAGCCGGTGGTGACCCTAAATGGAGCCATGACCTACACTTTCTCTAAAGTTGGAAGCCACACTGTCACTGTTCAAGCTTCACTGGCCAACACTGTCCATCAGGATCAGATGATTATTGCAGTTTATGGTAAAGTTATCTTCTTTTGTTTTTACTAAGACTGGATGAAAATGTGCATAGTGATTGTGATGATTCTTGAATGTATTCAGATCATAATTACTCATGCAAATCAATGTTTAATAGGATTAAGGATCTCTCACAATATCCAATTTTTTGTTCCAAACATTAAGACTTTGATTATTCACAACTGTGAACGTGACCAAACAAAACTTGTATTTTTCCTTTTCTTTAATCCCCATAATCTAAGATGATATTTCCTCAAGTTTGTGCGAAAAATACCTTATAGATTTTTTTTTTTTTTCTGAATAACTGTATAAATTATAAACAATGTGAATTTGTTTGGAACATTTGTTTTTTAAAAGAAGACCTAATATTTATTTAGCGGTAAACTATCACTTATGGTGCTAATAATGTACATTTTGTTCATTGTAAAATACAAAATGTGTCTAGTTTATCTAGTCAGTTTATATTTCTAAACATGTTTATGTTTAGAAATATAAACATATCCATTGACTTCTTGTTGACAAACTGCTGAATTAATAAGCCCTGCTTTATAAACCTACCCATTTTTATTGTTGAAAAGTGGATTCATGACAATTTTGAACCTTTCATGTTTTCTCAAAATCTACATTTTTTGAGTAATCATTAATAAATACAGACGTGGTTGGCGGACTAATTAATTTTCTATGCACTCAAGCATCAGCTGTAGGACAAAACAAGATTACTCAAACCTGCATGAATGAGAGCTCTGTTATACCATGACCAAATAACCCTAACTCTCTTTGACATAGTCATTGAACCAAACATACTTAAGTATTTAAATTTTTTTTTCTCTTAATTAATATTGACAATTGTCAATTAACCTAATTATTGCCTGGAAACTGACACAAAGACTACAATAAATCATGAACTGACCAAATAACTATAACAGTTTATAAAAAACACATCTTAATTAGCCTTAAGAAACCTTAATTTAACCTTCATAAATACTTAATTCATCATGCACTTTAATGGTTTAATGGTTAAAATATAGAGAAAAAGGTTTATTGAAGTTTAGTAACCACTTATGGTACCCAAATAACAAATTAATCACATGCATTTCATGTTTATACAGATCTAAGCTACTGAATTAAACAGAATTTTGTTGTCATAGGTACAGACCCTACTAACAGTGAACTTCCTAGTTTTTAGGGTTTTTTTTTGCTTTTACAACATTTCTGTCGGTAGCAAAACAAACTACGCTTAACGTCACTGAAAAAAATATCAACTAGTCAAAAAAGTGTTATTGCTATAGCTAAATCACCAGAGAGTACAATATGTAAATGAATTTCAGACATTACTGTCTCATCTCCCTGCTGCGTGATTATTTCAACTTTCTATACACTTCTACAGATTTCCATGTACTCAATAGTTCAGTTTCACACATAGTTTTAGAGTGGCCCAAACATCCTACAAAAGACTAATGCTTTATTGATGGAAGACTTGGAGGTGTGCATTTGCAGTCAGACTGAAAAGAGCGCTCTCTGTTTGTTTATATCATGATCCTTTCCTCTCTCCATTATAAATCACTTTCTCATTTTAAAAACACAGGTTTGGGGCTTTTCCTAGAGCCTTTTAAACACATCTTTATTTTCCTTCAGTGGCTTAATACAGGCAAACTATTATGCCTTATTACTAAGTCGAATTCATAACCAATTTAATGACTGGATTTGGGATGTTTTGCTGGATTTGAGATGAGTGAGCTGTAACTGGGTAAACTGAGCTACTGAAGCTGAAAAGTCCTTCTGTCTGGTAACATGGTAGCAATGTGAGAGCATGCAGGTAGAGGGCAGTGTGTGACAAATGCTTTTACCTACAGGGTAATATGTATTTGCATGAAATCAATGTTCAGGTCAGTGCATTTAGCATTATGATGAAAGAATATGCTCATAATATTCCACATTGTTTGGAATAGAAGAAATAGAAATAGAATGTTTTATTGCAGTGATTTAATCCTTCTGACTAGGAATAAAAACAATGTATTATTGCTCTAGTTCTTTATTCGTTTATTGTTAAATCCAGGTACCAGTGTCTGTCTGTGTGAAACGCAAATGGCTCAACTTAAGCAAATTCTTAATAAATGAAGCCCTGGAGTCTTTGAGTGTCTAGATGCAAACATGGTTAGATTATGCATTTGTAGTTTTGAAAGTTTATGCAATGCTCTCCGTCGACCAAAATTTCTATGATCGCCTGCAACTGTAGTAAACCAATCACGTTAAAGCAATACTAGTATCATACTGATTCTCTTTTTTGTATCATAATTTTAGTAGTTGCTTAAATTATAGTGAAATGACAAAAACACTTATTTTGTCTTTTAAATATGTTGTAGTATGGGTCATCTTCATTCAATGGCCCATATTTAACAAAGTTAGTTGGTAGTTAGTTTTTTCTGTTTCAATATCATTAGCTTGTTTAAAGTTGTATTTGATTGATTCATGCATGTTTGAGTAATCTTGTATTTCCTTACATACTGACGCTCCGAAAGTTCAGTTTTACCTTGTCCATATGCTCTTCCACATCTTTGCACTTTACTGGCTTTACAAGAAATATTAAAAATTGCTTCTAAGAAGACGCTGAGCTTATCATTCTGCAGTTTTGAACAAAATGTCAGTGGACCTGTTTCCAATCTAATCCGTTTCTGATCAATGTTGCGACTTACAATGAACAGAATGTAAAAAGATGTTATAGTTTAATCTAAGGAATAATCCAGATTTTTTCGTGGGTGTGGCCTCTTGGCCAAAGGTGCACAATTTGCTTGACTTATTAAAATAACCTGCTATATTATAATTTTGTGGAAACAAATAAAGATCTTACTTACGTTTCTCTTCAAAACACAATTTAGTACCGAAACAAATCTAAACTAACCTACAATAAATAATTGAATCTAAGGACTAAGCTGGGTCTGAACTAGTTCTAGTGTAACTCAAAGTTAAACCAGTAAGTTGTTTAGTATAAGGACAAATAAAGTAATCTGACTATTTTAACTTTTGTTGCATGTAGCTAACGGGCTATATTACGCTCTTTTTATCCAAGTTAATCTAAGTTTCTCATCATAAAACATGCTTGAACTTGATTAACTTCCAAATCTTGTATTTTTAGGCTGTCTTCCTCTCACAAAGTGAAAACACCTGTTTTACTGTGCCTGATGTCATTAAGTGGTAATAGAAAAAGTTTTACCTACATCTTCTTTAGAAACAACTTGACTAATTGACTAATTTTCCATCTACAGCTGTTGTTTCCGACATATTCAAAGTGCTTTACTGCTCAATGCAAAATTAGATTTTAGAGACTTTTTGTTGCAATCTTAACTGAACAAGACGTGCAACTAACAATTTCCCAAAATGAGTCAAAAACTCTCATAATTACTGAAGGCTAAAATTGCTGTTTGAAATTCGATGTAATGACCTCACAAGGTGAAACAGAGCATTTTGAACTTTGTAAGTTGCAGAGTTACTATTGCAACAACACATCATCAGTAATATAAAACTAACCTGTCTAACGATGACCTAATCCCAGCTCACGTTCCCTATTAGTGGATAAACAATCCAACGCTTGGTGAATTCTGACAGGAAGAGCCGACATCGAAGGATCAAAAAGCGGCGTCGCTACGAACACTTGGCCGCCACAAGCCATTTATCCCTGTGGTAACTTTTCTGACACCTCCTCCTAAAACCCAAAAAGCAGAACTTTGTGTTTGATTTTGATGAAAAAACTACATGACATTAAGTTGAAGTTAAACTTGCATAATATAGGACTTTAAACTACTTGTTGTTTGTAAGAAGTAATTACTAGGGATGAGAAGATATTGAAAATTGGTTTGCGATTCATTTGGTGCAGATCAACTCTCTTATGTCCTCCATAACTCTGGTTGTCATTTCGTGTGGTTTGAAAAGTATGATTCCACTGTCATTTCTCAGTCAAGGAAGTAAACAGCACCTTTTGTTGCATATTTCTTATTGAGCTGATTTGATTTCTGCCCTTTCTTTCACAAAATGTACCCAGGAATTACTAGAATATGAACTTTTTAAACAATATTTAAATTTAATGCATAAAAATTGTATGCATTTTGTCTGCTCCTGTCTATTAACATGCTCCTGAGCACCTCCACTTTGGAATCTCATGCATCAGAACCAATAAAAACAGTGCTGTAAATCACAAGTGACAGTCATGTGTTCCCATTAAAATTTAAATTTGAGCTCTATCTACAGACTGAAAAGGGAATCACACAGGGAACACAAACAAATCGATCTTTCTTGATAAGCTAATGCTGCAGAAATACTCCAATCGAGTCTGGATGGTTTATGGAGTTAAAAACAAAGCAGAAAATCTATCTATGACATCACAGATCAGGGACTTCAGAGCAGTTTTGGGGGGAACAAAAAATTTCTCACAGACAAAACTTTAGCAGTATCATTGATGAATAAGACAATTTAAAATAAGATTCAAAGCTCAAAAAGTTGATTTTGCATAATATGTGTCCTTTAATTTCCTAAAAACTACATTAAATCAGTTATATTGTTATTTGTTGAAAGGCAATGTATTCTCAGGCATGGTAGTTTATTTTTGTGGGGCTTAACAAAAGCAATTTTGTTTGCGACAGGAATCGAATCATGACAAAACAGAATCATCTCATTCTTATCAAGAACAATGTGACATTACTAAAATGACCAGATGTTGTCTGCGTTCTGTGTTCCAGATTACTTTCGCTCCCACGTTTTAGCCTTCTCCTCTAATTTGGACGAGCTGAACCCCGGGGTGTCTGAGTGGAGAGAGGATATCGGCCGAGTGGTGAAGAACTCCATAGTCCAGGTCAGATCTGTCGCTGGCGGCTAACATTACACACAAATCTATTCAAATGAACAGCGCTGCAGTCAAGTTCTGAAGCCCTCTTTCAAACTTGGCAATTAACAGCTCTTCACTAGCCCGAAGTGAGAAACTCAAGGCTTCACTGAGCAATATTTCCCAGACTGGGATGTGCTGAATTAGTAATGCCACTATGCGGTTTTGTGTGCGCTCTGCTTTGTCCACATTTTCAACCTCGCAGTGTGATTAGCCATTAACCTCTACACGCCAACATCACGCGTGACATGAAACACTGTTAAACACACAGCCTCATGGAGAAGTTGTCATAACGCGAAAGGGCAGAGGAGGGGAGACGATGACAGCTTGTGTTTGATGTCTGCACGCCTCCGGAGAAAACCAAAAACCTCAAGTAAAAGGGGGATGCTGGACTGCTGCGGTTAAGTGTCGGGTTTTACCAATGGTTAAGATATAGGAGTAAAATGTACATAAGTAAAAGTATCAAATGTAAAAAGTGAATTAGATAAAAGTATAGAAGTACATTTTATAGATGAAGATGCTGAGGTTCTCTTTGGGAGTGACCAGGATGGACAGGATCAGAAATGAGTTCATCAGAGGGACAGCACATGTAGAGGTTTTGGAGATAAAGTCAGTGAGTGAAACAGTGAATATATTGGCAGAATATATATAATGAATACATTGTATTTTGTTGTTAGTTGGACAAACATCTGTCTCAGGACTACAGATGAAAAATAGCCGCCTGGCCAATTCTAGCATGAAGCTGTTAATTAAGTCCTTTTAAGCATAGTCTCTTTAATAAAAATAAATAAATAAAGCAGCTGATTCGCTGTGGTGAAGGGAAAAATTGAAAGGAAAAGAAGGAGATTTTGTGTAGATTAAGTGAAATGTAATGATTTTGATTAGGAATAGTCGTGATGTACAGTATTTGTCTAGTGATTACCAAAGTACTGTTAGGATTCCTCAGGGGGTCGCGAAAACAAAATCTGATACTTGCTACTTTTTAAGATGTAATTTTACGAATATTATTCATTTAATTAATTAGTTATTTACCTTGAAAACAGTATGTTGTTTTAAATTTAGATCAAATATCTATAAATTACCCACTTTTGAATGGATTACAACTTCAAATCATTATAAACATCTATTTTATTGAACTCAAAAAATAAATTATTTCAAACAGAAAGTACTTTTTACTTTAATATTCTTGTCAAAAATGTAGGGGAGCAAAAAAACAGATATCTGCACTAAAATGTAAGGAAGTAAAAGTTTAAAGTATTCAGTGTGAATTGCTGATACCTGAAAATGTTATTTAGGTGCAGTACTTTGACTTTTGTACTTATTTATGTTCCACCACTGGGTTTTACCAACAACAATCTACAGGGACACCAAAAAAACAACATACTAGCTTATGTAAAAGACCTGGATACTGGATTCTAAATATATCCTCGAGTATCCCACAGTATGAAACATTCACTCTGACCTTCTGTCTTGTCAGATATTCCCAGGCTGTAGACCAGGAAGCTGACAAGAGACCTCTGCTTATGGAGGGAAAGCACTAAAAGCCTCTGTCTTTGACCACAACCTGTCAAATTGAACTTGTGCGTGGTGACTGATTTGCGCATTATACAGCGACAGTGACTGGTACTTAGGCAAATGATATGTGAAGCAAGTGGGAAACCTAACATGTTTAGCCTTTAAGGAAAACACCCCTGGAGGAATTGCAGTCTTGTTCTGAAGCTAAGCACTTCTAAACAATAGGTTCCATTCACATAACGTCACAACATTCTACAGGCCAATGTTTAAAGGTACAGTGTGTATCTTTTTGGCCAAAAAAACAAACAAACAAAAAAAAAACATAAAGAAAAAAGAAGACCAAAGGCCGTCTTCATGCATTAAAAGTAAAAAAAAAAACTTTATTTTTCTGGGCTAAATATTCATTGTTAAAATATTATTGATTAAAAATATGCTGATTAGCTTCCCACGCGTAGCGGCTCACAACAGCCTTCCTCTTATATTAAATAAAACCAAGCTTAAATGTCTTTGTGACACTAAATAACTAAGAAATTTTGTGATTTTTCTCGGAGCAGGCTTTGCATGACCACAAAATTAACTATTATTTGGCCTCTTCCTGTTGGTTTTCATAGAAAAGTAGCTAATTTAGCTATATATATATATATATTTTTTTTTACAGTATGGCATTATTTATCTCTAATAAGAATGATCTAAAGAAAGATTTTATCTTCTTATTTGTACTGATTTTGTGAAGTTACACAGTGCATCTTAAAATGAGGTGGAGGGAATCTAAAAAGAATATTGTTTGAATTGTTTCTTTTTGTAATAAAAAGATGAATAGTCACCACAAATACACAAAAATGCATCAGTGTGAAACTACTTGTAGTTTACTCACTTAAACGTGAAAAAAATGTTTACAAGTTTTCTTCATGTTTTACATAGCAATTAGGTATTTAATGTAAACGTGTTGCAGAATGTCCAAAAAAAAAAACAAGTAGCTCAATACATCAGTCAGTTTCATTTCAATGCATGGTATCTGCATCATTAGAATTTGTTCGCTTCATGATAGGCAGGGACTTTATTAATTTAAACCAATTCTGCTCTTTAGTCGTTTTGTGGTCCAGAATGTAGAGCATAAACATGTCAGTGACTGTTGCCATTTCTGTGTGATTAGCTATTATACTAATAAAATACTAATAATATCATATTCTAAGTTAAAAGCCAAAGGAGAATGTACATCTAAACTCGAGTTGGTTTTAGCCAACACCCAGCTTCGCTCCTGTTCACTGATTGGTCGACCACACTTTATGCTTTGGGAAACCATATGCAGTTCTGGGATTTCTGACTTAGTACTGAAATGAAATTGAGCAGAGGCACTAAGTGGCACCAGCATCGATAGCAAAAATGGAAAGTTTAATTGTATTGATTATTTTTGTTGAAACATTAGATACAAGGATTTTTAGGGAATTTTGAAAACTTTTTACAATATATATTTTGATATGTATTTTAGATTTAAAAAGTTTAGTAAATCAGCTTATCATTGGATATTAACATTTTTTGTTGTTGTTGTAAAAACTTCAAAATCTAGTTCAGTCCAAGACTATAAAGTCTGGTGTGTGTAGAAACTACTTTAGAGGCTGATTCTGATCACACGGTGAAGAAAACTAAAGTGGATTCGATTAAAGGAATCTTTTCTCACCATTGTAAGTGTTTTTCTAATGTGTAATCTCCTGTGTTTTTACCATCTTGTTGATTACAGTGTTTTATGCATTTCATACTTATCATACATTTTTAATATGTACCTTTTTCTAGTCAGAATCCTTTTGAAAATGAGACGCAAATCTCAAAGGGACTTCCTGATAAAATAAATCAAAGAAAGAATAAAACATTTTAGCGACAGATCAGACAATTTGTTGTTTTCACATGAAAGCCTTTTACTGAGAGAACAAACAGGCCAAAAAAATAAAATTCCTTTTTGCTTTGGTATTAAAAAATGCCTCTTGCCCACCATCATCATTGGAATGTAACAGCACCTATTAAATTGTTTATTCTTGTTTTTTCCATCAAATTAAAGGTGACTGGAATCAGTGAAAATCAGCTCTTGGTGGCAGTGCTCCCCGGTTTACCTACAACCGCCGAACTTTACCTGCTGCCGGAGAAGGGGTCAAGAGGGGGCGCTGTGGAGGAAAAATGGGCCAATCTCGACCAGGTAGCACACATTTTCAAATCATTCAAATATACTGTATGTAGCTTGACACATAAGGAGCGGATTGGGGCGCACTGAAATAATTAAATGTAAGAACAACGTTGTAGCAGAAGACAGAGAATCTCTAAGGGACAGAACCCAGGAGAAGAAATGTGTCTATGTTTTGCATATGTTTTAGCCGGCAGAGATAGTCTGCGAGTTTAGTTTGAGAATGAGGGATAGTAAATTCACTTAGTAGAGCTCCGCTGCTTCTTTTTATGTCCTCATCACATTAATAATGTAAGTTTTATTACCGAATATGACTCTGACATTACTGCCTGCCTGTCATACATTACAAAGTTAAAATTTGTGCAGCACTGGAGGGTAGCCTACTGCGGCAAAACTGATATGATTAAAGAAGATGAAGTAGTTGGAGGTTCGGTAGTGGTCCTGTGGTGGACTGTTGATTGTTCCTTGTATATTTAATTAATGTTGATTAATATGCACTGTCCCTGAACTTGCCTTGTGCACAGCCTTTTAAAAGAAGTGACTGTCTTTATGAGAGGGCATGGTATTTTACACGAGGTTTCAGTTGAGTTCACCAAATATAGCTTGTATGTAATTCTGAAAGACTTAGTCAGAATGGTGCTTTGAAAAATTATTAATAATTCAAAATTTGTAGGACCTTGTTTCTGTCATTTTTAACCTAGCATTCTGAGATTTGTTATTGGATTTTCTTTTCTGGCAGCTCAAAATTCAAACAAATCAGTGCGCTCCCTGGTGCCTTTTTCAATTGGTTTTTAAATTTCTCATTTACAACTTGAAAATGTGATGTTTCGTTTTAATTTAGCTCCTTAATTTTCCTGCTTTTTGCACCCCAAGATTTTGTTGAAATTTCTGAACTAACATCAAGTTATCCACCCAAGAGTCAAACAACAATTGTTTTTCTTGTCACAAAATCTCTTTCTGTCCCACTATCCAATGTTAGTGATTCTAAAAAGGATTATTATTACTTACAAATTTAAACTAACATTTCTTATTTCCAACTTGAAAATGTGTTGTTTCATTTTAACTTTCATCGTCTCTCGCTTTAGTATACCAAGATGTTTTTAGTATGTTTTGAAATGACTGAACTACAACCGTACATCTTGCTATCCACCCTAAAGTAAGAAATAAATCCTTTACATGTTTGTGAACATTGTGTTGAATTGTGGTGGGCGGAGCTTAGCAGGGGCCACAAGAAAATGTCGTGTCCATCTAAATCAGTGTAAATTAGTAGGTTTTTAGAGAGATTTTTAAACACATATAAAGACTTACTTACCTGCAGCTTGGTGACCTTGGACACAGACTTTGGTGACTTACTCTGTGGAACCTTAGACAGACTTTGGTGACTTACTCTGTGGGACCTGACACAGACTTTGGTGACTACTCTGTGGACTGACAGACTTTGTGACTTCTGTGGACTGACAGACTTTGGTGACTTACTCTGTGGGACCTGACCAGACTTTGGTGACTTACTCTGTGGGACCTGACACAGACTTTGGTAACTTACTCTGTGGACCTGACACAGACTTTGGTGACTTACTCTGTGGGACCTGACACAGACTTTGGTAACTTACTCTGTGGGACCTGATGCAGACTTTGGTGACTTACTCTGTGGGACCTGACAGACTTTGGTGACTTACTCTGTGGAACCTTAGCAGACTTTGGTGACTTACTCTGTGGGACCTGACCAGACTTTGGTACTTACTCTGTAGGACCTGACAGACTTTGGTGACTTACTCTGTGGGACCTGACACAGACTTTGGTGACTTACTCTGTGGGACCTGACGCAGACTTTGGTGATTTACTCTGTGTTACCCGATGCAGACTTAAGTGACTTACTCTGTGGGATCTGACGCAGACTTTGGTGACTTACTCTGTCAGATCTGATGCAGACTTTGGTGTCTTACTCTGTCGGATCTGATGCAGACTTTGGTGACTTACTCTGTGGGACATGACGCAGGCTTTGGTGACTTACTCTGTGGCACCTGACACAGATTTTGATGACTTGCTCTGTGGGACCTAATGCAGACTTTGGTGACTTACTCTGTGGGACCTTACAGACTTTGAGGGCGATCTTGCCCCTTTAAGACTTCCCGCTTAGACCGGTTAAGACAGTTATTCCTCTGTTGGCCTCTAGTGCGCTCTCTCCAAGAGCTACGCCGTGAGTGAAGCAGGTGTGGTGCCCGCCAGATGTGTGGGGTACAACTTCATTCAGTGAACGGCCTAGACGTGTCATGTCTGTGACACGTAAGCAGTGCATTAACATCACAGCAAAAGTTACTACAAGAGCTTCAGTTTGGGAAGTGTAATAATAGAAATGTATTTGGTAAAAGTCTATTCAAATGACAAACTTTAACAACTTTGTCTAAAAAAACGTATTTTCTTTTACATAAAGCCTGTTGACTTAATATAAAAAAGACTTAGATTATAGAGTGAACATGAGACAGTGTTAAGTGTGAATGCAGCTCTGCCCACGACAGAGCAGAGAGATAAAGCCAGGAGAGCGCGGTGCTGCGTGAGGTCCGGCCCCTTGAGCGCTTTTTGGGTCAGAGCGGGTCGCGGCCACGCGCACCAGGCCGCTGGACGTTTCTGACCAGAGGCTGTCAATTTTACGGCGGTGACCACTGTGAGTGAGCACGAGGAAGAGCGCGGAACCGTTTGGCACAGTCTGGACCAGAGCCCCGCGCTGTGCTTTACCTGGACCACGGCGCGCATCCAGAGAACCGACCCGAGGTGGACACAACCATGCGCTCGTCTGTACAGGGGCTGCAGACGCGGTCACACACGAAAGACCCTCCGCTCGCATCACACCGGGACCGGGAGCCTGCTTACCGGCAGTTGTCTCATTCAAAAGGATTATAACGAGGACACGCCGCTGCTTTTTCATAAACTTTTCACGCACGGATCAAGATTCTCAGGTAGGTCTTACCACGAGCATCGGATCATTTTTATTATAAGTTTAGGTCGACACAACATTGTATTGTTAAAACATATAGAACAAACTTATTGAAGCCAAGTCTGACTAAAAAGTGAATCCATTTTATTTTACAAATATATTGCCTAATTCAATAACTGCATTTAACGTGGCTTTTTCTAACTACATAACTGACAAAATTAGAATTGATGGCAAAATATGATTATTATATATATTTCCAGTGAACTTCTTGCACTGCTCCACGGTTATGTTGTGCAGGTTCACTGATTGAACTGGCATCAGACTAGGCAGAGCAGCCGTGCCACGAGCTGGAGCTGCTCTCTGGAGCTCATAGCGGCCAACACAGAGAACTCTTTGCGCTTTGCGCTTAAGTATAAGACCGGCAGGGCAAAATCGCCCGGGAAGTCTCTGGGACCCAACGCAGATTTAAGTGACTTACTTTGTGGAACCCAACGCAGACTTAAGTGACTTACTCTGTGGGATCTGACACAGACTTTCGAGTATATAGTTCATGGTTAAAATTGCCACAAAAAGAACCCTGTAAGAAAAGAAAAGTCAGTTTTTGTTGTAATACAAAAGTGATCGAGTCTAGACACTAATGGAAATCACCAGATTTACACAGTTTAAAATTATCTTTTGAATATTTCATGACAAAGTACAGTGTTATTAACCAGAAATCTTGTTCACATCTAGATTCATGACACCATTGCATTCTACAACTTTAATGCAGCCCATTGACGTAGTAATTGTCTGAATATCGTTATCGAGATATGCCCAAAAAATATCGACATATTTATTTTTGCCAGTATCGCCCAGTCCTAGACCTGACGCAGACTTTGGTGACTGACTCTGTGGGATCTGACAGAGACTTTGTTAACCTACGCGGGGGATATGACATTAGTCTTTGGTGACTTATTCTGTGGGACCTGACAGACTTTGGGGAATTACTCATGGTGGACGGAAGCATTTTGTCTGAGCTTGGTTCTGGATCGATACTTTAATGTCGCTGAAGAAGTGATTTCAGGTCCTTTCTGCGTTGCTAGACCCTGTAGTGGCTAAAATACAATTTTTTATCAGTTCATTCAGGCTGTTATTATAATGCTAAATGTGTCATCAAATGTACGCCTCTTTCATTAGTGCTTCATAGGCTTCATAGGCTTTTTGTCAAAGGCTTTTTGCATGTAGCTCTGAAAATCTGTTAACTCTGGTCAAAGACTTTGCTAAAAGGAGGAATTAAGGGTCTTATGTACAAAAATTTTATGTTATCATGGAGGGTAATTTTAGCTAGAATTCTAAGTAAAACAGAATAATTTTAAAATCACACTGCACTTGCACAGCTAGGTAAGATCAGGTTAATATTAGACACAATGGTCCCAATCACAATTCAGAGCAAACCATCATATTAACAATGATAAAACCCCAAACTTTTTTTTTTGCCATCGGTGCATTAGTAACTTATCCATTTATATCTTTCAATTCTTTCCAGTACTTTCCCCACCAAAACAATGCATTTCAATGAGCTTCAGACGCCTGCCTCCATCTTTGTCAAAGTTCAGTTATTGTCACATAAAAACAATTTTAGGTGCAGCTCGGGTCTGAAATCCTCTGCACTGCACCGCAACTCCGCCGATTGGCCCAACTTTGACGAGAATAAAAGCAGACATCATTCTCATTGTGATGGATTACCAAACTCAGGGAAGTCTGAAGTCCAAAAGTCTTTTCAGAGCACAGTGAATTGAATGGAAACTGTAGCTGCTTGGTATGTAGGCAAAAGTGTTAGGATTTTGAAAAGGTCAGCAGTGATGACGAGTACAACAGTCTGCCAGTAATTGGGCTAAAATATGGAAAACAGTGGCATTATCACAGACAGACAGGAAGAATGTTATTTATGCTATTCCCAAACTTTTGAAGAGCGCAGTTTCTTCTCATTTACCTGTCAGTTTGATGCCCTCGGACAATTTGGGAGCCACGCTTTGGTCAGTTCTCATAGCTAAATTGTTCATAAGTCTTTTTTTTTCTCTGTTTTTGCATAAATAACCTTCCCAGCTACTCTCATTACAGCGCAGAGGACATGGGAGCGTTTATTACAGAGATTTAATATCCTCACAGCTGGGCTTTAATAGTTATGGTGGAATGTAATACTGCAGAATGCCACTAGAGAGCAATGTCTTCCCATGTATTTCACTGGACAGCAGCTCATTAAAAATGCACAAAGTGTAGAAACCTTTAAGGTTACATGTTTTTTTCTACTGAGATAAGAATAATGAAATGTACAATTTTACTAGGAATCTATTTTTGTGTTAGTATAATATTAATTGCCAGATAATTCTTTCCTTACTGATTAAAAACATAAGCTATAAGTTGAATATGTAATTATTAATGTTTTGCTAAATATTTATGTAAAGATGGTTAGTTCAGTGAGCTGCCACTGTCCACACTCAGTACTGCTTGTGTCATTGTGGGTCTTACATAGGACTGCCAATAGCAAGCATTAGATTTTTTTTTTTCATTTTGCTAGAGTTATATTTGTAGACAAGACCTTTCTTTAAAAAATCTATATTATTTCAGTAATTGATCAGTGGTGATTACTGGATTAACAGCTCATGCATCATACTGGTGAATCTAATTTCACACTAGAAAATAAACAAAATTTTTAAGTGACCTCAGATTAAAGTGTGGAATTATTGTCATATTTATTTCATTAAGATGTATATTTTATCCCATGATTTATTTTCTTTATGCTTTCTAGTGTAGATCACTTTTTTAAGGTCTCTGACTCAAGCACATTTGGACTCGATCTTGTCCTGGTCTCGAGGGCGATTGGACTTGCTCTTGTCTTCTCTGACAATACCACATTTTATTTATTTTATTACTTGCTAAACTTGCACCAGGAGCGCAGTGACCTGACCCAGGCACAGTTTGCAATAAGCACTACACAATAAGATAATGTAGACACTGACAGATGTAGAAAATATCAAAGATGGTTTTGATTTGGTCTTGGTTGACCGCAACCTTTGTCTCAATTTTGTCTCAAGTTTTAAAAGTCTCTGTCTTGTTTTGTTCTCGGGACTCTGTGGTCTTGGAAAGGTCTTGGTCTCATGCAGCGCGGTCTGGGCACCAAACTACTTTCAGCTTAGCTAGCATAATTTCAACATGATTATACCAAATAAACTTCAATAAGAATGTATAGAATAAAAATGTTCAGTTTATTGAACAATAGTGACTATAGAGAAGATTGAAGAATGAGAGTCACATTTGTTGTGAATGTAAATACCAATGGAGCTGGGGACAGAGATGCAGGATACTGTGCAGAAACAGCTCCATTCATCCTGACCAGTAGTCAGTGTGCAGGCTGAGTCCTGTGAGTTCTAACTGAATTCTTCAGTTTATTCTTTTAGCCATCTCCTCAGGAAAACATTCCATATGTATGGTCCAGACCAGCCCTGGGCTCTGGATGGTTATCAGGTTCTTCTTTCTGATGATTGGTGAGACTTAGTAATATTTTGTTTTGCGTGTGGATGGACTTGTTCCTGCTGGAAAGTACTGAGCCAGACTCAGGAGCTTTGTGTTCCTTTGTAAAAAGCAAGGTTAATTTGAATTTTAAATCATCTCTAGGGGACTTAGTGAAGCTCAGGGAGATGTGGTAGAGCTATCTTTTCACCACATTCCTGGTCCAAAACAATAACAGTGACACAGAACTGTTACAAAAGTGTTTGTATTGTTCAAACGTACATATCATTTTACAAAATCCTAATTGGCTTGGCCTCTCATTTCTGAAAGTCCCATTAATAAACACGATTATGCTTACTTCATATTCAAAACATGTTTCAAACAAACATCGCTTTCTGTGACAGTCACACGTAGCACTCTCTCCACTCATTACGTTTCTTAGATTCACCATGTTGTTTTTGAAATGGTTCTTATTTTGATGATGTCTAAAGAACAAGGGCACATTTTGAATTTACTAACAGAAAGCCCTTTGAGATGTAGAATCTAATTATCAAGGGAAGGACCACATGTTTTTTATAAACTGAGTCAAGCTCAGTCGTGAGTTCTTTGACATTTGAAAAAGTTGGCCAAGAGAAATCCTGATAGTTTAGCTTCAGTCCAACCTTTTTAATATGTAAACAATATGCTAAGCAGTGCTTCATGGACAGACGTGTGTGTTCATCACCAGCACAGGGACATTGTTTCCTGAGCAAATATCATTTTGCTGCCTCACAGTCAGTCCCGAACTGACTTAATAGGTATTTAATTACATTGATGCATCATATAATTGGCACCAGCGAGGAAGAAGACAAACTGGGGCAGGCAGGCTGGATTGGGAATTAAAGAGATGTATTTATCTAAAGCCTGTCTGATTACCTGGCAGAATCACACAGATAATAGGGCAATAAATCTTCAGTTCACTCTCCTCCTCATCTCATCTCCAGTGAGTCGCGGTGCAGCATCACGTCAGAAGGACTGAGTGAGAGCCACACACGAGCATGTGCCAAGCATGGTGTGCCTTATTAAAATGTGTAATAGATTTACTGACCCTGATATGCCACTAGAACAAAAAGTAATTATTCATACTGTGTTGGAGCGGTCTAATTTTAACCAGAGAAAAGATTTTAAGAGAGGGAGATAGAATTAGTGAGGCATAGCTAAGGACTGAAATGGGCTGTGGGAAGGCATTTTGGTCATGTGTTAAATGACTGCTTCATTTAGGTGTGAAAAGGAAGAGAACACAGAGGAGAAATCAAAACAGAGATTGTATTGTATGAGGCACACTTTGATTTACAAAGGTTCTGCTTGAATGCTTTTTCAGAAGAGCGGAGGTGCAAGCGACTAGATAGGCTTCCCATGTCATTTGTCGCTGTTGTCTTTGAAGAAAATTTTACATATTTCAGCTTAACTAAGTCTGCACTCTGAACATTTTATTTGTGGCATGTTCACATAGTAAGCTTGTAATGCACAGTGCTATTTAGAGTTAGAAAGGGTATTGTAGAATCACATGAAGGACACATATTTGGTAATATCTGCACTGTCCTTGAGTACCATTTCTTTGGCCTCTTATGTAATACATCCTAAGACGTGTAATAAAGCACACTTGGCTGTCATGTATTTCCCAAGTCAGGAATTGAGTTAAGAATTTACTCTACTGTCTGCAAAGAAAATTACACGAAAGAAAAATAAATATGCTAAATGCATTTATTTATTTTCTACCGCTTGTTCCCATTAGGAGTCGTGAGTGACTAGGGCTTATCCCAGTGACTTCGGGCCTTAGGCAGGGGAACATCCTGGACAGTGGCCATTTTGTCACAGGGTGCTAAATATTGCTAAAATAACATGCTAAATGCAGAAATGCTCAAAGCAAGTCTGGATGACCAATAGCCTTAAAGAAGCTCAGAGTAGCACTTTATAATTACATCTCAATTAGTCTAAATACTTAATTTATTATCATTAAGTTACAAACTAATGAATCAAAAAGTTGATTAGGGCCTAATAACTTCCTAATTACCACACGCTCCTCCCCGTCAACCCTAAATAGCAACCTTAGCTCTTTAAATGAGGAGTATTTCATCCAATAATTCATTATTTGTTCATTTAAAAATGAAGTCTTTATTCATGTTTTTTTAGGCGATTTAAGGTGTAGTTATTATAAAGTGGTGCTGATCTCAGAGATCAATCTGTGACATTACAAAGCTGGAAATATCTGAAACTAAAATAGGAAAAATTGTATTTCACAGACAGAATCCCAGCTATTCTTTTGATTAGAAAACAGTTAGAATATGATTTAAAGCACACACAAAAATGCATATCAAATGTCTTTTAAACATGAGATGTCTGTTTATTTACACTTGAAGTATTGTCCATTCATAATATGTTTTCTGTTAACGGAAGTATTACTAGCTGCAAATGAATGTGTGTCAGTCGTGGACACATCTAGTGTGTCTGTTCAGGGAATCGAATCTGTTCTTTACTGTGACTCTCCTCCAGGGTTCTGCTTTTCACACAGTGTTTTGGTCTTTGTATGTCCTTGGCAGAGCAGTGAAATTTGTCTTCCTACTTGTCATTATAGTATATGTACTAGTAGTAATAATTATCCCATAATATTAAAAGTGGTACACATTGTAGAGCGGCCTAGTAGTAGCACATTTTAATGATGGTGTTTTCTTGCTATTTGATCTTCGGGCAAGACACTTCTCCCTTGCCTTTTCTACTCCAGCCAGTGACAGCAAAAATAACAAATATAAAGTTCTAATTCAGTTCTATTGGTTTATATTAGTAAGCATGTAAGGAGACCTACTATGTAAAATCCACTTTACAGAGTTTGTCACTATGTTATAACAGTGTTCTCGCCTCATTAGTTTACTCAAAGTTGTATTCAAATTGATTTATTCATGACTAATCTTGTATTGCTCAGATAATCCCCTGTTTCCACTTCTACCACCTATTCCCGCCCAATTGTCTGTATTTACTTGTGATTAGTCACAAAAATCAGGTTCCAAGTAAATCATGTAGGGTAAAAAAATGTTATGTTGCCACTTTCTAACATTAAAACATGTAATTTAAAAAGTGCACAATAATAAAGCAATGTTTTAGAGGCAGTCCTGTCCTTTTGAACCGAAAGTCAATGTTCTACATAAATAAAATACATAATAGGTCTCCTTAAAGTGCTTTTACAAAGTTTATCTGCATCTTTTTACTTTTCATGTGCTTATTTTTTATTCGGCTTGTGAATTAATATAAAAAGCTACTCAAGAATGTACTTTATGGAAAATGAGTGGATAATTGCTGCCTGTGGTAACACTGAAGTAGCTGCTTTTGTTTCAGTTCAGATTTAGTCCAGTAATGCAGTCAATTTCTTCACATACATATTTGTATTTCAGAAGTCAAAGCTTGTGGTCTTTTTGGGTTAAGCAGTCCTTAGTGTAACAGAAATAGCAGAGGAATTAATTTTGCGAAATGCCACCATCAGTAACGGCTCGCCCTTTTACCTGATGGGCTTTTCCGTCAAACTCAGCCCGGTCTTAACACGTCAGGTCTGGCTCCACGTGTCGACATCAACATTTGCTCCTCTTTAGAAGGAAATCTAAATTCATAATTCAAGCTGTCGGAGAGGAATGACTCAGGCTGAAATATTGATGGCGGCGGGATATTGCAGTGCAGTCGGCCGCTAACCGACTCTTCTCTGCTCTGTCACTCTCTCTCATAGCTTTCTCAGGTCCTGCTAAGTGCTCTGAATCAAGATCTGGTCCAGCTCGCACTCAAGCCGGGGGTGCAGGTGAACGTCTATGCCACGCGTCTCTCTCCAGGTCAGTCCGGCGCCCACGTACTTGAGCACAGACTTGTCACGGAACATTTTTACGGAAGGGGATAGGTGTGAGGGAAACTTCTCACTTTTAATAGCCGTGTAGAAGGGAAGATGAAAACTGGACCAAAAGTTTTTTATGGTATGTTTTTGGGAATTATACAACATAGTGAAAATCTGCCCATTCATCACTCAAATGCTTAAATTACTTATCATCACATTTAGTAGATAATAACCTCTGAGTGTTAGTTTGTTTACATCCAATTAAAGTAAATAAATCACACTTTTCAATGCATTTTCTTAAAGCATGTTAATTGCAGTCAACCTATTAAGTAATCGCTGGTCAAATATTTAATTTTTTAAAGAGTGTTAATATAATGTTGCCAATGACGTAAACAAAAGTTATTTATTGTAGACAATAATGAAAAGTTGGTCTATTTAGAAACCTTATTTAACAGATTAAAGGGCTTATATTGTATATATTTTTTATTCTTGTTTTAAAGTTGTTTTTTCATCTGAAACATACCTTGAGTTATAATTTATTTCATTCACAGCTCTCAAGTTTTGCATTTTTAGCTGTGTTCTTCTTTCAAACCTTAAATGTTCCTGCTTGTGGTGTCATGAAGTCAAAATACAGGAATTGCTGCATTGTGTTCTTAAACTCCACATAGCTTCATTAATTATAATTTATTTTAACTGTTGTTATATCTATTTGAGATTCCTCTGCAAGACAGACAAGCAAGCATGTTAGCTACTTTAACAGAGATAAACAGGAAGTGCACGGCCAATAAAAACAGAATAACCCTAACCCTTTTTTTTTTTCAGATTTTTTCAGCTAATTGTTGTCATAAACTGCCTGCCTGGGATCCAGAACCCACACTTTAGCAAACTGCGAAGAGTGGGTCTGGTCGCCACACCCCTCGCCTGCGTTTCAGATCAAATCTACATCGTACTGGGCAATCAGATTAGTTTATTTGCGTGACGCAGATGAAACAAAGGAGCTGATTGGTCGTCTGTCATTTAGACCAAAATCTAACTTCACTCACCTCACATTAAAATCTTTTTTTGCTTCGCTCATTGATTTAGCAGATATCTGCAATGTTTTTCAGTTCCATGTGATATTTTTTTCATGTATTTTTTTTGTCGGGAGCAGCCATGTTGGTTGTCGTCAGCAGAAGATGCGTGGCTAATTAATTGCTACAGAAATTTGAAAGAGGGACACGGTGACCAGACAATATATTTTTAAATATATCGTATATTTTTTATATATCGTCTGGATTTTCCAGGCAAAAAAAATGCATGAAAGGAAACACTTGTAAAATGATTTTCTTACTTTTACTTGGGTAAAGAACAGAAGATTGTTTATTATGTTAAAGAAGAATCACTGCTGGCTGTCAACATTCTTACTGTTTCTCCAGTTGCTGTAATTCCACTTACCCTTTGCTTCTCTATCTTACAGCTCCCCTGGTGGACAGCAGTGAAATAGTCCACAGCAGCACTGCCATCATCATGCTGGTGTCTGTTATTCTAATGGTCTTGGCCATTTTTGTCCTATACAAATTCAAAAGGTAATATACGCTGCATGCATTTGCACATTTAAACATATAAAATAACAGTTGCCCCAGTACTGTATGCAAGTCTACAGAAATCTATCCCCATTCCCCACCTACATCAATGATAGATACTGCTCTATTTCCTCTCTGTGTTTTGTAAATGTGTTTGCATAATGGCCTTGTTTAAGGTTGGCCCCATTACCTACTAGCAAGCTCTGCGTTCCTGAGCTCCTAAAAGTTTTTCCGAGTATTTAGACTCCCTATATATCTGAGTTATAGACAGAGGCGATGCAATAATAGCCGGGAGGGATAAGACAATTCCCCTCTGTCTCAATCTGCGGAATATTACCTGGAATGACAGCCTAATCAATTCTTCTGGAGAGCTGAATGGGTGTCACAGTCCTGCAGTTATCAATATTCATCTATCTGACAATGTGAGGGTTGACCTTTTGGAAATGCTAAACAAAGCCATCCAAGGTGAGGCACACGCTGCACAGGAATGGCAGCAATGGTTGAGAAGATAAGTCCAGAGACAACATATATATACAGTGAGGGACGTACAGTAAATAGGATCCTCTGCTTTCTCTAATCCCACGCCAATCACACAGCAAAGCCTTGAATGTATTTTTGGCAGCATTCATTATAAAGCATTACTCTTTATCCCAGAGTCTTAGAAGTATGAGAAAAAAGTGGGTAGAATTAGTTGAAACTCCTCGTGTGCAGTGTTATACAAATGGATATTGCATTTTTCACTTTGAAACCAGATGCCAAGCTAGACAAATGGAAGAAAAGTAAAAAACCATATTTTTGTAGTTATACATAGTTAAATAATTATGTGTTTGTTTTAGTAGAATAGGTTAAATGTCTATAAAATTTTGTGTTTAATAGACAATATATAAATGTAGCTATTAAGGGCACTGTGCAAGATTGAAGATTTTACTATCCATTGGCGGAATGTGAATATTGACCTCGATGTCACTATGTAGTTAGCAAATGCACTGAAATGCGAAGTGACATTATGATCATTTTTTTTTTTTTTTACACAGAGCCCTTTAATTTTAGTCCACATGTTTGGCTCACTTACTTAATGTATTCTGAACCTCCAAAACTGTACACCACAATGTGTCTTGAGCATTTTTCCACAGCTGTTAAAGCATGACTAGATGCTAAGCACGTGTTAGCCACAATGCTAACATCAACAACCAGGCATTTGTTTTTGGTGGCATTAAACAAACCAGGCCTTATCGGGCATTGACAGGACACTGCAGATTGAATAGATACTTTAACTGGATATCTGTGCTGGGGCAAATTTATTTTAGGCTTATTATTTAAAAATTCAGTATAGACTTAAGTAAAAGAAATGAGACATTGGTTAGCTGCAGAACTGAGCTCCCAGTGGCATTTCGCAACTACATGGGAATTGTTAAGCGTTTGTGTATGACCCAAAAATCAGTGTTTTTATATATTGAACTCAAAATTAACTGAATAATCAGTCAGTTGGCGGGGATACGGGAACATGTGAGCTCAGCAAGCAATGTAGGACACAAAAGAACAATGCAGGATTGCTCAATGTTACATGGATACATAGAAATAGGCAATTTTGAAGCAAGATGTTTCTAAGATGAAAAAAAAAAGTTTACATAAAACAATACATTTTTTCTCTTGTTAAAAAAGTTTTTGTGATGGCCAAATATGCATTTATAGGGCGTTGGATGTAGGGCTCTAGTCGAACAAAGTAATCCTCCAGATCGAGAATCTTGACCCGACACCAGTTCTCCTGATACACCTGTCAGATTTTTTTATTTGGCAGTGTAAAGTGAGTTTGGATGTATTTTATTTGCCTTATTTAAATACTAAAGTTACAGAAGGATGGCAAAAAAAATTTTTTACTTTGGATTTAACATTTAAGCAGGGTGAGCAGCACAAAACCGCTGAAGGTGCTTAGTTCTACTGTAACAGATTTTAATTGTCTTAGTCTATTACCTGTTCGAAAGTATTCAGCACTTTTTCACATTGTTTATAGGCACTTTTTAACAGCTTTCAGAGACCAGAGCAAGTGTTGTAATCAAGCTAACTAGCATGCTAAAAGCACATTTCCTGACCTTTGGCTGACCCTCATAGCTGCTTTTACAACACATATGTAAAAGAACAAAAATATGAGCTCAAACTAGGGCTTTGCGATATGGCAAAAAAAAAAAAAAAAAAAAAAAAAAAAATATATATATATATATATATATATATATACAATTTTCTTGGAACCAGATCACAATATAGATTTAATTGTGCTTCTTATTGAATGTTTTCCTATTGCTTTTGAGGTAAATACTGCTATCTGTTTTTTTTTTTTAGTTCCTTTTTCACTGTCAGTGGCTAAATCCAACTGTTAGAGACTGACCAGTGTTGACAGTTTTTCAAAGAAAAAACAAGCCTTTGAAAAAAAAAAAAAATCCCTCAAGTGACATCAACCCTTCAATAAAAAGTTACTAAAAATAATCAATTAGTTAGAACAATGTGTGTCTCTACAAAACAAGTAATTTACTTTTTGACATGAAAATCCATGTATGAGTCATAAATGGATATATTTGCATAAATCCAACTTTAAAAATGCTAATATTCACCTCTTTTGTGACTTGAAAGCACAGCCCACAAAAACACAGCCTTCAAAATTCATTAGGGACTTTAAAAATAAGAAGCCCAAAGTCGCTATAAAGAAGTGGACTTGGCAACTCTGAAGCTAGGATGGAAAAAAATAATTTGTATTTGAACATTAAATTGAAAAATGAGAATACAATTTCATCCAAAAATACAGATGAGCTCACGATTCGATTTTTGTCACAATATTGCCCAGCCTTACTCAAATACATTAAAAAAACAGGTAAAAAGCACATATTTAAGTCTTAACATGAATATATTATAGTCTGAGGTGCATGTTTTGCCACAATGTAAACTTTCTAGCTGTGAGACTGGAGAACTAACCATTCATCGCATAAAAATACTGTAAATAAAACATTTTTACTTTCTGGATGCGGATTTGGCATTTAGCTTTATTTTCAGTGGCATTCAAAGGGTCCTAAGAAGTTTTTTAAATGTAACTTTTACCAGGAAAATCCTCTATCCTGCTTTTAAGACATTAACTTTCAAAAAAGTAGCCCAAATGTCACTGCGGCAGATGCAGACACTGGGCCACACGGGGAGAATCTGAAATTAGAAATGCAAGATGTTAGTTTTAAGTAGAATCGAGGGGTTGCATCTGAGGGGGATGAAAAATTGATTGAAAAGTGAGGTGAACAATATGAGAGTGAGAGTGCAATGCCCGGTGGAATGCTAAAAATGCCCCTCTTTCCCCCGACTTCTCCAGCGCCATGTTTTAGCAGTTAAAAATAGCGAGTGTTTTATGCTTATGTGAGAGCATTAGTGAGACAGACCTCTATTTTACTTTTTTTAAAACATATTTCCATCTGTTACCCTTGTGTACCCTACAGGAAGATCCCAGGCATCAACACTTATACAGCAGAGCAGCCTGACAAAGAACAAGAGGTCATCCCGACAGTAACCTCCATAGCAGAGCCGGACCCGCAGGGAGACAAACTGACCTCGCTGGACCGTGTGGATGTACACTTAGACTCCAAAAGCAGAGGTACAATCACGTCCGACGCTTCCTCAAGGCGCCATATAGTTTTCCCACTATTCCATCGAGAGTTTGAGATATTTTCAGCCCGCTCGCAAAGAAATCCGACTTATAATTTAGCCTGTAGTTTTGAATTACTAATAAAAAACAACACGCTGTCTGCAGCCATAATTTTACATACGATTTAGCAGGAAAAACAGGATGAGTTTTTATATGTAGCAAAAAATCATAGTAAGGAAGATTTCGCAATCCAGTACAACAAATTCTAATAAAACAGCATTTACATCGCAAAAAATATCCCTGCCTTACTTAAAATTACTTCAGATTTAGATTTTTTATCTGTATTTGAGTCGCTTTAGCTGCAAAAAATAAATTTCAAAATAAGGCTAATATAGTCTGATTCAATTCACGCTTGTTTTGTTTTAGAGATCTAGATTATTTTACTGGCTTAAAACTGTTCTAGACTGGTTTCAAAACACTCAAATCCACAAAATAATTTGCCAGAGGTTAAAAAAATCATACTTATTTTCCTATTTTAAGCTAAATTCCGGTGTAATCATTCAGAAATTCCTTGAAACCAAGGAAATATTATACATTTCAAGTATGCAATCTTATCTAGCTAAAATAATTAACTAAAATTCAGATTTAAAAAATGAATGCAGATAACTTTAAGCAAGGGTGGATATGTATTTTTTCAGTGTATAATGTAGACAATAGTTTCCGACACTAATTTCTGTTCTCAGAAACTCCTTTTTTGCTTCCGTATTTTAATGTTAATGTTACGCAAAAATAAGAAAATAAAGAAATAGTCTTTAGTTGGTTGTTTAATTATACAAGAGAGCTGTAGGAGGAGCACTACTGCTGAAGTTACTTAGTTGTGCTTTAAATTTATGAACATTTCTGAACTAAAGGTTAAAAGCCTAAGTTCATTGAAATTTATTTTTTGCAGTGAACTAGGACTATCTCAAATGTATCAATGCAACCCAATCTCATTTAAATGCATAATATACCACGCAGTTTTAAATGCATATGTATTTCATATGCATTGATATATTTCCCTTTTTGGCATGTCTATGATACGTGTTATTGCCTCAGTTCTTTTCTATGGTGGAAGTTAAAAATAAGCCCCAGACCTAAATTTACCCATTTTTGTTACTTCAGACCTAAACTTTGCCATTAAAGGTGGGGTAGCTAACTTTTTTAATTGTAAATTTGTAAACTTTCCACTGAAAATATGTAGTTATTATTGAACTGAATAATAAATAATTTTAGTTCAAATCAGGAGATGAATACATGAATACATGTTGATACTGACCATGTGTCGTAGGAGTAAGAGGAAGTTGTCAAATTTAAAACCTAAATCGTGTTTGCAGTGTAAAAATCAGCTACCCCATCTTTAAATCTAAAGAAAACGTCCCTAAGTGACTTCAACTTAAATATGTGTCTATAAGACACTAAAAGATTTGTTGCTTTTCCCAGCATCAAATAGATTTGCCGTATAATAAACCCACAAAAAAGGAGTAGAAACTTGCCAATGGTACCTTATTATCATGTCGTGGTATAGATAGATACGCATTCCAGTGAGATTGTGTTGATCATTGAGATATATTGAGATAAAGCCCTGATACATACGTTAAGATGGGAATGTCCATTGACTTTGCTTTGTGATATTTTCAGCCTGCTTGCAAATAAATTTGACTCATAATTTAGATTTATATTACTGATAAAAAATATTACGCTGTCTGCGGTCATATTTTTAAAGACAATTTAACAGCAAAAATATATTATGAGTTTTAGAACTAACTAAAAAGTCATAGTAAGAAAGTTTTTTGCACTTTCATTTGCCAGTCCATAAAAACAATAAACCAGAGTATAAAAGTCTGTATTTACTGGGACTATCCAAAAATGTATCACTGGGACATGTTGAGGTACAGCTCTAGATGCATAGATCAGGATGGGAATGTCCATTGATTTTACTCAGATAAAACTTTACGGTCTTTTAAAAATGTTGTGTTCTGCTGACCCACTGCCTATACATTAGCATAGTTTATTGTCTGTTTTACTGCCCCTGTCTGCTCCCTCAAGCTAAACTGCATTGTTGATGGCCGTAGGTCGAAGTATCTTATAAATAAGACATTGTATAAATATTGGTGTCCCGTTGGAGAGCCAGTTAAATAAGAAGTATATTATTGTGACAAAGACAACAGCATGTTTCTAGGTTTTGGGAGTGAGTGAATTCTTTGAAATGGATTTGCATAAATATAGACTTGGCTGTTTTCAAATGGTTGTGTCTCAGCAGGAGTACACTTATAGTAACTACCACAGCTCAAATAGCTTCTCCACGGGCGCATAAACCTAATATTTAGTTGAAATACACACATCCAGCAAGCGTCAAAATATCTTTATAACTATTGTTTTTGCTTAACATATTGGAGTCGTGGTGAGTGCAGTACAGACATCAGTTGTAGTTGTGTCACAGGTTGTAAATATAGTAAATATAACACACACTTAAAGATGGCACAATAAGCGGTATTAAGGTACACTGCAATGCTGATGCCACAATATAGATACTGTGAAAACTGGCTTCTCGTGGTGTTGACAGAGCTAATTTATTTGTCTCTGTCATAATAGGATGTAGTTAAAAAAAAAAAAAAGTACCGTACATTTATAGCCAGAAAAGTCTTAAGTAGGGCTTGGTAAAAAGAATTTATAATTCAAGATTTTTTTTTTATATATTATATATAGGACTAAAACTTATTGATTAGAAAATAGAAATTAAAATAAACAATAAATTTATTAATAACTGATCTTTGATGATGCTGTTTGCTGACTGAAACTAAATAAAACACTTTTTTTTTTAAACTCAGGAATTTGTTTTACTCAATATATAGTATGTGAATTACATTTATATTTTGTGCAGAAAATATACAGATACAACACCAGTTCTTGTCTTATAGCAAGGTTATTTCATACCGTCCCATCCCATTACACAAATTACACATTTTTATTCTCTTAGGAATTTGATTTGTTATGTTTAAAACCTTAAGCAGCATTTTAGCGGTGAAGTAAGCCTGGCTCTTGTAGCATGAAGAGTGATATTTGTAACTCACCAGAATACACTGTTGCCCTCGTAACTCACCAGAATACACTGTTGTCCTCGTAACTCACCAGAATACACTGTTGTCCTCGTAACTCACCAGAATACACTGTTGTCCTCGTAGCTCACCAGAATACACTGTTGTCCTCGTAACTCACCAGAATACACTGTTGTCCTCGTAGCTCACCAGAATACATTGTTATCGTCATAACTCACCATGAATACACAGTTATCCTCGTATCTTACTAGAATACACTGTTGTCCTCGGAACTCACCAGAATACACAGTTATCCTCGTAACTCACCAGAATACACTGCTGTCCTCGGAACTCACTAGAATACACAGTTATCCTTGTAACTCACCAGAATACACTGTTATCCTTGTAACTTGCCAGAATAAACTGTTCTTTCTTTTTTTTTTTTTTGTAACTCACCAAAATACACTCTTATCCTTGTTACTACAGATTACCACACAAAGAAACTATTCATTTTTACCATTGAGGTGAAACTTTTTGTTTGGTATTTGTCACACTTTTCAAATGTATTTAACAGCGAGTGTCGTCCCTCCCTGAACCAGTGTTCCTGTTCTCTCCACTCGCCAGGCGCTGACACACTGTCAGTAGCTTTTACAGGGACTATTTCATCTTCTAAAAGTAGTTCCAATTAAATCTGCTCAGGCAGAAATGTTAGACCAGTATCTCAAACCCTCAGCACATATAACCAAAACTCAACAATTAGGCCGACCAGAGGTAGAGAAGTCGTCTTTTAATTGGGATGAAGTGGCCATTTAATACAGCAATAAAAAGTTACTGCACAAGTCATGACAGCTAGTCTAAAATGAAGATTCAGAGCAGGAAGAGCGATACCTAACATGTCTCCAGTGCAAATGTGAACATTTACAACTTAAGTTTAACATGTAAATAAAAAAGACAATTGCTTTTAGAATGTATTATTCTTATCATAAATGTATAAATATTTGTAAGTCATACATAACTTGTAGGAGAATTCTGTTTTTTCTATGGAGAACATTGAGAGCCAGACTAGCCATGCTTCTTTGTTTTTGTATTACTGTATGTTCTGAGAAGGTCCTTTGGTACTTCACAAGAGAACAGCGATTTCCCCTCAGATGAAATCTTAGAGAACCAATCAGAGTCAGGGGGTGGGCTTTAGCAATAGAGCATAACCAATATAAATGCTTTTTAATCATTGTGAAAGGCATCAGCTGGCACTTTTTAAAATGTCTTTTCTTTTAGTTGCCTCTGACAGAAGAGTGTGCTACGTTCCACTTAAAGGTTACTTTCAAACACGCATTGACATTAAATTGTACCAGAGTACCTTCTCTGTAGAATTGAGAAAGTTGTATGGCTATTCAGTCTAAACCAGAAATTCCAAGCTACAACTGAAACCCTTTTGTTTCTATAATTTAGCAGTGTTTTTCACCTCAAAATAGCAATAAAAAGACATGTTTACAAATGTCTTTTTCCTTCAGAACTAGCGTTGCCTTGTGCAGGGCTAAGTCAGGCTGCGTTTGTGACAGCATTGCATTAGTATTCATGTGTGAGTAAAACACAATCAAGTGCAAAGTAAGGCGAATGTCGGTGTGAATTATTTGACCCAATAAAATAATTAGTGCATCAGGAAGGAAGGCAGAGCGGTGAAAGCATTTTCATCAAGAAATATCTGCACGGTTCCAGTTGATTTACCTCCAGCGGCGGCTAAACAATCGACCCATCCAAGATAAATGTGTTTGCCTGCACAAAATACACTCTTTTGCATATGGCTACATAAAATTCTTGTGTGTGTGTGTGTCCCTGTGCCTTCTCCCCTGCCAGGCTACCTGCCATCGCACGCAGACATCAAGCTCTCTGATGAAGCGCCCCATGTGTTTTAATGTTGAGAGTCTATGACCGCCTCCAAAGCAATACATCTTCTTTGGCAGTTACTTCCACAAGCCTATGAAACCACGGTCACAATGAACAGTCTCGGGTGTTTTGCTGCCCATGCATGGACGGACCAGCTCACACTGTGCTGCCTAATCCCTCTGAGGACACTGTACAGATTTATACTTGCTACTGGAGGGAATAAAAAAAACAAAAACTGGAACACTTTTTGACTGAAAATACTTGTATTTTTGCAAGGACGATCTGATCTTTTTATGTAAATAATGTACATTCATACTGGCCAGGGGTTGAGGTTATTTGTCTCAGCTTGTTAAGGCCGTGTTGCTTTAATGTACAAATTTCCAGCAGTGCAGATGTTGAATAATGTCTGTGAAAAGAATACTGTGCAAAAGTCTTAGGGAGGTTTTTATAAGGATGTGAACATAAACAGATACCGCAAAAACCTGTACAGTACATTCTGTTGTTGGCACTTTTTCCCTCTTGAATGTATGCAGAAATTGAGTCTATAAATACATAGTAAGTTAACAGTAAATAAGGTCTGGCAAAGCTCAAACCTAACGTGAAGCTGTTTATTTAAAGATGCACTATGTACTCTGGTGAGATTTAATGTAGGGTTCAACAGTAAAACATAAGGCATATTTATCTTCCATTTGATAAAAATACCCAGGCATAAAAGTATGCATTTTAGTGTGACCAAGACAAGTTACAAGTCAGATCTATGAAGTCACTGACTTCACCAAGACAAGAAGTTCAATGCTTTACTGTGTAAAGTTTTCAATCAAAACAACAGGGCTGTTTCCAAAAATTACTTGTGTCAGACAGGGTCTTAAAGTTATACTATTGCTTTTAAAATGGGAGATTTTTCTATAGCTATAGATTGAAAGGCAGGATTACACTTCTAAAATATTTTTAGAGATGGACTGATTATTTATTTACTTATTTTTTTTTTTATTTACTCACTTATTCTAATTAGTGGCAATCTGACATTGACAAATACTGATATTGGAATTTTAAATCTATTAGAAAAATTTTCCACCTTCCCTAGGAAGTGAAGAAGTGCTAAAGCATTTTAAGCATGATATTTTATACGATATTGTAATTATAATATGACTGGTTTCTGCAACAACATAAGGATAAATGAATGGAGAGTGTCTGACTGAAAGCTGAAGGTTGTATGAATGTTTGTACACTGTGTATGGTAAATTTATATCAACCTTTTTGTATCAACCTTTTTTCCTATAAAACATGCCCAAGACAAAACTGGAAGCTACTGCATATATTGCCCTAGCAAGACATGTATTTGCATCTAAAATGGTCACAATAATTATTCTCACAGTTATACTCTTGACATCCCTAGCTTGAAGTGTGTTGGAACTTATTCTAGCTAAACTAGAAACATAGACTACTCACAGAGCCAGAGTTGCATAGTGCTCCTTTAACAACTAAACCAATCTTGTCAAATCTATTTTTGTTGTGCTATTTTCTCCCCACACCTCCCTTAAACTTTTGCACTGTGCTGTTCGCTCTTTTTTCCTTCTTGTGTTGTGCAGTTTACTTTGTTCAACTATGTGAAAACGGCTTATCGGAGTTACAGCAGAGACAGTGAGGGGCGCGCGGATTCATTAAGCCTTGTACAATCACCAAATCTTATCTCCCTGTCCTCATCAAATGAAAACTCGCAATATCCAGGAGATGAAGAAGGCCTCCTAGTCCCACATCTGTGTATTCCATCAAGTATTCCTCCCCCTCCCTTCCCTCTTCCGATGTTATATATGTCATAACAAAAACCCAGCTGATTGAAGAAGATAGACTTTCAATAGGCAGAAGCAGCACTAAGCAATCCCTCTTGTTTTAGGAGACCCAAATAAGTCAGTCTATTGCGAAACTTCACTTCATATCCGTCAAAAAACACATACATACATCCAATTTCTGCCTTCGATCATCTTTTACACAAGTCTTCAGGAATCCATCTGACTTTTTTCAACTTGTCGCCGGCAGCATCCATTGTACAGTTTTCTGCGGTAAATTTGAATGTAAATGTTGTGAATTTAATTAGTTTGGTAGCAGCAGAGGAAGACGGCGGGTTTGACGGGATGTGGAGTAAAAAGCAAGCTGAGAAGTGTTTACGCCTGTGTTATTTCAGGTAGAGACAATTTGCAGACAAGGCTGAGGTCGCGGGGTCAGACAAGAACAAACGGCGGCTTATTTTAAATGTGTACAGCTATTTATATGATCACGGTTTTGTTTTCTTCTGTGTCTTCTTTGGTTTGATGCAGACATTGGAGACAGTGGTGGAAGTGCTCAGTGTTGTTGCTTAAGTAAAAGTACAGATCCAGGAAAAGAAGCACTGTGTAACTTTCTGGAGGTGAAAAGTCAACTATTTAATTCATTAGAAATACAGTTAAAATCATACTTTAGAACATTGTTAATAGTAATAACTGTGTGGTTTGCCATAATGTGAAAAATATCATGTCATGCAAACCTACTCAAAGTAAAATCAAAAACATCTAAGCGACAACAATGTGGTTTAATTTAGTCTATTTCAACTCAAAAAGTGACACAGTGCACCTTTGAGTGAACATATTGAAGTTTTCATTTAGTGAGAGGTAAAAAGACTGATAAAATACCGGAATCAATTGTATTTCTGTATATTTGTTCAAAGTTTGAAGTATTCAAACTACAGTCTGTATGCATGATTTAGGTTTTTCAGTTCTGATTTATAATTATATTTTTGCTTTGCCCAATACCTGATATTAATTAATACCAGTGTAGGGACTAAAATGGCTTTATCTTTACTTAATTACCAATGAGAATGGATCCAACAGTATTATTTAACTGTTATTAATCATGTAAGTAGTGACTAAACAACTTTGTGATGGGTTGTATTTTTCAGTAAACAGTTTTATTGCAACCAATAAAGACCTAACCATTATCTTGACTGAACCAGCAACAATTCATGGATCGACTTTGATATCTAATCTCAATATTGGTTTGCAACACAGGCTCAAAAGAAAACATAAATATACAACGACATGTCAAAAACATCAGATGAACCCATATCCATAACTTTTTACGTAAATATGTTATGAAAAGCTAAAACGTAAAACAACCACAAATTTTGGTTGGTGAGATTTTCTGTGGGTTTAAGTTTAGGTCTAACCCCTGCCGTACACTGGGTCCGAGTTCGATGCGAGGCGTGACACGCACGACACTCGCAAGACTTTGAAAGTGCTTAAAACCAATGTGCCCTTGTACACAGACCCCGGTGCAGTGTGAGTGTGCGGAAAGAGTCCGTAGAAAGTCTATTTTTGTCGGAGGTCGCAGCGGTTGGATGCGGCTTTCAATTCACAATATGTACATTCTCGCGGTAATCCACGTGAATCCGCGTGGCTTTGGGCAATAACGAACCACAGTGACTGCTGCTGGTGTACAAGGCACGTCGCAAGAAACTCGGACACGTCTCGGACCGAACTCGCCTCGCAGTCTGTGTAGTTATGGTTAACGGGTAAGTTTAGGACTGGAACTTAATGTAGATTAAGATTTACCCAGTAAACCCAAAGAAGATGTCACCACATGGCTTCAACCAAAGTTTGCGATTATTTTACATTTTGGCTTTTCGTAACCTATTTACGCTAAAAAGGCGTTTAAACGTGATCATTCTACCTTTTTTTGCATTTCATTGGATATCTGTGTTTTCTTCAGAGGCTGGGCTGTGTATTAGCGCATGAGTAAGTTGTATTTACTGTAGATTAAATCATGTGAAATACAGACAACTTGGACTTAAGTATGGTACTTTTACTTTTGTACTTTGTAGCTTTCCACCACTGAATATGAAACAATGTGTTTGGCTGTATACATTTTTCAGTCTGGTCATATTCATGTGACGTCAGAGTTTGGTTAAAACAAAACATACAAGATCAGTATCAATGGCTAATCTATTGGACACAGATCATTTGCCTTGACAACTTTTCCACACGTTACAAAAATGCACTTACTACTTTTGTGTGAGCCTTAGATACTGTGCTTACATTTACATACTAGTTTACATTAAAAAACACACACACAACCAACATGCATTCTCAAGCCTTCTGTCATTTCATGTTTATTTTCAAAGATCAGTGAAATTGTTGTTTTGAGGATATTCAACCTGAGAATCGTTAGTATAATGTCTTATGATTAAAACAATTAAAAACATCTCTAAACGAGGGCATGAATGACATTCCTTTCGTTTTGTGCTACACTTGAACATAAACTAATTTACAGGCAAAATGTAGCACATTTCTGATGCAGTGGTAAATTATTGTCTGGATAGTGTTTTTGAGATAATGCAAAAAAAAATAAAAATGAATTGAGATATATATTTTTTGTCAATATCACCTACTCCTAAATGTCAAGAATGTATGTGTCATTTTGAATATTTTGAGTCACAATAATTGTAAATTAAGCTTAATATTTTGACTCCTTTTGACCTGAAAGCAAGAAGATATTGTAAATAAATACATTAAAAAGAAAATCTGCAATTTTCTTTCTGTGTTAAAGGTGCACTGTGTAGCTTTGTAGAGGTAAAAAAACCAAACATCTACGCAATTCAGTAGAAATAGAAAGTTAAAACCGTGGAAGAGCATTGTCCAGTCATTCGTTTTTTTCCACTTCTTTGAAGTCCTCTGAGATAACTGCTGTTGTGATTTTGGACTAAACAAATACATTGAATTGAATTGAAGTCAGGTTGCAGGTCTGGTCTTCTTCAAGATCTCCTTCTAGTGGGACATGCCTGGAAGATGTCCTTAGACATCCTGGCATCCAGAACAGATGATCCACCCACCTCAGCTTGCACCTCTTCACATGAAGGAGCAGCGGCTCTACTTCGAGCTCCTCTAAATGGAGCGCCCAGCCACCATGAAGAGGAAACTGGATTAAACAGCTTGTAATGCCATCTTGTCCTTTCAATCATTACCCAAAGTGACCGATAATTGTGTGATGATTGTGTGTTATGCCATCATGTGGAAAAAGTATAATTAAAGGAACATGTTTTTAGTTAAAAACAGGAAGAGGCCCTATTCCAGGAAAAGTAATAGTGCATTTGTGGCCTTGCAATCCCACTCAAAGCAAAGACGTAGATTTTCATTATTTGTTAAGTGCATCAAAAACATCTAAATGAGAAAAATATGCCTGTATCAAAATATATTTGGTCAAAAAGTTACACAGTGCACCTTTAAGTACACACACAATTTTAAGTCCATCTAAGTCCCACATGAAATACTTTGTACTGTCTATTGTTGTGTTGTTTTTCAGCTGCTCTCACTGTGAAAGCCTTAAAAACCACTGGACCATGGACTCTCCGATCTTTCTTTTATTTTTACAGACATAACCGAAGCAGCAGCGTCTAAACATGGCACATGTCGACTTCTTACAGTAATGAAGTACTGCTCCTGCTCCTCAGCTTGCTCTAGTTTGTCCCCTGGAGGACCGTGGACACGAGACTGTGGATTTGTTCTCCTCCAGGGACACCGATATAGAGAAGACGTATTTGTGTTGTCAACATCCCGGCCTACGCACACAGCTTTCCTTTGGTCAGCCTCTGTCTCTTTGGGATAAGTACCAGAACTTGTCTCCATCAAACTTTTTTTCCCCTTTTAAGTGCTGTCAGCATCATACGTCAGAAAGACAAATTGACTCTCTGCTTCTCCTCTTTTACCCCCTCCTCTCTTCAAATGTGGGATAAATAAATTGCTATTGTTGTAGACGGACTCAAAACACAAAGGAAGCTTGTTAGATTCCGTCCTCGACACATTTTGGGCCAGTTATCGGACCTGTGAAAAGGACTGTGAACATATTTGCATGAGATTTTTTAAAAGCTACTCCAATTAGGCTGAAATTGTAAAGAATTGCTGTGTTTTTTGCCTAAGAAGAAACTGGACAGCTCATTTATTACAAGTGATGGGATTATTAAGTGGGTTGTTTTCAATGGTGTTTTTTCTAAATCTCAGCAGGAGTAACCGCGGTTGCTGGAATAAAGCGGCAAAGTGGACGCAGCGTGAATGGCTGATGGAGACGCGTTGGAGAAAGTCTTTGATCGGCTGGGAGAATCAATAGCGTTGATTGGGGCTTTTAGTTTGTGTTTGACCTTTGATGTTGTCAATCAGAACGGTTCATTAAAAGGGGGCTTCACCTCAGAACGCAGCCGTCAAGGCACAAAAAGTGCAAGGCCGGGCGTAAGTTTGGCTTCGACTTTGACACTGGTGCTTACACTGGTCTTTAGATCTTCTGACTAACTAAATCTTAATGACTGCCATTCTTGCAAATGTTCACAGAATCCAAATATTGAATCCACAAGTCAATAAGTTTTCCTCTAATCATTGATGTTTCGTTGACATGTATGTTTACTTCATGTGATGTTTTTCCATTCTTCTTCAACCTTTGCCAGATTCAAAGGGCAAGTCAATACATGAGTTTATTAATCTGTGTTTTTCTCTAGTATGATTAAGTTGCTGCAAGCATTTAGAATTGTGATTATCAAGGCCAAACTGAAATAGTCAGCACATAAACAATGTTATATTCATGCATTAATTGTTCATTCATTTATTTTCGACTGCTTGTTCCACTGGGGTTCAAGTAACTGGAGTCTGTCCCAGTGACTTTGGGGCTTAGGCAGGGTAATATCCACATAAGGCTAACTTGTTGCAGTGACAACATTCTGTAAAGAGACACAGACAGACAATCATTTACACTCTCTCATACATTCACTAGGAGAACATGCAAACTCCACGCAGCGTTATTGTGAGATGTCAATTTGATCCAGTGCTTTAACCACTCTGCTACCGTGCACTCCAGTTTCACTTTTTACAAAATAATACACACATGCACAAAAGGACTTACTGTATAAGTCTGTAGTAAGTATATTTTTGGGGTTAGAAACACAATATCTCTGCACATGAAGACATTTATAGATGGACACCTGAATATTGTTTCTCCATGAGAACATGTAAAATCTATTATGTAAATTTGTGTAATTTGCATGCACATCATTTGTAACTACATTCCATTCTACTGAAGCCACTACCTTCTCCACCCATTTAAGCTTTTATTGTAAACAATGATAAAGCATAATATGCCATATTAAGTTTACTTCCAGCTGAAGACTTGGAAACATCCCGTGGATGCCCCCTGTAATCCCTGTGGAATGCTAAATTTGAGTTCTGACCTTTTGAGGCTGCAGTGGTTGTGGAGTAATGACTACACATTAACTCTGCATATAATACACATCATTATCTTAGCTATTTAAATTTTTATGGTCTTATAAAGTAATCCTGGAAAATTAATTCATTCCTATAGTGTATTACTGTCAGGAGTTGAGGACATGAAAGCCTCTCCGGCTGCCTTAGATGTGAAACAGGCTAAAGCCTTGACAATGGCCAGTTAATCACTTTTCTGACCCTTGGAACCATTCCCTTTCATATCCTTTTTTTCTATTAGGAATTAAATTAACTATTACTAAATATCTTCTGTTCCAGCATGCCATTTGAAAGTGCTGTATTTCCACAATCCAAACTTTTTTTCTTCTTAGCGGCACCAGGCCTGTTGATGTCTGTATTCTCAAACTCCTGTTGTTTCCAAACAGGTGTTTGTTTCCCCTGCGTCTCCAGCCACACCACATGAATGCAGCATCAGTCTGCCTCCAGCTCCAGCGCAGACATTTAAGGGACCTATTGGAGGGACAATGAAGTAGCCTGGAGTGATTCTAATGGGCTAGTCTTTTTCACTCTCCCTCTGCGCCACAAATTAATTATCCTCTCTCTAAGAAATCGACACACAACACACGACGCCACAATCAAGGCAGATTTTCCCCGAGTGGCTGCGCGGAGTACCTCCAATGAAAAATATCCCTCAACAATAACCCACAGCTATATTGCGTTAGCCTCGCCATGAAATTGATGAGCATGTTTCCTTTCAATGAGTGCTGCATTATGGTGTCAGACGTTGTAGAATCATCCATAGTGATTGTCAGTGTTAGATTTGATTGTGCTGGAGACTGTCCCAGAGCTGTTAGGGAAAAGGGCGTAGTGTTAATATGGAGCAGAGGAAGACGTTAAGGCTCTTGAGGCGTCCATGGAGGTTTGGGTCAGAAAGATTGGTGTGCGTTTGATGGTAGGCAGACAGAAGACATGTGAAACCATAGATTTGTGTCATTAGTGAGAGTGCTTTGTCCCTGTGGTTGTCACTTCATTGACACCAATTGTCTTGTGTTTGTGTTTAGTTCAGTTAATGCAAAAATTTCCTGTTGAGTTTGTGATCACACACTTTAATTCAATTAAAAATACATAGTTGGATAACAGTGATAATTATGTTTTATGCCATAATGTGGTGGTGGTGGGGGGGGGGGGGGGGGGGGGGGCAAATGGTTGAAACTGTATATTGCTATAGAATTATGCAGTGCTTGATATTACAGGTGTGATCTTTGGAAAGACAACTCTGCTTACAGTAAGTGACACAAAATGTTCTTAATGGCTATAGAGACAATAATCTTTCAGTGACTGACTCGGAATATAAATGTACATAGTGCACCTTTAAAGTGACACAGTACAGCAATCTGGAGGTGGAAAAAGACCTGTTTAATTATACAATTATACACTTATTTTATAATTGTACAATTATACACTTTATAGACGAAGAGAGCAAACTATGGCCTGCGGGCAACATACTGCTCTTAAAGCATTTCATTCCGACCCACACAACATTTACAAATATACTACATTTAGCACTGGCTAAAGGGGTAAGACCACAGTTCTCACTAAGTTGTTGGAACAGTGGTGCTTGAACTGGGGCGTTAAATTAAAAACAGTTCCCCAAATGTATATAATATGATCAAAATTTTAATGAACATGTCTTTATTTCAGTCAAACAAACTTATTCTGGTATTTTTATATCAATTTTTGCTTAATATAATTGTGAACTTTTACTAAGAAAGCTGCACTAATAACGTCCTATATTTTGATCCTCTGACCAGACAAAGCTCTGGGACCCCTGCAATCCTGGTATCACTCCCGGGAGGAGCCGCCCGTTGGTTGAGAAGCACTGGTTTAGGGAATAATAGTCTGTATGGTAATTTGAGACAAGCTCCCAATGGCCCTGGAGAGAATAAAAATCATGGAGATAGAGAAGTTTCATGTCACAATGTGAAACAGAAACATTTCCGTGGAAATCAGTAGGAGCAAATTTGTGGGGTTTTAAAGTCCAAGGAAAACATTCAGATACATTTTAGGCCCTTTTTTTTCTGGGTAAATTGTTCAAATGGATTGTTAGGCAGAAAATGATCTTCCATACTCCTCAAACTATAAAACTTCTTAGAGATGAATGTAAACCTTTGTCAGAGCATGGTCAGTTGTCGCCTATTCTCTTCCCAACAAAGCCAGTCTGGATCTTGTTTTTCCTCTGTTCCTCTGTGAGCACTAATCATGTCTGGTGTAGGCTCCACGTGTGAGGGAAGGAGTGATGGAGCGATTGGACTGAAGTGAGCTGCAGTAAGTGTCAGGTGGGCTGTGGACGGAGCCGTTATCACACTTGTGCCCATTAAAGTGGACTTCAGAGTCACCGCGGGATCATTAAGAGAGCTCTGCTGAGAGGTGCATACTCACACTGCTATTAGAACACCACTGCTCACACCAGACACTGTCAACGTGAAAACTCAGCTGGTTTTATAACTTAACAGTAATAGCTATGTCTGTTTAAAGGTTAGTGTATGTAGGAGAGTGCAAAGCATACTTTTCTTGGTAAAAAAAAGTGCAAAGTATTTCGTTTTTGCAAAATCTCATTTTAGATTTGATCAAAATTGATTAATTTGGCATGGCAAAGGTCCAAAAAACTACTTTTGAATAAAGGAGTTCTGAAATGAAATCCACAAATTTAAAGCAGTCATATTCCATAAGTGTTAATTTTTTTTTTTTTTCAAAAGGCCTCAAACTGAAACACATGGAACAGAGGGCCACATAATACACGATAATAAAGGGAATCATTCAAAATTTTGCACTGAATTTTATTTGAAAGAACTACCACACTATTAAGACATTAAACATTAAATTCAAGTCTATATAGCATCAACATGTTTGCTATTTTGATTATGACAACAGAACTGTTCAAAGTAAAGAGCCAATATAGCAGGCAGAGTGAGGGCCATCAAAAATTGGTCCAAAATTGGTCTGCATTTGGCCCCTGGGCCACAGTTTAGACATGTCTGTTAACTTAGAGAGAGAATTAACTTGTTTTGAGTTTTTGATCCTGTTCAAACATTGTTCCTCGTCTAAACAGCTACAGAGTTCTGTCTGTGAAATATTACTGTGTGAAGCACTTTGGAAGACATCACTCTGTGTAAATGTGCTTTATAAATAAACCATTCATTCAAAGATTTTTGCCCAAACGCCTGAGTTTGGCTTTGTGTGGACAAGACCTGATTGTTCCATATCTGTGTTGTCATAGGTAGTTAGGTAGAGCTCTGGGATCTGTCATAAATCATCCAGACTTCCTTTGAGCATTTCTGTAGTATTACCATATAGGACAAGATCGGTTTGATTATTTCTTCTATGTTATTTTCTTTGCAGCCAGTAGATGGAGCTCTAATTCAGTTTCTGACATAGGGAGCATATAACTGTCACTTTACTATATTTACAATAAAGAGATCACACAAAAAAGGATTGTTGTGGAATTTCTTAGCCCTTAACCTTTTCAAATTTCACACATGAACTACCCGTCTCTCCAAAAACAAGCTAAACAGAAAGTACATACAAACCACATACCCAGGAGAACAAACAGTATGCATTATTTGTACTGCTATCATGTTTAGGACAACAACATTCAAAAAGTAGACGTCCTATCAGTCAGATACGTCCTATTTCAGAAGATCATTTTAGGATTCATAAACTGGTTAGGGATTACATAAAGGAGATAAACAAACTAACTTTCTCTGTTTTGCCAGCACAAACATTTTTGTAAGGATTAGAGCTAAGAGGACTTTCTAAACAGGATTTATCAAAGTCAGTTTTCTATCATGTGTTTTCATTTCCTTCAGTAAATGTATCCGCTACATTTAAAACAAACTCCTCTATAAGCCAAGCCAATGTATTTTTTACCAGATTTCCTGCGGCCACAATTAATATTTTATATCTTATGTTAAATGCAGAAACCACTGAAAGTAAAGCCTAATTATCAATATAGATTCCAAAGTAATTTTATTCAGTCAGACTGTTAATCTTCAATGTAATGGCTAAATATTGTAAAAACTCAGTATCTTCTTAAATATTTAGTGTGAACATTTAGGATTTATGCTTTTCCTTACATGTACATTAACTTACCATATCTATCAACATTTTATGACAGAATCTCGATGGAAAATAACCTGTTTTACTGTTTAAATGTCAAAGATGACATATATAAAATCCACCCATGTTAAAACAGTGTTCTCTCATCATTAGTTTAATAAATGTTGTGTTCAGTTTGATTATTGTATGTCATAAAATTCTTGTTTACACCCTCCACATATTTCACTTATACCACTTGTAATTAGGCCTACTTAAAATTAAGTTTCAAGTAAATCATTGACCTTTAAGCTCAACAGCAACACAAGCCACCCCATGTTAAATTCTATAGGGATTTCGAAAAATAAAATTATATAGTTTGAAAATGTCCTTGAGCTAATTAACTCTGGGTTGAGTCGTGAGCATAGGACCTACATTTTTATTTAAAATCTATTTCTGCAGTTAAATTGAGAAGTTATAGATGTGCTTTTTAGACTGAAAATATCTGCACTGTGGAACTGAGTTAGCACATAGCTGGCTCTCTTAATATTTTAATTTTTCTAAAAGCCTATGGCACTTTACAACAGGGCAATTTACATCCAGAGCCAGGACAATCTTTCGCTGTTAACGTACTTTCCTTGGCAGCACGCTTCCTGTTGAGATAGCTAACATGTTAGCTTATTGTCTGTCTTGCGAGGTGATTTCAGATAGATACACAATTGGCATCAAAGGCCACGCCAACTAACGAACCTCTGTGGGAGAATCTTAATATAGAGAGTGAATCAAAACAAGAACTTACTGCTCAACAACTTCAACAGCAAAAGTGGACTTAAGGTAATATATTGTGTCAAATATAGACATGAAAGTGATCCAACGGTCCAACAATCCAACAATGCTAACAGTAGCTGCGAGCTAAATGCTAACCCTAACCCTAACCCTACCCTAACTGCTATCTATACCATAACCACTTTAAACATTAATAACAAATTATTTGAAATGTGGAGCTTGTAAAAATAATAAAAAATAATACAATGAATAAGGCTTATCAGTTCATCAATTTTGAACAGAAAGTCAATGAACCTTTCTAATTCTAATCCATTTTACACCAATTTCATGAATTGTACTTAACAAAATATAAATAATGCATGACAAAGTTTATTGCTAAATACATAAAAAAACACAGTAGGTCTCACTTTATTTGTAACTGGACTAATGTTTGCATTATTGGTAGAGAGTAGATAGAATAAACCCAGCTTTCAATATAAAAATACATTTATTTTAAACATTGTCAAAATGGCAAGAAGTCGTTCACAGTAGGAAACGTGGTTCCAGATGTATGGGCAACAGAAAGTGAACAATATCATAGAGCATGCACAGATGGAGGCAACTGCACGACTAGACTTACTTTAATCATTGGTTTAATAATGATTTCAAAACCACCATGGGAGATATGTACAGTATGTGCCCAGTCTAAGAAATAGTAGCCTAGAGTCTCATCATCACATCGGGCATGCTACTGTAGAAAATCTGTGAAAAGAGGACATACATACAGCTTTGAAGAATACATCTTTGTGATCCAACTTTACAATGACAATGAGGCTATTAGATTTACATTCTGATATAGTTTTATGTACAAGTCTTCACATTCTTACATGATCTTACTTACAAACAGTCAGAAGAAGAAATATTGAGTTTAAAGGTCCTATATTACAAATTTTACTCATGAGATTTGTTAGAATGTTGTTACTTCACCAAAAATACATCCACATTTGTGTTTTATTTCATTCACACATTTATAGTACTTAGACAATCGATATCTCCGAGTTTGAAAACATTCTGTTCCACCATGTGATGTAATTGAGTTGTTATCAATGTAAATGTATATATATATATATATATTTTTTTTGCCTTAACTGGACTGCTTTGCTCTAGAAACCACACTTAAAAAAACACACTAATCATTGTTTGGAGAATATTTGATTCTTGTTTGCCATTTGTGTCTTCTTTCTTACTGTGGAGTGCCACAAGGCTCTATTTTGGGCCCGTTGCTATTTTCCTGATATCTCCTTTCACTTGGCCTAATTTTTAAGAAATGTGATGTTGTATTTCACACGTTTGCCTAAAACTTGCAGATCTATATGCCCCTTAAGCCTTAATTTAAATGATTTATTGTTTCTATTGTTAGGGTGTATAGAAGAAATTAAGTCTTGGCTAGTCTGAACAAAGAAAAAACTAAAATAGTTTTGTTTGGTGACTTGATAACTATGAATGTGCTATTGGCTTCCTTCTGTCTATTATTATTTTCACTTGAAAATGCTGAGTAAAGTGAAGATTTACAAGAAAATTAGAATTCCCTTGCCTATGGCCCAAAGTCACTGGGATAGGGTCAAGTCACCCGCAACCCCTAATGAGAAGAAGCGGGAGAAAATGAATGAAGGAATACATTTCACAGAAAACTTATTTTAAGGGGTAATTTAATGTAAATATAAAACAAAAACATTTTAATGCACTACAATATTTTGTATTTTGTCTAAATTTGTTTAGTAAGATGAAGTCATAGAAAACACGTCAAAACATGTCAAATTTCAAGTTAAAATCTGCACAAACGCTGTGCTCAAATGATAGTGAAAGTGTATTGAGCGTTGCGCAGTCTTGTATTAATGATGTCACAAGGTGAAACCGCGTGTTTTCAATTTAAGAGTAAAACTTATTTAAAATATACAGAATTTGTGAGTTAAAAGAGCATGAATGAAACAAAACACAACTCCAGGCATGTGTTTGACGACGAAGCAACAATATAACATGGTTCAACAATAGAGTCATATAGGCCCTTTAAAGTGGCCTCATCGTAGGGCAGTGAATGTCAATATTATCCAGCGGCTTAACTTTCCGTTCAGAAGTTGGAATGGCCTATTTAACAAATCCTATTTCCTTCAGCGTACAGAATGATAATTAAGAGCCTGAAATGACTTATTAATTGCAGTTTCTCTTCTTATTTTTGCGGTGAAAATAGACTCACACGTGTTGATGTAATTTGTGCATTAGGACGTATCGGCTTTTCACAGGCTTCATTCAAATATAATGAGTGTTGGCAGGTAATATTAATAAAAGATGCATGAAGGTAGATGTAAACAATAATAGCAATAGCATCTGTGAAGGTCAAGAGGACACACAGGAGGGAATTTATGAGACAACCAAGACAGAAGGAAGAAATCAGAAATATTACCAACGTATATTAATTATTGACAGGGTATTATTTAAAGTGCGTATGACAGATCACACTGCATTTTTCAGTAAGACAGAGTGAACATGATGATATTTTAGATCTTACTTAACCTTTTGCTTGTTTTCACCCAATTTTAAAGAGGTTTATAATTATCTTTTGTGCAGCAAGTAGTATGATGTAAAGGTATTTCAACTAATTACCTAGCAACCACATGGTAAATATGGAGCAAAATCAACATACATGACCTGTCATATGGGCTTTAAATAGTATTTCAGATGTCTAATTTTGAATCGAATTTTGAATTATACTGCAGTGATTTAAAAAAAAAAAAAACATTTTTGGGATAATAATAATACAAGATAACAGTACGGTCACTTTTTCAATTTTCAGGAAAGCATCTACTTTAAATCAGGGGTCTCCAATTTGGGAGCTACCAGTATCTCTCCACCACCTGCAATAGATAATTATGATAAGGGGTCTTTATGTATATAGTGCTTTTCCACTTTACAAGGCACTCAAAGCACTTTACAATCAAGGATCCACTCACCCAGTGTATGCAGACACTGAGGCAGGGTGGGTTAATGGGTTAAGTGTCTTGCTCGAGAACACAACAACAGTCTGTTCTTGTCGTCCCACGTGGCACCTGGTGTTTCAGTGGTCTCCCATCCAAGTACCGTACTAACCAGGCCATAACTAGCTTATCGGCTTTGACAAGCAGGTATGGACATACCATTATTACACATTAGTCCTTACCTTTTATACTGTATTTATATGCTTGTTTCCATTGTAAATGTATCTTTAGATGACTAATAATCTTTACTTCTTAATGGATAGCTAATGTTTCATCAAGGGTCTTAACTGTGACCCATTTAAGTTCATGTGATGGTTGTAGCTCACTGCCAGTTTTTCTTCGCAAAATAGCACTCCTGGGAAAAAAGGCTGGAGACTCCTGCTTTAAACTGAGCTGTAGCATTAGATTTTGTCCATTTTGGTAGATAGAATTATATGGTTTTCAATGGATTTATATTTTGTTTTTGTTCGTTTTTTTCATTCAAAAACATGAACCGTTCCACACACCCTGGTCTATAGAATGAACAAAGGCTATTATGTGCCTCTGTAAAAGCAGTCTGTTTAATTGATTGCTCACAGACTTTGTATTAAATCACAAAACAAAGAAACCCAAACGCTTACATTAATTTCATATTGGTGTTGCTGGCCTAAAACAAGACAGTCACTCCATTTTATACTGTGAATTCAATAAAGTTATGTAGTTTTATTTTGTACAAGAGACCAGCACTGATATAATGCTCTCATTAAGACATTCATTGTCCACAAAGCAGTGGCCAAAAACCTGACTCTTATTCCCAAAGTAGAGAGTATACATGTAATATATGCAATAAAATGTATAAATTATATAAATATCAATCATAAATAACAATGTAGACAATGTTTAATCACAATTCAAACACAACAGTTTGTACTTGAAGTGCGTACAGTGAGTGTCTTACACATTGGTACAGTTGGGGAATTCCCTGGTTACGATTCGGTCCATGTTCCGGCCCAGAGTTCCTACAAATATAAAAAAACGTAACATGAAATGAGTCACGTACATCAGCTTTACACATGAGGAAGTAAACATCTCTGACTCAGATAAACAGGAAAGAATCATAAAACAATTATGTTGAAAATGACTTCTTGTGCAAAAATAGCCTCCTAAATTGGACGTGGCTGCTTGTGCGACACATGGGGAGAGAGATGTTAAATTGATTCCTTTCATGCATCATTCAGAGGAAACATTTTTGGTTCATCTTGGCCTAAAAAGTGGTTCAAATTTGTAAAACACGTCTGCTTTACCCTGATGTTAAAAGCAATTTACCTGTTATAGTTGAAAGTACCTGCTAAAAGAGCTACTCTTTTTTCCCTCTAAAATATAAGTGCTTTTTTTGTACCATTTTTTCCTTTTTGTGTGTGTGTGCATTTTTTATGTTTAATACCCTTTGAAGCTTTTTATGAATTCAGAAATCCAAATATCAGATAAACTCGTTTCATCCATGCTTAATGTAACTTCAGACTAGTCTTATATTCAGATAAAACTGGATTTGCAGTTGCACTCTGTGTCTGTATTTGTGTGTATGGTAATTATTTGCTGTAATTTCACCAAACTCCTTAGTTCCTTAGAAAGGATTCACAGAGATTTGTGAACCACCTGAGCCTTCCTCCTGGCAGTGCATAGACCGACAAGCACAAAATTATTTTGTTTCTACTTTCAAACCAGGTTTACTGAGGACAAGAAAAAAGTCTATATTGTTTTCAGTATTATTCACTTGTCTGCAACTGTGACACAGCTATTGTATTTTAGTAATGGCACACATTATGCAAAACTGGCTTTTTGGACATTTTAATTCTAGTCTAGCAATGCTTCCTCATCAAAAACACAACAGAAGTTTTTTCTGTGAGATATTTGTCATTCCACTCTGAGCCTCATAAAACACTGTTCTGAATGTCCCTGATCTGTGATGTCATATGTAGATCTCTGAGATGTGTGCACTGTTTTTAAGCCCAAACATGTTTTGAGCAATTTCTGATGTGGGAAACACATGATTGTTGTGAAGGTAATATTTCTCATTTACCTCCTTATTGTTCTGGCTGACTCTGGCATTAAAATTGAAACGTTTAAGACTGAAGATATTGCCTGGTGTTTTGTGCAACATAGTCTCAGAAGAAAACGTAAATGTGCAATGAAATGTCAAAAACATATGATGAGCACGTTTTCACACCTTTTTTTAACAGAAATATGTTACAAAAAGTAAAATAAACATGAATTTTGGATGAAACCACGTGGCAACATTTTCTTTGGGTTTAACAGGTAAATCTTAATCTACTCCAAGCCCCAGTCCTAAACCCATTTTAGTGACTTGAAATTCAAGATTACCTATTAAACTTAAATAAAATGTTGCCACATGGGTTCAACATGGGTTCAACCAAAATGTTACGTTTTGGCTTTGCATAACATATTGATTTATGAAGGCGTGAAAAAGTGCTCATCATACATATTTATGTTATGTTGTATATCTATGTTTTCTTTGAAGACTGTGTTGCTTTTGTGAACCTGAAATACACTTGTTCATAGTAGCTAAGTATAAACAGAGAAAAATCTGATTTCTATTAATATCAGAAAGATTTGTGAGGCTGTTTCAGGAAGTAAAGCTGCTGTTCAAAACAACATACTAAATGAACCTGCTGATCTCTTTTAAAGTTAAAGACTTTTCTTTATATAGCAGTGCTGTTAAAATCCAAATAGCTTAAGTTTACTGCTATTAAAATATAATTTCGACTGTCCTTGATAAAAATTTATTCAGTGTTTTTGTGGATGACAATAATAACAAAAAAAAATTCTGTTTTTACATTTGAACTTTTTAAATGCATTTAAACTTAATTTTAGTTTAGTCAATGTAATAGTAGTCAGCATAGCCTTTTTGCTTTGCCCTGTATAATCACACATTGAACCCCATCTCTAGACCAAACGCAATCTGATGTAGCAGAAATCACCTGACTGACACAATTGCCTTTCCCCCCATCTGCACACGTATCCAAAAATACAAGCTCTCCCTTTGTAGGTCAGAGGTCACAGTTAGAGGCGCCTCATCTCCAGCTGCTCTCACACCAATCAGAAGTGGCTTAACAGAGAACCAACGCGCCAGAATCCAGCCCACAACCTCAATAACCTCCCATAACACTTCTCTTTTATTTTAATCCTCCCAGACCCTCCTCAGGCTAATCACAATCACTCCGCAAAACTCCACATGATTGCTACATTTTCAAAGCAGCGCAATTTGAATTTTATATTGAAATATTTAATGAATTTTGACTCCAAGTAAAAACCGTGCCTGTCTTTTGAAATCTCCGAGCTGGTAATCGTTTGGTAAAACCTATTTCTTCAGCACGCGCAGCTAAATAAGTTTTAATTTAGCGCGTACATTTGTGTTTTAATCCTAGTGTTATCAAGGTCACAGAATCTGGTTAGGGTTTTTTAATTTATTCTACCGGTGTGGTGCCAATAAGCCATGGTCACGTTTTTTATTTGGCAAATCCAATTAAACCCAAAGGAGGAGAAAATAGCCAGACATTTCTGTAATTGAAGCTGGCAAGTTGAAATTGACTGAAAAATATTACTCTTAAAATGGGTTTCTTGATTTTTCTGGGGGAGAATTGGTTGTTGTGAGGGGTGTTTTTTTTTTTTTTTCAAATAATTTGGTTTGACCTTCGCTCAGTTGATATAGAGATTGCTATTTGATCACTTTACATATTGCCAAAATGGACGAAGACTTGGACTAGAAGCTCAGGAACTCGGGACTTGTAGCCTAGTGACTAGAGATGACTTGATGCTTCTCCTGTAGTTTTACATTAACTAACTGGAACATGTCTCTTTTTACTTCTGTATTTGCAAGCAGAACTTTATTCTAAAGAGGAACGTTTATAAAAATAATTGAAATGACAAAAATACAAGTTGGTTTCAGTATTTTAAGATAAAAAAAGACTTCTAACTAAATTCAGAGGACTTGGACTGGACTTGGACTTGTGAGCCACTAGCTTGAGACTTGACTTGGACTTGCCTCTTTTTGACTCTGAACTTGACTTTGATTTATCTATTTTTGACTTGGGATTTAACTTAGACTTGTCTCTCTTTGACTTAGGACTTAAATTGGACTTGTCTCTGATTGACTCAGTACTTGACTTGGACTTGCCTCTCTTTGACTTGGGACCTGACTTGGACTTGTCTCTCTTTGAATTGGGACTTGACTTGGACTTAACTCTCTTTGACTTGGACTTAATTCTCTTTGACTTACTACTTGACTTTGATTTATCCATCTTTGACTTGAGACTTGACTTGGACTTGCCTCTCTTTGACTTGGGACTTGACTTGGACTTGTCTCTCTTTGACTTGGGACTTGACTTGGACTTGCCTCTCTTTGACTTGGGACTTGACTTGGACTTGTCTCTCTTTGACTTGGAACTTAACTTGGACTTGCCTCTCTCTGACTTGGAACTCTTTGACTTAACTTAGACTTGAAGCCAAAGACTTGAGACTTACTTGAGACTTGCAAAACAAGTCCCACCTTTGCGTGTAAATTGAAGTTGGAACAGATTGTCTAATATGTCATCCATATGTCAGATGTCATCCGCCTGTAATACTGTTACCATGGAAATCATCTCTGGTACAACTACTGAAGTCACTTTATCTGATGTTATGTATCCATTGCTATTTATTCCTTCTCAAACATAGTATACTGTATCTAGGCTATTATTCTGTCCATATGTTGTAGTTGTTCATAATCATAGTCACATGTTGCATTGCATACATACTAAAAAAAACATGTCCATGTGCCCCCCTCCCCCCTCCGCAGGACTACAGATGGAAATTAGCTGTAGCTACATCTGGTACAAGCATCTGCTTTGCTTAATGTAATTGTACATTGTCCTTATAAACATTACCATACACATATTACTATAATATACTGAGGTCACTTTATCAGCTATTTACTCTGCCATATGCTGCACTGTGCTCAGGCAACATAAGAGTTCATAGTGATTTTTAACAATGTGTTAAATCAAAGTCCATCTTAGCCTAGCAAACTGCAAAAAGGAATCATGTTTCCAAAGTAAAATCTTACATGGCTAACTTACTTACTTTAAGGGCCAGAGTTATCAAGCAAGGTAAGCTAGGAAGAGCAAAAACGTGACATAACTGCATTTTGTTTAAAGATGCAACATTTGAGATGGTACAATTTTGAGTCAGTATGTCTTATGTGTACTGTATGTTCCAATATTAAACTGAGTCCAAAGTGTTCACAAATAGCTTGATAAATCAGACCTAAAGAGGAGTCAAAAGTAGTATAATGCACTATGTTTTGTTCTAAAGTAACTTGATAATTTATCATATTGGACTATCTGTCAATCTGTAAGTCTTTGTGAAATCAAATTCAATCATAAAAAAACATTGATCTTTACAGTGACAGACTGTCAATTCAAACTCTTGAGAACCTACTCAAGTGTAAACACTTCGGCACACTCTGATGAACCTTTTGGCCTGCGCCTCAATCAGCCTCTGTGAGAACCCCGCTGAGCCCTGCGCATTAATGCAATCTTTAACCAGCGGGCCGTCAATTATTTTTAATCTAGAGGGCCTCCAATCAAAGCCCCCACGCTGCTGCTCTCTTTGTAAATAAACACCTCTGATAGCTCCTCATTTGTTTCACATCAGCACTGGGCCGGCTGGAAAGGTGCTGAGGAGAGAGGAATAGGTAAAGATGCTGAGTGACCATAAACGCACCGCGCACAGCCGACCCTCACGTCTGTCAGAAGGACTGCAGCGCTGCTTTTGTCAACTCAGTGATGTTCATCCAAAACATGTCAAGTGCTATGTTAGTCGTAGCAAGGATTGTCAAGACTGTTCAGTTAATCCATAAGTCAGGACACAAACAGGCAAAAAAGTGTAACTAATTTAGAAGCAAAAGTAAGAGGTTTTGTTCATGACATCACAACAATCCACAGGCCAATAATATTTAGTTTTATAGCAGCTAAAATTAATATTGTTTTGTTGTAATATAGAGAGTTCATGGGTCAAGTCAACAGATTGAAAATATAATTAATTGCAAAGTACAACAGTGTTTGGCCTTATCCTCACATTTAGAACGTGGATACAAAAAGTATTTACAATGGGAGTTAATAATGGAATAATGATTAACTTTGGTTCAAGAGCAAGGCCACACCAACCTTCTCACACACCTCAAACTACCCAGAAACCTCTGCTACGTCCTGTCCGAACAACACGTCTTGTCTCAGCTCTTTTTGAAGATGGAGCCCTCGTCATTTGTCTGTCAATCTCGCTGTCATTCTATCGGTCCATCCAACATCAATAAATATCGGATTGCATTATTTTGTTGTGGTTTGGTCCTTGAAACAATTAAAAAATTGGTGCTAATACTTGTTAAGAGACAAATATTACACTTTGTGCTTTGGCTTTTAAGCATGCTAACAACATTGTTTTTATTTTTTGTTTTGTTTTTAACTATACTAGCAAACTTGTTTCTACCTAACACAGACACAGTTGTATTGAATGTGATTGGATGGCTGAAAATGCTCAGAATGCGTCTGATTTATAAACAACCTATGTCATCACACATCTGGGAAATTCAAAATTGAGTATTGTTGATGCTCATAGTGGAAAAAATGTTCTTCATGAATAGCCTACAGCTAAATACAGTTGACGAGAGAATAAAGTAACATGACAAAAGACTTTAAAAAGTACAATTTAAATATTAAAAAAATACTGCATTTGTAGCTGCATTTGTGTCATATCATTGGCAATAAAATAATTCAGGGTACGGTTTCACAAACTGTGGTAAGTGTACAACTGGAAGTACTTAACGACATCTGCAATTTCAGTGTTTTTTAGAGCCATATCTATTCATGTGTTAATCCTTTTTTAAGGCTAAGCATCCTTGTCTGTCTTATCTATAATTAACCATTGTTTTAGACCTGATTTACCCTCTTTTACATCATTTTGAGCTCTAATTTCGGCCTAATATAGTCTGAGTTTTGATTCAGTGGTACTTGTAGAGCCTGATATTAAGTGGTATGTGGTGTGAAAAGTTTGAAAACCCCTGGCATTAAGGGTTTTAGTAATAAAGTAATGCACTCCTTGCTTTCTCAAGAGCTACTTTCAATATATCCCTAACAGATGTTCGCTGATGTGTTTTTTAGGGCGATAAAATGTTAATCAGAATCTGTTTCCACGCCGACAGTCGCACTATAAATCCTGTATTAATGTCTGAGTGTTGTACAGTGATGAATAGTCTGAAGCCAGTCTACTCCCGTCAAACAAACTTGTGTCGGTGTAATTTTTTGACCTGAAATTAACATGTCACGACATAAATCTCTGTGTACACACTAAACAAGTTCATAATGTGTGAAGGGTAGTAAATATGGAAGAGGTTTTACCTCTGCTTCGTGCTTCCAGCTCCTTCTCCAGCAGCTCTCTCTGACAGGGGAAGTCGCTCAGCTTCACCTTGGGCATGGTGACATGTTGGACATTGTGGACATATTGGACATTGTGGACATATTGGACATGGTGGGCATTTTGGGGATGTTGGGGATGGTGGACAGGTTGGACATGTTGTCGTTGGGATTGACTGTGCTGATCACCTCTGGCTCCTTCTCTTGCGTGTCCTCGGTCTGCACGTGGATCCAAGGAATTTTCCTAAAGCACAGCATGAATAAATCAGTAACTCAACTTTTCATATTAGAAAAATAACTTAGGTCTGTTGAAAATGCAGCTTAAATGTAGGCTGTAGTCGAAACTTGGACAACTAAATCTTTGCATGAATTATCTGACTCATACTGGAATAAACTTACACCAGTCACTAGAAAATCAAATGCATAATCTCATTGAAATAAGCAGGGGCAACTTTATTTTCCCGAGGGCAGATTTTTTTGCGAGCTGTAACTTCTGGGCAGAAGGTGCACAACAAGCCACCTCTTTCATTTGGGGTATTCCTAATATTAGATTTCAAAATATTTCTAGAGTTAGATTTGTTATAGCATGTAAAATGTCTACTATTAGATTCACATAAAATGCAAAATATATTTGGACACTGAAATAGAAAAAGACTAAGATACTAAGACTAACCGAAAATCAAACCAGTAAATAAGAACACATACTGTATTGTTTATTCTTCAGATAAATTGAATTGTGGGCTAGATTGACTTAATTGGAGGCATAAAAAATCTGGATAGGATATTGCTAGCTTAATACTGTCTCAAGTTGAAGTAGTGGCGTTCAATTGGTACTGCAGCGGACAATTCCAGTCCAGAAAGCTTTATTTCCATAGAGCACAATATACAGTAATCCCAAACTGCTCAGACTTGCCTCACCAATCTACACTTTTCAAAAATCTAACTTTTTAGATCATAAACTTTTTAATCTTTTTTTTTTTTCTTGCTTTGACTAAAGATCTGCTTGCTCTAGTGGGCTCTGATTGGTCAACAGGGACCCGAAACAGAACTGTCTATGTTTGTGAACGAGGTAAGCTGAATCTGACTAAACCCAGAACAATGCCCCACTGGAGCCGCACCATTGGATGCATCACCAGGGCTTGGTTGGAGGGCCATACTGTAGAATATTATAGCTAAGCACTCATAACATTGCACATTTGAACTAAAAAATAACAACTCAACAGGTCTATGCTTATTAAAACACAGACAAAAAAAGGCAGATTTTATCTCAGAGCTCATAAAGCCTGCTGTAAAAAAAAAAAAAAAAAAATCAAGAAATAATTGATCAATCAATTGATATTCAAATAGACGGGATTACTTTTGCTACCATACAGCAATTTTAAGTTCCCTACATAATAAAAGTCTCAGGTCACACTGAACCATGACTTTCTGACATTTCTTAATTCACACACAGCACAACAAAAGAATTGGCTCAAACGATGACATGAACTGGTGTCCTTTTGGATCACTTTCATTTCTGCACCACTGAAACTTCTAGAAAACATGTGTGTGCCTGTTCCATTCAAGTGTGACTGTTTCTGCCACATAAACTATAGTGACAAAAAGAGGAAGAGTAGTTTGCTCCCTGCCTTCCTGTCCTATTTCTTCTGTATCTATAACATGATTGATTGAATGTGTTGGAGTGATGGTTGTATCTTTAAATGGATGCCCAGAAGATTGCACCGTGTCATAAGATTAAAAATGATCTCACAGTCGCAGCACATTTTGTGGAATTTGTTACAACTGATTGAAAAAGCCTACGCCTTTATCCACAACAATCTGCTTAAATACATGATAATGTCAAACATGTAATGTGGTTTATTTACATTATGTAAACCTATATAACCTGTTTGTAAACAGATGGCCTGCACTGTATTCCAAGCTCTATCATTTAATGCTTTCACTCTACAATTGCTCTAATGCTGTGTTTCTCAAACTAGAGCATTGAATATTAGGTTTATTTAGAGACAAATCTATGTTTTGGTCCTCTTTTGAGCTAAGCATGCTTTGGAACTTTCTTATCTCTAGTTTTGTGTTAGACTTGATATATTCTCATTCTGAAAGTTTGAATTCTAATCTAGGCCTATCTAGTCCAAAGTTTGATCTGGAGGTATTATATTTCATGATACTTGGTGTGAAAAGTTTGTAGAAATGCATTTCTACTGGGTTAGACTTAGCCTCAAAACATTAGCTCTACTGCACTTTCCATAGAGTTAGCATTAGCCTCCAGACATTAGCTCTGAAGCATTTTCTATAGAGTTAACATTAGTCACAAAACATTGCGAGCAAAAACAAGTATTTTGAAAGCACACAAGAACTCCACAGCCTCATTAGAAAACATCAACACGTGTAGAAAAGCGTAGCTTACTTTAAAAAGTACAGAGAAGAGCAGGAAAACATGGTCTAGCTACATAAGTGCAACAGTTAAATGTGGGTTTTATTTTAGGAAGCAAGTCATTATAGCCTCTACATTTCCAGACTAACCTAACTAAGTAAGTTGTAGCAATAGTTGGTGAAAAATGAGCTCAAAGCTAGAGTGAAGACAACCCCCCTAAAATCCACCCACAAACACATTTCAAACCGAAAAAGCATGAGGAGAAATTTATAAACATATTTTCTCGGTTAGAGCAGATTTGTTAATTTTTTATGGATCAAGATTTTCTTTCTTGGTGACATAAAGAAATGTTTGTTTTTTTTAAAGCAGAACAAGATGGGTTTTCTTATTTTAGCACAAAAGTCCACTGTAAAATCTCTAAAACTCAAAATATTTTTATAGAATTAAAGAAATTCTTTTTTTACGATAAAACATGTTTTTTTTTTCAATTTAAAATTGCGTAAGTCCAGAATCATTTTTAAGTATTTACCTTTTGTCTGATTGCTAGAACCCCTTCTCTCAGCACTCGAAAGGTTTGAAGTCTATGTAGGCTATAGTTTAGATTATTCAATTACTAAATTAGTTGACAAATATTGGACTAATCTATTAATTGCGATTAATCACTTGACTTGTTGCAGCCGTAACTGTAGCGTTAATCTCCATTTTAAACAGTAACCTCAACATGTCACAGCAGAGCCTGTTTTGTGCAGAAAAAACCCACCTTTTGAACTTGTAGATGAAGAAGGCTGCGACCCCCACTATGACCACACTGAGCAGCATGAGCATGGCCGGACCACTGTGGATGGAGTTGGAGTCCACCAGAGGAGCTGAGAAAACACATATTATCAGACACAAAGAGAAACACTGTGTTCCTCTTAGTCCTGCTAGTCGGACATTTCTCTTGAATTAATTATGCTTCGCTGCTGTTCAAAAGCAACTATGCTAATTTTTCCTCTCTCAAAATCAGTGCTAAGTGCGATTCACTGTAGTGTACAGTTTGACAGAGGCAACAATAGTCTACAGCCGGAACATTTCCAGTCACCAAAGCTGCCATGTCTCACTTGCTCTAGTGTAAGGGTTACAATTATGCTGCTAAATGCTGTAAAGAACACTAAAAATGTGATTATGAATAACACTACAGTGAACTCAAGTCAAATAAACAGACGTGTGATAGAATATAACCACATAATAATGTCTGGTCACTTAACATTCTGTAAAGGTCAATGAGGTGTTACTCTGTTACTCTGCAGTCACACCTTTTTAACACTTACTATGTATAAGAAAACTTGTTGTACTAATGCTGTGTTTTCAGACTCCTGCATAAGCATAGTACTGTTTCAGCAGGAAAACACTCAGCTTATATTGACAGCAACCTAAGTCCATTTGAAATTTTTACTTTCAAATTAAAATAATTACAAATTTGCAGAATCTCAAGCACAAACATAAACTATTTCAATACAAATTGCGATTTTGTCTGTCCCCTCAATATTACACAGTCCGATCCAGGCCCATTGACCAAAGACACAGAGACACAACAGTATAGTTGTCTTATTATTAAGCCATTTTACAGTCAAACTGAAGCAGAAAATTAAAACATGTTTGAACCAGATTTTGACCAAGGTACTCCAAAGTATCTGGATCAAAGAATTTTTTGAAACATGAATAATGAAATAAAAGTTTTTTTTTTGTATTACATGAAATATTTGTTGGAATTATTAAAAGATGTACCAAAGCTAAATAAATATATAAACTGTCAAATCTAATTGTTATTAAAAAAATTTACTGAATGATTATTTCTATACTTTTAAAATGACTTAAAATGATGAAAAATAGGAAGCAACTGCAAGTTACCAGACAATTTTATCCAATCAACCACAAGAAAACTAGTGCCTCAGACTTTCTCAGTGTTCTTTCTCTGCTATGGTTCAACTTCAGACTAGAAGTTAGTTCAGTTTGTAACAAATTCTTTATTTCACTGAAGGTGTATGTAACTTTTCAAAAAGGCCTGAAACTCACCTCCTTAAGGATCCTTTACGGTTTCCATGGTGATGTTTTACTTTGCCTACAGATTTGACAGTATGGCATAAAACATTTTGTATTACTCTATTGCATTGCTCAAAAAAAAACTTTTACTGTGAGTAAAGTCATCTTTTCACAGATCTAACTTGCTACTTCTCCTCTTGCACAACCTCATTGTCTCTTTGGAGCTGGACTAATGGTAAGCTAAAAATGATTTTAAAAATCCAGGTAAAGCTAAAATAACTAATGAGAAGTTACGTATCCTCCAGAAAAGTTACATAGTGCACTTTTATATATGCAAGTATTTGCAAAAAAACAGCTGAAGCAAATCACAAATCCTTTGAAAATAAATTATTACTGTACATTCAATTAGCGCTGACTGATACTGACACATTTCAATCATCAATATTTTTTGCGTCTATTTTGATAACAATTTTTAAGCAACATACAATCAAGTCAAAACAAATGTGCAAATTTGTTACAATGTGTTTTAGTTATTAGGTAAGGCCTAACTGTTTTTGGAGTAATTTCAAAACAGATTCACAATATGAACTAAAATTCTCTTTTTATACATTTTTTGCTTTTAGCAGACCTGACTGAACCACATTGAGTAATTTGGCTCCACCTGCCAGTCAAATCTCCCACCCACCCTCTTCCTCTCCACTCTCCTCCTTATCTCTGCTCTTTCTCCAGCTTTGCCAGCGGGCGGAGTTAAACCTAAGCCAAAGGTTGAGCCCCAGTTAAAACAGTTGATCCTTTCATCACTTTTTATTCCACCTTTCTGTGCGTACCACTCATTACTCCTGACACTTAATGATTGTACGTTTTACTTCCCGGACCGTCCCCCGTCAGCTTATCCCCCTGAGGATATTAAAAGAACCTTTGGGAGGTCCACGGCGGCTCAGTGGGGATGTTGGCGCAGGTGTCTTATGCATAGTCATGGCTTTTTGAAATGCTGAGATGCAATATTCAAAGTACCGCAACAGCCTCTCTCCTCCCAGACTCAAGCCTATGAAGCGTGTTGACCTTTTGGCGGATCATTTTAAAGGCAAGCCAGACCTTTTGTACGCAGACACAAATGAAGACAGATCCGCTGGTGGATGAAAAGGGTAAAGACACGCGGCTGTGATCGACACGTTTGGGCGATATGCTAATCATGCTGTGACCCTGCCCATTCGCCACCAGGCATACCAAGCACCTGCTTTGTCACTCACGCCATTGATCGGACACTTGTAAAAAAAAATGTACAGTGGAACGGCCTGAGGTCATAAAGTGCAAAGTGCAAGCACAGCAGCAAAAAGTACCAACGTTGAGAGATGTTATTACAATTTATTTATTTATTAAGGTTTGGCTTGTGTACTACACTTTGAATTCATAAAATTAAATGAAGGACATGAACCTTCATTTAATGAATTAACTAAATTAATTAATTGATGTAATGATATAGAAAGGCCACCAATGTTGAAACACTGTTGTGGTTGTTGTGGTTATTTTGGTTGTAGTGGTGGAGGTTGCAGATGTTATGGTAGTGATTATTGTTGTTGTTCTTATGGTGATTGTTGTTGTGGCTGTTGGTGTTGTTGTGGTACATGTCATGGTTGTTGTGAAGGATGTTGTGGTTACGTTGGTTATGGTTGTTGTCGTATGGTTGTTGTTGTTGTGGTTGATGTGTTGGATATTGTGGTTTGCATGGTAGTTGTGGTTATGGTGGATGTTGTGGTTGTTATGGTGGTTGTTGTGGTGAACTTTAGGGTTGTTATGGTGGATGTTGTGGTTGTTATGGTGGTTGTGGTAGTTGGGTGAACATTACGGTTGTTATGGTGGATGTTGTGGTTGTTATGGTGGTTGTGGTTGTTGTGGTGAACATTGCAGTTGTTCTGGTGGATGTTGTGGTTGTTATGGTGGTTGTGGTAGTTGTGGTGAACGTTATGGTTGTTGTGGTTGATACGGTGGTTGAGATTGCTATTTTTGCCGCGATATTTGTTGTTGCTGCTATGGTGATTGTTGTTGTGGTGGATGTTATGGTTGTTGTGGAGGAGGATGTTGTGGTAGTTGTGGTTGTTATGGTAAACATTATGGTTGTTGTTGCGGTGGTAGATGTCGCAGTTGTTATGGTGATTGTGTTAGTTGTGGTGAATGTTATAGTTGTTGTGGTGGATGTTGTGATTGTTATGGTAGTTGAGATTGTTGTAAAGGATGTTGTGGTTGTTAAAGTGGTTGTGGTTGTTGTGGTGGATGTTATGGTTGTGGTAGATGAAGTGGTTGTTATGATAGTTGAGATTGTGGTTGTTATTGTGGTGGTTGTTATGACAATAATGTAATTGTGGCTGTTGAAGTGCTAGATGTTGTGGTTGAGAGGTGGTTATTGTGGTGGTGGATGTCATGATTGAATGTTGTGGTCGCTGTTGCTGTGGTGGTCAATGTTATGACTGAATGTTGTGGTTGCTATGCTGGTGATTGTTGTAACTGTTGTGTAATTAGTGCAAGTACAATCAATGGATGCAATTAGAGCAATGTGCCCTGTTGTAATCAAACTTAAATGGCAAAACTCACCAAAGCAGATTTTGCATATACTGTAGTGTCCTGAAAACATGTGCGGGCACTGGCTGTATTTGCCTGAAACTCATACAATGAAATGAAAAAGTCTAAATCTATTCAAATGTAGGATTTTTGGGGCTACTAGCACTGCTGTGAGGCAGCGTAGACTTTTGCACAGCCAATTAGTTCTCATCCAAGTGTCATATACAGTAGTTATTCACATCGTCTTTTCCTGCAATTATATAATAGAATAGATAAAGTGTTATTTAAATGAGGACAGCCTGTAATAGTAAGATTTTTGTCACTGTATTGTTGCCTATTTGAAGAGAAAATTGTATGATCTTAGCTAATTTGTGCTCACAAAACACATTTAATTTAAATTTAGTTTCCTATAGTTAGTTGCAGCAGTTCTTTAAAGTGTGTATGTGTGCTCATCCAATGTGGATAGTTTGTCTATTCAACTTATTCTGCCCTGCCCACTTTATTTGGCAACTCTGTTAAGGTAGATAACATTTTCTGTCTCGCGGTGCAATCTCAAATAGATGCAATGTTAAGTTAACTTTTAAAATAAACCCAGCAACAGATTTTTTACAGGTTAGACACAGTTAAACAGGAAGTGCAATGCCAAGAAAAGTGGGCAGGGCAGAATAAGGTGAATAACTGTTTTTCATCCAGTAAAATGAAATGCGTAGAGGGAAATCCACAGCTGTTACCAAATATGGGCCATACATTATGATTTGACAAACGATAATACCTTCTAACACTTGTCTCAGTTAGATTATGAAACAAACACCAACTTACCTAAAGTTTGCTGAGTGACATAGACAATGATGCGGATGTTAGATTTGAGTTCAAACTGGACCAAGCCTTGGTTCAGGGCTGTGACAAAAATGTCTGATATCTGAAATGTACAAAGAAAGTTCACTTGTAGCATCATATACAAATACTGTTGAAATACTGTGAGAACTGCTATACACAAAAGACTAAGGATGAAAATAAAAATGGAGGTCTGCGCAAAAGGGGACAATATGATTTTAAAATACCAAACTCTAAACCTGACCATTTGATTTGATTTAGAGAGACATTGTGTATAAAAATACCTAGATTTTAAATTACCTTGAGCAATGTTTATTCTGCACTAATTCCATATTTATTCATTGTTTTTGTCAGTCTTTAACCCCAGTTAGTAACATTATTATAATTCACCTGAATAAAGCCTATTCAGGTAGCCTATTATTCATGAATTAAAGGTTCTTATTTAGGTTTAGTAACTGCTTAATTATGGAGCTTAGGGTTTAGTATTTAAGGATTTATATACTCTTTCATTAGTAAATCATTTGTTTATGAGCAATTAAGTCTTTATTAAGGGTTAATTAGGCTTTTTAAGGCTAAAGTGTAGCAATAAAGTGTTACCACATATTTTTGTGTTTACGTAGAGTTGATCTGTTATATGTATGGTATCAAGCCCTATTAAAAAAAACATGCAATATTTTACTGTTTATTTAATATAAAAAGCACTTATGCATAATTGTATCTACTAAACTCAACTATTCAACTAATATCCCTGGTTTTGTGGTAGTAGAGTTGTCTGTTACCGTGTCCAGCTCCTCGCTCCTCCTCTTGTGCTCCCCGGACATGTGTGCTTCAGGCAGGATGAAGAGCTCAGCTGTGGTGGGCAGACCTGGATACAAGGATACCAACAGCTTCTGCTCCGCTACACCTGAGACCTGCAAAAACACAACACTGTCATCAAGGAGTTTTGCATTTCTAAGGAGGTAGTTAGTTACGTGGACGATTTCCGGTGCCTAATAAGTGTTATTGCTTGCAAAGAATAGATTAGTTGCTCCACAGATCTCACTTTCTTGCCCCTGCACCTTCTTGTCTGAAAAGGTTTAAAGTGCATTCTACTTGTCCCATTGATTTTTGCAGCCAGACTGTTCCTGTAAAATGATAATAAGCCTTTTTCTGAACATAGAAGACATCTTTTTATAGTGACTAATTTGATGTAAACACTGCTGCGCTGGTAGAACGCAGTCAGTTAAGAAAATACCATTTGCATGTTTTCTTTTTTTTTTTTTTTTTAATCTGCTGGTTCTCTAATCTTTCACTTAAGGACAAGAATAGCATTGATCACATTGTAAAACACTGTTCAAAGATCATTGGGATTCAGCAAAAAGACTTCTCTGTCTTCTGTAATGAGCAAATTGTATCTATATCATACTAATTATGTACAAGCTCCACTGTTTTATGTTGTATGTTTGCTATTGTGACTAGATAATTTGTTTGTTTCAGATTTTATCGGCTGATTGCTGCTCAAACAAATTGCCCTTGGAGGGATAAATAAAGTTGTCTGAATCTGATTGTTTAGACATTTATACTATATATTTTAGTAACATGAAAGGAGCAGTTTGGTGGTCATTAGATATCTAAAAGTTTTGTAAGTAAACTCAAGAATGACTTAAAATGAAACTCTGGCCTCTACTGCTTGTGGTTGACATGCTTGTACCAGCTGACTGGATTATTCAAAACCTGTATTTTTTGTGGTCTAATCCTAACAACTATAGGACAAAATGCATGGGACCTTTCTATAGTCCCTTAAATAATACCAGGCTATAGCTTAGATGATAAGGGATTGATAGCGTTAGACTTAAACCACTCGTCTACCATGAAAAGAAACAGTTTACAAAAAACAGTTGCTAGATTTGTCTTTCTTTGAATTTTTTTATTACAACCTTTAAGTTCAATTCTTAATCACATGTCTCACGGTCTAGTTCTTGAATAAATATAATGATCAGACAGGCTTTTTAGATATAAATAATTATAAAATGTGTCAGTCTTATGAATAGTTTTTTTCAAACAAACAAATCCCAAGGACTCTGCTCCAGGTAATAAGTAACATAAGTCTATTAATGTTAACATTAAAACAACATAACATGTCACAGTCCTGCCAAACCAGTCCATCCGCTTCATCTCGTACAAATCCATATGTTCTGCTTTAAATCAGAGGAGCAAATCTCAGCGGACTAATGCATTATACAGCCTTGTCCATTTACCGTCAACACAGGTCATGTAAGAAGCAGGCTAAAAGTTTGTCATGTGAACCATAAAACGTGATGAATTTTGTATCATGCCAGACCGTGCTATGAAAAAGTAATGTCCCTGAGAGTGGCCTGTCCCGGGCTGGCTGGAGGGGAGGACTGCTCGGGGACAGGCTGGGAGCGATGTACCTGTGAGAGAGCTGTCCGCACCACGCGCCCTATGTCCTCCCTCCACTCAGGGATGTCAGGGTTGTGCTCGTCAAGGGCCGGAGAGAAGGACAGCAGCAGAGATCTGAAGTACTCTGGGAGGACGGAACACAAGACATCTTTAAAAAACAAATTAACCTTTATTTTTCCACTTTTTGTGTCGTGGTTCTGGAGGTTACAACAAGGAATATTTTTGCACTGCTAAGAAACTGTTCTAGAAAAAATACATATTCTTGGTTTTAGGGTTTTAACCTCATTTAATCTGTATATATTTAAGCTTTATTTGTTTCAGAGACCTAGAATCCAACTTAATTAGAGCCTTTTTTGTTTTTCAGTGTGTTTGGAAAAATTTACCTACACTGGCAATTTCGTTTTCTTATATTTTTCTTTTTTTTTTTTTTTTTTTCAGAAACCTTGAAAGTATTCCACACTCCACACAAGCAGTAGGCTCTGCTTACATCACAACATTCTATTATATCAAAATCAGCTGGTGGGCAGCAAAAATGAACATAGACATTATAGGTGCACTGCGTAACTTTTTGGAGGTGAAAAATCATCTACACAATTCAGTAGAGCTAGAAAATTAAAACCAGACTTTAGAACATTTATGTCATAATACAAAAAAAATTTGCTAAAGGAACAGCTTTCCATAGAAACAAACATGTGGGCCCTCTTCCAGACCAGATATTAGTCAATTTTGTTGCCATGCAAACCTGTTCAAATAAAATGTCATATTGTATTATTTTGTTTAGTGTTACAAAGACATCTAAATGACAAAAACATGCTTTTATTCAAGTTTATTTTAAATTAGTTGACACGCAATCAGCAGCTCTGTTCAGTTGCTACATATTCCTCCAGTTTATGTAATAACAAATGGAACACATCTTTAATGGAAGACAAAAAAAACCCGACATTTCCAATTAAACAATGAGCAAAACGGCATATTGACATTTTGTGAGAAGAAACACTTTATTCACGACCGTTGACATGCTTGATTTTTTTCAAGAGCGGGTGGCTGCAGACACGTATCGCCCATTTCTCTCTGCAAATCGAGAGCTAACTCTTGCTACAGACCGGAAACCCATATAGTCAACTCTTTAGCGTGGCTATGCTAGTATAAATGTTTACATTTTTCAACATTTGTATCCCGTAGATGGGTGTGGTTAGGGTTAGGATTAGGGCTGGGGTTAGAATAAGTCATTTGGCTAAGTTTAATGCTTTGTGAAAAATCGAGAGGTGCCTATGGACGTCCGGTCTGAACAGATAACTGCTTCTAGACTGTAGTGAGAGGTTGACAGGACAAAAGAGGTCTGCAGCCAGGCGCCTCACGATTTTTTTCAGATTTCAGAAGCTAGCAGGGTCCGAGCCAGACTTCATTTGAATGGGAAACCTCACCACAGGCAAAAAATTCTGTCTAATAAATACAACATTTGCTCCTAATATCCAGGAAGTGCCCTTGTTTATGTTGTTAGAATTTGGCTAGCATTTGAAAATTGTGAGAAGCACTTCTAAACACGTAATGAAGAATTATGAGGTAAGAAAATCGAACAATACAAAACAATCTCAGTGTGTTTAGTAAACACTTAGCTTGTATTGCATTGTTTGTTATGTAAGTGTTTCGTAGTCAATACTGTCAAAGATGCTCTATATTTCCTCCACATTTTTATCAGTATTTACCACGTCGTAGCAATTAGAGTCTGTTTGTGAGCTCACCTTTCACAGTGATGAGTTTGGAGTCTTGCATGACGTTGCTCCCTGAGGCCACCTGCACTGTGACCTTGTTTTGGCCCGTTCTCTGAAACGTGTACGAGAGGCTTCCTTCCAAGGTTATGAGCGGCTGGAATCAAAGGAAAAAAAAAAAGTACAACGTTGTAGCGAGTACACCCCCAGTCAAGAACAACAGCGCCCTTGACACAGTGCATAATGAGGAGGAGGTGGGGAAACAGGCAGTGGGAAAGTACACTCATGCATAAGAAAGCACATTTCATTCTTGCTGTATTTAGAAGAAAAAATATGTCATGTAGTTCAGCTAATACACGGCAATATATTTTATTTTACTGCTGTTGCGTGATGTGTGAATGTACAAATGTGAATATCTGCAAAGGTATTCCCAGAAGAGAACATCATTAGTTTTGTTTTTGTTGACTGCAACTAACCAACTTGATTCTACCAGGTGGATTCTCACTATTTCTGATTTTCACAAAGTCTCAAGAATCTCTCTGGAGAGACCCTTGTCTTATGATAAAATGAGGACTGTCAGCACACTGTCAGCTGAACCAATCATAGCAAGCAACAGACCAATCATGATGCAGCATTGTGGTTTGGGGAAATATTTATTTTTACTTTAAGCAGAACCAAGGAACATTTTTACCATTAATGTGTTTGTAAGTCTCTGTGGTGATGGTTACATAATGTATTTTAGGCCATGTGTCGACTCACACAGTTGTCTCCCACAAAAACTACACTAACTGCAACTTTCTTCCCCCTTTCCCTTCTTAACACATTCCCAACCCAAATTTCTCTCCTGACTTTTTTGTTTTGTTTTTTTTAGTAGTGTAAAATGTGTTTAGATGTGTTTTTACTGCTTTATTTCAATCTTAATGTTACACAAAAATGAGAAAGTAAAGAAAAAATGTTAAATTTCAATTGAGTTGGATAGTTTAATTGCACAAAAGAGCTGTAGGGGGTGCACTACTCTGGAAATGTTTAGTTCTGATTAAAAAAGCATGCACAAAGGAACAATTTGCTCATTTGTGTATGAAAAAGAGGTCTATGCTTTTCTTTCAAAAAGTGACTTGTTTGCTATTGCCGCATTGTAATGCTTCGACCATTCAGCTTCAGACACGCGCCATGTTTAATTTTTTCCATATGGCTTTCAGCGATAGTTTGTCCTGATTGATAAAAATTGATACATATATGATTGACACACATATATATATATATATATATATATATATATATATATATATATATATATGTATCAATCTGGCATGAGCGACGTTAGCAACAAACAATAATTTTGCTAATACATAGCATTTGATTAATTTCGATTGCAACTTTTTTCGTTTTTCTTTCAAAAATTCAAATTTAAGACATGTTCCATGTTGTTCTATTTTAGGCTTTTTTTAAGCTCATGATAAGTTTTGGAGGCTTTTTATAGACAGGTTCACAGTTATTTGATTGTTTAATTATTTAGCCATTATTTCAATAATTGATTAGCTGTGATTAGAAGATTGCAGGCAGTTTAGTTGTGGTAGCAGCTGTTGCTAGGGAAAGGTTCCTGGTTATCTCTGATGGCAGTGGCTTTCCCCAGATATCAGTCTGTGATATAAAGTTATTAAGCCAGACTCTGGCCCAGATCTCTTTTCTGCGCGGCCCCAGACAGTCTGTGTGTGTCCTTGTGTCATTCCCCAGTGCAACAGATTTGTCATTTTAAATAGACAAGGAGCGAAAATTAGGCTGTAGCACACACACACACACACACTGGGCTGCAGACAGCAATTATTTAGCGGTCAGCTAGTCAGCATTTATTGTGTAGTTTAATCAGCTAGATACACAATTATACTTGTAAGACAATTAATAATAATAATAATAATAATATAATAATAAATAATAATAATAATAATATAATAATAATAATAATATAATTAATTAATGTACAATATCCACCAAATCAAACTCAGAGAATAGACTTTAGAACAGCTCTGCTTGTGTTCAAGTCTCTCCATGGACTAGCACCAAAGTACATCTCTGACATGTTAGTGCTGTATGAACCATCTCACACTCTGAGGACCTCAGGGACCGGCCTCCTGCTGGTGCCCGGAGTCACGACTAAATATGGATAAGAGTCAGGACTAAACATGGATAAGAGTCAGGACAAAACATGAGGAATCAGCGTTTCAGTTTTATGCAGCTATGGTCTGGAACAGTCTTCCAGAAGATGTAAGACAGGCCTCTACTGTGACAATGTTTAAATCTAGACTCAAAACATTTCTTTTTATCTGTGCATATGACTGAAATGCTATGTCTGCACTCTATATTTCTATATAAATAAATTTTATGCAGATTATTTATTATTTTTAATAATGTTTTGTATTGTAATTGTGATTCCTTGTAAATCACTTTGAATTGCTTTGTGTATGAATTGTGCTATATAAATAAATTTGCCGTGCCTTGAAATATGATGACTAGGCTTCTGAGCATACTTATTTTTGTATCATCAGTTGTTCTAAGTCATGAGTTTGCAGCCCTAGCCGTACAAACATAGGATTTCCTAAAGCAGACCCTTGCAGTATCAAGCATTATGAAAAAGTATTATGTTAGTGACAGTTACAACAGCAGTGCTAATAAAACTGGACATTTCACGACTAATGACAGGACCAAACCAAATCTACACCAGAACTATATAGATTCAACTTGGACAAACTTAGAAGTGTGAGCCCACCTTAAATTATATGAACGTTTAGCAAAATGTGCAGATAAACACAAACTACGAGCTTCCAAACACATTAATAAGTGTAAAACAGGCAAATATGCAGTGAGAAAAAAAACAGAAGTGTAAGTGTGTGCTAACCTCGGAGCTGTTATCAAACCACCAGAAGAAGGTCAAGGTTCTGGTGTGGTTGGGCCAAACTAACACGCTCAGATTGGCCTCTTTCCCTCGGACCGTCACTATGGGAGCGGAGAGATAGATGCGCTCCACTGGACCTGAGGCACACACACAAACAAACACAAACACAAATACGAGGAGATGATTATATTAACCTCTATAGACGGCATATTATAACACCATCATACATATTCTGATAGTTCTTTTGCTTTCTTAGTATTTTCAGCAACTGTTATCAGTCGACTAGTTTCACCAAATGCATTTCCACTAAGTCTCTTGTTTGAAACTAGAAAGGTTATAGTAGTTTAGGTAATTTGCACAGAGATTTTAAAATTATTTCCAAATCAAAATCGTGGCCAAAGTGACCTACAGGAAAGTTATAGTAAAATTTTAATATAAGAACTAGAGGTTATTCTTTTCTTTAAAAATAGATTCTGACTGAGAAAATTATAGTGAGAACAACTAATAAATGTGTTTCTTGCCCCTCCTCCGTGGGAGAGCATTTGTTTGGCACAATTTAATAAAGTAGCTTTTCTTTTGTCGTGGGAACAGTGCAGAGTTTAGCTAGCTTGTAACGGCAATTGGATATTTATAAATGTTTTCAGTTTCACTGTTGCATAACAAATAATTCACTCATCAAACAAATTTAAAACTTGAAAGATAAAACTGTAACTTTTCACATGTCACAAATATATTTATTAGCATTATTGTGTGTGTTTATGTTTGTTCTCAGACTGTAGCTGTTCAGGCATTTTGCTGGATGTATGATGATCGACGATATGTTGCCTTTAATGACATATGAACTATTACAGGCTGGTGTGACATAACATTCATAATTTGGCATTTTATTCAGATTAATTGTTAATTTACTTGCATATAACAACATACAAAACAATACGACAAATGTATTAATTTTTAAGAAAAAAGCAATTCACCTTCATGTATGGATATCTATCCAATAGTAAGCAAATCGATCGATACACAAAAAGTGATCGTGATCCTATTTAGAATGCTGTGAAGTCATTTGTAACCTCTACTGTCTTGTATATGGTAGTTTAGATAAGAATCACAATGGAATGGACTTTTACATTTCCTTGTGAAGTTTGAGCAATGACAGTCAAGACATTCAGTTTTCTCATAATACAGTCACAGAACTTTTTTTGTGATTGCTATAACTATTTTAGAGAAACAGATTCACTCCAGATATGTACAGTATGTATACATGTATGCATGTAATTATGTTTAGAATATAACACTTGGGCTCCTAAGTGATGCTTTCAGGGCAAACACAAGTGAGTCCATGATCATTGATTCAAAATTACATTGCTACAAGGACTTGAATGTAAACACAAACTCATTAAAATACATGAAACAACAGGAGAGTTGTGTTTTAAGTAGGTTAATTGTACAGTGTATCATTATAGAAGATCCAGTGTGAGGTTCTTCTGTGAATACAAATGTGCATATTCATTTTCACAGTGCAGATTAGAGTGTTAAAACTGCCTGTCTTTGGTTTGTGATTATTCACTTCTAAACCTGAGCATCGAGCTGGGAAGTATTAGGTGAATGTTGCCAAATGATGGCTACTTTGCCATGAAATATCTAAAAGATCATTTCATTACACTTCAATCTGGTGATTTGATTTTGATAATTTGTGATACTAAAATAGTCGCAATATATTGTCGCATCACCTGATGGTGTTAAACAGCATGATTTGCATCAAAAATAGTTCTGAGTTTAGCACAGTACACACATTTTATGCAAAAACAAAAAATTAAATTAAAAAAATTATTATTTTAAAACAGACAAAAAAAAAAGACTTACTTACTTAAGATAAGCTAAAATGGCGAACAATTTATTCTGAAACTATGAATTTGCACCAAGAAAAGGAATCAGTAAATGATAAAAAATAATGATTGGAAAATATATCTTTAATGTTTATTATTGCAGCATAATCTCAATATCATGAGCCTCTGCATATTGTGATAAATATTATTGTGAGCTGCAAAGTGAAAAAAATATTGTATCATGAGATGTGCGTATTGTTGCATCGCTACTGATTATTAGTATTAGTTACTGAATTAAATGTATCGTCCAATAGTGTGCTGCGATGTCGTGTGAACTCTCTCACTCTGTTTAACTATGTTGCCATATACCAACCAAAAAGAAACAAAAACGTACATAGCCTATACAGGCCTCACTGTTTTATAGTACATCAATATATAATTGACTGCGTTTGAGCTGTTTATTTTTGGTAAATGGTAAAGCTTTGGCGATAGCATTTAGACACAAACACATTCTTTTATAAACACATTTTGGTACTTTGGTGAAGTATCCTGACTTGTAAAGTCTTTAGATTTATATATATCATAACTTAAATTGCTTACGTTATCACACATGGATCATATTTAGTAAATTCAACAATCTTCTGCTCAGTTTTAGAAAGCAGACTTCCTTAAACATTCTCCTACACTTCTTATCAGTAAGCAATGTGTCAAACAAACATAACCCTATATAAATACAGTATCCCTGGTACTTTTATGTTCAAAAACCTATCAAGGTAACAGCACAAGCATGACCGACAGCCTGAGACTCTCTCTCAGACTACACATCATACAATACTGCTTCGCTAGCTGCCTGTAGAATCCCTAATGCCCCTGTCCCTCCCTCCATTCACACATACTGGTGATGTGCAGGAACAAGGCGCTGCTGTCTGCTCCTTGGCTGTTCTGGGCGTGCGCCGTGACGCGGTAAATCCCCGTGGCTCTGTAGATGTGTTTGATGCCATCGTTAGTCCGGCTCAAGTTGGAGTAGGTGATTCTGATGCCGTCTCCGAAGTCGAGCTGCATGGTAGTCCTCTGCGTGTCTCCCTGGGGACGACACAGAATGAGACGCAGGCACCTGTCATGAGGGCTTAAAACCGAATGAATCTCCAGATCACCAAAGTGCTCACACGTCTATGACATGTCAGTAAAGCTTTGGAGCTGGGCATCAGTGAGAGAGGACAGGAAGACTGTGGAGACTTGAACGGTAAAAGTACAGGCTGAGCTGAGACTTTATCTGGGGCTAGCACACAAACAAAGAGAAACATTAACAAAGGTGACCAGTAGGATGACTATGAATCTTACTGACTGATGATGATTTGATGTTGAATTTAACAGATATGATTTTGATTTAAAAATAAACTATAATATACGTCCGTCATTTACATTTTGTTCATTGTTCCACACTAGCTTGTTCACAAGTAGCCAGGTAAACTAGCATTTGTATACTTAGGGGCTTAAAACAGTCTATGGAATCTCAGTCAGAGCAATAAGGCCCCAGACATACAATAGAGAGGAAGCAGACTAACAATAGAGAGGAAGCAGACAATAGAGGGAAGCAGACTAACAATAGAGAGGAAGTAGACAACTATAGAGAGGAAGCAGACTATCAATAGAGAGGAAGCAGACAATAGAGGGGAAGCAGACTAACAATAGAGAGGAAGTAGACTAACTATAGAGAGGAAGCAGACTAAATATAGACAGGAAGCAGACTAAATATAGAGAGGAAGCAGACTATCAATAGAGAGGAAGAAAACTATAGAGGGGAAGCAGACTAACTATAGAAGGAAGCAGACTAACTATAGAGAGAAGCAGACTAAATATAGAAAGGAAGCAAAAGACCTACTGAACCCATTTTTTAACAGGTTTAGGGTGTAGTCCTCATTTTAGTATAAATACAGCCAGTCCCAGGTCACTTCCATCAGATTGAAAATGATTTTTGGATGAGAGTCGAAATATATTCAAATATGCTGTCCAGAAGATAAGTTTGAAGCCTTTCTACTACGAATCACTCCTGGACAAACGAGGGCAATTTTGAGCAGCAGAAACAGAAAGATAAAATCATTCTTTAGAACATTCTTAAATAGGTCTAATAATAGAGTTTTTTGCTGTTCAAAACTGCAGAACTAATAAGTTCCTCCTCTCCTTAAAGGTATTCATTAGTTCAGTCACTTAAATTCTCTTGTTTTTATATTTGAAAACTGACTACATGACATTCTAGACGTGACATTTGGAATCTTTGTTTTTTAATCTAATCATAAATGCGTACAGGGATGTGGATGAGGATCCTTGGATTTTCGAAGCACTCCAGCCTTGGTTACAGGACAATGCTGTATTTCTTAAACATGCAGAAAACTATCAAAATATGCTCCTGACTAAGGTAATGATGTAGAAATAAGAATGAAACTGTTTAAAATATGCATTGTACTGGATAAGTAAACATTTCTTCATTGACGTTAGAAAATCACATTTGATCAGTCAACTAAGTAATTAAATACATCTCGCTCTGCAGATACCTAATTTAGCTTGAAACAAGAAAAACATTGAAAACGGTCAGAAATGGCAAAGTTTCTTCTGATACATTTAGGTTTATGTACATATTTATTTTTTGGGTGATATGTATCTCCTGCCCTATCGTCCTCCTCTAACAGAATATAAACAACAGGACTATGGTGGTCAGACTCACATCCTCCAGCTGGACCAGAAAGGTGACATTGGTTCCCACGTTAGCGCTGAGCTCTCCGGTGCTGGTGGACAGGCGCAGGCCCTGGGTGCTCTGGGACGACAGCTCTGTCTCTTGGGGGAGAATGTGTTCCGTCCCATTTCCTTACAGTTGTTGGACAGAACCTTGCGATACCTGGAAGGAAATTTCAAGTGAAGTCATGAGTAATGCAACTCGGATGTTTGTTTTATACACATACTAGAATGTTATGTCATTATACTGTATATGATAGTATTCAAATTGAGATCCAGTTCAAATGTATTTCATGTCAATGTCAATGTCAATTCTAGCTCTAGGATCAGAGCTAAATCAAGTCTATGAAGGTTTCTTACTTTGTGTTGCTTCCGCGTGAACCACATCTTGGAACAGACCACTAAATCTCAACCAGGACCAAACCACTGATATATAAAACTAAGTTCTTAAACACAAGACTAAGGCGTTAAATATTAGGGAATAACAAGATGCAAGTCTCACAATATGATATTTTTTTTATTTGAAGTTCAAAATAGATTTTTATCACAATATTACAGAAGGCTCACGAATAATTATGTAACAATAATGAACATTAAACCTGTATTTTCCAGTCATTTTTTAAATTCCTTGATTACTTTTCTTGGTGCAAATTCATAGCACTAAAATGCTTTCTCATGGCTATAAGGTCTTTGTTAGTTTATTAAAATATTTAGAATTTAATGTTTTTTGTATGAAATGTGCAGTACTGTTCTAAACCCAGAACTATTTTTAATGCAAGTCATGCAGTTTAAAGGGGCACTGTGTAAGATTGAGAGGAATTTTAATGATCACATATAATCCACAAACATTTAAATCATATTTATTCTTTACAACATGAATACTTAAGAGAGCACTGTTAACCAATCCACATCAATTGTGATACATTTATACTTTTTGAAATTTTTATTACGGGCCGGAATGTGAATATTGACGCTAGATGTCAGCATGGTAGATGGCATTGGAAATGCTCCCCCTGGTGTTCAAAAGTGGACATTAGTTGGATCACTGTATTTTTTTTTTTCTTCTTACACAGTGCCCCTTTAATGTAAAGTGGCGACGACAATATATTGTGACAATTTTGGCATTGCGATATCACAATATCATCAATATTGTTACATCCATATTAAATATCAGTGATATTACAACATCTGATTAAAGTTATTCTGAAATTATTTTAGTAGATCTAATATAGCACACCAGTAACCAACACATGTCTCTGTAAGTTAGAAACAGTTTTTCAGGCTAGCAATGTGGTTTGACCCGTAGTCCATTTTACTTAATGGGCCACACCATGTTGTTTAGTTGTACGATTAAACGGCACTAGCTTACACCATCACTTTATATGCATTTTTACTTTGTTCGTGAGATTTTATACTATAAACAAACCCTAAACATATTCTATTCAAAATATGATCTAATTTTTGATTTTGCTATGTTGCTTTCCTCCTAACTTTGCACCAAAAGGTTAATAGTGATAATTAGATTTTGTATTTATCTATTTATTTTTTTTAATTTATTTATTTCAAGCACAGAGCATATGATTGACCAACAGAACATCGGTATATGTCAGAGTTTGCCAGAAGCTAGTTTCCACCTGTAGTCTTTTGCCAGATGTACAGAAGGCATTAAAATGACAAAACCATTTACAATAAAACACGCAGACGCCAGCACAAATAAATCTCGTTTTGTGCACACATTTCAACACAACCAAACTTTGTCGAAACAAGTCATAAAAAGCCCACATTTCCACTCCACTTTCTCTGTAAAATCAGGCAGATCTTGAGTTTACACGCAGCAGAAAAATGAGCTGGAAAAGAACAACACCCTTTTGTGGTGACTATTGGAGGCCACTTACCCTGTGCTGTTAAGAAAGCTCTGACTGTTGCTGCAGCTCTTAGCAGCACCATTTGGATTAAACCAAAAGGCAGGGAGCACTTTCCATCCGTCTGGCGTTCCCAGCCGTAATCGCTGCCAAAAACAGAGAAAGAACAAAAAAGCAGAAAAAGAATTGACTTCATGAAATTCTAAAGTGCCAGATTCCAAGTCTCTGCTGTGTGAGGGCAAATACTTCACAGTTGGAGCGTGATGGCATAATTTAAGAGGAGACATGATTGTCAGACATGCAGGATCAAACAGAATTTCGCACAGATGGATAAAAGATATTTAAAATTAATTTGCCCATTCATTATTAATTGAATTTTAAAAAGCCACTTGTCCCCACATTATGCAAATTACAGCGGCGTGATGGAAAGTTCCTAAGTCGGATCCATCAGAATGATCCAGGGCTTATCCTGTTACACTGCAATTTGACATAGTTATTAAGCTGACAGGAGCTGATTTCACACTCGCGCCTGTTTAATCGCCGTTGTTAAGAGAATGATTGGTGAAGTTACAGTTAAAGTTTACATATTCGCGCAAACTCATACATTTTACTTCTGCTTGACTCAAGACAGGACAAAAAATATCGCTTCTATCCGGGAGGAGAGCTCAGTAGAAGTCAAGTTTAGGGCGGCAACAATCATTTAGTTGGGTGAATATTCTTTCGATTAAAGATGGGATAGGATAGAATTTGTGGATGACTGGAGGCTATCCCAGTACTTTGGGTCATAAGAGGGGAAACATCCTAGATCATTCAACTATTCAACTTAATTCTCCTGAGGGCCAGATTTTACAGAAGACCTTGGCTTTGGGCTTGTTGTAATTACACAATACGTCTCCACTTTTGACTTGAGGTAGCACTAAATATTCACTGGAGTAGATAGTGATAATACCTAATGCTGCAGTGTATGTTTCCTGCACTACAAAATGTCTAAATCAGCGTTAAACAATATAACCAAATCTGGTCCTGCAGTATCACTGTAAAAAGTGACAATCCTAAACTGGACAGTGAGTGAACAAATGCCTAAATTAAGCCATATTTCTCTTATTTAACTGTTTTCCAATAGGATTTTTTTGGCAATAAAACAAGAGCAAAGTGGGTTGATTTTTAACACACTTGATCCACTGGCAAATTAACCTGGCCAGCCAGATGGATATTTGTGAAATCACAAAGAGATAATCCATCTGGCCTTCCAGCAACTCGACTGGTTCGAAGTTCGACACAGCGGTGACCAGCTCAATCACATCGCAGCAGTGTGGGTTGACGACAGGAAGTACCACTGGCAGCTCTCGTGTATGTACGTGTTTCTGCTGTGTTTGATTCCGTTTGACTTGTTCTATCCCACGCGGAAATTGGATACAGTTCTGGTCACTACACGCTTCACCTCGCTTTGCTGATTGGCCGATTGCACTTCCTGGTCCTTGGCAATCGTCTGCAGTGCTGCGATACCTGATCTAGTAGCTTAACTGAAATGCTAACGGATGGGCCCACTTCCTCTTAATGCATTTTATAGATCATAATGTAACATTGAACAAGAAACAATTTTTGAAGGCTAAATAATAATAGGTACTAGGCTTCTTGTACTTTACTACTGGAGATCTAATGAATCATTTAAACAGGTATTTAGTTCTTTTTGTTTGATCTATTTTACTATTTTAACTACACGAGAAACAGTGTCATTTTGAATAATCCATCTTAATACATCTTGCCAAGTCATATCTCTATTTTTCAAACCTGACGCAACTTTCCTCAAGTGAGCGCCAGAAACGGTTGAGTAAACACAGCGTGAGTCCCAGTAAAAGCAGCATTACCATTCAAAGTCATAGGAGTTGCAGACACATGGTTCAGATGAGTAGATCCTGGAGTAGTCCTGGGCCAGCATGCAGCGGTTTCCCGGGCGACGCTTCATATAGATCTGCTTCTCCCCCATCACACACAGCTCGCCCTGCCACACAAAGACACAACATTTACTCATATGTTTAGAGAAATACAGTATGAGTAAGGACAATGCATCATAATTAATGTTTCAGCAGCACTTCTAACATAAATATGCCTGTATATATAAAACTCCTGACAGATTTGCTAAATGTACCTCATCCACCCAAACATGTGTAAACTCACTCCAACACCACCCAGCCCCTTTTACTATGTAAAAGACCTGTATGATACCAAACTTAGCATAAATTTGTTGTGCTAAGATTACATATATGAACAGGCTTTAAGTTCCACTCAACTTTAAAATAATATAGAATGTTTTTCCTCTCAGATTAAGATGTAAATAGAACAAGATGAAGAGATTAGTATAGATTATAAGTAGTAAATTCAACAAATAATGGATGCTATGTTAAATGTATAATGTATTACATTTAAATAGCGCTTTTCATGACACTCAAAGACACTTCACATGTTTGCATTATTCATTCACTCCACACTTGGTGGTGGTAAACACTATTGTAGCCAGTGCTTTCCTGGTGCAGACTGACAAAAGCGAGACAAAAGCTTCAACGGCTCCTTCGAACTCTACCAACCATTCCCACTCACAGTAGATCCACATTATTGTGGGTCTAAGGCACATGAAGTTCTCCCATCCAAGTACTGCCCAGGCCCGACCTGCTTAGCTTCTGAGTAGAGACAGATCGGCTATATTTTGGGATGATATTTGGCCAAAATGCAATCGAGCGTCATTACATTGTGTGAAAGAGACACACATGGATTGTAATGAATATTAGTTTAGACTGAAGTTTGTTTGTTTTTGGTTATACTGTCTCACCCCAGCTATAAATTAAGTAAATGGCTTTAAAAATCGGCACTGGCCAAAGAAAAATCCATATCAGTCGATCTGTACTTCTGAGATCTGACGGGATCAGGTTTTGACAAGCTGGTATGACCACAAACTGAATTTTCTTTGCTGCCCGTTGGATGGACCCAGGGAGCCCAAGACCCCACTTTGGGAATCACTGGCATAGTATATTAAACTCAGACTTTTTCAGTATGTTAACAAATAAATAAAGATGATACTTCCAACCTTACCAAAATGTAAGTATTTGTAATAATAAAAACGAGGGGTTGCGTTGTGTAAATGTCTGTACTTTTACTGTTGGTATAGTTCATTCACAGTCAGCACCTGCACATGCCTGTCATTACTGTGATCCACACTGCTCCGTCTTGTATTTACCTTGTAGTGTAGGTGCCATGTTTGATAGTCTCCATCCATACATCTCCTGCTGAAGATGCCCTTGTAGTCGATCTTGATCAGCTGCCACTCTGATCTGTAGCTGAAGTGTCCGAAGAACCTGGAAAACGCAAATGCAAACAGACTCATATGGTTTTAGTAGGTACAGTAAATGTGGGTTGCACGTACTACAATAATTTACCAAACTGTCTCATTTGCCATTTAGCTGGGTGCTAAACTCTAAAGACATTCTAAAAAAAATACACATGCTATTTGTGAGTGTAACTGCACAAACGTCAGTTATGTCAGGTGTTTTTTTTAGAGTTGCTGGCCATTTTACACATGAGCAAATGCTTGATCAATCAGGGCCTACTGTTTATTAAAGACTTAAGTATTATACTGTAGGTTACAGTGCTCTTATTACAGTAAAACTTTCATTACTAATTCTGTGTGTGAATCTAGGAAAGAAAAGCTTTATGTTTAAAGGTTTGAACTCCATTGACTTTCAAATAATCTTTATAATCTGCACGGTAGCAGAGTGGTTAGAGCTCTGGCTTCCCAATAAGGAGGTCGTGGGTTCGACTCTTGGGTCGGACCATATCAACATCTCACGATCTCTCTGGGTGGAGTTTGCATGTTCTCCCGTGTCACCGTGGGTTTTCTCCGGGTACTCCGGTTTCCTCCCACCTCCAAAAACATGTTTGTTTAGGTTAATTGGGCATCACTGTAAATTTCCCTTAGTGAGTGAATGAGAGAGTGAATGGTTGTCTGTCTAACCCTGCGGCAAGGCCACTGTTCAGGGTGTTCCCCGCCTAAGGCCCAAAGTCACTGGGATAGGCTCCAGTCACCCGCGACCCCTAACGGGATTAAGCGGTAGAAAATGAATGAATGAATGTAATAACGGTATATTCTACTTCCTTGCTGTCACTGTGTCTTTGAGCAAGACACCTCAGCTGCTTTGCTTGCTAGAAAACCAATAATTTATGCATCAAGCTGTGTCAATGACAACATAAGAGTCACACATTACGTCGGTCTACCGTGTGTTCTCAATCCCCAAAAGCACAAGTTCATTCTGCTTTAACTGCCAATCATAAAGCCGAGCACATTTGCCTGTTTATACCTGCACTACAGATAATTTCCCCAGACTGATATTGTTTGACTCCACATGGATTTCTGCGGGAATCTGTTACTTACGTGATAATGTGATTTTCGGATTCTGGAGCCATCAGAACTCCATCCACGTACAGAGGCGCTAGAGAGAAAGTGTGCCGATCCCATTTCTTTCCTTCGTCCAGACTGATCCTGCGCGAAATATAAGAAAAACATTTGCCCATCATCGTGTAATCTCGAGAAATGCAAAAGGTCAGACTTGAAACGATTGAATTGTGTGTATACATGACAAAGTGTGGAGAATATAGAGGTGTAACTCAGGTGCAGAAAAGATTTTTTTTCTCTGTGTGCTGGTTTGAAATCATCTCTCTCTCGACTTAATCACTTTTGACAGTTGCACCGAATGCGTGGGGACCGTAGATAGCGTTATGACTCCCACAATATTATCAACTTACCAGTCCATCCCAAGCCTCATATTTTCAATCCGCATTTGCATAAAAGCACTTGAAACCATCACTGCACAAAGCTGTAACCGAGCCTACTGTGATTTTTTTTTCTTTTTTTTTTTTTACCCAACGACACGATTGTGCAGACTTCAACCTATCAAGCGCTCCGAAACATTAAATGTAATCATGCATTGGGAATGGAATTGCACCCAGGTGATTTCCCTCTACAGGCTGTAAGCATCTGCTGTAATTACGGCGTTAGAGAGCACCCACCACAAGTGTCGGATAGGCTGGGCGGCGTGGAGGACGGCCAGGAGAGCGCCGCCGTTGTCCAAGAACCAAATGTTATGCTCCTCATCAAATATCTGCACATATGATAATGTTAGTGATGTTGATTGTCATGTTGTAAACAAAAGAGTGTTATGTGGACTCACCTGTCGCCAGCTATTGGCAGCGTCCGCAGATATAAACATGCCCAGGTTTGAGGTGGACAGCTCTGTGCCGATGTTCCCTGAGAAAAAACATAAATACATTTTAAGCCAATTAGGGCAGCAACTAATGATTATTTTGGTAATCGATTAGTTGGGCGATTCTTTTGATTAATCGATTAGTTTTATAGGACACAAAAGTGACCTGAATACAAGCATTTTTGCAACTTTGAGCTGAGGTAACGTGCTTGAAGACATCCAGGTTTAATTTAGGTTTGTCAAAAGTATTAAAAATCAAAAATCAACCACTTAAACAACAACTTGAGCAAGCATCAATGTATAAAAAGTAACATTAACAGGACAAACTGTTAAATAAAGAAATGTTTGTATTTTGTGATGAAAATGTCAGTCTATTGTATAGAAAATTTATGTTAAAAGATTTGATTATCATTGTAGTATCATAATTAGAATCAAGAAGGAGTCTATTCCCTAGTATTACAATTGAGTTTGAAATTTAGTATCATGACAACAATAAGCTCAGGTACACAAGTTTTCAAAAACACAAATATTTTCTATTCACAATTTTCTTTTCAACCAGAGGTTTTTCCACATCTCACTGGATGTTTGGAACCAATAAAAGATAGTTAACATTATTCGATTTCTAAATTAGTTGGCGATTATTTCAATAATGATTAGTTGCATTCATTATTGTTGCAGCCCTAAAGCCAACTTTTGCAAACTTGCCAAGGTTATTACTTAATAGGAATGGGCCAATATGGATTTTGAATTTTAGTCCATACAGTATTTAATAACAAACATGCCCAGGCACCTGGAGTCAATCACAGAACTCCTTCTTTAAGATCAGAGCACTAACTGCTGTGCCACCATGTCACAGGTAAAAGGTCTACATCGAATTAACTCTTAAAGCTCTTTTTTAATTTGAAATCTGTCCAGTAAATGTGGAACAATAAACTTTATCCAGTAGAATCCAAACGGTTTCTCTCAGTGTTTTTTTACACAACCATTGCACACAATCTCCGAAGAAAATGTAGATTTACAACAAAATATCAAAAACTACAAAAAGCACAATTTCACGCCGTTTTTACATCAATATGTTACGAAAAGCCAAAACATAAAATAACAACAAATTTTGGTTGAAGCCATAAGGCAACATTTTCTTTGTGTTTACCAGGTAAGTTTAGGCTCAAGTTACTAAAATTAGTACGTTTAGGCTACTGAAACTCATCAGAAACTAAGAAGCTGGAGACTAGAGAAGTGCTGGATTGACTTTGTGCAGAATTACTACTTTGCCCCTAAAGGATTCAAATGTATGAAAAAGTTGTGTTTGAGCAGGAGAAATAGCAGAGAATAGATACATATTAGATAAAGTCATTCAGTCAGACGAAACAGTATCAACTATGTGAAATCAGTACTAACTCACATAAGTACAACAACGATCAAATATTGTGGCTTTGGCTCTTCAGACTTTTAAGTTATGAGAAAATTGTATTAGTACAAGATGTATACGTGTCGCCATGGCAGCAGTGATGGAAACAGGCTGAGTCTATCAGGAGGAGCATGTCCTCTTGTGTGCGTGGGTCAGCTCAGAACACTGTGTGAATGCAGCTTATTTAGATTCACCAAGGCCTGGTAATTGTGTTTTGGTCCTGTGTGGCCTGTCCAAAGAGTTGGTAACAGAAACTCTAGTCTACAAAAGCTGAAGCGCGGTACACAGAAAACAAGTTACAAAGACAGATTCAAGCAATACAACTTATAGTGTGAGCTGCATTTCTTTGTACCACTGAAATATTATTTTAATGAACATTTTTGTGTTAATTAACAAGTCTATGCACATAGAATTGCCTTTTGTCACATACAACTGCTTTGGCATTCCATATTCCACATTACAATTTAAAATAATGTGTCCAGTAAAAGCACATATTACTTTATATCAAAAGGAAGTGAGTTAGAGCATCATCCATTTGAAGAAACGGAATTATAAAGGAGACAGATACATTTTTTTTTACATTTTTATTCAAGAAAGGGTTTTAATTAACCCCATTTGATTGTATTTCATTTCTGTTTTGTTGTGCTTTTATCTGTAAAAAGCACTATGTAAATAAAGTTTACTTACTTACAATGCTAATGAAGGCACACAGTTTAATGAACACGATTCTTTGAACAAGCTCCACTTTCCTTGGCAGCGCACTTCCTGTTTAGCTCTGGCTCTGCTAAAATAGCTAACACGTTAGCTTGTCTGTTTTGCGGGGCAATCTCAAATTAGATAATTTAAAATAAACCAACTATGCAATTCTAAAGTACAGAAGTTTCAAACTAGGTACATTAGTTGTACAGTATACACACTGATGTGAACATAAACATTTAATGTTTGATTATAGCTTATAACTTAGGCTAACCACAGCTAAATCAGATGTTGCTGCTCACAAAAGTGGGTGGAGCAAAATAAGGTGAATAATGAATGGCCCTCACCACCTCATTGTAACTTAGGTTAAACTAGAGCTGGCTAGCATGTTTGAAAATACAACTCTAGATGTATGTTCTTGCTGAGGAAAAAATATATATAACATAGTTTTGAAAAAGAGAACATTTTGCACAGAATGTGTCACATTAGTATTTGCATTGTAGGTGTCATATTAGGGCAGGTCTATGTGGCCTAAAAAAGATTTTGTTTTAAAGAGTAAATTTGCAATAACAAAAAAGATGAGTTCTGCCTAATGATGGCTTTTACAATATCTTGAAGTATTGTTTCAGCTGTTTCCACTCTTCACATCTGATTTCTTTCACTGTTTTGTGGTTTAGCCTGTGCAAGGCTTCAGAGAAAGGGAACTGTAGGAATTATGCACAATCTGTTTGCTTTTTTCACAAATGGAAGAAAAGTCAACTGTGCATACAACTATATCACAACATTTGAATTTTTTCATATGAATATGACCAAACCTGTTTGTCATCAGAGTCTGGCCCTGGCCCTGGTCAGTACAAGACACCTAACCCGCCCTGCCTAAATGTATATGTGCACCAGGTGAGCAGATCCTTGATAGTAAAACGCCTTGCTATTACACTGATATTGCCCAGCCCTAGTCATATTGTGCATGTTTTAAAATTACAAATAAAAAAATGAATAAAACTCATGATTGATATCATAATACCCTTCCTCAACACCTGCGGCTGACAGGTGGTATTTTTACTTGGATCTGATCACACACACACTTCAAAACACATCCTAAGTTCATTTAGTTTGCTCAACTTTCCTAAGTAGTACAAGTTGTGCGCGCTAATCTAATCAAAATACAGGTTGCCAGCTTTGAAGTCAGAAGTACCTTTCTAATTTCAGTGACAGAGAGGGGGCCACAGCCTGATTTACTTTCACTGTTCTACTCCATTTACTTGACAGAGCAGATATGACTCCAGCCACGCTCTGTGAAGTGATGCAAACCACCTCTGTCATTTACAATCCCAGTCGCTTAATTCATCTCTCACATTACATAACCATACCTGTAGCCACTATGATCCCCGGCACCGATTTCTTGCTCGTGATTGGTCCAGACGTGTAAGGATTCTCCGACATCTCCAGGTGAAGGTGCAGCGAACAAAATGGCTGTCAACAAAGATAAAAAATATGTATCACGACAATCTCCTTCTGCGTAATTACAATTGACTCTGCCTATTCTCTCCCTTTGTGCCAGAAGTGCCGACCATTTGCAAAAAGAAAAGCCTTCGCACTTCTTCAAAGCTGCGGAGGACACAAAAGGGCATTTGAATTGTTTCATTCTAAAGCAAACAAGGCATGTAATTAAAATTCCCCAAGATGCACGGATAAAACTGGCTAAATTGATTCAAATCATTTCGACTCATCTCGCAGACTAAAGCACAGCGGAAAAAACATCAATAAAGCTTTTTCAAAATGGCTGTGCACGGAGCGAGGTCAGAGGAAGGGAGCGGAGCGGTCATTTAGGCACAGCAGTGATCAACCAGAACAACACAAATTATCAAAAAAAAAGAAAAAAAAACTAGGTAGAACTATAATGCCTTGTTAATAGCATGACATCGCCATATAATGCAATCTTATGTTGATTAAGGCAGCGTGACCACAGGTAGTAAATTGAAATCTCAAAGGTTAATGGGAAGACGGACCCCAGAAAGTCAAAGCACTGCAGGCCGCTCATCGATAATAACACAAGGCCATCCAAGCATCTCCTCAGACAGTTAGAAAAGATAAGAAAGAAAAGACAAACTGAAGGAGAAGAAAGTTCAGCTCTGTTGGTCTCAGAGGTCTTTTTTCCATTATGTATTATGGTAAAGTGCCTTTTGCTGGGTTTCGTTCACGTGACCTGGGGGGCGTGCAAAATACAATTTGGGGACAGGAAGTGATTTGCTCCTATTCAAAACACAGCACAGTGAATGACAGCGAGTACTTCAAAGCCTTAAATGGACCAGCACAAACGAGTTATCAAGAAAAATGACTGTACAAATAGAATGTGACCTCTACAAAAGCAAAAAGGCAGACTTTTCTTATAATCTGGAATATTTATCCATAGTGAGGCGATGGAAATAATAAATTATCTTGTGGTGCAGACGACCTTCTACACTGCAAGTCAAATGAAAGCCTTAAAAAAGGAGAAGCTTGCGATTATTTTGTTTCTAGTTGCGGGTCAAACATTTTATCCAAGAGTGCTTTAAATGGCTGTTGCCTCGCTTTTGCTCAAGTGAGTAGCTGGTTTTCAGTAATGCTTTTGTAATGCGAATGCAATTAGACCAGTTAGCACAACTATAGCCCGCACAGAATGTTGGCCTAGTGAAGCGATAAAGTGAGTGAAACGCATAGACAGTACATATACGTATAAGAGGAGTTATATGTATGTTTTTTAATCTGTACTATGCCTTCAAAATAGTTGTTGTGTGGAACTATTTTGAGGCGCAGTAATACTGCTGTGATAAGGTCACATACAGTTAAATGTCGGCTGTTTTGAGGCAGATGAATTCTAAACATAATAAACCGCCATCCTGAAGAGCTGCACCTCTCTTCTTACACCCACGACCTTCTGACTTCAAGGAGCACTCCAGAACAGACACATAGTATAGTGTTACACATACATTATATTATATAGTAGTGAAACGCTGTTCTGACTCAAAAATGTTTTTAATGAGGCTCTTACGTCTTCTAAATGTGGGCGGTGGGTTTGTACCAGCTTACACAGTGACGTATTCTTCACTTTTATATCTTTCAGGCTACAGCTAATGTCTATGTGAAAAATACATGCGTTAACGCTCCCAGTCAGCATCTCGAGCAGTTTCCGTCACGTCAACCTTTTTATGTCGAGCTGGGACAGTACGTCTTTGCATAGTATGATACAATCACAGTATTTAGAGCTAGGTGTGTGATATAAATGATATGTTGTGATGCAATTTGGTACTCAGTACAAAATTCTTCCCATATTTAATGCAACCTGCGCTGACATACAGTATAACGAATGTCTTCAAAAAGGCAAAAACATAATAAGAACATTTAGAAAGTGCTCCTCAACAGCTTCTCTCCAATTAAAAATATAGTAAGCAACATACATATCTTCTACAAAAATGCCAAACAAAACAGTTCAGTCTGTCATGTGTAAAAGTGCAAAGAAAATGAATATGTGGCATGGTAAAATCTGATTTCTTTCCTTTTTGAATCAATCAGCACCAAAACAGGTCTGAATAAAACTGATGCAACAGCAGCTTTATTTGGAACTGTGTCACAAACACATGAGAAAACTACATGAACAACAAAACAAAAAACATTTGAATTTATTTCCATCAGAACTGTGAATGAATCAGGACTCAAAATTTACAACATACTGTTGTAGCCCTAATATTTTGCGTATCCCCCCATTAAAGAAAAGGATGGTGTTTTGTATCATTTTGGATACGTTTGTATTTTAGAAGTGATGAAAGCGTCCATTGTTCTCTTCTGGTATCTTTGGGTGGAAAATCAGCCTTACAACATGGCCAAACCTGCTAGTGGTCCGACAAAACTATAGTTCTTTTTGAGTATTTTGTGTCTCTTCTCTCATGGCTGTGAAAATTATTCTCTGTATGATTAACATAATTGTGCTCAATATGATAAACTTTTCCTGTCTGAGCTTGTTATCTTTAAAGTCTTGTAAATGCAGCTATAGTTTTTCAACTCTGTTCCGGTGATATAAGCTAATTACAAGATTGTCCTATTTCTTGTTTTTTTTTCCAGTGAAAAACAACTTATGAAGCGGTTGTAAATGGGCAAATGTCTTACAGAAATTTCAAGCCTTATAGGGTGTAACAAACTGTACCTGGCAAAAGACACCATAGCTCAGTTAATTCATGTTCTGTACTTGTGGCTTCAATAAAAGACCTTCTGAGAACTACTGCTTGGTCCTTGGTCTCTGTGCGTAGCTGTCTTCCTGAAGAGAATTTCTACATGGCATTATCTCACAATGAAGCTGCACCGGGGAGCTGTATTTATTCACTTTCAAGATTTTTTCTACTTGATTTTTATGTGATTTTTTGGCAGCTTTACAATCATTTCCAAAATATTTCTAGTTTTCTTTGTTGCTGGACTGAACTGAACTCAATATATTGTTTTTCATCAACTACGATAGTTTTTTTTGTGTGTGTGTTAATTTTTACATTTTTGTGACATTCTATTTTAAATTATATGAGATTTAATCCACTGAGACAAACATGAAATAGTTGTCTGAATAGTTTAAAGGTGTAGTACTCCACTATTAACATTTTTACACTACTACACTCATATTGTTATTGTTGCTATCATTCTGCTAACTGGCATTAGCATACAAACAGTTCATCTCATTCTGGCTTCAGAAAGTTGTTAAAAGCACTTCTAAACCCATCATGATGAAGAAATTGGAGGTTAAATGTATTAATAATCTAACTAAACATGACTACCAAAAAAAAAAAAAAAATCAGGTGTAGAGTCTTTAAAAATTTGCTTAGAACAGGGGCTCCCAAACTTTCAGACCGGGACCCCTTAAACAACCGTGCTTCGACTCACGACCCTCACTTCAAAATCAATCAGACTTTTCTAATGATTTTAAGTTGTAAATCTGATCAAAAGAAAGTTTCATTTTAATTATTTCTGTAGTTTGTTGTGTTATTTGACAGAAATTCCTTACAACACCATTTCAATGTAAATAATGATTAAATGCAGAATAATATTGTAAAATTACATCTTAAAATCATCTCGCGACCCCCAGAATTGCTTCGCGACCCCCACTTGGGAACCACTGGCTTAGAAGAGCTAGCTTTCAGAAACTTAGCGCAACTTGAACTGTGTGACTATAGTGTAAGCTAACATAGGCTAAAAGCACAAGCAATTCTGTTCCTGGGTTTCACGGAATATATTATTATGGTGCGTTCCAGGCAACTGGGAACTGGTATATTTCCCACTTCCCACTTGTAAAAATGCGCTGGAATGCCACTCGAACTGGTAAATACAACTTGTGAGCTGGGACCTGGTCGAGGAAGCCCCACTTCACATATGAGCTCAACAATCACCACAATAAATTTATTTGAGGGGTTTAACTGACACAAAAACTGTGTAAACATTGGTTACAAGTCATTTAACATTACTTTTGTTTAGCCTAAAGGTTAGCATTAGCTATTATGTTTACATACGAGTTGAAAGGTTGGAACGCTCTGAACTGGGTACTGGTATTCTTCAAGTGGGAAACATCCCAGTTCCCACTTGCCTGGAACGCAGCATTAGAGATGGATTGGCTGCTGGAAATATAATATATCTGTACTACTGCAAAACTAAAATTGAGAAAATGTATTTGAAAATTTTAGCTTTAATAATATGACAGAATAACATACTTTCACAGTTCTTAGGAGAGAATACAAACTGTAAAAAGATGCCCACACAGAAATGCACAGAGCCGCTAGTCCAACCACACAACAGCCACGACTTCAACGCAAAACCACTTTATCCTTGACCTTTCACTGGTCTGGTTCACACTTCAGCCAAAAAGAAATTGCACAGTGCTTAGTTTCCGGGCATTAAGCACTCACCAGGATGCAGTGCAGGTTGTTCCCCGCCATGTCTGTGGCCGGAGCAGGCAGCAGGGCCCACGTCTGGCCCTTGTTGTAAGTTATAAACGTCTTGACTTGATTATCCACCAGTTTGTTGGCCAGGTACATCCCATTTATGCCTTCAACCTGCAAAGAGACGGACCACAATCACAGCCTAATGAACCAATCACCGCTTCTAATGTGTAACAACTCCTTGACATTTCTCACTAAACTTGAGACAAATTATTCCAAAGGGCAATCAATGTTTTTTTTTTGTCTTTTCAGGTGGCTACAGGGAATCAAGGGCCAGTTCTGTTTTTTATTTTTTTTTCCACTCTTGTTGAGGTGCCATTACTTCCATTTCCTTGAGTGTCTTCACAGAGCGCTGGGACAATACTGCAGACACATGCTAGTAACAAGATCATTAGGAGCAAGTAAGCATCATCATTCTATCGACACCACTCTCTTCAACTCTTACAGTATAGTTCCTGAACCAGTATAAGGCGTAAAACTGTAGAGGTTATGCAGAGACATTCTTTTACTAGAAAAATGCTTCTCAACATTCTGACATTCTGAATGACAAAAGTACAAGTACACCTGATAAAATGTGTTTTTTTTTTTTTATTTTGTTGGCTTATTTTCTCTTCCTCTGAACTTTTATGTGGCAAAGTTTAATAAAGTAGCTTTTTTGTTGTTGTCACAGTGTAGACTTTAGTTAATCTTGTTTGCTCATCAAGTTAGAACATTTTACTGTTGCACAACAAATAATTCACTCATTAAACAGACTAAACTCATCTTATACAAGCATAGAAATAAAATTAGTTGAACTGTGTGTGATCCTAAATTCTTGTCAGTGAGTGTTGTTGTAGTTTTTCTGTCTTTTTGCTACTGCTGATCTGATTTTCTTTTTTTAATACATACCAGATTAAAAAAATCGATATTTAGCAGTAGTTGTGGTTGTTTTATTTTCAGTCTGTAGCTGCTTATTCCTATTTTAGAAGTGTTCGACCCTTACATTATAAACTGTAAATGTTCTCCATTAACTCTCATTCATTTTTGCCACTCACTGCTAAAGTTAGAATGCTGTGATGTAATTTGCCTAGGATGTGGGCGGCCACTGTTGAGCTCCATTGTTGCCTAACAAGCCACGTGGGGACATTTTCTTTAGGTGAAACGGGTAAGTTTAGGCTTCAAGCTACAAAAATTAGTAAGTTTAGGTCTGGGGTTGGGGTAGGTTAAGGTTATGATCAGGATTTCGTCAATATCATAAAAAAGAACACATCTTATCAACCACCATAGAAATGAACTAGGACTGTCCATGGGATGTTTTCCATGCTGAGAGGGAGGGTCTAAGGACAGCGGATGCTCTGAGACAATTATACATCTGCGTATTTGTTTGTTGAACATTCTTCCTGTATTTCTTAACGATAACTGTTTCTGGTTTTCCAATGCTTTTGTTGATATTGACCAAATGTTTCATTTTTTTTTCTAAATCAACAATCACTTAAGGCCTCTGAGATTGCTGTTGTGGTTTTGGGCTATACAAATAAATTGAATTTAAATAATTGAATGTAGGTTTCAAGATATCAAAAAAGGGTTATTATTTTGGTTACAGTAAAACAAACAATAATAATAGAAACAAAAATAAAAACACATAAGAGAGAGAAAAAAAAATCAAAATACATAAAATTGTACTAGGAACTTTGACTTATATTATAAATATAGAATTCATATTTCTGCTCTTTTTGTTTTACAAATATTTCACATTTGTCTCACAATAGGTTGTGTTCTCCAGGCCAATAATTTTCATTATATAAATATTTTTAACTTTTTTGTACTTTAAAAGTGAATTGTTCTAGTCACTAATAGAAATCACCAGACTAAAAATGTGTGAAATTACCTTTGGTTAATTAACTGGAAAAACGGGCTACCATCTGGACTTATTTGCAAGCAAAACCTACACACAAAGTTAGACATGTTTTAACATGATTCTATTATACTGATATAAAATTATCTGTTATCAGAATACACAAAGATGATCAAGATATTAGTTTTTGTCCATATTTTCCAGTCTTGCTAAGAGAAGTTTTTCTCTTCTCACTTGTGAATTACTTTTCCGTGTCACCTTCACATTTCCACGTGACACCACCAGCCTCTACTTACATACAGTACAGTAGCTACATAAACAATTCATTTCCAGTGTGAACATGTCATTAGACCAGTAACACACCACTCACTTTACAGTACTCCAGCTAATTGGTGCAATAATATGTAATCACGCGCGGCGCTTTGTTGTACGCTCCGTTTGAACTCGGAAGCCACAATAATAATTTGTGACTAATTTGTTCATAATTACAGATAAATGGGGTGTGTTGTGTGGCCGGGGGGCTGCGGTGAGAGCTAAATCAGAAGTGACTGTTCCATCAAAGGTTCACGTCATGTTTGTTGGAGAACTGTCCATGCATTTAGATTGTGGATACAGTGGTAATGAAGAAGACTTTAATGGGATCAGGAATGAATGATTAATCTGCGTGTTTACTCCAGAGACGGCTTTAGTTAACAACACATTAAATATTTGATTAGTCATAAAGGACAGGGTGTACTAGTCAAGTGTGCTTGCCATATTTCATTACCTAAACAATTACGACTGTCATGATACCGACGTTCAAGATGGATTGTAAAACTAAAGAGAATTCGGTTTTGATACACAGTGATGATTGCCTGGAAAATCCAAACAATATATAAAAGATATATCGTCTACCCACCGTGTCCATCTTTCGAATTTAAGTCAGCGTGATAAACAGATTAATTAGCCAATCAGGAACTAGCCTCATCTCCCGCTGCTTAAAACACAAAATACATGGAAAAATATGTAAAAACAAAGGTACGTGCAACTGAAAAACATCGCGGATTCCTGCAGAATCAATGAGCGAAGTAAAAAAAAAAATCTATTGTGAGGCAAGTGAAGTTGGATTTTGGTCTAAAAAACAAACAACCAATCAGTCCCTTTGTTTCAAGTGCATCACGCAAATAAAGTATTCTGATTGCCCGGTACGTTGTGGAGTTTATCTGAAACGCAGGCGGGTGGTGAGCGGACTCATTCTTTGCAATTTGCTGAAGCGTGGGCTCTCAGTCCCAAGTAACAGTGATGGTAGACACTGCAGGCAAAACTCTTTGCATTTAATTGATCAGTTTGCTCTCTCACGGTTTTTAAAATTGGTGGCTAAAAGTGTTTTCTTAGTGAATTTATTCCACTTTATCCATTGAGTTCTATGGTATATTCTAAACTCAAAGACTGTTTTCTCGAAACACATTTTTCTTCCTAAAGTCGTCAACATCAACCTCTAAGTAGCTTCTACATAACCTTAACCAAATGTTGTAATGTGATGAACTGAAAAAAGAATTTTACCTTTTAATGCAATTTTTAGGTCAAAGACTTATGAGCACAAATGAATAGTAGTTTGATAAAGCACAATATCATTGGACATAATTTGCATTAATTTTCAAAGGCAAATACAATATATTATTTGGATTGTCCTTGTATTTTAAATATGATCTTACTTTGGCATAAAAATGAAATAAAGCAACATGACAGTCGTGTTTCAGTTCCTACATCAGAAACGGAGTTGCTCATCTACTGACTGCAGAGGAAATTATACAGGGAAATAATACAACTGATCGTGTCTGATATGCTAACAGATTTTATGCGGGAAGGACCCTGAAACCCCCAATATTTTCCCCTTTAGGACTAATATATAATATAATGAATACAGTATATATTCCTAGTTATTTTATGGCTATCAAACATCATGATGATAAACAAACAAACAAACAAAAACAGCACTGCAGACCTATGTGCTTACTGCTTAGCTACATCACGGTAGATGTATTTGGTTCCAGTCTAGATATACATTTCTATCCAGTTGTATTACTTTTTCGACTTCCAATCAATGGTTAAGACGCACTTTCATCTACATTTATTTATACTGACATGGCATCACATTTCATTGTTTACTCTTTGCTAATTACTTCTTTCATTTCTGAATTCTGCAGCTTTTTAAACTAATAAAACGTGTTCCCTGTACCCTATAATGTTTCAGCTTCGTCTCATTTTCCATTTGCAGTATAAAACACCTCAGAAAAAAGAATCATTCATATGTCACAATACATATAAACCTTATATCTGACCTTATAAAAGTCGACGAGGAGGTTCCCGGCCAGTCCTCTGCTGGTCCTCAGGTTCTCTAATGACAAGGTAAAGTAGACCCTGGAGAGTCCGATATATACAGGCTGTAAGTGTTGTTTTGGTTCCACTCTTGTACTGCCGCAAACACCTGCTTCTCATCTGTGCTGATAATATGCATGTCCTACAGAGAAGAAGAAGAAGAAGAGGTGACAATGACAAGTGCGTACTCAGGCGGTGTCTCCAGGAAGATAGACAGACAAAAATACTGGTCATTTATTACAGAAAGCCTATTGAAAACACACAGACATTGTTGAAGAAAGACACTTATGTTGAAATGCAGGCATGTAGCTTTACGATAATGCAGTGGTGGTTATTTATTTGCTTTGAAGCGTACCTTGGGAAGGCAGTATTTGGGTAATTTCATTTGCTTGAAGGACTCTCTCATGTAGGACACAAAGTAGCTTGTGCGGCCAGACTTGGTTACCTTGTAGTGCAAACATAAAAACAGCGTCAGTCATATTTGAGCGAGGGAAATGTAAGAAAAATAACATGAATGCGCTTAGTGGAGAGTGTTTGGTGTCAACAAATAAAAAGCCTGCCATCCAAATGTGTTTATGTTTTGATAAAGTAGAATTGTATGGTCTGGACTTAAACCAAGATGTTTCGCATCCAAAGTGCCCTGAACTCAAACCAATCAACTTCAATGGCACATGGCTTTATGATTTACTGTTTGTGACTTTCCTTGACCAAGATAATGTATTTGGGGTAACAAAATCCTGAAAGAAACTAAATCTAAAATCGAAATCAATTTTCTGGGGTTTTAACCGTGTTTAACCAGTGTTTTCTCATTGCAGGTATGTTGTATTGAGGTTCAAGTATATTATTTTAAAAGATGAAAGAAACATGTTATGAAAAACAACAATGTGAAAGTGGAGGTTTAATAGTATGGGTGAATTTTGACAAAAATGTAATCAATCATAGTTTAATCCATGTCTTTATAATTTTACTAGATGTGGCGCTGGGCTAATAAACTGAGGAAAACTTGATAAACGGATTGGTTGCCAGTGGAAACAATGGAGCTGTGTTAATGGTAATTTTTAAAAAATAAGCTAATTTCTGTGCCCAATTCTGCTTTTTCTCATCATTAGTTTAATGTTATCCTTGGATTGATTTGTGAATGATTGAGTAATCTTCTGTTGCAGTTGATGCTTGAGTGCTCAGACAAATCACATACCACTTATACTACAGTGTTTACTTCAATTGCACAAAAATTCACAATCTGAGTAAACATGTATAATTCTGTTACGGCCCAGCTCAACTGGAGTAAATGGAAGCAACAAAGACTAAGATGTAAAATGGTAAAAACTAACGATATAGATTATGTATAAAGGAAAGTTGGGTACATTGAACAAAATGCTTCAAAATTAGTATTTACAGCAAATAACAGGAGGTTCTCAGCAGATTAGTAAACCGAATATACAAATGACTGAAATAACACAAAAACAACAGAACAGACCAGTCCTGTAAACAAAGTCCCAAAGTGTCTCAAAGGTGGCAAGCTGTTCAGTGACACAACCAGCAGCCCTGAGAGCAGATGTGTGGCAGCTGAAGGTGGAGATAGGTCAGACTCTAGGGCAGATCTGGGCAAACTCCGGCTTGCTGGTCAGATTTGGCCTTCCACCTGTTTTAATCAGGCCCCCCAGCATGTTTTTGAGAATAGGCATTACTCTTTACACTGCAAAGCATTATTATCTAGTCTAGACTAAAACTGCTTGAATTCAGAATATTCAGCTTAATTTTTGTTATTTTAGCCAGAGAAGAAAGAAAAACAAACCAAAAATTATATTTGGCAGCATATTTCAGTGTTTCAAGACACTTCTGGCTGCTTACAAGTATATTAGCTTGGGTCAAATTGGCAAATCTATTTAAAAAAGACAAAAACACCTTGAAACAAGTTAAATAGGTCCATCACGACATTTTCACCAGTGTATATTTCTTTCATTCTTTTACCCAGTGAATGAACACAACTATAGATAAGCCTATATTTACACATATACACAATATGCTTGCAATAATAACACATATCAATAATTGTGATCCTGCCCTTTGTCACTAATCTGGATTCAATATGGCCCTCGAGGAAAATAACTGTGCACCCCTGCTCAAGGGCATTCCACCAATCAGAACAAGGAAAGCAGAAGGGTCCATGAGCCAGGCTTGAGTCCAATGCAGATCATATTTGTTTGGCGGTTTTGAACAGGAAGTCAATGAACTTGTTTGTATTTCAAAACTGTTTTACGCAATTTGATATTTTACAAAGAGAAAACATAAATTATTGTTCTACTTTGTCATAGTTTATCCCTAAGCACATAAAAATAACACAATATGTCTCTTTTAAAGTTTTCATTAACCCCCAAGACAATAACCAGCCACGCATTCATTCTTTTTGAGGTTAGCTGAGGCTCCCAAGCTCCCACAACACCAAAACATCAATCATACACATATATCGATTACAAGAAGCTTCACTCCCGCCATTATTTTAATTACTCTTCAAATCAGTCAAAAATCTTGCTGCCTTTATCTCTCTCTCCAGGATCTTAATGCAGTAACACTTACAGCCAAAGCCAGTGTTACGTGATTGCTTATTTTCTAATCAACTAGAAGGATGGTGTTTGTCCCCCAACACACTACATTAGGAGCCTAATGGAATAATCTATCGAAAATCAATATGGTGCATTTTCCCAGGCTGCGTTTTGAGGATGTTGCACTTGGCTGTTCTTGGGGTCCCCGGAGACTTTGGGGAGGTGTTGAAGACTGCTTATTTCGTTGTCCCTCGATCGATAACCTCATTACTCTTTGTCAAGTTAAATCCAACTGCCCCGAGCAATGAAAGTCACAAGAAAGTCATCGTGGCACCAGACAACCAGTGTCCAGTTATTTTTCAGATACTGTGTCTGGTCCTGTGGTCAATAACTTCTGAGAGAGCGAGAGGCAGGAGAGCGATGGCTGGTTTTTCACTTTTTTTTTTAATGCAATCAACATTTTCGACGGGCGCTGTGATGTGATTTTTCATACTCCAATCAAGTCGGTGGATTCATTTGAAAAGTGGGTCAGGGCTAAAGCGTCGAAATACGAAAACAGATAAACATTTGAGGGGAATTTTCAAACTAGAAGGAATACAGAATGAGTGGGTCACCGAGGAGGTTATAGGTGACAGCATATCATATGAAGTGGCAAAATCGCATGAGAGTCAATGTGAGGAAGGGCATTATTACATGCAAGAAGGGCATAAATACATGTAAGAAACTTCCACAAAAGAATCTTCCTAAAATAGAAAGAACCTTCCACTAATACAGAAAACTGTAATAGATATAGATCAAGCGTGGGCAATTATTTTTATCCAAGGGCTATTTTCAAACCCAGAAAAGTGTTGGAGGGCTGGACTGCAAACATTGGGAAAACATTCTTATTACCGCAAACGTTTCTTTGACAGAATATAAGAGAAAAGTACAAATGAAAGGTTTTCTCTACCAAAATACAATTTCTGGATCGAGCTAAAGATTTTATGAAAATACAATTAAAACTTTAGACAATTGTTATCTTAAAAAAACCTATCTCATTAATACAATAAAAATCATCATATTTTTTGAAAAATAAAGTTGAAGACATTAAAGAAGATATTTTTAGATTACACTTTTATCAGGAATTGGACTTGAGTGAGTCAATGTTTGCATAAAAGCACACTAACAATGTTCCATTTGTGCAGTTTTAATCGGGTAAAACTTTTAAAAGTTTAATATTCCTTCTGAAAAAATGACAACTTTTTATGGTTTTGACTTTATCCTCATAACATTGCGAGTTTAATCTCAAAATGTTACAAGTTTATGGTTGTAGCTCACATTTTTGTCTCTTATACTTCCTTGACATTTCTGTTTCTCAAAAACATGCCAAGGACCTGATTTGGCCCCTGGGCCGCAGTTTGCCCAGGTCTGATTTAGGTGGCCATGCTTCATATTTGGGGAAATGTCTCATTTGAATTTGTGGAAAAACACTTTTTTGCCCTTTCATTACATTTCCTGGTAAATTTACAGCATTCTAGGCATACAGAGCCACAACTGAATCTTAATAGAAGTTGTGATGTGTTCTGTCAGAAAAGTAAACAGATTGTTTTGTAGATGTGAAAATAAAGCAGACAGCGCTAGCATTAGCATATAGCTTGCAGCTGCTGTTAGCATTGTTGTTTACACATTTGGTCTGTTGAATCCTATTTTTCTCCATTAGAAATGAATATATTTTTGTTTCCTCTCTTGAAGGACTGTTATTGGGCATTCCCGCAGTTGCTGTCCGTATCTTTTGTGTTCAATATTGAGAAAATCAACTTTATTTCTAACAACAGGGCAAAGGACAGCTTTACTGGGGCTGGAACTGCTCGTCAAACATGCTCCAAGCTGAAGCTGGGAGTTGATGGACTTTTCCGTCTTTTATTGGAGCCACAATTTTGATTGTGAGTTCTTTTCGGCCAACTGTGAGTTAGATCCAACATGGGCTTGGAGTGAAAAGTGAAAATCAAGTAAATAGTGGTAGAAACCAAACAACATAAACACTCAAGGCTTTTCTTAGTTACACAAACTTTATGATCACACACAGTTGAACCTTGACCTTTCTGTCTCTGTACTGTCACAAAAAGAGAAAAACAAAACAAAACAGAAAAGCTGGTTGTGGTGTAATTTTTGCAGCTAAAGTTAATTTCTGCAAAAACAACAGCTCCAAAGACAAAAAGACTAATGGTGTGTTCCAAGCAACTTTAGGAAAAGAGATATTTCCCACTTCCCACACAAACTGGTAAATACCACGAGCCAAATGGGACCTGAGCGAGGGAGTCCCACTTCACACAAAAGGTCAACAATTACCACAAAAGTGAAAGACAACATAAACACTGGTTACAAGTTTTTTAATGTTACTTTTAGTTAGCCTAAAGGTTAGCATTAGCCATAATGTTTACATAATGAGTTCCATCAGTTGTAACGCTTTGAACTGGGAACTGTTTCCATTTGCCTGGAAAGCATAAGACACCAAAATGTGTCAGTGCCTACTTCGTACCTCTGCCCACATTGTAAATTTTAGCACAACTACGCATGTGCAGGCCAAAATTACGTCTTTTAAAACCCATTATTTGTAAGAGTACAGTTAATATTATTTATTTATATTGATATTTATGAATGTATATCACAAAAGTTTGTCAATAGAATGCTCAAAATGGCACATTTAATTATCGTCATTTTAAGCTAACTGTTAGCCAGAACTAGCTTAATCAGGTGTTTATAGCTTTAAACAGTAATAATCTCATTTTACAATCATTTGATAATTGAAATATGCGAGGGGGTTTTGTGTTTAAAAGTTTAGTTCCGTCTGTGTTCAATTAATACTTCCATAGGAATAAAACAATGTAAAAGAAGTAAAGCTAAAGGTACGAAGTGAGTGAGCGTTGACAAGGAGTATTTTTCAAATTAAATGACCTCTGCATGGCCTCTATACATCAAGGTTCATTGTAACTTTATTCACACCAAAAGGTACATTTTGTTTGTCAGTGAGTGGGTCCCTTTATTTATTCAGTTATTCACATATAAAAGTGACAACATGCACAAAACTAAAAGACCGGCTCATGTGCCAAGGAGCACATATTAAAAGACCCAATCACTTGTGTTTGGCCAGTACAAGTTTTCTTTCTGAGTGGAAAATGATCTGTACTTTTGGTTGAGTCAACTTTGAAAGTGTATAAACATGTTTCCACTTTATCGGTGGCCAAAAAGAACATTTTGTCTCTCAGCGATTATGGTAATATTATGTAACAATAATCAGGCACATCCACTTTAAAGTCTAGTAAAATTGAAACTTAAAGAGAGGAGAATGTACACAAAGGATTACCTTTTTATGACAACTAGAATTTCCTTTTCCAAAAAAAAAAAAAAAAAAATTCTGTAATTTAGAAGAGCTTGGTTGCTATAATGAAATTACCTCTACATAAAATGATACACCTGCTGCACAACTCACTGTTTACTGCTGGATCTTTGATTTGGATTTCAGACTGAAGAAGTGAAAATCCAAAAGAAATGAAACAGGAAATTAACATGCCAGTAAGATATTAACACTTACAATAATACAATAAGTACGTAGTTGCACAAACACATGCATATTGTGCAGTAATAAATGTTTTAGAGATTTTTAAACTGTACACCTGTTAGGGATCTATGTTTTCTCCTTCCCCCTCCCTTTTTGTTTTTCCTCCTGCAGGCTTGTGTGAGACAGGGGGCGTGGCTGGCTTTTTCCGCTGCAGAGGCACACACCTGAACTCAGCTCCAATAATCACCCGACAATAAAGACCCGGCTCTCACTCCACTTCTCTGCCAGATTATTCCTTGTCACAAGTCCTCATCACAGCCAACTCCAGGTCCACCTCGCCAGCCTGCCTCCTGTCTCCACAGCCAACCTCACTAATCTGTTTGTAAAAATAAATTTTGATTTTTTGAATTCCATCTCCGCTTCTGCTTTGGGGTCTGCTCTCTCGACCTTAACAGAATAATCTGGCCAAACTATGGACCCCGCAGAAGCCCAACGGTTCAGGCAAGCAATTAATGCACAAGGAGTTAAAGTAGGGGAACATGAGACTGCACTTAAAGACATTATGGAATCCCTCTCTAAACTCTCAACGGATGTAACCCAGCTTGGAGCTCGCTTCGAACAGATTTCTACACACCTGGCTTCAATGACCGCTTCTGCTCCTGCCTCCAATTCTGCTCCTGCCCTGGCTTCAGGTTCTGCTTCAGCTTCAGCGCCTCCCAGCAACCAGTCAGCCCAGCCTCGTGAGCCCTTTATTCCCACTCCTTCCAGGTACTCAGGAGAATCAGGGACATGTAGTCAGTTCCTTCATCAATGTATGCTTGTTTTTGATCAGCAGCCATTAACTTATTCTACTGAAAGAGCTAAAATTGCATTTATTATGAGTCTGCTAGCTGGTAAAGCCTCTGCCTGGGCTGTAGCCTTATCTAACAGTGATTCTGTTGCCTGTAACTCTCTACAGTCATTTACTTCAGAAATGCGCAAGGTTTTTGATCACCCATTACAGAGTAAGGAAGCTAGTACCCGTCTTCTCTCCTTACGTCAGGGCCTGGGTTCAGTTTCTTCCTACTCCATTGATTTCCGCATTTTAGCCGCTGAGTGTGGTTGGGATGAGAGGGCCCTTCAGGGGGTGTTTTTAGGGGCTTAAGTGAAGAGATTAAAGATGAACTTGCAGCTCGTGATGAAACTAGCTCTCTAGAGGAACTGATTACTTTGGCTATTAGGTTAGATGACCGACTAAGAGAGAGACGTAGGGAAAGGTCAGGCAGACGTAGTTCCCCATTTCCAAAATCTCAACCTCCACTGCCTGCTGTTCGCTGCGCTGAACCAGTTCCTGCTGTTCCTGCTCCGAATCCAGCTCCAGCCTCCACGCCAGTCTACGCTGAGGAACCATGCAACTGGGGAGAATGAAACTATCCACTGAGGAAAGATTACGTCGCATCAATCAGAGACTCTGCATCTATTGTGGACAACCTGGGCACATGCTGGCGAGCTGCCCGAATCGCCCAAACGAGCAAGCTCATCAGCCACAGGGGGGGCACTGGTGAGCCACACACCTACTGATCCCTCCGCTCAACGCATTCAGCTCCCAGGTACTGTCACATTTAATAAAGTGTCCTCGTCTCTCCTAGCCTTGGTGGATTCAGGAGCGGATGACAATTTCATTGACTGTGAATTTGTTTCCCAGTGCAATATTCCCACCGTGCCTCTTCCTAGTGCCAAGACTGTTTTTGCCCTGGATGGCAAGTCACTAGCCACTGTGACTCAACGCACCGTTCCTGTTTCTCTGATCCTGTCTGGTAACCATCATGAGACTGTTTCTTTTTTTGTTATTTCCTCTCCCTCTGCTCCTTTAGTTTTAGGTCTTCCCTGGCTTCAGCTGCATAATCCACATATTGACTGGTCCTCTCTTTCTATTGTAAATTGGAGTCTATTTTGCCACACACACTGTCTCCATTCTGCCATCCCCTCTACTAAGACATCTTCTTTGTCTAAACCTAAGTCCATAGACCTAACCTTAGTTCCCAGTGAATATCATGATCTTCAAGAAGTATTTTCTAAAGACAAAGCCCTATCTTTGCCTCCGCACAGACCCTATGACTGCAGCATAGACCTTATTCCTGGTGCCCCCTTGCCCACAAGCAAGCTTTATAACCTTTCTAAACCCGAGAGAGAAGCAATGGAAGTCTACATAACTGATTCCTTAGCCGCTGGCCTTATTCGACCCTCTTCCTCTCCCGTAGGTGCTGGGTTTTTTTTTGTGGACAAAAAGGACAAGTCGCTGCGCCCATGTATTGACTATAGGGGTCTCAATGACATAACTATTAAAAACAAATACCCTCTTCCTCTCTTAGATTCTGCCTTTTGTTCCCTCCATGAGGCAGCTATTTTCACAAAATTAGACCTTCGTAATGCTTATCATTTGGTACGTATAAAAGAGGGAGATGAATGGAAGACGGCTTTCAACACCCCACTGGACATTTCGAATATTTGGTAATGCCTTTTGGACTGACTAACGCCCCTGCGGTTTTCCAGGCTTTAATTAATGATGTTTTGAGAGACATGTTGAACAGATTTGTTTTTGTTTATCTCGATGATATATTAATTTTCTCTCGCACATTTGAAGAACATGTTCAGCATGTGAGACTGGTTTTGCAGCGCCTTCTTGAAAACAGATTGTATGTTAAAGCTGAGAAGTGTGATTTTCATGCTACTACTGTTCAGTTTCTCGGTTTTGTTGTTGAAAAGGGGCGGATCAGGTCTGACCCAGCTAAAATCAAGGCAGTAGCTGATTGGCCTACTCCTACTAGCCGCAAGCAGCTACAAAGGTTTCTGGGGTTTGCTAATTTTTATAGAAGATTTATTCGGGACTATAGTAAAATAGCTGCACCTCTGACCAGGCTCACTTCTGTTAAAATTCCTTTCTTTTGGTCAGCCGAAGCAGAGGCTTCTTTTGTTCATTTAAAGAATCTTTTTTGTTCTGCACCTGTTCTCTCTCATCCTGATCCCACAGCGCAATTCATCGTTGAGGTCGATGCATCTAATTTGGGAATCGGTGCGGTTCTCTCTCAGCGGTCTGCCCCTGACCACAAGCTCCACCCCTGCGCCTTCTTTTCCCGTCAGCTTACTGCCGCAGAGAAGAACTATGATGTGGGCAATCGTGAACTGCTGGCAGTGGTCCTGGCTCTGAAGGAGTGGAGGCACTGGCTGGAGGGCTCGGCACTTCCTTTTGTGGTATGGACTGACCATAAGAATTTATCTTACCTTCGTACCGCCCGCAGGTTAAACTCTCGCCAGGCTCGATGGGCGCTGTTTCTGGGTCGATTCAATTTCACCCTCACCTACCGTCCTGGGTCAAGAAATGCCAAGCCGGATGCTCTGTCTCGCCAGTTTGATGCTTCTTTGGAGATGGATCCTGAAGAAACCATCTTACCACAATCTTGTATCATCGGCATGGCCAAATGGGAGGTGGAGAAGGTGGTTCAAGAGGCTCAGGCCAGTCATCCTACACCCGAAGGTTGTCCCCCTGGTCTCCTGTTTGTCCCGCCTCCTGTTCGGTCCAAAGTCCTTGAGTGGGGGCATGATTCCAAGATTGCCTGTCACCCTGGGTTCCTTCGCACTCTATCCTTCATACAGCAGCGTTTCTGGTGGCCCTCCATAACTTCCGACACCAAGGAATATGTCTCTGCCTGCTCCGTCTGTGCCCGCAATAAGTCTTCGCATCGTGCTCCTGCTGGTTTCCTCCGCCCTCTTCCCATTCCTCAACGGCCGTGGTCTCACATCGCAGTGGATTTTGTAACAGGCCTTCCACCTTCAGAAGGTAATACTACCATTTTGACTGTTGTTGACCGTTTCTCTAAGTCAGTGCATTTTATTTCTTTGCCTAAATTGCCTTCTGCCCTCGAGACCGCAGACTTGCTTGTTAAGCATGTTTTCAGATTGCATGGAATCCCCCAGGACATTGTTTCAGACAGAGGGCCCCAGTTTACCTCTCAAGTGTGGAGAGCATTCTGTCGGGCCGTGGGAGCTTCTGTAAGCCTGTCCTCTGGATACCATCCTCAGACCAATGGCCAGACGGAGCGGGCAACCAAGACCTTGAAGCAGCCCTGCGGTGTGTCACTGCACATCATCCAGCTTCGTGGTCGACTTACCTTCCTTGGATTGAATATGCCCATAATTCTCTGGTTTCTTCAGCTACGGGTATGTCTCCATTTATGGCCGCTAATGGTTTTCAGCCTCCTCTCTTCCCTTCCCAGGAGAGTTCTGTGTCTGTTCCGTCTGTCCAAGGTCATCTTCGGAGAGCCAGACGTGTTTGGCATGAGGTCAGGGCAGCCCTAGCTCGAACTGCTGCTCGAAATCGTAGCCTTGCTGATCGCAAGCGCTCTGCTGCCCCAGACTACAAGCCTGGTGAGAAGGTGTGGCTTTCTACGAGGGATCTTCCTCTGCTGACCGACTCTCGTAAACTTTCTCCTCGCTATATTGGTCCGTACGAGATTGACAGAGTCATCAATCCTGCGGTGGTAAGACTTAAGTTGCCCCCGAATTTGAAGATTCATCCTGCGTTTCATGTTTCTCTGCTCAAGCCAGTTCTTCGAGTCCTCTTAGCCCTCCAGCCGAACCCCCTCCACCCCCCTCATCGTTGATGGTTGTCCTGCCTTTACCGTTCGCCGGATCCTGGATGTGAGGCGCAGGGGTCGGGGTTTTCAGTACTTGGTAGATTGGGAGGGTATGGCCCTGAGGACCGTTCCTGGATCTCTCGTGCTTTGATTTTGGATCCTACTCTTCTTAGTGACTTTTATTCCCTGCATCCTGATAAGCCTGGTAGAACGCCAGGGGCGTTCCTTGAGGGGGGGTAATGTTAGGGATCTATGTTTTCTCCTTCCCCCTCCCTTTTTGTTTTTCCTCCTGCAGGGCTTGTGTGAGACAGGGGCGTGGCTGGCTTTTTCCGCTGCAGAGGCACACACCTGAACTCAGCTCCAATAATCACCCGACAATAAAGACCCGGCTCTCACTCCACTTCTCTGCCAGATTATTCCTTGTCACAAGTCCTCATCACAGCCAACTCCAGGTCCACCTCGCCAGCCTGCCTCCTGTCTCCACAGCCAACCTCACTAATCTGTTTGTAAAAATAAATTTTGATTTTTTGAATTCCATCTCCGCTTCTGCTTTGGGGTCTGCTCTCTCGACCTTAACAACACCTTTACATTTAGTAAAATATCATGATTTTAATAGTAAATATCAAATTCTAATATCGTCCCATCCCTATTTATCACACAGACATTTTATGCAACAAGACGCTCAAGCAGGAAAAATAATGACCACAACAAAATTTCCTATGCACTCTCTTTTAGGCAATGTGAATACAAACAAGCAAAGTTCCTAGGACAGAAAAGACCATTGTATGAAAGGAGAAGTAGTGTTGCTGATGCTTGGTTCTTGGTACTTATATGTGCACCTATTGTCATCAACATACGAAAGAACAAATTACTGTGACCTACCAAAATAACAACAAACTCAATCCTCATTTTTTGCTTTGCTAACTAACTTGCTAAAAAGAAACAAACTAGCTTTGACAAAAACCTGACCTCCTCCACAAAGACATTCAAAGTTCGCCTTCTTATTTACCAAAAGTGCTATTATTGCATTAAAAGACTGGCCTGAACGCACCAAGGTTGACCAGGAATGAGAAAATGACTGAACCGTGGGATGAGAATCAATGACAGCGGAGGGCGTCGTAAAATTAAATTTCTAATAATGACCTGGTCTAATGGGAGTCAAAGTCATGTGGTCCAGCAGGTATAAGGACGCCAAGGCTTCTCTCTGTGTGTGAGCAAACCTATCGGTCTAGCACATAATCAAAAAGCACATTAGCCCCGTGGGGAACAGCTGTGTTGGCCAGAATCATTACATGGCTTTTGATGGGATTGGATGGAAGAAAAAAGGCAAAACAAAAGTTCACTGAGATGCTGGCGATACGTGTGTGAGGAGATAGTTCTGTCATTGTGGGGACTGTTCAATTTATACACACTCAATGCATAGAGACCTGATTCTTTTGGGAATAGCAATCAATTCATCCATATTATGGTAATGTTATGAGTTAAGTAAAAGAACATGAAATCTGCATTATTTATACTGATGCTAGCTTTTAAGGATGCTTTTCTTTTTGTATAGGGCAGCAACTGAGGATTATTTTGAGAAATGATTAGTTGGTTTAGGTCACAAAAAACATGAAAAGGAGATTTTCACAAAATGTAAGTATATTAAGCTTAAGTCTTTTTTCTTGGTGGGTCAAAATTAGCAGATTTTTTCATTAGCAGGTCAAAATGTAATATGTTATGTATTAAGATGGTCGAGGTCCAAACCAAATTTTGTTTTGCAATTAAAAAGTGTATTTGAGAAAAAAGGACAGTTACATTGTCTTTTATTAACATATTTTAGAAGAATGCACCTAGTTTTCAACACAACATTCAATCAACAAGATAGATTTCATTGTTTGGTTAGTTAATTTATTTGTTGCAGATCTATTTTGGCATCACTTGTTTAATCTTTTTGCTACTGTGATATGCAGTGGGAAGAAAAGGTGCAGGACTTCTGCATGATTGGATCATAAAATGTGACCCGATCTTCATCTAAGAAGCAACAACTGACAAACACACTCTGCTGAAACTAATGCTGCAAATATATGTGTTCATCGAGCATTTACGTAAACATTTACATATTAACTATATCTAAACATTTTGGTTTAACTCTCTAGAGATTATTTGTTTATCAATACAGGAGATGTGCGAGCAGCCGGATAGCTGACTGACACAAGCTGTAGCAGAAACACAAGCCAGCGCTGTTGTCAGCTAACTACAAGCGTTTATCACTGTGAGAAAACAAAAGTTATGCTGCTAAATCAACATTTGTGAATGAAATTCGTCTTTACAACTCATACACGTTACATTCAGGTGAGTGAAAAAATGCAGAGAAAAAAAATGTCTCAAGCTTCAAGAGCCAGACATCCATCATATCAGTTTGTATCTGATATGATGGAAACAGGTCGAGTTGCCCTCAACCTGTTTGTTGTTTTTAACAAAGAAGCTTCCCCAGCCAACTAGACGGACTGCGTCTCTTCCTGCAGGCAACTAGTGCAGTAGAGAAAAACGTGACGTCGACCAATGAAAACAAGATTTTTGTTTTGTTTTTTGCAGCATTAGTGCAGAGTGTTAGTACGCGAGTGTGTTTGTTAAATTAGGTCTAAGGCACACCCAGAAATAACTCTACCAAGATAAATATGCATGTTTGCCATATTTGGAAGATGCCCTAAGTTAAATCAGCCTGGGTTCAGGAAATTATGTCATGTCCCCCAAAAATGTGTGAAATGTACACAGTAAAAAAGATAAATGTTTATACTAACCTGAGTGAAGACGTATTCATCCTGCACCACCATGGAGTTGGTGTCGGTCTGCCCAGGAAACAGGTACTGCTCTGGGCCTCACTGCAGCGCTGGGCCCTGCACTTCACTACTGAGCACCTGTGTGAGGAAGAGCATAGTTACAGCTACACTTATACTGAGCGCTTGTGTGAGGAAGAGGACGGTTACAAAAACACTTCACATACTGAGCACCTGTGTGAGGAAGAGGACGGTTACAACTACACTTCACATACTGAGCACCTGTATGAGGAAGAGGACGGTTACAACTACACTTCACATACTGAGCACCTGTGTGAGGAAGAGGACGGCTACAACTACACTTCTCATACTGAGCACCTGTGTGAGGAAGAGGATGGTTACAACTACACTTCACATACTGAGCACCTGTGTGAGGAAGAGAATGGTCACAAAAACACTTCACACACTGAGCGCCTGTGTGAGGAAGAGGATGGTTACAACTACACTTCACATACTGAGCACCTGTGTGAGGAAGAGGATGGTTACAACTACACTTCACATACTGAGCACCTGTGTGAGGAAGAGGACGGTTACAACTACACTTCACATACTGAGCACCTGTGTGAGGAAGAGGACGGTTACAACTACACGTCTCTAATAAGGCTTTTCCATTAGTATCGGACCAGCTCTATTTTCCTCGACTCTACGCATCTCTACCCGGCTTAGCCTCGCTCAGAGGGAGAGAATTTCCATTACAAGTGGGGCTGGTGTGAAGATGAACGATGCCTCATGCTCTCTTTTTAATGTTAATTATATGGCCCCAAACTATTTCTTCAGCCTTTTTAATGTTGCATATGTCAAACTACATTTTAGAACACATTTGTAGTCTGTTTAGTTACAACACATGTGTTGTAAATGAATCAGCTGTTCCTCATGTGGACTACCACATGTAGTGCTTTCATTTTCACTTTCTCGCCATACGTAACACTGTAACAACAGATTTGTTGTCATGTTACAGAGAACAACACAATTGCTCAGTGCAGTTGTCTTGTTTTGGTTAAAATACTACATCCTGTACATACAACGACTTCCTGTTCAATACTCTTCAATGAGTTTCACTACATCAGTTTAAAACTAATACATACTCTTTAGATCAGACAGTTGTGGTGAATGTTACAGAAAACATGCTAAAGACTTTACATATCAGAGGAATATTCATCAGAGAACACTTCTGTGTTTAAAAAGAACATAATTGTGTCTAAATGCTAACGCTAACAGGAAATGGTTGTATGTACAGAAGTTAGCATTTTTGAACAATCGCAAGCCAACTGAATCCGTGCACACAGCCTATTGACCCTATTTTGTCCCGCCTACTTTTCTAGGACATGCACTTCCTGTTTAGCTGCATTTAGCCTGTAGACTTCAGTCAATGGGTTATTTAACTGTCATTATGTTAATTAAATTGCCCACAAGACAGACAAACAAACACGTTAGCTACCTTAACAAGCTAAACAGGAAGTGCATTTCCAAGCCAAGTGGGAGGGACAAATAGGGTGAATGCATTGGAGGAGCCTCCGGGCCGCTGCACCTTTTGCAAGCCGCCACTCACTCTTTTGAACATGAAATACACAGCAAACATACAAAAAAAAAAATAACAACAACAACAACACATAATAAACACAGTACATGTGGTCACATGATGGTTGGGGAAAGAAAGGAAAGAGGCAGCTGACAACAGACAGGGGAGGGGCCACGGCAGAGATGTTGACAAGACAGTCCAAGATGTGTAGTCTGTGCCAGTGACCTCCGGACAAGACAGCAAAGCAAAAAATAGCAAAATTTACATGGGAAGATAGAAAGACATCTGCACTGTAGAGAAGAGGGAAGTGGAACTAATGAGCGACACATTTGCTTTTGACACTAAAACTTTTACCCTTTTTTTGGGATTCTGCTTTCAACTGGAGCAATGAGCGGGAGGATGTTACGGCAACGTTTGGATTACTCTATCTGCTCTGTTTTATCATTTTAATATCTAAACTTCAGACTGAATGGATCACGTGGATTTATGAAGCTCAACACGCAGACTTTTGGGAGAAAGGCTGAGAGACTTGCAGCTTGTTAAGGGCGTAGACATAAGCTCGCACACAGTCTGTTTGGAAGACGTGAATTGTGCTGCAAATTTGTGCAGGACATAGTGGTAAGCTTACACAGTTTGGTATAAATAAGATGTAAATTGCAACGTAGTTTGTGCCCTGTGTCTGTTGTCAGGTTTAGTATACTCGACTCGCATTGGCCCTGGGATAAAGCAGGTACCAAGGCTCGTGTGCCAAGTAGAGTAGAGTACAGTAGGGTCAAGCAGGTACTAATGAAAAAGCCCTAATACTGAGCACTTGTGTGAGGAAGAGCGTGATTAAAGTGAGAAATCATGTCAAGACCATATGTGTACAAACAATAGTAAACATGGCTTACTCAAACACTTAGACTCACTTCTGCAGTCTGAATGACAATTTACAAAACAGCTCACACAGAATCACAAACTGAGCTCCGGCAAAATTAAGTTTTTCACCAAAACTGATAAATCTTCCTCTCAGAATAAAGTTTTATAGATCAAAAGCCTCAAACACTGCTCCAGGTATTTTTTTGGTTTGTGAGCCCGAACAAGAGGAGTTACTTAAAACAAATACACTTTTTTGATATGTGATGTTAAAATCTCTAAAATGCACTGGAATACAACAAGTTATGTACAATTTGTCAAAATATCCTGAAAAATTGGAGGGTTTGTCAGATAGAAAATTCCACAAGAGAATCGACTGATAAAAGTTTCCAAAATGTGTCAAAGTGATTGAAAAACTGTAATCCATGTCAAGGTCCTTCACATAATGAAGCAAGTTTGAACATATTCAGTTTTGCATTCCAGTGATAATAAATTATGAAGACACAATAAAGCATGACCATCTGCATGTGAAAAAGAAATACAGCCACTTAGAAATCCTTTGAGATGCAATGTTGGGATTCAAGTTGGTGTAACATTTTAAGTGCTTTTAAGGTTTTAAAGGGCCTCTGTGGACTTGACAGTGACAATTTCTCACATTTCCAGGGTGGATGAAGAACTCCATTGTGTTCAGTAAAAGTTCAGATACAAAGCAAAAATATTTCACACAAATGTTGGAAGCTGTTAAGGCGTCAAAAGTAGAGGTCTTTGTTGCTGAATTTTGGTCAAAAAAGCCACTTGACAACTGCTATTAGTATTTTTTAAATTATTGTTATTTATTTATTCTTTCTTTCTTTCTTTTTTTTTTTTTTGCAAATAAATTTAGGTAACTTTTTTTCAGAAAATGGATAGTACAGTGGAGCAAAAATACAGACTCTGTTCTGTAGGCAAAGCATACTCATCTCTGTAGAGAAAAGGTGACAGTTTGGAACCAAATCAGGTCTGAAATAGAATTATACAGGCTAAGGTAAAACCAAATCAGATCTAAAGTAACACAGATTTTACCCTGCAAACAAGAGTAAAACTTCAATATTGGTAAGTTGGTCTTAGGGCAAATCTTTGGAAAGCCAGAATTTGAAGTTGGAATAACGAAATATTTGTTGTAAATTAGTGCATTTTGTGTTTTCTATTAAAAACTCTAGGGTAAATGCAGTTCTGTGTGAAAAAAAGAGACACTGAGTACTGTCTGAACACAAAAAAAAGTTGCGCAGTGCTCCTTTAAGTTGAATATGTCTGCTTTAGACCAGTGGTTCTCAACCTTTTTCAACTTGAGTACCCCCTAATCATGATCTCACAAACGGAGTATTCTCTATGTCATGTTTTTTTAGGAGTATTTTATCTTTACTCGTCTTTTTTCTATCATAACCATTGCATTTATTGTTTTAAAATATTCCATCTCAAACAGCCTCTAACATATAAAATGTGTTGCAAATAACATTTTACACATTACAATACTTGCATTTCTACCTTTCTTTAAATCCCACGTACCCCCTATGGGTCCACGTATCCCTGGTTGGAAATCACTCTAGACCATCAGTCTTTTTTGGAGATGTGCAAGTTCCCTTAAAACTAAGGCATACATTTTACGTCTTTTAGTCCAGATAAAATATAGTTTATTCAAGTCCATTTTGACTAAAAAGCTACACAAAGTAAAGCTTTAAAAGCTTTACTTGTTACAGTGTAAATTCTGAGTCTGACTGATGTGTTCTGTCTGAATCAAACATGTATTTGGATTCTCATAGGCAGTCAAAAGCAGCTCTCTGATTGGCTGAGCTCAGTTTCACTTTGTAAAAAGATGCTCTTCAGCTGTAATTGTATCCCAAACAAATGTATAATGAACAATGTGTCCAAAGTTTTGTGAGAGGTGGTAAGTAGATGGACAGATTTAAGTCCTTAGTTCTTCTTTTGCAGGTACAGCAGCTTTAAGTAAATTAGCCTTTTTTAACTTTGGCACTTTGTTACTTTCCACCACCACTGAAAAATTCCCACATTTCACTTTTGCCCTTCTTAGACTCTATTATGTTTCATCTATACTCTACCCAGTCTTCAAAAACATGGCACATTCACGTCACATTTTCCATCTCAGATATTATACAAATCATACACTATTATTTGCTTCATGTTCTTAGCAGCTCTCCTGTTTTGTTACATCCAAGAGCTTTGTATGTTCTTCACAGTTCTATACATTTCTTTTTCTAAACAAAACTGTAGAAAAATCATATCATTAGCTGGAGCATGTACCGCAACAAAGCAGAAAGTTCAGTCAGAGAATCAAAATGGAGGGTTGGCTGCGCTGGATTAATAATAAAAGGGGATTTAACCCAGTAATACACGGGCTTTTGAAGTGGAACTTTTCAATTGAGACCTAGTTCAGATTCGTGAGACAAAACTGAAATTGTATGCTAATTCCGACTTTGCTGCTACTCTCAGCGCCAGAACAAAATGAGTTATTTTTTTTTCCAGTGCGGCGGGAAAAGCCCTGTAATTGCTTTGACGGAATATGTGCGCTGTTTAGAAGTAGGAGTCGCGGATGGGTCTACGAGACACTGGGGACAGATTAGAGACTGCGAGACATCTATCACGCTTCGAAAAACTCGCCGCTTTTGTCAAGAGGTGCCTTTTGTGCTTTACAAGACTTGAGGGAGCAATCGGAGCAGGTCTCATCTTGCCAGTGACCTCGGTGTAAATGAGGGGCCGGAGGGGTCCTTGGAGGTCCCTGTGGTGAGAGTGAGGAGGGGGGGGGACTTACGGTTTTTGGAGATGCGCGTCTCAAGGTGGATCACGTCAGGTTCCTTGTCTAGGCCCATCACAGCCCTGTGAAAACAAAGGAGATGAGAAAAGCAGGTTCAGGGCTGATGGAAAGGAGACAGGACTGTTTTAGGTGATGAACAGAGTGAAGGCAATCTGGTAAAATAAAAATTATTTCCAGTAAAATAAAAGCAGAAATAAATTTTACTTTACAGATCCAGTGATTGATGTTTTAGTCAAATCGAAATTACACAAAACCATAATGGTTCTTTTTTAGGCTTGTCTAGAACAACCTTTTCAGTTGTGACCCAAAATTACATAGGCATTTGTAACCTTCAAACACAAACTTAAGACACCCACAAAATGTTTGATTTTTATTTTGAAGCCTAGATAAATTCTCTTATAGGCCAGTAAATACAAATTTACATCTATCACTGCATTTGTTGACTACTGTGCCCTCTTTCAAATTTCAGTGCCATGATTGACAGATTAATCAGCATTGGAGACATGCATCTTCTGCCGTGTGAAAACAACATGGCTGCTTACAGCAAAAAATATTTGAAAACAATTCAAAATAATTTCATATTGTCACCATTGTTTTTGTTATTTACAATTTCTGACAGTGAGAAGAGGAACTTCAAGAGAAGATTCACCTAATGTTGCTCAAGTGAGTGAAAGTATCCCACTGGAAAGGTACGTGTTATCCAAAAAGGTTTGCTCAGGTAAATGCAGCTAAGTTCTGCAAATTGATAAAGATTTCCATGTCTACAGAATTAAAGAATTAACGATCAATTCTTTTATATTTATATTTTGATGCTTATGAAGGAGGTTTAGGTAATTTAAAAACTAAATCCATTAAATTTGCTATTTCGATTCAACTTTGTAGCCCTAAGAAAGTAGGAGTACACAAAAGGTGTTTTTGCAAATTAAAACTACGTCTCCAAATCCTCCAGTCAATATCCTCTTGTTTATGCTCACACAGCGACTCAAACTGGCTTTATCATTATTATCTGTAAAGTCAGGAACATTTCAATAAGTTAATAATTGAGGTTATAGGCAAACAAACACATTTAAATGAACACAGCATTCATATTGTGGCTACTGCACAATAAATAACAATTGGATTTCTGTATTTACCATGGATGAAAAAAGTTTGTCTGTCTGACAAGAGAATTACAATTGTTTCTCAACAAAGTTAGTACTGTAAATTTATTAACTTTTCTGTCACAGAGCAGCAGTTAACCATTTGCTAGAGCGTTGTGGCTAATTCTCACAGGTTAGGCAGGTAATGTTAAGCAATAGGCCCTGTCCATTATGAGTAAATAAATAAGAGGCTAGATCACAGCATTTTAAATGTCAGCTGTAAGTGGCTAAAATGAATGAGAGTCAATAGAGATAAATTATAATCTTTCCTGTGGACTCAAAACACAACAAAAAAAAGAAAAAGATGCTACAGACTGATAATAAATACAGAGTTTGTATGTGAAATGTAAAAAGAGACAGTTGCTGTGACAACAGAAAAGCAATTTTATAAAATACTGTATATACACCTAGGAGGAAAAATGTAGCCCAGAAATGCAGCGACCACATTTTATCAGGTGTTCTCATCATCTTTTTGCCACTCAGAAAGAATATGGAGAAGCTGTTTTTTTTTTTTTGTTTTTTTTTTTTTTGTTGTTTCCAATAAAAGATGTTTGTGCATAATGTCTATTCATCTTATTCTACCCCGCCCACTTTTCTTGGCAGCGTACGTTAGTTTTAGCAACAGTTAGCTTGTAGAATTCAGTCACTGGGTTGAACTGTTGTTATGGAGCTGAACAGTGGTAACCCTGGTTACCGTAGTACAGTACCCAAATATAAACTCTCATAGGGATTTTAAAAAATTCAAATGCTAAAGAAATGTCGCAGGCTAGCCAGTTGTTTTCACTCAAAAAAGCACACTTACAACTTAAAAATCCTCAAAACGTCTTAATAACTTCGTAGTTTTCAATGGGAACTTGTAGCCAAGTGCTAAATATACACACAAGTAAACGTCCTGGATTTTATTGGTCTTTATATGTGATGTTGAAAGCTAATTTTGACCTGAATACATACTGTGATAATACATTTGGACTCGGACAAAACGGATTTTAGGTTGTGTTCGTAATCAAAATCAGATGTAGTCATTAAAGATTGTATGGAGGATTTTTCAAATTCAACAGCTCCTTGTTGTTTTTCAAATGATGCACATGTGTTTCTCCTCCCAGGGTCACGCCCTTCACTGCTACTGGGCCAATGAGTTACTTAGGAACACTGAGGGTTTGTTTGACAGGTTAACAGGCCAATAGATAACGAGGTACCTCGTTATCTATTGGTCAACGTTTTACTGGCCTCATCATGTCCACGATTCATATATTTTTATAACTATTTTTTTGTTTAGCATAAGTACAAGGCTGTTACAAATCTATGCAACTGTTTTTGACCAAGACTGACAACAAACAATTTTTGAAAATCCTCCATACAACCTTTAACAAAACCAGGTGATAAAGTTGATTTTGCAAAAAACTGTGGAAAGCACTCTAACTCTCCTACACAGAAAGATTCCTTAAAGTTATAATATATATAATATATATTATATATATTATATATATATATATATATATATATTATATATATTTTGTTGCATTCACATATCCTGCAAGATTTCCTCCTAGAGGTCTTTAATGCACTATTCTATTCTTCTGCTGCTCTTGAACTGAGCATGGCAACACTGGATTTTCCAGTTATGGGACAAATAAGAATCCTTTTTTGCTGCTGCTATACAAAATCTTAAAGCCTTTACAAATGCCCAAAAGCTGAAGACATATAACCGACTTCTTTGTGGCTCGATTTGGCTTGTCACGTTTGATCAATAGTTTCTTGGTTAAAAGTGTATTTTTTACTGGTTAGGTGTAAAATGCTCTATATTGAAAGGGAAAGCAGCAGAAAGAGGGAGATTGAGAGGTGTGCGTGGACAGCTTTATCCTGTTGAAGCCCGAACAATGTGAACGCACAACTCCACCTGCGGCAATTAGTCTGAATCCAGAGGGAAGAAAAGAGGCAGGACTCCCAGCACATCAGACGGTCCATAAACATCACACACACAGCTATGATCTTCTGTGGCAGATGAAGAGAGAGACAGCGCTGGAGAAACTACTGCAGTAAAGACCAGACGAGAGGAAGGACTGGGTGAGAAGAGTTTTAGTATTTCCATCTATTTCTATCTTTGGTTTTGTACGGTGGCCCTGAAGAACAAAACATGCACACAAATACAGTATAAATGAATGAATGTTTTGATCGAAAAATCTAATTCTTACATGGTTGTAGTTTTGTATATAAAATATTGCATTAAAAACGAATACTGGAAAAGTCTGATAGTTGTGATAAAAACACAACTGTGCGTTGTGATGTTCTTGACTCCGCGTCGTGCATTATATCTGTGTAATGCACGGCTCCTCGTTGTTTAATCCTTACTTATATTATTTTGTCTTGCTGAAGAAACCTAAGGCTTAGTCAGTTATGTACTCAATTTAACCTGTTGTAATGGACACATTCAACATTTTCATTCTGTAACGACGTGTCTCTTGCAGGGTATTCAACTCATTTTTGAGCCAGATTTTTCAAGGGTCAGGGCCTGTGCGAGAGTAATTACACAACATGTAGCTTTGTTAGATTTGTGCTGCTCTACAAAATTTTCAAAAGCAGAACTGAACCAGAATTAAACAAGAAGTAGCAGTAATAGAGAAGGACTGCCCAAGTCTAAACTAATATCATGAAGCAGGACTTTCATTCTTTGTACTATATTGTATTAGGCTGTTTAATGGGACTATTTTTGTGGCGCAGTAGCACCGCTGTGATAAGGTCACGTACAGTGTTATAAATGTGGCATTGCCTGTTTTCAAAACTTAATAAACTGCTGTCCTGAAGGGTTGTCCCTCTCTTGGAGATTCTTCTTACACCCACAACCTTCCGATCGAAAGTAAAAGAAGTAAAATAAAGAGCTACACTAACATGGGACAAAATCAAGTCTAAGGCATATCCACATAAAAAATAAGTGTATTTTCAACATATGAAGACGTGGGTAAATAGATATTCAGAGCCACTTTGGCCCGGGCCTTAATTGAATAGGCTGATCTATTGCCTAAATTGACTCTCCAACATGTGACCGCTGAAGAAAAACATTTGTACAGCATTGGACTCATATAAGTCGAATGAACTACAGTATTTTGAACATGAACACAATGGCTAGCTGTCATTGGACATCAAAACTTAAGCTTAATAACAAACATCGATACCAAGGAGCTTAATCATTCATAAACATATATTTCAAAAGTGAAACAAAGATATGGGACGAGAAAGTATAAAGTTTGAACCACATGCAACAATTTCAGCAGCCATAACCTGCAATGTTCTGAACCGAATAAACCTCTGTTGTCTCTTATCTCTTCCCACTTTTACTGCAGTATGCTTTCCCAGAGCGTCTATAATGCATTGTTACACCTTACATTGTTCACTGTAAAAATCTAACAGCTTCTCGCATGTGTAGAAGTACCCATTCTCATCCTGCATGCATTGTCCTTTCCATAGCTTTGACACATGCGACACCAGACACACTACAAAATGTCTTCCATCAATATTGTGCGAGCAGTTGAGCGGGCTAAATGACAGTGAACACGTGTTGTGCTCGGGTCTACACAGGGACAGTATTCTCGCTGTTCTGTTTACGTGACAGGGCTGTAATAAGCTTTGCATTGCTTTACGGTTCACGGTGGAGCAGCCATTTTGTTTTTGACAGAAAGGTCGCAGGATACTTTTGACCGTGCGGGGTCAGGAGGGCTGTGATTATGCAAATAGCATCAATCACTGTTCAGAGCTGCCCTGCTTGCCAAATCGCAACAGCAAAGTTTAGTCAATGGGTCGCGCAGAGATGGTTTATGTATTTTACAAGAGCATGACCACGCAAAGGTAGCAATTATGTACTGGCAGGAATTTATCATAGAAAACACTGTAATCTGCTGTAAGAAAGACAAATGAATATTCCTTGTAAATTTCAGTTTAAGCAGGTAAATTTCAAGATAGTGGTTTTCAAAGTGGGTTCAAAATTGTGATAGCACTGAAGATCAATGATGACACATTGTTTTAGGTAAATGTATTCTTAAGACCTTCTTACAAAATGTCTTTGTTTTAACTATAAACATTGTAGAAAAGCTTCAAAGTTGTCATATGGACAGTGTATTTGAAAATCTAGACGCTTCGACTCTCATCCGAGATCTGCTTCCTTTCTATTGTTTCCTGCTTTTACTCTATTGTTGTCTGCTTACTCTCTATTGTTGCCTGCTTTTTCTCTATTGTTGTCTGCTTACTCTCTATTGTTGCCTGCTTTTCTCTATGTTGCCTGCTTTTTCTCTATTGTTGCCTGCTTTTTCTCTATTGTTGTCTTCTTCCTTTCTATTGTTGCCTGCTTTTTCTCTATTGTTGTCTGCTTACTCTCTATTGTTACCTGCTTTCTCTCTATTGTTGTCTAATTCTTCTCTATTGCTGTCTGCTTCCTCTTTATTCTTGCCTGCTTCCTCTCTATTGTTGTCAGCTTTTTCTCTATTGTCGTTTATTCCCCCTTTATTGTTGTCAGTTTCCCCTCTGTTGTTGTTTGCTCCCCCTCTACTGTTGTCTGCTTCCTCTCTATTGTTGTCTGCTTCACCTCCATTGCAGTCTGCTTCCTCTCTATTGTTGTCAGCGTCTTCTCTATTGTTTGTTCCCCTCTATTGTGTCTGTTTCCACTCAATTGTTGTCTGTTACCTCTTTGTTGTTGTCTGCTTCCCTCCTATTGTTGTTTGCCCCCCTCTATTGTTGTCTGCTTCCCCTCTATTGTTCTGACTGAGCCTGCCTAGACTTGTCCTAGCTGCCTGTGAACAAGCTAGGGCAAACAGGTATAGTTTAGTATAAATACAGCCAGTCTCAGGTCACTTCCATCAGATTGAAAAAAACTACAAATTTTGGTTGAAGCCACGTGGTGACATTTTCTTTGGGTTTAACAAGTAAGTTTAGGCTTCAAGTTACTAACAAAAATACATTTAGGACTGGAGCTTTGGGTATGTTAAGATGGTCATTTTTTTTGGCTTTTTGTAACATATTCACGTAAAAAAAAGTGAACACGTACTTTTTGCATTTCATCTGTGTTTTCTCCGGAGACTGGGCTGATTTTCTTAGTGTCTTATAAACAGATGTTTTGGTTGAGTCTAAGGGACATTTTCTTTGGTCTTTAACGGATACGTTTAGGTCTGAATTTACAAAATTGGTAAATTTAGGTCTGAGGCTTGGAGTTGTTCAGATTAGGATTAGGATCATATACGCAAAAAAGGAGAAATTACTAGTCTCATTCATTTGTCTAAAAGTGCATGTAAGTAAGTGATGGGCTGTATCTAAATGTGGGTTATTTATAAACAATTATAATTATATAGGCCTCTGTCAAAGGCCAACAGATACATTTTTTCAGTTTTTGATTTTAATGAGCAAAACGCACGCCCTCTCCAACGCACCTGCGGTATAAAACAATGTGTGAAGTACCTTTTTACAATAGGTCCTCTAGCGTCTCCAATCAATCCCGTTTCAAGTACAACAGGCAAATCCTTCGGTTAGCTGAACAAGATTAGGAGCTCATTTACTGAACGAACTATGCCACTCTCTGCAAGTGTTTGAAACGCACATATCACACCCGGTTGCTCACATAATGTCCTCATCTGTCTGAGCTCAACTTCTGACTTTTTGTACTTGTCAAGTTAAAGAGGAACAGATCTCTCTATGGATAACAAACATAACATGGAAAGTACACAAAAGCTTCAATACATGTTCTTATATGACAAATGCACTTATACGTAGATTATGTTTGGGCCTTTGTTTCTTTTAATTTGGAAGTCAATACTTCATGTCAACATAGAAAAACAAAATACAAAAAAGAATGTGCTGATATATACAAGCCATTTTGACTGCCCTTCATTCAAAATACTGTGGATTCGTGCACATTTTAGTGGATTTGTTCAGAACCCTGACAAAACAAGAGGCCGTTTGTCATGACTTTGGTATTTCTGTTCCCAAAGTCCAGCACAAAATGTAGCTTACTTTCGCAGTGTTCAGAGCGCACTGGAGTCAGCGCAGTGGCATTGGCAGAGAGAGCACAGGGGGGAATAGAGGAAGACGAGGGCGAAGCACAGTGGGACACAAAGGGTTGGGACACAATGGTCTAATCACAGTCATATAATGTAGGCAAGATTACACATCAATTGACTATTGTAAAGCAGAATTTTGTTGTTTTGTGTGAAACCTTGCATACCTCACATGCGGCTCCATGTCTTGTTTTGGGAAAAATTTGCCAAATAAAAGTAGTTTTAGAAAGTTAAGTTGGGTTAACAGACTTTTTAGTTGTACGATTTGTAAACTATGGGTTTTCCACTATAAAGAATATGATACTTGCAGCACTTTGTGAAAGAAATGGACTGAACTGAATAATAAAGAATTGTAGTTCCAATCAGAAGCCGAATGCAGCGCTCTGATTGGTCCTCTCAAGTTTCACTTTGTGTTGTAAAAAGCCGTTTATTGTAGGGCTATAGTCGAACAAAGAAATTATGTTTGACTAAAAACTTATCCCATCGACCGATTACTTAACTAAAAAGTATGCCTAAAAAGCGTAATTTTGAACTGACCATTTATCTGCCTAAAAATGTTACAGTGTTGATGCAAAAACAACAATTTATAGAGAAAATGAATAGAAAACAATGTATTTATGCGAAATTAGGCACAAAAGGTCAATGATTTGGTCCCAAATCTTTAACTAATGAACTTCTTTTGTCACTGTACAATGCAAATTCTTATTATCTATATAAAATCTTAGTTGACAAATATAAATTTTGGTCGACTAAGTCTCCATCAACAGATTAATCGACTAAACGACTACAGCTCTAGCTTATTGACCATAATTGCAGCCACAATGAATACATGTTGATATTAACCATGTGTCAAAAGATTTACAAGAGGAAGAGTTCAGATTTAAAACCTAAATCGTGTTTGCAGCTTCCACACCTTTAAGATTCCTTTTCACTTTACCAGTGCTACGCGCCGTGTTTGGTGAATAATCTTTTTTAGATTTACTTCAGCATAAAAGCCCTAACTTTAAAGTATGACATCACTACTTGTCACTTTCAATCTTGTATAATTACATACCTTGTGACATGACAAAGCTGTTTTGTATGCTCAAAGCACCAGTGTACGAGTGTACCGTTTGCCTTTGTAAAGCTGACTTCATGTATTTTGTTTCAGTGTGACCTGCCCTGAGGCACGAGGCACACTTCCAAAGGTTTTACGGGTGTCAGAAATGAAAGGTGCTATTTTAAAACAGGACTAATCGAGACTTCAGTCAGAGTCTGTCCAAGGACTCCCCTGACATGAAAAGCACTTTCAGTTCTATCCATTAAAAGTGCAAGCTCTGCAAAGGATGGACTGCAGATTCTGAAAGAGTAGCAAACTAAATATACAAACAAGCAAAATGTCAGTGGGCCAGAGATGTGGGCTGAGAGACGATGGTATGCTGAACATGTAGATGCAGCAGATTAAAAGAAATGCAAAAGCAACATATCTGCCTACACAATGGATTCAAACTTTACCCCTAAAATGGACTTGATCGACTTGTAATTTAGTCAGTATTCTAAATCAAATGTTTAGTTTAAAGTGCAAATTAAAGGTTTTATGGTTTTCTAGTTTAACTTTAGTGTGTTCTAATTGGCTCGGAGGTTGGAACTCGGACCTCAGATTTATGTTTTCACCGAGTCAAATTGGATTACTTTTTCAGTATCGAGCCAATCAAGTTAAAATAGATTGGAAATTACCCACATCAATCAAAATACAGATCTCTTTATGTCAGCTTAATTTGGATTGAATTTGGGTTTTTGCTTACATTAGCTCTGTGTAGCCATTAGCAACATTAGCATTACAGACATAACATCAGGTTTGTAACGGCAGAAGCGCATTAGCAGCGCAGCAGCAGAGTCACAGAGGCAATTGAACTGTCGAGACAAACTAAAGAAAAAAATAACACACAGGCATGCTTAGCACTGTAGCTGTCGGAGGTTTATCTCTCTCAAAACTTAGAGCGCTACCATGTTCGATTTTCTACCTTTCCCCGAGTATCCGAGTAAAGGCTGTTAAAGTGGGAATTTCAAGTTGGAACTCGGAAGATCCAACGGAAACTGTGCGAAAACAAAGGTTCTGCTGCTAATTCAACATTTGTGAAGGAAATTTGACCCTACTACCCTTAAAAGTTACATTCAGGGGAGTGAAAAAACGCAGAGAAAAACAGTCTCAAGCTTCAGGAGACAGACCAGTTCATGCTGATGTAAACATTTCTCGTCCCGTTTTGTTGTTTTATTCAAAGAAGTTTCCCCAGCTAAGCAGCTGGAGAGTGGGTCTTTCTGCATGAAGCATGCGCGACGTAAATGACTCTTCTATACTGTAAATTTAACAAGTGTGCTATGGTGTACTTTTATTTGTTAAGCTTAAAACAATTTTAAAAATAGTTTTGACCCAGTGTACAACATACAACAATGCTAAGTGTCATTATTTATATAGAGTAAACAAAAAAGAAGGCTAACTTTTCCTCATGCTTGTTTCCACAGAAATCTTGTTCTTTTAGCTATAATAATCTTATAATAATGTTCTTTTAGCTATAATAACCCTCAATATGGCATGAAATTTAAATCAATGAATGTCCAAACTATCTATTTTAGTAGAATGATGCATTTGATGTTTCATGGCCAGAAAGTTACACAATTTCATGTTAAAATTGAAATATCTAATGCTTAATAGAAAAGCAACTATAGACATGCCAGACAAAGAAAATACTTTGTACAACGTACATAATGTCACACATTCCATGAGAACATATTGCACAGGTGCATCTCTGCAGCTCAACAAGAAAGCTGTGAGGACTCTGGGTGAATATGAACAGCACTTGTCAGAATTTGGATGGCGTACAATGCTGCAAAGTGCCTCAGACACCAAGGATCACAGCAAATGGGAAACACCCTCAAACTCAATGAGGTCAAGTGAACTCATTGAAGTACTGCTCTACAAAATGGCAGGCTGAGATGACTTTTCAGGAAAACCTTTGAAATACCGGTGTAAACTTGAGCCGAAATTCAATCACACCCAAAATAAACATCAGAATCATAGAAAAATCTTACCAGTAGAATCTTCCCGGCATGACATTTTCATGAACAAACTGCCATTTCTTGCCAAAATCCATTGAGCTGTAGAGCTGCGCGGAAAGACAAGATCATAGTTATTAGACTTTGCCAGCGCACACACCAGTACAACGTGACAGATTAGTTTTGCTCGCACCTTACTGTCATGACTGTATGCCAGGATCCAGTTCTCCTGCGCTGGGTGGAAGAGCAGGCTCAGGATGTTGAAGTTAATGGGATATTTCTCAAAGCTGGCTCCTTCGTCTGAGCTGATGAGAACCGCGCTCTCTACCTCCGGGTCGCTCAGTATCAGGATCTAAAGTACACAAAGATATGGCATCAGTACAATCTAGCAATTCATACAAGTACAGCGCAGTTATGGAATATCTTATTGTGAAAATATTGCCTCTGCATGAATTAAAAACCATTAAAAATCTTAAACATTTGTGTGGTTGTTGATGGTGCAGTGGTTGTTCTTGGCCTCAACCTATTGCTGAATGTCTATGCCCTCTCTTCTACTCATTCCATTGTTTTCTAGATTCTTTTCTTGCAACAATCCATATATATCTGCCTTGACATTTAAATGTGCACTGTCTTAAGATTTTTGTAGGAGAGTATGTTATTAGAATGCAGTATGGCTTTAAATTTAGATATTTCCATGGAGACGAGCATGTGCAGCTCAAAGAAAAGCTCTCTGTAATAAAGCATGTTTTTCAAGGTATTTTTGAGCAATAAAGACACTCATTTGCTGGTGACTGGAGCCCCAGTGACTTTGGCCTTAGGCGGAGGAACACCCTGGACAGTAGTTAACTCGTCACAGGGTTAGACCGACAACCATTCACTCTCTCATTCACTCACTATATTTACAGTGATGCCCAATGAACCTAAACATGCATGTTTCTGGAGGTGAGAGGAAACTGGAGTACCCGGAGAAAACCCACGGTGACACGGAGAGAACATGCAAACTCGACTCAGAGAGATCAGGAGATGTTGATATGTCCGAGTCAGGAGTCGAACCCATGATCTCCTTATTGGGAAACCAGAGTGCTAACAACTTCCATCCACCACGGCAATAAAAACACCCAAAGTGAATAACATTTTCATTCATTACAGGTTTTGTTTATTGTATTCTAAGTAGAAGCAAGGTGTCTTCTACATTTTCTTCAGATTTAATGTAAAAGTTTACACTACAAGTTACTAAAATGGGTACGTTTAGGACTGGGGCTTGAGGTAGATTGATAGTAGATAAGGATTTGTCCTAATATACATATTATGGTTGGTGGGGGAAACCGGAGTGCCCAGAGGAAAACCATCCGACACGAGGAGAAAGAAGCAAAGTAAAGACATTTATGTTTACTTTTTAGACCCACGTAATTATGCATTTATTTATTAGCAACTTTTCAACTTTTGGACATTAGCAAATAAAACAATATCTATTGGAAAATTGTCTATGAATGTAATAATCTTCACATACATGTCAAACCTGTGTCATAAGAATCAAAACAATTTTTTTTGTGTGATGCACATGAAACAAAAGAGCTCATTAATCATCTGTCATTTCGAACAAAACCTTCACTCACTGCACATTAAAATACTCATTGATTCTCCAAAAATCAGCATTATTTCCTTGTATGCAGCATGTATTTCATATGATAGTTGACTGACCGCTGAAACTTATCTATGAAATCTATCAACTGGATTTTATTGTTGTACTCCATAAAATCACAAAGTTATATTTTCAATTGTGCAGTCTTTTGTTTGAAATAGAAAACCTTCAGTTGATAACAGCTTATTATAAAGCAAAAGCAGCGTGTACCTTCTGTTTGTTGGTGGGACACACGTACAGGTAACTCAGGACCGTCCTGGAGCCCACTTTGAGCTTCACGTAGGTGCTTCCATAATCACTGGACCTGCAACAGTCAAAGAACACATTAGCAAAAGCGATCAATCCGGAGACCCCAAAGACCTCAGAAAGATTTCACTTTAAGAGTGATTTTAACTCATTAACTAAAAATCATTAACCTGCGACCTGACTTCTCACAGCGCACCATTCGTCTTTTCATTGATTTTCCCACATCAGAGCTGTTATTGTTTACTGGCTAAACTTCACTTACTGATCGAGTAGAATCTAAAGGGCATTTTGTATTGTTTTTGGCCTTGAAACATTTTGAGGAACTGTTTGGGCATCTTGTGTATAAAAGTCTAAAATAATCTACTTTGTAAACCCAACATGTTTACAACACTTACATTTTTTTAGGTAATCTGTTACCATTATTTTTCGAGTCACATTTTGTCAAGTTTTAAGTTAGTCTAAAAAAATAAATAAATAATAGCTGAAAAACATTAATAATTAGCTTTCAAAGTCTAAAAGTTTAAAGTAAAGTTAAAGGACATAAATGAAATATGGTAAACTTTTCTTGGCTCAGAAGGCATTAAGTGAGCAAAACATGTGGACTGATGTAGTAGGAAGTGTAAAATTAAAGGGGATATGCCCTATTTTTGGCAATAAAATTTCTTCCAGCACATACATCTTGTTAACGTATCTATTCAAGTGAAAATTAGTCTGCACTATACTGTACACTCCTAAAAATGTCCCGTTTGTTCTTAAGTTTGTCCGTTGTATTTAGCATTGTGGCAAACTGCTGTTAGCATACCGGCACGTCTCGCTTCTAACAGCTGTGAAAAAGCTTCTAACACATTGTGATAAACAGTTTGGAAGCTCAGAATGCTACTCTTATCGTCTCACTGTGGCACGTAATGGTCCAGCGGTCTCCCATCCAAGTACTAACCAGGCCCTAGCTTGCTTAGCTTCTGAGATCTGACAGGATCGGGTTTTGAAAAGCAGGTATGGCCATGTGTGTTGCCAATATAAAATTATTAAAGCGGCTGAAATGCCTTAATTTACTTTTGGATTTCACTCACATCTGTTTTCCATGTTCACTTCATTATTTATGATTTGACAAAATGTCACAAGAAATATTCCAAAAACTCATTATTTTCTCAGAGTTTTCTCATAAAAGTTGTAAAAAAAAAAAAAAAAATCATAAAAAAATGAAAGTTAGGGTTGCTTGATTTTATTAAGTGAGAAAAACATTTAACTAATTTCAAGTAAACAGACTCATTAACTCATTAGTCATTTCGACTAATGTGATCATCTGGGTTTACAGTTATCTATTCAGTTAATGCAGAAGGATTTAAAAGAGGAGATAAGTAAAACTTGCCTACACTCGACACTCTAATGTCAGCAGACAGTTGTAATGAATGTTTTTTGGAGGCAGAAAAGCTCAGAACGAATCTTAAGATAATTTATGGATTTATTCCAATGTCCCTGTCCAAAGGGCCCTCTCTCTTGTTCTTGACTGATTCATTTCCCTTCAACATCTGATAAAAACAAACTATCAAGCTCCTGGAAAAGTTGAAGATAAAAAGAAAATTGGAACCTTCTTATTTAGAGATCAGTCATTCTGTGATGCATCAGAATCAGTTTGTGCTTAAAACCTAAACATAAAACACATCCCCAAAACGAATAGGACTTTTACATGGGATCTTCAAAAAGTGGGAATGTCAAAAAAACCTAATAATAATAATAATAATAATAATAATAATAATAAACTAACTGCAAACACCAGCTTTACTGCTCTGCCAAGAAAATTCGTGTGGAAATTCAATTCAGTTTTTCTTTTGTGTAGAGCTTGTTTTCTCTAGAATCACTCAGAAACACAAGTTAAAACAAACCTGGACAAATGCAGCCCTGGAGCCAGATGCGGCCCTAGAACCTTTTTTTAATCAGGCCCCTGACACTTTTTTTTTTTAAACATTGCACATTGTTACACTTTATTAGTCTTCACAACATATCTTTTATAGAAAATTGCTTACAATATTGAAAGTTTCCTACACTAATGATCATGGCCAGGCCCTATGGATGGTTTTGATGGCTTAAAGCCTCATCTTCACAAACAGCCCAGACAATCGTTTGTGCTCCAAATGCTCAGAAACAGATTCAGTTTGAATTTAAGGCAATTTTAGCTTGTCATTTAAAGAGAATACATCAGAAGAGAAAGTGATAATTAGATGATATAACAAATTGATGACAAAAAAACACCAAAAACTTAATCCATGATGTTGAAAATCAGAACTATTTGAAACTGGGTGTTTTTTGAGGCTCAGCAGGGAAAAGAGACACAGGATTTGTCAAACAAGCTCAAATGAAACCTATTTTATGCTGTATATAGTATACTTTTTTATTGTTAGATATTGTTCTCTTTCATTTTTCCCCAGCACAAGAAAATATGTTTCTAGAGCAGATACACTTTTAGCTATTTGAGAGAGTGTTTGGTGCCTCCTGTTAACAGAGAGGCGCCAACTTGCAAAGTTATGACTTGGACTTGAGTCAGACTTAAGTCACTATTTTGATGACCTGAGACTTGACTTGATAAAGAGACTAAGACTTGGGGCTTGCACTTTATGGTCAGGGACTCGGGACTTGACTTGGATGTCAGTGACTTGAGACGTCTTGATTTTACATATAAAAACTGAAACATGTCCCTCCTCATTTCTTTTTTGTGAACAGAAATTTGTTTTGCATTTATAAAAATCAATGAAGGACTGAACTTGGACTTGTGCAGCTCTGACTTGGGACTGGACTTGGACTTGCCTGTCTTTGACTGGACTTGAAACTTACTTGAGACTTGCAAAACACTGACTTGATCCCAATTCTGCCTGTTAGCCATATAAAGCTCATAGATAGCAGCTTGGATAATGTCGCCATGATACTGTATGTAAAGTATCTCAGTGTAAATAAAATGAAAGAGCTGAAATGATCAGAATGAGTTCAGTTCAGATTGAAATCTTGCATGTCTAACACTACACCACAAAGAAGTGGCACCTGCAGACGAGGTCATGTAAAAATAAAACAGAAGAATGCTCTGAGCCGGAGAATCTGTCAGTGACCAACAAGTGGTGCCACGATTGAGGTCAAGGAAAAGATGCAGACTTTCACTCGGCTTGTGCCAAAAAAGTGTAATTACTTTTACTGTGGTGTGAAGCTGAATCCAAATATTACCACATCAGCTGTAATGAGAACTGTGAGCAGAGAGCGTAGCATCTGCGCTACGTCGATAAGAAAGAGATAGCAAGTGACAAGCCACTGCCAACATCGGAAAAACTATATGAAGGATTTTAATGACATTGGAAAACTTTGCTATTCATTTTTTATTCCAAACATGGCTTTAGCATTTTATACACCAAAAACCCATCACCGTGTTTTATTGTACATAATATATTAATCAGATTGTATTTTGAGAAGAACCCTAAACAGCTCTGGGAGTAGGAGGGTTCTTATCTCTTTCTCTCTACACAACGGCTAAAGATTTGTGCTGAACATGGGGAACATCCTCTAAAATAGTGAAATATTAAGTTACTTTGGTGATGCAGCACTGATATTGTAAGCTGCAGTAAAAATAAAGAGATGTAGTGTACACAATTATCTTCTGAGAGTGACAGTTTTTCTTATACATGTTTTAAGCTCATTGTGTAACTTTTTGACCAAAAAATGCACTTAAATACAGGCATTGTAAATATGGATGTCTTTGTTGCAGGACATGAATAATAATATTGTGATGTAGAGGAAGACTTTTTGATGGAAGCCTTCCCCTTCTTCCTTTAGGCATATTTTTTCACACAGGCATAAAATGTCTATTTAACATTAGATTGATTTTTGCCTCAAAAAGTTACAGTGTCGCTTTACATATCAGAGATTACACAGGCTCACTAAAAACACTGTAACACTGTTTTGATTGTAAAAACAGGTGTATTTTATTTGATGTTTTGCATTTTAACTTCAACTTATTTGATACCAACTCTGCACACCTGAGTGGGCGACAAGTGCGTAGGAGAAACATTTTGTTAAAAATTTGTAACAAAAACTCACGCAAACTGTCTCACTCCTCTTTTTTTTATTGAAATGTTTCAGTCCCTCTGAAACTCAGTCCCACAGGTATACCTTCTTTAGTTAAAAAAAAAAAAAAAAAAAAAAAAAAAAAAAAATACAGTCATATATATATATATATATATATATATATATATATATATTATATATATATATATATATATATATATATATATATATAATATATATATATATATAAACAGTTATATCAAGTTAATTTAAGACTTTCTTTTAGGCCTGAGCAACAAAGAAATTGCAAAAGTTGTGTTTTGATACACCACAACAGAGATGGGACCAAGTCACTGTTTTGCAAGTCTTTAGTAAGTCTCAAGTCTTTTGCCTCAAGTCCAAGTCAAAGAGAGACAAGTCCAAATCAATTTCCAAGTCAGAGCCCCAGTCCAAGCCCTCTGCTTTAAGTTTCAAGTTTTAGTTTCAAGGCTTTTCAAGTTTATAAATCAAACTGCCAAATACATTTATACTTCTACATTTTTATAAATGATCCCACTTAAAACACATTTCTGGTTACAAAAAATAAGTGAAAAGGGACAAGTTTCAGTTTTTAAATGTAAAATTACACAACTTATTTTTTAAGAAGCATCAAGTCTTCTCAGGTCAGTGACATTTCAGTCCAAGTCACGTCTCAAGTCACTGAGATTCAAGTCAAGTCTCAAGATTTAGTCTATTTTATCAAGTCAAGTCTCAAGTCATCAAAATAGTGACTTAGTGAGAATTAGTTGTTGCTAATTCACACTTATATAAGTGTGTTTTAACGGACTAATATCTGCCAAGGTGAGCACATGGTGTAAGTGCCGTGGAAGAAGTGACTTAGAAGACGCGAAGCTAATTAACATGTCTGCCTAAGCTAAGCAGATCACTCAAATGCTAACAAATGTGTAACAATCTTCACACAGAGATATCGCACATCCTCCTTCTCTGACAAGGGTAGATGTGTTTGTCATAACAATCTTCATTCTGCCGCGCCGGCCAATCATCTCTCTCAGTTCTACCTGACTGCCTCCAAATGTAATTCCCACACATAATTGGATAGATAGGCCCGGCCTGCCATCATTGTCTGTGCATTAATCTGAATAGTGCCATTTGCTTGTTGACATTGTTTTTCAAAGACTTGGCCCCTCAACGTGTTTTGTCTTTGTCGTCGCAGTCACCACCACGTCTGTTTTTGATGATGATGTGAAGTTTCCTTGGCACGCTAAAAACTCATCATTTTCACAAGACAAAAGACACTTAAAAAAGGGGCTTAACAGTAATAGCAGTACAGTGACTTTTCTGCTGGGTGATGTTGAGAGTTTTGTTTTGATATCCAAAATTTGAAGGTTCAGTATATCGTTTAGGGTGACTTATGCTACAAAAAGAGAAAGTTAAGGCCATTTTCATGTTTTTGGTCTCTCAGTATTCAGACTCAAAGAGAGCGAGAGAAAGTGGGAGAAAGAGAAAGAAAGAGTTAAAGAGAGGAGTGAGAGAAAGGAAAATATATAGAGCAAGGAAAGACTAAGTGAGAAAGAAAAAGATGATTAATGAGAGAGGAAAAGAAAGAGAGAGAGACTGCCATGGGCTTGCCTTGGGGAAATAGTACCCTTTACCCCCTCAGTCCAACGCCCCTGAGACTTTCACATAGAAAGCCAAGGCTCCTATGTTATTATTTAATTTACTTCTTTTCATCCATGACCCATTGTAATGTCTTAGACTCAACAAGATTCTGTAGGTTTATACAGAAGGATTTGTTAATATCTAGTTCCAAAAACCAAAGCAGGTCTGTCAAAAAATCATGTGGATAATTTTACAGACCCAGCTCTCAAAAATGCGCATGCACCGCTCCAAAGTCCATGCAACAGCACCAGGGCCTCAACTAACGATTAGTTGGTAATTAATTATTCTTCCAATCAATAATGTGTTGTTTAGAACATGGGTTCCCAAACTTTTCAGCCGGACCCCAAAATACCGTGCAACAAACTCGCGACCCCACAGGAAAAATTAATATTTTGTAATCATTTTAAGTTACAAAAACATTTGAAATAGGTTATTGTGTTTATTTTGATAGTGGATTGCTTATATAACCCAAATTCCCCCAAAAACTGATTAATGCCAATCATAATGTAATATGCATTTTGAAATCATCTCACGACCCCAGATTTTGCTTTGCGACCTCCGAGGGTCCGACCCCACTTTGGGAACCACTGGTTAGAACACATATGTAACTTAGATTTCCTTAATACAGTAGACCTGACTGCTTACATAAGGATGTTTTATTGAGAGCAGGATTTAGGCTTCTAAACTGACATTAGTATGTGAGAGGGCAGGTCATGTATCTCCATATAAACAAGCAGGTGTTCGGATCGTCACCCATGTTGAACTACTGACTTTACAGTAGAGATCATTTTATGTAAGATTTTACTAAGCATTTTACAAATGTCATTATGATTAGGCAATTTTAGGACAGAAGTGTACTTTCTGTTCACAAACAATGACACTACGTGTGATGTCATAATGGACACAGCTCTTTAAAGAGAAGCTCACCCCTAAACTCCACCCACAAACACATTTCAAACACAGCAAATTCATTGAAAAGCATTGGGAGAAGGGCAAAGGAGGGGCTCAGAGAGGAGAGCAGCAGTGTGATTGGATTGACAACACGTGTCTGCAATTAGTCTTTCATTTTGAGTGGAAAATACACGCTGAGGTCACAGACAACCTGGAGCTGACATGAGAGACACAGCCAGTTTGTGACTATTATGACCTAAAATCTGCTAATTTGATCAGTTTGCACTGAAAATGCCAAAAAATGACTCAGAACAGTAGCCAATGCTATTTAAACACCACATACATAGTTAACAGCCAAAAAACTTATTTTAGGGTTTAGCTTCTCTTTAATGTAGTGGTTTATAAACCCCGGTGATCAAAGATGGCGGACGCTGTGCGTCAATGGCTTTTGCTCACTGGCGTTCATTGCCATATTAGCCGTTAGCTTAGCCTTTAGCTAGGTGCGCTACAGGCTTTGGAACATGCTCAATGAGAGGGACAAACTCAAGTCAAGCCGAAACCTGACTGTTCTGACCAATCAGAGCGGGAGTTAAAGAGCAAGTGTAGCCGAAGCTTAAGTTTAAAAAAGCCTTTTTAGACGAAACTAAAACCTTTTGAATTAGAAAAAAGTTGATGATGTGAAAGTAAGAATGACTGCAAGATCCAATTTCTAAAGCTGTAGCTGCCGAATACAAGCAGCTTGTTTGCATGCTTTCTAGCCTAGAGATTTTCACTGCTGCAGCACCAATGAAGCGGCCACTAACCTATTCAGATATACTGTATAATAGATCCATGAGTCGACTTTGAATACTTGAAAAATAAAAATGGCCCAATTTTGTTTAATTAGTCAGAAAAATATGCTGCTCTATTTCCTGTTATTCTCAATGTATTTCCAAAGTTTCTTCAAAAACCTGTTATTGATTCAAGTAAATCTACACATCCTATATATTTCCAACAGGTTTTAATCTACTAAACTAAGTTACATTTTGAAAACCATACAAACTTGCTATATGCACTTTAATGACTTGAATAGGTTTTGTCTTTTAGGCCTATATTACTGATTCTACCAACACTTGCTTTACTAGTGCTAGTAATGAAGCTGCTTGTGCCAGTGTAATTAGATCTTTCTGAACATCAGAGTCGTGTTGGCGCTAATAAAGACCAAACACACTTAATAAAAGTTTCCTGAAAAACTTTCTCAACTCTCTTTAAAGAAATTCACTTAAATCAAAGCAGAAGAAAACAATAGTTAAGCCAATCAAAGCTAATCATCTTCAAAACAAGCCATTCTTGAGAAGTGCTTTTGTGTTCTCACTCAGCCATTGATCTAGTGTCGCCGAAAGTGGCCCGGAGCTGCTCGGCTGAATCATTTATTGTGCGATCATAGGAGCCATTTACCCCTGGAAGTCTTCTGCTAACACGGTGAACACCCCACGCCCCCCCGAGGTGCTCTCTAATTTAGTCATATTCCCATTGTTACGCAGACACTTGATGATGGAAGACCTCCTGTACACAATATGGGATTTCAAAACGTGTCGAGTCGGGTGTAAATCTTAGCGTCGCCTCTGGTGGAACAGATATTAATTTCAAAGTGGTTGCTTGGTGCGCCGCTGGTCCTGCTATTCCTCGTGTATTTCAAATTGAAATGAGTTCTCTGCAGGCTACAGAGGAGGTGAAAGGAGGAGGCCATATCGGACTCCTGGATTGGGCTCTGTGGTATAATCCGTAATGAATTCTAGTCTTATTTATGACCCGACAGGCCGCAGTACGTCTGAGCTCAATGCATACTCAATGACATAACTGTAGATATACAGGGGAGATTGCATGTCAATTGGCCTTGTAGCAAAAAGGCTGCGGGTCAGAATCTGAGGTGGGAGAAGAGCTCAAATGTGTGCACAGTCAAGAATAGCAGAGACGGCACAACAGTAGAGGGCTACAAGATGAAAAGCAGGTATTGAAATTGCACTTTGAATGGATACACAGAGTGATTTTGCTCCACAAAGAATAAAATGTTATCTTTTCTGTGTAAAAACGGTTAACTCTAGTTTAGATTTGTGTGTTCTTAAATACATGGTTCTTTATAATCTATTAGTTAAAGGTGCACTGAGGAAGTTTAGTAAACTAACTTTTTAAATTATAAATTAGTAAACAATTTTTTTTACTAAAAAGTACATGGTAAATGCAGTACTTTGTGAAAAAACATAAGCACTGAGCACTGTCTGAACTGATTAAGAAAGGATTTTAGTTCTAATCAGGCGCTGTGCTCGGGTGGTTTCACTTTGCTGTTTGTAAAAGGACGTTTATTGACCCCATTTACAATGAAAATGAATGCATGTCAATATTAACCACAAGGTTAATTTAGGAGAGAAGGTTGTCAGATTTAAGATCTAATGCACATGATCTACCACCTTTAACTACACATTTCAGTAAAAATACAAAGATAAAACCATGCTATGGAACATGTTTGACGGTGATAATTATATAATATGTCATAAAATGGAAAATAAATATTTTCATTGGAAACAAGCTGGAGGAGGCCCTAGGCCAAAGCATAGTTGATGTTGTGGCTTTGCAATCCCATTCAAAGTAAAGATGCAGCTAAGTATTTAGTTCATCAAAAACATTTTTGGGGAAAAAAAAAAGAAATCACATAAACAAAATTTTATTTAAGTTTATTTTTAGTCAAATTTGGTCTTTTTGTCAGATGTCATGATTGTTTAAAATGTGAACTTTGAAATAAATCTTTTTAATAAAATAAAACATTGAAAACCGACACATCTCTTTGCGAGACCAATTGGAAGAAGTAAATTCAGATTTTGTAATATTTATTCAGCTCTATAGTGTAGAAGTCACAAACACAAATGATCTGGTTCAGCATTTGTAAATTCACCTTTTGTTTTTTCTTGGAAGAAAAACAATTTTTATTAGGCGTTGATTCACATGACAACACATAGTTTTTTTTCATAACTTGACTTCCATTCTCTTATTGTGTAGTGCTTTTTACAAACTGTGCCTAGGACAGGTCACTGCCCTGGGCCATGTATAAGCTACCTGTCCTGGTGCAAGTTTAGCAGAGCATGGTGGTAATGAAATGTATTCTCTGTATCAGACTCCAATTCTGTAACAAGACAGTCCAAACGTGCTCAAGTCTGAGACCACCCTCAAGACCAAGACCACTATCTACACCGAGACCACTATCTACACCGAGACCACTCTCAAGACCAAGACTGCTCCCTAGACCAAGACTGCTCTCATGACCAAGACCACCCTCAAGACCAAGACCGCCCTCAAGACCAAGACCGCTCTCAAGACCAAGACCACTCTCAAGACCAAGACCACTCTCAAGACCAAGACCACCCTCAAGACCAAGACCACCCTCAAGACCAAGACCACTATCTACACCAAGACCACTCTCAAGACCAAGACCGCTCCCTAGACCAAGACCGCTCTCATGACCAAGACCACCTCAAGACCAAGACCGCCCTCAAGACCAAGACCGCCCTCAAGACCAAGACCCAGACCGCCCTCAAGACCAAGACCACCCTCAAGACCAAGACCACTCTCAAGACCACTATCTACACCAAGACCGCTCTCTAGACCAAGACCTCTCTCAAGGCCTACTATGCTTCTTTCTACCTCCATTAATAGTGAGAAATATCTAATCCACAAATGTGATTTACAGGTTCTTCTAGTTTATGGTGAGAAAACCCAAACACTATTGTGATGTGGAGGTAGTGCTGTAGTAGTGAAGGCTGCTGCTCTCAGTCCCAGTTGTTATATTCATGACGCTGCAGGAAGCACAGACACAGAGATGCTTCATTGTGAGCTACTTCACAGGCTTTATTAAAACATACTTCATATTGGCTCCACTTTAAGTAGATTGTTCACATCCCGATGGAGGAGAGTGCTATAAATCACACTTCCACAACCGAGCATTCTCGCTGCATATTTTATCCTAATGTTTTTAGGGACGCTTTTTTGCATTTTTATAACATTTTGGCACAGACAAACTTGGACTGAGGATGAGATATATCTATGAGTCAATAACTGTGTCTGGCTGTTAGACCAAAGTCTTCAGATTAGTTTGAAAAGGGGATCTGATGTCCTTTAGATGAATGTTAAATTGTGTTTTATAAAGCATAAACTCTGCACTGTTTATACATCGGCCAATCAAACTTTTTACAGCGAGTGTTTCAAAGTCTGTAGTTTTATGCAATAACTGACTCATTCTGATCATTCAGATGTAAGATGTAGCACAACGCTGAAGTTACAACAGCTATTGTTTAAGTCTGATTTCACTTCACTTCACACTGTTTTGTGTCCAGGTGTAGGTTTTTCAAGGTTTTCAGTGTAATTAAGAAAAGTCATAACGCAATGAGTTAGGACTTTTTATCCTTACAGTTCTCTGTTTATTGCAGCTGTTTGTTCAAATACAGACTTTTTTTTATCCGTTTCTCTGATTGGTCAGTCTTTGTAATGCATTTGAGCTGAATTTACCTAATCACTGTGAAGTATGAACTTTCTGAGGAAGCAAATCATGTTATTTACCGATAGGTTTGGGTCATAATAACAGTCAAAATCTCAGTTTTTCTTGATGTATCTCAGTAACAATTTTTAGATAATATTAAGTCAATTCAAAACAACTGTGCATTTCAGAAATGGGACTTTTTTAGAGAAGAATTTCTATTCTATTAAAGTCAAGGGTAAAAGTATATAATTCATGAATTAAAGACATTTTGGAAATTGTGTATACGTGAACGCCCATACTGAGAGAGCAAACTGAACAAAAATATGAATTTTGCTTGCAGTGTCTAGATATATTTTTGTAATTTGCTTTGCTATTTTAAAGAAGAACTAAGTAACATTTTGCCTTGTTAAGTCTCTTTGTAAGTTTCAGTTATGTGTATGTTTTTTGGGGGCTTTCAACGCATGTGTCTGCTCTTTCAACTGTCTCCCTTACGGCAAACGCAGTTTCTTAACCATGCACACTATCCTGTCCTGAATTTCTTCTGAAAATTCCTGAATCTTTTACTTTTTTTTCAGTGTTACAGGTGGATTAGCCGAATTTCACACTGCAAACACCATTTAGGTTTTAGATCTGACATTGTCCTCTCATCACTCCTTTGAGACATGGTTAATATCAACATATATACATTTTTAATTGCAATTATGGTTTAAAAAACCCATTTTGACACAAGTGACACTTAAGTGAATCACTCAAGCTCAGCCAATCAGAGCGCAGCATTCGACTCCTGATGAGAACTAAAATACTTTATTATTCAATTCAGACAGTACCCAGTTGTCTCACTTCCTATTGACAAACACAAGGGCTATTAATTTATAACTAAAAAAATTAGTTTCCCCAACTTTAAGTGTGTTTTACGGCGCTCCATAGTACTCACGAAAAAAAAAAATATTTATCTCGTAATTACGAGATAAGATCTCGTAATTACGAGATAGTTTTCTCGTAATTACGAGATATTTTCTCGTAATTACGAGATCATTTAAAAGGCTTTTCCCACATTCTGTATACCCACACGCTTCGTATAGGCTAAGCTAGTGACTTTATCCACAACGAGTAGTCTTTTCTGTGCTAGCTTGATGTTTCTAAATAGCTAAGATGTGCTTGTGGATTTCGTTATGTTAATTAAGTGTCTGTGGTCTTCACTGCAATGTTTACGGTCGACAAAAAGTATGAAAATAGCCAATAACGTGACTGTCAACTCACGCTACAGTTAGCATGCTATTATAAAGACGGCCAGTGTGTGGAGCTGTTCACCCACCAGAAAGAAGCTAGTGGTAATCGGCAGGTTTTTTAAATAAAACTCGATCTTCTTGACTGTTGACAGTCAGTCTCACTCATCCTTAGAAATGTGCGGCAGTTTTTCTGTGGCTCCAGCGTCTAGTTTTCAATTTATTTGGCCAAAAAGAAGAGAAATGCTGCACATTTGCTACACTTCCGCATGGATCACCCAGAGTGGGTGGGTACTGCAAAAATGCCCGTATGTTGCAAGTCTGTTGCAGCACTTCTCTCCTTTATGGCCAAATAAATTGAAAACCAGACGCGGAGCCACAGAAAAACTGCCGCACATTTCTAAGGATGAGTGAGACTGACTGTCAACAGTCAAGAAGATCGAGTTTTATTTAAAAAACCTGCCGATTACCACTAGCTTCTTTCTGGTGGGTGAACAGCTCCACACACTGTCCGTCTTTATAATAGCATGCTAACTGTAGCGTGAGTTGACAGTCACGTTATTGGCTATTTTCATACTTTTTGTCGACCGTAAACATTGCAGTGAAGACCACAGGCACTTAACTTAACATAACGAAATCCACAAGCACATCTTAGCTATTTAGAAACATCAAGCTAGCACAGAAAAGACTACTCGTTGTGGATAAAGTCACTAGCTTAGCCTATACGAAGCGTGTGGGTATACAGAATGTGGGAAAAGCCATTTAAATTATCTCGTAATTACGAGAAAATTATCTCGTAATTACGAGAAACTATCTCGTAATTACGAGAAAGTTATCTCGTAATTACGAGATCTTATCTCGTAATTACGAGATAAATATTTTTTTTTTTCGTGAGTACTATGGAGCGCCGTAGTGTTTACATGTGTTGCTAATGATTCACACTAAACAGGAAACCTTAAAAAACACATAATTCAAAATATTAGCCAACATTTCAAACATCCCCTCCATTGACTACTGTTTTTGTAGTTTTTAATAATCAAAACTCCTTTCTCACCTCCACAGCGAGCTCTCAGTGACCGCCCCGAGGTTGAAGTCGTACAGCTTGGTCAGGATGAGGATCACCTGTGAAGAAAAGCACAGCATATACAGCATTAGTTAGCCCACAGCTCCTCCCTTTTACCGTCCACAGCATTAATAAATATGAGCCTATAGCGCATCTGACGACAGGTGCTGCTCAGGCTGTCAGGGGGCGTCAGAGATTCTGTGGAAACACCGGTATACTCTGTCTGTGCACCTCATGTGGAATGATCGCTACATGACAGCCCAATCTTCATGTAATTGTTCACTGAGCAATAAGTGAAAATGTAGTCTCTGCTCACTGTCAGGTCCTGCTTCTCATCTGCGCTGCTTTTGTCTTAGGACTCGCCAAAACAACAATAAAAGGTGAAAGTGGGTTTGATGGAGGACGGTTAATAGGCGTGTGACTGCGGGTGCTCTGGGACGTCTTGAATTAGGATGTGGATGGGCAGTGCTCTTTTATGATTCTATTATGTGGCGTTCTTCCCCTTCACAAGGTCGTTTGTGCGCTCTTTTCACAGATAACATATAGAAGCTGTCTATGCTGTAGGAATATCTGCAGATCACTAGCTCTACCTGAAATCTGTTGTTACGCTGTGTGACAACAAGCTTATCTTATCTTTCAAAATATGTTGTATGCAAAGAAGCGTCTGCGATTGAAGCATTGTAAGACAGATATGCTTTAAATGGCATTACAGGTTGTATGGAAGATTTTCAAAAACATGTTTGTTCTTAAAAAAAAGCTATATGAAAACACACCAATGTAATAACTAAAAAAAAAAAAAATCATAAAAATATATAAACTGAATAAATGCTGAGGCCATTAAAACATGGACTAACAGAAAAACGGCCTGTTAACCTGTCAATCATGCATAGATCAGCAGTGCTGCTGCAGCCATAACACACAACATGGAGCGTGTAGGGCATCAGGTGCTTTTGGGCACCACAGTCGAAACAATCAGTTCCAGCCAAGCTGCCACCACGCTTTACATGAACACTTGTATATAAGCCAATGATAAGTCAGAACTCACCAACTGAAAAGGCCCGAATGCTTAGAAACTGGTATTCAGACCCGGCCTGTGTAGAGCAGGAGAGGTGCAGCTGTCTGCTGTCCAGTGTGCTGAAGAACATGCAACTGATCATAGCACAGAGCTCAAATTCAAGAACTCTGGCATTAGCCAGATGTTATATTTCATGTCAATAGTATAAGCTGAATTAGAAGGGCAAACAGCAGATAAACTAATACCTGTAGATTTAATCACACAAATTACCTTGGCAAAAAGCCACATAAAACATGAGGCTTTTTGTTCGGATAAAAGTGTCATCAGACTTTTGTATTTCTGTTCAGAAAGTCCAGAGTGAAAATGCAGCTTTTTGCAATGAAGCAAAAAGTGCAATAGATCAGGAGTAGAGTGGAAAGAACAGGGGGGCACACAAAGAGGTTTAGTGGGCTAGGGCCCCACTGTGAAACAATGACACAATTGAATTTACACATAAAAGAAACATCTGGTCTAAAAAATATCCCTAATTAAAGGTAAATGCATCTATTGATTTCCTAATCTTCTATTAGTAGTCTATAGTGGGTGGGAAAAGGGCTCTATGCGGCATTCTAGACAGATTTATGAAGTTCACAATAGAAGAAATAATTATGTTCTTGCTTTATACTTATTCTCTAGTTTTCTAAAATACTGTATATTGTGTGGTTTAACAGCTTGTTTACAAAAAAATAAATACTTCATACAAATACATATATATATATTTTTAATTCATTTTATGCTTTTGTAATGGTTGTGTAGTAGATTTTTTAGGGGTCCAACTGTCTGTGAAACACTTCAGATGCAGTCGTTTAATCTTCACAAACGGCACAGATTCATTGTCTCACATTTCTTGCATTCAAACAACGGACACCAAACTACAGAAGCAAAGTTAAAACAGTGCATTTCTCAGCCTGGAAGTGCTCCAGCTCTGTCTGCTTTGCTCTGAGGCCGCTTGGACAGTCTCTTTGTGGAGGAACAAAACTATGGCCCATAAAAGGCGGAGGGCAGAGTGAAATGGTGTGCAAACGCATTATTGTCACTCCAATGGCATTATAAACGACTTCCCAGGGGTGTGCTCATAACTCAGGGGGACAGAGGAGGCTTGTGTGAGGGGGTTTGGTCGGCTTTTTGAGCTGCAAACGGAACAGTAGATAATAATAATCAGAGAGCAGAAACATGGCTTAATATGACAAATTTCTGAAAGGCTGAAAGATAGGTCGAAAGCTCAATTACAGTGAGTTTAAACACATTAACCTTAGGGGACCCAGCGAACGACTCATTAAACGCAGAGACGCGGAGCACGGCTGGGAGGAACAAAGACACGTCTCGGAGTCTGCTCGGAAAATGTTAAAAACCCAATTGACCCGCGATTTAGCCATCAAACGGCCAGCGCGCGGCAGGGACTATCTGCATTACAGGTTAATTAACCAATCACACAGACAGATAAGCATTTGCATAACTAAATGCACCGTGTCTGCGAGGTCCAGCGTCGGAGTCGGAATCAATTTGGAGGACAGACTTAGTTAAATGGCTGTGATGTTTGGCCTAATTGCCTTATTTGGAAAAGTAGATGGGATAGGAAAAGTCGGTAAAGTGTTGATCGTCGATTCTCCTCACAACAATGGCACAAAACTGACGCTAAACTGGAGCAACTATAGAGTTGATCAGAGTCAACTAGGGCTTCCACATCAAATGGGTTTAAAGGACTTGTATTTAATAATACCAGAAGAACATGTTATTCATTGTTATCTCTGTTCACTAAAAGGTGCTATGGAGGATTTTCCAATCACAATGTCTGTTAAATAAAGCTTTAATAAAGACCACACTAACTATGCATGTGGTAAAGCCAGCATGAACAGTGTGGTCTCACAGATGTGATTGTCTCTACCACACAATCTTAAACGGCGTGTCAAATGAACACAATTTTTGTACCTATTTCATGCGTTTGTTACTCAGTTCATTTCTTTGATGGATGTAAAGATGTGTTGTTATTCACAAATATTAACACAATCTTAATGCTCCAAGTTTCAGACCTAAACTTACCCATTTTTGTAACTTCAGACTTAAACTTAACCCCAATAAAACCTTCTGTTTACCCTGAACCAAATGCTGTCTATCGACGCCAAGAAATTTTAAAACAGTTAAGACAGGGAAAAAAGTCTCAATATACAACATCACAGCAGGTCTGCAGCACCTTTAAGAGAGAAAAACTGTCTGTGGACAATTGGATTTTAAGTATCTGCTCATCTGCCCATGTGAACTGATGCCAGAATAACTTTTTCTCACAGAACAGTTAACATTCTATGAACATATATGTAATGACTGCAATGTATATTATTAAGAAACACTCTGGGACAACATCAGCCAGTGAATAGTCTCATTAGGTCCAACACAACCAGGATATCGACTGAATAAATATCAATACATTCAAAATGCATGGATCTGTGCTAACTGCTGTGGATTTGACTCATGACGCTGACAAACCTGCTTTTTGATGAGAACCACTCTTTCTACTGTTCTGGATATCGGGCATCTGATGGTGAAAATAACAGTGACAAAAATGATCAAAAAAGATGTTCTCCTCTTTGTCATTCAACCAATAGTTACTTATGGGTCTCATTCAAAGTTATTTAAATGCATAGGCAAAATAATCTCACTTTTTGTACATAAAGTAGCTTTTACAATAGGCTGCAAGGAGTTAACAGTGTTTTAGAATGAAAGTCAGATACTCTTTAACTATTTGCTGCAAATGAATGAATTAATTGAAACGGCAAAGGCTGAGAGTTTTACTGGATGCAATCACTTGTGCAATTAGCAGTGCTTCTCATTTTAATCAGGAGTTTGTGGATTTCAATTAAACAAAACATAAACTCAACTGACCAACCTGATATCCTCCAATGTTATAAAAACTGTTTAACCATCAGCGGCTTTAGTAATCACAAAATCTTATGTGTACTTCATGTCCTTCACTAATGGTATTTCTTCTTTTTATCACTGAGGTTCTTGAAAATCTAAATGCACATAGGATTTCAGATTGTATGTCATAATAAATTGCTTGTTTTCATTTCCTTTACACTGTTCTGAGTTTGTTTGTTTACTGACAGTCAAATGAAAATGTCTAGGAGGGCTTTGAAAATAATAATAATGTATTAGTTTTTGATCTGGTCATGTTTTCATATAGAAACAGGACATTTTATGTGTACAAATTAGGTGTATTAGTAACTTAGTTGATAGATACACACATTTTATAGACTGTTATTTAGCTTTTGAGTAAACTTGATCTGACTGAAAATGTACTTTTAAAAAAATTCACATTTTAAACTGTCCAGTTTCAATCAAAAACCTTTGTTTTAGTTAGTATTTGTGTATTTGCACAAGAGAACATTAGGGAGCACTACCTCTGAAGTCACTCAGTTGTGTTTAAAAAAATAATAAACCATTTTACTAGTACACTGGCAATTGTCTAACTCACAAGCCATGTGCACAAAGAGAATAGACAGACAAGTTTAAAAAAATGGACTGATTTTTATCCTTTCCTCATCACAAACTGTCTGTGGGTCTGTATGATATTTGTCTCTCCCTCCTGAGCCTCAGAAAACACTGTTCTGAATGTCACAGATTTATCATGTCATAGAAGGATCTTTGAGATCTTCTGTACTGCATTAAAACAGACAAGACTGATTTGATTGCGTCTCTGTGTGTCTTAAAGTGAGGTACACCCTTTATTTATGTATTTATATTTATTTATTTATTGTTTATTTGATAGGGACAAGTACAACAAACATATATAAGCATGCAGCTATCTGATGCGCAAACCAGTTTTAAATTGTAAGTTCATAAATATATTTGATTTTTACCCATTGAAGAGTATATGATGAATGCAGCACTTTGTGACAAAAAGAAACTGTACAGTCTGAACTGAACAATTATAAGTGGGGTAACTTCTGTTTTCTCCACTTAAAAAAAAAAAAAACAGTGCAAAGCAGCACTTTGTAAAATCTGATTGCTGCGTACTGTCCAAAACAAAACCTAAAGCAGTGCTTTGATTGGCTGGCTTGGGTGGTCCTCTCGAGTTTCAAATCAATCAATCAATCAATCAATCAATCAATCAAATCACAAAATCATTGACTAAATGCTCAAAAAGGAGTCAGAAAAAGTATAAACTTATAGACTACACTTTACTGTCTGTAAAAACAGATTCTTAAGCCATAGCTACAGTCAAAATGAATTCATTTGGATATAAACTTGAAGGATTTGTAAGAGGCAGGAAGTAGTTGGACAGATTTAATAAGTATCCTGTCCTGTTTGCACTGTGATACTTTTAGTCAGAAGCTGAAAGCACTGCGGCGATTGGCTTTGCTTGGGTTGTCAACTCTAGTTTAACTTTGTTGTTTGCAAAAAAATAAAAATGTAATTGCAACCAAAAATGTTGACATTAATCATACATATATGTAAAGATGAGAGGAAGTTTAAAACCTAAATAATTAAAACTCTCACTGTTACTGAGTGAAAATCAGATACACCTTTATTTTACCCAGTGCCCGCTTGTCAACATGGGTAAAAATGTAAATAAATGATGTTCTTGTAATCCCTCTCACTTGTCACTCGTCTGTGTCTGTCGTCTCATTACCACAGACTGACCGCTCCGCCTGTGGGACTGCGACTAGTGAAGCAGATGACTGTTTAGATGATTTCTCCCAAAGTGGCTCCATCAACAGTACATCACACGCACAAGGTGTTCCCACGTCTCCGGCATTATTGATAGACTTCTGAGACGGCTGTCAATGGGGAGACACTTCTACTCCTGCAAATGGACCAAACCCAACATCAAAAAACAAGTTTATATCGCACGGTTTATGTTAATACGACCACAGACAAAAATGGGTTGAAGAATGAAATATTTTTGAGCCTTGGAGGTAAATACAATTCTCCATGCATATCATCATCGCACACCGGCATACATGAAATTAAGTAAGGACCCTGGAAGGCCGAAAGCAGTGCATTTATTCATGTTTATGTTTTATTGATGTGAGCAAAGAGAGAGATTTGCCCCGGGTAAGTCAACCAATCATTTTTTTCAAATTGGCTCTCCCCTCAGAGCAGCTGGGGTTTAGTCAGCCTTATATCCACATAATATGCTATTCTTGTCACAATCCGCATTCTGTTTACTTTAGAACTGCTCACCATCAGGACTGAACTGTGTATGTGAGAACTTTTGCAACACACGTGGAGCTGAATTTATGAGAGGTTGGCTAGACGTTTACATGGCAAGCTTTGAGGTTCATTTTGGATTTTACACCGAGTCTGATGTTTTTGGAGAAAAGTTTCAAGTTGCAAATAAAATGTGACTTGAATCTGTTTCACTAAAGTGGCCAGACAAAATCAGAACTATTTAATTTTACACGTTTTTCCACAAATCTATGTTTTGCTTACTTACCTAATGCTTTCTGAGCTTTCAAACTATTCATCACAGTGAGTTTAGCATCACTTTTTGCAGTGTTCTGAAACCAAGAACGAGCTTAGTTGTTACAAAGCACACTTCCTGGTTTTTCGGAGCACAAACAGGGAAATTAGACAAATAAAGTTGGGGTAGGTAACTTTTTCAGTTGTAAATTAGTAAACGTTGTGCTTTCCACTAAAAAGTAAATGATAAATGCAGCATTTTGTGAAAAAATTAGACCTCTGAGTACTGTCTGAATTGAATAATAAAGAATTATACTTTTCATCTGGAGCAGAATGATGGTTGGCTGAGCTTGAGGTGGTCACTCCAGTTTCACTTTGTTTGCTAAAAGACATAAGTTATAAATGAATACATGTAGATATTAACCATGTGTCGAAAGATTTATGAGGGAAGTTGTCAGATTTAAAACCTAAAGTGTTTGCAGTGTGAAAATCAGCTACGTCACCTTCAGGTACATATGAAAGAATGTGATTAGAGTTAGGGGTTACATTATTTGCTTTAGAAAAGGGGTTTGTGTAAAGATTAGGGCTAACAGTTTAGGCTAGTTTAGCAACAGAAATACAGTTTACTGTGGCAACCAGCTCACTTCTGTTTCTCTGGCACTAACAAATCAGACTGTGCTACAAAAATCAAACTCAATTTGTCTTTGGCCTCAAACCAGTCAGATCAGTGCTGCTTCACACGCAAGAGAATGAGACAATTAAACTGGACAGATGTCAAGTTTACCTTGTGTCGTCACATGTTGATCACGTGACGCTTTGGTTGGCAAAACATTTAAAGCTAATTGACAACACGCTGAACAAACACAAAAAAAGACAGTGATTGTATGTTGCTGTGAATCGATGTGCTAACAGGTTTGATAAGAGCAATCCAAAGAGCTTCTATCATGTTCCTAACACCTACATCAAGAAGGAAGCTTTGAATTTGGTTCTGCCTGTCAGCGGCCATGCCCATGTTTTGACGTCACACTTTGATTCGGCGAACATGCCTATTTTTGTTTTGTTCATTACTTTAAAAAAGTTAAGTTTGTGTTTCACTTAACGTTTTAGTATATGGCGGTCATTATCACAAAAGCTTAACTACACATCACCTATGTTTGCCCCTTTATGCATTTACTGTGTCTATATGGCAGAAAGAGAAGGATTATGGTGAAAACTATGTTTGTTTGGCCACATTTACTTTGAGGTGACACTTTTGGGCCGAGGAGCAGAATTACTGTGGCGCTGCTCGGATGACTTTGATTTTACGTGGACACCAGAATGGATGTGGATTTATTTTGAACTGCAGACAGGATCATTTTTTCCTAAGTTTTCTTTAGAACATTCTTTAGAACTAAACTTTTCTTTCTAAATTTTTCAACTTTATTGGGATGTGCAGCTGTAGACTGATTCTCTGTTTAGATGATGTCTGAGGACTAGAACTGGATGTGTCAATAGAATTTCTGAAAGAAAGTTTGACAAGTACTCGCACGCAACTTATATTTTGTCATTTTCGTCAGCATTTTGTCACGCACATGCCCACTAGAAATTTGTTCGGCGACTGGTGGCCGTTTGGATGTGTTAGTGCAAATGCTCTTTTACATAGATAAGCCCCAAAGAGACTTGAAGAGATGTTCATTTTACCGACAGTGGTTGTATTGGTGTGAAAGATTCTTTAAGAAGAGGTGATTTCGTTTGATTTTGTTCTAATGACAATCAACAGGACAGTCTTTCTTATGTGCGTCACACAAAAAGAGCAAATCTGATTGGATGGTATGTTGTGACTTTCACTTGAAACGTGACGAAGAGAGTGAAAATCAGACCCTGAGGATTGTAAATTTTGATTCTAGCAATTTTGCCTTGTTCTTTTCTAGATCAAATTAAGCTAAAGCCCTCATATTATTTGTACTGCTGTAGTCTTGCAAATGTTTTATTGTTTGATTCCTGCCTTGTCCAGTGAAAACATGTGACACTTCTATAACATGTCAGCAGTGTAGCAGCCAGATAAAAGTGTGTTCAAGTGTGAGTATAGTCACTTTGTATAAGATCTGATTCTACAGTTTCTGGTCTGGTTAGCCCGACATATGAAAGCAGCCTGCATGTAGTATTTGTTCTGTTCACACTGACATGAACAAATTGGATCTATGTCACATTTTGGGGAAAAAAAGTCAGTGCGGTGTGCGATCGTAGCCTTTGCTGTTCTGTTCTTTTTAGGAGCTCGAGCAGTGTGCAGTATATTTTCACAAGTTGAGATTGGTTTTGCTTTGTAACCTGCTGGTGGAACAAAGTCATTTGTGGTGTTGATCAGCTCGCCTTTAGCTGCACTACATATTTTACATACCAGAATTATTCATGTCTTTTCAGGATTATAAAAACCTTTTGAGGACATTATTAACTGTTCTAATTTCACATTATTCTGAAACCAGATTTCAATATCTATATTTCCATAAGTTAGTGATGCCATATCTAGCTGTACTTTGTCCACTGCACATGCACAGTTGTATATTTCTCTCACACATCAGTTTTAAGGTAAGATATTTTAACAGAGCCATGGCGCGACCCCCGAAATAACAACAGTCTATGTATTCAAAACCGCCGAGCACAATATGTAGGTCACAGTAAAGTAACAAGCTTCCTTGTGTCTTAGACTTGGTTTTAGTTTGAAGACATAGGCCAAAATTATTTGTTGGGCCACCAAATAGAAAAAATTGTAATCCATTTTAAGGCTTTTAAAATCCCAATATCATCATCTTATGGTTGTCCCAGGGATACACGGTAGGAGAGAGGTTAGAGCTCTGGTTTCCCTGAAAAAGTTTTGAATCCCAGGTCAGACCAAATCAACATTTCACAATGCGTCTGGGTGGAGTTTGCATGTTCTACCCGGGTATACTTCCCATCTGTAAAAGCAGTCACTGTAAATTCCCCATGTGTAATGAAAATGGATGATTGTCCGTCTGTGTGTTGGCCACTGTTTCTCTTGTTTTCCACCTAAGGCCCAAAGTCACTGGGAAAGCTCCAGTCACTCATGACAACAAAGTCTCTGAGAAAACTTAGACTTAAATATAAAAATAAATGTCAAAAATGTGTGTTAAGCACGTTATCATGCCCTTTTTACATCAGTATGTTACGAAAAGTCAAAATGTAAAAAAAACCACAAATTTTGATTGGAGCAACATTTTCTGTGGGTTTAATTGGTAAGTTTTAGTAACTTCCATCCTGAAGTTTAGGCCCGGAGCTTGGGGTAGGTTAAGTTTTACCCGTTAAATCCAATGAAAATGTCAACCAAAATTGGTGGTTCTCTCACGTTTTGGCTTTTTGTAACACATTGACGTAGTAGGTTTTTAACATTTTATTTTATATTTACCTTTTCTTCAGAGACTAGGCTTGAATAATTAACCAACAGATGTTGGTGGTTTTCAATGTAAGTCTACCAAATGCACTAAAAGTTAATCATGAATATCTGAATTTTACTTTCTGAAAGTGCGAAGCATCCCAGCATTCTCATTTTCACCCTATGAGCTGCTTTTCCAATATACTGTATCTAGCCTGGAGCAGAACTGATAGGCCTACTGACTTTTCTTTTTATTAATACCAATAACCCGATACACCATGTTTACATCTTCAAAACCACATTCACATTATAATCTACAATTCAGAATATTGCCCATGTTTCTTTTTCAATATAATATTCATAAACAATGTAGATAAAACTAAACACTTCACAGCTTTTCCCATTTCCCATTCCCACGACAGAACACATTACCACAGCTTTCCTCTCTGTCCATACACAGATCTGCGACTCTTCCGCTTGGCTGCATTACCCATCTCCTTCTGTGCAACACCAGTGTACCAGGCATAATGTCGTATAGTGATACCTGCTCTCCTCAATGCTAATAACCATCCTACAAATCCAACTTGTGCAGCCAGTCAAGCATGTGGCGCGTATATGCCACCGTACGCCGCCGGTCAGCGCTGGAAGATTCAACATCCACCTATTTTTCAAAACTTCAAATCACTTGCTGCTTGACGTGAGCGCCATCTTAACTCCAACGTGTGGGCTTAGCTATTTCTATCTCGCTTTCCCATGTTAAAATAAATAGGCTTGCTTTGTTATTCATTCCGTGTTGACAATCGAGCCTCCAGTAACTCTTTCATTAGGCTTTCGCTCAAATATGATCTCATTCTAATTGGCAACACACCTCCACATGCGCACGAAAAGCATGAAACGCGTTACTTTCAAGTTGGCATGTGACTGTTTTTGAACCCTAACCAAAAGGGACAGTCGACAGGTCTAAATTAATTTCCAAGGGACCCATAAGTTGCTAACAATGAGTGATGTCAGTGTGTCTGTGCGCTAGCATACAATGACATTTCATCATTGTTTACCTTGTGCGTTTGCGGCAAAGTTCAACTCATTTGCATAAGTGACATGTAAAATGCATGACATGTTTTTTTTTCAGTTGTTCCGTGTCCTTCTTTTGACATCATAGTTGATGTTTTTCTCAGCGTTTTCAGAGCCCAGTGACCCGTAAGAGGCTGATTTGAATCTGTCAAACGATGCCATTCACATTGGATTGTATATAGGTTTTCATTTGAGCTGGCCCTGGTGTCTACAAGGACAGAGAAGTGTGAATGTGTGGAGTATGCTCGCATATTTTTCATGTAAAGTTTGCTGGATCAAATTGAATTTGGAAAAATGAGCCATCTTCTTTGGAGTCTTTCAGTGCAATCAAAAAATGTGTTTAGGATGGTTCAGCCAAAATACTACTGCATATAATTGATGTCATTTAAAATGAAACCACAAATACCTTGCAGCCACAATAAACATGTACCGTACGCATTTAGTGACTCCTGAATTTAGCTTGAATAGGCTTAGTGTATTTAGTCAGCGTGAGTATAACCTTGTGAAGCAAATTGAATTTTTGCCGTATTTTGTGAGTTTCAAAATCTATTTCAGTGTGCTACACATACAGTCTGATATGCAAGGTTATTGTGGAAACACATATACAGTATATCTATGTAGATCATTTTAACTACACATACAAGGCCATCAGTCTGGTCTGTTAGAACTGCACTTTACTATGATGTTTAAGCCGACCTACTGTAAACAGGTGCAACTGGAAGATATCTGTTTTAACAGTAACAATAAAATGCATGTTAGGAAAGGGAACACTTGGTGGTGGTCGAGGTTGAGGCGCCAGGTGTGGGGGTACGGTGAGGGCATCGTCGTGCATTGCTATAAATAAACATTGTTCATTCATTTAACTAAATGGCAGCTGACGGCTTTTATTTGTTTGTTTTTTATTTAAAAAAAGCCTTTAGCAGGGACCACCTTCTACTGTAGTCTCAATTGCATTGCACTTTCTGTGCAATTATACATATAACAACTGAAAAGATAACTTACATGCCCACTTTGTGAACTGTTTTACATAGGCACCTACAGTAACTTTTTCAACCACTAAAGATAGTCACTCACTGCTGCTTTTGTTTTGGAAAGGCAAAAAGCTTTGAGACCCTTGGTCATTGGAACGGCCTTGCAACTTAAGGCTCGGAAGCCAATCAGGCCCTGAAAAAATATAAAATTCGGCCATCTATTCATCTTCTAAACATTGGAAAATGTACTTGACTTTTACCTACTGGTTTAATTTTTGGGTTGTTACAACTGGGTTTGATTGGAATCACATTGTATAACTGCTATTTCCCCACAAAATCTTTATTAAAACAATCAAATAACTTACAAATAACTTTGTAATAACAAATCAAGTGTTATATTTGTGTAAACACGATTTGTGAGAGTGGTGTTGTCTCATGCACCACTGACCCTTGAACAACACTGTTGAATAGACCTGGTATAAAGCAAATTCAAACTTTAAACAAAAAGCATAAAAGAAGGTAAGCGGCATATCTTGTCTTTGTTTTAAGCTACACAATAGGACTAAAAACTATTTGAATTCTGAAACTGTCCAAATGGATTCGATATGGTCAAACCAGGCAAAACTGTGTTAATACCAACCCCCCAAAAAGGATGGTAATTTTTGTGCTAATGGCAACATTAATAATGCAAAATAGAGCTAAGACAAGACGTGTACCTGCGTTGTTGTCAGTCCTGTTTTTTGTTGTTTGCTATGTCTGGAGGCTAACGCTATCTCTCCAACTACAAATGCGTACAAGCTAATATATGGAGCAGGCTTTAGAACACAGGTGCTCTATTCACAAAGACAAGAAGCTTCAATTGTAATTACATCACGTTAGCATACATCAAACATATAAATTACATTACATTACCTATTTTCCTTTCCAACACGTGAGCATCTTCTCGTTGACCGGCTAATCTGCTACGCGGCTAATTGTCTTAGCTCTGTGTAATTGTTTTGTCACTTTACATCAAGGGCAATAACCAAGGCTAACTTCATTTGTGTGCATGTCACTGTTCGCTAATGCTAAAGCACCCTTACATATTAAAATGCACAACACTGTCAGAAGGTGAACTAAATGTCAAATGCTATTGCTAAAAACGCCATCTCTTGTGCTTTGTTTATCCGGCTATATTCCTCCACATTAGTTTTTGCATGGCTACGCTAAAAAAAAATATAGACAATTTGATTTGTTTTGAAGCCTATTACATCCTCAACTTCATTAGTGGGAAAGAGATGAGAAGCCGGGGGCGACAAACATGGCACCTGATTATTCTGACAAACTGTTTTTCTTAAGTCAACTGGCTAATTAACAAACTCCTATTTCACATATTTTCCTCCGTTTTGGACATTTCAGGTGTTTTGTACAAAAAAAGTGAAAACTCATTATTGGGAGATCACTGACAAAGCGTAGGATTTGACTGCGCCTTGTACAGCTAAATAGAAATGAATGCTTTTCTCTCCGTTTAGCGCGACGCAAAAGAAAAAACATCTTTCCTTTTTGTAGTCACAGTAATATATTCATGCATCTATGAAAGTGATCTGATACAAACACCTGCGGAGATACAGAAAGCGTTTGGAAATTAGCATACATTTCTTTAAGGCTTGACAAAAAACGGAAAAGCCAAATTAAAGTGGTGGGTGTAGAAAAAACATGCTGATTGGAGAATAGGAGAACGCATTGATTGTTTGTGCTCTGGTGTGTGGAAATGAAAGTTATAGAGCTGTCTCGCACAAACAAAGACGTATTTAAATGCTTTGGTTTTGTGTTACAGATGACTTTTTTTTAACATGTAAAATTGACTTCTGGTCGGCCCGGGTCTTTCTGTGTGTAGTTTGTGTGTTTCTCCCTGTGGGTGGGTTTCTTCCGGGCATCTGTCTTCTCCACCAACCAAAACATACACTTAGGATTATTCTCCAGCTAGTTCTGACCAAACCTAGCAAGAAACTGGATTGATGCTACATGTGGTGATTCGAAAATGCCCAGATCTTTATCCCAGCACAGTAGGTGTGACCTCTCTGTATATCTGTCCAAATTATGACTCTATGTAACAACTGAGGCACCTCAAAATTAAGAAAAATAAACAACATGGCAAAAAAAAAAATAAGGCCAACGCATTTCAGCGACTGTTTCAGGCAAACTCGAGTAACTGTCAGAGCAAATGTAAAATTTTTAAGGGGCAAACAAATACTGAAATTTATGACTTTGAGCGACCAGAATAAATCGCACCAACAGTTTAAATTAAAACTATGATAAAGTCATATTATACCATAGCCGCACTTATAGTGATTCTATAAGAATCTATAATTTTGCTGCATCGTTGTATAAGCTGCAAAGTTAAAAGCTTGTGAAAAAGTAGCGGCTTATTGTCCAGAAATATGAAACTTAACATAAGCTAACGTCTCTCGTACACTGACTGCAAGGCAAGTTCAGTTCTTGCGAAGTGTCTTGTACATCAGCTGCAGTCCATACTTGCCTAAAGCTGTGCAAATTCATGTAGATTTCTGCGGAAATGCTCGTGTTAAGACTTGACAGTCACATCAGACAGCTGCGACATGCGTTTTAAGCACTTCTTAGTCTTGCGGACTCCTGATCCGAGTCCCGACCTGCACTGAACTCACTCAGTGTATAGCAGGGTAACTGAACAGATAATTTATGTCTAATGTGAAAAAAGAGCAAAAAAAAAAAAAAAAAGTAATAGCATTTTAGAACATACATAAGACCTCCTGTTCATATACAGTCTATTTTGGCATTACTGATAATAGCTGCCAGTGTTGCCAGGCTTAGGAGACCGAACAGAAAAAGTGCAGTTCAAAACCATGACAAAATAAAATTGACGACAGTGGCGTTAACCACCTGGAGACAGGCTGGAGGCTAAATGCTGGATGTTGCATACACGACTCACAACCTACACAGGGTTACACAGGGGAGACGGAGACCTGGCCTTCAATAAAGCAGCGAAAATGATGGATTGATAATGATTCATCCACATTGATAAATTAAAGAAACTGCATATTCTTTGTACATTAAATCCCCAGAGATTTGTGCAGTGAGGTGACTGACTTGGAAGTCTCTTGGTCCTTTTTTTCCCCATCACATCACTCGGAGATGCATTAATTCAGATTTGTTTAGATTTTTAACCTGCAGCAGTGTTTTCTCTTTTGTGTTCACAACCGAGATACCATCTGCCTTCGTCCTTATTGTTTGAGATCGAACGGCGTGGCCCACTCACATCACAGCACGTGGAGCCAACATGTCATGCTAACGGCGTTAGCTCCTGATCGCAGAGTTGATTCAAGCTAAACAAAGCGGCTCCGTGATGTACGTTTTGCTGCTTTTGATGCGGTTCAGCGAAATACGATAATTTCTTTTTGAAAAAAGCAGTATGTGTGACATTATTTTCTATCTCACCGACATTGGATAACCATTCGAGTTTGCTGTGATTGGCTAGCTCAAATAAGGTAGCCCACCATCAGCTCGAGTATTCACTAACGCCCCCTTTTCTCGAACGCTCACGATGAAGTCAATGATATATGAAATCAGATAGGAGTTCAACACATATCATCTGGGTGACAGTTAGCATTTTTATATTTGCAAATACACAGAAAGATGAAACTTTCCACCTGTTCATGTTGTCAGCGCAAAAAGTTGCAAAATCATCGATACAACAAACACTACAAAAAGACAACATAAACCTCAATAAACTGTAATTGCACGTCTATTGTTCCCTCACTTGTTTCAAAATAACCCTATATGCAGAAAATCCATTAAAAAAACAAGAGGAAACATTGTCCTTCAGGAGAAATGACTCGTGCGCTGAGTGAGTGGCCTTCCTCTGTCTGTCCTCATCTTATCGCTGCACCAAATTGATTGTTTGTACTTTTGCGGGTGAAAAACATACTCCGGGGATATGCTTTCATCAAGTGCGCTGCTGTCAGATGTCCCCTGTGCATTAGCGATCCTGCTGTTTGCTCATCCTGCCCACTTCCTTAGCCCTTCTCGTATAGCTCTTGATGCTTTAGGCTTAAGAGGGCCCCGGCAATCAATTCAGTCCATTACAGGGGGAAATTAATGAAATGGACTGGCTGTAGTAGGGATTGGCTTTCGGATGCACGCTAGCTCCCATTGTGACTGGAGGAGGCGGCCATGATGGGCAAGTTATGTCTGCGGCCTGGACAACAACAATGCCTGCCATTACATTAGGGACAAAGATTAGGATGGGCTTGTCTTTGGATTTACCGTGAGAAAACAAAAAAGAGCTCTTTCTGGTTTAAAAGAAATATGATACGCAGTCACTTTAATCAATTTGTTGGTTCTTTTCAGGCTTTAGATGTGGCTTGTACAACAGTTATAGAAGAGAGAGAGACTCAAGTACTTGTTATAGTTTTGTGATAACTGAAGGAAAATACTGATCATTTTAAAGTTACTGTAAACAGTTTAGGTTGAATCAGTAAAATGATTTTGTAATTCAAGACAGTAAAGGTACTTACTATGCAAAGTCAACTTTTTGAATTTTTAAGCATTTCATTTCTCAACAAGACACACAGCTGGAGTCTTTCTCCTCTGAGCCTCAGAAAGCACTGTTCTGAATGTCCTAGATGTGTGATGTCATATGTAGATAGCTGCTGCCTGGAAAATCCAAAAGATATATAAAAATATAATACATATTGTCTGGTCACTGTGTCCTTTTGTGAGTTTCTGCGGTGTGAGTGATATTATTAACCAATCAGGGACATGCATGGTCTCCTGTAAAAAAATAAAAAACATGGCTGCTTAAATATGGAAAAACATAGAGAAAAAAAACATATGATGGACTGAAAAACATTGCAGATTTTTGCAAATCAATGAGTGAAGCAAAAATTATTTTAAGTTGATTTAGTTCTAATAGCTTGTATTGATGCCTCACGTAAACAAACTAATCTGATTGTCGGTTGTTGTGGAGTTGATCTGAGAAGCGGCATTAGTGCATTTTATCAGCATTAGCAATAAGACAAAATCACTTTTTTCTACATGGGGCTGTACTATTTTTATTCTAATGCAGACAATGCGAAATTAAAAGGATCATATCCTGATTAAAAAGACAAGAATTTCCAAACCGTATACATACTGTCTTGTAAATTAACTCTTCCTGAACGTTATCAAATTCATTCAAATTGACAAAAAAAGTCAAAAATGCAAATGGAAAATTACAACATTGCAAATGTCCTCTCTGCGTTGTCACATGACAGCAAAATAAAAAGTGAAAAAGAAAAGGTAAATACAATACATTATAATGAAAAAGCAACACAGTTTCAGAAGACAATAGCTATGCAACGAAATGTCTAAAACGTACATAGGCACATTTTCACTCCTTTATTATGTGAATATGTTATGAATATGTTTGGACTGCAAAGGGGTTTTCAGATATGTTAGTGGTATCTTTTTGATTAAAGTTTGTGAGTTTTTTGTAAAATGCTGAGTGATTCAAAGTTTTAGAGACGCGGCAATCAACAACTCAAGACTGTTTCTCAAAGCCATGAAAGAGAACGAGAGAGAGAGAGACATAGACAGAGAGGCAAATGTTTATCTTATGTTTTTTATTCACACAATTCTATTAGCACAAGTTCTCTGCTTCACTCTCTGTGAGTCTGTCTTATGCACAGTTTCATCAGCTCATGGACCCAAGAGGCCAAGGGAACCACATCATCAAGAATAATGGTATAAAGTAGACAGGCTTCAGAGTTTTCATCTGGACAGCATTTTCGAAGATCAAAGTGACTAAGGTGTATTTATACTAGACTGAGTTTGTCCTGCCCCTGAGGAGGAGCTACACCTAAACTGTTGTGACCAACGCGTCCCCTCTTGTGTCAGTCTGAGGGTCGTTTGTTCTGACTGAAACTGCCTAGACTGTGTTAAGTCCTCTTAAACATACTAATCACCCTGACTACCTGTGAACAAGCTAGTGTGGTAAACGACTTTGGGTGACCTGTTTACACTAATATGTCCAGAATACTTTTTATATTTGGTTAAAATTCAAATTGGAACAATATCAAATCCCTCTGTAGCACAAACAAATGAGCTCTGTCGCTTTGGCCTCTAACTGACTGAACAGCAGGGAGTGAGAACAAGTTTTGCACAAAAGAACATCAGATTCTGAATTCGATCTGTATTTTCTCAGGTAAATATGCAGAGCAGGTAAATATGCAGAGCAGTATATAGCTTGAGGCAAGATGACATTAGACTTGGCATTCTTTGAGTTTTCATTTCAAAAGTTGAAGCTATTTTATATGAATAGGGACCTTTAATAATTGTTAATAACTATAAAGTTTAAGCAGATTCTATTTAAAATTGGTTTGTTCATTACATTTTGTATTTTTTTGTTTGTTTAGTAAAAAAGTAAAAACCCAGAATTACACATTTTTGACTTATCTTTAGCATTTTTATTTTGTCTTAGTAAATCCTGTCTTTCCAGTATAAAGCATAATTTAAATGCAACACTTTGTGAGACCAGTGTGGACTCCAGTCTCACTTTGATTTATGTGAAAAGATGTTTTAAGACATAATTGCAAACAAAAATTTGTGAATTATAGTGCTAAAGGATTTGTGAGAGCTTGGTGGTAGTTAGACAGAATTAAACATTGACTTCCTGTTTTGCTGTATGAAAATCTGGTACTGCAACTTTAATATCTGTAGTTTTATTTTCATCAGATGATTGACAAAAGACAATTCATTAAGAAAATGGCACCTCCACCTTAAAATGCTATAAACTTTGGTTCTATGCAAAAAAGTTAAAATTGAAATCATGTAGTTCACTTACTTGAATGAAAAACTGATATTTTATAGATTCCAGTGAGTTTTGTCATTCGCCATCTCGTTTTGGAAGTGTCCCTGTGACATACTTTCTGAGATACGAGGCTTTGTACAGTTTGGGTATTTTGAATGGAACAGATCCATTTAATGCGGCACAGTGACACAGGAGAGGTGAGAGGGGCAGAGTCGGGAGGAAGACGCATTGCTGTTGATTTTTAGAATGTCATTTTTCAGTCGCGTGATCTTCCCGAGCCCTGTTTCATTTGTCATCATTGTGGAGGGCTGACAGCACACAACTTAAGTGATGGATATCTCAGACTCTGTACAAATAAAACATTAAGGGATGTGCTAGAAAACGGCAAAAGTACACTAGAAAACATTCTTTAGTGGAGCAAGGTCTTAAAATAAAATGTCAAAGCTGTTCAGTATTTGAGTGGTCTAAGCTTCAGCACAAATGCCAAGGTGACTGATTCCAGCATCTCACAGTTTACTGAATGTCTACTCTGCTCTTTACCCTCTTTTTAGCTTGTGTGTTTTGGGAATCTTTATCATTAAAAGGTGATAATAGTGGTAGTAGTGGAAGAGTATTATCGATTATGCTGCATTCAGGCCGGACAGCGCTGGATCGTCCAATGCGGCAGTTTACATGTTAAGTCAACATAAACCCGTGTCTTGCAGCGTGAATATGCGTCTAGAGTGTTGAAATTCGCTTGTTTGGGCATCTGCTGATGCTGCGTCTTGCAAGGAAAACGCTCCAACCTGCGCTTTGGCCGCTTCATCAGGCGTCGACGCCTAAGTTGGACACTGCAGACGCAGCTGTCACTGCGTCATCAGACACTGCTCTTCTATGAGGCAGTGACACACTGTTCATCTCTCATCAGGAAAGGCTGTTTACTGAAGTCTTTTAAAAACTTTCAGGTCACTTGTTTTGGGCTTTTTTTTAAAGGCTTTGTCACTTATTTCTCTGAAAAACTGGGACATCAATACGGGACATGGTTTGGATTGACAATGCGCTTACATAGATTTTTTTTTAATGCTCGTTGCCGTGTTCAAACCACTGTGGTACGACAGATCAATGGAGGAGAACAGAGACAGCAAAAGGACTTCCTGGAGGAGGAGAAAGATGTGCTATTTGGTAAGCTACGTTTTATAAATGCAGCAAGCTTCTATCTCTCTCTTTCCCTCCTTCTCTCTCAACGTGAACTGCCTACGTGCAAAACAAAGCCTTTTTGCAAAAAAGCTGGAACCCGATGCACTTTGGAGATTTGACAATGGTCACCACACAAGTCACCCATTCACAAACTGGTGTCCCATTTACACTCTGGTCACCACACTGGTTAAATCGCAGGTCACAACACTACTCACTCATTCCCTCACACACACACATTAATGACCAAAGTAGTCATCCAGTCACACACTGGTTACCCATTTTAAACAGGCACACATTAACAATTGGTCATCCATTTAAACATGGCCACTCATTTACAAACTGGTCATCCATTGACACAGTGGTCACACAATAAAACACATTCGCACACTAGTCACTACACTAGTCACCACACTGGTCACCACACTGGTCACACATTTAAACACGGGACCCCCATTTTCAAACTGGTCACTCATTCACACACTGGTCATCCATTCACACATTGGTCACTTTTATCACACTGGTCACTTATTCACACACTGTTTACCACACTGGTGACTCATTCACACACTGTTTACCACACTGGTCACCCATGAAGAACCTCTACCTCGTTTGCTTTTGTTTTACATGCCAGACACGGTTCAAAAACACCACCGTAATATTTATTGTGACAGAATCCAATCATCAAATGCTTACTGCTCATTTTAAGTGTGGTGTGTTTTGGCTGCGGTGATGTATTGGTCGGCCAGCATCTTGTCAATGTTGATTGATTAGACAGCTAAAGACATGGCTTCTACAGCAGTTAGTCCTAATTAGAACAACTCTCCAAACTCAATGTGAAAGTGTTGCAGCTGGAGGAGGCTAATCTTACACAATATTGCATTTAGATCTGCTTCTGTAGATATTTTATTTGTTAACATACCGTACAAGTTGTACAAAAATAGAACACCTCACTTTTAAAAGTTATTTGTGACTCTCTGTTGTCCAAAAATTTAAATCCAGATCTTCTATTCAGTGATTCTCAAACTTTTCACACCAATCATCACTTGATTTAATATTTTTCTCACCAAGTACCGTCAAATCTAAACAGACAATTTCAGCCCTAAATTAGAGATCGCAATGGGTTAAAATGAGTCTAAATTTGTAATAAAGCAATGGTAAGTGTTATTTAAGGCAGTTCTAAGGGATGCTTAGCCCAACGGAAAAATATATATATATATATATATATATATATATATATATATATATATAATTAAAGCAATCAAACAGTAGATTGCTTCAGGTACCACCAGAGGCATTTAGAGTACCAACACTACTGACGAAATGATGGGTGTACAGGAGCATCTGTCCTCGCAGAGCATTATAAGGAATCATTTTGCATCAGGCCTAAAAGATCCTGAATGACTCTTCACATGCTCTGTTCTCAGCTTTTACCTTCTGGGAGTGTAAGTTCATCATCCCTGATTGTGGCAGGAACAAAATTAATAAGGGTCTATTGTGCCAGTACCTGTTAAGATTAATGAAATATGGTCCAAAAAGGACTTACTGTGTGAAGCACGTTGGAAGACAATTGTCTGTGTATACCATTCACTCATTCAAAAATAAATGGGAAAGTTGAAAAAATGTTTTGTTTTTTAGTTTTTTTCTTTGAGGCACACAAGAATGCTAATGCAGATGAGTTTGATTTCCCCAGACAAATTGTAAGCATATCAAATAACATATGGAACAACACAAAACAACCACTATGTACGTGCGTCTCATAGACAGACCATAAATGAATGTTTAGATCAATTTTCTGAATATCCAAAACATAAAACAACCATCCACAGAATTAACAAAAACATAAAGCACAGAAAAGCACAAAACGTCTTCCTCCAAGTCAAAAGTTTTAATAATATACAGTATACTGTTACCTTCTGTGTCCATCAGTAGGCCTCATTATCTCACTAACACTCCAGCACACCTTCTTCACCTGTTCTTATACTTAAATGTCACCGTGACAACGGTCAGGTCAACCTGTAACATGGCCTGTATGTTTCAATCAGGTCAAATGCATCTTGTGCTATGACTGCTATTTATATCTGCTATGTGAAAAAAATAGAATCTTTAGATCTGTGCAATATCTTGTTCAAGTCAGATTACACATGACACATTTGAACTCAACACTTTAATTCTGCTTTAATACTTAAATATTATATAAATATACATATTTAAATAAATAAACGTGTTCTAAAATATTACATTTCACAGTGTACAGTAACGTAGAGAGTCGCTGTTCTCTCTGCACACAAACAGAAGCAGAAGGCCTTTGGATTTCACCTTAGTACGGCCAAGTATTGAAATGCAACTAGCTCTAAGATACATTTTTATCTGCTCATCAGGAAGCTGTTCTCTATGCAAATAGATATTATGTTTAATAGAACATTACCAGCACAGCAGCACAACAAATTAAGCAAAAACCCAGAGAAGTTGCATATACATTGTCATTGAATTTTTTTTGGGAAACACTGAGGAAATGGTCCCTAATTGGGATTGAGGACAACAACAATAGAGAAACAAGAACAGTGAACAGAGATGAGGGGGCCTATCAGCTTTCAAGGACATAGGATGCTGTCCTGGAAAAGTTCGACTACAAATGGCACTATTCCCTTTTTTGAGTTAGTCACAATGTACTGTACATAGTTTTTGTAAAAGTGAAAGCTTAGATTAATTCCTGCCAAACTCAGTTTTAGTCTAAAGTTTTGGATATTTCTCACCTGGATGTCTTACACGTTTCATCATGCGCAGAAAAGTTGTATTAGTTCAGGACACTGAAAACAAATGGGTCAGGTTGGTCCACACAATGAGCGGCACGCTGTTGCAGCAGCACCAATTCTTCATCTTGTTGCATGTAGGACACAACAACAAATATTTACATAAAAACTGAATCTAAATGTGTGTATAGGTGCAGCTATTTCGGTTAGAATATGTCCTCAAACAATACCCCAAACTATTCATAAATGTATTCTGAATAAAAGAAACACAACTTTGCTCAGGTACCAACAGCATTACAATGTAATATTGTGAAATGTAAATGAGATAACACTATCAAAATAATGGGGATTGATTAACTAGATATTGTCTTGCTTTAGCTCTGTTCTCCAGACAAAACTACCTTTATACAGTCACTTTGCAATCCTTTGTTACCGGTCGCCCATCGAGATAGACTTTTCTATTTCCTAAACGTGCCATTTCATATTTGGGGTTCTTTCATCATCTCCATTGATTGCGCAGTGTGTGGTGCTTTAGGTCTGCGTTAGATGGGAAAATCCATTTCTCCAGCCGCCTAATACATTCCTGTCAGCGTAAAGTGCCGAGTTAAACCATTATTTAGGCTGACTGCCACCTGAGCAGCCCCAGTCATCTTAAACATGATAGTGCGCTCCGTCGGGGTGTCGCTAGAGGCAATCCTCCGCTTCAAGGCCCAGCCAGTCCCAGTGCATAAAGCGACCGTACTGGGACAGGGCTGCAGCGGGATTCAAACAGACACAGCAAAATCAACACTGGCAGGAGTTAGGAAGGTAAATATGCTGGTTATTCAAATGCTATCACAGTTTCAGATGAATTTGCAACGTTTTAAACTTGGATATTTTATTCAACAAAATTGAGATATACAGTATTATGCCAGGTCGGTTTTCAACAAGAGACTTTATTGTGCTAAATACATATACTGTATGAAGACACTGAGAAGAATAAAATGATCAATTGGTCCATGGTTTGTAAATATATTCCACAAGGATAACGGCAATTGCAGTCTAAACCCAGTCTATAGTAGGACCGTTGTAGAACTAATATATGGCTAAACTTGTTTATAATATGACACTGGTCAAAGTTTCAATCTAACCAAGAAATTACACAAAAGAGGATAAAATAAGATACGTCTTTATGGTCTACCACAGGAGAAGGGGTCACATACTTTAGAAGTAGCCTACACTAACAACACCACAAGTGAACATAAGTAAAGACAAAATGTGGATAAACTTAACTGAAAACATATGAATGCACCACCAACTAGAGCCAGTTCATAGAATGTGATTTTGAATCATTTTGAATTATTTTCTGGTTGGAAATGTTTGTGTTACTGTGCAAGACAATAACCTGTATCACGCCAGATGGATATGTGCTGAACTCCTATCTGAGTTCTCACTATATCCATTAGGGACTTGACTCGCTGAAAGCGTTCGAGAAAAGGCGGGGCATTTAGTGAAATACTTCGAGCTGATTGGGTGTGGGGCCTACCTTACAAGTACGCGTCACACATACGGCTTTTCTTTCAAAATGAAATTACTCCGTATTTCTGCTAAAACCGCATCAAAAGCAGCAGAAACACGTACATCCATGAGAGTCGCCATCTTTGTTTAGCGTGAATGTAGGGTAGGGTTAGCACCGAGGCGCTAACAGCCGTCTCAACACCTCCGAAACACAGCTGGTTCGGACTCCCAAACCAATCGGGCGGCAGAAAGGTCAGATGGTTTATCTCGTGTTTGTGAATTCACAAATATCGCGAGATAAACCATCTGGCTGGCCAGGTTAGCAAGACAATATACTGTATGAGCAATAAAATGTAAAAGTTCTCCTAGACTTGGTGAGATATTTCCAGCCCAGTCTCTGTAGAAACGTTGATATACAATGAAATATCAGAAATGTCAGTATGTTACGAAAAGCCAAAACGTAAAATGACCAATCATTTTGGCGACATTTAACAGGCTAATCTTAACTTACCCCAAGCCTCAATCCTAATTACCCTTTTTTGCAACTTGACGACTAAACTTACCCGTTAAACCCAAAGAAAATCTTCAACCACAATTCATGCAAACGTTTTGACTTTTTTATAGCATACTGACGCGAAACAGCATGAAAACATGCTTATCATAGATTTTTCATATTTGTTGTAAATCTAAGATTTTTCAGAGACTGTATTGGATTTTTCTTCCACATACAGCGCACTCTGAGATGATGTTCTACCCTACTTAAAGAACTACTAATACTGAAGTTCTCTGTTTCTTATCGAAGGGGCCACCAGGGTACACCTACTTGTTCTGTGCAGGATGCTTGAAAGGACTACATACAAGTAAAAAAAAAAGAGTCAAATTTATGGATATTTGAATGGGAAAAGGTCATTGGAGTAAACTGCATGCTTTAAAGTTTTCAAGACATCATTATCAAAAAAACAAGAACATGTAATAGCAGTAATAGTTGTTATTGTTACAAACAACTTACTTGTCTAGTCTCTGAGTTGGAGGGTGCTCTGAGTGTAAGAAAAAGCAGATGTTGGGAACCTGTGGTCTATTATTCTGCCTTCAGTGGGTTTCTGATTAGAAAGAACAACATAAGCCAATTGCTAGAGGAGTTGTGCTGTTTAGATCCACATTAGAATACATAGTTCTAGTTGAAATAAAGACATGACTGAAGGAGTCTGCGCCTGAGATTTCAGTTTCTCCATATGTTGTTTCTCTGTCCTTTGTTGCAGAACACTTTAGGTTGACTCAAGCCAGAGCAATACATTATAATCTTTTTTCCTGTTCAAAAATAAAAAGCAATGAAGTGAAGCTCTCCCAGACTTAGTGACAATAATAATCTTGTCTAACATTATATTAAATAAGCGAGACATTAAATAAGACTTCTTTGGACAGCCAAGATGAATGGCTGCTGTAAAGATATTAAAGTTTACTTTTGATTAATAGCACCTGGAGCTCATAGTCAGCTCCCTTTGCTAACTTTTCACTTTAGCATTATAATGATTGATGGGCTTGAATCTACGTTGGCAAACTATTTAGGGCTGTACACGCAAAATACTTGTCCACAAGAACTCCAAATTCAGACGCCAGATGTAGATCTGGTTTTGCCTTTCACTTACACTGTAAAAATCAATTTCAAGACAGGTTAAAATGGCTTGATTCTAGGATTTTACCTGAATTTTAGAAATGTTGACAAAAGATCTATTCCTTATTTTTTTTTTAGGTTGTGGTATTTATTTGAACTTGGGTTTTTTTTTGCTTTAGCTTTGGTGTTTTTATGTTTTTGGTTAGTATGTTTGAGTCTATATTGTAGTTTGTGAATGTTTTTATGTTTATTTTTATTTGCCAATTCTCAAATTCTCTAAGGAAAAAGTCAGCTTAAAAACAGTAAATATACATGTTAAATAATTTTGTACAGCTCAAAATCACAACAACATAGACTGTTAATTTAGCAAACTAAAACTGTAAACATTCATTGGTCAAGCAGATTGTTAAGCAGTAAATGAGCAAATCATGAAATTTTCGTTTAGGGATTATGATAAAAAGCATAAAATAACACAATAATTCATAGCGTAGATGAAATAAACATGAGGCCACATGACCTCAAGTTTTAGGGCTGGCTTGGAGTATTTAAGACTAGGATAAGATTTTTAAAATATGCATAAATAAGAACACATCTTTACTACCACCATGGAAATGAAAAATCGGCTGCAACGGTGTTCATATTTACGCAAAAAAGCCGTAACTCGTGCTATTAAATTGTGTTTATACTTTCCTAGGGATTAGTTTATGGTTTCCAAAGTGGGTCGGGACCCCTCAGGAGTCGCGAAGCACAATCTGAGGGTTACAAAATGGTTTCATTTTACACTTTGACCTGGTTTTTAAGCAGTTTTTTTGGTTTTACCTGACATCATATTGAAAGAATTTGGTCATACAAAGTATAATGTACTAATTGGTTTTAACTTGAAGTTAGACATCTATTTTTTGTTTTATTTTGCGGTGGGGTCGCGAGTTGGTTACATGGCTATTTTGGGGGTCCTGGTCTGAAAAAGTTTGGGAATTAGAGTTACTGTATGTTTTCAGGTGTGTGTCTGTCTTGGCTACGTCTATTGTACTGTTTGTTTACCAAACTCCACATTTATCTGTTGTTGTTAGCATTGTGGCTAACAGCTGTTAGAATACCACCATGCCTCGCTCATAACAGCTGTAAAAAAGCTTACAACTAATCATGAACAATTTGAAGGCTCTGAATGCATTGGGAAATACAACAAAACATGCAGACTGTTGTGGGAAGTTTAACATAAATTATTTCTGCTTGCTTACATTTTTAAAGAAGCAAAAATCAAGTGTAGTACATTTAAAACCACTTTGAAATTCCAAATTAAAGTCATTTTAAACAAGGCTAGAATAGATGTTTTGCGTGTAGTTTTTAATTTTCAGTAACATTTTAAGTCAGAGTTTACATGTTTGAGTTTGTTTCCTCAGAAATGTGTTTTGTCCTTTTAAATCTCAACACAACAATGTAAAAGCTGCAGACTGTTAGAATGTATGTAGTGATCTGAGTGGAGTTCTAAACACATTATCAGTCTTGTCGCTCATGTTGAAAGCGATCGGGAGAAGGCAGAACCCTCAGTCACAGCCTCACAAGTGCGGAGATAGCTGTCTGATAAATCAAACTTTTGTCACACAGAGCAGGAAGCAAAGCACAGACATGAGTCAAATGCACAAAGCACTTACCTCTGCTCCTTTAAACAAAACAAATAGTCCATATTTCTGCGGAAAGTGACTCAGTAGAAGCGTCTCTGTGCATGCAATCTCGGCGTCATTTGCTTTGATTTGTTTTGGCACAACTAAGATAAGAATAGTGATGCAGGAAGAAGACATATGTATCTAAAAACTTGAAAATCTGAACTTTGATAGTTTGATAGAAAAACGTAACTTGTAAGATGTTAAAATACAGCGCGCTTTGTTAGCATCATGATAGCATAAATTCATAAACTTTGGTAAAAAATAACTTTTCTAATAAATACTAGTCAAATCTGCCTGACACACATATAATCTTCATACTAGCTTTATTTGACTTGGACTCCACGTTAAACATCAAGCAGATAGGATAATTCAACTTTTACAGCCAAAACTAAGGTAAGCAGCTAACATTAGCATCTTTACAGCTATCATTAGCGTCTTTACAGCTAGCGGCTTTTAGTTATGTGTGTTTTTGCTCACTTCTTTTCCAGATGCATTGTGGAAAAGTTTGAGTGCACTAGCTTTTAAATCGCTGAACATTCAGACAGCACTAAAAATGGCATAAATCCTGCATAGTGCATGATATAGAGCAGGGGTTGGCAACTATTTCTCCCTGAGGGCCATAATGTGGACCAGTGTTAAAAAATATTATTGCAAGCACATTTCTGTAAAACATGCTTTTTGATGCTCTACTTTACTTACTGTGATAAATATTAGAAAAAGCAAAGACAAATGTGCCACAGCAAAATCAATCAAACAAAAGAATAGAAAAACCCAAGGGCTAGATGCAGTGATTCCCAGGTTTAGAGAATGATGTGAATGTTTGGACACAGCCCCTACAGCTTTCTTAATGTCTGCATTTGGAACTTTGATTTACTCTGCATTTGCTCTTGTAGTAGTTCAACAGTAGGTGATAGAATAGATTCCCTACATTATAATGAATGATTTGCTTACTGTATCAATAAAGGTCTGTCAGCTGGTGTTTCCTCAGCTTCTGATAGCATGGAATACCAGAATACTCGCTCCAAAACATTTTGCTGCTTAAGCATTAGTCCAGTCCACAAATGGAACTGTAGAGTGGGAGTCTAACACAAATAAAGCCAGAATTCATCTTGCTGTATAAGGTAAAGTAAGGTGAGGTAAGGAGAACAGCACTTTAAAATGGCTTGGACCTACAGCTCATATTGGTTCACACAGCTGGGCCTGATGCCCATATTGTTTTGTTTAAGTCAAATTATTGATGCTTCACATTACAGTTGTACTATGCATGGAGCCAAGTCAAGTTTCAGCTTTGTTTGCAGTTTTTACGCTTTTGTGCACCCAAATCCAGCATTATGCAAACTGTTTTGCAAAAATTTAATTAAAAAAAAAAGAAAAAGGGCAAGAGTTGTGTCTCTGTGTTGCCTGTTGAGAGAAGAGTGTCGGACAGTTGGGGAAATCTCCTGTGGCAATATTATGAATCACAAATGGTGTGAACTGACCCCTAACCTTCACCTCATTTAACATAAGGCAGGGCTATTCAAATGTGGCCCACTAAGCAGTTTGTTTTGGCCCAGCACAATGAAGTATAGGCCATGAACCTCATACGGCTTGATAGGCTGAATTTGATGTTTTTCAGAAGCCTTTGCATTGTTTCACTCTATTACACCATTTAAATGGTTAAGACGTTATAGTCCTGGTTTATTCTCTGCTCAGATTTTGTATTATAGCCTTGTTCAAGATGTAGTTTACATCTGATGTAATCCAAATAGGTTATTAGGTTTTGTCTTGGTTTGGAACTCGGTCTAGTCCCACTGCTGCTCTGATCTGTTTTAGTTCAAGTTGTTGACTGACACTGGGTTGGTTTTGGCAGATCTCTGTTTTAATTCTGTTTGCATATGACAGTGCATTGTTCATTTTTTTGGTATTTGTTGCAATGAAATATAGTCGATTTCGAGATAATGATACTTCTGCGTTTAGTTTTTGTAGTCCGGCTATAGCCCATCGAAACATCTAGCCATTTGGTAAATATAATTGAATAGCCCTGTTATAAGGTCACAAGTTCTTCTTTCTTCCACTGATCCTTTGTTTCCCCCTCAGATGATCACTAGCAGGCAATCAAACTGTTTCTGTCTATATTAAAAAAAAAAAAAAAAAAAAAACTGCTTTGAAAAAATTCAGATTAGCTCTGTTCACACAATCATCAATTGAACACAAGTCAAAATAAGAAAAAAATTTAAAAATCTGAACTGAAACCTGTGAACCAAAACACTTGTATTGTAAACTTCTAACTTCATATGTAACCTTGTCTCTATTTTGTGATCAACGAACTCTAGTTTACATAACATTGGCTTGGGTAGAATTGTTTAACACAACACATTTCTCTAAAATATTATGATCAAATAAATGAACAGAGTTTCAGAATTGATAACCTGACCTTTTCCCCACAGAGAAGTGTTTTTGCGCCGTGTCCCTGTGAGGCTTCCGTAGCTGTCACTATCCGACTCGAGTACACGCTGTATTCAAATTAAAGAAAACAAAATCAGCTTTGACATTTTGCATTTACCAGCCCAAAACTTTTAACATAGAAGTGTGGCTGTTTATTCCAACAGTGCCAGTGGGATAATTAATAAGTCGCCCAATTTGAATTTCAATTTTGTCATTTTCCTCAATCAGAAAATGCATAAATTTGTTTTCATAACCTAATCACAGCCATAATATGTGTCTTCCACTCGGTGACAGTTATTAAACTAATTAATCACATGCAAAAGCTGTCGTCCGTGATTCAGCATCCAGTTCGTCACTTTGAGCCAAATGAAAAGAGCACAAGTGGACGTCAGTAAGGACAAAATCAAGAGATGTGGATAGAAAATCAACTAAATCATTCAGTGAGGTTTGATAGAAGTTTAGGGCTAGGGCAAAAATAAATCAAATATTTGTTGCCAATTCTTGATGATAATATTCAAACAATATAAAGATGATATTAGGAAAATCCAACAGAAAAAATTAAACATATCTTTACACTTTAAATATTTTTAAGTTTGATGGGTTGTGTTAATGTTGGATACTTTGTTTTGAGTTTGAGGAGGGCAAAAACAGTTTATATTTTTCCCATGGAATAAGAGAGGTTAAAAAAAAGTAATTTCACAGACATTTTAAATCTAATTATTTCTATTAGTGACTAGACCTATTCACTTTCCCATTACACTCCTTGTTGTATGCACAGTATCCTTCTGTTTTTTCTATTAGTCTTGAAAGCAGGGGGTTCTCCCCCAGACATTTTTGGAAAAAAAAACAAACAAAAAAAAAAAAACACAAAACATTTTTTCATAAGCTATAGTATTTTTGGCCAATAAAAGTTGATTATACCAATACTTAAACTACCAGAAAAAAGTAATTTGTCCATTGCAACTTTAGATCGCCAATCACAAGATAAAAAAGTCTTTTAAGAAAGCTTAGTAACGTTTTATGGAGTCACTTTCTACACTTTAGCCTTAGTTACATCTACAGCCTGTCCATGGGAGTGGATCCCTTCTTCACTGTGGTTCTCCTCGAGGTTTCTCTTTTTCCCTTACGTTTTTTTTTTTTTTTTTTGAGTTTTTCCTTGCCGAGAAGGAGGGTCTAAGGACAGGGGGTGCTCTGGACAATCATTCATCTGCTCTACTAATAATCTGCTTTGACATGCTTGATCAATTGTTTCATTGAATATGTATTGTTTTATTTTGATTTCCTATTATTCATATTTGCTAAAATTAATAATCTTGGGAAGTCCTCAGAGACGACTGTTGTTGTGAATGCGCACATCAACTTTTGACTCAAATTTGGCCCTGACTCAAATTGGAGAAAGACAGGCCTAACCCTCTGCTTCCCTCTCTCCCCCTCCTATGACAATATACCATATTTTCATAAGTTTTTTCTTGAAAACTACATTCACAACATTATCAAATCATATCATCAGCTCACCTTTAGATAGAAGGCATCTGCTTTGACCCTTAAAAACAACACCCCAGTCTAAGTGTGGAGAATGCAGTGAAAGCTTGTCTTGATGGGTTCACATTATCATTCCTGGGTGATTTATAAAACGCAGTGCACTCGGATGTCATTTAAAACCACACAAAAAATTCTCTTGAGTTATTACCCGGCTGTGATAAAACAGCCCAGGCCAAAACAATAGGGGGAGTGCATTTTGAGTGTCAATGTTTAAGAATGGTGGGTGAATTGATGGTGTTTTGCCCCATCTAAGAGCTGCATCAGCGCGTCATGGTAATGCTCGGGACAGGGCGGCCTAAAGAGGGGAGACAGTTGGGACAGATGAGTGGAAACATGGGGCTGACAGGATAAAGGACACGAGAGGACACATAGGGTACAGTATATAAAGTAGTGCTGCTTCATTGTAACCTCAAATAGCATTCAGTTTTACAATTTGTGTTCAATTTTGTCCTTTGATTATTGAGAAAACACAGAAATTCTATGATGATTCTATGACAATAGCAGCTTATCATACAGCCTGGTCTCACAGATATGTGTCTATACCACACAATTTTAAACAGTGTGTCATATGAAAGCAATTTCTCTTTTTTTTCCACATGTGTATTTCATTGCTGCCCCAGATAATTTCTATAGTAGATGTAAAGACATTTTATTATTCATAATGCTAACACAATCCTAACCTTAACCAATTTCGAGCCAGACCTAGACCTTGTCCACACTCCAAGATCTGACATTTCAGAACAAATATTTTACCTAAACCACACATCATCCAAACAAAGCAGGAGTTCAGGACACTGTAGACAGATATTTCTGAAACCAGGTCCCAGAGTGAAAAGATTTTAAAACTCCGGATTAGCGTCTCTGCAGTGACGCAGTATCCACAACTCTTTTTTTTTCCCTTCATGATGACATCACTGCCCAGAGTCACGTCTCATCTGCAAAATGTACTGACCTTTATACAATGTTTACTGCCAAAATCTGCTATCTCATTGCACCATAAACCACAGAAAAATTAAATAAATTTACTACAATGTCCATTAAATCCATTTTGAAGCTTTGTCAAATTATTCCAAAGAATCTGAAGCCTAAATCCACTTTCTCTCTCTCTTCTATAGGTTTTAGATCCACATTTTTCATTCAGAATGTTTGCTAAGTTTAAAAGAATTGTCCGCTAAGTTTCTGTTTACATTCAACAACTTTTCTGCACAAGCTCAGTGTCAAGTCTTCCTCAAGTTTTGTGACTTTCTGTGTCAGTGTCACAGCGCCACACTCAGATCACTCTGATCACTCTGATCATTACACCAGCTTCAGGCTGGTTTACTGATTCGTGTGGACGCTCACAAATCCTAAGTCAGCTCTAAATTTATGCAAGTCGTTTTAAAAATTATTATCGTTTGTCTTTGTGTGGACAAGGCCCTAAACATCAGACCTAAACTTAGTGGTTTACCCGAAATAAAACAATCTGTGTGTCCTTAACCAAATCACGTGTCTATACCTCGTCAAGAAAATGGGTGTGTAAGAAACATGCCAGACAAGGTAAAATGTCGTTATGACACACAACTTGTCATGGCGTGGTATAGACATGCAATCCATGAAAACACGTTGTACCATAGTATAACATAAATAAATCACTGAGGGACAACGCAATGAGACCAAATCACTGTCTTTGGTTTTTCTGTGTATTTGCTCAAAAAGTCTTTTTACTTCTACTGTAATCACGTTACCTTGAATTTGTTGTTTTGAGATTATTGAAGGAAATGATGGAGTTGTACTGGATAAAAAGTCAAAAAGACTTTACAATAACAGTATTTTGTCAATGCAAGACTTTTCGTTTTTATTTAATGTAGACCTGGGAAAAGCTGAAATGGTTGAGCTCTGGCTTCCAAGGAGACTGTGAGTTTCAACCAAAAACACTCAAAAAGGCTCCAAACACTCGAAACCCTCAACGAGACAAGCAGCAGCAGAAAATGAATCAAAATGATGAATACATTAATTTAAAAATATAGTACAGTCTATTTTACATAATATGTGCCCTTTCACTTTTATGGTGGAGAGTCTGCCAAATGCTTGTCTCCCATAAGATATTATCACTTGGCTGAATTGTTGAATTTTCAGTCTCGCATTTATTCAATATTATTAATGTCTTGCAAAAAATACATATAGTACTTCAAACAGTACCTCAAATAGAATTCAGCGTGGACAAACAGATTACCCTTACAATTGTGATCTCAAAGAGCGCACGTTTGAGAACAGACGACATATCAAAATTACACCTCACTTTTCATCTTCAGTTTACTACAGTTGCACACTTTGTTAACAACCATGCGATCTGAAATGTCACTGACTATTATGCAAATTAGCGTCCGAAATTGATGCATATTTCCACACCAAAAGAGCGTGTTTGCCCCAGGTTGGACGACATGTGTTACGGATCAAAACCATGTCAAAAGCAAGAGGCTAGCCGTAATGGAAAGTGCAACTATAAAAGGTTTTACAAGGTCGCATTTCACTCAAGAGCTTTCTGACTTTTAATCAAGGCCATTTTTTCCTTTCGAATAACAGCGGAAAATTTGTCTAAAAGCCAATTGCCGAGACATGTCCAAAACAACAACACTCGGAAACTCTGCTTTTCTAATCCACTTGCTTTTTTTAATGGACAGTGCAGTTAACCGCAATCAAGTCAAAATTGCTATTTGAATCATGGCAATTATCAAATCACAGTAGTAAAGGAAATCCGGTATAATGCAATGTTCTCAGGAAACATCAAAATATTAATTTGTTGAAGAGAAAATCTGTAAATGTTCTAAAAGGTTCATGTTTATTAAGGACAATGTACAACTGCATAATCACAATGGCAGAGATGCTTGTACCAGCTTGTACAGATAATTTACATCTGTAGTCCTGGAGGTTCGGAGAGGAGAAACACACGGGACATGTTTTTAGTAGGGAAACTAGAGCACCTGGAGGAAACGCACGCAGACACAGGAATAACATGCCAACTCAAAATAAGGAAAGAAGGTTTGCACTGCAAAATTAGCAGTCAATTAGAGTCAAATATTTGCAACAGCCAGTGATAGTTCAGGCATCTCAGACCTGAAAATCTTGGACACAACTGTCTCCTATGTAGCTAGGTAATGTGAATGTCACATGACTCGATGGTTTTTGAAAACTAAAATATTTACACATGAAAAAAATATGTACATAAAATTACACTGGATTAAACAAAAATAAAATTGGCTATACTCATCAAGTGTACTCCATCATAAATACCCAAACTTCACTAGGTGTAGCAAATAATTGACTGTAGGAAATCATTTTGCTGTGCTTTCGTTACTTATTTTCATTTTCAAGCAAGTTCGAATGTGTGTCTTTTACATTTTGAACAAGAACATGCAAAGCTACCAGGCAAAAGAAAGGGAAAAAGCAGATACCAAATGCTGCCTTGATTTGGGACATCTGTACTTTGTAACATCTGTACCAGTGATGAAAACTTTGTTGATTCTATAGACTTAGCAAAGCTAGTGCGCGTTAGCATCATCCATTTCCTGTTTATCGAGGCAAAACACTAAATACTGTATTGTAAATCCAGCGCACAATTCAACTTAATCAACAAGGTTAAAATGTGGCACAGAGGCTTTCATTCTTTCATTGCTTTTCTACCGCTTGTTTCCGTTAGAGGTCGTAGGTGCCTGGAGCCTATCCCAGTGACTTAGGGCCTTAGGCGGGGAACACCCTGGACAATGGCCAACTCATCGCAGGGTTAGACAAACATTCACTCACTAAGGGAAATTTACAGTGATGCCCAATTAACCTAAACATGCAAGTTTTTGGAGGTGGGAGGAAACCGGAGTACCTGGAGAAAACCCACAGTGACACAGGGAGAACATGCAAACAGCACCCAGACAGATCACTAACCACTCTGCCATGCACTCCCAGAGGCTTTGCAGGGAAGTGAAATAAAGGCAGAAATTGCCAATGCTAATCCTGGAAGTAGTTTCTTGTTTCCACCAGCCTGACCTTCATCTCACAGTGCCACAACAGCCTGTTCTCATGGATAAGCATGTCAATACCACAATATTGTAAACAGCGTGTCATATGAACACAACTTCTATTTTTTGCGTGTGTATTTCATGCGTTTCTGTCCTAGTTTCATTTACCATTTCAATGGTGAATGTTAAGACGTGTTATTATTCATGAATACTAACACAATCCTAATCCTAACCTTAACCACCTCCAAGCCCCAGACCTAAACTTACCTAAATTTTTTAAACTTAGCCGGAAAAATAGTGTTTATAAACTAACTAACCTAATTATAAAATGTAGGTACTAGAAAGTACAGATATTTCTTGAAAAATTGTAAAAGTAAAAATAAGTAAAAGTAAAAAGTCTCCAGAATTTGTAAAACTCAAGTAAAGTACAGATTTCTTGCCAAAAAATAATACAACAAAATATCAGTTTATAAGACGATTGTTCATGCATTAAAAACACACAAAAAACAAAACTAAATAATAACTAAATCTTAAGTTGAAAGTTCCAAATCGTATTACGTCTCAGCAAAATGAGACAAAAAGTATTCATGCTTCCTGTTTCTCAGAGGGAAAAATGGTCTGAATGAGGATTGCCAAACCATTCCATTTGATTTTATGGATCAAGGCCTCTGTATGGAATCAGGCGCGGCACGCTAAATTGAATAGCTGTCTATCTAATGAGGCGCTCTTAAACACAGGTGTCCCCCAGGGCTGTGTCATTTCCCCTCTTTTTATTGTCTATTTTTACCAATGACATTATGAGCAACAATAACGACCCCAGTCTGATTAACTATAGGGACAATGCAGCCCAGGAGGAACATCTCATTTCCACTAAGTCAGGCGGAGAAAGGGAAGTTTGTATGTTTGATGGCTTGGCTCAACTCTGTCCAACCTCTTAGGAAAATAATACAATGCAAACCAAAAGTGAAATTTGCAAACAAAAACAGACAGTGTGGTCATATCAGTTACAGACATTGATTCTGTATCTGCATTGGTAAAGTCCATATGACAGATTATCAGATTTTGCCAGTTTTTTTTTTTTTAGTTTGGTGTGATAGTCCTGACAATTTACACACAACTGACACTGATTTATGTAAAGTTAACCAATTATTTTACTAAATAGAAGTGCTACAAGTTTTTTAAGGTTTCAAATTGTAACATTTATGACTGTGTCTGTACATCCACACTATTACATAAATTGTAGTGCACCATACAGGGATATATACATTTTGCAGTGTTGTCATGTCTAGCAGGTCAAAAACTAGTGCACTCCATATGTCCCACAATGCATCTGGAAAAGTAGTGAGCATCAATGGTCACTAGAATGGTCAATGAAGAACACAATTCATTGCGCAAGTCAGAAAAACAAAGCAGACAGCGTCAGATCTTTAACTGGAAATAACATGACTGAATAAAAGACTAAATGAGAATTGCTAAGCCTCGCTTATCTTGTCTCGAACCCCAATGCAAAAAGGAGAGTTTTTAGAGACTTGAAGCTATTTCAACCAGAAACATTATTTGTTTATCAACACAAGAGATGCGCGTGCAGCTGGATAGCAGAAAGAGCCAGAGCTGATTGACACAAGCTGTAGCAACAGCACAAGCCAGCCCAGTCGTCAGCTAACTACAAGTGCAAAAACAAAAGTTATGCAGCTAAATCAATATTTGTGAATGAAATTTGTCTTTGAGACTCATACATGTTACATTCAGATGAGTGAAAAACACACTGAAAAACACTGTCTCAAGCCCAGGAGCCAGATCCAAAATAGCTAGCTTTTGTTTCGTTTTGTTGTTTTTATCAAAGAAGTTTCCCCAGCCAACTCAAGGGATAGTGATAGATCTTTCTGCAGGTGACATGAGCCGAACGTGAGGTCGACCGATAATCCCTCTATAAACCATTTAACACTTTGAAAACACAATACAATTCTAAATTGTCTCTGCCTCTTGTCTGATGAATATAAGTTCATAAATGTGTCCGATAAGATTTTGCTAACTTTTCTTTTTTTCATTCAAGCAGCAGAGTCACATGACCCACAATCAGCTGTGTGTCCAAATGACCATATGAATGAGAGCACTTTATAGTCCACTGTAGAAACCATGAAGATGTAGGGATTGAGTGGTCAGAGAACCAGTGTGGACAGCCTGTCATTTATGTGCAATTTTTAATATAGTTGCTAGGTAACATCTGTCATGTTTGTTGGACAAAAGACAATTATAAACTTTTTCAAAACAGACAAATTGTGTAAAAACAAGCAAATGATTTAGTGTTTAACCTGCCATAACTGCAGCCAAAAATACATGCCTGTTGTCAGAAGACTTAGTTGTATATTTTAAAATACTTAATTCTTATTTGGTCAGCATTAAGAGTTGACAGTTGAGTATTCGCACCAAACTGAATGCAACATTGTAATTTGGCACCAATTTGGAAAATGATATTGGGTTATATGGCTTCAGGGGTAATATCTGTAGAGGTTCTGAACAAGAGAACCGTCTGCACAAAGATAATTTTTACCATATATTGTAACTCCAACCAGAAAACAACAAATGCAACTTTTCTTGTTATTACAAATTAGCCTGCAATACTTTCTAAATCAAATACATGCTGTTTCCACTGTAAACAGAAGAAAGCAGTGAGCCGTGAAAGAGATTGGATGTGTGTTTTATCTTATCTAGACTCGTAGGTGCAAAATCAATTTTTAATTTAACTCCTCATTATTATTATTTTTAATTACGGCCGTCTTGAGCAACTCATTGAACCGGGTAAACACAGTGACAAAGCACGCAGACGTATTTTGCTGTGTTGCGACCCGGCTCTAAAGCCACAACAAAAGGAAAGAAGGGTTCAAACAGAGAAGGCGTTTTAAATATTTATTTAAATTAAACAATAATAAATGTCAGTGTGTTGCCAGTATAAATGTAATTTGCGTGGGTGTGTGTAATGCGAGTACGATCAGTATATGAAAACGTTTTGTGTATGTGTGAGTGTTGTAAGGTGCGAGTGTGGTGCGAAAAAAGAAAGGAAGGAAAAAGAGGGGAGCGTGGCGCGGCGTGGCGTGGCTGGGAGGAGAGAGAGAGAGATGGAACCACTTCCGCCACCTTTATCCGGGGTGGAGCCGGAGCAGGACCAACCCAGGAGCTCTGAATAGAAGACAGGTGTTAATGATTATGAGAGGGAGGAGGCGTACGTCCGGGGACGTAACATGCTGTAAGACATTAAAGATTTTCATCCTTTTAACTTCACAAAGCTAACGCAAGTGTATTGACGAGGATTCATTCTGACATGAGTGTGTTTAACCCCGCTCCTCATTAGACAGCAAAAGAACGTATTGGTTTAAATAACTTGTGGCTGTCTGAACTAAAACATATCCAATCTTTCACAAAGTTTCCACACCAACAAATGTCTTAAAAGTTGCTCTTGCCTGAGACTTTTCATTTGAATGTTTTCCCCTGCCCACATCTCCAAACTAGAAATCAGCAGCAGCCCTCAAGCCAGTCTCTCCACTTTTTCTGTTCACTCTTTCAAAATCAACTAAAGTTCAGCAGTGCAGTCTTTTACCTCCTCAGCCACTCCATCTTCTTCATCAATATATGTGTTTTGTTTCCCTCATTTTGTATATTTGACGTTATAACCAGATAGGCCAGTGTTTCTCTACTTCTTTTGAGTGATGGCACACTGAAGGTCCCTGATTGGCCAATTAATCTGTCAATCACACCCACTGAAACTCAAAAGAGGAATACGATGGTCAGACGATATATTCTTTCATATCTTGGCTTTTCAAGTAATTTTCGAGTAATATATTTTGAGCTTGGACATTTTTGCAATAAAGGTTTGTGTTTTTAGGGTTTTCTCATAAGCATTACTTTAGGGATGCACCAATCCAGCTTTTTCTGTTCTAATACTGATTCTGATACATTGGCTTTAAGTATCTGCTGTTACCTGACATCGATACTAGTGTAGAGATTGAAATCCCCCCCCCCATATCAAAGCTTAAGAAATATGATCATATAGTGTTATGTATATTTTATTTATAGTGCAAGACAAGTTATAACTTAACTTAATCTGAAAAAATGTCAAACATTATGAGACTTTCTGGATCAACACTAGCCACTAAATAAGTTCCATTACGTCCAACTTAAGGCAGAACTATAATATCGACTGAACTGATATCATAGAGCTGATACATGATCCAACAAAATGTCCTGGTTCAGTGCACCTCAGTGTATCCCTGGAGCACTCTCCATCATTAACATAAGCGGCCCAAACCGCTCCAAAGTGAACCGGTCTGAGGGACCCAGGCTAATGGAACCATGGCTAAAGTGGACTGCTTTTTAACCTGATGTAGGGCCTTCTCTTGAATATCTCTGTGGAAAAGCATGTCTTTTAGCTGTCTTTTCTCACATTGTAACATAAAACATAATTATCCACTTTCAGAATGCCCTAAACTATGCCTTTAACCTCCTGTTTCTACTGACTTGTGTGGTTGACTCCAAAAAGTTACACAATGTACGTGTAAGTGATTGTTTGTTCACCTTTTTTGTTGGGTTGGGATTGCTTGTTTTGGGCTTTTTTTCAAAGGCTTCGTTGTAAAAGAAAAAAAAAAAAAGAAAAGAAAAGAAAAACACAGAAGAATTCAGAGATATTTCTAGGGTTGAAAACTAAAAAAAAAAAAAAAAAGCGTCTTCAAGCCAACTCCAAACTTTCCAAAGTGATGTCACAATCCCAAGCTCATCACTTTGCTCGTGTTGACGCAGTAGTTGCCGTCTGATTTGAAAGCCTGATTATGTGAACATATTGGCAAAGGCTGAAGTCCCGGGACGCCCCATCAGCAAAGTCTGCCTCTCGCTGCTGTCCTAGTTCGGTCAGCCGGGGACTTAAGAAATTGGTCGATCACAAACCTTAAAAAAATCATTTGGTGCCAATATGGGTCTGCGTCCAAACAGTCAGCTGGCTCGCTCACTGAGACTGGTTCAGCCTTCGGGGGGGAGAGCGGGAGGGGGAGGGGCCAGTGCTTCCCCAGTGAGAGGCGTCTGCTCTTTTAAAAGGATCAGTCCGTGAATTCAAATCATAGCAAAGACACTCCGGGGTGAGAATGCAGACGCAAATATTGATCAGAAAACTGGGAGAATAAAAAGTCTGTTAATGACTCCATTCAATTTGCAAGTTTTTTTCACACTGAAGAAAAAATGAAGCCCAAACATGTCATTGTTTTACTGCGTTCTGAAAAGGTTGAAACGAGTCAGTCAGTTAATCACAGCTGATTGGTTTTTGACAGAACTGTAAACTAATTTGAATAGTCAAAGGTCTGTCTACATGGGTTTGAAGACAGTGCTTTCAGCTTTGTCTGGGTTAAAGTTTACATTTTAAACAAATCATTGATTAATTAAATAAATATTTCCTGACAAATAAATCATTAATCTCATTCTGGCCTATTTTCCCACACACGTCTGACTAAAATTGACACAAATTCAAACTAAAACAGTTTCTGATCCTTTGAGCACAAGCAAATGTCTGGAGTCTTTGTAAAGCTGTATCTCTGTAGTTTTAGCTTCTGGTGACCCAGAGGATCTGATCAACAAAAGAAAAACAGAATCTAATTTCCACCAAAATTTATTTGAGTAAATATAATAATTTGTAGGTAACACTTTAGATTAACTACAGAATAATTAGGCTTAATAAATCATATGATAACACCTTGATAAATACTTAATCCAATATGAACAAATGATTAACTAATAGATGAAAAAGCTTATTAATGCTTAGTAACTACTTAATTATGCTGAATCCTGCCCCTAACCCTAAATCCTAACCTTAGTTAAGTAGTTACTAAGCATTAATAAACTTTTTCCTTCATTAATTCACCATTAGTTCATGAATTATTAAGGCTTTATTTATGCTTTAGTCGTGGTTTAGTAAGGCCAATTAAGGTGTAGTTAATATAAAGTGGTACCAATTTGTAAAACTAGTGTTGACAGCAGATACCTGAATGACTTTAGATTTGGCATATTTTGGGATTTGACAATTCCTCTGTAAAATCTGAAGGAAATAGAGGTAAAACTGAGTTTTAGGGGCCTAAAATTACTCACAAAAAAATTTAAGCGTGGCCAAAACAAAAGTCCTAATAAAATTTTCGACATTTTGGAGAAATGTTTTTATTTGTCAGTTTACAGTCGAAACTGAGTCTGATTCATCCCAGAGGCTGAGTTGACTCTAAATACAAGGGAGACAATGTGATTTTTATCTTTAACCTTTTCAGGTGCTTCATAGTTTGTTTTTATCAGATACTTAACAAAAAGGAATTTTTCAAGAAAAGTGGAACAACCCTTCGAAGAGACGCCAGAATGAGAAGTTTAAATTTTGAATGTAAAAAATAAAGTAAAAAGAAACTATTTGCATAACCAAATACAACTATTTTACATTTAAGAACAATTATGTGGTTTTTCTGTAATTTTTTTGATCTACCATTTGTTGGTTGTTGCTTTAAGACACAGCTAAATGATAGAGTTGTGACTGCAATTCTCTGTTTATAATCTTAAGAAAGCTCTCACTTGTTGGCAAATCTTTACTGATGGAAATTAGCTGTAAAGCCAGAATCTACAAGCATTTCTGTCATTGTGTTTAATGTATTTTACCATGTTCTAATAAACATAATCTTTAACCTTTATTAAGTATATAGTACTTTTGTATTATGGTTGTGTTTGCCCAAGAACACGACACTCCCCTTTAGCCGTGGCACTTGGTGTTCCAGCTGTCTCCCATCAAAGTTCTGACCAGGCCCTGTCTTGCTTAGCTTCTGAGCCTCTCAGATCTCCTTTGGCTTTGACAGACAGGTATGGCCACTGAACACAAGTATATGAGGCTGAAAGTGAGTCTCCCCAAAGAAAAACCCAAGAGCAATAGACCTGACTTTTTTTGCACACCACGTCAGTTTGAGAAACACTGTTCTAGACAAACCAGTAACATTTCTATGAAGAAGTCAAGCAGCTAACCACACAACAAAAAGTTACTCAGTGCACTTTGAAAACCTAGATGTATTCTTAATTAGCAAGACTAATCATTTCTTCCTATCTTTACATCTCAATCAATCACTTTTCAATTAGTTGTTATCAGCCAAAATACACTTGTCACTAGTCAAATTTGAGTGATTTTTATCATTATTTGGCAATGCTTCATAATTATGATCACCAAAATCAAACAACAGTCAAACATTTCTTTCTTATTTTCTAACACGTCACTTCAAAATTGCATCAAAAGAAAAAAAGAATTTGTTTCTAACGTTTTGGAATGGTCTGATTATATAAATTACCAACTGTTATTTTGCCTTCTGCCATCCACCCTCGATCCACAAAGTCAAAATATTACTGTAGTATTCACTGTAATAAAAAACAAACTAAATGTCTTCATATAGTTTTGTATTTGGAACTGACAATTTGCCCATTCCTAGTTTCTGTGGAAAGAACCAAAACGTACAATTGGCACAAAAATGATTGTTTTATTCTTAAGATTGATTATCATATAGTCTTGGCTTGTCTACTTAAAAAGCTCAATGGGTAATTAATCTAAAGATCAGTTGATTGAAATCAAGTCATGTCAAGTTGTCAGTTCCAGTGTTTTTGAATCAATGGCCAAACCACTCCCTCTTCTCCCTGGCTCCACCGCAGCAGCAGAACCACCAGCCTCCACAGCCTCTCTTCTCCACACTCACCTGCATCTCTCATATTTATCACATTTACCTCTTCCCCTCCAATATCACACAAAAAGTTCACACCAGTGTTCACATCCGCAGACGGACAAGACGAAACACTCTCCAGATCGATGGAACATGTGCTTAGGCCGAGGGATTTTAAAGGGCTTTCATGCATGTTTTATTCCCATGGTTGAGTTCAATCATTGTTATCTCTGGTATAAAGTCCGACTGCACAACGCCACGACTCGACGCGCTTTGATGTTCCAGACAACCGCCCAAATCAAATAATAGCGGGAGACCCATTTACAGAGGCATTGCACCTTCTACATCGCACAATTCTTTTATCAAATCTGAACCGCGACCGCTATTTCTCCATCACCTTTCTACATCTGCCTTATACTTCGCTCCCCATGAGACTTTACATCTTGGTCACATCAAAGGCAAAAGTGAATATTTGATAAAACTAGCCGAGACCTGGGGAATGAAGTAATTTCCCTTCAAATGTCCCTTTAAGATTGGATTTATTATCACTCATTTACATCTAATGGGGCCTTGGATCCTAAAATGTCATCAGTTTCGGCGGGGCAGTGTGGGACCCAGATCAGGTGGAGACAGAATAAATCTTCTGGTGGTGAGTGGCAGAAGGCAGTGACAAGACTATCAGCGCTGATGCAGTGAGGGAAGTCCGCTTTACAAAGGCCAGCCATAGAGCTAATATATATTTTATCATGCAGTAATGTGCAATTCTGAAAAAGGTAAAGTCACGGGAAGACTAGGGGCATACTCTGTGGCCATAAGATGAACTGTTAAAAGCACAAGGACAAGTCTGATGTTCTTTCAGAATAAATGAAACTGCATTTATGAAAAATATTCAAATGTGGAGATGAAGAAAGAATAAAAGGCTGTTTTGAATATACTTCTATTCACCGCAATATACTGTATAATTATAGTTTTAAGAAATTGAGCCATGTATGTCTCATCTTAATAATGAAAAATGTAAACCCACTTTTACATCTCACACAATATAATTTTTAATCTGAGTCAAAATGAGAAGAATTTTGGAAATCCACATTTGGCCCTTGGACCTGGCCTGGACTCTGCATTCAACTTGTTTCTTTATTATTTTCACAATGAAGGTTGCCACAAAGAGAAGCTGAATAAAGAAGAAGAGATTGTTCTGCAGGCTACTTCAGAGATGTGTTGTGATAGATTTGCTTTGCTTTGCATGCTGCATATGTTAAGTAAGAGATAGTATCTCCACACTTTGTCTTTTGATGATAAACCGGTGTAATCTCATTGTGGGTGTGCAGAGGATGCATACACAACTCACTAATGCACAGCACAGTGAGCTTTGTGGACTCACACACTGCACGAGTCAAATGTTAATGACAAACGCCCGCTACTTGTGCCAAAATACTTCACAGCGCATCATCAGCATCACATTAAGGCCAGATTGGACAAGTGCACCTGCTTCAAAGGCATCTACTGATTATTTCATTTATAATGAATGCGTTGTGATGGCTGCTAAACGCTCGCGCTCCCCAGTGCACTGTGTCACATTCATTAGCTGGGACTTGTAAAGTTGGAGTGACACGCAGTTAGTTGGAATGAATTATTCTCGGGATTAACTGTGTGATCCGGCACGAGCGCGCACTGCGCACTGAGCCACTTTCTCCACAAACAATGAGAGCGCGTGACAAAGGAGATGGATCATGTACAAAACAAGGAGCGGGCAGAGAAAGAGCTGTTCGAGCTGTTCTTTTGTGTCTTTGGAACAATCTTGTGCGTAAAAATGAAAATTAAACATAAGAAATAACTAAGTTGAAACATAAGTGATTGTGCACTGCTTTGTGAAAGTGACTCACGCTGCTGTTGTGTCCGGACCAGTGCACCATCGCCTGGTTGTGCGCGGAGTCTCCAGCCAGAGCGAAAGTGGACGTGTCCAAGTGTGGTTCACTCTGCCGCGGGCTGGAGGCTCGGGCTTCCTCCCCAGAGCGCCTCTGCTCCGCTCTGGGGTTAAAGCCGCCCTGCACCGCCTCCACAAAGCTCTCCTGGACTCTGCGCTTGTACTCCTGTCCACAGCGTCCGTGTGCGATGCCCCCACGCTGCGTGCCTTCCTCGGCTTCAACTTCCCTTCCACAGGCTGTGAATGAACTTCCACAGACAGGTCATCGTACTTTCTCCTGTTTACTTCCACACTCTCCGCTGCTGTTTGTTCTCCGCTCTCCATCCACTCCTCATTGTTCCCAGCCTTTACAAACCCTGGTCCAGACGCGCTTAAAACTTTCGCGTCTCCCCAAAGAGACACGAGCACTCCTGCATCCCTTTGTTTCACGTCGTGGAGGTAAAATCTATTCGCAGAAGATGAAGTTATTTCCGCTTTCACAAAAATAAACTTGAAGTGAAAAGGACTGAGCAAAGGAGCCAGAAGAGCCAAAGTCCAAAGCATCCACAGTCCGGGCATTGTGTGCGCTCCACCGCTGACACTTGTAAATAAAAAACAGTCTGGAAACGGCGCTGGTGCTTTAGAGTGAAATATTTAAGGTGTCATCTGCCCCATGTTTACGAGCAGAAGGCGCTCCCACTCGTGTCTAGGATTTAGTCAAAGTGAGGGTTTGTGTGGGGAGGTGCTGCTCTGCGTATCAGCCAAACGCACGGAGGAGAGAGTGACTGCAGGTTCAGAGCGCGCGCCGTGCGTCTCTTTGGAACACAACAACAGCTGCGACGTGCGTAAAGCCGTTTGGGACACCCTTCATTTCGCAGCTCGTTATATTTTACTGCTACGAAAGTTTTTACGCATAATTATTTGCTCCTAGATGGTTGCATTATACGCAACGCCATTTTGGAACGAGGTGTGATTTCCCAATGTCCATCACTTGTTTGTACTACTCAGCTACATTTACTTCAGCAACTTTCTGGTGAAATTGTACTTTTAAGAGTATTTTCTGACTGCATTTTTTACTGACTGCTTGAGTGACTTTTGTGAGTAAAATGCTGCTTAATGCTGCTCTTTTAGATAGAGTAAACATTGTTCATATATTCTTTGAAAAGACAAGATTTTGTTTCTATTTTTGTGCTAGTCCTTACAATTAAAGCAGATATTTAAAAAAAAATCCACTTTTTTTGTGTTTTTATAACAGTGTTCTCTCATCATTAGTTTACTCAAAGCTGTATTTGGATTGATTCAAACCTGTTTTAAACTCTGTTTACAGTTAAATGTTCTAAATGTAAATAAAAAAAAAAAAATAAAAAAATAAAAAGTGGGGCTTTTGAAAAGGGACCTGTTTATAAGTCGTTTTAGATCAACTTTGTGTTTTACCCTGAACATAATGTACTGATCTACTTGTCATATTTAATGCATTAGTAAAAAACATAGCTGTTTGCTAGTTGTTAAACTCTGTGTTTGCTGTGAGGAATATACTGTATGTGCATATAGTCCACAAACATGAGTTAAGAAAAATTCATATATTCATGACTCATGTACAAATAAAAACAGTAAATGGTAGTTTACTCATCATATTTAGACCTTAATTTGCAAAAATGTGCTGCACATTGCAAAATACTCATACAAAACAAAGAAAACAATATCCATCCAGTCAGCGATGAAAAACTAAATGTCTCATGGACTATCATCAATACTGTTTAAAGTTAGCACTAGCTATTTTTTGTTTTAAATTATTGTTGCTAACCTTCAGCATATCCTAAACGGTAATTGTGCCCAAATAACTTTATCACTTTTGGGTAATAGGTCACAAAAACAAGTGAAGAAAGCCTGTCCTGATAAGTTGACCAATTTGACACAACACTGACACAACACTGACAATTCCTTTTGACCACTTTAAAGCCGACTGTGTAATGTGTTAGCCAAAATTGAACGACTTAAAATATGATAAAAATGTGTCTCTTTTTTCCTTGTTTCCATAGAAATCTTGCTAAATTATTCAACAGTTTGACATTAATCGATAAAGAACACTCCAAATGTTTCAACTTTCTGTTTACGTAAAATTATTTGAGTAATGTCTTGGACCTACTTTGTACTTTTACTTGAACTAACTTTACCCTTACCTCAGAACAATTACTTGACTTATCTACACCTCTGTTTGAGAGACTCTTGATTTCGTAGCTCATTATTCTTCTTCTGTGAAAACTTCTACGCATAACAATTTGCTCCTTGATGTTTTAATTCTAGATATGTACATTACGTTCAAGATTTCCACGTGTCCGTCACTTACCAGTCGTGCGTTTTTGCGACTGGAAGCATTTTAATCGAACTTTCCGCTCCTAATCAGATTCTAGCTTCTCGCGTAAAGCTGAAGAGAGAATCCCATCCCTATGGTGACACTGCGCGACTTTTCTTTTAATTATGCCACAACGCACTCTGCCCGCGGCCCTCTCGGCACAGCACAGCACACAAAACAAAGAAGTGTGTGAAGTCACTTATCTTAATGACTTCTTGTGCCAACAACTCTTCAACAACTCGCTTTTAATCTTTCCCCTTTTCTGATTGTTCATTTATTTTTACAACTTTTGAAAAATGGTGCTTTCTTCCAATCGATACGCCCATTTGAAAGGTATTAGTTTCAATTAGTCCGGCCAAATGAATCCCGAAAAAAGGCAATTGGCATTTCCTGCTGACAGGGCTCTCCGTCTGTCTGCAGAAATCCACAGTCTTCTAATGTCAGTGCTTTCTGTGCATAGAGGGACTTATCAGTGGATCTGTGATGGCTGCGTTAACTATGCCTCGACATGGGTGGGCAGAGGTTGAGAGAGGAGCGGTTATACAAGCTCAAATGACTCAAGCAGCGTCATGGAAATAGATTCTGCCGTTTCTTTAACAATAGATAAACAATGATTAGACGGTGTAGACGGAAGTGGGGGCTGTAGAAATCACTTTTGTACATGTTCAGAAGTTGGATTTGTCACTTGCGTCTAAGTATACAGGCCTAACTGTGAGGAGGAAAATATATTTAGTTAAAATATCTAGTATATTTTTCCATGTTTCAACTTTGCTTACTCATCAAAAACACAGCTAGACCTCTGTAAGATCAACAGAGATCTTCTGCATTGTTTCTAAGTTAATAAATAATCCAGTTATTTTGAGCATTTCTCTGGCATTAACAAATCAGTCTAGATAAGATTTAATCAACGCCAGACAAGGATAGGCTGTCACTTATCCATACAGTACATTTGTCTCCAGTAGGTTACACCAGTGGTTCTCAATCATGGAGATCGTGGAAGGACATCTGGGGGTCCCCTGATGATGTAAAGTCAAACATCAATGCCTTAAACAAGGTTTGACACTTTTCAGTTGTAACTATAGATGCAGTTTCCTATTTACAAGTCTATCAATGCATTTATCTAGGCTTATGACTTCAAAATAATTTCAAACAATAGGCTAAAGATAGCCTACATTTTGTGTAGGGTGTTGCGAATGCTTACAATAGTTGTTGTTTTTTTTAACTAAAAAAGGTTGAAAACCACTGGATTAGACTGCTGTAGCAGCCTGCTCACCGGCCTATCCAAACGAGCTGTAAACCAGCTGCGGTACGACTAAATTGCTGCTGCTTGAGTCTTCACTAGAACCAGGAGTAAATTCACATTAGTCCTGTTCTTAAATCTTTTCAATAACTTCCAGTGGTTCAGAGAATAAACCTTAAAACACTCTGCTTGTGTTTAAGTCTCTCCATGGACTAGCATCAAAGTAAATCTCTGACATGTTAGTGCTGCATGAACCATCTCGCTCTCTGAGGACCTCAGGGACTGTTTAAGTTTTATGCAGCAAAAAACAGTCTTCCTGAAGATGTAAGACAATGATTTGGAGAAAATGAGAAATGTATTTAACCAACCTGATCTCATAAGAAAGCCTATATACAGTATACCACGACATAACAGGACATGTCAATAGCGTATATGATTAACACGATTTCATGCGTAAATATGACAGGCGTTGCAGCCCCTAGTTCATTTTTATGTTGGTTAGAAAGATGTGTTAATATTTATGAATATTAACAAAATCCTTCCTAATCTTAACCTACCCCAAGCCCCAGCCCTAAGCTTAACAATTTTAGTAACTTAAAGCCTAAACTGACTCGTCAAACCTAAAGAAAATGTCCTCACGTGGCTTCAACCAAAACTCATGAGTATTTTACGTTGTGAAATATTGTATCTAGTATATGCTTTTTCATATCGTGCAATAATATACTGCATATACGCAAAGAAGGCATGTAAACTTGCTCATGCTTTGTTAACTCATCATACTTTCGATCCTTTCTTGTGATATTGTGTTGATTTAACATAATTCTCAAAAAATCATACCTTTTCTAAAATACCACAAACTGCTGAGAATTTGTGTTATACTTTACATTATTTACATTTTTACAAGGTATACCTTGGTAAAGGTTTGCCATGCTTATCAAGATATCCAAGGACAAAAATATCTATTATTATTTTTGGCGTGTTTCATTTCTGAAATTCTGACAGTATTATTTCAGTCCAAAACAGATTCGATGACATCATAAGTTCAGCTGGAGAGCAAGAGACAGTTTATTCCTACTGCCTATTGCCTATCTATTGAAATATCTTGAAACATATTTCTCTGATTTTAAATTATTGATTTAAAATTAGATGAATTTTGAAACATATTAGACCACATTTAAAGGGCACATATCCAAAATCAACTCTTTTAAGGTTTTACTCCTATTGTAAAGTTGCTCCCTATCTTTCGTTCTGTCAAAAACACTGTTCTGAATGTCCCTGATCTGTGATAGATAGATCTCTGAGATCCTTCTGCTCTGTTTTTAACGCCATAAATCATTCGCACTTAATTCAAACATTTCTGCTGCACTAACATATCAGGCAAGATTGGTTTGAATGCTTTGAAGCAGATCTGAAGGAAGAAAAAAAACAAAAAAACGTCATATCTGTCCTTTAAACAAATTTAATTTTATATGCTGTCCACCAGCTTGAAAATACATTAGCAATGTTGTGATGTCATTGACAATGGAACTAATTGACTAAACAACTAAAGACTAAACTAAATTAATGAGTGTCACCTATATATCCTCTTCAAGTTTACTGCATGACTTTATTTGTATTTTAATCCGCTCTTTTGTAGCATATCATGAAATTACATCTAACATTCCAAATATTGCCAAGCCCTGCTCCACTTGCACCTTCTTTCTTCTCCGCCACATCCTCAGTGAGATTATTCAACATTATTGACCAGTAAAATTGTTTGCTGTAGGTGTCTTCTGGCATCAGGCCTAGTTTATTTCTCTGTATCATTGTCTTTCTGCCAAGACAATCACCTCAGATGGAGCAGGTATCACAACACTGTAAACATCTGCTGGTCTTACACTGGAATCAATCAGTTTTGGTTAATGTGATGTATGTTCTGAAGGTTACGACACAAAACATATCAAACCTAATATTATAGAAGGATTACGTAAACAATATTAGTTTGTATTTTTTTGTACAGATATATTGGTCATTTGCCAAAACCCAGCAGATTTCACTCTTGGACATGATGTGACAGCTTGAAATTGCACCATCAACAGTTGTTATATCTAAAAATACCTTCTCCATTCTCACTGTGGCACAGCTTGCCTTTTCGCAGATCTGACCTCTGCAACTTGGCCTAATGGGGCTCTCTTATAACTTTTTGACGAAAAATGACACCATTGTGTGCTTTTGAATCACAATGTTTTATTTTCCAAAAACCAGCATGTGCATTGTGAACGTGTCAGTTTTCCAGATTACTGCAGTGGCAAAAATCACTCAGGACTTTAAAAGTTAAGGAAATGATGAACCAACTTGTTTTTCTTTTTTATATTTATATTTATGTTTTACAAAAAGACCACTCTGCATCTAGGCCTTTTAGTATTTTACTGATCAATGACAAGCACTTCACAGTCACAAAAAAATGTCTAAGCAACCAGAGTAATTTCCTGATTTCCTGGAAACTAATTTGTTTCATCTGCACCAGTTACATGTTTTGCTCACTTACATAACGCATTGAGCCTCACATTTCTGGTCTCTTTTCTTTTAGAGACCAGTCCAGCACAAAACAAGCCATGTTGGTATGCTAACATAAGCTAGCACAGGCTAAAACCACAAACAAAAATGCTTTCTTAGTAGGCGTAGAGGAGACACTGCACAATTATTTTCTCCAGAATAAATACTTTGGCAATATTACTGTGCAAAACTAATTTTAAAGTGATTTCTAAGGAACTTCAGTAGAGCTCTCCATACAGCTCTCTTGAAAACACAATAGGTAGCATGTCATGTAAGCATCGTGTAGCAGTGCTATGCTAAAAATCTGCAGCTACATTACTGTTACTCTTGCTGTTCTCTGAACAAAGCGCAGAGGTACTAATGCTGTAGCGACGTAAATAAGTCCAGCATTCATATACTGACGCAGACTCCGACATCAGGCTTTGGATTTATAATTAAAAAAAAAAAAAAATGGAGCAAAAAAAAAGCAACAGGAGACGAGAGACTTCACAACTTTTATCTCTGATTTTTGAGCTTAAGCTAAGCGCAGGTCCATGGAGTTTGGTGGGCTTATATGTTATGCGTGTACATGAGTAATTGTGCCGTGCTTTGGCTCTCCTCCTCCAACCGCGCCAGAGTCAGATCAGTGCCGAGTCTGAGCACGGTTCATTTGCACTCACAGTGGACAAAAGAACCTGTATTGGCCATTCGGGCTTGTGCACGATTCGGTTGTGCCAATGTGACTACACCTTAAGTCTATTTTTCCCGGAGACTGCAGAGGTTTAATGCAAGCGTCAGGTCATTTTCTAAGAGTTCTCGTGAGAATTTACGTGACTCCGTGTGGTTTTGGACAAAACCAGACTTCAACTGGTGTAACAGGCACTTTGCAAGAAAAGTGCACATTTCGAACCAAACCCGCCACGTCAGTATACAAGGGGGACTGAATTCAATAATCAGAGCGCCTAATTGGCTAATGGGTTGATTAGTTGAATAGCCCTGCTTTAAGACACATATACATATAGTGTGTCACATTGCAAACATATTGTATAAACTAACATAAACTAAGATTTGACAATTTTCCAGTTAACACCTTCCTAAAGTGCCAATGTATCATGTGCGTTTCTTCCACTTGGAGAGACACTATTTTAAGCACCTGAGTTTATTATGAAGGCTGACTAAACACATAACAGGCACATTTGCATAAACAGGAGCCCCAGGCCTGTCCACAAACACGCTTATTCTCGTCTCTCTCAAGGACGACATCGCCAACACAAAGAATCAAAAACGTCCTTGCCTCATAATGCAATGTGTAACATAAATTCACACATTAAAAAAAGAAAATCTCAAAATCGAACCAATCTAGAGCCAGTAGATACTTTTCCAGTCTTGCGTGAAAATGTCAAACAGGCCTGGCATTTACTTATGAGGCGAATAGTAAAAGTGAAGGGGAGGGATATTACTTTCTGCCAAACAGCCATCTCTCCAGCCCATGTGGGGAGGTTTTCTGTGTAAAAGGCGAATCATATGGACGTTTTTAGAATATATTACGGTGCTGTGGGTAAAGAGACTGTGCTAGCATATCCAAGATTTTGCCATGTGTAAAAGAAATAGGAAAAGATCCCAACTAAAAGAGAAAACAAACAAAACAATGAATAAGAAGTAAATATAGAGTGTAGAGGCGGCATGTGTCACAGAATATGTTTACACAAAGTCAATATTAGGGCTAAGGTCAGTATTTTGGTTTGTGAAACATTGCAAATAACCCATTACGTATCTAAATGGGAACATCATGATACAAAAGTGTTATTTCTGCTTCTTCCTGTGTCCTGAGATGAAAACAATAAGAGCAGCACACTACTTATGAGAATAATAATAAAGCACTGGATTTGTAGACATTATTCATTCCTCACTCAGTTGTGGTGAGTTACTATTGTAGCCACAGCTGCCCTGGGCAGACTGACAGAAGCAAGGCTGCCATTCCAACCATCAGTAACCATTCTATGCAAGGCAATGTGAGTGAAGTATCTAGTATAAAGTAGTACTGTCTGTGAAGTATAAAGTAAGACACAAAAACAATAGGGGTCCATGATCAATGAGAATGCCAGTGCCAACTGCCGTGCCTTAAGAATGCCTAAAAGAGACCTATTGTGATTCTTCTCTATATAAACTGTGACCTAGAGGCCAGATGCAGCCCTCAGACTGTTTCAATATGGCCCTTGGCACATTTTTGACATCTCCACCACTTTTCTAGTTTCGAAAATGAGAAAAAAAAAAAAAAATTAAAATGGCCCACCCCTTGCATATACAGATCAATAATTCACATTTTGTTCATTGCAAAACACAAAAACGATCTAAAATGGCGTATATAAATATACTGTACAAAGAGGAAATAACTGTCTCTGTCCACTCTACATCCCAGTTTAGTGTTCACACTGTTGCCTTAATGCCAACATTTGAGCTTTGTAGAGAAAGTTCTGATAGTGACTTTCATTGAGAACGCTGACTGACCCAGAGCTGTGCGGCACCTTTTCACTCTGCAGTTTCCACCGTCACCCAGGCAGGCTCTAGTTCTGACAACTTCATTATCAGATTTTTGTATCAGGCTACACAATACATGAGGAGCGAGGTTATTAAGGCACCTAAATATTGCTTATAAATACGAGACATTGATAAAATGTGGTCATCATTTTATATTCCAGTTATGGTAGGGTTATGAAAGGGCTATGAAAGGTTTACTGGCTGCGCATAAACATCATTGACTTTCTGACTGAAATCCTCTGTACAGTAGTCTGGTCACCTTGTCTGTGTAACTGTCATGTTTGAACTAAGAATGATGCCTTTCTCTGATTGGTTGTCAATCACGCTTACATGAAAACTGAGATAAGACCAGACAGGACGGCATAGGACAGGTAAATTAGAAACCTACATATTCATCACGTCTGTGAGGAGCCTGTTTACGTCAGGAACACAGTGTTGTTCATATAATACAGCTGACAAATGCAAATGTGTGCCTTGGTTTTATGTGTATATTCTGTGTAAAATCTTTTCTTTTAACAAAAAACAAGAAGATAGTTTGCAGATAGCAGCAGAAACATGTCAACAAGATAATTACAGCTCAAACTTATCATCTAAAAAAAAATTGTGAATAATGTTACTTACATAAGACAAAATGAATGTTGTTGCAGTAATAAAAGCAAGATAGGCCAAGGAAGATTGGAGGTTTCTTTTGCAGGTAGACGAAAATGATAGAGATGATGTTCAAAATGCTTTGTTTTGTCTGCAGAGGTTGTAGAAATAGTCTCTTATATAATGTTAAGGCCACTTCTTCATCTGTCCTCCAATTATAGATCATAAAAGATTGTGGAACCAACTCAAATTCTTTATAGATCCTCTGTCTATCCAGTCTGTTGTTGAACTTACATGTAAATGCAGTCAAGTGTTAAAATTTGATGATAGAGACAGGGTTCAACCCAGACAGGGTAAACAATACATACACGTGGTTTTTTTTTTCAGGACATTTAAAGCATGCAACTGCTCTTTCAGCTGTCTCCTGGTGGAAACCCAGCACTTGTATTTTCTGAATCTCAACCAGATCCTGACCCAATAAGGGCATTTAAAAAAAAACAAAAAAAAAAAACAACAACTCCGGTACAGCCACCGTAGTGGTCAAGCTACGATGGGTGACTCACATTAGCTACGGTGGTCTGCAGTCCGGTTACACATTGCTATTCCGACAGCCCAGTATTCAGACACCTTGCTTTTCCGACAGACCGCTATTTAGACATTGCATCCTATGGTCGGAATAGCGGCATTAACAGAAATTTCAAAGCACCCTGTATTCCGACATTTTTTTCTTTTCTTAGTCGGAGTAGCCGTCTCTCTCTCTCTCTCTCTTTTTTTTTTTTTTTTGTTCTGCTGCAGCCACAGGTTCTGCTGCCGACCTTGCTGTACCTGCTGTATCATAGAGTATGTCATCTGCACCTCTGTGATCAGCCTCTCATCGTCCAATTATGTTGAATGACTGATATGATGCTACTACATGCTTTGTGACCCTATGTCAGCGGAGTTGACGTAATATTTACACCACGGAAAAACAGAGTACCACAGCAAAATATTTATTTTATTTTGAAAAATGTACCGGATGCTCTTTACTATCGTTTGAATGATTTCCTGTATACATGTTAATGCCTCAACTTTACAAAAAAGGGCTCCAGTGAGCTCTGGCATCCGGTCAAAATTTTAAACCAACAAAAAACGTTTTCGGAGCACTGGATTGGCTAGCCTGGATACACCGGACTGTATGCTGTGTTAGTCACTGTCAGACTTTTCAAGTTAAGTAACGACTCCGATAACTGCACTGGAGTTGGACTGGATGCCTAGGGTAAGGTTCCATGAAATCAATGTTAGGGTTAGGGTTTGCTTAGTTCTTCATTAACATAAAATGCAAAACATTTTTCTAACTGAGACAAACTTGAGTGAGGTAACACCTGAACAGTGAATATGTTCAAGGTGCCACAGTTTACCTCACACCTGCTGCTGTAGAAAACAAAAGAAGACGTTCAGAACTATACTTGATATCACAACTATAATCAACATGAGACAAAGAACATCCTATAGTCCACCTCCAGCAGGTGAGGTTGGTTGGATAACAACTGCAAATTCAGAAAACTTGTATTAATAGGACTTTCTCACATTCTCACATTAACTGAGGTTCACTTTGACTTTACTCCTTCACTCCCAGCCCTATTCACATTTGACCCTCCTTCCCTGCCAGGCCTTTTTGCACATTTTAAACAGTATTCACAGAGCCACACAAGACTTCGTGCAACTGGATACATGACATATTGTACAATAATCTTTTTTTTTTTTATAGGCATTTGAAAATCATTGTTTCCATTTGATTTCAGCATTTGACGGTAAACTTTTGAGAAAACGCCTTTTTTTCTACTACAAACTTTATGTGTTATTTTCCTCTGTTTTACTTTTTGGTGAAAGAATATGAGCCACTACAATGAAATAATGTCTTAAGAATTAAAAATTTCAGGCTTACATGATTATAACAATAAGGACAGTAGTTTTACTGACACTTTTAACTCGCTCACAGAAGAGGAAGTTTAGTTTTTCCTCCTCAAGAATAACTGCATGTGCCGTTTCTCCTCAGAGTCCTAGTCCAGAAGAATGATCTTTTCATAATTTTTAAGATCAAATATCTGCTTTAAACTTACTCATCATTGTTTTCAGTCTAAGATATTTTGCCAGTAATGTGTTTGAAAAGAAATCTGGTCCTTTAGAAGCAGCTGATCATGTAAACACGGCCGATTGCTTTGGGTAATGTCATGTGACTTCCTGTGTCTTTGTACTCACCCATTTCCGCCCTCTACTGGTGAATCTGTGAAACTGCACCATGTATTTAACTGTAGACAAGTCAGCACGTGCATCAGAGAGCCCTCTATCACTGCATGGAATAAAAGTCCAATGACGGAATTAGACGTCATTGGCAGGCAACGGTTGGCCTGCGCAATGATGGAAATGTTTGTTATTGGCAGGGAAAGAGCTAACTGTTCTACCTCTAAAAACTTATAAAATCCTAACCTTATACTCCCACATTAATATTCCAACCCTAAATGTATTAATTTAATCCTTTATGTGCCAAAGTAGCAATTCTGCACCAAGTAATTTCAGTCTCTCTGTTTCCAGACTATAGATTTCACTATTTCCCATTGTCAAGAGTGTACATTATCTGAAATATATATATATATTTTTCAATGGCAATATGTGTGCGGGTTCAATCGGCAAGTTCCCCTACGTCTTTTGTATGACTCTGGCAGACTCTAAACTCACTGTACTGTGAAACATGGCTGACAATGGGAAATATAAAGTGTCCTTGAAAGTTGCTCACAAAACAACCCATTTTTAGAGTTGGGGTGACATTTCATTGCGTCTGAATGCTTTCAAAAGCGGTGTAAACAACAATGATGACAAGAAAGCACTATATTCCAGTTTTGGCATGCCTGTTCACACAAATTGGGGGTTACAGTGTGTAGGCAGGTGCAGAAGCAGACATCTCCGCTGGGTTGAACCATTGCAATGAGGGGGTAATTGGACTCATCATACAGTGTTTACCCGATGTGGAGCTGAAATGAAGTGGGTCGGTCCCATGTGTGGAAGGGCAGAGGCAGAAGCAGGGGAGAAGACTTATCCGTCGCCACTGACATCCTGGTAATCGGAGCTTACCTCAGGCTGGAGCCAATAGGACTGTGGTGTGTTCTAGTGCCGCGCTTGTCAGGCTCATCAAAGCAAGCTAAGAAAGAGAAAAGAAGAGTTGGTTTGGCTTTTGAAGTGTGATTTGAATGATACGAATGCACATAAAGCAGAATGTCACTTAATGAGACATATTAATACAGAGATTATTTGTTTATCGATCAGCCAAAAAGAACTGCTTGTATTGTCCAGAGTGAATGGGTAATCTCATACAATTTGAGCAGTAGTCTCAAATCGTCTGACATTGCATCATTGGGGTTCGTTCCCTTCACAGGAGGCGGGAACTTTTTTTTTTTTAATTTAACCAATCATTTTTTTTTTGGTCGTTTTGTCATCCAGGAAGTACATTATAAACATGTGTGTCAGTGATTGTTATCATTTCTATGTGGTAAACTTGCAAATTAAAAGGTACAATATCATATTCTAAATGAATATATAAAGGAGAAGAACATATACAGTCTGCTTTCTCAACTCGGGCTGGTTCTGGCTAACGCACCACTCTGCTCCATCTTGCTTATTGGATGACCGTCCTTCCTGCTTTTCGGGAACCTTTTGGAGTCCTGTGATACCTGACTAGTACCTGGAGTGAAATTAAACTGTGGCGCCAGCAAGAATACAACAGTTTACATACAATTTGTCTAAAATTGTATGTAAAAGGTAAAAAATTGATGTGGACATAGTATAATATATACTACATAAAGCTTTATATAGCTATATAGCCTTATTTAGATGGATTATAACAGTGAGGCGTGAATTTGAAAATGCGACCCTCGACCAACTGACTTTGATTAATTTGGCCCCAGCTCCATTTGAGTTTGAGACCCCGATTTATAGTCTTAGTTTTGTTACAATCATCATGGGCTGAACACTCAGAGAAATGGGGCATTTTTAGAGGTGGTGGAACTGTTTATTGACACACATCGGCTCTCAGTTTGCCTGTTACAAGCTGCAGTAGCAACACAAGCCAGCGCTTTTGTCAGTAAAGACTAAGAATCAGATCAAATTTAATGTCAAATAAAAAGATAACTTTCAGATTCAACTGAATAGGCCGCTGCATCTGTTTGTGCCGCCACTTGTTCTTCAGAGAAGGAAATAAAGTTGTGCAAAGCATATACTGTATACTAAAACACAACGTTTGAATTTGGGCATTGGAGAGAATGGATAATTGGGAGACGATAAAGAATAAGATAAGATAAGACAATTGGAAAGAATGTATTCTGTGGATTGCCCTTAAAACTAAACTCAATCAATCCTGGAAACTCGGCACTGGATCCTGCACATTAGGTTTATGAGCGACCACGCCATATTGTCCAGCTTCATGGTCAACCCTGTAACTAGAACAGTTCATCAGAAGATTTTTTTTCTGTCTGTGCCACTTTCTGAAGTACATATTTTTTTCAGTTGGTGCTCTTTAGTTTTCGCAGACAGCCCCTGAGTAAGTGTTGTCAAGTCTTCTGATAGAGCAGGACAACCCAAGCCCAACAACAAGTGTCTTATCAAATATGTTATTATTCTAAATCAACATAGTGACTGAAATATGTCCTAATGAGTCATACATGCTACATTTAGTTAAGTGTGTGAACGGCGAGAAAAACTATTGCAAGCCTCGTGCCCACACATCCATTCATATCTGATCGCAGCCGCTAACATTTCGTTCCGTTTTGTTATTTTAATCATAGCGGTTTGTGCAGCCAACACTGAACCGGCTTGACATTGTCACATATCTTTCTGCAGGCGACATGCACACCAGAGCAGAACGTGACGTAGACCGATAGTCCCTCTATACAGTATCGACTTCCTGCAGGTTCAATGGTTTCACATCAGATTGCTTGGAGTTGTATTGCTGTATTGTATTGAAAATTCCCACTGTCACTTGTCAGCCTTATGTACGTGCTCACTGCTCTCTAAATCTTTACTTTTCAAACTTTTGTTGTGATAATCCTTATGAGCTACACAGGAAAGGCATAGGCAGGAATTCAAATGTCCAGTTTCTGTCATTATATCAGATTTTAGGCAAAAGTATACACTGGAATAAACATGTTAAAAGAGGTGTAAGAAGCCAGATGGACTTTTTTGGAGCTTTTGACAGTAGTATGTGCTTGGTCCTTGATCAAAACAAACTGAGAGTTGGAGTTAGCTTTATTGATGAAAGCTCAATTTGATGTTCAGAAGGGGGTCTGTCTCTTCTGTTTCCGATAATGGTAGTGTAATCTTGTCTTCAAAGAGATGTTCTTGCTTTGCCAAAGAAGGGCATAAAACAATCAGTAGCCAACATTTACAAAGTTTGGTTTTAGAGGACAATATACTGTATATGAGCTTTTCCTTGGCCAACACCAAAAAAAAAAAAAAAAGAAGTCAGCTGATACTGATATCACAAAGCTGATTTTCGCATTTTAGTTTTAAAAAAGCATACCTTTGATCAGAACAAAGCAATAAAAAGGAAAGCATTGCACTGTATTTGTATCATTGCAGCTACAAGCTTTCTCAGCCCAGTCTCCTGTCATTTCATCATTAACATGTCTTAAGTAAAGTTTTATTCTTTGGCTGTAGCACAAGCTTTGATGTGTGTGCATGTTGTTTTGTCGAACACATGTTGTGTTCATGTGCTTTAACAGAGAGAAAGTTCAACACAGTCTCCAAAGAAAATGAAGATTTACGCAGAAATGTCAAAAACACAAGATGAGCACATTTTCACACCTTTTTAACATAAATATGTTGCAAAAAAGCCAAAATGTAAAATAACGACGGGTTTTGGTTAAAGCCACGAGGCGTCATTTTCTTTGGGTTTAACAGGTAAATCTGAACCTACCCAGCCCCTAAAGTTAAGTAACCTGGAGCTTAATCTTACCCGTTAAACCTAAAGAAAATGTCACCACGTGGCTTCACTCAAAAGTCATGGTTATGGTACATTTTTGACATTTCGTTGTATACCTACGTGTTCTTTGGAGACTGTGTTGAACTTTCTCACTATTAAAGCACATTAATTCATATTGAATAAATAACATGCACTTTTAAAGCTTGTGTTGTAGCCAAAGTCATAGAAAAAGAATAAAACTTTTCTTGAAAAATGTTATTGATGAAATCAAAACTGCAGACTTAGGAATGGACAGAGACAAAGCAAATCTTTTAATTTCACTTCAAAACATAACTTTGAGCTCAGCTGATCTCTCCTGTGCAGAAGACTGTCCAAACAACTGCCTGATCAAATATCGACCAAGACGGCAAAATTAAGAAGATTTGCAAAAAAGTCAAAACATGGGTCTCAAACTACTGGCTGACTGGTTTATCGATCTATCTTTTGGCTTGGATTTTGACTCGATATCTGAGGTTTTGTTTATAGCATTTAAAAAACACTCTACAATTTTTTTTGTGGGCAATGTCATTTGTAAAGCAGCTCTGGGTTTATCATCACTTTCATAGTACAAGTAACAACAATCAATAATTATCTTTTACACTATTCTGTATGCATCACATGCCAACCCACCTCTCACCTGTAAGCAGATTGCGACTTCCCATGTTGTGTAATAACAAAGTAGAAACTGATTGTAACCAAGCAGCGCACAGGTGAAAAAAACAACTGATCGCTCTTGACACAAAGTCACTTAATATTGCATTATTCATGGACTTGTGTAGTCGAGGTTGCCCCAGGGCAGATTGACAAAGACCACCTACACATACTAACACGTTCAATGAGGTGAGCTGGGTGAAATCACTTGCCCAAGGACACAACCATTTATAAATTCTATAACTAAGTCACAGTTAACCACAGCCAGTTGAACAGGAATCTCTCTATTAGGGCTGCATGCTAATGCTTGTCTGTTGATTTTTCAGCAAATGCCACATCCTCCGAATCATTCCTTCCCCAAAACATTTAGGGTATTTCAGAACTGCCTCACAAATACCGGCTTTTGCACGCTTATATCAGGAATGTCAATCATTTGGAGAAAATATCACAGTCCAAATATAAGCTTTCCGTTTGGTAGAGAAGCGTGAGACTGCAGAGCTGGAGACTGCACTCTGAAGAACCACATTCTCCTTTCTTTTTTTTTTTAAGTCTTCTTGACATGACATACAAAAACAAATGTTATTCTTTTTTTTATTATTAATTGTTTTTTGGTTTTTGTTTTGTTTTTATTAATTTAAAGAGACAATGCATATCTTTTTTGCATCTTTAGAATCGGAGTGGTTGGCTGCTCTCTTGCTGTCCCTCTGGAGGCACTGAGCTCTTTTTGAAACTTTTTTGGTTTTTAGCTCAGTTTTGGCAAGACAACTGTGGACTTCAACCAATAAGACGTGTGGCCTCTGATGTTCAATAAACACGAGTTAAGTACTGTCAGATTTGTGAAAAGAAGACTGTTTTTCTCATTACCATGGATACCATGCAAAAGCTAATGCTACCTACGCTAGCTTTGGACTTCTGAAATGTCAGACTTTCACACCTGAAGCAGCAGAGGACGATGCAGTGAAATAGTTTGATTCTTGGGATTTCATCCACCCTGTGATGTTCAACACACACAAGTTAGGATTTTGTGAATGGAGTTGTTTGTTTGTCTGTAACCATGAAGATGGTACACGAAGCTATTAAAGCTAACTTTGCTGGCTTTGGACTTTTGAAATGCTACAGAACGTTTACATCTGCTGCAGCCGAAGCTTTTGCAGAGGAAGATTTTGTGGGGATGGTCTTATCACCGACTGAAACAACAGAAGTTCACCTGATCCACCTGGACCTGACTGTGATGTATCTACTGAATCTACTTGCTCCACTTGCACCTGACTGTCATCTGTCTCTCACTCCAGTTTCCACCTCCAACTGCACCTGCTCCTCCAGCTAAGGCCCTGACGAAGCCAAGCACATCATCATGGACATTGTCCCCGAGCGCCGTTCAGTGGCAGCACACTGCTCCTGACAGACGCCCCAGCGGCTCTGCAGGATGGGTCAAATGCAGAGAATGAATTTCCCTCTCGAGGGATCAATAAAGTATTATCTTATCTTCTCTCTAATGAACATACAATGTAAATATGCCAGATTTAGCCAAATGGCCACTTATCTGTAGTCCCTGGCAGATCAGAGTAAAAAAGACAGAACACATTAAAAGAGTGTTATTCTTGAGCCAATGTTTTTGTGATGCCTTTATTTGCTCTGGAAAAGATGCTAAATACCACTTGTGGCACGTTATTTACCAGTAGGTTGTGTTCAAATGATCAGTAATTAATTAATGGGTTAATTAATCATTTCCAATGCCTGTAAGATTGCTTTGGGAAAAATAAACATTTTTACTTTTTACTTAATAAAATAGCTATGTCATTCAACCTTGCCTGTCATATAATTTTCCATAAAATAAAATAACTAGCCAATGATTGAAGAACATTTGATATTCTTCATTTGTGATACTTTTGCTACTGTCATACTGCCATATTGAGAGGTTAAGGGTTATTTTCAACTTGGTAACTTCGGCATCAAAACTAATTGTTTCCCAATATTAATTACGAAATGAGGGGCGGTCATTTGCTATTTCCCACTCAAAAGTGGTATTTACCATAATTCCCACACCAAATGAAGGCAGCAATAGTAGCAGGGGAAACCTAGGCAGACATAGGAAGAACATGCAAACTCCATTTTGTCCATTGCAAAATACACAACTGATCTTAAACAACTTATAAACAGAAACAGATTAACTTGTTTACAACTGCAGAAATGATACGCCTGCAGCTTTGAACGTTAGTATAAAATTTAACTGTAGCACATTTTTAAATAGAAAGTTTATGACAGTTTTAAACCCTGTCACCCTGTTTTACTCAGTCTAGGTGGTAGGTGAAAATAGGGATTTGTTTGTGCACTTGAGCATCAGCTACAGGACAATCCAAGATTACATAAAGTTACATAAACTAACTTTTAAGTTATAAATTTGAACCTTTGAGTTTCCACTGAAAAAGTGAGCCTGATCTCACAAGAAAGCATACATTTAATAATTACACAACATGTAAATTAGTTATGATTAGTACGGTTCCACAGCTGTTTTGCGTAATTATAGTACACTTCACAGTCCCCATTCATTTCAATGGTGGTTGTTAAGACGTGTTCTTATTTATGAATATTAATGAAATCCTGATTCTAATCTTAACCTACCCTAAGCCCCAGACCTAATCTTACCATTTTAGTAACTTTATGCCTGAACTTACCTGTTTCACTTGAAGAAAACGTCCCCACGTGACTTCAATCAAAACGTGTCCTATTTTAACGCTGTGAAATCTTGTGTCATTTTTACGCTTTTTTATATAATAATAATGTAACATAAGTACTAAAAATAGCTGTGACCTCGTGGTCAAAATACGCTGTTTGTGTTGTGGTAAAGTACACCATCTGAGACTGTGTTGGAGCCGAAAAAGTATATGGTAGCTAAATGTAACACCTTGTGAAAAAATAAGACAACTGAATTGCGTCTGATTAAAAAAATACAGAATTTTTATTCAAATCAGGAGCTTATTGCAGCTCTCTGATTGGCTGTGCTTGAGTGGTTCACTCCAGTTTCACTTTGTTGTTTGTAAAAAGTGTTTTTTAAGACAAGTTGTCAGATATAAAACCTAAAACCTGTTTGCAATGTAAAAATCAGCTGCCCCACTTTTAAACATGCATGCATCAACACAGATACAACTTTGAGTAAGATAATGAGAACCTCTAAGTTTGTGGTAATACATTTGGAGGTTTATTTTAATAACCCAAAAATTTGGTTTAGGAATTTGCCATAATTTAATCATAAACCCCAAACCTACTAAATAATCCAACTCAAATCTTTCTAATTTAAGAATATAACCAAAAATCGTATTAATCTCAGTGTGTCTCGTAACAGTGCGGTCTCCAGCTCTGCAGATTCATTCTGTTGGTTTGACATAAACAAGTTTGAAGAGTTTGTCAAAATCAGTGAAAGCTTATTTCCAATGTCCAATATGCGCGTTGATTCTTTTTCCCGCTGAGGCAAATTTAGCCTTGGTATTTTTCATATTGCAATGTTTTTAATCAAGATCAAAGTGACATTTAATAAAAAACAAACCTGCGAGCATTTTAATTTTGTAGCTTTTTTGAAATAGGCTTCTGGTGCTCTCTCTAAATCATTTGTAAATAAAACTTCTTCATACTGTGGGCATATCAACATTCAGCGACATGTGTGACTGATGAATACACTGGGTTATTAATTCTCTGTAATATTGTTTTAAAGGTGAGTACATATGTTTTTCAATGTATTTTTGCAGATCTTGATAAAAAAAGAAGGATTATATATAATTTGTTTTGCATAGACTGAACCCTGTCAAAATATGGTCCTATTTAAACAATAACAGTGTAAAAGCCAAGACAATGGCGATAAAGCGATTGTCACAATATATCGTCGTCATCACCTGACGACATTAAAACATAATAATGCATAATAACTGCAGCAAAAATGAAACATGCTGACATCAACCGAAGCGAAGAATGTATAAGAGAAAGTTGTCCGATTTAAGCTAAATTGTGTTTGTTGTGTGAAATTCAGCTCCCCCACCTTTACCTTAAACATGCATGTTTTAGAGGAGGAAGGGAGCCAGAGAGATGGTGAGATCTTGACTCGACCCGGGAGTCAAATCCACGATCTCCTTCTTGGGAAACCAGAGCTCTAACCACTCTGCTACCTATCCACCCTCTTTCTGACATAATTTTCTCTAAATCTGGCCAAAACCGGTCTTTAATTGTTTAAGTCCATAAAGTACAACAGTAACCTACAGGAGTTTACACAGTTTAGGCAGTTTCAGTCCGAACAGTAAGGCTCAGACACACAAAAGAGGGGAAGCATCGTTCACAGCTAGGACTCAAAACTGATCAATGAACTGATCAGTCAAACTTAGGATGTAGCCCTTCTCAGGGGCAGGACAACACTCAGTATGGTATAAATACAGCCAGGCTCAGGCCACTTCCAACAGGCTGAAAATGAAAAATCAAGACATTTCAACTATCAGTCAAAAAATCATGGAAAAAGCTGTCCAGACAACATAAGCCTTTCTAAATAGTTGTCATAGTTTTATGTCAGTAATATTGCATTTATATATAAAAAATAAAATCAATTCAAACTGACTTACAGGATGTAAAACAGAATCCCTCCACCTACTATGTCATCAAAAGCGCCACTGTGTAAAAATACGAAGGGAATTAATCTTGTTTACTTTGTTTTAATGAATAGTAATCGCTCCAACAGTCTCAGAGGGCGTGCACTTACCACACACAAAACAGCGTATTTTGAGCACAATTTCAGACCTTTTTTGAGTAGGCTACTAATGCCACGCTGTACATTTAGCATAAAAAGGTGTAAAAACAAAAAGTTAATAAATGGGTAGTTTAGATCTGGGCTTGGGGCAGGTTAAGATAGAATCAGGATTTCATTAATATTCATAAATAAGAACTGTCTTAACAACCACCATAGAAATGAACTGGGACTGCGACGCGTACCATAACTACGCAAGACAGCCGTGAACTTGTGCTAATCATGCTGAATATACATGTCCTGTAATGTCGTGGTAAATGTATGCTTTCTTGTGAGATCGGTCTTATCTATCATAAACACATCAAGTTTTGCAGACTCAGCACAACCATTTAGGTACTTTTGGAGAGAAGTTATGAGTAGGTATAACTAATTGCTTTTGTAAAGAAACTTGTTTCACACTGGTCACAAGTAGGCCACAGGTCCATGAATGTGTTTTTTACTGCCTCCAGATGAAATGCAGCTGTACCACAAACATGATAACCAATCCATGGAAGTGCGTGAAGCTTCACATGAACATTGATCCTGAGCGCTTATTGACTGTGTGGGATGGTGGCTTTTAAAAGGCCATATAGTATTTGCGGTTATACGTTTGTGTTTAAATAGCTTTTTAATCAATCAATCACATTCACTCCATTAATGCACATTTGAATGAGAGGTTTTGATTTAGGTTTATGTAAATATCAACCATCTGACCAATACAGAAAAGGGTGAACAATATGAAGGTATTGTCATATTTCTCAAGAGGCATTTGGGAGCTGACATCATGAATAAACTAATATGTGTAACCTTCTGTGAGCAGTCTAGAGTGAACTTTGCAGTCCCTCATATGCAGGGGACGATTGTTTACATCTGTACCAATACCTGACCAAAACTGTTTTCTTGTACAGTAAGTGAAAAATAAGAACATTTTTAGATTAGGCTGAAAAAAGGAAGGTGTAACAAAACATGTCCCCTATTTTGCTAAGCATGCAAGTCTGGGAGGTGTGACAACAGCACAGGTCTGACTGAGACCATTCCATTCAGAGGAACAGTGTGTGGAGATGTGCGCATATGTGACAATGTGAGAGCAGTGCATTAAGATTACAAAAAAAAGTCAGCTGCATTTAGTCTATTTGTTTCTGTTAGAAAAAAGCTTACTGAATAGAAATCTATTTGTTGAAAGCCACATGACTTTAAAAGGCTTTAAAAACTAAAAATGTGTCTTTTCTTTTACATAAATCTATTGGCATGATAAAAGATCATGAACATGAGATTTACCGAGAATCTGCCTCTGACCTGCAGCGTCCAAAAGATCAACAGCAGCAGAGCTCAGTACAATCCTTTTTTCTGGAAGAAAGCACAGACAGCCAGTTCTGGTCACCAACAATCCAAGACGTGTGTGGGATTATGTCTACTCTATGTGACTTGTGAAGTATGAGAGCGTGTGAAAACTGGACCCAAGTCACAGACACACATACACTGCGGCGACCCCTGGTTTCCCCTCGGTCTTATGGAATTTTAGCTTAGCCCAGTTCTTAAGTCATGGCACCCTCTTTTGGTTGAGAATTTTTTTGGAACACCTGATTCTAAATTTCAAGTTAAAGGTGTTGAACCCAGTTTTTGCAATCTCAAAACGTAAACAGAGATATTTAATGTTATTGTCATCTGGTGCAAAACTAACTTCAAGTTGTTGTTTTTTTAAGTGGTAGTTAATCTTGCAAATGTTGTCCATATCATCGTGTTTATCCCTTAATCTATAGCTCTAGAGAGTGATTTGCACTCAGTGATAAACTGTACTGGACATTGGGCCATATGAATCAGAATTTTTTTTTTCAAGGCACAATTAGCAATATGTCAAGGCACATCAGCGTTCCCAGGCACACTGCTTGAAAAAAAAGGGCTTAGCCTATTGTTAAAGGGAAACAAAAAAACAGCCCAGTCTCTGAAGAAAACAAATGCAATGAAATGTCACATGTACGATACTTTACGTTTTCACTCCATTTTACGCCAACATGTTACAAAAGCTAAAACGTAAATAACCACAAATTTTCGGTTGACTTTGGTTTAAACCTTAACCTACCTCAGTCCCAATTTTAAACTTACCCTTTTTAATAACTAATTGTGCACACTTTTCTGTTGAACCCAAAAGAAAATGTCACGACGTGGCTTCAACCATAATTTATGTTTTTTTGTTTTTTTTTTTTCACGTTTTCGTAAAATTTTTGCCATTTCGTTGTATAACTACATTTTCTTCAGAGACTGTGTGTGAAAAACACATTTTTTAGATAAAGTTGATTCCTATTTAAGCGTATGCAAGGCCTTTCTCCTAACTAAGACAGTCTAAATACAATTTAAAGCCAAAACACGTATCTTTCTCCCATGATCTCATGTTCAAATTGGCAGATGTGCTGAAGGAAAAAGACTCACATCAGACCTGCCTTCTTGTCACACCTCTCAGACTAGACACTCAACAGAAGAAAAACTAATGTCATCCTGGGGGCAAAAGCACTATTGTCTACTGGGTTGCTCTAATGAGACATATGCAGGAAGTGGGTAAATCAACTTCTTTGCCTTGTAATTCTTTTCCTTTTTCTTTCTTCTTTCTCTTTAATGTGTAAACAGGTCATTAGGAACATTATCAGTTATACTCATCTGGTTTTGATGGCACATAACTTACACTCCCTCGGTACAAACTAACCACTTCAGCGCAGAGGAGAGAGAGAGGGGCAGAGTCGGAAAGCTTTCAGAAGCAAAAATCCCATTTGTGCATCCTGTCTTGCATCCCTGGCTTGTTAGTTCCAACACTTGGGTTGATCCCAGTGGAACAGACGCACCAACAGCAACAGCAGCGGCAGCAGGCGTAATGGCCATCACCCAGACAGCTAGCACACTCTCCCCGTACACCTATACACGCCACCATTAAAACAAGGCAACTTTTCCCTGTTTATTGCCCATAGCAGAGGAGTCCTATTTGCACCCCGTCCGCAGATGAGAGAGAGGAGGCATTTTGGAATCGCAGTGGGAGGGGCGTTTGAGGACAGTTAGCCAGCGCGGCGCTAAAATACACCTGCTCTTCACCGCTGAGTCTCCAAATTACAATTATCTCAGCGTGACTTTGTTTTTTCTTCATCCGACTGAACGGAAGCAAAACGTCTTACTACAGTTTTCTCAACAGGTGTGAATCCTGGATGTGGATGTGATTAAATTGGTGAAGATTGGTTACACTCATGGAGAGTGTTTGTTATATTTTTATTTTTCTGTGTTTGCAGCATATTCTGGACATATTCTATTTTGTAGTCAGTCATATTAGCCACTTATTGTAGATATTTGTAACTTTAGATTATAGCTTTATTTGCACAGTGTGTTTAACCTGGCTCACGTCAAATGTACACACTGCAAAAAAGTGAATGAAAACCTATTAAGAAAAATAATATTGTCCAAAGTAACAATAATGCAGATTTTTTTCTGGCATGTCTATTCCAGAGTTGTGGACTTCAGTCAGACTGACTTGAGTCACTATTTTGTGACTTGAGGTTTGACTTGATAAATAAGACTAAGACTAGTTTGACTTGACTTGAACTTTGACTTGGACTTGTCTCTCTTTGACTTGGGACTTGACTTGGACTTGTCTTTCTTTGACTTGACTTTTGGACTTGGACTGGGACTTGACTTGGCTCTTTGACTTGGGACTTTCTTTGACTTGGGGCAAAAGACGTGAGACTTACTTGAGATTTGCAAAACAGTGACTTGGTCCCACCTCTGTGACTATTACATGGCGTTGAGTTGAAAGTGTTCAAATGATCCATTATTCTCCATGGTGTCTCATAGAAACATACTTTTTTTTTTTTGGAGGGGAACGCATTAGTTTGAACGCATTAGTTCAGGTCAGTTACAGAAAGTCCTAAGTTTAGGTCTGGGGCTTGAAGTTGGTTTCAGTAATATTCATGAATCTAACTTCTTTTCAACTTCGTCTTTACATCCCATCCAGAAATAAACTGGGGCAACAATGCATGTGATAGATACTCATATTTCTGTGAGACCATCCTGCTCAATTGGATAAAGCTTAGAACTGTCAATATGTTCAAGGTTAAAAAAAAAATGAAATTCAATACATAAAAAATTCTAAGTTTCAAGTATAGTCCTCAGTATTAAGTTCTACTTACATTTTCTTGCTGAAAATTGTTGGGGAAAAGGTAGAACGTTGTGACAAACATTAGAAACTGATTAGTAAAATCATCACAAAACCAGAAGAAACTCAAGAAAATTGTGGAAAATTCAGTGCAGTGTTATTTATTAACATCAACAAAGTCTAAATGCTAATCTTAACCAATCCTAACCCCCAGATCTAAACGTATCTATTTTTGTAACTTCTGGCTTGAACTTACTCTTTCAACCCCAAAAATACATCATTGGTGGCCTCATCAAACTACGAGCCTATAACAGTGTGTCATTTCTACACTTTTCACACCGTGTCACCTGTTATTTAAGTTCTCTGTGACTGAAGACTCAAGAAAATATATGAAATAAACTTGTTTTGTTTGCAACACCTCTGATTTGTTTTGCATTCCTGTCCATTTTTTTTTGTATAGCTGTTTTAGAAAGAAAAAAAGGGAGAAAGTACACTCTGGCAATTGTCATATGCAATAACCCGAAGTAAATAAATACTTACATAAATAACATAATACAATATTTTTCTTGCTGTGACGTGCAACTTTCCAACAATCCCAAGAATAGCAGCCAGAAGCAAGAACAATAAGAGTCCAGCAATGCCCTATAGGCTGTGTCCCACCATCATTACAGGACGGCGGCCCTCACACTGGGATGGCAGCTTCCATATACACTCACTCCCATGTTCTTGCGCTGCTAGTTTGGGGAATTGCACAGTGAAAATTGGCAGAGTGAGTGAGGGACCGGCAGCCTTGTGAAGGACTGGCAACTTTTTGTCAAGCACCACATAAGGGTCCAGCTCTCAGCATCCTGGACTAAGGTTAATAAGCAAAAAAATGAGCAAATGAAACTGGTAGCTCGCAAATATGTGGCACCAAATCATACTTTTTCTCATTTTTTTTTTTTTCTGTGCTTGTACTTTCTACACTAGTACTATCGGGAGGAAAGCCAATTATAAAGCACTTCAATGATTGTGAGCTACAGCCAATAAAAAGTTAGCACCATCTGTTATTATTACTTTTGTTTGACCCACTTATATACTTACCTAAACTCAGTCATCAAAAAACTATNGAAAGAGCATCCACCTCTGAGCCACGTGTTTACTACAAAGTGCAGCAAGCTTCTATCCTCCTTCCTCCTCTCTCCAACGAACTGCCTCGCTGCAAAACAAAGCCTTTTTGCAAAAAAGCTGGAACCCGATGCACTTGGAGATTGACATGGTCACCACACAAGTCACCCATTCACAAACTGGTGTCCCATTTACACTCTGGTCACCACACTGGTTAAATCGCAGGTCACAACACTACTCACTCATTCCCTCACACACACACATTAATGACCAAAGTAGTCATCCAGTCACACACTGGTTACCATTTTAAACAGGCACACATTAACAATTGGTCATCCATTTAAACATGGCCACTCATTTACAAACTGGTCATCCATTGACACAGTGGTCACACAATAAACACATTCGCACACTAGTCACTACACTAGTCACTAGGTCACCACACTGGTTTAAACACGGGACCCCATTTAAAACTGGTCACTCATTCACACACTGGTCATCCATTCCATTGGTCACTTTTATCACACTGGTCACTTATTCACACACTGGTTTACCACACTGGTGACTCATTCACACACTGTTTACCACACTGGTCACCATGAAGACCTCTACCTCGTTTGCTTTTGTTTTACATGCCAGACACGGTTCAAAAACACCACCGTAATATTTATTGTGACAGAATCCAATCATCAAATGCTTACTGCTCATTTTAAGTGTGTGTGTTTTGGCTGCGGTGATGTATTGGTCGGCCAGCATCTTGTCAATGTTGATTGATTAGACAGCTAAAGACATGGCTTCTACAGCAGTTAGTCCTAATTAGACAACTCTCCAAACTCAATGTGAAAGTGTTGCAGCTGGAGGAGGCTAATCTTACACAATATTGCATTTAGATCTGCTTCTGTAGATATTTTATTTGTTAACATACACGTTACAAGTTGTACAAAAACACCTCACTTTTAAAAGTTATTTGTGACTCTCTGTTGTCCAAAAATTTAAATCCAGATCTTCTTATTCAGTGATTCTCAAACTTTTCACACCAATCATCACTTGATTTAATATATTTTCTCACCAAGTACCGTCAAATCTAAACAGACAATTTCAGCCCTAAATTAGAGATCGCAATGGGTTAAAATGAGTCTAAATTTGTAATAAAGCAATGGTAAGTGTTATTTAAGGCAGTTCTAAGGGATGCTTAGCCCAACGGAAAATATATATATATATATATATATATATATATATATATATATATATATATATATATATAGCAATCAAACAGTAGATTGCTTCAGGTACCACCAGAGGCATTTAGAGTACCAACACTACTGACAAATGATGGTGTACAGGAGCATCTGTCCTCGCAGAGCATTACAAGGATATCATTTTGCATCAGGCCTAAAAGATCCTGAATGACTCTTCACATGCTCTGTTCTCAGCTTTTACCTTCTGGGAGTAAAGTTCATCATCCCTGATTGTGCAGGAACAAAATTAATAAGGGTCTATTGTGCCAGTACCTGTTAAGATTAATGAAATATGGTCCAAAAAGGACTTACTGTGTGAAGCACATTGGAAGACAATTGTCTGTGTATACCATTCACTCATTCAAAATAAATGGGAAAGTTGAAAAAATGTTTTGTTTTTTAGTTTTTTTCTTTGAGGCACACAAGAATGCTAATGTAGACAGTTTGATTTCCCCAGACAAATTGTAAGCAATCAAATAACATATGGAACAACACAAAACAACCACTATGTACGTGCGTCTCATAGACAGACCATAAATTAATGTTTAGATCAATTTTCTGAATATCCAAAACATAAAACAACCATCCACAAATTAACAAAAACATAAAGCACAGAAAAGCACAAAACATCTTCCTCCAAGTCAAAAGTTTTAATAATATACAGTATATGCTGTTACCTTCTGTGTCCATCAGTAGGCCTCATTATCTCACTAACACTCCAGCACACCTTCTTCACCTGTTCTTATACTTAAATGTCACCGTGACAACGGTCAGGTCAACCTGTAACATGGCCTGTATGTTCAATCAGGTCAAATGCATCTACTATGACTGCTATTTATATCTGCTATGTGAAAAAAATAGAATCTTTAGATCTGTGCAATATCTTGTTCAAGTCAGATTACACATGACACATTTGAACTCAACACTTTAATTCTGCTCTAATACTTAAATATTATATAAATATACATATTTAAATAAATAAACGTGTTCTAAAATATTACATTTCACAGTGTAGAGTAACGTAGAGAGTCGCTGTTCTCTCTGCACACAAACAGAAGCAGAAGGCCTTTGGATTTCACGGCCAAGTATTGAAAATGCAACTAGCTCTAAGATACATTTTATCTGCTCATCAGGAAGCTGTTCTCTATGCAAATAGATATTATGTTTAATAGAACATTACCAGCACAGCAGCACAACAAATTAAGCAAAAACCCAGAGAAGTTGCATATACATTGTCATTGAATTTTTTTTGGGAAACACTGAGGAAATGGTCCCTAATTGGGATTGAGGACAACAACAATAGAGAAACAAGAACAGTGAACAGAGATGAGGGGGCCTATCAGCTTTCAAGGACATAGGATGCTGTCCTGGAGAAGTTCGACTACAAATGGCGGTATTCCCTTTTTTGAGTTAGTCACAATGTACTGTACTTAGTTTTTTGGAAAAGTGAAAGCTTAGATTGATAGATTAATTCCTGCCAAACTCAGTTTTAGTCTAAAGTTTTTGGATATTTCTCACCTGGATGTCTTACACGTTTCATCATGCGCAGGAAAAGTTGTATTAGTTCAGGACACTGAAACAAATGGGTCAGGTTGGTCCACACAATGAGCGGCACTCTGTTGCAGCAGCACCAATTCTTCATCTGTTGCATGTAGGACACAACAACAAATATTTACATAAAACTGAATCTGAATGTGTGTATAGGTGCAGCTATTTCGGTTAGAATATGTCCTCAAACAATACCCAAACTATTCATAAATGTATTCTGAGTAAAAGAAACACAACTTTGCTCAGGGACCAACAGCATTAGAATGTAATATTGTGAAATGTAAATGAGATAACACTATCAAATAATGGGGATTGATTAACTAGATATTGTCTTGCTTTAGCTCTGTTCTCCAGACAAAACTACCTTTATACAGTCACTTTGCAATCCTTTGTTACCGGTCGCCCATCGAGATAGACTTTTCTATTTCCTAAACGTGCCATTTCGTATTTGGGGTTCTTTCATCATCTCCATTGATTGCGCAGTGTGTGGTGCTTTAGGTCTGCGTTAGATGGGAAAATCCATTTCTCCAGCCGCCTAATACATTCCTGTCAGCGTAAAGTGCCGAGTTAAACCATTATTTAGGCTGACTGCCACCTGAGCAGCCCCAGTCATCTTTAAACATGATAGTGCGCTCCGTCGGGGTGTCGCTAGAGGCAATCCTCCGCTTCAAGGCCCAGCCAGTCCCAGTGCATAAAGCGACCGTACTGGGACAGGGCTGCAGCGGGATTCAAACAGACACAGCAAAATCAACACTGGCAGGAGTTAGGAAGGTAAATATGCTGGTTTATTCAAATGCTATCACAGTTTCAGATGAATTTGCAATGTTTTAAACTTGGATATTTTATTCAACAAAATTGAGATATACAGTTTATGCCAGGTCGGTTTTTAACAGAGACTTTATTGTGCTAAATACATATACTGTATGAAGACACTGAGAAGAATAAAGTGATCAAATGGTCCATGGTTTGTAAATATATCCACAATGATAATGGCAATTGCAGTCTAAACCCAGTCTATAGTAGGACCGTTGTAGAACTAATATATGGCTAAACTTGTTTATAATATGACACTGGTCAAAGTTTCAATCTAACCAAGAAATACACCAAAGAGGATAAAATAATGGTCTACCACAGGAGAAGGGGTCACATACTTTATAAGTACACTAACAACACCACAAGTGAACATAAGTAAAGACAAAATGTGGATAAACTTAAATGAAAACATATGAATGCACCACCAAATGGAGCCAGTTCATAGAATGTGATTTTGAATCATTTTCTGGTTGGAAATGTTTGTGTTACTGTGCAAGACAATATATGAGCAATAAAATGTAAAAGTTCTCCCAGACTTGGTGAGATATTCCAGCCCAGTCTCTGTAGAAAACGTTGATATACAATGAATATCAGAAATGTCAGTATGTTACAAAAGCCAAAACGTAAATGACCAATCATTTTGGCGACATTTAACAGGCAAATCTTAACTTACCCCAAGCCTCAATCCTAATTACCCTTTTTTGCAACTTGACGACTAAACTTACCCGTTAACCCAAAGAAAATCTTCAACCACAATTCATGCAAACGTTTTGGCTTTTCTTAGCATATTGATGTAAAAACGGCATGAAAACATGCGTATCATAGATTTTTCATATTTTGTTGTAAATCTAAGATTTTCAGAGACTGTATTGGATTTTTCTTCCACACACAGCACACTCTGAGATGATGTTCTACTCTACTTAAAGAACTACTAATACTGAAGTTCTGTGTTTCTCATCGAAGGGGCCGCCAGGTACACCTGTTCTTGTTCTGTGCAGGATGCTTGAAAGGACTACATACAAGTAAAATAAAAAGTCAAATGTATGGATAATTGAATGGGAAAAGGTCATTGGAGTAAACTGCATACTTTAAAGTTTTCAAGACATCATTATCAAAAAAACAAGACATGTAATAGCAGTAATAGTTGTTATTGTTACAAACAACTTACTTGTCTATTCTCTGAGTTGGAGGGTGCTCTGAGTGTAAGAAAAAGCAGATGTTGGGAACCTGTGGTCTATTATTCTGCCTTCAGTGGGTTTCTGATTAGAAAGAAAACATAAGGTCAATTGCTAGAGGAGTTGTGCTGTTTAGATCCACATTAGAACACATAGTTCTAGTTGAAATAAAGACATGACTGAAGGAGTCTGCGTCTGAGATTTCAGTTTCTCCATAATGTTGTTTCTCTGTCCTTTGCTGCAGAACACTTTGAGTTGACTCAAGCCAGAGCAATACATTATAATCTTTTTTCCTGTTCAAAAATAAAAGCAATGAAGTGAAGCTCTCCCAGACTTAGTGACAATAATAATCTTGTCTAACATTATATTAAATAAGCGAGACATTAAATAAGACTTCTTTGGACAGCCAAGATGAATGGCTGCTGTAAAGATATTAAAGTTTACTTTTGATTAATAGCACCTGGAGCTCATAGTCAGCTCCTTTGCTAACTTTTCACTTTAGCATTATAATGATTGATGGGCTTGAATCTACGTTGGCAAACTATTTAGGGCTGTACACGCAAAATACTTGTCCACAAGAACTCCAAATTCAGACGCCAGATGTAGATCTGGTTTTGCCTTTCACTTACACTGTAAAAATCAATTTCAAGACAGGTTAAAATGGCTTGATTCTAGGATTTTACCCTGAATTTAGAAATGTTGACAAATTCAAGATCTATTTCCTTATTTGTTGTTTTTAGGTTGTGGTATTTATTTAATGAACTTGGGTTTTTTTTTGCTTTAGCCTATTACTTTGGTGTTTTTATGTTTTTGGTTAGTATGTTTGAGTCTATGCAGCACTTGTAAAGAGTATTAGTTTGTGAAATGTGCTATTTAAATAAAGTGGCTGTAGAATCAAGTTGAAATCAATGTTCCTTGATTCAAACTGTTTTGGTAATCTTTAAAAACATTACTTAGTGATTTTATTGCCAAATTCTCTAAGGAAAAAGTCAGCTTAAAAAACAGTAAAATATTCAACAATATGTTAAATAAATTTATTTTGTACAGCTCAAAATCACAACAACATAGACTGTTAATTTAGCAAACTAAAACTGTAAACATTCATTGGTCAAGCAGATTGTTAAGCAGTAAATGAGCAAATCATGTAAATAAATCCAGTTTTACGGGACTACACCCATTTTTTTTACAATAAAATAAATTAGTAGTCTCACAAAAAAGTGTTTTATAAACCACAACACGTAATGATTTATAATGAGCATGATTTCATGCCTTTTTTGCGTAGATGTTACGCTGTATATGTTGCACAATGTGAAAAGCATGAAATAAACGCGAGTTTTGGATGATGCCAGATTTTCTTTAGTTTTAACAGATAAATTTAGGCCTCAAGGGTAAGGATTTTGTAAAAATTACATAAATATCTGAACAACTACCATAGAAATTAACTGTGGCTGCAACGCATGAAATTGGGCTAATCATGCGCTTTTGAAATGTCCTGTTATGTCGTGGTATATGTCAACGTGTTCTCATGGATTTCGTAAAATAGCATGCCATGACAAATTGCGTGTCAAGACGACGCCCTCTGCCTGTTTTGGCGTGCAATTACACGCTCGTTTTTTCTGGCGTGGTCTGGACTGATATGGTTGAGGACAACACGAGGTTTTTCAAGGATTAATGGCTAAATTTAAGTCTGAAGTTAGAAAAATGGGTACGTTTAGCTCTTAGGCTTGGAGTTGGTTAAGGTTAGGATTAGGATTGTGTTAGTTTTCATGAATAACAACACGCCTTAACATTCACCATTGAAATGAACTAGAACAGAAACACGTCAAATACACACGCACAAAATAGAAGTTGTGTTCATATGACACGCTGTTTACAATAGTGTGGTATTCACACGCTTATCCATGAGAACAGGTTTCCAAAGTAGGGATCGGGACCCTCAGGAGGTCGCGAAGCACAATCTGGGGGTTGCAAAATGTTTTAAGTCATTTTACACCTTGACTTGGTTTTGAAGCTGTTTTTTACCGGAAGCATCATATTTGACAGAATTTTAGACATATGAAAAAATAATATACTAAACATATTTATTTTATTTTGCGGTGGGGGTCGCGAGTTGGTTACATGGCTATTTTGGGGGTCCTGGTCTGAGAAGTTTGGGAATTAGAGTTACTGTATGTTTTCAGGTGTGTGTCTGTCTTGTCTACGTCTATTGTACTGTTTGTTTACCAAACTCCACATTTATCTGTTGTTGTTAGCATTGTGGCTAACGGCTGTTAGAATACCGGCATGCCTCTCTCCTAACAGCTGTAAAAAAGCTTACAACTAATCATGAACAATTCAAAGGCTCTGAATGCATTGGAAAGAGAGCAAAACATGCAGACTGATGTGGGAAGTTTAACATTATTTCTGCTTGCTTATATTTTTAAAGTAGCATAAATCAAGTGTAGCACATTTAAAACCACTTTGAAATTCCAAATTAAAGTAATTTTAAACAAGGCTAGAAATAGATGTTTTGCAGTGTAGTTTTTAATTTTCAGTAACATTTTAAGTCAGAGTTTACATGTTTGAGTTTGTTTCCTCAAAAATGTGTTTCGTCCTTTTAAATCTCAACACAACAATGTAAAAGCTGCAGACTGTTAGAATGTATAGTGCTCTGAGTGGAGTTCTAAACACATTATCAGTCTTGTCGTCATGTTGAAAGCGATCGGGAGAAGGCAGAACCCTCAGTCACAGCCTCACAAGTGCGGAGATAGCTGTCTGATAAATCAAACTTTTGTCACACAGAGCAGGCAGCAAAGCACAGACATGAGTCAAATGCACAAAGCACTTACTCTGCTCCTTTAAACAAAACAAAATAGTCCATATTTCTGCGGAAAGTGACTCAGTAGAAGCGTCTCTGTGCATGCAATCTCGGCGTCATTTGCTTTGATTTGTTTTGTAAAATAAGAATAGTGATGCAGAAAGAAGACATACTGTATGAATCTAAAAACTTGAAAATCTGAACTTTGATATTTTGATAGAAAACGTAACTTGTTAGATGTTAAAATACAGCGCGCTTTGTTAGCATCATGATAGCATACATTCATAAACTTAGGTAAAAATGAACTTTTCTAATAAATACTAGAGTCAAATCTGCCTGACACATAAATATATGAACCAATAATCATCATACAAGCTTTATTTAACTTGAACTCCACGTTAAACATCAAACCGACTGGATTATTCAACTTTTACAGCTCAAACTAAAGTAAACAGCTAACGCTAGCATCTTTACAGTTTTTAGTTGTGTGTTTGTTTAGTATCCATGCTCAATGATTCCTTTAAACTGCTCTTTTATCACCTTTTATTCTGTCGTCTTGTTTCCAGTTAATGACCTGACGCTTGCTGCTTCGTTTTTCTGTTTTTTGCTATGAATCGTGGTCTATATTCATCTGTCTAGTGACCATCGATGCTCACTACCACTACTTTACCAGATGCATTGTGGGGAAACTTGAGTGCACTAGTTTTTGAACTGCTGAACATTCAGACAGCACTAAAAATTGCATAAATCCTGCATAGTGCATGGTATAGAGCAGGGGTGGGTAAGTATTTTTTTTCCTGAGAGCCATGTTCGAATCTGGACAAGTGTTAAAAATTAGCACTATTGCATGCACATTTTTGTAAAACAGGCTTTTTGATGTACTATATTGACCACTTATTGTGATAAATATTAGAAAAAAAAAAAAAAAAAATCAAAGAAAAAAAAATCATTTTAAAAATCCGAAGATGCAGCGATCCCCAGGTCTGATATAGAGAGTACAGTGGTCCCTCGCTCTATCACGGTTCACTTTCCGCGGCTTCGCGGATTTTTTTTGTGTGCAATTTTGCATTTTTTAATTTTTTTTTTACAGTGCAGGGTAGGGATGGAACGATTCTGCAAAAGAGTCGAATCGTTCGATCCTGGCCCTTCGATCCGATCGTTGCATAGTTCGAACGATTTTGCGCATGCGCTAAAATACACATGTAGCGGCAGCAGCGTTTTGTTGACAAGGGGAACGAGTGAGCGCGTGCGCAGAAGAGCGTTGTGTGTGGGGAAAAGAAGCGGAGGAGACGCTGGTGCCGCTCAGATTCAATCTTAACTTCATATCGCTCCGGTGTTTGGGAACACGTTGGATTTAGTGCCAAGGATGATGCTAGCGGTAAGAAAACTGTCTATTGGGAAGTTTATCGATAATGACATGCAGCCGTTTAGTCTTGTTCGCGCTGTTGAACGCGGAGGCTTTAAGCACGTTTAACACCGCCGAGCCTTGCTATAAACTCCGAGCCCAAAACACTTCAGTAACACCGTAATATGTATGAAGAAACAAAGCGTGAACGTGAGCAAGACCAGTCGGCACGTGAATATGTTGCGCTGACAGATGGGCGGACTTCCAGAGCTACGAAGAGTTTTATTACGATGACGGTCCACTACATCGACAAAGAGTAGGCTAAAGTGTTGCAGACACGCATGTATGAGTCCCATACAAGTCAAAACCTCTCAGAAGCACTGACAGAAGTAAAACATGAATGGAAGTTAATTAGGAAAAATAACTGTGTCCCTGACACAATGTAACAAAAGTAAGAAAGTAACATGGTTAATCCTGTTAATATAAGGGTTAGGGCCAAATCTTGGGTGTTTTGCACTGTGCACTTTGCAATGTGTCTGCCAAACATGCAGTGTCCATCAGACACATTTACAAACTTATAGGAAAAATAAGAAAAGTCATTGCTTTTTACATAAAAGCACAAATGAAGCCCACATTCTCAAAATAAAGCAAGAAATGTTAGAGTTGCCAGTTCACAAACTAATATATGTACAAAAATAAATTTAAAATAAATAACAAAGATAGTTTTAGATATCTATTAACAAAATCGAAGAAAATCGAAAATCGTGACTGCAAAATCAAAAATCGAATCGAATCGTGACTTGGTGAATCGTCCCATCCCTAGTGCGCGGTCCTATAGACGTGCGCTGTAAGCGCGTTTTTCTCTCAAACACACTGTTTGGACCGTATCACATCACAGAATTCACAGGCAACAGCACAGAAGCTCTTTTATAAACTTTAGACAGTTCGGATCATGCAGGGGAAGCTGACCTGACGCTCGGACGTTTATCCAGGTGAGGATTTGACTCTTTGAGCTCGTAGTTACGATGAAAGTTTGTTCACGCTGGAACGTCACTTGTCTAGTTCAGAGTGTTGTTTTTGAGGAGCGTGTTGTGACTTCACTAGACTAGAGTCCGGATGTGTTTCATGTCAGCTCTGGAGTCCGTGTGATCCGTGGCTGAGCACAAATGTGTCAAAATCCGCCGTCTTTCGCCGCGGTAAATTGCGTGATTAAATGTGCAGCCGTCTTAATTCAGCTGCTGTTTTTCCTTGTAACTTACCCAATATGTGTCCTATTGACGCAAAATAAAGATTGTCTAAGAGTTTACGAGTCGTAGAACACGTTTCTGTTTTCGATACGGTTTCTAGAGACTTTGATTTTGAGCTGTGTGTTAAGAATCATCAGGCACATGCGTCTAGACTGGACTTTTCTGTCACTCATGAGTTCAGCACGCGGGACAGCACAGCTCGGCTTGGTGATGCCCTATACGCGCTCTGTGTTATGTGCGTTTGGAGGCGGCGGTCGGCTGTGGAGCTCAGCGGGACGGGCAACGTGCCAAAAGCAGAGCAGGCGAACGTGCACAGCACCGTCCCTCTTTAAACGTCACATAAACGACTCGCACTATTACCGGTACAAAAGACACTAAACATCAGAACCAGGCAGGTTATCAACTGAAATTACTGGTAAACAATGAAGATCACTACTTCGCGGGTTTCGCCTTTCACGGGTTATTTTTGGAAGGTAACCCCACAAAAAATGAGGGACTACTGTATGTGAATTTTCTAACACAGCCCTTATTTTTCTTTATGTCTACATTTGAAACTTTGATTTACTCTGCATTTGCACATGTAGTAGTTCAACAGTTGGTTATAGAATGGATTCTCTACATTAAATGAAAGATTTGCTTCCAGTTGGTGTTTCCTCAGCTTCTGATAGCATGGAATACCAGAATACTCGCTCCAAAACATTTTGCTGCTTAAGCATTAGTCCAGTCTACAAATGGAACTGTAGAAGTGGGAGTGTAACACAAATAAAGCCAGAATTCATCTTGCTGTAAAAGGTAAAGTAAGGTAAGGTAAGGAGAACAACACTTTAAAATGGCTTGGACCTACAGTTCATATTGGTTCACACAGCTGGGCCTGATGCACATATTGTTTGTTTAAGTCAAATTATTGATGCTTCACATTACACTGTGTTTACAGTTGTACTGTGCATGGAGCCAAGTCAAGTTCAGCTTTGTTGCAATTTTTACGCTTTTGTGCACCCAAATCCAGCATTATGCAAACTGTTTTGCAAAGAAGATTTAATAAAAAAAAAAAAGAAAAAGGGCAAGAGTTGTGTCTCAGACAGTTTGGGAAATCTGCTCAAATGTGACAATATTACTGTTACGAACAGGGGTAGGGAAGTAACAATAAAATAACCAGATGTAAAATAAAAAGTAATAAATTGAAGACAAAAATTTGTTAAACAATTAAAAAAAGAATTAACCAATAAATTAATGCTCCAACTAATTACAAACTAAATTTAAAGAACAAAGTTTGCAATAATAATACTGAACGAGTGTCTCAACGAAAAATAACTAAACAAACACTGCTAGCACAAAAAAAATCTAATAAAATAATGAACAAAGAGACACATGGCAAAAATGGGCGAGCTGACATGGAGCCAGGGTCAGCCCTCTGGTGGAGCGCGTCGAGGCCTCTTAAAGGACACGCCCAATCAGGTGTGGCATCGGGTTGGATGAGCAGAGCGAGGTGAGCCAATCCAGGGTTTCAAGGAGTGGTCAGCCACCAGCCAATAGCGACAAGTCTCCAGTACATGCACACAGGAACAGAGCACAGAAAAACGGGAAAGGCAACAAAACAAGGGCCAAAGCCCTGGCCCATAACAATTACGAATTACAAATTGTGTGAACTGACTCTTCACCTTTACCTCAAAGAAAAAGTCATCAACTGAACACAGGTCAAACATGAAAAAAAAAAAAAAAAAAAATCTGAATTGGAACCTGTGAACCAAAACATTTATATTGTAAACTTCTAACTTCATTTGTAACCCTTGTTTGACTCTATTTTGTGATCAAAGATAAACCTGGTTTGCATAACATTTGCTTTAGTAGAATTGTTTGACACACTACATTTCTCAAAAATATCAAATCAAATAAATGAACAGAGTTTCAGAATTGATAACCTGACCTTTTCCCCACAGAGATGTGTTTTTGCGCCGTGTCCCTGTGAGGCTTCCGTAGCTGTCACTATCGAGTACACGCTGTATTCAAATTAAAGAAAACAAATCAGCTTTGACATTTTGCATTTACCAGCCAAAACTTTTAACATAGAAGTGTGGCTGTTTATTCCAACAGTGCCAGTGGGATAATTAATAAAGTCGCCCAATTTGAATTTCAATTTTGTCATTTTCCTCAATCAGAAAATGCATAAATTTGTTTTCATAACCTAATCACAGCCATAATATGTGTCTTCCACTCGGTGACAGTTATTAAACTAATTAATCACATGCAAAAGCTGTCGTCCGTGATTCAGCATCCAGTTCGTCACTTTGAGCCAAATAAAAGAGCACAAGTGGACGTCAGTAAGGACAAAATCAAGAGATGTGGATAGAAAATCAACTAAATCATTCAGTGAGGTTTGAGAGAAGTTTAGGGCTAGGGCAAAAATAAATAAAATATTTGTTGTCAATTCTTGATGATAATATTCAAACGATATAAATATGATATTAGGAAAATCCAACACAAAAGAATAAACATGTCTTTACACTTTAAATATTTTTAAGTTTGATGGGTTGTGTTAATGTTGGATACTTTGTTTGAGTTTGAGGTGGTCAAAAACAGTTTATATTTTTCACATGGAATAAGAAAGGTTAAAAAATTTCTATTAGTGACTAGACCTATTCACTTTCCAATTACACTCCCTTGTTGTATATATACTTCTGTTTTTCTATTAGTCTTGAAAGCAGGGGGTTCTCCCCCGGACATTTTTGAAAAAAAAAAAAAAAAACACAAAACATTTTTTCATAAGCTATAGTAATTTTGGCCAATAAAAGTTGATTATCTTATCAATTCTTAAACTGCCAGAAAAAAAGTCATTTGTCCATTGCAACTTTAGATCGCCAATCACAAGATAAAAAAGTCTGTTAAGAAAGCTTAGTAACGTTTTATGGAGTCACTTTCTACACTTTAGCCTTAGTTACATCTACAGCCTGTCCGTCCATGGGAGTGGATCCCTTCTTCACTGTGGTTCTCCTCGAGGTTTCTCTTTTTCCCTGACATTTTTTTTTTTTTTGAGTTTTTCCTTGCCGAGAAGGAGGGTCTAAGGACAGGGGATGCTCTGGACAATCATTCATCTGCTCTACTAATAATCTGCTTTGACATGCTTGATCAATTGTTTCATTGAATGTGTATTGTTTTATTTTGATTTCCTATTATTCATATTTGCTAAAATTAATAATCTTGGGAAGTCCTCAGAGACGACTGTTGTTGTGAATGCGCACATCAACTTTTGACTCAAATTTGGCACTGACTCAAATTGGAGAAAGACAGGCCTAACCCTCTGCTTCCCTCTCTCCCCCTCCTATGACAATATACCATATTTTCATAAGTTTTTTCTTGAAAACTACATTCACAACATTATCAAATCATATCATCAGCTCACCTTTAGATAGAAGGCATCTGCTTTGACCCTTAAAAACAACACCCCAGTCTAAGTGTGGAGAATGCAGTGAAAGCTTGTCTTGATGGGTTCACATTATCATTCCTGGGTGATTTATAAAACGCAGTGCACTCGGATGTCATTTAAAACCACACAAAAAATTCTCTGAGTTATTACCCGGCTGTGATAAAACAGCCCAGGCCAAAACAATAGGGGGAGTGCATTTTGAGTGTCAATGTTTAAGAATGGTGGGTGAATTGATGGTGTTTTGCCCCATCTAAGAGCTGCATCAGCGCGTCATGGTAATGCTCGGGACAGGGCGGCCTAAAGAGGGGAGACAGTTGGGACAGATGAGTGGAAACATGGGGCTGACAGGATAAAGGACACGAGAGGACACATAGGGTACAGTATATAAAGTAGTGCTGCTCCATTGTAACCTCAAATAGCATTCAGTTTTACAATTTGTGTTCAAATTTGTCCTTCGATTATTGAGAAAACACAGAAATTCTATGATGATTCTATGACAATAGCAGCTTTCATATTATCATACAGCCTGGTCTCAAAGATATGTGTGTCTATGTCTATACCACACAATTTGAAACAGTGTGAAAGCAATTTCTATTTTTTGTGTGTGTATTTCATGAATTTCTGCCCAATTAATTTCTATGGTGGGTGTAAAGACGATTTATTATTCATGAATACTAACACAATCCCCATCTTAACCAGTTTCAAGCCCGCTTAGGCCTTGTCCACACTTGTCCAAGCTAAGGCGTTTCAGAACATCATATTTGAGTTAAACCACATCACCCACACGAAGCATGAGTTTCAGGTACCAGAGTGAAAAGATTTCAAAATGTCGTCTCTGTAGTGATGCTGTATCCGCAACTCTTTTTTTTTCCTTCATGATGACATCACTGCCCCAGAGTCACGTCTCATCTGCAGAATGTATTGACCTTTATATAATGTTTACTGCCAAAATCTGCTATCTCATTGCACCATAAACCACAGAAAAATTTAATACATCTACTACAATGTCCATTAAATCCATTTTGAAGCTTTGTCAAATTATTCCAAACAATCTGAAGCCTAAATCCACTTTCTCTCTCTCTTCTGTAGGTTTTAGATCCACATTTTTCATTCAGAATGTTTGCTAAGTTTAAAAGAATTGTCCGCTAAGTTTCTGTTTACATTCAACAACTTTTCTGCACAAGCTCCGTGTCAAGTCTTCCTCAAGTTTTGTGACTTTCAGTGTCAGTGTCACAGCGCCACACTCTGATCACTCTGATCATTACACCAGCTTCAGGCTGGTTTACTGATTCGTATGGACGCTCACAAATCCTAAGTCAGCTCTAAATTTATGCAAGTCGTTTTAAAAATTATTATCGTTTGTCTTTGTGTGGACAAGGCCCTAAACATCAGACCTAAACTTAGCGGTTTACCCGAAATAAAACAATCTGTGTGTCCTCAACCAAATCACGTGTCTATACCTCGTCAAGAAAATGGGTGTGTAAGAAACATGCCAGACAAGGTAAAATGTCGTTATGACACACAACTTGTCATGGCGTGGTATAGACATGCAATCCATGAAAACACGTTGTACCATAGTATAACATAAATAAATCATTGAGGGACAACGCAATGAGACCAAATCACTGTCTTTGGTTTTTCTGTGTTTTTGCTCAAAAAGTCTTTTTACTTCTACTGTAATCACGTTACCTTGAATTTGTTGTTTTGAGATTATTGAAGGAAATAATGGAGTTGTACTGGATAAAAGTCAAAAAGACTTTACAATAACAGTATTTTGTCAATGCAAGACTTTTCACTAGTGAAAATGTTGAAGTTTTTATTTAATGTAGACCTGGGAAAAGCTGAAATGGTTGAGCTCTGGCTTCCAAGGAGACTGTGAGTTTCAACCAAAAACACTCAAAAAGGCTCCAAACACTCGAAACCCTCAACGAGACAAGCAGCAGCAGAAAATGAATCAAAATGATGAATACATTAATTTAAAAATATAGTACAGTCCATTTTACATAATATGTGCCCTTTCACTTTTATGGTGGAGAGTCTGCCAAATGCTTGTCTCCCATAAGATATTATCACTTGGCTGAATTGTTGAATTTTCAGTCTCGCATTTATTCAATATTATTAATGTTGTCTTGCAAAAAATACATATAGTACTTCAAACAGTACCTCAAAAAGAATTCAGCGTGGACAAACAGATTACTCTTACAATTGTGATCTCAAAGAGCGCACGTTTGAGAACAGACGACATATCAAAATTACACTTCACTTTTCATCTTCAGTTTACTACAGTTGCACACTTTGTTAACAACCATGCGATCTGAAATGTCACTGACTATTATGCAAATTAGCGTCCGAAATTGGTGCATATTTCCACACCAAAAGAGCGTGTTTGCCCCAGGTTGGACGACATGTGTTACGGATCAGAACCATGTCAAAAGCAAGAGGCTAGCCGTAATGGAAAGTGCAACTATAAAAGGTTTTACAAGGTCGCATTTCACTCAAGAGCTTTCTGACTTTTAATCAAGGCCATTTTTCCTTTCGAATAACAGCGGAAAATTTGTCTAAAAGCCAATTGCCGAGACATGTCCAAAACAACAACACTCGGAAACTCTGCTTTTCTAATCCACTTGCTTTTTTTAATGGACAGTGCAGTTAACCGCAATCAAGTCAAAATTGCTATTTGAATCATGGCAATTATCAAATCACAGTAGTAAAGGAAATCCGGTATAATGCAATGTTCTCTGGAAACATCAAAATATTAATTTGTTGAAGAGAAAATCTGTAAATGTACTAAAAGGTTCATGCTTAGTAAGGACAATGTACAATTGCATAATCACAATGGCAGAGATGCTTGTACCAGCTTGTACAGATAATTTCCATCTGCAGTTCTGGAGGTTCGGAGAGGGGAAACACACTGGACATGTTTTTAGTAGGGAAGCTAGAGCACCTGGAGGAAACTCACGCAGACACAGGAATAACATGCCAACTCAAAATAAGGAAAGAAGGTTTGCACTGCAAAATTAGCTCCCAGAGTCAAATATTTGCAACACCCAGTGACAGTTCAGGCATCTCAGACCAGAAAAGCTTGGACACAACTGTCTCCTATGTAGCTAGGTAACGTGAATGTCACACGACTCGATGGTTTTTGAAAACTAAAATATTTACACATGAATAAATATGTGCATAAAATTACACTGGATTAAACAAAAATATAATTTGCTATACTCATCAAGGGTACTCCATCATAAATACCCAAACTTCACTAGGTGTAGCAAATAATTGACTGTAGGAAATCATTTTGCTGTGCGAACTTTCGTTACTTATTTTCATTTTCAAGCAAGCTGTTCAGAAGCTCGAATGTGTGTCTTTTACATGTTGAACAAGAACATGCAAAGCTACCAGGCAAAAGAAAGCGAAAAAGCAGATACCAAATGCTGCCTTCATTCTGTGACAAACATCTGTACTTTGTAACATCTGTACCAGTGATGAAAACTTTGTTAATTCGATAGACTTAGCAGCTAGTGCGCGTTAGCATCATCCATTTCCTGTTTATTGAGGCAATATTGTAAATCCAGCGCACAATGTGTCCAACTTAATCAAGAAGGTTAAAATGTGGCACAAAGGCTTTCATTCTTTCATTTATTTTCTACCGCTTGTTTCCGTTAGGGGTCGTAGGTGTCTGGCGAATATCCCAGTGACTTTTGGCCTTAGGCGGGGAACACCCTGGACAGTGGCCAACTCATCGCAGGGTTAGACAGACAAACATTCACTCACTAAGATAAATTTACAGTGATGCCCAATTAACCTAAACATGCATGTTTTTGGAGGTGGGATACGTTTATACAGTTATATGATGAAGATAATACAGTTTTTGGCAGTTTTTACTTGTTAACAAAGTTCAAACACAGCAGGCCTGCACTGATTTTAAAAGGGAAAAAAAGTGTTTATGTGTTTATAAAGTAATTATAAAATGTAGGTACTAGAAAGTACAGATATTTCTTGAAAAATATAAGAAGTAAAAGTAAAAAGTCTCCAGAATTTGTAAAACTCAAGTAAAGTACAGACACTCAAGAAAACTACTTAAGTACAGCACTTGAGTAAAAATTCTTGCCAAAAAATAATACAACAAAATATCAGTTTAAAAGACACGATTGTTCATGCATTACTAAAAACACACACAAAAAACTAAATACAAACTAAATCCTAAGTTGAAAGTTCCAAATCGTATTACATCTCAGTAAAGTATTCGTGCTTCCTGTTTCTCAGAGGGAAAAAATGGTCTGAATGAGGATTGCCAAACCATTCCATTTGATTTTATGGATCAAGGCCTCTGTATGGAATCAGGCGCGGCACGCTAAATTGAATAGCTGTCTATCTAATGAGGCGCTCTTAAACACAGGTGTCCCCAGGGCTGTGTCATTTCCCCTCATTTTATTGTCTATTTTTACCAATGACATTATGAGCAACAATAACGACCCCAGTCTGATTAACTATAGGGACAATGCAGCCCAGGAGGAACATCTCATTTCCACTAAGTCAGGCGGAGAAAGGGAAGTTTGTATGTTTGATGGCTTGGTTCAACTCTGTCCAACCTCTTAGGAAAATAATACAATGCAAACCAAAAGTGAAATTAGCAAACAAAAACAGACAGTGTGGTCATATCAGTTAGAGACTTTGGTTCTGAATCTGCATTGGTAAAGCCCATATGACAGATTATCAGATTTTGCCACTTTTTTTTTTTTTTAGTTTGGTGTGATAGTCCTGACAATTTACACACAACTGACACTGATTTATGTAAAGTTAACCAATTATTTTACTAAATAGAAGTGCTACAAGTTTTTTTAAGGTTTCAAATTGTAACATTTATGACTGTGTTTGTACATCCACACTATTCCATATACTGTAGTGCACCATACAGGGATATATACATTTTGCAGTGTTGTCATGTCTAGCAGGTCAAAAACTAGTGCACTCCATATGTCCCACAATGCATCTGGAAAAGTAGTGAGCGTCAATGGTACTATAGAATGAAGGCCACAATTCTTTGCGCGAATCAGAAAAACAAAGCAAACAGCGTCAGGTCTTTAACTGGAAACAACACGACTGAATGAAAGATTGAATGAAAATTGCTAGGCCTCTTGTCTCAAACCCCAGTGCAAAAAGGAGAGTTTTTAGAGACTTGAAGCTATTTCAACCAGAAACATTATTTGTTTATCAATACAAGAGATGCGCGTGCAGCTGGATAGCAGAAAGAGCCAGAGCTGATTGACACAAGCTGTATCAACAGCACAAGCCAGCCCAGTTGTCAGCTAATTAAAGTGCAAAACAAAAGTTATGCAGCTAAATCAACATTTGTGAATGAAATTTGTCTTTGAGACTCATGTTACATTCAGATGAGTAAAAAACACAACGAAAAACACTGTCTCAAGCTCAGGAGCCAGACGTCTGTCATACCAGTTCAGACCTGATCCAAAATAGCTAGCTTTCACAGCGGACTCACACCAAAAGAGACTAGAGCGACATGAGAGAGCAGCTCCCATTCATTCCCTATGCAGGCTGGCGCAGAGAGGCGACATGAGGAAGCGACGAGAAGAGCGGAGCGGTCCAGGGGAGCGGAGCGCGGCAAAGTTGAGATGAAGTTAACTTTATGCAAATTCAGAGCGACATTGCCGAGGCATCAGCCACTCAGTGAACACCTTTCCACAGACACAAACGAGGCATTGGTCCATGCACTCAAAGCGCTCCCATTTACCCCCTCCCTCTGAAAACTACGCCTAGAACTGGAGACAGCGCGACAGCGACCAGGGCTCAAGTGGGCGGGCTTATCGCTTTTGGTGTGAGTCCGCTGTTATCTAGTTTTGTTGTTTTTATCAAAGAAGTTTCCCCAGCCAACTCAAGGGATAGTGATAGATCTTTCTGCAGGTGACAAAGTGCCGTCGACCGATAATCCCTCTATAAACCATTTCACACTTTGAAAACACAATACAATTCTTGAATTGAATTCTTGTCTGATGAATTTAAGTCAATTAATGTGTCCGATGAACTTTTGCTAACTTAACTTTTTTTCATTCAAGCAGCAGAGTCACATGACCCACAATCAGCTGTGTGTCCAAATGACCTTATGAATGAGAGCCTTGTAATCCACTGTAGAAACCATGAATATGTAGGGATTGAACGGTCAGAGAACGAGTGTGGACAGCCTGTCATTTATGTGCAATTTTTAATATAGTTGCTAACATCTGTCATGTTTGTTGGACAAAAGACAATTATAAACTTTTTCAAAACAGACAAATTGTGTAAAAACAAGCAAATGATTTAGTGTTTAACCTGCCATAACTGCAGCCAAAAATACATGCCTGTTGTCAGAGGACTTAGTTGTATATTTTAAAATACTTAATTCTTATTTTGGTCAGCATTAAGAGTTGACAGTTGAGTATTCGCACCAAACTGAATGCAACATTGTAATTTGGCACCAATTTGGAAAATGATATTGGGTTATATGGCTTCAGGGGTAATATCTGTAGATGTTCTGAACAAGAGAACCGTCTGCACAAAGATATTTTTTACCATATATTGTAACTCCAACCAGAAAACAACAAATGCAACTTTTCTTGTTATTACAAATTAGCCTGCAATACTTTCTAAATCAAATACATGCTGTTTCCACTGTAAACAGAAGAAAGCAGTGAGCCGTGAAAGAGATTGGATGTGTGTTTTATCTTATCTAGACTCGTAGGTGCAAAATCAATTTTTAATTTAACTCCTCATTATTATTATTTTTAATTACGGCCGTCTTGAGCAACTCATTGAACCGGGTAAACACAGTGACAAAGCACGCAGACGTATTTTGCTGTAAGACATTAAAGATTTTCATCCTTTTAACTTCACAAAGCTAACGCAAGTGTATTGACGAGGATTCATTCTGACATGAGTGTGTTTAACCCCGCTCCTCATTAGACAGCAAAAGAACGTATTGGTTTAAATAACTTGTGGCTGTCTGAACTAAAACATATCCAATCTTTCACAAAGTTTCCACACCAACAAATGTCTTAAAAGTTGCTCTTGCCTGAGACTTTTCATTTGAATGTTTTCCCCTGCCCACATCTCCAAACTAGAAATCAGCAGCAGCCCTCAAGCCAGTCTCTCCACTTTTTCTGTTCACTCTTTCAAAATCAACTAAAGTTCAGCAGTGCAGTCTTTTACCTCCTCAGCCACTCCATCTTCTTCACCAATATATGTGTTTTGTTTCCCTCATTTGGCTTATTTGACGTTATAACCAGATAGGCCAGTGTTTCTCAACTTCTTTTGAGTGATGGCACACTGAAGGTCCCTGATTGGCCAATTAATCTGTCAATCACACCCACTGAAACTCAAAAGAGGAATACGATGGTCAGACAATATATTCTTTCATATCTTGGATTTTCAAGTAATTTTCGAGTAATATATTTTGAGCTTGGACATTTTTGCAATAAAGTTTTGTGTTTTTAGGGTTTTCTAATAAGCATTACTTTAGGGATGCACCAATCCAGCTTTTTCTGTTCTAATACCGATTCTGATACATTGGCTTTAAGTATCTGCTGATACCCGACATCAGTCGATATAGTGTAGGGATTGAAATGCCTTTTTTTAATTTTTTTAACCAAAGCTTAAGAAATATGGTCATATACGTAGTGTCATGTATATTTTATTTATAGTGCAAGTTATAATTTAACTTAATCTGAAAAAAAAGTCAAACATTATGAGACTTTCTGGATCAACACTAGCCACTAATTTACTCTCATTACGTCCAACTTAAAGGAACCGTATGTAAGATTTTGATGTCAAACATGAATTATATGTGTCCAAAGATACAAGATCAACAAGTCCAAATATACTATTATTTTTACTGAAAGTCAATGTAATTCTGAGGTATTCTTAATTAAAAAAGCAATGGACATGATGTCCCTTTGTTGATGTTTACATTTATTATCCAATCAGAAAGCAGAATAAGCCTCACATGACTCTCTCATTTGGGTTGCCAGTTTGGTTTCTTAGAAGCTGAAGTTAATTTTGAATCAGTAATCAGTAGATTCCTATCTTCAATGTATGGGTCATTTCACAATCTGGCAACCCATGTTCATTTGTGATTGTAATACCTTTCTAAAACCACTAGTTGTGCATCTTACATACGGTTCCTTTAAGGCAGAACAATGACATCGACTGAACTGATATCATAGAGCTGATACATGATCCAACAAAATGTCCTGGTTCAGTGCACCTCAGTGTATCCCTGGAGCAGACCTTACAGCGGTCCCCCCTTTAGGCTCGATGATTGGACAAAGGATTGAGCGGTCAGAGAACACAGGCTCAGGCGAAAACCAGACGGAAAAGAGCAGATAGAAACATGAAATAACCGCTCCAAAGTGAACCAGTCTGAGGGACCCAGGCTAATGGAACCATAGCTAAAGTGGACTGCTATTTAACCTGATCTAGGGCCTCCTCTTGAATATCTCTGTGGAATAGCATGTCTTTTAGCTGTAGTTTCTCACATTGTAACATAAAACACAATTCTATGTCGTATGTGCTACGCCCTCTACGGGCTTCGCTATTGGCTAACACTCGAGGCAGCGCCTCGCACCTGAAGATCAAACAATGTACCGCTCCAATCATGAGGACGTGGTTCCCCCACTGGCCGTATATAAGGCCCTGTCCACTATCGCTCGCCCTTCTTTTCACTCAGCACTTGAAGATCTCTTAACATGTTCTTTAAGAAAGATTTACTCTCTACAATCAAGATTAGGGATTCGCCGTACTCACCAGCTCGAAGATTGTCACCCTCCGGTGTCGAGCACCGTGGGTACGGCAGATGTGAGACCCTCTTCTCCCCGAGGACCGTCTGTTTCCCTCTGCCTCTGTTGGCAGCACAACACAGGGATAAGACCGCCCCGTCTGCTGCTCGCTTCCCAGGGAGAAGCGAGAGTGGCGCCGTGGCTTCATGAGCCCCGAATCCCCGGAGCATCTCGGTCCGGACCCGGAGATGTCCGAGGGGAAGACCGTGCCTCCGGTCCGTGCTGCAGCCTTGCCGAGCAAGGCTCCAGCGCCTCCTTCCCTCCGGATTGTCCCCCTATGAAGAAGACATGGCGTTCCTCTTCTCCCGCGGCTGCTGCTTGGCGCCAACACCGTGTGCCAGCATACCGGCCGTATCGCTGTGTGCACTGGTGCAGCGAGTCGGGGGCTCCATCCATCGAGGACGGGATCAGTTTGGCTCTGCTTCCCTCTTCCTCGCTCTGATCTGGCGGTAAGCCTCTATTCCAGCCCGAGACAGGCTGACGGCGGTGTCGTGTATCGCTGCTATGCTAATGCTACACGGTCATAGCACTAGCTAGCTACTAGCGCAGGACGGGATCAGTCTGGCTCTGCTTCCCTCTTCCTCGCTCTGATCTGGCGGTAAGCCTCTATTCCAGCCCGAGACAGGCTGACGGCGGTGTCGTGTATCGCTGCTATGCTAATGCTACACAGGCCGTAGCATTAGCTAGCAACTAGCTAGCTACTAGCGCAGGACGGGATCAGTCTGGCTCTGCTTCCCTCTTCCTCGCTCTGATCTGGCGGTAAGCCTCTATTCCAGCCCGAGACAGGCTGACGACTGTATTGTGTACAGCTGTTATGCTAATGCTGCACAGGCCGTAGCATTAGCTAGCAACTAGCGCAGGGCCTAGTTAGCTGCGGACCACGGTGGCTGTTTTCCTCCGCATGTCACAAGCTTTCGCCATGGGCGTAGGTATATGTGCGCGGCACAGGTGGGCGGCAGACATCTCTGGCTGGGTCTGTCTTCCCTCTAGGACCATGAGAAAAGCAGCTCGCCCGCTGCTTCGCTCTTCTGCTCGGGTCAGAAGGAGGAGGAGCCGCTCTTCCCCGAGACACGCTCTTACAGCTGCGGCGTTCTGTTCCTCGGGCTCCGGCTCTCACAGATCAGGAGCGCGAGTCCGGAGCGGCGCGCTCCTTTATCTGGAGCTTGTAAGAGAGAGGAGAGGCTCTTTATGTTATGATTTAGAGTTACTTCTCACCATGCAACAGACACGCACTGGTAGCGTTTCTGTTGCTGTTCTTGCTGGTGCTATAGCTCCGATGCTGGCTCCAGCTGTCCTGTCACTCTCATCCCCGCTGAGTGTCGCGGTGCGGATGAGTGCGTCAGGAAAGGGCAGAGGTTGACTGTGACCCCCCACTCTCGCCCAGGGAAGAAGACGTAGGTGAGAACCACGTACTTCACCACAGCCGCTGTCGTGAGGGCGGAGTTTCCAGCAGCTCAGATAGCTGTCCAGGGTAGGACAGTTCTTTACCCACCGCTGCTGCTCTGGTAGCAGGGCACCGTGTTCTGCTCCTATCTGCGCTTGGAAAGCATGTGGGAAGAAGACAGGCTTCTGTGCGTCATCTCCATTTACTCATCTTTTTATGTAGATGTTTTTTCCCGCTCCTCGCTCTGCTTTGAGGATGCGGATTTGTGTAGTGCAGGACCGTTTAGGGCGCGCTCTGATGCGCTCCCTCTCACAGGGTCACACATGCACGAGCAGCGGAGCTCCCATCACGTCTCCGCTCCCTCCCTGGTCAGTGCTGCGCAGCGACAGGGGACGCGCGCTCCACCTGTCCCGGCTGCGGACGGTCCCCCAGCTGGCATTGCTGTTGGAGTTACACCAAACGCCTTCTTGCGCTGTCCCGCAGCACGCAGGGGGCAAGTGCAGGCTCGTAGGGGTCGCGCATCGACGCGCTTCCCCTCGTGCTTTGGAGGAGAGTCTACAGTCCATAGATCCTCTCCTCTTACGGTTAGTGTAGCGCCGCGGCATCAGACGCCTGCTCGTCCCTTCCAGCATTAGGAGCAGGGGCAAGTCTGTGAGCGCTCGGCCTCTGCCCGGAGCTTGACAGCATCTCGGCGGAATGCTTGTCTATCTCCTCATTCCCTAGGGGAGGCGCAGACTGCGCGGGTGCGACGTTATGACCGGTTCTCGTTCGTACGTCCCTTACGAGCACCCCCCCCCCCCCCTACGGACATAGTGGGCAGGCCCAAGCTTCTGGCTCCCGTCCCTCCTGCTACGATATGCAAGCGGAGAGAACGGAGAAAGTAACTGCAGTTCTATGAGTATGTGCATAGCCCTCCTCGGGCTTCGCTTTTGGCCTTATCTACATGGAAGGCCGACATAGAACGGTTCCTATTCCCCGTACTTCTTGGTTGCCAAGAAGTGCGGCGGCATACGGCCCTTTTTGGATCTGCGTGTCTCCTCCTTCCTGTTACGTGGCGCAGGATTGGAGGTGCTAGCAGAGAGAGGAGAGAAATGTAGTTACTTACGTAACTGTAGTTCTATGAGTTGGTGCGTAGTCCTTTACGGGCTTCGCTATTGGCCTCTATCTACATGGAAGGCCGACATAGAACGGTTTCTACTCCCCGTACTTCTTGGTTGCCAAGAAGTGCGGCGGCATACGACCCTTTTTGGATCTGCGCGTCTCCTCCTTCCTGTTACGTGGCGCAGGAATGGAGGTGCTGGCAGAGAGAGCAGAGAAATTTTAGTTACTTGCGTAACTGTGGTTCTATGAGTGTGTGCGTTGCCCTCTGCGGGCTTCGCTACTGGCCTTTATCTACATGGAAGGCCGACATAGAACGGTTTCTACTCCCCGTACTTCTTGGTTGCCAAGAAGTGCGGCGGCATACGGCCCTTTTTGGATCTGCGCGTCTCCTCCTTCCTGTTACGTGGCGCAGGAGTGGAGGTGCTGGCAGAGAGAGCAGAGAAATCTTAGTTACTTACGTAACTGTAGTTCTATGAGTGTGGCATAGCCCTTTACGGGCTTCGCTATTGGCCTTTATCTACATGGAAGGCCGACGACATAGAACGGTTCTGCTCCCCGTACTTCTTGGTTTCCACAGATGCATAGCCTAGAGGCCGTTTCGCATGCTGACCACACGACACCTGTTAAGTGTGTCAGTCTGGGCGATTGTCTGACTCTGTTAACCTCATGGATGCTTGCTTCCAGGTTTCCATTGTTTCGGAGCTCTGAAGGTTCCACCGCTTCTCCATGGCTAGGAATGCAGGAATATTGCTGACTCCCGTTTGGCTGTTCGCTGGCACTTGGAGAAAGTGCGTGGAGGCGGCGCTGGACCTGCTGCGTTGTATTGGAACCAGCCATTGGCTCATCCTGGCCTCCTCCCATCAGGAGGCTCAGGCTCACACAGAGGTGGTGCTGGATTACATCTTCAGGCTGGGCTTTGTGGTCAACAGACTGTGTTTGAAGGACGCAAGTCCGGTCCCATCAGATTCAATCGCTTCTCGGATTGATGGCAGTGGCCCAACCAGTGGTACAGCTGGCCTACTGCCCATGAGACGCCTCGGTGGTACTCCCGTCTCAGGTTGCACCCGGCGCACGACAGGAGGACATGGCTGAGGCCCCCAATGCCCGCACGGAAGGATATCCAGTTCTGGACCGTCCCGG